>JAEOAD010000047.1:0-1440000 GCA_036365145.1 Orientallactaga sibirica | reverse complement strand
AAAAGTATTGCTTTTTGAGGCAGAGTCTCACTCTAGCCCAGGCTGACTTGGAACTCTCTTGGTAGCTATGAGACATCAGAAATGGCGAAAGTCCAGTCCCCAAGTCTCAAGCAAGCAGGTGGAAGTGCCACAGACAGTCCTGAGAGACAAAAAGTTCCCTGGTCACAGGGTCCTTAGAGAACAAGACGATTATTGTCCTTGAGTTACATTTCATTAACTAGGACAGTCGTGTGTGTGTGTGTGTGTGTGTGTGTGTGTGTGTGTGTGTTCATGTGTGGGTGTGGAGACCAGAGGACAATTGTGGATATTGTTTCTCAGGTTCCCTGGGTATTGTCCGTCCACTTTTATTTTTTGAGACATCTCTCACTGCCTGGGATTCACTAATTAGAGTAGATTGGCTGGCCAGTGAGTCCCAGAGATCCACCTGTCTCTGTGACCCCAGTGCTGGCATTACAAGTATTCCTCACCAGGCCCAGCTTTCTTTCTGTCACTCTTTTATCTTTTTTATTTTTAATTTTTTTTTTAAATTTTATTTATTTTTGAAGAGAGACACAGAGAGAGACAGACAGAGAGTGAGAGGGAGACAGATAGAGATGGGCGCGCCAGCAGTCTCTCAGCTGCTGTGAATGAAATGCAGATGCGTGCGCCCCCTTGTGGGCAAGTGTGGCATTGGGCCCTCACATCACTTTGCATCTGGCTAAACGTGGGACCTGGAGATTGGAACTGCTGGAGATTGGAACCAGCGTTCTTAGGCTTAGGAGGCAGGCGCCTTAACTGCTAAGCCATCTCTCCAGCCCTCTTTTATTTTTTAATGCAGAGTCTGTGGATTGAACTTGGGTCCTCATGCTTGTAAGTCAAATACTTTACTGATTGAAGTATCTCTCTAGCCCAGGGTTGTTTAATTTCTCAGCAGCATCTGAAGATATTGTAGGTCTGTCATCTACAGGTATTATGAAATGGACCTTTTCATGGATTGAGTTATGCTCCCAAATTCCCATGTTCAAGTTTTAAACCGCCATTATAATGTGACCTTATTTGGAGATAAGGTCTTTACAGAGGCAATCTTGTTAAAGTGAGATCATGAAGATGGGCCCTCATCCAGTAGATGGTGTCTTTTTAAAGTGGTGAAATTTAGACACACAGGTATTCATAGAGTGAAGGTGACATCAAGAGATCATGCAAAATATGTCTGTTATAGAAAATAGACAGATAGAGAGCTATTGGAACAGATTTCTTGCAGTCCTCAGAAAGAAGCACTCATGTTCACACCTTGATTTTGGACTTAATAACCTTCATAACAATGAGACAAAATTTTTCTTTTGCTTAAACCACCCAATCCATGGGACTTTGTTATAGCAGCATTAGGAAACCAATCTAGAGGCATTTTAAAAGGTATTTAAGCCTATTTGTCATCAATGAACAATATTCATCGAAGATTTATGGAAACTCATGAATTGAAGTCAACTAAGATCTTAGTATGTGTTTAAAAAGTGTACTCACCAATAGGGTCTTACAAGTTCACTGAGAAAACCTGCTGGAGCTGAACTGAAAGCCTCGTCCATGTGGATCAGCTGACAGAAAGTTGGAAAAAGCTACGCTGCATGCAGTTCAATGGGCGAGAGGAAACACCAGTGAAGGTACTCAACAGTGAACACTGAAAGCTTTAAATTTTCCCAGACAGGCCAAATGAGCCAACAGGTGCAATAGTGGCATGTGTGTTATGGGGGAACCAACTGTTCTCTAATTGGACTTGAGGCCCGCTCCATGGGAGGGAACACATCCCTGATACTGAAAATGTATGACACCTAAGGGTGTAATGTCTGCTGGTGTCTCATGAAATGTATATACTATGTATATACTATGCTCAACTTCCATACTTACATACAAAAAACACATGATATTTCCCTCCCCTCCCCCATTCCACTTTAGAACTCCAGTCTCCATCATATCCCCTCCCTCTCTCCATTAGTCTCTCTTTTAATTTGATGACATCATCTTTTTCTTCTATTTTTGAGGGTCTTGTGAAGGTATTGCTAGGCACTGCAAGGTCATGGATATCAAGGCCAATTTCTGTCTGGGTGGTTGCACTGTAAGAAGTCATACCCTTCCTTTGGCTCTTCCATTCTATCCGCCCCCTCTTCCACAGTGGTCCCTGAGCCTTGGAGGGTGTGACAGAGGTGTTTCAGTGCTGGGCACTCCTCCATCCCTTCTTCTCAGCACTATGTTGCCTTTTGGTGATCCCAGTGGTCATCGCCATCTGAAAAGAGAAGCTTCTCTTTTGGTGTGGCTTCCAAACTCACCAATGCTGAGTGCCCACCTCGTTCCCTGAGCTGTGGAGCTTGGCTCAGCTGTGCTGGGTCCGGTGTTGGTGATGTGGTACAGGCTGCTGCTAGTTGTTCAATTCTGCCAGTTCGCTGGGGATCTGATGGTTGGGGATGGGCGAGTTCAGGAAGCCTGTAGTAGCTCACACTGTTCCCCTGTATTTCTTTCAGTAGCTCAGCAGACTTTTCTTCGATTTCTGGGCTCTGTGAGGATACTGATGAGGTTGGAAAGTACCCCCCCTTTTTTTTTGTTTGGGCTGCAGTGGCTGCAGCGGAGGCTCAGCTGTTCTGGGCGGCAGCTTGGAGCTGGGTTGGAGCGGCGGCTTGGAGCGGTTGTGGAGCGGGCTGCTGTGGGTTGGGCCACAATCTCCACAGTGGGATTCTGGCTGTCTCCTGCTTTTCTGCTGTTTCCCGGAAAAAAATATTCTGCTCTTTTCTGAAGAAGAGTGTAGTTTAGCTTAAATCCCTCCCTGATCTCGTTTGGCATGGCTCCTATGCCACCATATTACCCGGAAGTCCACACCCATATATTAATGCTACTCTCGCTTTTGGTTAGAGAAGCTTCTCTTTTCAGATGGTGGCAACCTTGGGATGACTCAGAAGGCATCATGGTGCTGAGAAGAAGTGACAGAGGAGTGCTCAGCACTGAAACATCTCAAACCTACCTTCCAATGCTCAGGGTCCATTGCAGAAGAGGGGGCAGAAAGAATGTAAGAGCCAAAGGAAGGGTAGGACTCCTTACAACGTGCTCCTCCAGACACAAAATGGCCTGGATATCCATGACCTCACAGTGCCTGATACCACATAAGACCATCATAATAGGAGGAAAAGATCATGACATCAAACTGAAAAGAGACTGAGAGGGGGAGGGGATATGATGGAGAGTGAAGTTTCAAAGGGGAAAGTGGGGGGAGGGAGGGAAGTACCATGGGACATTATCTACAATTAAAGAAGTTGTCAAAAAAAAAAAGTATACTCATGCCTTTAATCCCAGCACTTGGGAGGCAGAGGTAGGAGGATTGCCATGAGTTTGAGGCCACCCTGAGACTACATAGTTAATTCCAGAATTCCAGGTCAGCCTTGACCAGAGTGAAACCCTACCTCGAAAAACCAAACAAACAAACAAAAAAAAGTACAATCTGGGATATGTCGAAGTTTTTATTTCTCTTCATTGATTTTGGGGATGAAGGTTCTTTCATGTTGTAAATTCAGACCTCTTTCTATTACATGAAAAGTTGCTTCAAGCATATTTGTTATTATTGTTTCTATTCTGATTATTCTTATAGAATAAAATGTCTATAAAAAAATGTGGCTTCTTGCTGATCTGGAATGATGACTGGGCTCCCTGTCTCACCAATGGCCTCCAATAAAAGCATAATCAAGTTTTGATGCTGACTGACTCGGGACCTCACTTTCACACTCTTACAGCTCATGGGTCCAGCAATAGAGATCTGAGGCGATCAGATTCTTGATAGCATCCCAGAAATACTACCACAGTCTCATCACTAGTGTGTCATCTATTACTTGCTTTACATTCCCTGTAAGCTCACTAGGCTTAGCAGATTAAGCAGGGTGGATTTGCCTGTGACGGGAAGATAGCAATGTTAAATAACCTCTATGGACAAGTATGTGCCAGGTACTGGCAGCACAGAGATAAGCAAGATAGTCTAATGAGAGAAACAAGTGCTGAGCAAATGAAACATGTGTTCAGACATATTTACAATCATGATCACCGTTATAACCAAAACACAGAGCATAGCTGAGGGTAATAATGGGAAGAATTTATCCACCCTGGAGGGTAGAATGGGGACAGAAAAGGCACTAGGAAAGACGGGTGATGACTCCTTGAGGATGTGAGCTTTAGAGCCCTTAAACTGAACATTAAAGATGCACAGAGAAGATAGGTTCGCCTGTGGAGTTAAGAACAATCCAGTGGGAAGGAACAAAGTGTTTGAAGGTCTCAGCGTGAAGGAACTTGATGTTCTTCCAGGGAAGGAAGATCTATGCGGGAATGAATGGAGTGGGATGAAGTCAGAAGACCATGCAAAGCCTTACAGGTACAATAAGAACTCTGAATTACTAGCAACAGTTAGCCAATGAAAGTTTCATGCTAAGGAGAGACATGGCCCTATTTATACTATTAGAATATTCTAGCTGCTGAGAAAAAAATGATGAACAAGATACATAAGTAGACATCAGCAAGGAAGGGACAATTTATTTTTGAAACCTTTTTATCAACAACTTCTATAAATGTAAGCAATGTACTATGACCATAATTCCTCCCCACCACTTTCCCTTCTCCTCCTCCTAAGGCCCCCCTCCATTTAATCCTTTTTTCCTACTAATCCCTCTTCTATTTTAATGTCATCATTTCCCCTCTTATTATGCAGCTGTTGTGTAGGCATTATCCACTGTGAGGTCATGAATATCCAGGTCCGTTTGTGTGTGGAAGACAGTATTGTAGTAGGTAGTCGTTCCCTTTCTTGGACTCTCACATTCTTTCAGCCACCTCTTCTGCAATGGTCCCTGAGCCTTAGAGGGTGTGATAGAGAGGTCTCATTTCATGTCGATACCCCACTGTCACTTTTCAGTGGGAAGTGGCAATTTCTGCGGGCTGACTGAGAGCAACGTGGCCTGGGCTGAGATGGTGGAAGTGTAAGCAGAACAGTGAAAATGTTTCTTTCCAACATTTAAAAGAATCACGTCGCCGGGCGTGGTGGCGCACGCCTTTAATCCCAGCACTCGGGAGGCAGAGGTAGGAGGATCGCTGAGAGTTCGAGGCCACCCTGAGACTAGTTAATTCCAGGTCAGCCTGGACCAGAGTGAGACGCTACCTTGCAAAACCAAAAAAAAAAAAAAAAAAAAAAAAAGAATCACGTCGACAGAAGTTGGTTATGGATTGTACACAGAGAGCAGGTAGAAGAGACAGACGGGACCGGGAATTAGCCCACATTTTAGGCTGGAGCACAGACAGGGGTTCTAGTTGAAATGTGGAACACTGGAAGGCAAGACTTTGGAAGGTCTGAGATCAAGTTTTTTTTTTTTTTTTTTTTTTTTTGAGAGAGACACAGAGACAGAGAGGGGGAGGAAGACAGATAGAGATGGGCGCGCCAGCAGTCTCTCAGCTGCGTGCGCCCCCTTGTGGTCAAGTGCGGCATTGCGCCCTTGCGTCACTTTCCATCTGGCTAAACGTGGGACCAGGAGATTGGAACCGCTGGAGATTGGAACCAGCGTTCTTAGGCTTAGGAGGCAGGCGCCTTAACCGCTAAGCCATCTCTCCAGCCCTATGATCAAGTTTTGAATGAATAAAGCTAAGATGCCCAAGTGAAATCAGCCAGGTTAGACATCTGGGGTTTCTAGGTCAGGCTTAGAATGGAGATCTGAATTGGGAGTAATAGAGTTACAGAGCAATAGCTATGGAGTGCTTCAGGGTCCAGAGAGGCATTTAAAAATATTTTTGTTTATTTATATGCAAGCAGAGAGAGATATATAAGAGAGACAGACACAGAGAGAATGGACACACCAGGGCTTCCAGGCACTGCAAATGAACTCCAGATACATGCACCTCTTTGTGCACCTGGTTTTTACGTAGACACTGGGGAATCGAAGTCTAGTCGTTAGGCTCTGTAGGCAAACACCTTAACCATGGAGCCAATCCAGAGAGGTCTTTTAAGTTGGAGAGACTTTCCAAGGGAAAAGTCCAAATAGAAGAGAAAGATTGAATCAGTTGAGATGTGTTTTTTGAGTACGAGAAAGATAGAAATGGATAAAGCGGGGCACAACAGACAGGGGATAGAGCTTTGTGATGTCACAGGGTTTCCAGGACCTGGGAATTTCAGATTAGGAGACCAGGGAACAGGGTATCAAGGACAAAGGAAAGCGAATCTAGGAAAAGCTTCAGGCAGTAGATTGAAAGCTCCAAGAGCGACTCAGTTAGTATGGAAAAAGATGAATTGAATTCTCCCTGCCCTCTAGTGGCTCAAGGATATAATTGATATAAACTTTCCATTGAAAGTCCACTGAGCTAAACTTGATCAAGGTTTATTTTTTTATATTTTTTAACATTTATTTATGGGTTGGAGAGATGACTTAGCGGTTAAGCACTTGCCTGTGAAGCCCAAGGAACCTGGTTCAAGGCTTGATTTCCCAGTACCCACGTAAGCCAGATGCACAAAGTGGCGCATGTATCTGAAGCTCCTTTGCAGTGGCTGGAGGCCCTGGTGTGCCCATTTTCTCTCTCTATGACGCTCTCAAATACATATATATATATATATATATATATATATATATATATATATGTATAAAACAAAAAAAATAAACATTTATTTATGATGAACTCACACAAAATAATAGGATCAATTGTATCACTTCCTGGCACAACAAATGTGGGCAAGTGGTATATTCATGGGCAGATTTCATGTCTCTAGTAGCTGTGGTACAGTCTCAAGTCTGCTCCCTCCTGCCATCTTCTTTCCCAGCACCCCATCTTTCTTCACCACCATCACCGCCTTCATCACCATCACAGCCATCACTAAAACCACCTCCTGTGTAGCCATTTCCTCCTAATTTAAACATTCCTTCCTGGAGGGAGGCTTGTTAAGACTCAAGAAATAAGTAAAAGGCTGAGGAAGTAAATCAAACTCGAGGGTCTTAGGAAGCTCCTAAACTTCCAAGGCGCACAAGGCCCCTCCTCAAGGTCACATAAGCAGTGATAGTAGCTGAGGGGAGGACAATGTCCAAACATCCGCCTGCAAACTGTGCAGGGAGCTTCAGGGGTGAAGGTTTGGCTAGTTGCCACCTATGCTAAGGCGGGTTTTCTGGTGATGCAGCTGCCTTTGGTCACGATGCTCCTGTAAATAAGCCCCCAGTATACTCATATAAGTAACCCTTATAAACTCACAGGTTCACTGAACTGGGCGTGGGCAGAACCATTTTCCTGACTGCACTGGTGCTCTCCTTATCATGATGGACAGAAATCTCTGCAACTTGGAGCTGAAATATATTTCTTTCTTTAAATTGTTTTTTTTTTACCCCAAGTGTTTTGTCACAATGGCATAAATTCTGAAGAACATGGAAAGTACTAATGAGAAGTGAGAACATTTCTGTGGCCTTTGGAAACGGCATGTGGGAAGAATTTGGAAAAATTTGCAGGTGCAGGCTAGAATGCTGCTGCTGTAGAAGCCCTACAAAGTGGAGCTTCTTGGGTACTATCATCTGAATGCCTCCCAGAGGCTCATGTGCTTGAACATGTGGTCCCTAGTGAGTGTACCTTTTCTTTTTAATTTATTTTTTATTTTTTTAGAGAGAGACACAGAGAGAGACAGAGAGAGAGAGAGAGAGAGAGAGGGAGGGAGGGAGAGGGAGACAGATAGAGATGGGTGCGCCAGCAGTCTCTCAGCTGCTGTGAACGAAATCCAGATGCGTGCGCCCCCTTGTGGGCAAGTGTGGCATTGCACTCTTGCATCACTTTGCATCTGGCTAAACGTGGGACCTGGCGATTGGAACCGCTGGAGACTGGAACCAGCGTTCTTAGGCTTAGGAGGCAGGCTCTTTAACTGCTAAGCCATCTCTCCAGCCCAAGTGTGCCTTTTTTATGAGGCTGTGGACCTTCGAGATGTATTGCACAGCTGACTGAGGAGGGGCGGGCCTTGAGAGTTGTATCTTGACTCTTCTGGCCTTATGAGAAAGAAGCATGTGTGCTGTGGCTGCTGTAAGCTCCTGCCACCATGGCCCAAGTTGCTTCAGCTTCCATGCTGTCCTTGCAATACTTTTTCATACCTTAAGTTGCTTCTGTCAGGCATTTTTGTCACAGTGACGAGAAAAGCAACTATGACACAAAACTGGTACTGAGAAATGGGGCTGTTGCTGTGATAAACCTGGCTTGTAGGCCTTTGCCACATGTTTGAGGGAGGCATATGGAAATGTTTGGAATTGTAGGCTAGAGGAGCCCTAGAATTCTGTAAGCTGAGCTTAATGGGCCATTCTTCAGGGTGTTCAGAAGACTAGAATGCTGACAAAAATTCAGTCAGTGAAGGCCAGGATCACGAGGCTTCAGAGGGGAGAAATAACTCAATATGGAATGAGGTTAGAGGTCACTCATGTTATATCCTTTCAAAGAATCTGTCCAGGTCCTGAAAAATTAAATAAGGCTGGATTAATCAGAACCTATGAAAGCAGGAATCCAGAGGCTACACAGGACACTAAATCAGACTGCCAACAGGCCTGCTATGGCTCAGGGAAAATTGAGGAAGAAGGTGCAGAAAGATTGTAAGAGCCACAGGGTGACTAGGAATTTCCTGAAGCATGGTTCCCTGCTTCCCTATTGGGACTAGCTGAGGCCTTCATGACCTCACAGTGATTACCATAACCCCAAAGAGGGCCCCCAGGGTAATGGGAGTTGGGGCCAGGGGATAAAGATATATAACCTGTTATATATAAAATACAGTTTAAAAAGCAATGGACTAATTTATTTGGTGGAGGAAACTTCAGAACTGTATAGTATTCAGGCTGTAACATGGTTAATGCTTGTTGTGTTTAGCTACTTTGTAGTGAGAATTCAGAGTAAAAAGTTAAGCAGAAAGATGTGAACATATGCAGTTTGGAGAGGAAAGGTGCTTAAACACCTTTAACCCTGGAGACAAGCAAGTAACATAAAAGGGACTATAATTGTTAAAGAAAGTAGAGTTATTAAAATAAACCACATAAGTTTGCATTTAGGCAATGGGAAAGGTGTCTCAAGGACAGGACTTCACCCATAGAAGGTTCCAGGGTATAAAAATGTCTTTTTAATTTGAAAGACTACTTTAGAAGAAGCATGCTTGAGAAGATGGAGCCTCCAAGCTCCTGCTTCAGCAGGGCTGCTAGGGAATTTTCAAGATGCAGCCACATAGGCATTCAGAGGCCACTGCGATGGAGGAAAAAGAGGACCCAGATGTATTTTAAAACTTTGCTTTCATTTTATTTGTTTGAGAGAGAAAGAGAGAGAAAGGCAGAGAAAGAGAGGGAGGGAGGGAGGGAGGGAAGAGAGAGAGAGAGAGAGAGAGAGAGAGAGAGAGAGAGAGACGATGGGTGTGCCATGGCCTTTAGCCACTGCAAATGAACTCCAGATATCTGCACCACCTTGTGAATCTGGCTTATGAGGGTCCTGAGAAATTGAACCTGGGTCCTTTGGCTTTGCAGGCAAGTGCCTTAACCACTAAGCCATCTCTCCAGCCCTGAGATGTATTTTAAGCAAGCAAAAGAACTTCTTGGCTGATTTTTAACAAAATATTTATTTATTTATTTGAGAGAGGGAAAGAGGCTGAGACAGAGAGAGAGAGAGAGAGAGAGAGAGAGAGAGAGAGAGAGAGAAAGAGAGAGAGAATGAGAGAGGAGAGAATGGGCACACTAGGGCCTCCAGCCACTGCAAACAAACTCCAGATGCATATGCAACCTTGTGCATCTTGCTTACATGGGTCCTGGAGAATCTAGCCTTGAACCAGGGCCCTTAGTCTTCTCAGGCAAGCTCTTAACTGCTTAGCCATCTCTCCAGCCCTTGGCTGATTTTTTAAATGCAGAATACAAGAGTTTTGGGATTGTTGAAGCTTGCAATAAGGCTCCAAAAAAAAAGCCACTGGGGCCAGGCAATCAGAGTTTTGTTCCTTGAAGACCCTAATATGTAAAGTTGTGAAGGTGAATCCCTGGTTGCAATGGAGACCTCAGGATGTTGGAAATGCTGGAGCCTGGGATACCTGCCAAGAGAAACTGTCAAGAGAGAGGCAATCTGAGGGCTGGGGAAATGGCTAAGTAGTTAAAGATGCATGAGCCACTTTGTGCATCTGGCTTTACATGGTACTGGGGTATTGAACTCAGGCCACCAGGCTTTGCAAGCCAGTGCCTTTAGCTGCCGAGCCATCTCTCCATCCCCAGAAATATGTATTTTTTAAATTTTACTGGAGCTTCCAGTTAAGAGTTTGGCTCAAATCTTGGAAGAATCTTTAGAATTTTAAACATACATTTGGATTATCAAGTTTTTGAAGCTGGATTGAATGCATGTTACACCATGAGATGGACATGAGCCTCACAGGCCAGGGACTAAATGTTATGATTTAAATGTGAAATGCTCCTCATAGGCTCATGATTTTTAACACACGGTACCTCAGCTATTGGCTCTGTTTTTGGAGATTATGGTAGCTTTGGGACACAGGGCCTTGCGAAATGAGGTAGGCCACTAGGGCTCTCTCTGCTTGATGGCTGGCACCATTACTACTGTCTTCACTAATAAACTTCCAGCCACCAACACCACATAACCACCACCATAGTCATCATTCCACAGCCAAACATGACACATTCATCACGATGTGTGGTCTTATATGAATGTATAGTCATAAATTCAAAACAGCTCCTTGAATATCTACCATGTGCCCATTGCCATGCTAAATATTAGACACAAAGATCAGGCACATTTACTACCTTCTAGTATTTAAAATTGAATGGCTGAAGCAAATAAACTGCGTATTGAGTGTTACAATTGTTATTAGCTTTGTAAACACTCACAAGCAAATTGCTTAAAACTAGATTCTAAGCCGGGCGTGGTGGCGCACGCCTTTAATCCCAGCACTCGGGAGGCAGAGGTAGGAGGATCGCCGAGAGTTCGAGGCCACCCTGAGATTACATAGTTAATTCCAGGTCAGCCTGGGCCAGAGTGAGACCCTACCTCGAAAAACCAAAAAAAAAAAAAAAAAAAAAAAAAAACCAAAACAAAAAAAAAAAAAAACCAAAAAAAACTAGATTCTAGAAAGCACCACGGTGGAGGCAATTGTGGTCATAGTTTGTATGACTAATAAGAGCTAGGAATGGCAAAACAAGAAAGATTTTACATCTAGGGCAAAGTGAGTGCTTGAAAACTGTGACCAATTCAAAATTCTGTGAGAAATATGCCATAGCTGTATCTAATACTGTAGTGTCAAGAAATAAGGCTTGATATGAAAGATGCTATGATCTGAACAAAGGAGCTTAAATTAAATTTTTAAGGCTATATATTACTCTCCTTATTGCTGTGACCTGATAGGAAGCAGCTTAAAGCAGCAAAGAGTTTATCCTGGCTTAGGGTATTGAGGGCATCATGGTAGTAAAGGTGTGGCAGCAAGACAAGAGGCAGCTGGTCACAAGCATCCATGGTCATAGAGCAGAAGATCAACAGAAAGTGAGGCCAGACTATACAACCTCAAGGTCCACCTGGAGTGACCTCCTTCAACCAGCATGCTTCCATCTCCTTCTCTAACAGCACCCCCACCAGCTGGGGACCAAATGCTCAACACACAAGCCTGTGAGGGACATTACACATTAAAATCACAAGACAGAAACAAACAGAATTTCAGTTTTAACAAGAACTTAGTATTTATTGGACATCATCTACTCTTCAAAGCCCCTTACATGAATGGGATAATTTGAATCTTCATGACAATACCATTTGACAGAGGTATCGCTCAACTCTACTGGCATTAAGAGCATCCCACTTACATATGCAATTTGAGCATAAGAGAGTTGCTGATAGGAAGTAAGTAAAGATAATTCTTTAAAGAAAGTTTGTTTTACCTGTCAGTGGGTAAGAGAAATCCAGACATTTATTGCAAGTGAAATTCATTCAGTCTCAGAGGCTATTAGTATTGTTGTTGAATTTGATTTGCTTTTTCTAACTTTGAATCCTTTGTTAGTAAATTATGTAGACTTCAATATTTGATGATTTATTGAATTCCAAATCACTGTTTCAAAATACAATGGTAGCAAACCTGTTTTGGGTGCTGAGGGTTCTAGCTGGTTTATTTTTGTTCTTGTAATCATTTTAAAAATATTTTATTTGCATGCAGAAAAAGGAAGAGAGAATGAGGATAGAGAGAAAGAGAGAGAGAGAGAGAGAGAGAGAGAGAGAGAGAGAGAGAGAGAGAGAGAGAGAGAACGGAGCACCTCCAGCTGCTGCAAACAAACTCCAGATGCATGTGCTGCTTTATGTATCTGGCTTTACATGGGTACTGGGGGATCAAATCTGGGTCATAAGGCTTTGCTGGCTAGTGCCTCACCCATGGAGCCATCTCTCCAGCCCTTAAAATATTTTATTTATTTATGAGAGGAAGAAAGAGCTACATAGAGATAGATGGACAGATAAATAGAAAGAAAAACGAGTTTGTCAAGGCCTTTTCCCATTGAAAACAAATTCCAAATTTGCCACTTGTGCATTTGGCTTTATGTGAGCACTGGAGAATTGAACCTGGGCCAGCAGGCTTTGCAGGCAAGCGCCTTTAACCACTGATCATCTCCCTAACCCTACTTTATGATTATTAACTGGAAATGGGCAGACCATTCCCGATATCATTATAAAGATACCCTAGTAGGAGGTTGTAACTCTTTGTAAGTCAGGATGGCTTAAATCAGTTGGTGTTTAAAGTTCAGAGCACAGATACCCTCATGTTAATATCTGCAAGCATTTCTCCTGTCTACTGCTATCTTCCATGTTTCCTTCAGATAAAACTATTTAAGACTGTCTTTTATTGCAGTTGTGCTTTGAGCAGTTGTTTTCAAAGTTGGTTTAAGGAACCTTCGGGAAATAAATAGAAACTCTTTAAAAAACTTGAAACTCCTTTTGGGGTTCTAGACTGTCTAAACTACTTTAATATTGAAATATCTAATATTAATTTAATATTTAAACTTAATATTAAAATGCCATGTGCCTTTTCCTACTCATCCTTCCAGGAGTTTATGGTAGAGTTTTCCAGAAGCTACATAATAATTTAAGCCACAAGAAATTGCATACAGAATCAGACCTGAGAATCCAGTTGTATATTAAGCTAGATATTTAAAGAGATTCAAAAAAATGTGAGACAAAAATACTACTTTAAGTACTTTAAAAAAGACAATCGTTTTCACCAAAATGGTTATTTATATTAACAAATAATTGGGATTTGAATGAATTAAGTAAATGATTTTTAAAAGTCTTAATTTTAATTGCCAATGTAGTAAATATCAGTTGCTATAATCCGCATAAAAATACTCCTTGGGCTTCTCTAAAGCTTGCAAGAATAGAAAGGAATCTTGAAACTGAAAAGTTTGAGGATGCTGGTTTAGGGAATTCACTGTAGGTAGTTTCTCAATGAGTTTAAGGAGAAGAGAGATGCACATCTTGATTTACTTATGCCCCTGGCCTCAGCCACCTACATAAAAAAAGAAAAAAGAGGACAGAGGTAGCAGAAACACAAGTGTTTGCAGGTGCCTGGTCTCCTGGTGTGGAAACTGCTCTTGCACAGTTGTTTTGTTTCCTTGGTAACTAAGCTTAGCTGCCACCTGTGGCCTATTAGCAACCTCCCCTGGCCTGTGGGATTGCACAGAGTGATGACTGGGAATAACTAGGGAACTTAGTAAAGGAGTTTCTTCCAGCAGGAAATTGGTTCCTCTGGAACTTGTTACACATTAACTCCGTAGGCAAGATCATGAAAACATTTACTGAAATTAGTAATAGTGTTCAAATCTTTTGAGAGCACTTACCCAAAGCAACTAGTGTTAGGAGTCGGGGACTCTGAGTTTATTCTTAAAGATTGATCTGTCAGCACTAAGATATGACGAGGGAGCAATTAGCTTAAAATGACTCGTGACTTTCTAACTAAGCCACACTGTTAAGTTTCTCCCTGGGGCTAACACCAGTATATAGAAAGGGTATGAGATTTAATTAAAGTCTATGTTACACTCAGAGGTTCCTTGTCACTGAGTCTCTTTTGCCACAGAAAACTTCAATAATAGTTTATAGAGGCTGGATAAACCTGGAGAAGTCGGCCAGGTCCAAGAGTGCCTCAGACAACTGGGCTTTTCCAACAAGTTGATCAATCTTAATAAAAAGCAATAGAGTTTTCTCTGGAATTCACTTTGAGGCTCTAACCTTGCCCAATATAAGCACATGAATCTCAAGTAGAAACAAATTATAAACAAACACAGTGTATTTTTTCTGAAAACAAAATGCTGAGGACACACTAGTGTGAAAGTAAAGAACAAGTGGCAGAGCCACAGTGTGCCCAGGACCACCGTCAGCTAATCTGTGGGCTCAGCTTAGCATCAGGCTAAGCCCAGCCCCTTTACAGTGGCATGCCTGGCAGACAGGATGGTGCCATCACGTCCTCCTGAGTGTCATTCAAAAGCTTTATAGGTGACCTGCAATGGAAAGTAGTTTCATTTCCACCTTGAATGATCAACAACTTGCATTCAGAAGAGGTTTACCAGACAGGGAGAATGTTTCAATGTGGAAAAGGGGTAAGAAGAAAAAATTCAGAGGCATGCAAAAATAATAAGTGATAGCCTTTTGTATACGTGTGATGAGCTGGGCACTTGGCTGAGCACTTAGTGAGCTCTTGTTCAACATGACAGCCTTGTGCTATTGTTACCTTCATTTTACTCTTGAGAAAACTACATGTGGAGAGCTTCAATACATTACCCAAGGCTCAGCAGCAGAAATGGAATGGAACTCCGATTTCCCCCCATGGCTTATCCCCCCCTCTTCTTTTTAGTCTTTTGAAGTACGGTCTCACTCTGGCCTAGGCTGACCTGGAATTCACTATGTAGTCTCAGAGTGGCCTCGAACTCATGGCGATCCTCCTACCTCATATCATGTCCCATTTTCTTCTTCAGCCAATGTTAACTGACAAATTTTGAATGAGTTAGTTTGTTAAAAATATTGATTTATGATTTAGGTTGATGTATATAATTACCCAATATCTCTACCCACCATGTCCTTTTCCATCAATAAGATTAAAACTAGAGCATACTCTTATTTTCTTCTTCCTAAACTCACCCATCTAACTGCATTATTGTTTATTACTTTGAGATTGGAATTTCTTTCTATACTCCTATTTTTGTAGCACTATTAGGGGTTAGTATATAATTTACTTGTTCTTTGCTTCTTCACCACATGTATGTTTGCAGGTATGACTGTTAAAACATCCTTAAGCTTTAGTTCCCTTTTTCTTCTGGAATATATTCTGGACAGATTTGTTTATTTATTTATTCATTTATTTATTTTGAGAAAGAAAGAAAGAGAGAGAGAGAGGGATGATGGGCACAGCAGGGCCTCTAGCCACTGCAAACAAACTTCAGATGCATGTGCCACCAGTACTAGGGAATCGAACCTGGTTCCTTAGGCCTTGCAGGCAAGTGCTTTAACCACTAAATCATCTCTCTAGCCCAGATTATTTTTAAAAATTTTATTGACAACTTCTATACTTACAGACAATGAACAATGATATTTCCCTCCCCTCCCCCCACTTTCCCCTTCACAACTCTGCTCTCCATCATATTCCCTCCCTCTCTCTGTTAATCTGTCTTTTATTTTGATGTCATCATCTTTTTCTCCTATTATGAGGGCCTTGTGAAGGTATTGCTTGGTACTGTGAGGTCATGGATATAGAGGCCAGTTTCTGTTGGACAGTTGCATTGTAAGGAGTCCTATCCTTCCTTTGGCTCTTACATTCTTTCTGCCACCACTTCTGCAATAGACCCTGAGCCTTGGAGGGTGTGACAGAGATGTTTTAGTGCTGAGCACTCCTCTGTCACTTCTTCTCAGCACTATGTTTTCTTTTGGGTCATCCCAGTGGTCATCATCATCTGAAAAGAGAAGCTTCTCTAACAAAAAGTGAGAGTAGAGTTAATATATGAATATGAACATTAAACGTAGTGCTTTCAGGGCAGTTTGATGAAAATAACATATGCATTTAGCCAGACAAGAATAGGCTTTATACCCCTAAGGCACATGACCTCACCTGCCATAGACTTTTTTTTTAATAATTATTTTTTTTATTGACAACGTCTATACTTACATACAAAAAGTGCATGGCTTTTGATTAGGTTTTCAGTAACAGGCATGTATTCCCTCCCTTCGAGCAAGCCTCCAGTCCAATTAGAGAGCTGTTGGTTTCCCCCAGAGTAGACATGCCAGTATTGCATCTGTTCAGTCATTTGAGCTGTCTGGCCAAACTTGAGACTTCCAGTGTCCACTGTTTTCACTGCTGATGACTTCTGTCTCCCATAAGGCTGCATGCAGTGTAGCTTTTTCCAACTTTCAGTTGGCTGGTCTACAGGGAGAAGGTTTTCAGCTCAGCACCAGCTTGATTTTTCAGTGATCTTGCTGCCCACACATGTGAAGTCTTCAGCGCATCATAGGGTCTTACCATCTGTTACTCATGGGAAACCAAGGGCCTTGGCAAAAGCCTGTAATGTTTTGGAGGCAGCAGGAACCTTCCTGGCCAACATCTCACTGGTAGGTATCCCATCCCTGTCACTGAAAATTTTGTAGTAGCAATCTATGGCTTCTGGGTGTGCTTTTATCCAAAGAAGTAGGCTTTCATATGTTTTATTCAGAATACCTTGAATTTTGATTGACCCTCCCCCACCCTTCTGTTACTCAATGTCTTCTTCCCCTGGCCTCACTTAGGCCTTTCCACTCCCTGTGATCTGTTCTTCTACTTACATATGTACAATACCATCCCCTAAAGTCCTTCCTTCTCCTCCCTCCCTTATGGCCTTTTTCCAGCTTACTGGCCTCTGCTACAGATTTTTTTGGTTCCTGCTCACACACAGGTCTAAACATTTGTAGCTAGGATCCACGTATGAGAGAGAACATGTGACGTTTGGGCCTGGTTATCTCACTTAGTATAATCCTTTCCAGGTCCATCTATTTCCTAGTAAATTTCATAATTTCATTTTTCTTTTCCACTGAACAGAACTCCTTTGTGTAAGTGTACCACATCTTTATTATCCATTCATCTGTGGAGGGACATCTAGGCTGGTTCCATTTCCTAGTTATTGTGAATAGAGCATCAATAAACATGGTTGTGCAAGTATTTCTAAGGTGGTGAGAAGAGTCATTAGGATATATGCTTAGGAGTGCTATAGCTGTAGCCCAGATTTTAAAAATGCATATGTGTGTGTGGTATACATGTTTGTTTGGATGCATGTGGACATACATGAGTTTGGTGCATGTGCATATGGAGGTGAGAGGTCAATGTCTAGTATATTACTCTATAGTGGTACACCTGATTTTGTGAGATACAGTCTCTTATTGAGCTCACAAATTTGGTGAGACAAGCTAGCCAGCCAGCAGGTGGGGAGGGGGCAAAGACATGGGGGTGTGTCTTCATATCTCCATCTCCCTAGCAGTATGCCTGGCTTTTTATATGGGTACTGGGGATCCAAACTCTGGTCCTCCTGTCAAGCTCACTGACTGAACTATCACCCCAACTCCTCTTTGTGTAGTTTTTTTCAGAGAGAATCTAAGAAGTATAAACTTTCTGACACTTTGCAAGTTTGAAAATGCATTGCTTTATATTTCTATTTAGTGCTAGTTTGACTAGCTTGTTTAGTTTAAAAATCAGATTTTCTTAGAACTAAGTATACTGCTCTATTACATCCTATCAATAAGTGTTGTTGAAATGTTGGGATTAACATGTTCTTTAGAGTCAATTTATGTTTCCTCACAAGAAAACAAAAGTAGAAAGGGAACTTCCTGCAGAAGTATATACTTAATATGGTAATGGGCTTGACTTCTGGCTGAGCATACCAAACAGCCACAGCTTGTTATTGAACCATGTTCTGGCACTCCTTATGCTAATGAGGTCATTGTATGGAGTGTTCCTGCATGTGAACTCCCTATATAAGCACTCCGTGACTGGAATAAAGTGTTCTGCCCTGCTCTGCATTGCACTCTTGCAGTGTTGTATGTGAATGTCTGCTCTGTGTACCTCACCTCCTCCACAAATTCCTCTGGAGAGTCCCACTCCTGACGCAGCATGGAAGGGGAGGAAGAGATCTTAAGGCTTAGATGAGAGGATAATGGAACACATGCAACATGAAAGTACAAGGGGAAACCATTTAGAGAGAGGAAGGGGACCAGCAAGAGGAGGTCAAGGTGGTGCAGTGGACAGTGGAGAAAGGGAATGCATAGGGACTAAGTATAATGACATATATGTATGAAAATGTCATCATGAAATCATTGCTTTGTGTACTAAATTCAAAAATCACTTCAAAGAAGCTATGTTTTGCTCTTGGTGTTCTGATACTTACTTTGAGATCCAGATATGGGATTCTTTTGCATTCACTATTGTATTAGTTATTTTCTTGTTGCTGTGACCAAATACCTGACCAGAAGCAACTTAAGGAAGGACTTTACTTCAGCTTACAGTTTGAGGTTATAGCCCATTATGACAGAGAATACATGGCAGCAGAGCATAAAACAGCTGGTCATATGTAGTTTGCAGGTCACAAAGGAGAGAGATAGAGAAACACACACACACACACACACACACACACACACACACACACACAGAGAGAGAGAGAGAGAGAGAGAGAGAGAGAGAGAACAAAAGAAGAAAGGAAGGGAAGAGTTATGAATTCTGGTACTCAGCTCACTTTTTCCTTTATATTCAGTCCACGACCCCAGCCTATGGAATGGTGGCACCCACAGTTGGGGTGAATCTTCCCTCCTCAAATAAACTAGAAACTATTTTTACAGTCAAGCCCAGAGGTTTGTTTTCATTGTAATTCTGAATCTTGTCCAGCTGACAACCGTTATAAGTTTATCATTCACAAAGACTTAAAATGGAAGAATTTTGCATTATAGTTTTTAATCTTTTGAAATTTTATTTTTATTTTTTTTATTAGTATATATTAATTGTATAAAATGATTTTCTTTTTTATTTGTATTTTTAAATTATTTTTATTGTCTACTTTTTTTCCCGAGGCAGGGTCTCATTCTAGCTCAGGCTGACCTGGAATTCACTATATGCTGGGATTAAAGGTGTGTGCCACCATGCCCGACTGTCTATTTTTTTTTTTTTTTTTTTTTTTTTTTTTAGTTTTTTGAGGTAGGGTCTCACTCTAGTCCAGGCTGACCTAGAATTCACTATGTAGTCTCAGGGTGGCCCTGAACTCATGGTGATCCTCCCACCTCTGCCTCCCAAGTTCTTGGATTAAAGGTATGTGCCACCACCCAGCTTCTACTGTCTACTTTTTATTGAGATAATATTTGTAGATCTTTCTGGGGTATAATAAGATAATTTTACACATCTTAAAAGTGTAATGATCAATTCAGCATATTAGGCACTTTTATCTCTTAAAATAATTATTTCTATATTGAAACTTTTACTTCTTTGTCAATTATTTTGAAATATATCATAGATTGCTATAAATAATATTCATCCTATAGTGATAACAAAAACTATAAGTATTCCTCCTGTGTAACTGTTTCTTGGTCTTTCTGTCTGTCTCCCCACTTCTAGTCTCTAATGACCACTATTCCATTCTGCTCTTTCATGATCTGCGATGGACTTTTAATTTGCATATTATTGAGAATATGTGGTATTATTTCTCTTTCTGAATCTGGCTTATTTCACTTAACATGATGACCCATAGTTTTGTGAAATTATCTTTGACTATTTCTTCTCCTCCATTTTCTTCTTTTGTTCCTGTTGTAACTCTTCTTAAGTAAGTGTTGCATTTCTGTATCTTTCCATATCAGCTTGGTTGTGGTTTGCCTTTCAGACTGAAATCCCTCTATTCTTCTGTGTATATAGCTTCAGATGAACTTCGCTTCATAGTTGCAGGAGTAAAGAAGACACATATTAATGGTGTTTTAATTTCTTTTATTTTTGTGCCATCTACCCAAATTGCTTTCCCTATCCTAATTGGAAAATTATTCTGAGTCTATTCTTGGTACCTTCACTCATTGCTTTTGTCTGACAGGAAGTGAGATTTTATCAGTTTGCTCATCAGAACCTGAAGAAAAGAAATTGGCCAATCATTGGCAGTTCCTCATTTAATTGTTTGACTGGCTCTTCTGTAATACAACTTTCAACCAGTCTGCCATATATGGATTATAGATGTGCTGAAATGACGAGACACTCAGGCCTAGATCTTCTGGTACAAGTAAGTAAAAATTTCCCTTTTGTGATATAAAACATTATTATTTTTCAAAAATTCTATGATGTGAAAAAGATTGAGTGAGTGTTACCAGAACTATGGGAATGTGGCAGTGGGCTGCCTGACCTGAGCAGAAGTGGTAGAGGATCCAGATCCTTCCAGAACTATGGTGCAAGGATAAGGAGAAAGCCAGAGAAGACCTACCTCAACCTACGCTCTTCCATCCCTTGAATCTGTACATCCCATAGGTTGGCCAGACCCAACCAGAGGGTAGAGGCTTATGTGTGTATGTGTATGTATGTGCATGTGTATACAGATATGTGTCTTCTCACAGACCATTGGGACACAGAGCAGAATGGGCAAGAACAGCTTGTCTGACATTCAGGAGGAGGGTAACTAGTGCACAACTGGAGTCCAAATAGCTGAAGCCAGGGTGGAGGCTGAATTTTAAACCCATAGCGCCAAAGTCGGAAGAGTCAGCCAGGGACAGCTGCCTTCTGATGGGGGACATGGACTTGATGCAGCCTACGGAGAGTGTATCCTAGTTGTACTTTGTGAGAACTCTGTGTGTTAAGGACATTTGCCCTTTTTATTACTCAGCAGACAGAACATTTTTAATGGTGCTGTTAAATCTGTAATATGGTGCCTTTCATGATTCTGCCCTTGAAACCATGGTCCAGAAAACATCTTTTTACTCCTAAAGATTTAAAAATGTAACTAATATGATACTTCATGATCTTCCATTTATCCAATATCACTGCAGTATACTGTTTTAAGTATAACATTGTGATTGTTATTATATATTCTAAATCCAAAAAAGAAAATACATTGTTCTTTTTATATAAAATTTTATTTTGTAGTTAACATACAGATTTATGGACACTAGTTTTTTTAAAGATTTTATTTTTATTTATTTATTTATTACACACAGAGAGGGGGAGAGAGAGAGAGAGTGAGAATGGGTGCACCAGGGCCTCTTGACACTGCAAATGAACTCCAGATGCATACTCCACCATGTGCATCTGGCTTATGTGGGACCTGGAGAATCAAAGCGGGGTCCTTAGGCTTCACAGGCAAATGCCTTAACCACTAAGCCATCTCTCCATCCCTGGACATAAGTTTTAGAAGCTAGCAAGTACAGACTATTAATAAAAACATAGAAAATATCTATCTTCCTATAAACCTAGACACATATTGATAATAAATAGATGTGCATGTGTGGACATATGTACCTTGAAGACATATATATATATATATATATATATATATATACATATATATATATATATATATATATATATATATATTTATATATATTAGATCATATTAGATTTCATAAAAAATAAATACTATGTTATATTTCATGCATATCACATATAAAATTGTGAACTCTATGGGATAAATGATATGGGGAATCAGAAAGATTTCAATTTTTTTTCTTTTTTTAATGAGATAAAGAGAGAGACAGAGGAAGAGGTAGGTAGGTAGAGAGAGAGATAATGGGCATGCCAAGGCCTTCAGCCACAACAAATTCCAGATGTATGTGCCATCTTATGCATCTGGCTTATGTGGGTCCTGGGGAATTGAACCTGGGTCCTCTGGCTTTGGAGGCAAGTGCCTTAACTGCTAAGCCAACTCTCCAGCCCTTAATTTTTTAAAAAAGATATTTTATTTATTTATTTATTTGAGAGAGACAGAGGAAGAGGCAGAGAGAAAGAGTGAATGGACATGCCAGGGTCTCCAGCCACTGCAAATGAACTCCAGATGCATGTGCCTCCTTGTGCATCTGGCTTATGTGGGTCCTGGGGAATCGAACCTGGGTCCTTAAGCTTTGTAGGCAAATGCCTTAACCACTAAGCCATTTTCCCAGCCCCAGTCCCAGCCCCTAAGTTTTTATTTCAATGTATTGTTAGAATATTTTTAGTATCATCAGAATGTTTATTAATATAGATAAAAGATTAAATAACAAAAGAGGAAAATTAATGAAGTTTTAGTAGTGATTATTTCTCAGAAGTAAGATTGTGGGAGTTTGTATTATGCAGCTATTTAATTTTAATTTTTTAAAGCAATAACTCTTTTACTTGGCATGACTCCTCAAAAATGAAAAAGTTACTATTTGTTTCTCATGCTAGGCAGTAGCTAGCTTCTCCTGAATTGTACTGATTGACAGCTGTAACAATGGTCATGACATCTCTTGTTTGTTATTTTGAGAATGCTTTTAGAGTTTCACTTCTAAAATTAACATATGTTATAATCCTTATTACAATTACTATATCAACGTAGTTTGACAGCATATTTGACCCACTGGAACAAATCATACCTGATCATGGTATGTTTAGGAGTTATTGAGTTAAAATTGCATCTACTGGACCAGGGACTTTGGTCCTATGTTCACGACTATGTTGAGATTAAGATCATGCTAGCCTCAGAGACTAAATTTGTAAACTACACAAATGGCATTTCCACATCTTTGACAATTGGTATTCACAGGGGTCTGTGATTTGCATAGCTCAAGGGCTAAGGACTGTGCTCTCACCATACGAACTCAGTGTCCACTGTGTGGCTTCTTATGACAATGCTGAGCTTGTACATTTTAAGTCTTTCTTCAATTAGAACATTTTGGTGAATTTCCACTTGCTGAAACTTTAAAACAGCCAGCCTTCACACATATTGGTATATTCTATCTTTTCCTCATTTTCTACCTAGTTATTTTCTTTTTAATATCTAGTTCTTTTCTTTTTTGTTTTTTTGAGGTAGGGTCTCGCTCTAGCCCAGGCTGACCTGAAGTTCACTGTGTAGTCTCAGGGTGGCGTCGAACTCGCGATGATCCTCCTAGTTGGTCTCCCAAGTGCTGGGATTAAAGGCGTGCGCCAACACACCTGGCTGTTTTCTACTTATTGTAAATATTTATGTACATTTCTGAATGTTTAAAAATTAGTTTATTGGTATGTATCAATTATATGCAATGCATTTCACTATATTTTCATATGTATATAATGTATTTTGATTTTTAAAATATTTATATTTTATTATTTTTATGTATTTATTTGGGGGGGAGAGGAGAGAGAGAATGGGCATAGCGGAGTCTCCAGCTGCTGCAAATGAACTCCAGACACATGTGCCATCTTATGCATCTGGCTATGGGTCCTGGGGGATCAAACCTGAGTCTTTTGGCTTTGCAGGTAAGCACCTTAACCGCTAAGCCTTACCTCCAGCACTGTATTTCAATTTTTAAAAATTTAGCATTAATTAATTTGTAAGCAGATATATAGACAGACAGATAGAGGGATAGATAATGGATATACCAGGGCCTTTCACCACTGCATGTGTACTCCAGATGCATGAGCCACCTTGTTCATGTGGCTTTACTTAGGAACTGGGGAACTGAACTTAGGTCATCAGTCTGCAAGCAAGCATCTTTAACTGCTGAGCAATCTCCAAAGTCCTGTATTTTGACTTGTTAAAAAATATTTTATTTATTTGAGAGAAAGAGAGAGAGAGAGAGAGAGAGAGAGAGAGAAAAGAGATGCACCAGGGCCTCTTGCCACTGCAAAAGGACTCCAGACACATACATTATTTTGTGCATCTGGATTTATATGGGTAAAGAAGAAGGGAACCCAGGCTGGCAGGTTTTGGCATCTTTAACCACTGAGCCATCTTTCCAACTCCTGTACCTTGATTGCGACTCCATTCCCTACCTATTACCCTCTCTTACCCCTTCCACTCCTTCAGATCCCTTTCATGTTCCCTATTAATACCACTAATTATTTCATGCCCTTTTTTTAGATGACCCAGTGAATTACAATGGGGTTGCTTGCAGGTGTATAGGTACCTTACAGGTGGCCAGACCATTGAAGAAAATGTTTCTTCTTTTTTCAGTGATTATTAGCTGTGTGCACATCCTCAGGGAGAAGTGGGGCTTTGTGAGCTCCTCCCTTCTCCACGACGGGACGTTGACAGGACAAATCGGGCGTCAGAAATCACAGCTGCTGTGGGTTCCAGAGTGCACTGGCCTTGTTATTCCTAGACGTCAGCATGCCATGCCACCCCTTCCTTTCTCTGGCTTTCATTCTTCCTTCCTCCTTTATGATGTTCCCTGAGCCTTGGGGGCTAGGCAAGATAGCTGTCCCATTTACAGCTGAGCATTTGGCTGTCATTTATTCTCGTCACTTTGAGCAGTTAGGAACATCTGCAGTTACTTCTGTCAACTGCAAAGAGAAGCTTCTTTGACCAAAGCTGATAGCAGAAATAACCTATGAGTATAAACATAGTTATTCAGAAGACAATTCGAAGGGTATATCATGTCCACCTCGCAAATTAAGATCAGCAGCTTCCCTACTAGGGCCTATGACATCCCCACTCATGGGCTTTTGGCTGGGTATATATAGTACCACAAGAGGATTCCCTCCTGCTGAATGGGCCTCCAATTTAAACAGAGAGTGGTTGGCTACCCTTGAACAGAATTCCAATATTGCCCCAATGGGCATATCTTGCTTGACCCTTCAGGAAAAGTATTGCATGAAGGGTCTGCTGCTAGGTTAGACCATGGATGACAGTTCCCCCATAGCAGTCTCATATCATCTTCCAGTATAATAGTCAGGAGGAAGCTTCCAGCTAATTCCAGCTTGCTTTACCTGAGTCATCTTTAGCAATAAGGGCAGCCAACAGTAGTGGCAATTGCCTGTATTTTTGTGGGGGACACCAGGGGATTCTCTGACCAACAATTCATAGAGAGGCAGTCTACCCCTAATGCTGAAATTTTCACTTAATGATAACCTATGGCTTCTGGGAGCAATTTTATCCACCCATGAAGATCCATCAGTTTTCCTGAAAATCTCATAATTTCACTTTTCTTTTCAGTCAAATAAAACTCCATTGTATATATGTACCACATCCTCATGACCCATTTGTCAGTTGATGGGCAGTTAGACTGGTATTATTTTATTGCTATTGTAAATACAGCAATAATAAACCTGGATGTGCAAGTTTCTGTGGTAGGATATACATTTACTTGGGTATATGCCCAGGAGTGGTATGGCTGGGTCATGTGGTCGTTCTATTCGACTTTTTTGAGAAATCTTCACAGTGATTTACATAGTGGCTTTACCAGTCTACATCCCCACTAACAGTACATAATATATAAAAAAATTATACAATGTTCTCATCAAAATTTGTTGTCATTTTTTTTATGATAGCCATCCTGACTGAGGTGAAATAAAGTCTCAAAGTATCTTAACTTACATTTTCTTTTTGCTTTTTTCCCCCTAGACTGTTTTGGTGTGGTTCCTATGCATATTAACCAGAAGCTCTTAACTTGGTGAATACTTTAAAACATTTTTTGGCCATTTATATTTGCTCTTAGGACTGGAGAGGTGGCTTAGAAGTTCAGGTGCTTGCCTGCAAAGCCAAAGGACCCAGGTTCAACTCCCCTGGACCCACTTAAGTCAGATGCACAAGATGGTGCTTGTGTCTGGAGTTTGTTTGCAGCAACTGGAGGCCCTGGCATGCCAGGTATCTCTCTCTCTATATATATTCATATCTGCTTATTTCTCTCTCTCTCTCTCAAATAAATAAATAATAATTAAAAACTAATGCTGTGTAGCTCATTTTTATTTGTGTCCCCGTCTAGTTTTATTTCCTTTTTTTTTTTTTTTGCCTTTTTGTATATCCTGAATAATAAATCTCTGTCCATTGTATAGCTGGAAAAGTTTTTCTCCCATTTTGTAGGCTGTTTCTCTACTGGATTAGCTCTTTCCTTTGCTGTACAGAAGTATTGTTAAATTTTTAAAATTAGTTATGTATATAGTGTGTATACAGCCATGATGGTACCATTGTTAGCCTTCTCCCTGTCCTCCCCCCCATTGGGAATTGTGGGTCTTGCATTGTGGGGGTAGCCATAAGTTATGGGGGAGAGGCAATGTCTCTGTGCATAATGACCCAACTTATGGCTCTAACAATCTTGATGTCCCCCTTCCACCAATTTCCCTGAGCCATGTTGGGTTCATTTTAGGTCTATTTCAGTGATGAGGTCTTGGGATCCTCTGCATCTATGTATATCTAATTTGGTAGGAGCTGAGTGTTCTCTGTGTCTATCTCCTTCACCCTTGTGCTGGTACCATGTTCACCAAGAAAGCTGCACTCTTGCTCATTTCCCCAATAGCTCTATGGCTTCAGCTGGGGTCCTGGTGAGGTGCAATGGGATGATTCTCTCCTCAGGTTCTGTGTCCATCTGAAAGAGAGAAGCAAATTCTCCAATGGAGAGTGAGGTCAGTGCATGATAACTCTCAGTACCAGCATGTGGTTAACATCCACAATGAGCTGTTCATCAGTGAAACCTACAAAGTTTCCCAAAAGAAGACAGATTTCTGTCAGAGTACTTGATGACCCACCAAAGGTTAATAGTAAGACCCTACTGCTGAAGACACCCTATGCTGTTAGGACAGAAAATGGAGTGACATGGCTGGAATCTGGGAGAGTCAGTCCCCAGGCAGTTAGCTTGTCTAGTGCCAGAAGGTGTTACATGAGCGACTGAGGGAAAGTGACCAACATCTGTCTATGCAACTCATGGTCTAAACTACTCAGCAGCAATCAACTTGCTGTGATGCTCACACAAGGGCAGTAGTGGCACACAGCCATGGTGGTTACCAACTGCTCTTGATTTGGCTAACGGATCCACTCAGTGGAATGACAGGGAAACAAGTCAGAACCATATCCAAAAATAAGCCTGCTCTCCAATATCAAGCTCCCATCAATAGTGGGATACAAAAGGAACTACACCTCTTAAATTCTCTCTAAAAATACAGGAGTATTTTTAACTTCATGAAGCACCACTGGTTGATTATGGGCTTTACACCCAGAAAGATTGTTACAGTCAAGAAGTTCTTACCCATACCTGTGTCTTATAGTGTTTCCCCTACATTTTCCTATGGCACTTTAAGACTTCCAGGTCTTTGATCCTTCTTACACAGGACAAGAGATCTGGATCTAGCCTCAGTCTTTCACATGAATATATCCAGTTTTCCAGTACCATTTATTGAAGATGCTGCTTATTCAATGTGAATTTTTAACTTCACTATTAAAGATCATGTGGCTGTAGCTAGCTGGTTATACAGATGGACTTTTGGTTCTAGTTCATAAATCTATGTATCTGTTTTGTGTCATTGCATTGCTTTTGTGCCATTACATTGTATATATTATGATGGCTCTGTAGTATAACTTGAAATCAGATATGATGATATCTCTAGTATTAGTATTTTTACCCAGGATTTTTTTTTTTTTTTTATTATGTAGGCTCTTCTGTGTATGAAGAATGGCACTAGAATTTTAATGGTGATTGCATGGAATGTGTGGATTCATTTTGGTAGAATGACTGTTTTCACAATAATGATTCTTCCCATTCATGAGCCTGGAAGATCTTTCCATTTTCTAGCATCTTCCTCAACTTCTTTTTTATAGTTTTCATGTTAGAGGCCTTTGACTTCTTGATTAGGGTTATTCCAATGGTAGTGTTTTCTAGATGTCTTTCCTAGTATGTTTGTCTTTGGCATATAGGAAGGGTACTAATTTGTGTATGTTGATTTTATGTCCTGACACTTCACTGAAAGTGTTTGTCAGCTCTAAGAGTTCTTGTTGGAGTCTTTATGTGGCGAATCTCCCGACCTGCAGGAAAAGGAACGACCACAAGACGAGGATTCTTCTTGATCACACTTTATTGGAGAGCCTCTTGGTTAACAGGAAAGCTGATGGCGAGGGGCGAGGGGCGCAAATCTGCAGCTGCTTTTATAGGGCGTACTGCTACGAGGCGCTTACTGATTGGTTGCAAGAAACTTGCCACAAGCAGATACCACGGGATAGGCTCGGGACAGGTTGCGTCACGCGCATGCGCATACCTTGAGTAAGGTTAGCGCCAAGACGCTGCCTAATATGGAGATGTTTACCTCAACATCGACAGGAAGCCAGCGCCATCTTGTAATGGCGTTTGCTCTAGCTCCCTGCATCTTTATAATACCATATTCCTAGAATTACATCCTCTGCAGTAAAACACTTTCACGTCTTTCTTTCTTTATTTTCTTTTATTATTTCTCTAGCTAAGACTTCAAGCAGTATATTGAACAGGAGTACAGAGTGAACATCCTTGTCTTGTTTCTGATGCTTGTGTTTTCCTCCATTTAGCACCAAGTAAGCTATAGGTTTGCCATATATAGCTGTCGTGGAAAACTTTTCCCTTGGGGAGATGTGAACATGTCTTCACCCAGATAGGGTTCAGATGACAGACCAAAGTATGATTGCACCAATACCAGTTTGGTGACCCAATAAGTTTATTGGGGATTATTTACAGAGCAGGGTGAGGGGTTATTTACATGAATGTGGAACCCCCAAAGCAGCCGTACCACAGAGAAGTCTCATCCTATCCTGGATGACGACTTCCTTGGAAGTTCCTTCCCCAGCTTTGGGGTGAGCGCTTACTTACAGAACATGGGGACCTCAGAGCAGCCAGGCTAAGAAGTCCATTCCGTCCTGGATGATAGCTTCCCTGGGGCCGTGTCAAGGAGCTCCTTGTCCCTGTCCAGAAGTGTGGAGACCTCAGAGCAGTCGTACCTTGGAGAAGTCTCACGTCACCGTGGATAAAAACCTCCTCCTGGCCATGGCTGCTTAGGTGAGGTGCACTGTGTTGTGTCGGGATTACTCCTGGGGATGCTCTTCCCTCAGCTTCAGGATGGGGGTGTACAAAGCATGGAGACCCCAAAGCAGTGCTTCAGTGGAGGATACTCGTCTCCTGCTCTTTTACCTTCTGTATACTCCACCTTCCCCGAGGCCACCAGATCTCATGCATCATGGCAGGTAGCTGTCACAGGCAATGCCTGAGCCCTCAGGTGAGGGTCGGATGACCCTTCTCACACCCTTCTCTCGTGAGTTGTCCCAGCTGATTTTAATAAAGCTGGCGATAGGTATATACTGCTTTCAATGTGAGGGACTTATTATATAACAATAGCCTTTATTCTGTTGATATGTGTTTCCTTTAGTCCAAGTTTCTTCAAGATTAGGTCATGAAGAGATGCTGGGTTTTGTTAAAGGTTTTGTTAAAAGCCTTTTCTGCATTGATTGAGGTGAACATGTGATTTCTGTCCATTAGTCCACCTCTGTGATGGATTATATTTACTGATCTGGAAGTGGTGAACCAGCCATCCATCTCTGGAATGAAGCCAACTCAATCATGGTGAATGATGTTTTTCTTTTTTCAATTTTTCATGGTAGGGTTTCACTCTAGCTCAGGCTGACCTGGAATCTACTCGGTAGTCTCACTGTGGTCTTGAACTCATGGTGATCCTCCTACTTCTGCCTCCCGAGTGCTGGGATTAAAGTCATGCACCACCATGCCCTGCTGTGAATATATATATATATATATATATATATATATATATATATATATATATATACTTGATTTCATTTTACAAGTATTTTCTTGAGAATTTTTGCATCTATGTTCAGCATGGAGATTGGTCTGTATTTTGTGTGTGTGTTTCTCTGGTGTTATTACCAAGATAATGCTGGCTTTATACAAAGAGTTTGAAAGAATTCCTTCTGTTTTGTTTTTTTGTGGAGTAATTTAAAAATTATTTATTTATTTATTTTTATTGACAACTTCTGTAATTATAGACAATAAACCATGATAATTCCCTCCCCCTCACTTTCCTCTTTGCAACTCCGAGTAATTTGACAAGGGTTGACTTTGGTTCTTCTTTAAAGTCTGGTAGAATTCTATGGTGAATCCAGCTGGGCCTGGACTTTTTTAGTTGGTAGATTTTTTTATGCTTGTTTTAATCTCATTGTTACAGGTCAATATAGTTTATACATCTCTTTTTTTTTGTTTAGGTTTGGTAGGTTACATGTATCTGGAAAATAGTTTCTTTTAGATTTTCTAATTTAGTGAAATATAAATTTTCAGGTATGTCCTTATCATTTTCTGAATTTCATTGATATTAGTTGTAACCACACCCTTTTCATTTATTTTTTTATTGATTTGTGTCTTCTCTTTCTTTCTTTTGGCTAGTTTGGCAGACTAAACATCTGTTATTTTTTATCTTTTCAGTGGACCAACTCTTTATTTCATTGATTCTTTGTATCTTTTAAGAAATATTTTATTTATTTATTTATTGGAGAGAAAGAGAGGGAGATATATAGAGAGAATGGGCATGCCAGGGCCTCCAGCCACTGCAAACGAACTCCAGCCACATGTGCCACCTTCTGCATCTGGCTTACATGGATCCTAGGGAATCGAACCTGATTCCTTATGTTTCATAAGTGAGGGCCTTAACTGCTAAGCAATCCTTCCAGCCCTCTTTGTATCTTTTTGTTTCTGTTACATTAACTTCTGTCCTGATCTTAAGTATTAATTTCTTTCATTGTTTTTAGTTTATTCTTTTTCCCAATGCCATAAGGTGCCTTATGAAGTTATTTATTTGAGATCTTACTTAATTTTTAACAGCAGCACCTAAAGTTATAAACTTTTCTTTTACAATTGCTTTTATTGTGTACCATAGATTTTGGTGTGTGTCTTCATTTTCACTCAATGCTTGAGTTCTTTGTCATATTCTTGGATGTGCTTATTATCCTTGTCAGTTCCAAAGTTCCTTCTGGTATCCTCTGCAGAGCTGGCTTAGCAGTCATAAATTCTTATCGTGCCTCCATCATGGAATATTTTCTTTCACCAGTTACAACATATATAAAAACCTATGGTTTCTGAGAGCAGCATTCTCCATCCATGTAGGGTACTTATATAAAGACTCTTACTTTATTGACAATTTTCATACATGTACACATTTATTTTAATCATTATCTTCTCCTATTATTTTTCTTTATTTATTTGGCAGAGAAAGAGGGAGAGAAAGAGAGAGAGAGAATGAGTGTACCAGGACCTCCAGCCATTGTAAACAAACTCCAGACATGTGCACCCCCTTGTGCATCTGGCTAACGTGGGTCCTGGGGAATTGAACCTGGGTCCTTTGGCTTTGCAGGCAAACACCTTAACTGCTAAGCCACCCTTCCAGCCCCTTCTGTTACTTTCTTTTGCCATTTCCTCCATCCCCATTCTCCTAAACACCTTTGGGTTCATAAACATTCTATCATGTGATGTAGACAAGGCAAAAACAGTCACAAAAATAAGGGCTAGTTGGAAAACTCTTTTAAATAATATATTTAATTAGCTAACAAAGAAGTAGGTTTCCATGTGACTTTTTAATGCATGTTTAGCTATTATAGGAGAATCCCAGTGCCAGGGATAGGATGCCTTCCAGTGAATTGTTAGTCACGGAAGCACCGGAGGCCTCAAAACAGTACAGGCTGCTGCCACTACTCTTGGTTTCTCACCAGAACTAGGTGGTAAGACCATGTTGCTGAAGACACCACATGCATTGGTTTCAAGACACAGAGAAGTGAAGACAGAACTGAACTGGAAGTTTCCTTCCTGCTGGCCAGCCTTCACAATGCTGTTAGGTGCCGTGCAGGCTGCTGAGGCATAAAAGTTATCAATAGCCTTACCCAGTGGTGGACCGTATGTGTTACACAACTGACCACCCAGGCAAGATGTGCCCATTGGTGCAACAGTACGATGACTGTTGTGAAGGTAACTATTTTCTGATTAGATTTGAGGTCTGCTCCATGGGAGACAGACAATTCATGTATGGTACCAAAAACCTTGTAAAAAGCTTGTGACGACAGGGGTATAGGTCCTATAGCTACTACTATTTGATTAAATGGATAAGTTGTGCCCATAAAATTGCTAAATGGACATGTGTAAAATACCTTACAAATGTTTATGTATATGCACATAGATGGTGCTGCTCTCAGATTTGGTCAGAGCAGCCTGTTTCTGCACTTGGTAATGACCATTGGGAAGATGCAAAACTTGTCAAAGTGCTGAGAATGACAATTGAGTGCTCAACAAGACATTTACACATCCTCTCCAAGGTGCAGGGAACTTTTCAGAAGAGGAGGTGAGAGAACCTAAGAGACCGAGGATGAGGAGGGATGCTGAGCAACACTGTGTTCTGGACATGACATGGCTGTTGCATTCATGACCTAACATGACTGTTGTTACCTGAAAAAGACCTGCATAATACTGGATGGTCTATCAATATTCAATCATGGATGGCAGAAGTGGGTATGAGGCCCCAATCCATCCCTGAGGATTTATTAGCCATTATTGGTTGCTGGTGAAGGGGAGACATTTTCTTCAGTGATATAACAAGTGGTAACTTGCATGTACCCTCATACATAGACATACTCATGCAATCAGCCCTAATTAAATTGAGTGGGATACACACACACACACACACACACACACACACACACACTCCATGACATCAAAGTAAAAGAAGGAATAACTGGGAGAAGGGGTTCAGTGGAAGAGAGATGAAAACAAGAGATAGTAATAGGAGATAATTACAATCAAAATACATTATATACATGTATAAAATTTGTCAATAAATTAAAAAATGAAATAAAAATTTGCCATATAATTTTGCTGGGTGTAGTAGTTTGGATTGGCAGTTATGGTTTTAATTATCTTGAAATACATTATTTGTTTGTCTTTATATGTGACTTAGTGTTTCTCTCATGTAGATTTTTTTTGTTCAATTATGAATATTATGAAAATGACTATTGTCAGGCATAGACCCTTTGATTTCTAGATTCTAAAGTTTTTATTTTTATTTTTTTACTTATTAGAGACAGAGAAAAGTGGAGAGAGAGAGAGAGAGAAAGAGGGAGAAAGAGGGAGAAAGAGAGAGAGAGAAGAGAGAGAGAGAGAATGGGCACACCAGGATCTCCAGCCACTGCAAAAGAACTCCAGATGCATACGCCATCTTGTGCATCTGGCTTACATGGGTCCTGGGGAATCGAGCCTCAATTACATGGATTACATGAGTCCTTAGGCTTCACAGGCAAGCGCTTAACCGCTAAGCCATCTCTCCAGCCCCAATTTCTGGATTCTGTCTGGTATCTCTCACATTCCTGTTCCCAGATCCTGCCTCACTGCAGGGAGTTCATTAGTAATTCATGGTCCCCATCCTATCCTTTCCATTTCTGGGTGTGTCCCTGTCTTTGGTTCTAGCTCTGAATAAAATATTGTTCTGGCTCTCGTTCTGTCTCTTACTATGGCTCTGGCTTTGGTTCAGGCTCTCTGTCTCTGGATCAGACTATGGCCCTGGCTGGTGTCTAGAAGTGGTTATGAAAGTGGGTTCTACCTTTTTGAATGAGATTCTGGATGAGTTTTCCTAAGTGAGAATTCATCTTGGTCCTTGATGTTCCCTTGGCTCATCTGGTCTTGGCTTGGCTAGGTGTACACAAAGTTCCAGCCCAGGCTGACCTGGAATTCACTATGTAGTTTCAGGGTGGCCTCAACCTCATGGTGATCCTCCCACCATTGCCTTCTGAGGGCTGGGATTACGAGCTTGTATTTTATTTTGCTTATTTGAGATATAATATTGCCATGAGTCCATGGTTGGCCTGGCCTGGTACTTGCTATATAATTCAGGCTGGCCTTGAACTCATGGAAATCCTCCTGTGTCAGCCTCCCAAGTATCAAGATTATAGATGTCTTACAACAACACCTGGTTATAACTTTCTATGTTTAATTTTGTTCTAACTTTTTGAATTGAATGTACAGGTTTTTTATTTTCTATGTTTTATAATAATATGTATAATATAATACCATTAATAATTATGCAGTTTTCCAGAGGCTATTGCTGACCAGAGCAGAGGTGACTGTTGCTTCCTTAGCACATTATATGGCTCTCTTGGTCCAAGGAGTGTCAGGTTCAGATGCAGCTTGCTTGACTTTTATATTCATGATAGAATTATCATAAATACTACTTTTATTTCCCTATTCTCCTTATTGGAATTCTGTGTGAAAATCTCAGTATGAAAATAGAGTTTTCTGCTCATAGATTAAACCCTGCTTACTGTTTGAATCTACTGGTAATCTTTACAGTATTTCCTTGTATATATGCACCTGTAGATCTCTGAGAAGATGAGGTTCACAAACTTCTACACATACATGGTACTTAGTGCCTTCACTATGTGTATTCACCTCCCACTATGAAAAATAGAAATTTTAATAGGTGTGTAAGTTTTATTTGTATGTTTCTCAAATTTATTCCTTTGAGCTAGCATAACCTTTCTATCTCCTTCCTGTCTGTGTCTGTCTAGAACTTTAAGTGCATGGTGTCTGCCACTATTATTGTCATACCCACATCTAGACTCACACTTGCTCACTCGCATTTAGGAGTTCTTAAGCAAAGTTAGGACTGGGCAGTAGTCCTCTAGGACTTCAGTGCCAGGTTCGGACTGCTGAAGCATCCTGCCTTGTGGACTGAACAGCTACTGGGTTCCTCCATGCTCAGGCCTGCAGGCAGCTATTGTTGGATTGCTCAGCTTATAAGCTATAAGCTAGTCCAATAAAGTTCCTTTGTAATACGAATTCATTCTATCAGTTCTATTCCTCCAGAGAACCCTGGATGAGATTTCTACTTCTATCATTGGATGTGAATAGATGGCTAGTTCCTAGTTCTTTTATTGCACAAGTTATTTGATCAAAATTGTAATTTTTGAGAAATAAAATGAAAAATTAAAGATAGCAATAAATAATGTATGGAGGGCATAGATATATACAGTAAATGTACTTGAAAGAAATTTTATTTCAGAAAGAAGAGAACAGAGTAATTTGGAGAATCAATAACTGATTTAAAAATGAATATTATTCAAATACATACTTCTTGAATTAAAGAAAGTCTTAAAATTCCACATTAGAGGAACACATTGAATATCAGACAAATTAAAAGTTAAATTAAACAATAGTTCAAAAAAAATTGACCCAAGAAAATGTGGTAGATGTTGTTTTGCTAAATGGACATGTAGTCAAACTGCCTTCTAAATATTTACTTTCATACCCACAGACTAACGCTGCTTGCAGTCTCAGTTAAAGAGCTTTTTTTTTTTTGTAGTGGGTGGCAGTTAACACATAGACTTGCAACTGTTCACAATACTGAGAATAAGTGACTCTTGAGTGCCTGTGGAGGAGGTGTCACTGTGGGCTGAAACCTAGGGTCCAGCCCTAAGGTGTGCTTGGGTGTAGCTCTGAATTCAAGTCTAAGGTATGCAGAGAGCTTGAGCTTTGCCTGGGGTTCCTGGAGTGTGCTTGCTTGTGGGGCTGGTGGTGGTTGCTTTTCTCTCAGTGGGTCACTTAAAGGACAGAAAGCAGAAGGGTTGTGAAGAAGGGGGTCAGCAAGTGTGGGAGAATGGAGGTTCATGTGGGGGGATATGATTAAATACATTGCATACATGCACAAAATTCTCAAAACTAAAATAAGTAAAAAGAAAGATGAGATAGAAAGAAATAACAGAGGGCTAGAGATTTGGCTTGGAGATTACGGTACTTGCATGTAAAGCCTAATGACCCAAGTTTGATTTCTCAGTACCCATATAAAGCCAGTTGCACAAAGTGGCACTTGTGTGTGGAGTTCATTTTCAGGTGGCTAGAGGCCCTGGCATGCCCATTCTCTCTGTCTGTCTTCTATCTTTCTCTGCTTGCTAATGAATAATTAAAAAAAAAGAGAAATGATAGAGTCTCTAAGGTAATTGTTTACTTATTGTTTAGATGGCTTAGAAATGCATAAAACAATTATAAATGATTTGTGAATGAGAAGGTATATTGTTTGAAAAAAAGTGATGAGTCTAAAATATTCAGATCATTGGAACTTGGGTTTACAGGGACATAAGCAAAGAGGTAAATTCGTGATACCTTGTTACTTTTAAAGTGTATAAAAATAATGGTGTATTCAGGAAACAGGCTCATATGCAATAGATTCCAATAGATTAAAATTCAGTATTTAAAAAATGTCGTAGATAACCAACAGTAGCACAAAACTTCTAAATCACAATTTAAAAATATGGAGCCAACATTACTTGATCACTAGTTCACAGTAAAGGAAAAGAAAAAAAGCAAAGAGATATTGGAAATGAGAACATACTGACAGAAAAATATGATGGTAGAACTTGATCAAATATTATATTTATTAAAATATGTGTGGTTTAGATTGTTAGGAACTAAATATTCTCAAATTTCACCATAATAGCAAAAAAAAAAAAAATCCCCCAAAACCCATAATGGCACAGAATAAACATTCACACTGCAAGAGATGGCTTTGAGCACAGCAAAGAAATATTCAGCCAATACAAGACTTAAAACCACCAGGGCAAACATCAAACTCTGTAGCTTCAAGTCCAGTAGCTCTAGCCAGTGACAGATCTCCAAGAAGTTCGGTAATTCTAACCAGCAACAAGTCTCTGGAGTTCCAATTCTGCCCCTCCAGCTAGGCTACTCATAGTTGTGGAAAACTTCATCAGGGGCCAGCAGCTCTCCTTGGCAGCCATCTTGTGGTCCCAGCATCTCCACTGGGTCTCCACTGGGTCTCCACTGCAAGCCATGGTTCATCCTCATGGCTCCATTGGGTCTCCATTGGGTCTCCATGGCCATTTCCCAAACACAAGACAGTGTTGCAAACTCAATGACATTCTCTTTACTCCATAATACCAGGTACGGTGCCAATTTGTTAATCCAGGAGGGAATAATGCAGACTTTGAAGAACAGGACACTCCTTGAGCACTCAGGCCCCTTCAAAAGAGTCTACATTCTTCCCGTTGCCCCAGTGCAGGTCAGCTGGCCCAATCTCAAAGGTTGTAATCTCTCATATAACTTCAGCTAAAGGGGCAGAAGTATCAGCCCAAAGCTTTCATTTCTGTGCCATATCCCTCTATTCACACTAGTCTGTTTCTACGTAATACAACACTACACAACTTCTCAGGACATGGGTATAACAGCAAGCCTTTCACACAAATGGATCCTAGCTCAGTCCAGGAAAAGCTCTTTCTCACCCTCACAAGCCAAACCTCACAGTCCTTAGTTCTTACTGCATTCAGGTCTTTCAACTCTGACCAGAATGGTCCATCCAGCTATGCTTACAGCACTGCAAGTTGTCCCTTAGGCTAAGGTTTCAAATCCTTCTACATTTCTCTTGAAAATCAGCTCCAAAAGGCCAAAACCACACAGTCAGGTGGCTAGCAGCCAATGACACCACTCATCAGTACCATCATTACTGTTGCAGTCAGGTTTGCATTGCTGGTAGAAATCACCCAACCAAGAGCAGCTTGTGGGGAAAAAAAGAGGTTTATTTTGGGTTATAGGCTCAAGGGGGGAAGCTCACAGGCAGGGAAAACGATGGCATGAGCAGAGGGTGGACATCACCCCCTGGCCAACATAAAGTGGACAACAGGAACAGGAGAGTGTGCCAAACACTAGGAAGGGGGAGCTGGCTATAACACCCATAAGCCCATCCCCAACAATCCACTGCCTCCAGGAGGCTTCAGTTTCCAATTGTTATTAGCTGGGGAAACTAGCATTCAGAATACCTAAGTTTATGGGGGACACCTGAATCAAAACATGAGAGAGAGAGAGAGAGAGAGAGAGAGAGAGAAAAAAAAAAAAAAAAGAAATCAGGACTCAAGATGTATGTGCTACCTTGTGCATCTTTTTTACGTGGGTCTTGGGGAGATGAACCTGGGTCCTTTGGCTTTGCAGGCAAACATCTTAACCACTAAGACATCTCTTCAGCCCTTTCTTTGCTTTTTATACACAATAGTTCTTTCACTCTTCTTACCAGGTTTACAGAGTCTTCATGAGCAAACATTTAGCCCCTGGGTAAAATATTAAAAATTCCCTCATTATGGAGAAATTCAAAACTTAAAAAATACATCATTTCAATATTTTGGAGGTCCAATAGAAATAAAGGATTAGTTTTATTTAATATTAATTATAACAGGTTATTCTCTTTTCTCCCTTTGCCTCAGCTCCCATTGCTGTGGAGACCCTTCTCAGTGGGGTTATGATATTCACTGTGGGGGTCATGAAGGCTTCAGTCAGTCCCTGTAGGGTAGTGGGGGACCGTGCCTCAGGATATTCCTACCGACTCTGTGGCTCTTACAATCTTTCTGCCCTGTCTTCTGTAATGTTCCCTGGGCCATACCAGACAGTCTGATTTAGTGTGGAGTTCTCTGTAGCCTCTGGATTTCTGTTTTGATAGGTTTTGATTAATTACTGTGTTTGTCACCATCACTCTGGAGCAGCTTGAGTTAAAGGGAGGTATGCAAATTTGAGAGATTTTTTTTTTGGTGTGCAAACCCACTCTTCTTCAGAGAGCAGTGGAGGCTTCTCTCTGAGGAGGATTAGCTCTTTACCAACCTTTGTCAGGCACAGCCTCGTCCTTGAGGTCTTACCTGCATGCATAGAGATCAAGCAGCATTTCAGTCTCTCATTATCAAGGAAGGACCAACTAGGATTTTACAGACATTTGAGGAAGGCTCATGAAAGAGGCCACACAACAAATAGTAAGAAGGACTCTGTGCAAACATAGATGATACAAGGAACAGAGGGCCTCTGGGCAAGTGGATAATTCAGTAAATAGAAAAGATACAACGAAGACATTGCCCAACATGATAAGAATATAATGGAGCTAAGGAGATGGCTCAGCTGTTAAAGGTACTTCCTTGTAATCTCGCTCACTGAAGTTTAATGCTCCCCAGCACTCATGTAATATTGCATGAGAAACGGTACACACGTCAGTAATCCCAACAGGCTTATGGCAACGGGAGGCCCATCCAGGAGAAGCATGGGAGCTGGCTAGACTGGAGCACATAGGGGCAAAACAAGAAAGACCCTGTCCTAGTCAGATCCGTGCTCCTGGGATGAACCTCCAATCCAGACATACTTGATGGGAGGAATGGCATTAATTTTAGGCTTACAGATCCAGGGGAAGTTCCATAATGGTAGAAGAAGCTGGCCCCCTTTACCAAATCCATGCAGAGAGAAAAACCACCACCAGCACCACAAGCAAGCAACCAAAACCAACAGCAAAACAACAGGGACCCAGGCAGAGCTCAAGCTCTCTGGATCCCTTTAGGCTAGAAATCAGATCCATCCCTAGTAACTCCTTAGGGCTGGACCCCAGGATCCACCTATAATGATACTTCCTCCAGCCGGCATCTATTGGGGGACATAAATTCAAACTAGCATACACTGTGTCACAAACACAGTAAGAGGAGTTAAAGGACACGCTTCTGCAAGTAGGTGTGTCACCCTAAAGGAGTTATGAATGCACAGTTGTCCAAAGATCTGATCTTTAGCCCTTCATGCATAGATACTCATTCTTGGCCTCAGAGTTTCTGATTCAGACATTCTAAGTTACCCTAAAGTTCAAATAGATTAATGGTTATGCCAGACTCTCCTTAGTTCATTACAGTAAGAAATATAGAAAGCTAAGATTAGTGACCTGGAAGCTCCCACCTGCTTGGTTAGTGATCCTGGTATTTAATCATCTACACAGGGAGTTCTGCTCTGATGTGGTGTTCAATGCAGCTGTTCAGACATCTTGGGGTGAACATTTTACAACTCAGGAGAGACGTATTTGGGTTAGACCCACAGGCTCCCTCTCACATGGAGAATCTCAGGCGACACTGCGATGTGTGATCTCGGCTGACCTTCCTTCTTCCTCTGCTGATGCGTCCTTGCTCTGAACCACAGTTTCTAAAGCACCAAGTCTCCCATGTCCTACCCTGTGAGGAACCAGACAACGGTACGCAAGAAGAGGGGAAACTGAACAGCAAGGGAAACGAGAGAAGAGCATCCAGGGATGACAAAGGGACATTTTCTGTCCTCAAGGAACGTACAGTCAGTGGGAGGGTGACAGGTACATAAACAATTGTTGTCCACCTAGGTGGTGGGTGCAATGGAGCAGTCTTGTGGATGACAGACAGCAATAGTTTCTTTTTGCCATGGCTTAATTTCTTTCTGTGTTATTTCTATTGCCCTTTCAGTGACGCACTGCTTTTAGGACCAAGAGAGACATACAAATCAAACTATCTGCTAGTGACAAAATAATATGTGAGTTATATAGCGTTTGTAAATATAGTTATATAGTGTTTATAAATATTGTTATGTAGTGTTTGTAAATATAGTTATATAGTGTTTGTAAATATAGTTATATAGTGTTTGTGAAGGTTAGGAAGATAAATGTGTAAGTGAGCGCAGGGATCCTGTGTTGGGGTGTGTGTGTGCAAGCTCTGTAACTTTCCTAAGCATATCCTCATAATTTTCTCAACAACAGGATTAGTGTTAGATCCCGGGGGAAAGTCACAAGAACCTATTTTCTCAAGTTATTTAAAACTCAGATTCAATAAACTCCCCTCATTTATGCCACAGTGTAAACCTGCGAACAGACATTCAAGCTAGCAAGGATGTGCAAGTAAGTGGCTTCCAGCTCTAATGCCTCTGATTTGCAGAAAGTTATTTAAAGGTTCAAACTCACAGGTACTGCATTTGGCTTAAGGAAGTTAAAAAAAAATCAGACTCCAATTCATTGGGAATATGTAATATGTCTGACAGTTTCATGCAACTTGACCCTTAAAGCAGTATTTTTTCTATAATGTGCTTGAATTCTACTAGGCTTTGAAGGGTGTAATAACTTGGATTTTATTTTAAAGAAAATGCTTTAAGAAGCTTTTAAAGCAAATTCTTTAGTCACAATGTTTGTGGCAGGGGCCATTGAATCGTCTTCTGCTATTTACCAATCAAGGTTTTCTAGTTTCAGAGGCAATTTCTTTGTCTTTTCTCCCCTTATTTCATATTCTTACCAATTACTAGGTCTTCATATATCACATCTCAAAAGCTGGTTTCACTACTAAACTGGGAGATTCAAGTGGGATTTAAATTGTCAAAAAAAATTGGGTCCACTCTAGTGCCTTTTAAACTGTGGAAGTAATTCGATCCTGTAGCTTAAGAGTATAGAGAATATGGAAATAAAAGGAACTGTAGGGCTCAGCCATCAACTCAGAAGTGAATTATTCACCAGAGCCGCCAAGGAAAGCAAGCAAGTCACCACTTGTAGAAAGAGGCTCAGCATGTGTTCTTGGGAGATAATCTAGAAGGAGGCAGGAAGTCCACAGAGGCGCCTGGTTCAGTTCCTGTTCCTTATTACATTTATGTGGCTGAGACACACTTAGAGCTCACAGCATGGCTGGGCTCACAGGGGGTGCACAGGATAGGCTGAGTGTCACAAGCTCTGCTTTGTGGTGACAGCTGCTGAGAATGGCTCAGGCCAGTTCTGTGCTCAGCTCCCACGCCCAGCCCATCTCTGGGCTTCCCCATGGTAAAAACAGCAGGACAAACAATTCAGACCCTGTAGGCATAGGAGCAACAGGCCACAACCCACCACACTGCTCCAGAGAAGTGGTTTGCAGCTCAAAGCAGCCCTAACCCTTTTAGATTTACAGCATAAACCTGAAGGCTTTGTGTTATATCAAGCTTCTGTGCCAGTAATGTGCCTCCTACAGCAATGCATTTCCCATATAGATGTATTTAAATATTTAATTGAAAAATTTATGTAGTTAAGATTTACAATGTAATGAAATGGTATATGCATATATTGTTGAGTGAAGGGAAGTGAAAAAAAAAACTTGAGCAAAAAAAAAAATTTCCAAAATCCAAAAGCAAATATCCAAGAAGTGCCTGGCAACTTCCCCAGGTTTAAGTCTAGCCTTCCCCATTGCCCACTGTGTGATTCGGGATGTCTCTTCAGCCTATGTTCCACCTTGTTCATCTGTGATCTGGTTAATCATTGTGGTGTTTGCTAACTGAGATGATGAAGTGAGGTACACCCAAGCATGCAAAGTGCTGAGCATCGTGCCAGGAGGGGAGGGATGGCCTAAGGCATGGTAAGTGGCTTCATAGAGGCCTAGATCTTTGCCCTTCTATCCTGGGATAGTCGAGCAGATTGCTTCCTCAGTTTTACATATCAGTTAAGGTTAAGACATGATGAAAGAAGAAAACCTGCCTGGGACAAGCTCAGACGAGGGCAGAGATCTGTGAGCTCCTAGGCACCAGCTAGATTCTGACAACCAGAGAGGACTGTTTCTGTTTTTAAAATTAATTTTCAAATTTTTCTTTATTTATTTGAGAGGGAGAAATAGGCGGGGAGGGAGAGAGAGAGAAGAAAGAGAGAGAGAGAGAATGGGCATGTCAGGGCTTCCAGCCGCTGCAAATGAATTCCAGGTGCATGTGTCACCTTGTGCATCTGGCTTACATGGGTCCTGGAGAATCGAACCTGGGTTCTTTGGCTTTGTAGAAAAGTATCTTAACCACTAAACCATCCCTCTAGCCCAACTGTTTCTTTCTCTTGATGGTTGGAAGTCAGGATAGACCTCTCTGAAAAAGTGACATTCAAGTTCTCGTACAGAATAAGATGACTCCTAGGCAGAGGGAAGGAGTGACTTGCCTAGAAATCTATAGCTCGTTGGCCTAAGCCTAGCAAAAGATCTATCAATTCTAGACTTTCTTTTATTGTTTCAAACTGCTTTTCTTCTCTTTGACTGTCCAGAACACATTTTGGATGGAGCACAGATGCAACTCCCAGGATAAGGATCTAACAGAGCTTCGTTCTTCCATTAAAAATCACAGAGGGATGGCTGTGTTCAAGGCTGAGTGGCAAGTGTTTAAAGACTGTACTGAACGCTCTGTCCTTTAGACAAAGGCCTCACGTGAGCTTGGTTTGAAATGCCAGCATCATCCACACTGCTCTATTGTCTTATCTTTTTTGGTCTTTCCACTATCTTTATTCATTCTGTATACTTCGAGATGATAGTTAGTTATCTTCTTTGCTTTGAGATTTGGCACTGCACTCTGGGAATTTAACTTGGAGTTGATAATGTAGGGTATAGTCTTGATTAAGGACCTAACACTGTTTCTTACATAGCACTGACTTCCCAGTTTAAAAGCATTTGGGATCCTATCCTCCAGAAATAACCAATACCATACATTACCAGCAATTTGTAATATTTTATATCTATAACTAGAAAAAGAAAATAATGGCATGGTTAGTTAAAAAAAAAACACCCTTTACTCATATCACAAGTATTTTTAGGAAAATAAGATGTTACATAGTCATTTAGCTATTGCATTATATGTTGCTATATCATAAATGTTTTTATTTAAACAGTTCTTCATTGATAGCTGTTTATATCACTATGTTTTTACTGTTATTAAAGCTATTATACCAAATTACTAAATACATAGATCTTTGTGAATTTCTTGGAGTAGTCTTATCAAATAACTTCTTGCAAATGAAATCATTAAATCAAATGTTGTTTAATTTTAAGTCAAGTTACCCTCTAGAAATTTTATGCCATTTGACTCTCCCGAGGCAGCCTAGAAGCGTGTCTTTTCTTTCCTTGTATCATCACCTTGTTAGTGATGTTTTTTTGAACCATTTTTGCTAGTTTGAAAAGTGACACATTCTTGAGTTAATTTGTACCACTTTGACTACCAATCAGACTGAGTATCCTTTGTACATTTTAGGCCATTTATATTTCTTATTTGAACATTTGTATGCTTATATCTTATATTTATACCTTTATCGATGTATCTTCTATTTTGTTCTTATCAAATCTGTCTTATGAAATGAGAATATTTTCCACATTTGATGTCTGTCTAGGTTTAATGAATATTGTAATAAAAACTTAAGATTCTGATTTCATCAAATCTGTTATTCTTTTATTTTTCCATTTCTAGCTTTAATTCTTTCCTTAGAAAAGACAGCCTAATATTAATCTATATTTTATTTCAGTGACTTTTAAGGTTTCCCTTATATTAAGATCTGATCAGCCTGCTAACAGTTGCTGCTTTAATGTATTGATAAATCTACCCTTTCACTGTTGTGATGTATTTATATAGTATATATATATATATATATAGTGCATAGAATATTTACACTTTACTCATGCATATATAAATGTACTAAGGATCTTTGATATAGGGAAAGTAAAAGCAGAGACACCAAGGAGTCCATGTAACAGAGTGATGATGCTAAGGGAGGCAACAGGAATGGGAAGGAAGGACATTAACAGAAGAATACATTAACACATAAACAAATAATGGATGAATCTCGTCTTCTATTTGAGATGTGAGGGCCATAAAGAGACATTAAAGTAACTATAGTTATTTTAAAATATGTAAGTAGGGAAAGTGTCTTGTATAATAACGAGGAAGGCAAAGCTGGCTGTGAGGTAGATAATAATCATCAATTTAATTATTACAACTTTGAGCTTGTGGCCCCAGTAGAGGACCTATGTAGTGGTATGTATGGGGGAAGAAGGAGAAGGGAGGAGAGAAAGAGAGAAAAGGGAAAGGGAGAGAACCACAATTTAGTTAATTTTCTTAGATAGCCACTATATTTAAAGAGAACCCTGCATTTTCCTGATGGCTCGAGCACACATGAAAGATTTTACCCTTTCCTCAGAGAAAAGCAGAAGCCCGCATCTCCACGGAGAGTCAGCGTGGCATACCAACTGCTTCTCCTGATCCTCTCCTTTTCCTCTTTTCTCTCTCCGACCCTGCTTTGGATTCCCACATCAGGCTCCTGCGACCTCCTCAGCCTCAGAGAGGAGTGGAGTTCAAACTCTAGCAGCTTCACTGGAGAGGGTACTGGGTGGAAAGGGAGGTGGAAGAGGAGGTGTCTACAGAACATCGACTTCTTATTTTCTTCTCAGCTTCTCCCGAGCTTATTGCTGGTCCAAGCAGAAGCCTAGGAAAAAGAGCAGGTGAAAATAAGGCCCTCCCTCTACCTCTCCCCCACAAAACACCATGGCTTGGTCCTACAGCTCACCTCTGATTGCTGAAGACAGAAGCTGTCACAGACTTGGGGAGACCAATGCAGTTGTCACTTGAAGGGGAGCACCTAGTGGCCCAGTCTGGAGCTTCAGAATCTTATCCTATGGGAACATATGAGCCTCAATGGTTCTGGGTCAAAGAAAGGTTAGTGAGGGCTTATTAGGAATGAAGAAAACAATTTTGATTCCAGGGCATCATGTCCTTGATCTAAATTGTTGACTGGGGCTGGGGCTCCTGTCTGCAGGAAATGGGTGTACTTCTGTTTACTAGACCCTGCAAGTGAGATGAAGGAATTTCATTTTTGGAGATGTATGCAACTTCCATATTTTTCTATACAAATGTAAGAACATTGTTGCATGCCTTTAAGCCCAGCACTCAGGAGGCAGAGGTAGGAGGATCACCATGAGTTTGAGGCTACCCCGAGATTACATAGTGAATTCCAGGTCAGCCTGAGCTAGAGTGAGACCCTACCTTGAAAAACAAAACAAAACAAAATAAAAAAATCACAAAATATCACTTTTTTTTTTCCAGACAGATATTTTCCAAAGAGTGGCTTTAAACAAGAGATTCTGAAGACCGGACCGTACTCAGAAGTGGTAATATGATTATAAAATGAAATGTATTTTTACAATGTGTAAAATACAGGTTAACATACCCTTTGCTAGCTCATACAATACTGCAAGAGATTATTTTCCCTAGTTTCCAGATGAAAAGGCTAAGCTCAAATAGGTTAAACCACTTAACTGATATCAGTTCAGAGTAGAACTAACGTGAGCTCCCACCTTGACTTTCCCTGTCTACTCCCCTCCCTGCCATCCCTACTTCAATAGGGATGTTTTCATGATGGCTTTCTTTCTTTCTTTCTTTCTTTCTTTCTTTCTTTCTTTCTTTCTTTCTTTCTTTCTTTCTTTCTTCCTTCCTTCCTTCCTTCCTTCCTTCCTTTCTTTTCCTTTTTTTTTTTTTGATAAGGAAAATGCTCATCTCTTAGATCCATGCATTCCTGGACCATGCATGCTCTTCAGGATTGGCATAATTTATTTTGCTTGCTTGACATGCAGGTGTCTATTATTTTTACCTTTATATACATTTCTCAAATATGGCTTTGTATGCATTATCAAGAGTCACCTATATGTTTGATCATATAAAGATAAAAAATATTTGGGGGCAAATTTAATAATTTAATTGCAGGGAAATTAAAGCATACCAGATAGTATTTTGATAGCAAAGCAGAGAACTGCACTCCTGGACTGAAGATGATGGAGTTTCTGTTTTGTACCTGAGTCCAACCCATACATGATCTGTCGTAAACAAAGGAAGGACAGTTTCCCAAATTCAAATGATAACAACAAATTCAACATTTCTTCACAAAAATGACTTTTCATCAATACTAATAACATTAATTAGTTTGGCATCATTGACATTGGTTTACTCTGCATGTGACAGATTTCCAGGGAAAGTAAAATATGATCGATGACAACAGCTTTCACATGAAACCAGATGATAAAAGATAAAGGGGGTTAAAAGTTTTTTTTTTTTTTCAAGAGACAGGACCATAAAAGTAGAACAAAAGGTTTTTGAGGAAGCCCAACATAAGCCCACTGGTTCCCCCAGTGCTTGCCTAAATCTGAGCTGCTGCCTATAGTTATGGAGCATGTGAGTGAGGTTGAGCGCCAGGTGAAGAGGGCTGGAGCCTGGCTGGGTCTCCGTGCCCAAATGGCCAGCAAGGAGCAGAAACAGCAGGCTGAGCCCTGATGTCTGAAAGGTCACCAGTCCCAAACACAGACATCCAGATAGTGGGAACAAATCATTTTTTTTCTTAGGCCACAGAGTAAAACCTTTCAGAAGCTATTGGGATAGTTAAGCTGCTCCAAATTAAAAAAAAATAATGATTTAAAAAATAATGATTATCCATTCACTTCTCTAGTTTGTTCTATCCTAACCCAGATGGAAGTTCTGGTGATTCATGAAATTGTTGATATTTTTACGGCAACTTGCATGGAGGAGTAGGCTAAATCTGTTACTTTCCCAAGAGTCTAAACCCCCTAAGTTCTGACCTCAGTGGCTTATCTCCAGTGTGCGCCACTTAATTGCAGGCACTGTCATTCTTAGTGAGAGTTAACCCTTTGCTGTTCTGCCTTGCTCATCAGAGAATGACCGAGATATACAACCAGGTCAGAATTGAAAATATAGGACAAACATCTGAGATTTGAAAGTGAAAGCATCCAATAATGTGAAGGAAAATGGAAAAGAATAGTTGTTGGACCTCTCGTGCTTTCTTTTTTTCTTTCTCTTTTGTGTGTGTGTGTGTGGGGGGGGGCATGCCAGTGCCTCTTGCCTCTGCAAAGGAACACTAGATGCTTGTGTCACTTTTTTTTTTTTTTTTTTTTGGAGAGAGACACAGAGAGAGATAGAGACAGAGGGAGAGGAAGACAGATAGAGATGGGCGCGCCAGCAGCCTCTCAGCTGCTGTGAACGAAATCCAGATGCGTGTGCCCCCTTGTGGTCAAGTATGGTATTGTGCCCTTGCATCACTTTGCATCTGGCTAAATGTGGGACCTGGAGATTGGAACCAGAGGTCTGGGCTTAGGAGGCAGGTGCCTTAACTGCTAAGCCATCTCTCCAGCCCTTGTGTCACTTTTTGATCTGCTTTATGTTGGTGGCTGGGGAATTGAACCCCGATATTCAGGCTTTGCAAGTAAGCGCCTTAAACCATGGAGCCATCTTCCTGACCCCTTGTGTTTTCTTTTTATGATTAACATAATAAAAAAAATCTTGTTGGTATGCTTCCAGGCATAGTATTAAATGTGAGAAATAGGAACTTTAAATCTATCTTCATTGAAAAATTCAGCAATTTGTGTGCACAGGAGTATAAATTTACATATACATATGCAAATATAATGTATTTCAGTTATAGATTAGATGTGTGAGTAAAAACTGCCTATGTGGTGAAAGATGGCAAATGCATTCGTTTTCTGGAATTACTATGAGGAAATGAAATTGTATTTTATTTATATATGAGAGCAGCTGTACTTTCATTTTCAAGGAAATATTACACTCTTAAAATACAATAAAATTCCATCATTTTGTTCACATTTACATTTTCAAAAGAATTAGTATAATTTTTATGTGCACTGATGAAAAAAACCTTACTTTTTAAGCACACAGAGATGCATAATCATATTGCACAATCAACATAATTAATCTTTATGGCTTAAATATCATCATTTTAATATTTCTTTGTAAACTTTTGAAAAATAGAAATAATTAAGTGGAGAATTATTCATGTCATAATTTTCTTTTAATTTAATTTAATTTATGAGAGAGAAAGAAAATGGGTGTGCCAGGGCCTCTAGCTACTGCAAACGAACTCCAGACACATGAGCAACCTTGTGCATCTGGCATTAAGTAGGTACCAGGGAACTGAACCCTGGTCCTTAGGCTTTGCAGGCAAGCACTTCAACAGCTATTCAATCTCTCCAGCACTCATATTTTCTTTAGAAGGCTAGAATCAGGAAGATAACTATATAAGGCTAAGAAATATGAATGAGAAAAAAAAGTAGAAATGGGCTGGAGAAATAGCTCAGCAGTTAATTTACTTGCATGCAATACCTAACAACCCAGGCTCGATTCTCCAGTACCCATGTAAAGCCAGATGCACAAAGTGGTACATACATTTGGAGTTTTTGCAATTTCTAGAGGCCCTGGCATTCCCATTTTCTCTCTTGCCTTGCAAATAAATAAAATACAAAATACAAAAAAGTAGAAAAAAACCCACTCCAAATTTAGTTGATTCTCTGTACCTAATTCTTTGCTTTTCAGGTCATCTGGAATTTAGCAAAATATGGGTTTATATGCTTTATAGTTTATGAATACAATATTAGTAATTTTATGCTTTGTTTTACAGGAGACTGAAGAACGTGTGTTGAGCAGCATACACATATCTGGCAGCTGGGAAGGTTTTAGAGAAAGGCTTCAGGATACTGTCAGTTTGCTCAGAGTACTGGAGAACTGGAATACATACACAAGATATTACTTTGAAAACTTGAATACAATTAATTTGCTGAGAGGTATGTATTTAAATATGTCATTGTTCTTACTGTTTATTTTTCTTTAAGATAAATTGACCTGGAAATAGTGTGTGAAAAATGTAAGAAATAAGTGTAGCTTTTGATTGAGAACACAAGATTCTATTTCAATGTTGGTACCTGCTCATCTTTTTTCCCTCATCTTTTTTTTTAATTTTAATTTTATTTTTATTTACTTGTGAGAGAGAGAGAGAGAAAGAGAGAGAGAGAGAGAGAGAGAGAGAGAGAGAGAAGCAGGTAGAGACAGAGAGAAAATGGGAACACCAGGGCCTCCATACACTGCAAGGAATTTAGCAAAATATGGGTTTATATGCTTTATAGTTTATGAATACAATATTAGTAATTTTATGCTTTGTTTTACAGGAGACTGAAGAACGTGTGTTGAGCAGCATACACATATCTGGCAGCTGGGAAGGTTTTAGAGAAAGGCTTCAGTATACCGTCAGTTTGCTCAGAGTACTGGAGAACTGGAATACATACACAAGATATTACTTTGAAAACTTGAATACAATTAATTTGCTGAGAGGTATGTATTTAAATATGTCATTTGTTCTTACTGTTTATTTTTCTTTAAGATAAATTGACCTGGAAATAGTGTGTGAAAAATGTAAGAAATAAGTGTAGCTTTTGATTGAGAACACAAGATTCTATTTCAATGTTGGTACCTGCTCATCTTTTTTCCCTCATCTTTTTTTTTAATTTTAATTTTATTTTTATTTACTTGTGAGAGAGAGAGAGAGAAAGAGAGAGAGAGAGAGAGAGAGAGAGAGAGAGAGAGAGAAGCAGGTAGAGACAGAGAGAAAATGGGAACACCAGGGCCTCCATACACTGCAAATGAATTCCACATGCATGTGCCAGCCTCCTTGTGCATCTGGCTTACATGGGTCCCAGGAAATTGAACCTGGGTCTTTTGGTTTTGCAGGCAAGCACCTTAACCACAAAGACACATTTCCAGTGCATCCCTCAATCTTCTTTACTCTTTCAGTCTTTGTTTTGCAAAAGGTCCCTGTGTGTTGTGGTCTGTCAACTGATCCAGCTCCTGCCGTTTTCCCTGTTCAGTTTCCCTAGAGCATCCCTTATCTATTCTAGTTGTGTTGTTGCCTTGTTATGCCTTCCCATTTTACAGGCATTGACATTTATTTATTTATTTATTTATTTATTTATTTATTTATTTGAGAGAGAGAGACAAAGAGAGAAAGAGGCAGAGTGAGTGAGAGAGAGAGAGAGAGAGGGGGAGAAAGAGAGAGAGAATGGTGCACCAGGGCTTCCAGCTATTGCAAACAAACTCCAGACACATGTGTCCCTTTGAGCATCTGGCTTACATGGGTCCTGGAGAATCGAACCAGGGTTCTTTGGCTTTGCAAGCAAGCGACTTAACCATTAAGCCATCTCTCCAGCCTGGTATTAACCTTCTTGAGGGAATATTGAAGAAAATCATTTCTCCCTTAACTTCATTAACTTCCTTTTCTATACCATCTCCCAACCACAGGGCCATTCCTGGGCACCACTCCCACCCACCCATTGGAATTAGGAACAAATAAGGATGAGTGCAGTACTATACAGCAGTTACGACGTGTCTGCTCTGTGCCTGCAACTGTGGTAGGTGAAAGTGAGAAGACAGCCTGCTTATTCTCCAGGAGCTCAGCCATCCAGGATCCTGTCACTCCTCACACTTCCCTCGTCTGTTTCTCTTCCTCTCTCATCACCGCTCCATGGCCTCTCCTATCTCTTTGTTTCTTACTTTTCCTCACTCAGTATTTCCGTTACTAATCCCCAAATACTTAGGAATAGAACATGAAACTCACTTGTTCAGACAGATTTTTCTGAACAAAGAAAATACAACTCTAAACACTTAACTATTTGTCTTTACCCGAATTACCCAATCACAAGCAACAATAAAATAGATTATGTGTTAGTATCTCACTTGGGGACAATTGGGACCCTTTAGTTTAGTTTAGTTTTTCAAGGTAGGGTCTCACTGTAGCACAGGCTGACCTGGAATTCACTCTGTATTCTCAGGTTGGACTTGAACCCATGGTGATCCTCCTACCTCTGCCTCCCAAGTGCTGGGATTAAAGGCGTGCGCCACCACGCCCAGCAGGGGACCCTTTATTTTCTTCATTAACTTTAAACTATAATTGATTGGTGAGAGATTTTAACCACTTGAAACTTATATAATGGCGACTTCTTTTGAAAACAGTGTAGGGAAAAGTTATGGAAGATTCACATGTCTAAGAATTAGTTTTAAACAAGTTTAGAATTGAGACTAAGGAAGATTGCTGTGTTCACATTCTGGCCTGAATAAAAACTAAAATGATTTTTATCAACTAATTGTATAAATGACAAGAACTTACACAAATTTATCTCTAGAAAAATTAGAATATCAGATCAGTAGAAACAGAAATACAGAACATGGGAGCATTACAAAACTAAAGCATATCTCTATATCATCAAATTTCTGAATATAATAATTTTCTTTCTCAGAAACATGCATATCCAAGCATGGTTACCCAGAAAGCCATTCTTTTCCTCTCTTGCCCTGTCCCACCTACAGAACATAAGAAAAGAAAGGCAGGAAGAAAGAAAGAAAGAAAGAAAGAAAGAAAGAAAGAAAGAAAGAAAGAAAGAAAGGGAGCAATCGAGCAAAAGTCACTGTAGATGTGCTTCCAAGAGACCAGGAAAAATGAAGCCTTGGCTGTTTAATATATGACTACTTTAAACATCTTTTTCTCAGGTTTTTTGAAGTAGAGTCTCATTCTATCTCAAGCTGACCTGTAATTCACTATGTCATCTCAGGCTGGCCTCAAACTCACAGTGATCCTCCTACCTCAGCCTTCTGAGTGATGGTGTTGAGCTGCTTCTTTAAAAAAATACTTTTTATTTTTCATGTTTTTTCAAGGCAGGATGATCTGACCTGGAAGTCACTCTGTAGTCTCAGGCTGGCCTCAACCTCACAGTGAGCCTCTGCCTCCTAAGTGCTGGGATTAAAGGTGTGCACCCCCATTCCCAGCTTTAAAAAATATTTTTATTTATTTATTTGGGAGAGAGAGATAGAAATAAATAGGCAGAGAGCGAGGGGGAGAGAGAGAGAGAGAATGAGAGAGATAAATAAGTATGGGCACTCTTAAATATCTTTAAAATATCCTAAATCATATTCTTATATCTAATTAAACCTATATTTCTAAGCAAATTCCACTTTGACTGAATCATATTTTCCTTTCCTTTCCTTTCCTTTCCGATTGTTACAACAGTACTTTCTCTATCGCTCATTTAAAACACACAGGATGTAACTACATTAGAATTAAATATGCTTTGCTGAGCTGTTTTGAAATACAGCCACCACTATAACAATGTTATAAAGAATTATTTTTAACATTAGCAAATAAGTTGCTCCAATATAGCCTTCTTTGAGCTGGAAAATGTCCCTCGTGACAGATTTTCATGTGTGAGTTTTATATTAGTCACCATCAATGTATAGTTTTACCCATTATGCTGCTTTTGAGACCTTTATGAATTTAGAGCTAAAATTATTATCAAGTGGGGAGCAAGCCCCTTCATTTTCAACACATGCAGGGCATAGTTATTGACATCCTAGCTTATAAGTCAGCCCATGATGACTTAAACATTGCTAATCAAGTGGCTAGGAATTTTTGGTCACTAAAACCCCACCTTAGATTAACTGCTTCCTGACTGGAGAGCCACTGGCCTATTTTCCTCATGCCACATTCTGATAACTCACTCACCATGAAGCTTTGCCCTCTAGCATCTTTCTCAGCGTGTCCTTTACGTCTGTATTCCTCAGGCTGTAGATCAGGGGGTTAAGCATGGGGATTACAAGACTATAAAACACAGAGACCACTTTGCTGTAATTCCACGAATTCCCTGCTTTCGGTTGCTGCAGGTACATGAAAAACAGCGTTCCGTAGAAGATGATGACCATGGACAGGTGGGAGGCACAGGTGGAAAATGCTTTGCACTTGCCCTGGGAAGATTGGATTTTTATAATGGAAAAGAGGATGCAGACGTAGGAGATGAGGACGGTGAGCAGGGATCCAGTGAAGTTCACTGCAGAAAAGATCAGGAGCTGCCTCTCTTTGTTGCGGGTGTCTGAGCACGAGAGGGCAAGGAGAGGTGGGTCAGCACAGTAGAAGTGGTGAATCACGTTGGCGTTGCAGAAAGACAGCTGGAAAGTCAGTACTGTCTGTATGACTGAGTTCAGGAAGCCGTAGGTATAGACTCCTATCACCAACTCCTTACAGACCTGCTGCGTCATAATGGCCGTATAAATCAGGGGGTTGCAGATGGCCATGTAGCGGTCATAAGCCATGGTGGCCAAGAGGAAGCATTCAGTAGTCGCAAATGCACTGGAAAAGTACAGCTGAGCAAAACAGCCTGAAAAGGAGATGGTCTTTTTCTTCACCAATAAATTTTGCAGCATCTTGGGCCCAATGGAAGATGAGTAGCAGAGGTCAATGAATGCCAGGTGACTGAGGAAATAGTACATGGGGGTGTGGAGCCGTGAATCTGCCTGGATGAGCAGGATCATGCCAAGGTTTCCCACCAGTGTGATGAGATAAATTACCAGGAACACGACAAAGAGGGGGAGATGAAGCTCAGGGTGGTCTGTGAACCCCATGAGGACAAATTCTGTCACTGTGGTACGATTGGCTCTCACCATTTTGTTCTTTCACCTGTTGTGAAAAGAAAAATAATATGGTTCAAAATGATTAGATACTTAAAAACAAAAGTTCCCCATGTCTTTGTTACATACCCAGTGTCAAAAATTAAGCCACTCCAATGGAACTCCAGAGGCTTGTGCCACCTAGTGGGCATGTGCAACCTTGTGCTTGCCTCACCTTTGTGTTGTCTGGCTTACTTGGGATCTGGAGAGAGACTGAACATGGGTCCTTAGGCTTCTCAGGCAAGTGCCTTAACAGCTAAGCCATCTCTCCAGTCTGACTCTACTTCTTCAAATGGCTAGTAGGTGGTCTAACACAATTTTTCAAAGTTATTTTATCATGAAATTTGTTAATTTAAAAACTATGGCCCTAGGGTATACTAAAACATTCTTAAGTCCTTGTGTCAACTTTTGAAATTTTTACAGAATCTTGCAAAACCAGGACCACATATTAAATACAATGAAATTCATTTTAATGTCTAGCAACAAATTTTCTGGCTATTCTCATATGTATAATTTTCTCAGCAAACTTTAGCCTTATTTTATCAAAATCTAGCAAAATTGTTTGCATTTGGGATGCTATTTCATTAACTGACATTAATTTGGAAATAACTGGTGTCATCTTCTTTTTAGTATTTTGTGTAAAGTTTACAAATTTATACTGTTTATATTTCTTTAAAGTACATCATTGTCATTAAATTTTGTCATTATTGTAAGTAAGGTCTTATTCTTTTCAATTAAGTATTTACATCTAGGAAAAAGCAATTGATTTTTAAAAATTGTCCTTAAAATATTTATTTATAAGGACACAGAAAGAGGCAGAGAGAAATATATATATGAAAAAAATATATATATAATGCATGTGTGCACACAAGAGCCCCTTTCTATTGAAATGAACTCTAGATGCCTGTGCCACCCTGTGCATATGGATTTATGTGGGTAACAGGGAACCAAATCTAGGCTGGCAGCTTTGCAAACAAGCATCTTTAATCACCATTATCTCCCTAGCCCTACAATTGATTTTTGTAAATTAATTTTACAACTACCTTTAACACAATATCCTTCCATTTAAAAATAACTTTTAGTTGGGCATTTGAATGCACATTCACATAATATGAAAAAGTTACAAAAATTTCCTTTGTTCTATATGTTATTTCTTCTTCCATAGGCTATACTTCTAGAGAAATATAAAAATGTAGATAATTATAGCAATTGTTTGCATTTTATTCTCTTGAAGAACGACTCATAATTATAAGGGAGAGTTTCTGGCATTGTAGTCAGCAGGAGTAGTGAACACAAAGTTACCAAGCATTAAAGAACTGCACAGATAGCAGCTTACTCAGAGCTACTCTGCCTTTGACTTTGTTAGCGTCCAAAGCAAGAATTAAAAATGCAGGCTCATATGTGTATAGATGCCAAAATATTTACAAATTAAAGAGCAATATAACAACTTAATAAAATATTTTCTATCCTCTGTTCTTAGCAACTACCATTCTCTAATGGCCTGTCAGCTGGATACCTAGGTATGAGAAACACGGTGAAGAGGCTCTTGTAGACTCTGGGGAATGCTGGGAGTCTTTGATAAAGGTCCTGTTACCTGGAAGGTGGTCTACAAAGGGTATGGGTGGGCACATCCTTTTGGCTTCATATACTTTTGCATTATGGAGTATGGTATAGTATGTAGTGCCTAAAACTTTTCTTTAAAATATTTTATTTGAAAGAGAAATATGTATGTTATATATATATATATATATATTTAGAGAGAAAAAAAGATAGAGACTTGTGCCACCTTGTGCATCCAGATTTATGTGGGTACTGGGGAATTGAACCTGGGTTCTTTGGCTTTACAGGAAAATGCCTTAACCAAAACAGGCTTTTTTTTTTTTTTTCTTTTCAAGGTAGGGTCTTTAACTCAGGCCAACCTGGAACTCATTCTGTAGTTCCAGGTTGGCCTTGAACTCACTACAATCCTCCTACCTCGGCCTCACCAGCACTGAGATTAAAGGCATGTGCCAATACACCCAGAAAATAAAAAACAGTTTTTCAGTAGAAAAGATAAAGCAGGTATTTTTAAATGTTTGCATCTCAAGGTAATATTGCCTCTGAGTGATAAGAAACATTGATAGAATTGCATGTGTAGTTTAGGAAACTGAGCATCTATGTCTCATTTTAAGGAATTTGGTTGATAACCTATAGGGAGTAAGCACCCTTTGAAATCAACTGAAGTGGTACTTGAAAGATGAAAGAACCTCAGGAAAGAATGGATGGATGGAAGAAAAGGGAGTTTATTAAGTAAAGGAATAATTGAGCAAGGAAGTTGAGTCAGATACTCAGTGCATGCTTAGGCAACTGTGAACACCCATGTGGGAAAGAGTAAGTGAGTATGGAAGACACTAGTGGGAGGCAAACTCGATGGGTCAGGAGTGTGAAGACCTGTGAAGGTCAGAGGGATTCAGTTCCTAGTTCAGTAGTCAACACAGGCTAACCATTTGAAAAGTGGATGACTTACCAGAACTCTGCTTTCAGAGAATCAATTTGCCAGTGCATGTGGGATGAGAGAGAGAGAGACAGAGAGAGAGAGAGAGAGAGAGAGAGAGAAAGAAATCAGGGACACCAACTGGGAACTTTTCCATAAAGAGGCTAAAAGATCTGAACTGGGGAATGATGGTAGAAAAGAAGAAAGGAAATGGGCATAAGAGATAGCCTAATATAGAGTCTATATCACTTGGAAATATATTCAAGCTGAATTTTCAAGCCATAATAGTGATAATGTGAAAATTTTTCTCTAGGGAGATTGAACACATTTAAACCTACACATACACATGGACAGATGTATGCACAAAAGTACCGACATTAATATAATAGAATTCAAAAATAGAAGATGTAATTGAGATTTAAGGAAGTAAAGTATTCCAGTGTATCTGACTAGTCATATTGCTGCAAGGTGGTGACTTTAGTACAAATAGCCTGGGCTAGGAGTGTGTTAGGAGGAGTGTGTTGGATGCAGTGGGAGAGATGGCAAGTGACATCTGAAGTCAGAACTGGTGATCTGGATTTGTGAGTCACTGATGTTCAGATGATGAGATACAATGTACATGACTGAGTTCACTCAGGAAGAGGAACAAGCAAGGATGTGAGGTCAGAATTCTGGGGATGCACAGGCATCAAGGATAGTAAAGCACTTTAAAATACACGTTTTAAGTACAAGTATCATAAATACAAGTATTCTTGACACTCCTGGGTTATGTTATCTATTTTTTTGTGGTCATGCCTCTCTTAATAATAGCTCAAAGCAAAACTAACCCTTGAGATCTTCAGACAATGCACTTACACTATTATACTCAATAAAATGTTGTTTATAAAGCGCGTGTTGTTCAGAGTTCTGTGTGATTTAAAGGTAACAAAATACTTGTTTGGATTCATTTCTGGAGGTAAGCAAATCTTTCCACTGCCAATCAAAGTACGACAGTTCCTTTCAGCAGACATGGAAAGATTTCGTACCTCCGGAAGAGTCCAAGAGGTAGTGTGCAGACTGTAGCTGTATTTCATAATTCTTGTGTGATTATTGATGTGGTTTTATGCTTGCCTTTAAAGTTTCACAGGCATGGTGGATGCATTTGAACTTAAGACTTAAAAAATTATTGAATTAGCTACGTCTTTATTTATCATTTATCATATTGGAGTCTTCTCTAGCCCACAAAATTTCTACTTGAGTTAATCTCCCAGTTTGAAGATTATGGACTATTAGCTCTTAGAATATAGCGAGACCTAGTGATAAATCCCACAAACAAAGAAACAAATCTCTTATACTGTACTTTTAATTTTCTACCTAAAAAGAAAATTGTGGTACCCATAAAAAGAAAATGATACTGAGATTTAATTAATTCTCAAACTTAATGATGATAACTAGTGATTATTTGTAAACGTCCAATATGCTAGAATGTATCCTGTTTCACACCTTTTTTACATAGCACATAGTTGGTATTTATCTAGTTTTTCTAATAAGGGAACAAGCATAGAAATATTTAGCAGCTTGCCAAATTCACAAAGTTGTGGAACTAGCATCTAAAATTAATTTGGCTGATTTCAGAGCTCTCTTCCTAAAAGATACTCTCCTCATTCATACTTTCTCAATATTTATTATTTATTTTTTCTTACAAATTTAGAGTCGTATGAGAAGATTGAGGCATATTGGGTTGTTCTCAGTAATAGTTCCTGTAAATTTTTTCAGGCTCATTTTACAGATGACATTTGATAATTTGGAATGACATCTTATTACTGACCATTCTCATCATGTATGAACAATTCAAACAACCGTGTTGACTGACCTATGAGATATTCTTAACCTGTGGAGAGAGAGAGGGACACAGAAACTATTTTGAGAATATGGTGAAAACTAAATGTCTACTCCTAGAAAAGTTTGACGTGTGCAAAATTTTGCAGGTAATTTCAGAGCTTTATGAGTTTAACAGGTCCCTGCTGTCGTTTCTTAAAAGAAACCTGACCAAAAAACAAAAACAAATCAACAAAACCCCCAAACAATACAACCCCCCCATTCCAAAACCAAAGAACAAACAAAAAAATCTTAATTCTTTTCAAATGAGTCAACCATGGGATGCAGAGATGACTCAGCATTAAGATCACTTTATGTGCAAGCATAAGGGTCTGAGGATGCCTGAGAGACTGCTGGGGATTTTTTGAGTTGATTCCGAGGACCCGCATAAACAGCTGTGTGTGGCCATGTGCATCTGTAACCCTAGTCCCACAGGAGCAAAAGCCAAGAATCACTGGAGGTGAAAGGGAAGAAAACAGCCAGCTCTTAGATCAGTAAGAGACTCTGGCTCAAATGAGTAGAAGAATAATGGTGCTGGACAGCGTGCCTCCTGCTCCGGCCACAAAAGTACCGACATTACTTTTGTGCATACGTGTCTACACCATCCCATGCAAGCAAAAGAAGTCAACTAATCTTTCCCATTTCATCTCTGGCAGAAAGGAAACATCCCTGCTCTCCATCGTCCAGAACCAAAACCCTATTCTCAGCTGCTTTGTAGGTTTGCTATGATAGTCTTAGCAGAAAGTACAACTTACCAAACACCTAATGGGCAGTTAGTCAGGATTCCCAGTGTGCTGGAAGCATCCAGAGTATATATCCTGCCCCACAAACAATTCTCTTCATGTCTGCTTCCGAGGCTTGGCTTCTGTAGTTATGTTCACAAACCTGTGAGTATTTATAAAGTTAAGGTGCAATGCGTCTGTCTAGATCTTCCAGGGTCTCAAGGGAATGACTTCTGTTAGATATTTTCCATTTGTCTTAAATCCACTTGGGAATTAGAATCCCTGAGTCATTCTAGTAGCTAATGATGACTCAGGGTGTGAAGCTTTGGGGCTTGTTCTCAGGATAACTCCCAAGTCCTGACACTTCAGTGTGATGCTAAGATGCAGCTGTCTTCCTCTTGCCAGGACACCTGCTGTGGGTGGCCTTGAAATTGCAGCTGGGGTGAAGGTCCAGAGAATGCCTTATGGAGGGCTAGGTAAGATTATAAAAATGTTATATGGCTTAGGATGTGTACTTTTGCTTACAAAGAAAAGGTGGTCACAGCTATCATGTTTATCATAAAAGATAATGCCAGAGAAAAGAAAACATTAGTCCTATTATTATCTATTTCCCACTGAATCAAATTAAGGAATGATAATGAGGGATAATTATCATTAAATCATACTAAAAACAGGTCATATACTCAATGGTATTCTTTATTTTTAAATACTTTTATTTGGAAAGGAGGGAGGGAGAAAGAAGAAAGAGAAAGAGGGGGAGAGAAAGAAATAGAAAGAGAAAGACCAGAGTTTCTTGCTGATGCAAACAAACTTCAGCTGCATGAACCTCTTTGTGAATCTGGCTTTACATGGGTACTTGGGAATAAAACCTGGGCCAGCAAGCTTTCCCAGCAAGTGTTTTTAACCACTGAGCCATCTCTCAGGCCATATACTCAATGTTCTAATGGCCCCTTAGACCTCCTTTCTTGTCTCTCCTCTTTCCACATTCCTCTCTGGACTGATTCTGGGCAAGTCAATGCCTATGTTCTAGGCGAGGTCAGTTTCTCAATGTGTCATTGTCACATGGGCAAAAGGATCAGAATCAGATTTTCTAGAACACTAATTAAAGTGACTTAGCAGAGCTCAAAAATGCAAAGAATATAGTCCTTGGCCTTGACATTCAAAGCAAGGGAGAACCTTCTCGATTTAGAAAGCACATTGTCGATCCTTTAGTATTTCCCAAGTTCATAAATTCAGATCAAAATGGGGAGGAGGGCTGGAGAGATGGCTTAGCGGTTAAGGTGCCTGCCTCCTAAGTCTAAGAACGCTGGTTCCAATCACCAGTGGTTCCAATCTCCACATCCCACGTTTAGCCAGATGCAAGGGCGCAATGCCTCACTTGACCACAAGGGGGCGCACACATCTGAATTTTGTTTGCAGCAGCTGAGAGGCTGCTGGCGCGCCCATCTCTATCCCATCTCTATCTGTCTTCCTCTCCCTCTCTCTCTCTCTCTCTGTCTCTCTCTCTCAAAAAAAAAAAAAAAAAAAAAAAAAACAAAATGGGGAGGAACTGGAAGTACATTTGAGTGAGACCTAAAGGTGTGATTCTGCTGGGCTTTTCTCACGAACTTAGTCATTTTAAGGAACTTGTAGCAGGTAAAATCCTGGCTTTCCATTGTGGTTAGAGTCGAGAATTTCTAGGGTATGTATGTGGGAGAGTAAACACTGTTGGATTTGCTTGCTGGAGAAGTCCATGAATTTGCAAATGCTTTATTTGGGCCAATCCAGGCTACTGTAACAAGTGACAGGGCTTTAGTGCTGGAGTCTCTAGGATTACACACCTATCTTGGCTAGTGAGTAAACAGTTTGGTGTAGGAGACAGAAGCAGCAAGGAGTCAGTGAACTTCTTCCATGTGCATCACATTTCCACATTATCATTTCACTTTTTAGTCCCAGGTCAAATGACATTCAATGTATTTTTTAAATTGAGTTTTAATAGGATTCTTATTCTAACATGGGTGGAAAATTCAGCCAGGTCTTCTAAAGCTTGGGCTTGCAGGAAGCAGCCTGCATTGTAAAACTTGTCTGGTGAGTGCCAGGAAGGGAATAGGGGGAAGAAATTGGTAGTCCAGGTCCCAGTGAGAAAAAATGCCCATGGAACTTCTGAGCCAGTCCTTTTGCCCCATGACTCAGCAAACCTGGAAAGGTGTTTTTTAAAAAATATTTTATTTTTATTTATTTATATGGGGCAGGGGAGAATGGGTACGCCAGGGCCTCCAGCTGCTGCGAACAAATTCCAGACACAGGCGCTACCTTGTACATCTGGTTTACGTGGGTCCTGGAGAATCGAACCAAGGTCCTTTGGCTTTGCAAACAAGCGCCTTAACCACTAAGATATCTCTCCAGCCCCTGGAAAGGATTTCTTGATCCAGGAATATAAAAGTCACCAGTGAGATTCTAAAGAAGGAAGAAAAGCAGTTTGCAGCATTCACTGGTTCATGGGATTTAAGTCTAGTTTCAGGAAGGAGTTGTGTTAAAGGAAGGTACATATGTGCTTCACACATGCATCTGGGGAATCCTCCTTGGGAAAGAACTTTCTCTAGATTGTAAGAATGCAGGCAATGCTGGTTCTTCATGGTGGAGACCAATGAAAGTACCAGGCTTTGTTTTGCCACAACCAAGAACTCATATAGATGACACTTGCCTCGGACTGTCAACTGGTGGAAGCTCAGCATTAATGTGGGTACTGGTTTGAATCAGATGCCCCCCTCATAAGCTCGTGTGTTTTGAATGCTTGGTCTCCAGCTGCTGGCAGTTTGGGAGGTGGAGCCATGTTGATGGGAGCAGGCTTAGGGGTGTTATAGCTAGCTCCCCTTTGCCAGAATTTGGCTTGTTCTCCTGCTTCTGTTTTCCACCTGCTTTGGCAAAGAGGTGATGTCCAGCCTCTCCTCTACCATCTTTGCTGTGCCATCATGAAGCTTCCCCTTGAGACTGTAAACCAAAACTTCTTCCTTTGAGCTGCTTTTGGTTGGGTGTTTTGTCCTAGCAATGAGAATAATTACAACACCCTGTTTGCCCTGAAGTAGCTAATGTGCTCTTGCATGTGGTTTGAGCATTTTAAAGCATTTTTTGTTTTGTTTTATTTTGAGGCAGGGTCTCGCTTCATCTCAGGCTGGTCTGGAACTTGCTCTTTAACCCATGCTGGCCTTGAATTCATGATGATCCTTCTACCTTAGCCTCCTGAGCGATGAATAAGGCGTGAGCCACCATGTCCATTTTTTTTTTAGGTGCTCAGGACTAAAACCAGGGTCTTAAACAGGTTAGGCAAACATTCTACCACTGAGTTACATCTCTAGCCCTTGGTGTAAGGGTTTTATATAAAATAAGATAGAGATTCTGATATCTTTTTGGTTAGGAGTTATTTCTACAAAGAATATTTTTCAAATGTGAGATAGAAATGCTTTTTAAAGTCTCTTTTATAGTGTTATAGTTTCATTATTTCCAAATCAGAATCTATTTGCTTGAAACATGTGTCTATTCTTTCTATAATATTCCTTATTTCTCATATTTTCTCATACTGTAGCTGAATTAACAAATCAATCTTAATCTTAGCATAGATTTCTGAATGAAACTTAGCAAGACTGCTCTTCACAGTGAAGCTTTAGATTCAAATGATATTTATTGGTTCTCCAAAAAGACAAAAGAGATTTGATAAATTTTATTTAACAATGACAGGTTTGCTTAATTTAAGAGTCATGTAATTTTCAGGCCCCTAAAGGGGAAAAGCATATTTCTCAAAGTTATGATTCATGTTTGTATGTATAAACACACACTATAGTTGGTTCTAAAATGGTTTTCATTCTCGATCCATGCCTTAAACCAACTACAAACTGAATTGTTTTTGGTGGTTGTGGTGGTTTGATTCAGGTGTCTCCCATAAACTTCAAGTGTTCTGAATGCTAGGTTCCCAGCTGATGGCAACTTGGGAATTAACACCTCCTGGAGGCAGAGAATTGTTGGGGGCGGGCTTAGAAAAGCACTCCCTACTACACTCTCTGAGCTAAATATGTTGACCAGAGGGTGATGTCCAGACCCATCGTTTTCCTGCCAAATATTTGAAAAAATAAACCTCTTTTTTCCCACAAGTGCATTTTCTGCAGGTGATTTCTGCGAACCTGACTGCAACAGTGAATAGATATTGAGTCCAGGGCCTTTTTCTTAAAGCACTCTATTACTGAGCTAAATCTCCAGACCCAAAATATTTGAAAAAAAAAGTGCATTTGTAATGAATAAGTATAGACTTTTTCTTACTAGTTCTTATACAATATAGAACAACAATATATATAACATTTACATTGTATTAAATATTGTGAGTCATGAATTGAAATATACAGAAAGATGTATATGCTTTATATGTAAAGACTATATCACTTTATATCAGGTGCTTGAGCATTTGTGAATTTTGGTATCAGTGGAGGACCAGGGACTCAATCCATCCTTGGATATCAAGGGGTGACTGTATAATGAGGTTAAGAATCAATGACACCCCCCCCCCCGTTGTTTCCATACTCCATTATCTGGGGATATAGCTTGACTTGCAGATGCATAAATGTTACTTCTGGGGAAATTGGGATGGACAGAGATGATGCCGCACCCTGCAGTCCTCTGGGGCTTTGTCTTTAATTCTGCATCTCATCTTCAGTTGCAAACATGGGCATGCAAATCAGTGTCCTCAAACTCAATGTCATCCTTAAGACTGACAACGAGCAAATGCTGGCCTCTTCCCCAAAGAGCTGTCAGGCCGTTTACTCTGGGCAAAACAATACAAATTAAAAGTCTAGTTTCATATCAAAGAATAGAAATTGTTTTAGTAAGCTTGAAACATTATTTGATTATTACTGCAGTAAGTCAGTTCCTGTTTCAACCTGCCAGTAGAACCGAATAATAGTGATTTGAAAATTAGCAGTAATAGGTAGTAACAAATTAGCTTGAGCATTAATTATGATTGATTAGAGGTGAAGATTCTAAATTTGCAGCACCAGGCTTGGAATCCAGATTCCTCCACTTACTAATCATACGATCTTGGACAAGTTCCTTAACATTTTTTTTTTTTTTTGCCTCAATATCCTCAACTGTCAAGTGGGGATAATAACACTTCTCAGTGGGTTGTCTAACAAATTGAAAATTTGAAAGCATTCAATTATTCTTCAATGTCATTTATTATGTCAATTATTTATGTCATTTCCTCTATGGTGAGTAGTTCCATGTGCTGAACATGAAACTAAGCTCTTTACTATTTCATCCAAACACCTTTTATCTTCATTATATAGGCAAGAGACTTGAGTAACTGGGCCAAGGTCAGAAAGGTAAACTTGAGGATAGTTCAAATAGGATTTGAAACAGGTCATCTGAGTGCAGAACTCAGCTCATCTCAATATTGCTATGTCTCTTAACAACTACTAGGTGCTTTAAAAATTTTCTAATTTGCAGAATATTTACTGATACTGTAGTCTTTTAAGTATCTGAACCATCTAAATAGAAACATTCATCTGTATGATTCTACTGTAGCGAGCAATTTTGCTGCTATTCTGTGCACAATGCTAGCTGCTAAACACCTGAATAAGAATGCATGCATACCAGTCAAAGAGGAACTTCAGCTGCACAGAACAGAAACAGATGGATAATTTTGGAAGGTCAGGAGTTGCTGAGAAGATTACAGAAACAGGCTTAAAGCCATGCCTCAGCTTTCTGTGAGGAACTGGTCATGTGTGGATCTCAGGTGAGATTCGTTAGCTTCTGACTGTGACTTTAAGGGTGATTGCTGCCATATCCTGGAGATTAAGGACAATAACATTTGTCTTGATAACTCAGGAGCTTCATCTCACTGCTCCAAAAAAATGCAGCTGGAGAGATCTGTTTTTCACTTAGATGGGCTGATGGGCTGAAAAGAGAACTTCTTAGAGGCATGTGAAGCCAAATCTACTTTTCACTTTTCACCCCCCTTGAAACAACAGATTTACTTTTTAAAAAAAAAAATAACTTTTTTTTTTTTTTTTTTGTTTTGCAAGGTAGGATCTCACTCTGGTCCAGGCTGACCTGGAATTAACTATGTAGTCTCAGGGTGGTCTCGAACTCTTGGCGATCCTCCTACCTCTGCCTCCCGAGTGCTGGGATTAAAGGCATGCGCTACCACGCCCGGCTCAAAAAAATTTGAGAGGGAGAGAAAGACATAGAAAGAGGAAGAGAGAAAGGGGGGATGGTCATGCCAGGGCCTCCAGCTGCTGCAAATGCTTCAGATGCATGCAGCACCTTGTGCATCTGGCTTACATGGGTACTAGGGAATCAAACTTGGGTCCTTTGGCTTTGTGGGCAAGTGCCCTAATCACTAAGTCATCTCTCCAGCCCTACTATTTTTTTTTTAAATATATATATTAACATGATTCACTCTTTTATTCCCCTTTCTCCAGATCCCATTACCCTGGGGGTCCTCCTCAGTGGGGTTATGGTAATCACTGTGGTGTCATGAAGGCCTCAGTCATTCCCTATGGGGTAGTAGGGGACCATGTCTCAGGGTATTCCTACCCACTCTGTGGCTCTTACAATCTTTCTGCTCCCACTTGTGCACTGTTCCCTGATCCATAGCAGGCCTGTTGCCCATATGATTTACTGCTAAGTTCTCTTTAGCCTCTGGATTTCTGTCTTGATAGGTTTTGATTGATCACTGTGTTTGCCACCATCACCCTGGAGCTGGTTGTCATGCGAGCAGTAAGAGCAGTATTCATGTTGCTGCTGCCTCTGTAATTTCTCTTGGGCCCTGCATGCCTGCTTTTTATGTGTATGATGAAGATTAAATTAAGGTACTTGGGAATGCACAGCAAGCATTCTCGTCCATTGAGCCATCTCCAAAGCTCCTGGTCTATCCCTTTATAAACCATGATTCAAAGTAAAACCTTCCTTCTTAAGTTGTTTTTCTTAGGTATTTTGTCACAGGGGTGAGATAATTAACTAATAAGGTACCATGGTATGATTTCCCTATCAACTTTTATATGGTTCTGTTAAGTCTAGGAAGGGCTTTTGTATCATTGAAATATGATCCTCGTTTTTTCAGATATAAAATCTCCCACCCACATTCCTGGGCTACAGATAAGTGACTCTAGTACTTCTTAAAACAGTTATGCCCCTTCACCCATTCATCTCTCAATGCCACAGAATAGATTTCTGAACTCTTTTCAGAGGGTGTATGTGGGCTACATATAAGGAATGTCTATGATAAGCCTAGAAAGACTTGTTGATCTTGTTCCTTTCTGAAAAAAAAAAAGCTTGGTTTTATGGATGATTTATGTTCCTTTTCTCTTTCTTCTGAACTTTTTCATTTGTATTGTTTTCTTGGCATCAAGGGTGGTCAATCTGTGCCCTTGTGTAGCTTGCCGAGATTCCTTAAAACAATTATTTTCAGTTCACAGATCTCCATTTTTTTTTAGAGCCAGCTGCATGAAGATTACTGCACTCCTTGAGTACCATGTCCTTCATTTACATGTTTCTCATAGCCTTGTCTTGATGATTGCACACTTCATGGAGCCCTCAGCTCCTTTACACATTCACAGACTGATTTTGGTGGATTAAAATCTTCTGGATGAAAGGGGAATGGCCGGGTGCACTGTGGCTGTTATAGATCTTGGTGATGCCCACTTTTGCAGTTTCCGTGCAACTTGTAGATTGTTCAGTTAAAATCAACATAGAGTTCTCAGTGGCCAGGTCCTTAGGTAGCTACATTAATGGTGAAGGACTTCCTGATCTCTCTTTCAGCTATGAAAGGCCATGGCTGAGAGTCATCACACCTGGTTTGTGGTCCCTCGTGTGGCAATAGTGGCGTGCGTATCTGATAGGTGGGTATCTGTGGAGCAGTCAAAGGATTGCATACAATGAATAGCTGCTGAGCTGTGGGTTGGACTGATTGTGGCACACACAGAGAAGCTATGGAGACAGTCTGAACTGCAGGCGCACACACACACCAGATGCAGTTTGTGGTCCAAGTGAACATAAAGCTGACAGCGTGTGGCAGCTCTAGTTCCTGGGCAGTACAATGATAGCTGAAGGGTCTTCTCCTTCCCCTGGAGGCCCAGTGGCAACAACTGTTGGTTACCTCACTGGTTAAAGCTGCAAGTGTCCTCCTGAGAGCAGACTGTTAGGTCAGTGCAGTGAACGTGGCAGGGTCTTTGGTGAAAGCTATGGGAAAGCTCTGGGATGACTTGACAGATGTTGAAAATGTCAGTAATCACAGCTGGCAAAGTCTTTCTCCAAACTTGAAAACCGTGATGACACCCACTGTGTGTGCAGATAACTAGCACCCTTTTCCTTTGCCATCTCCATGTAAATCTACTAGGACATTCTCCACAGTCATCCATTCTGTGGGACCTTCTGTCCTTTCCTCCTTCCCTTCTTTCCTTCCTCCCTTGGTTTCTCTGTCTCCTTCCCTCTCCTTCTAATATGCACTGTGTTGCTAAAACACAGTGCAGGTTCTTAAATGGACTTTTAATTCGCTTCAAGGTATTTTCATCTGTAGGTAGCTTCTGCCTTACTTATTTTTTTGGTGGGAAGTCAAAAGCTACTATCTTCTACTCAGCCATCTTGCTCTTGATTTTAGAACTCATTGAGGTGGCCATACCATGTTGTTTTTCTTCCAATATGGTATTGTAATAGTTCAATAATGTAGCATAGTAGTTTGTTTTAATCTGAAAAAAGTGACTAAATTCAGTTTGATCAAATTTATTTAGAGTGTGCATGATCCCCTCAGGTACTGCTTTACTTCCTACTTAATGTCATTTACCTTATAGTTCTGAAAACTTTCCAATTCCCATGGGTCTTCTGTTCCACATACAGGTCAAGAGGAAGATCTAGTTCACAAGGTTTTCACGAGGGAAGACGACAGAAGTAAAGTAGTAAAGAAGATGAAGACATTGAAGGATAAGCTGTGACTTCTTACTTATGAAATAACTCAGAATTATTCCATAAGAGGATAAAATGGTGGAGTTTCATAAAAATAAAATATTTACATAAATTAAGAATATAACACAGATCAATAAAACAGGCTTCTTACTGAAGAAGAAATCCACTGTCACTAAAATTCAAGATCATAGTACAGCCATTCAAATGTTACGATTTTCTTTCATCCCCAATAAAAAATGTAATGCAAGCATGTAATTGTGAGGCTGATTCATGGCATTTCATATCATGCTACAATTTTGCTCATAAATTTTATAGGATGTTAAGGTGAAAAAATGGTAACTTTATTCCCCAGAGTTGGTAGATCCATGCTGGCTTCTTATATGGCTGGGAATCATTGATTAAGAAAATGGGGGAAAAACTGAGGAAGACCTTCAGTCCTCAGGGGAAGTATCTTACATTAGTAAATTTATACTTAACACATGCTAATGAATGTGAAAAGAACCTTTCCAAGCAGACTATGACATATGTAATAAATTATAACATCCAATAAATGAATGCAACATTGTTTCCATATGCACACTGTAGACCGAATGGAAAAAGTAGACTTTAGAAATATTCTGGCAATGTCAAATTTTTAGATTTATGTGTTTAAATTAGAGTAAGTGATTGTAAAAGTCATAGAGCAAGAAAGGGTCCATGGTAAGGGTGAGGGTCCTTAATGAGGGCTAGAACACATATAATGTGAAAGGAGGAACAATACTGAAAGTATTGTTAAGTGAAAGTACAATACTGGGGACAGACTTAAGTAGGGGTGGGATGAGGATGGGAGAGATGGTCAATCAAAATGAAGGATGGATGAAAAGTCTATATATAATACTACTACATTGTAAGCTAATTAAAATGGAAGTTCTTTTAAAAAGAATATGAAGGTAGGTAGCATGCATGGGTACACAAATCTCCTTCAGAAGCCACGGGTTATAAAACAAAAATTCCAGTGTCAGAGGTGGGCTACCTCTCTATGAGTTATTAATCCGAGTACCAAACACTTCAGGTAATACAGGCTGTAGCCATTGCTCTTGGTAACTCAAAAGAGTGGGTGGTAAGTCTTTACTAACTGAAGATATGGTTGAACAATGTAGTTAAAGGTCATACACACTTCAAGCTGGAGCTGAGCTGGAAGATCCTTCCCTCCTGGCTAGCTAGCATCCATGTGCCAGAAGGTGCTGTGCAGGCCGCTGGGGGATAAAAGTCATCCATAGTTGCACACAGCTGTGGAATCTGCATTGTACCACATACCAGGTAAGATGTGCTCACTGTGCATATATGTGATAATGGCATGACTGGTATGGGGATAACTAACTGCCTTCTCACTGGACTTGAGGCCCTCATCACAGAAAGAAATTCATACTTGATATTAAAACATGGTCTAAAACCCATGAGTGGGAGACTTATAGGGCCATGGGGGGAAGCTGCTATTTTTGCTTTGTTGAATGCCTTCTAAACATTTATCTTTTTTAATTTTTTAAATTATTTTATTTATTTTTGGAGAGAGACACAGAGAGAGACAGAGAGGGAAAGGGAGACAGGGAATGGGTGCACCAACAGTCTCTCAGCTACTGTGAATGAAATCCAAATGTGTGCGCCCCCTTGTGGACAAGTGTGGCATTGTGCCCTTGCGTCACTTTGCATCTGGCTAAACGTGGGACCTGGAAATTGGAACCCGGTTCTTAGGCTTAGCAGGCAGGCGCCTTAACCGCTAAGCCATCTCTCTAGCCCTAAACATTTATCTTTGTATGCGTAGATTGGTGCCCCTCTCACTCTCCACCAGAGTCTTTTTTTTTTTTTTTTTTTTTTTTTTTGCAGTCAGTGGCAGTTAATGCCCAGACCCATAGCTGGTCAGAGTGCAGGTGATTCAACCCTAAGCACAGTGTCTGTGTCACCCCTTCCAAGGTTTGGGGACATCACAGAAGAGGGGGATAGAAAGAATGTAAGAGGCAGAGCATGGTATGCTGTCTTCCAGGTGTTGCAATCATAAACTCAAAGCAGCTTTGGTTATTTGCCTGAGACCTACACAAGACAGCTCACCAACATTCTATTCCTGATGGGGGCTGGGGGCTCATTCTGTTTTGGATAGGAAATGGCTTGAGAAACTGTTGGCATTTAATAGTTGTTTAGGGAATGGGATCACTTTCTTCAGTCCTGTGGTTATTTACCATGTTATCCATGCTCCAGTCAATAACCCCTGCGCATGTGCATGCAAGCAATCTTTACTAAGTTTAGTGAGTACGTACAAAAGTCCATGCAATAAAAAAGGTGGGGGCGTTGTTGGGGAGAAGCAAGGGTTCAGTAGGAGAGAGTGTTATGAACAAGAGAGGATAATGAGGGGAGAATATAGTCAAAATACATTATATGTCATGAAATTATCAAAATACAAATTATAAAAGTTGAAAGAAAAGAAATGTTCTAGTAGTGAGTAATCCAGAAATGATATTAGGAAAAGTTCCTTTTATGTAATCAAAAACTAAAGTACCTAGGAATTAATAGAAGAAAAGCAGCATGAAATTGGCACATTACAAACTGAAAGTTTTGTTGAAATAATGAAAGAACTCATAGGAATGTGGGAAATATCCTGTGGTCTTGTATTAGAAGACTTAATATTACGAGATGGCAAAACTCCCCAAGTTGACCTGTGCATTCAGAGTACAGAGTAATTTCTCTCAGAGTCCAAGATGTTTTCTTTGTAGAAACTGACAAAGTAATTCTCAAATTCACATGGACTTGCAAAAAGTCCAGACTATACAAAATAACTTAAAAGAGAAGAACAACTTTGGCGGACTCACCAGTGCCAACTTCAAAACATGCTACAAGGCAGAAACAGTTGATGACAGTGTGTACTGGTCTATGGAGAGATCCGTAGATGGAACTGACCATCAAGAATTCCACCCAAGCGATCATGGTCCACACAGCTTTTTAAAAAATTATTTAATTAATTAATTTATTTACTTGTGCATGCATGCGTGCACGAGAGAGAGAGAGAGAGAGAGAGAGAAAGGGAAAGAATCAGTATGCCAAGGCCTCCAGTCAGTGCAAATGAATTCCAGATGCATGTTCTACCTTGTGCATCTGGCTCATGTGGGTCCTGGGAATTCAAATCTGGGTCCTTTGGCTTTGCAGGCAAGCACCTTAACTGCTAAGCCATTCCTCCAGCCCCAATGCAACTGTAGCAGATAGCTTCAGGTTCGCTGAGATGAACTTCCAGACCAGGCACAGTAATGGAGGAAGGGATATTATTTATTGAAGCTTACAGATCCAGGGGAAGTTCCATAATGGCAGAAGAAGTGGCCTGCTCTCACAAGGCCAGGCAAGAGAGCAAAAAAAAACCACCCAGGCACACAGCACACAGAGCAAAACTACAGCCAAGCCACAGCACACTTCAGGAACTCCCATTAGGCACACTTTGCATATCTTTACAACGAATCTCAAACCATCACCACACCTTAAGACCTGCCCGCAGTGACATTGCCTCTAGCAAGGTGATTGCAGATGTAAACTATAAACTAATAAAACACTGAATATATTGGGGGCCAAATATTCAAACTACCACAACAACTTTTTTGAAAGGATGTGACATGACAAATCCTTCCAACAATTGTGCTGGGTTAATTAGTTATCCTCATGCAAAAGAATGAATTTGGAGCATTATTTTTTTCCACAATATACAAAAACTGACTCAAAATGGAGAAAGTTTAAAACTATATAACTCAGAATCAAACAGAGGGGTGAATCATCATGATTTTTCATGATTATTTTCTTTTCCTTTCTCTCTCTCTCTCTCTCTCTTTCTTTCTTTCTTTCTTTTTTTTCTTCCTTTCTTCTTTCTTCTTTTCTTTTTCAAGGTAGGGTCTCACTCTAGCCCAAGTTGCCTTGTAATTCACTATGTATTCTCAGGGTGGCCTCAAACTCACAGCAATCCTCCTACCCCTGACTCCCAAGTGCTGGGATTAAAGGTGTGTGCTACTATGTCCAGCTCATAATTCTTTGCTTTTTCACACATACTTCTTTCCCTGACACTTTTCCTTACTCTGAGATCACAGCCTAGTGGGAACATGGACGTGTAAAAAAAAAAAAAAAAGGCTGTACCATAAAGGAGCAAACAGATGCAGAAGAGATCTGGAGGCAGATGCAGCAGTGTCAATGAGGGTCTGAATGTGGGCGCTGTGTCTTCATGGAAAAATACACATGCTTTTGTACATGGATATGTATAAGAATGGCTGCTGATTGACCTCATACTTAATTATTCATTACCTTCCAAGACTACCAAGAAAAGATATTCAATTTCAGCTACAGTCTGTGGCTATCTTTATGAAAGCCTTCCCATTTCAGGGCCAGCTAAGTTCCAGGTCTATCCAAATGACTCTTATTTACTTATATATTTATTTATTGCATGTGTGTATTTAGTGTGCATGAATATGGGTATCTTAGCAGGCAGGCGCCTTAACCGCTAAGCCATCTCTCTAGCCCTAAACATTTATCTTTGTATGCGTAGATTGGTGCCCCTCTCACTCTCCACCAGAGTCTTTTTTTTTTTTTTTTTTTTTTTGCAGTCAGTGGCAGTTAATGCCCAGACCCATAGCTGGTCAGAGTGCAGGTGATTCAACCCTAAGCACAGTGTCTGTGTCACCCCTTCCAAGGTTTGGGGACATCACAGAAGAGGGGGATAGAAAGAATGTAAGAGGCAGAGCATGGTATGCTGTCTTCCAGGTGTTGCAATCATAAACTCAAAGCAGCTTTGGTTATTTGCCTGAGACCTACACAAGACAGCTCACCAACATTCTATTCCTGATGGGGGCTGGGGGCTCATTCTGTTTTGGATAGGAAATGGCTTGAGAAACTGTTGGCATTTAATAGTTGTTTAGGGAATGGGATCACTTTCTTCAGTCCTGTGGTTATTTACCATGTTATCCATGCTCCAGTCAATAACCCCTGCGCATGTGCATGCAAGCAATCTTTACTAAGTTCAGTGAGTACGTACAAAAGTCCATGCAATAAAAAAGGTGGGGGCGTTGTTGGGGAGAAGAAAGGGTTCAGTAGGAGAGAGTGTTATGAACAAGAGAGGATAATGAGGGGAGAATATAGTCAAAATACATTATATGTCATGAAATTATCAAAATACAAATTATAAAAGTTGAAAGAAAAGAAATGTTCTAGTAGTGAGTAATCCAGAAATGATATTAGGAAAAGTTCCTTTTATGTAATCAAAAACTAAAGTACCTAGGAATTAATAGAAGAAAAGCAGCATGAAATTGGCACATTACAAACTGAAAGTTTTGTTGAAATAATGAAAGAACTCATAGGAATGTGGGAAATATCCTGTGGTCTTGTATTAGAAGACTTAATATTACGAGATGGCAAAACTCCCCAAGTTGACCTGTGCATTCAGAGTACAGAGTAATTTCTCTCAGAGTCCAAGATGTTTTCTTTGTAGAAACTGACAAAGTAATTCTCAAATTCACATGGACTTGCAAAAAGTCCAGACTATACAAAATAACTTAAAAGAGAAGAACAACTTTGGCGGACTCACCAGTGCCAACTTCAAAACATGCTACAAGGCAGAAACAGTTGATGACAGTGTGTACTGGTCTATGGAGAGATCCGTAGATGGAACTGACCATCAAGAATTCCACCCAAGCGATCATGGTCCACACAGCTTTTTAAAAATTATTTAATTAATTAATTTATTTACTTGTGCATGCATGCGTGCACGAGAGAGAGAGAGAGAGAGAGAGAAAGGGGAAAGAATCAGTATGCCAAGGCCTCCAGTCAGTGCAAATGAATTCCAGATGCATGTTCTACCTTGTGCATCTGGCTCATGTGGGTCCTGGGAATTCAAATCTGGGTCCTTTGGCTTTGCAGGCAAGCACCTTAACTGCTAAGCCATTCCTCCAGCCCCAATGCAACTGTAGCAGATAGCTTCAGGTTCGCTGAGATGAACTTCCAGACCAGGCACAGTAATGGAGGAAGGGATATTATTTATTGAAGCTTACAGATCCAGGGGAAGTTCCATAATGGCAGAAGAAGTGGCCTGCTCTCACAAGGCCAGGCAAGAGAGCAAAAAAAACCACCCAGGCACACAGCACACAGAGCAAAACTACAGCCAAGCCACAGCACACTTCAGGAACTCCCATTAGGCACACTTTGCATATCTTTACAACGAATCTCAAACCATCACCACACCTTAAGACCTGCCCGCAGTGACATTGCCTCTAGCAAGGTGATTGCAGATGTAAACTATAAACTAATAAAACACTGAATATATTGGGGGCCAAATATTCAAACTACCACAGCAACTTTTTGAAAGGATGTGACATGACAAATCCTTCCAACAATTGTGCTGGGTTAATTAGTTATCCTCATGCAAAAGAATGAATTTGGAGCATTATTTTTTTCCACAATATACAAAAACTGACTCAAAATGGAGAAAGTTTAAAACTATATAACTCAGAATCAAACAGAGGGGTGAATCATCATGATTTTTCATGATTATTTTCTTTTCCTTTCTCTCTCTCTCTCTCTTTCTTTCTTTCTTTCTTTCTTTTTTTTCTTCCTTTCTTCTTTCTTCTTTTCTTTTTCAAGGTAGGGTCTCACTCTAGCCCAAGTTGCCTTGTAATTCACTATGTATTCTCAGGGTGGCCTCAAACTCACAGCAATCCTCCTACCCCTGACTCCCAAGTGCTGGGATTAAAGGTGTGTGCTACTATGTCCAGCTCATAATTCTTTGCTTTTTCACACATACTTCTTTCCCTGACACTTTTCCTTACTCTGAGATCACAGCCTAGTGGGAACATGGACGTGTAAAAAAAAAAAAAAAGGCTGTACCATAAAGGAGCAAACAGATGCAGAAGAGATCTGGAGGCAGATGCAGCAGTGTCAATGAGGGTCTGAATGTGGGCGCTGTGTCTTCATGGAAAAATACACATGCTTTTGTACATGGATATGTATAAGAATGGCTGCTGATTGACCTCATACTTAATTATTCATTACCTTCCAAGACTACCAAGAAAAGATATTCAATTTCAGCTACAGTCTGTGGCTATCTTTATGAAAGCCTTCCCATTTCCAGGGCCAGCTAAGTTCCAGGTCTATCCAAATGACTCTTATTTACTTATATATTTATTTATTGCATGTGTGTATTTAGTGTGCATGAATATGGGTATTCATGTGTGTGGACAAGTGTGTGTATGCACATTTGTGCAGCACCCAGACGACAGTCTCATGCGTCACCCTTAGGAAGGCCATCCACATCTTTTTTAAAAAAAATTTTAAATTATTTTATTTATTTTTTTGGAGAGAGACACACACACACACAGAGACAGAAAGACAGAGAGGGAGGGAGAGAGAGGAAGACAGAGAATGGGCGCGCCAGCAGTCTCAGCTGCTGTGAACAAAATCCAGATGTGTGCGCCCCCTTGTGGTCAAGTGCGGCACTGCGCCCTTGCATCACTTTGCATCTGGCTAAACGTGGGACCTGGAGATTGGAACCGCCTGAGATTGGAACCAGTGTTCTTAGGCTTAGCAGGCAGGCGCCTTAACCTCTAAGCCATCTCTCTAGCCCCATCCACATCTTTTTGAGGTATTGGCCTGGAGCTCACCAAATAAGCTAAACTGACTGATCAGTGAGCTCCAAGGATCATTCTGTCTTCACCTCCCCAGAGCATATCACTGTGCCCGACATTTTTACATGAGTTTTAGGGATTGAACACAGGTCCTCAAGCTGCAAGGAAAGAAATTTACCTACTCATCTATCTCCTCAGTCCTCCAATGACTCTTTTCCTTGTTATAGGACACCTGCTTTCTTGAAATAGCCTGAAAAGAATTATAGTTATGTTCCAAGTTGAAGCTTGGACTTAATGTTTTTGGAGAAGGTAGGCAAAAGAAAATTGTTTCTGATTCTTTGAAATTACAGTGTTGTAACTTGGAAAGAAGTTCCAGTATTTAAAATTTCCACTCAATAGACAAAAATAAAATACACTTCAAAACCTTACTGAAGTTTTGTACAACTTACAGTTTTATCTAAAGTTACATTGAAATTACAGTATTGTAACTTGGAAAGAAGTTCCAGTATTTAAAATTTCCACTCAGTAGACAAAAATAAAATACACTTCAAAACCTTACTGAAGTTTTGTACAACTTACAGTTTTATATGGTATTTCAGAGCCAAGGATATCTTTAGTTATCTAAAGTTACATTGAAATTACAGTGCTGTAACTTGCAAGGAATGGTAGTTTTAGTATTTAAATTTTTCACTCAAATATACAAAAATGAAATACACTTAAAAAACTTACTGAAGTTTTGTACAACTTACAGTTTTGTATGGTATTTTATTTTAATTAAGTAAGTAAGTAAGTAATTTTTGGTTTTTCAAGGAAGGGTCCAAGGATAACTTTAGTTACATAATTCTGAACGTCTCTTTCCACATCCATAGGAGCTACTTTTATAAATGCCATAAAGAAATGAAAAGCCAGACTCATCAATGATTTTATTTTTCTCCTTCCTTCCTTCCTTCCTTCCTTCCTTCCTTCCTTCCTTCCCTCCCTCCCTCCCTTCCTCCCCCCTCCCCCTCCCTCCCTCCCCCTTTCTCTCTTTCTCTCTTTCTCTCTTTCTTTCTTTCTTTCTTTCTTTCTTTCTTTCTTTCTTTCTTTCTTTCTTTCTTTAAGTTTGGGTCGCACTCTAGTCCAGGCTTACCTGGAATTCAATATGTACTCTCATGGTGGCCTTGAACTCATGGCGGTCCTCCTACTTCTGCCTCCTGAGTGCTAGGATTAAAGGCATGCACCACCATGTCCGGCCTGATTACTTTTCTTTATAGATCTGCTTATTTAGATTTAGACATGAATTATTATGCAAATGGAAAAAACTTGGATACATTTCAAAATAAGCCTTAAAATAATTAGATGAAAAAGCTAAAACTGGTTACATGGGGTGGGGGGAATACATATTTTCATACATATCAGGGGATGTTGGGAAAATAGAATGATGAAATGTGTGAATTTGATGAACTGAGAACATTGAACAGATTGTAATTCAGTGTTGAACAAATCATGGGGGCTGGAGATGCCACAGGCTCTGACATGACCTGTGTTTATTGCAGACAACATTAGTCCCCTCAACTGATGATCTTCAGTCCAGGCAACATTGTGCTTTCTTTCTTTGGATTCTCCCCTTAAAAATATTTTATTTTATTCATTTATTTATTTGGGGGAGAAAGAGGCAGATATATAGAGAGATCTACTGCAAACAAACTCCAGATGCACGTGCCCCCTTGTGCCTCTGGCTTTCATGGGTGCTGGGGAATCGAACCTGGGTCCTTTGGCTTTGCAGGCAAGTGGCTTAACTGCTAAGCCATCTCTCCAGCCCTGGATCCTCCCTTTTTGGCTGGGATTCTTCAGATTCTTCACCTTTTTTTCTGGAACCCATAATCTTTCACAGAGTATATTCTCCATCTCTTAATCATAAGTCAATCTGGTTTTCTGAGAAAAACACATTGTCTTCTCAGCTCTGTTGGAGATTCTCTTCACTCCCCTGGCTCCAGGAACCGATGTTTACATCCTCCCGGCTCTTCCCCATAGTTCTCAATCATTTATTGGCTATCTTGTGCGTGCATGTATATGTGTAGATGGGGCATCCTATGCTTGCACATCCAGAGGAGAACATCAGGTGTCCCTCCTGCATCACGCATTAGCATGTTTTCATGACAGAAATCTCTCACTGATTCTGGGGCTTGTTTTCATGAGCCTCACGAGTCTCCAGTCTCTGCTTCCCATAAGACTAGGGTCATAGATGTGTGTGGCTCTGTCCAGCTATTTACATGGGTGCTGGAGAATCAAACTCAGGAGTCTCAAGTCTCCTGAGGCCCTCATGCTTACACAGGAAGAGCTGTGAACCACCAGGCAATCTTTTCAGTTCTTTATTGGCCCGCTTTATGACAAAACATGTCTTTTATTGATGCAAGTATTATATAGCTACAAGTATAAACTAAAATACCATTGACGTCAGAATCTCTTATTGACCAACTATTTTTTTTCTCACTTATTAAAGGCTGTGCTAAAGGCTTTGGCTCTTTTTCTCAACTCAGTCTATTGGTCCTGTCACACAATTAGTAGCATTGCTCACCACATGAGGAGCTAATTGTCTATGTGACCTAAAAATGCTTAGCTCTCTTCCCAGAATCTATTTTTCTCATAACATATTTGAGAACCTCACTAAAGTATTTTTCCAATTTAGATTGTAGTTACATACATTACTCCTCTAGGTTTCACAAATGAGATACTACATATCGTTATCTGGGTTCTAAATCATTTTAATGGCATTAGAATTATTTTTATTTTCTGGTGCTAAGGATTGAACCTAGGCCCTCACAGGGCTAGGCAGGGCTCTACCTCCAGCATGAATTACTTGTTATATGAAGACTGGAAGAAGTCAGTTATGAAGCATCGAGTCTCATCTTTTGTTGGAGAAGGGAGTTTTTGACAGATTTGTCTACATACTTTTTAGAATATGGTATGTTAAAATCTCTGCTCTCTCCCTCCTCTCTCTCTCTCTCTCTCTCTCTCTCTTTCTCTCTCCCTCTCTTTTTTTCTCACTTGCTATGCAGCAGAGGCCTGCCTCAAACTCACAGTCTTCTGGCCTTTTCCTCCTCAGTAGTGTGATTACAGACATGCACTATCATGCCAAACTCATCTTTTCTCTTCAGGTCACTTTTGACAGTTTGCTTATTCTAGAAATTTATCATTGTAATCTCGTTTTCATTATTTGCTTGAATTGAGTTGAATGCAGTTTCTCTCAGTTGTGATCACTCCCCTTTTCAACTCTAAATTTGGGAAGTTTTTACTTCTATTTTTACTATAGTTATCTTTCTATTCTCCCCATCATTTTTTTCTCCTCTTCTGCCTTTCTCTACCTCCTCTTTTCCTTTTAGCATAATATTTTACTTCCAGAGTCAATCATATAAAAATATGTTATTTCAAAACATGTTTGGTAAGTGTAGTATGTACATATATGCATGTTTACATGTGTGTATATGTGCATATAAATGTGTAATGGCATTTTAACATTTAAAAAATTCTATCCAGTTTTGTACTAGGAAGACTAAAACTAGAATATATTAGGGAATTAGAGAATAATCTAATAATTGCTTTGTATATACTACTTAATGATTTTAATTGTAAGTACCCTGTTTTCCCCAACACTGTATAAATTTTTCAATTTTTCTGGGTTCGTTTATCTATGATTTGAGGGAAAAACCTGATTACACTGCCTAGGTCTTTCCTTAGGGCGGTCTGCATGTCTTTGTTCCTTAGACTGTAAATGATGGGGTTGAGCAGAGGTGTCAGGACCGTGTATGTTACTGCCATTAATGTATCTTCCCCAAATGAGTCACTTTTCTTAGGTCTCAAATAGACAAAGCAAGCAAATCCATAATGTATGAACACCACCGTGAAGTGAGAGGAGCACGTGGAGAAGGTCTTCCATCGTCCCTCTGCAGAGGGCATCTTCACAACTGTGGCCACAATGAAGACATAAGAAATCATAATTAAGAGAAAGCTGCCCACCAACACAAAGGCAGTGAACGTTAGGAGAACCATTTTCTGCAAGAAGGTGTAGTTACAGGCGAGGGAGACCACAGGGGCAATGTCACAGAAGAAGTGCTGAATGATATTAGAGCTGCAGAAAGACAAGCTGAACACGATGAGGACAATGCACAGAGAAATCAGGAAGCCAAGGACACAGGAAGCCCCCATGAGCTGAAAGCAGACCTTTTGGGTCATCAGGATGGGATAATGCAGAGGGCTGCAGATGGCGGTGTAGCGGTCATAGGCCATGGCAGACAAGATGAAGCAGTTGTTGGCTCCCAAGCCAAAGAAGAAAAACATCTGCGTGGCACACTCAGGGAGAGATATGGCCTTGCTCTCTGACAGCAAGTCCACTAACATACGGGGGATGATGACCACGGTGGTGCAGGTTTCTGAGAGAGACAGGCCGAAGAGAAAAAAGTACATGGGGGTGTGGAGGTTGTGGTTAAGCTTGATGGCCACCATTATGGACACATTTGCTAGTAGGATGGCCCCATGGGCGAGGAAAATCACCACAAAGAGCAGATTCTGCAGTTCTGGGAAACTGGAGAATCCCCACAGAAGGAAAGTGCTCACTGCGCTGTGATTGCCCATCCTCCAGCTGCCGCAGCTTCAGCCCACAGGCGAGTGCGTGGTGAGGTCGAGACTCTGAGATGACGTGGAGAGCTTTGCACTGCCGTCATCTGGATTTTCATCAGGAGCACCTGGGCTGATGTAAGACAGCTGATTGAAAAAGCCTGTCAAAAGGGAGCTAGACACATGTGGGTAAAGTTAAGGTCAGGAGTCTAAGTGATGAAGAGAATTTGAAGTATCACCTTGGGCTGGGCATGGTGGCACACGCCTTTAATCCCAGCACTCGGGAGGCAGAGGTAGGAGGATTGCCAGGAGTTTGAGGCCAGCTTGAGACTACATAGTGAATTCCAGGTCAGCCTGGGCTAGAGCGAGACCCTACCTCGAAAAACAACAACAACAACAACAAAAAAAAAAAAAAAAAAAAAAAAGAAAAGAAAAGAAAAGAAGCATCACCTTAGATTCTCTGTTTCTTCCAATCAGGATGTGCATGGGAGAGGAAGACTATATACTTAATTGCTTTGTTCCTACCCACTGGGTTTTTTGATGTCATATTTTTCAAGTGCATTTTATATTCAACGATATCCTCTGCATGCTCAAGACTGTGTGAATAAAAAACCTACTCATTAAGTTATGTAAAATTAATGTAACATTTAAATATTTTGGAGAGATCATGGAATTTTCTAAAAGACATTTTTCTCAGTATAATTGTATTTTTATATGAGTTCTCTACCATTCCTTAGTTCCAAGGGTGATAATTATGAAACTGACTAGATGAGAGAAATGAATTTAACAAGTAATTTCAGCTGGATTTAAATCTATGCTAATGCTTGTGATATGGTATATCAGTAGTTCTTAATAAGGTGGTTCTTAAAACATATCAATAAATTTGAACTTTTACAATTACATAAGACAATATAATAAGGTAACTGGGACTTAAAATGATTTTGAAGACACTCTTTCCAGAATGTCAAATTTTGATTAAAATTGTTTGTTCAACTTTTGAGTTTTTAACTGAACTTCCAGGACAGTTTTTCAATTAGTATTCTTTTTTATTTTTAATTAAAAAATATTATTATTATTATTATTATTATTTTTTTGGAGAGAGACACAGAGAGAGAGACAGAGAGAGAGGGAGAGGGAGACAGATAGAGAATGGGCGCGCCAGCAGTCTCTCAGCTGCTGTAAACGAAATCCAGATGTGTAAGCCCTCTTGTGGGCAAGTGTGGCATTGCGCCCTTGCATCACTGCATCTGGCTAAACGTGGGACCTGGAGATTGGAACCGCTGGAGATTGGAACCAGCGTTCTTAGGCTTAGCAGGCAGGCGCCTTAACTGCTAAGCCATCTCTCCAGCCTTCAATTAGTTTTCTTAGGTAGTTTTCTTTGCATTACCTACCTGAAAGACAACGCCTCAGGTCACATTGTATTTATGACTCATGTGTCCATTAAATTTCCAGACCATGCAGAAGTTGACAACCAAAAAGTAATTGGTAGATGCTCCATAGAATTTTGATCTTAACTTCAGTCACTGTTAAGGATAAGTGGAAAGAAAAATCATAAGAAATCAGGTGTAGAAAATGAAGAAATGGGATAACAGATAAAAAGAGATGCTGGCTGGAAATTATTCTGCAGTATTCACAGAGATTAAAAGAAAAAAATGATAACTGATGAAACTATTATTTCAAGTATCTATTTGATATTTATGTTGTAATTTACATTGGGTACAGAATATAATAGGTGCCAGGCCAGGTAACCATGGCCTATTTAATATTGATCATGTGCTATAAAATTGGCTGAGGTTAGACCATGCTGTCTCATATAACATTCACAAGGATACGTGGTAGGAACAATCACTGATTTTACAAAGCATGAAAGTTTTGTTAGAATTATTGGTTGACTATCAGAAACCATGAATTCGTTCACCATGTACATGATGAGCCAGACATGGGAAACAGCACGGAGCAGACATGTAGGATCTCTGTGATGTGCTAGTTCACGGATATTGTTGTTTACACAGCCAAGAAATCACTCTGTGAAGATAAGGAAGAGAACATCACAGACACAGGTCCCCGCTGGTTCAGAGACTGTAGAGTGGGCAACAAATCTCAGGCAATCTTCATGGAAATGGATACGGCTTGTGTTTGAGACCCCCTGTCATAGATGCCTTCCTCTGGAGTTTTCCCTGTACTTACTGCTGAAATAAAATATTTCCAATTTTTATTCCTTCAGTTAGTACTTACCGGTTATAATTATAATTTAATCTTTATGGAAAAAAGACAAATTTTCTCTGGACTATCATAATGCCAAAATGTCCTACAAGCATTAAAAGCAAGGTTTTCAGAGCAGAACTGATCATATCTTTCCTCTTACATTTCTGTTTTAGTTATTGATAGTCATCAGAAAGCTGTCATAGGGCTAGTTTTAACTCCTTTCTCAACTTTATACCCAATAAATCATTTCTTGAACCCCAGATGTTTGTCTTCTTTATGTTTGTTTTAAATTTTGTTATTACTTTGGATATTTTTAGGGGAGAATATGGCATCCCCTTAGTTTATTTGTCACAGCATGCTTAATTTTCATTTTATTACTCACTCTGACCACATGCTAGATTCCTACCTATAGAATATAGCAGTGTCAAAATAGTGCAAAAGTGTCCATTGTTTATAGCATGAAATCTAAGTAGCCCAGAATGAGGTTCAATACTCTTCACAAATGAATAGAAATTTTCCTTTGTACAGCTTATTCCACCTACACTGAACTCAAACCAGGTAGTATCCTTGGTTTTCCCCAAACACCCTGGTCCTTTACATTTCTATGCTTTGCATACAGTATTCTCTCTGCCTAACTTTTCTCTCCTCCATTAGTGTTTTATACATTTTCTAGTTCATTTGGTTCTATTCCTTTGATGGCTCATTCTGTACTGCTGTCCATGTTTTTTGGACTCTGGAATCCTAGCTATAAACATCTCCATTCCATTTTAGCACTCCTTTAGATTTTTGTAACGGCCCCTGGTCTCTGGTCTCCCACTCCTATCCTTTACTAATTAGGAGTTTTTCCATATCAAATTGATCACCATGCTTCTGATTTTCATTATGGAAGCCTCCTGGATATCCTTTGCTTATACATTAGACCTGTCTGTGGATTACTTAGCTTTCCATAGCTGTGACCAAAATACTACAGGGAGCAAAATGAATGGAGCAATTGTTCATTTTGGCTCAAGTTTTCCGATTCCATTCTGGGGGCCTGAGACAGGGTTGAACACCAGAGTATTTGGAGCAGGTGGAAGAGGTTCTTTTTTACCTCATGGTAGATAGGAAGAAACAGAGAATGCCTGCACACACCTGGCTTCCACATTTGTCCCTTTTTATTCCATCCAGGTCCCACGTCTATGAGAATGTGCCACTCACCACCATGGTAGGTCTTGATTCATGCTCTTAGAAATGCACTTGCAGATGACCCAAAAGGCAACATAGTGCTGAGAAGAAGGGTCGGAGGAGTGTCCAACACTGAAACATCTCTATCACACCCTCCAAGGCTCAGGGTCCATTGTGGAAGAGGTGGCAGAAAGAATGTAAGAGCCAAAGGAAGGGTGCCACTCTTCACAATGCAACTGTGCAGATAGAAATTGGCCTCGATATCCATGACCTTGCAGTGCCTAGCAATACCTTCACAAGACCCTCATAATAGGAGAAAAAGATGATGACATCAAATTAAAAGAGAGACTAATGGAGAGAGGGAGGGGGATATGATCTTCCAGCCCTCATTCAATCAAATCAGCCATTGAGATAAACCACAGCTAATACTTTTAATTTCTTTTCTTTTCTTTTCTTTTTTGTTTTTTTTTTTTTTTTTTTGAGCTAGAGTCTCACTTTAGCTCAGGCTGACCTGGAATCCACTCTGTAGTCTCAGGCTGTCCTCGAACTCATGGCAATCCTCCTACCTCTGCCTCCCGTGTGCTGGGATTAAAGGCGTGTGCCACCATGCCCTGCTTATACTTTTAATTTCTATTCAGTGTTTCAGCTACACACTCATATATCCTCATAGCTATCCTAAGAGATAAGCCCTGTAAAAATGCTCTTGCTCCTAGTGAGCAAACTACGGCTCAGAGAGGCATGTGATTTGCCAAGGGTGGTACAGGCCGTAAGTACACCTGAATGCTATATTGGCAGCAAGGCATTGAGAGCCTGGAGAACAACTGCCTGTCTGGTCTAGTTGGTTGCATGGTTTTCCAAAGTGCAGGTGCTCTATCATGAGGTCAAGGTCTTTCATACCCTTACTCACTTTCTGCTGCCAGGTTCCCCTTAGTGAGTAAACTCTGTTTCTCAAATATAGCAAATCCATTCTACTTTGCACATGTGGTCACTCTTACTTAAAACATCCTTTCTTCCTGCTAAAAATCTTACTGTCTTAAAAAGACTACTCAAATATCACTTGCTCTCCAGAAAGCCCACTAAACCTAAATTTGTGCTATTAACCCTTTCTTTTTCTGGATGCTCAAGCCATTTTATTTTGATGAAATTTAATTTAATTTTTGTTTTTACTGTGAATGAGACTTTATTTAGTCTTGATGAGATTTCTTTTGTTACATGCTTGATCTCCATTCCAGGCATGGAAGAAACAAAAATGTTATATCTTCCATTTGACAGCCTAAGCCTAACAATGTAGGGTTTTACCTCTGATAGTACAGTGGCTATAGGAAAAAGTCAACCTAGTCTACAGAAATAATTTCATGATTATTACTCAAGTATGCTAATTCCTTCCCAGCAAGTCTTTGATAGATTTAGTATATCCTTTGTTTACTGTCATATACTGAAGTTAGTTGGTAGTTCTAATAGATTTCAAGAATCATCACACTTAGAATTATGAAAGTATGTGTAGATACTTTTCTCAATCTTGCTTAATTGAATTTATGAATGGTGAACAAAGTAACATTCTTAAAATGCTAGCAGTGGTTTCTTAGAACCCCGAAGGAAACTATTTTTACAATCTAGACACTGCTCCTATTTGCTATAATATTAAATCACACCTGATCCATACAAGTAGTCTATTAAGAGACATATCAGAATCTCTAAGATAGTTTTGCTAAACAACCCATCTCCATTCATACTCACCCCACATTCCTGGTGTTTCCAAGAAGATAAATCAGGGACATGTGTAGTTAGAAGAATCTTCCTCAGTCACTTTTGTTGATGGCCTTTGATTTTGATGATACTCTTTATAAATGCGATGGTTAATTCCTCAAACTCTTCAAATCCAGCAGTGGTGAAGTGATGGCTGCAATGCCTCTGACATCATTTCAGTATCCCCCGACACCCCTGGCAAGCACTGGAGAACTAGATGCCTGCAACACAGTGCCAACTGTTCTGTTGATCTTCCTGAACCACACCAGACTACATTCGGATTTTACTATTTTGTTCTTTGCTTTCAAATCTCACTCAGAGAAATTTTCTTGGATTCATCTCTACAAAAAAAAAATGAGGAAGTGGCAACATTCTTAACTTCTAGCTTATTTTTGGCCACATTTTACTCCTAGTATCTTCTACCAGGCAATGAACTATCACAGGCACCTTGATTACTAAAAGCCATAAACTTTTGGTCACTGTAAGCAGTGGAAAAAACCCTCATAGTTTCTGCAAATTATGAAGAAATTAAGCTGTAGGAAGAATCTCACTAAAGGTGACTTTCTATGGTTCTTTATGTGATTTCTTATATTTCATAATTTATGGATGAGAGCTTAAAATATCCCCCTTTTGATGTCTGGTCCCCTCTGACATGAGTCTCATAATATAAAGGTGGCCTCTTCACCATTCCTTAAGGGTGGAACTCAGAATCATGAAGATTTTAATGAGAGTCCTGGGGCCATTGGAGATTATTATCTTGAGACTGCTTCAAATACTCGAAATCCTGTGTCTATGGATCTATCATCCAATACCATGTGTCCACAAAAGCACTTTCTAAACCCTTACATGGCATAGGGACTTGTATATGTTTATTCTTAGCCTTCTGAATAATTAGAATTGACTGAAAATTGATTTGTTAAAAAATAACTTGGAATGAAATTCCATTGGGTATATTTACTTCTTGCATAATACCAGTGATTTTATAACTGGGGAAATTTGCCAAGTTTTTTAGGTCTCTTCTCTCATATTCACATGGCAAGGAAATGGGGTGCCATGAGATTATTACCTTTGGAAACAAAGAAAGATAGGAAGAAAATGAACATACAATATGAACACTGTTATTGCTTTCTTATAAGGGACATTAATTGTGGAAGATTTGACCTGAAAAGAATATCCACTTTTATTTAAATTCCATTGCTGCAGGGACATTTATGACTAATAATTGCCTCTTTAATTATCTGTCCCTCAAATTCTTTACCATTTCTACCACTTTATAGACCATCAGTTCTTATCTTCAGTATTTGTTCTCATGACCATATCTTAGAGTAAATCAGTCAACACATTTCTTTATAAAGTTAAATTAAGCTTATTTTAAAACATATACACAAAACATGAAAACTTAAAAATATCTTTTAAGTTGTAAATTAAAATTCTTTCTAATTTAAATAATTCATACATTATTTATAATTAATTATAAATTAATTTAATTTTATAAAAACATAAAATGGCACATGTCTATGGGATATATATGGTCTTTTGATATATATATATGGTTTTTCAAGGTAGGGTCTCACTCTAGCCCAGGCTGACCTGGAATTCACTATGTAGTCCCAGGGTGGCCTCAAACTCATAACGATCCTCCTACCTCTGCTTCCTAAGTGCTGGGATTAAAGGCGTGCACCACCACACCCTGCTGATAAATATATTTTTTGTGCTTTAAATAAACTTAAGCATATGTATCTCCTCAAATGTTCATCATTTCTTTTTAAAATAAATACTAATTGTATGAATTAATGGTTTTTATGGTGGCATTTTTTATATATACTATCTGTTCTCTGTCTGGTGTCATGCTTCTCTATGCTCTACTCCAATACCAATACCCTTCCCAATCCATAATAGTTCCTTTTATACTTTTAAGTCATTTATTGTAGTCTCTGTATATAAGAGAAACCATGGGATACTTTCTATATCTTGCTGATTTAGCTAATGATTACTCCAGTTGTATATATTTTTCTGCACAACAGGATTTTGTTTTTTTATGATGGAATCATACTTTATCCATTAATCTGTTGATGGGCACCTAGGCTGATTACATACTGTGGATAATGTGAATAATAGTGGTACAATAAAGATAGGTGACTCTTGTATATTGACTTTATTACCTTTGGATACATATTGTGAAGTCATATAGCTATATTGCATGATTGTCCTATATTTAGAAACCTCCATACTATTTCCATGGTGGCTGTACTTATCTACATTCCACCAACCATGTATAAGTGTTTCTTTTTCTCCTTATCCTCATCAGCATTTGTTAATTTTTTGATGGCAGTCACCCACTATTATTATATCTGTACCTAGCTCTCTCTTTGTGTACATAAATGTTTTCTGAAATTGGGTACTACAAAGTTTGATGCACATACATTTAAAATCATTAAACCATCTAGCTGGTGAGCTCAGCTGGTTAGAGTGTGGTGCTGGTAAAATTGTTATATTTTCTTTATTAATATGTAGTGACTTTATCTTTTCTAGCTAATTTTAGTTTGAATTCTCATTTGTCTTATATGAGTAAAGCTATCTCTGTTCAGTGTCAGCTTCCACTTGCTGCACATTGTATTTTCCATCCTTTTGCTTTAATTGTGTGCGTTACCCTGCTGTTAGTGAGGTGTGTTTCTCACAATCTTGAATCTTGTTTATTAATTGAATCATCTAGATTTTTTTCACCTCAAAAAGTAGAAATAGTTTATTATAGAGCATTTACTTCTAACCCATAACGAGTTCATGAGGTCATGTTTGTTATTTTTTTCTTCATTGATATCTAAATGTGCAATCTCTTTAAGCTTGTATACTATTTCTGATATTTTCCATCTGCTTTTTCTTATCTTTTGGTTATGTCTTCAACTGATTTTTTTTGTCTGATTTATGTTAGTTTAAATTTCTACCATTTCTGTTTTTTTTTTCTTCAAATTTTCAATATCCTTATTGCATGTCTTATCAAAGTTTTTTACTATCTTGTCAAGGTCCTTAACTGGCTTCCTTATTCAATTCATCTGTTTGTTTGAATCCTATTTGATTTGAAGTTACTGATAATTTTTTCAATGAGACTTTAAAATGATTTGACTAGAATGTCTACTGTTTACCTTAGATTAGTTATAGAAGAGTTGTGATCTTTTGTAGGGTCATGTTTCCTTGGATTTTTTTTTTCATTTCTGTGTTGCAGTTTGAACATTTGTTTAGATGGATACTCACATTTTATTGGGGAAGGTCTTAGCCAACAGCCTCCTTTTGAAGGCTCAATCTCAGGATGCTCAGAGAGGAGGCACTAAACATCAGCAACAGCTACAGTACCAAACCACATCAGACTTAGAGACATGGTTAAAATCAACCAAAGTCGACTACTATACCACCAATGACCAAAAAATTGAAAATGGCAAAAATAATGTAGAGCAAGCTATATAGCAAGTAAGGTAAACATGGTAATAATAAGTGAATGAAGGAAAGTGAAGGGACAGGGAAATAAAAAAAAAAGAAAGAAGATGATTTGAAAAGCAAAAGAATATTAGGAAGAGGGAGAGAGAAGAACAAGAACTAAAATATCTGATTATTGAACAAAGAAAATACTCAATACATTTAGATGAATTAAGAAGAGGAAAAAATGTCTTCCTTAGAGTAGAAAAATACAGTAAAATGTAAAGAAGGGAAAACCAAAAGGGGGTGAGAAGCTAAAAATAACATTTTTGGAGCAGCTTCTTTCTAGATTCTCTAATATTGATGTAAGGAGAAGGCAATAAGGAACACCAGATGTGATCTCTACAGACAGTTTATTGAGAGGTGCAGCGAGGGACAGCATCCTTCCTGCAGGATGAAGGCTGAAGCACTGAGTCAGGCTGGGGTTCAGACTTATAAGGAGGATCCTAGGCAAACATACTGAATTAGCTGCAGGTCCAAGGGATGTAGATAAGGCATCAAAGTTATTTGCTCAGAACAGGTTCTTTAGCAGAGTTGACTAGGGAGGACTGGATGTGTCCCTTCTTTAAGGGCCTTCTAATCTTAAGGTTTTGTTCCCTCTAGTTTTCAATTGGAATCTGTCAAGTGGATGGGGTGGTAATTTGTGGTAGGAGTCTGCTGTTTCCTACTATTCAGGCTGATGCCAAGCCCAGATTGGTTAATGGTTATTTGTCTGTGAGGGCTGCAGTCATTTTAGAAGCTTTTCTTCATTTTATAATTGGAGCCTGACCTGTCTACACTTAGTTCTGCAGCCTGAGGGCAGGACAGCTTCTCACTCTTTCAAGAGGACTCTTCTCTAGGTTGGCTAATTTCCACACCTAGGGCTATTTCCTGAATGAATTTTAGAATGAGTCAAGTAAGCAGAGCACTGTTGGAAGAGAACGCAGAGACCTTGGTACTTCTATTCCTAGTTAGTCATAACCCTGCCCACCTCCCAAAGCGGGAAGCGAGGAGGCTGTGGAAATCAAGTGGCCCACTGCACCTGAGATTCAAAGCTCTCATTCTGTCAGCAAACCACGTGACTGGGAGGCGGCTCAGAAGGAAGAGCAGCCCACCGTTTTCCACAGGCCTGGGATGTTTAGTCTCCACTTTTACTTTGAAAATGGTGTATGATTTTTGCCACAGAGCATGTGGTCACAAATCACTGTTTTCTTTACACCCTGAGCCTTTTGCTACCTGGGTTTCTCAGTGTGACCGTATGTGAACTCTGCACGACTGTTGTACACAGACACTGTGACGGGAGACCCTGGGCTCCCTGACTTGTGATTGTTCCTTGCTTTTAGGTTTCCAGAGTAGCTTTCTTAAACAACAGGCTTTCTCAAGATGGCACTGGCTAGAACACTCGGAGGTTGATAAAATGGTTCCTTCCAATACTAGCCTGTCATGCACAAGGAGTCACTGTCACACCACCTCAGTTCCCAAAGCACTGCATTTAAGACTTGTGAGAGTTGTGGTCTTGTCTTATGGGTGTGACGTCTAGTTTTCACTCACCACGGCTGCCTGGCTTACTTTGTGTATGTGGATGTGGTTTCCCTTCTCCTTGCTGGGGAGCTACAGGGTATTTCATAATGTTTGCTTGTTCCCATGTTTCTCTGTGTCTTTAAGCTCTCCTAGCAATTCTTCTATGACTTCCACAGCTCTTCCTCACCTTCTGCTGTTGGATTCCAGTCTGCCCTTTGTTACCCTGACTCTTCTTCATTAAGTCATACAGAATTGGGTTTTAGTTCACAACGCCAGCTTGATTTCTCAGAGACCTTCAGCCCAAGCATGTGGAGTCTTCAGCAATAGGGTCTTTCCATCCAGTTCTGGTGGCCTAGAAAGAGCCCTGGCTTTAGCCTGTAATGTTTGGGGGGCATCTGGGGTCTACCTAGCCAAAAACTTACTGGAAGATATATAACACTTGACACTGAAAAATTTTCTAACAATCCATGGCTTCTGGAAGCACAAATATCTACCTCCATAGGATACATCTGCCCAAACTCTCTTTTTTTTACATTTTTTTTATGAGAGAGAGAGAGGGAGAGAATTGGCATGCCAGGGCCTCCAGCCACTGCAATTGAACTCCAGATGCAGGTGGCACCTTGTGCACATGTATGACCTTGAGTGCTCATGTCATGTCTTGTGCGTCTGGCTTACATGGGATCTGGAGAGTTGAGCATGAGTCCTTAGGCTTCGCAGGCAAGTGCCTTGACTGTTAAGCCATCTTCTCCTCAAATCTCTCCTTTTTAACATATATACTATTTGCTAAAGAATAAGTAGGTTTTCATATGGTTTATATATAACATCTTAAATTCTGATTAGCCCTTCTCCCACTCCTCTACTTCTCCATTCTATTTGCTCTTATTTTACTAAATTAGTCAGTCTCTGTTTTGTTGATTTGTTAGAATTTATTGCATGAGCAGCAGCATAAAATGGGAAGTTTAACTTCTTTTTAAATATTTGTTTTTATTTTATTTATTTAATTAATCTGTCTATTTATTTACAAGGGGGGAGAGAGAGAGAGAAAATAGAGAGAGAATGCAGGCAAATGCCTTAACTGCTGAGCCATCTCTCCAGGCCCTGTATTTATGTTTTTTTTTTTTTTTTTTTGAGCCAAGTCCAACAGACTGGCCTTTTTAATGTGAGAGAGCCAGAGAGAGAAAGAATTGACAAACCAGTACTCCAACCACTGTAATCCAACTCCAGACCCATGTGCCACCTTGTGCGTGTGTGTGACCTTTCACGCTTGTGTCACCTTGTGTGTGTGTCTGGCTTACATGGATCTGGAGAGCCGAACTCTGGTCCTTTGGTTTGGCAGGCAAGTGCCTTAACCACCAAGCCATCCCTCCAGCCCTATATTTATATTTTAAAATTATGCTTCATTTGTTTCATTTTAATACCTGAGACTCCACTATAAAGTTGAATAAAAGTGATGAGGATCAGGCTGAAGGGATTGCTCGTGTTTAAAGTGCTTGCCTGCAAAGCCTAATGAGCTGGGTTTAAATCCCCAGTACCCATGTAAAGCAAGATGAACAAAGTGGCACATGCATCTGGAGTTTGTTTGTAGTAGCTGGAGGTCCTGGAGCAGCTGTTTCTCTCTTTCTCTGTCTCTTTCTCTCTCTCTTACTCTTTCTAAAAAAATAAAGAATTAAAAAAGTGATGAGGATGGATCTCCTTACCTACTCCCCAAACATTGATGGAAACCATTTACAATTTCACCATTAAGAATGATATTGCTTTTCTTTATTAGGCTTTATTTTTTTCTATTCCCATTTCTTGTCTTCAAAAATTATTTGAATTTTTCTATTGACATTTTAAGCATCTTTGTAAAACAATTACTTATAAAGTAGTTTATACTACTTATAAAACAATTGCTTTCAGTATGATAATAGTTACTTATTAATGTTCATACTTTACCCTAGTTAAGAATGTAACATTTTACACAGAATTCAAAGATTCCAAGACCACATACATTTATTTTTCTCATACTATCTCTGTGTTATTACTATTCTAGCTTTTATATCCAGTTATATAAATAGACCATGAGGCTATTTCATGCTTTCATGCATACCAGTTATTGTATATTTTTATTTTATAATGAGGTTTATGTGTTTTGAAGTAACTAAACTAAGTCCATTTTTTTTATATTCAACTAGCTATGTACCATTTTAGATTCCCATTATACATTTCTGTAATAGGAGATTTTATTCTCTCCTTAATGCCTTTTTTTTTCAGGTGGTATAATCCAGGTACCTGCTGGAGCAACAACAATCTGATTCTACTGAGACATGTGAGAAGCTCAGAGACTGTCTTTCAGAAATTTCATCTGAAAGTTAAGGCAATAATGTGTGCATAATATATTCTATCATCCATTATTTGAGTTTGGCTTCAGAGACCTCAATTGCTTCTATGTTTTAGAGGTGCTTACATGTAGCTTGAGCAGGCAGGGAAGAGCTTCCCAGAGGGTGTTTGGCTTCAGAGGAACACAGCGTCAATGTGAAGATGTTAGTGAAGTGCATGAGCAGTAAACTGACTTTGAAGTTTGAACCACCCTGTACAAGGTGTTTAAAATCTGCAGTCTGGGTGGAGAGATGGCTTAGGGGTTAAGGCGCCTGCCTCCTAAACCTAAGAACACTGGTTCCAATCTCCAGTGGTTCCAATCTCCAGGTCCCACGTTTAGCCAGATGCAGTGACACAAGGGTGCAATGCCGCACTTGACCACAAGGGGGCGCATGCATCTGGATTTTGTTCACAGCAGCTGAGACACTGCTGGCACACCCATCTCTGTCTTCCTCTCCCTCTCTCCCCCCCCCTCTATCTCTCTCTGTCTCTCTCTGTGTCTCTCTCCAAAAAAATAATAAAAAAATAAAAAGTTAAAAAAAAATCTGCAGTCTTGGTCCTGTCATCTGCAAAATGAGGATAATGCAAGCCCCTGCCTCATGCTGTCTCTGTGAGGGTTAAATGTCTACAAGCATTTAGTGTAGTTGTTGGCATAAAGGGAGATCTGAAGGAATACTGGTTCTAATTTTGTAATAGGTATAAACTCACTTCCTCAAAAGTGGGGGTACAATGCATTCTAAAGTACACCAACAAGAAAAGCAGGTAAACATTGAGACCTTGGGTTAAAGATTCCAGTGATTTTTCCATGATGGACCCATCAAAAGGTGACTTTGACATTATTTCTCTTCTGTAAGTCATTCAAGCCTCTTTTTAAATTAGACTGTTTATGCAAGTTTATGGAAATTCCAAGGCATTCCTTTTCTTCCTTCTGATATGATGATGCACATATATTAAATTTTTCTTCAATAAAATTCAGCTTTACATGAAATTCAACTTCAGTTTCTACCAAGGTCCTTAATTGCATATGTTACCATAGCAACACAAAATGCTGACAAATAAATACATCTTGAATGGCTTATATGAAGGTTAGCATTTTTTTTTTTTTTTTTTTTGAGGTAGGGTTTCACTCTAGCCAGGCTGACCTGGGATTCACTATGTACTCTCAGGGTGGCCTCGAACTCACAGCGATCCTCCTACCTCTGCCTCCCAAGTGCTGGGTTTAAAGGCGTGCGCCACCATGCCCGGCTTTGAAGGTTAGCATTTTATACCTAAAGTCTACTATTATTTCTTAGTCATAAACATCACAGTAAACTTAGAACAAATGTTTACTTATTACATAATTTGTTGTATTTTTGCTTTGGCAAATAGTAAATTAAGATTATGGAACCATGCATGAGCACTGAGAATAGAACCAAAGCATAAATTGAACACTTGAGAATTGATGGAATTGTAAAAGCTTAGTTTTGCTCTGTTGTGAACTGACTTGTTCCATATCTGCTACAGAATGTAATGATGCTCTTGAATTCACATCTGAATTTCTAGCATCTTCGGAGATTCATCCCCACAGGAGAGCAAACAGATGCCTTATATAACTCCTATGGCTTTGATTTGTTACCGAAGATGAATGAGTTCTTATTTCGAGAGGTAAGGATGCCTTTGGCTAGTGAATCTGACTGGCTTTCATTTACTATTTGAGGAAACTTTCCTCTCCTAAGTCAACTGTACTGAAAGTCATGGTGAGGAGGAGACAGAGCAGACGGAATCCTGTCATTGGTAGTGAGCATTTTGGCTGACTTGCTCTTTCTATCATCTCAGAATCCCAAGATCTCTGTTTCCTTCTACACAAGACAAACTCACACTGTCCTTCAGCACACTCTGGACTTGGTGCTCTGTCAAAATGCTAGCTTTGAGTTGATTTGGGCAGTTGTTGACATTTGAAAATTTAAATAAAAGATTTAAAAATGTAAAGATGTAAAAGTCTTTATAGAAAGATTCATTTACCCAAATACTTTAAATGCAAGGTGTGATTTAGGAAAAGCTTTGTATGTATTATTCAGTTACACATTAGGTTGAAAATACATTATTTCATTATATATAATTTCCAATTGAAATCACTCTTATAGTAGCAAAGTGATTTAATTCATTTGAATGGCTTTTTCTGTAGTGAGTACATTGATACTTCAAACTATTTGTCAAAGAAATGTTTTCAGTTTCAAATACATAAAAATATCCAATAAGTTTATAGTAGGTAATATCATTAATGATCTTAATTAAAAATTCCTGTCTGTCTGAATATTGTATCAAGAATCGTGTTACCTCTTCTTTTCAAGAAACTGTCATACTGGGGTTGGGGAGACAGCTCAGTAGTTAAAAGCACTTGGTTGCCAAGCCTGCTGACCTGGGTTCAATTCTCCAGCACTCATGTAAAGCCAGATGCAAAATGAGGCTTTCATCTCACATTAGTTTGAAGAACCCAGAGACCCCGCCACTCTCATGTCACACACACACACACACACATACACACAAGTAGAAATTAAAATAAACTGTCATATTTAGTTTATATACATCCAAAAGCATATAGCAGTCTAAGTAACTCTTATACATTAGCTATCAGGAGGTTTCACAATTCTCTTATCCAATCATTGATGGATGTTTTGGACTCTATGATAATAATCATTAAACTTTATCATTATATAGTGGAAATGAAATGGATGATCCTGATTTTTTCCACTTGTCCTATAATGATGAGTAACTTACACAATCTCTTTTATATTCTAAAATTTTATAAAATAATAATGAAAATAACTTATGGAAAATGGACTGAATTATACATACACAAGTAAAATATTATTCTTACCTGTTTGCTTATTACATATATGGGGCTAGAGAGATGGATAAATGGTTAAAACACTTACTTTGAAAGCCTGATGATCTCAGTCCACAGCCCCTGAACCCACATAGCATGAGAGTCTATAATTCAGGTACACCTATGAAAAGAAGAGGAGTAGAGATACAGGCCTTCCAAAGCTTACATGCCAGCTGGTGTGGAGAATGTAGCAGTGAACAGTAAGAGAGACCTTGTCCCCAAAAAATGTGGATGGTGAGAGCTAACAGTTGAAGTTGTTCTTGGACCTTCATATGTGTGCCATGGCACATGGATGCCAACATTCACACACATGAGAACACACAATAAAAAAGTATATAATTAACATATTCACAATTATCCAAGTTTTTTCTTACAAAATCCAATGCATATATATTTGAATTCATAGTTATTCTTATCTGTCTTCTATATATATTATTTAGCTTTAAAAACATTTAAGATACTCTTTGAGACACAATATATACAAAAGAGATATAAGAAGGAATTTAAGCCGGGCGTGGTGGCGCACGCCTTTAATCCCAGCACTCAGGGAGGCAGAGGTAGGAGGATCGCCGAGAGTTCGAGGCCACCCTGAGACTACATAGTTAATTCCAGGTCAGCCTGGGCCAGAGTGAGACCCTACCTTGCAAAACCAAAAAAAAAAAAAAAAAAAAAAAAGGAAATTTAAAATTTTACTTATTTTTATGTTTTCATTCAAGCATATACAGATTGTTGTGCATACTTCTTTTATACCTCATACCCATCATTTTCTCCCTCCTTTCTCCTCCTTTTAGTCCCATTTATTTCCTTGGACAGTTTCCCTTCCACTTTCATGTCATTATTTATGTATGTCTATATAAAATCTATTAGGTACAAAGGAGAACAAACATGTATTTGTCTTTCTGTGACTGCTAAATTCACTTAATATGATTATTCTGGTTGCATCCATTTTCCTGAATATATCATGGTTTTCCTCTTTTTATGGCTGAAAATATTCTACTATTCAATTGTATATATAAATATCACATTTTCTTTATCAATATCTGTGTTGATAATTACCTAAATTTGTATGATAACTGTTATGAATAGTCCTATGAGAAACGCTACACATTTTTCCATGATATGCAGACTTAGAGTCCTTTGGGTAAATACCTAGTGGTACAGCAGGGTATTATGGGACTATTAGAGGAAAAGTACCAGAAAAACTACCAGATATAGGCAGAGCTGAGGCCCTTCTGAAAGGGTCCAGTCGCTCAGGAAAGAAGGCCAACAGTTGTTAAAAGGCACCTCATGAAAATGAAAGATTTTTGCACAGCAAAGGAAACAGATAATCAGGCAAAGGGACAATCAACAGAATGGGAGAGATTCTTTGCTAGTATACATATGAATAAGGATTCATATCTAGAAAATACAAAGAACACAGAAAACATATCAAGAAATCAAACAATCCAATAATTATGTGGGCTAATGAAATTAACAAACAGTTCTCAAAAGATGAAGTACAAATACCCAATAAACACAAGAAAAATGATCAACTTCACTAACAATCAGAGAAACAAAAATCAAAACGGCAGTGAGATTCTGACTTATCTCACTCAGGATGGCATGCTTAAGAAAACAAATAAGCCTGGCATAGTGGCACATGCCTTTAATTCCAGCCCTCGGGAGGCAGACGTAGAAGGATCTTGGTGAGTTTGAGCCACCCTGGGACTACATAGTGAATTACAGGACAGCCTGGGCTAGAGTAAGACCCTACCTCAGAAAATACAACAAAAAAAAAATAAAGAAAGAAAAAGAGTCTTTGCATCTATGTTCATCAGGGAAATGGGCCAATAATTTTCCTTTCTTGTGGCATCTCTGCCTGGTTTTGGAATTAGGGTGATACTAACTTCACAGAAGGAGTAGGGGATCTCTCCCTGTTCTCCGATTGTGTGACACAGTTTGAGAAAAAATTGGTTTCAGTTCTTCCATGAAGGTTTGATAAAATTCAGCTGAGAAGCCATCTGGTCCTGGTCTCTTATTTTTGGGGAGGTGTTTGATTACCTCTTCAATCTCGAAGGGTGTGATGGGTTTGTTTAGGAGATTAATCTGCTCTGGGCTTAGCTTTGGTAGGTGGTATGTGTCCAGGAATTCATCCATTTCCTCCATATTCTCCTGTTTTGTGGAGTAAAGGTTTTTGAAATAAGTCCTAATGATTCTCCCTATTTCACTCATGTCTGTTGTGATCTCTCCTTTTTCATTTCTAATTTTGTTAATTTGAAGGATTTCTTTTTTTTTTTTTTTTTTTTTTTGATCAGATTGGCCAGGGGTTTAATCAATCTTGTTAATTTTTTCAAAGAACCATCTCTTTGTTTCATCAATTTTCTTGATTGTCCTCTCAGTTTCCAGTTCATTAATTTCTGCTCTGATCTTAATTATTTCTTTCTATCCGGAGTTTTTCAGGTTGGCTTCTTCTTGTTTATCCAATGCCTTTAGGTGGATGGTTAGGTTATTGATTTGGGATCTCTCTGTTTTTGTTATGAAGGCATTTGGTGCTATGATTTTTCCCCTAAGAACTGCCTTCATTGTGTCCCATAAGTTTTGGTATGATGTGTTCTCATTGTCATTCAATTCTAGAAATTTTGCAATTTTATACACAGTCCATTTATTGTTTAACAGTGTGTTGTTCAGTTTCCAGGAGCTGGAGGGATTCCTGGCGTACTTTTTGTTATCAATTTTCTTGAAAATATGGAGGCAAGCTTTGTGGCCCAAAATATGATATATTTTAGAGAAAGTTCCATGGGCTGCTGAGAAGAATGTGTAATCTGTAGATTTTGGCTGGAATGTTCTGTATATGTCTGTTAGGCCTAGTTGCTCTATGGTGATGTTGAGCTCTCTTACTTCCCTGTTAATTTTCTGTTTGGATGATCTATCTATTGCTTATAGTGGAAAATAAATAACAAATGTTGGTGTAGATGTGGACAAGGGGGAACCTAATATACTCTTGGTGGGAATATGAACTAGTCAAGGGAATATGGAGGTTTGTCAAAAACTAAAAAATGAGTTCTGTATGTTTGAAAGAATGCTTCATGTTTTAAAATATTTTTAAATTACAGATAGGCCCATTATTGTAAGTATGCACTGGTACTTGAATATTTTTTTATAATAATCAATATGTGTCAATGAAAAGGAAACCACAAGTTCATGAATTATTTCATTTTATATCTTTATAGCAGCTTTGTGTTGGCAGCAGCTGCACTGCCCCATGGATTTCTTGGCAGATGGGAACCACTCTGCAGTGACAGAGTTCATTTTACTGGGTTTAACCGACGACCCAGTCCTGCGAGTCATCCTCTTCATGGTCATCCTGGGCATCTACCTCGTGACTGTTTTTGGCAACCTCAGCACAATCGTTCTCATCAGAGTCTCTTCTCAGCTCCATCACCCCATGTACTTTTTCCTGAGCCACTTGGCTTCTGCTGACATAGGCTATTCATCTTCTGTCACACCCAACATGCTTGTGAACTTCCTGGTGAAGAGAAACACCATCTCCTACCTGGGGTGTGCCATCCAGCTTGGAGCAGCTGTTTTCTTTGGGACAGTGGAATGCTTCCTCCTGGCTGCCATGGCCTATGATCGCTTTGTGGCCATCTGCAGCCCACTGCTTTACTCAACCAAAATGTCCACACAGGTGTGTGTCCAGTTGTTTGTAGTAGCTTACATAGGTGGCTTTCTTAATGCTTCCTCCTTCACTCTTTCCTTCTTTTCTCTACTCTTTTGTGGCCCAAATAGAATCAACCATTTCTTCTGTGACTTTGCCCCATTAGTAGAACTGTCCTGTTCTGATGCCAGCGTCCCTGCAGTTGTTCCCTCATTTTCTGCTGGCTCCATCATCGTGGTGACAGTGATTGTCATAGCCGTCTCCTATGTCTACATCCTCATCACCATCCTGAAGATGCGCTCCACCGAGGGCCGCCACAAGGCCTTCTCCACCTGCACCTCCCACCTCACTGCAGTCACTCTCTTCTATGGGACCATCACATTCATTTATGTGATGCCCAAGTCCAGCTTCTCCACTGACCAGAACAAGGTGGTGTCCGTGTTCTACATGGTGGTGATCCCCATGTTGAACCCCCTCATCTACAGCCTGAGAAATAATGAGATTAAGGGTGCTCTGAAGAGAGAGCTTGGTAGGAAGATATTTTCTTAGTGTCACCAGTTATTTCATTGGACCAGATATAGTAATGATATCTCATAGGTAATGGTAAAAAGAAAGTCTGTGGTTGATAAAAGTTTGTCAATAGCTGGGTATGGTGGTGCATGCTTTTAATCCCAGCACTTGGGAGGCAGAGGTAGGAGGATTGCAGTGAGTTCGAGGCCACCCTGACACTACATAGTTAATTCCAAGTCAGCCTGGACCAGAGTGAAACCCTACCTCAAAAAACCAAAAAAAAAAAAAAAAAGTTTGTCAATATATTATTAGCAAGTGAGTAGTTTTTCAATGAATACTGAGGTTCAATTTCCAGATTATATAGTGAGATGTTTTGTAAGTTACCTTTAATTTTTTTAATTTGTTTGTAAGCAGAGAGAGAGAGAGAGAGAGAGGAGAGAGAGAGAGAGACAGAGTGGGGGGAGAGAGGGAAAGGGGGGAGAGAGAGAATGGGTGCTGTTCATTTTAATCAATACCATGGTGAGTACAACCAGAAAAAAATAATAAAATATGAAGTCCATTTTCAACATCAAGTTCATGCTTACAGGATAACAATTCTATAAGCATGGTCAGACAGTGTAAGAATCTAGGGAAGCAGACTCATGAATTCTTCTTCAGGGGAAGAGCTTGAAAATTCAGAAGAAAGTTTTATCAACCTCAGTAGAAAATTTTGTGTTGTTTTTTGGATGGTAAGAGGGGCAGAAGTTACAAAACTAAAAATCTAGGACCTGTTCCTGGGATAAGTCTGATGGGTAGACATCACTTATGTCATAAGGATAAAGGGAAACTAAGTAACCAAGCCTGGCACAGCCCTCCGTCATAGAGGGTAGGGACTCTCAGGCTTTGAACTTGGATGCAAGCTGATCAAGAATAAGTTGTGTTTCAGTTGCATTAAGTTAATAAGCAGCACATACTCCAAGTGTTCATATCAAATGCAGAGAAAATAATGACCAGCCAAAAGGAAGCCAGTGAATACAACATTTAGTGGAAAGCAAACCACCAAAGTTTGATGATATGAGTTAATACATACAGAACACAATACCGTGTTGATAAAAAATGAAACACTTGGGCTGGAGAGATGGCTTAGTGGTTAAACGCTTGCCTATAAAGCCTAAGGACCCTGGTTCAAGGCTTGATTCTCCAGGACCCACGTAAGCCAGATGCACAAGGGGGTGCATGCATCTGGAGTTCATTTGCAGTGGCTGGAGGCCCTGGCTCACCCATTCTCTCCCTCTCTCTCTCTCTACCTGCCTATTTCTGTATCTCTCTCTCTCAAATAAATAAATAAATAATAAAATATTACAAAAATGAAACACTTGACTTATATTCAGTCATAGAAAGTGAAGAATAATGACTAAATAATATACAAAGCAATCATATGGAACTTCATCACAGAAAAATTCACCATGCCAGAAGTCATAGCAGGTATTTCTGTTTGATGAGCACAGTCCTCACTGATTTTTAGTTAGTATTGCATGGGCACTACAGGGAGAAGAACATTCTGGCTTTTAAGCCTGTGACCCTCACTGGAAGCAATATATCTTAAAGTAGTGTCAGATATTTTTCCAGGGCCCCTGCAAAGGGTTTTTTTTTTTTAATATAGTTATAAAGTCACTACACTCAGAGGATCATATATACAAATGGAACATATTGCATGTGTGGCTCTCCCAATGCAGATGCATTTTACAATTTAGGAATCAGTATTGAAAAGAACACAGTTGACACATCCCTTTGCAAATCATTTTGGAAAGTAGGTTCATTCATGGGCAAATTTGGCTTGAGTCTTTCATCTAGCCTCCTCCTTGGATATTAATTCCCCTTAAATAAACCTCCTAATTCATAAACTCTCCCTAAATAAATTTAATAATTCACAGTTTACCCTTCCTGGAGTCCATTTTGTCAATTCTTTGTTAAAATGGCCAAGAGCTCAAAAGGTGGGGTTCAAAGACCCTCCCTGAACCCAAAAATCCTGCAAGAGTTTCACCAAAGTATGTGTATTTCTCTTGATGGGCCTTAAAATATTTTTTCTCATAAGTGAGAAGAAAAACTGGTCTTGTCTATCAAACTAGAATGACTACCGTGACTCCATTTTAGGTTAGGCCACCCCCCAACACACGCACTAAGAAAGTTTTTCAAAATTGCTCAAGGTCAACAGAAAGAACTCCCTTATTCAGGTCCATCTGTGTCAGCCTCCCTTTGTTCTATCTTTGCACTGTTTTTACTCTTAGCCAATAGCAATGTAGATTTAAGGTGATGTCCTGGCCAATGAGGCAAGGGTTAGCTTTCTCATCTTTCCTTTGTGCATTAGGGATGAAAGACGAGATGGAGGACCCATGGTTTGCTTGCTACCTTGCTGCAGAGACGTGATACACATCCTTCTGCAAAAGTAAAATTTGTCTTTTGCAGACATTCTTTTCTCTTGAGCGATTTTGTTTGACAAGGGCAGGGCTCATATTTCCAACATATGTACATCAAAACTAATAACACATGTTAATCCTTTTGGCTAGAGATAAAAGTTAAAAGTTGAGGAAAATGTAAAACTCCCCTCTCAGCTAAATCAATTGAAAAAAAAATGTAATGAGTTTATTTTTCAAAAGTGATTTAACAGTTGTTAAGTACTACAAGTTGAACATTCTGAGCCTCCATGGGCAGCATTAAAAATATATAGGATAGCCGGGTGTGGTGGCACATGCCTTTAATCCCAGCACTCGGGAGGCAGAGGTAGGAGGATCGCCGAGAGTTCGAGGCCACCCTGAGACTACATAGTGAATTCCAGGTCAGCCTGAGCTAGAGTGAGACCCTACCTCGGAAAACACACACACACACACACACACACACACACACACACACACACACACGATATATTCATATCATATCAACAAACATTAAGCAATAAATTAAACAAGGTGTATTGAAAAATTAGCCTAGCATTGGAAAACAAGTCTCAACTTGTTTTTTTTTTTTTTTGGAGTCAGAGAGAGAATGGGTGCACCAGCGGCTTCTTAGCTGCTGTGAACAAACTCCAGATGCGTGCTCCCCCTTGTTGGAAAGTGCAGCATTGCGCCCTTGCGTCACTTTGCATCTGGCTAAATGTGGGACCTGGAGACTCCAACGGGTGTTCTTAGGCTTAGCAGGCAGGCACCTTAACTACTAAGCTATCTCTCCAGCCCTCAACTTGTTTTAATGGTTTAATAGTTTAGACAAATGGTACTATTTAAAGGACTATTAATAACTATAAAGCAATAAAACCAGAAATCATCCACAAAAAGATAACTAGAAAATTTTGATGGATTGGCAAGTGAATCAATTACATAGTATTAGGCAGGGGTAGTAGATAGAGGAATTTTACTCAAGCTTGTATCTTAGCTCTCCAGCCACTTGGCTGGAGGAGGTGTCACTGCAGGCATATCCTGGAGTCTAGCCCCAAGGTGTGTTTCTTTTTTTGGTGGTGGGGGGTGGAAACGGATCTGTTTCTAGACTAAAGATCTCCAGAGTGCTTCAGCTCTGCTTGGGTTCCTGGAGCCTGCTTGCTTGCCTTTGGTGGTGGTTGCTTTTCTATGAGTGGATTTGTGAAAGGGGCCAGCTTCTTCTGCCATTATGGAACATTCCCCTGGATCTGTAAGCTTCAAATAAAATCCCCTCCTCCCACCTGGCTGCCTGCTCTGCTTGCTGCCTTCTAGCGTGGACTGAAGACCAAGACCAGCAACTCTCCAAGAAGCCTCCAGGTCTTCAGTTCTGGAAGGTACTGCCGAGGCTTCCACCAGGCCTTCAGTGCTGGATTGCTACTGCCGAGGCATCCAGCTATGGGGACTGAGCAGCTCTTGACTCTCAGGCTGGCAAACTGCTATCGTTGGATTGCAGTAAACTGATCCAATAAATTCCCTTATTTAATACAGTTCAGCATATTGCTTCTGTTCCGCTGGAGAACTCTGATTAGTACATATGCCAAAAATGAAAATTACAATAGATATCAGGAAACAAATGAATGACAAGGAAAATTCTGTATGTCAAAACTTTTACACAAAATTATCAACTAATTCACATACTATAAATATAAATAAGGGAAAAATGTTTTCTTTCATTTAAGTGGAGAACTAATGGTGTAGAAGAACAGTAGGAAACTTAATAACAGAAAATAATGAAATAGACAATCTACAACTAGAGAGCAATATAGGCAAATATTTGTTTCCATGAAGTGATTTTTGTTGGCCTCTATCATGTAAAAGTAAAAAAAAAAGTACAGAAGACTAATATAAGAAGCCATCATGACCAACCTATGATTATAATTTTTTAACAATTTTTTTGAAATGTTTTATGTTATTTTATTTGAGAGAAAGGTAGATTGAAAAAGAGAGATAGAGAGAAAGAGAGAGAGAGAGAGTGGGAACATCAAGGTCTTCAGCTGTTGCAAACAAACTCCAGACACATTCACCACATTGTGCATCTGGCTGACATGGGATCTGGGGAACTGAACCTGGATCCTTTGGCTTTGCAGGCAAGCACCTTAACCACTAAGCTATCCATCCAGCCTTATACCCATATATGGTTTCTTTATTCACTTCCCACTTTATTTTTCTACTTTCTCAGTTTCTTGGAGCCTAACATAGAAATGCCAGGGAGTCATGTATGTAAATAATAGGTGCCAGGGAGGGGCTTAGGAGGGCATAGTGGGAGGAAGAAACACATTCTATCTTTCTTTCCTGAGAATGAAGAATGTGGATATAACTGATAGAAATTCACCTTGTTAACACACACACACACACTCTCTCTCTCTCACTCTCCCCCTTGTAATAAATAACTGGTATTTTCTACATTTGTAAACACATATAATCATTAATGTGACTACTCTGTTACCTTAAAATGGTTTTATTTCCATGAAAACATTAAAATATACATTTTAAACTATATCTTTGTTTGTCTACAGAGTTAAAAATTATTTGACATTTAAAAAGGGGGGGGCTGGAGAGATTGCTTAGTGGTTAAGGTGCCTGCCTGTGAAGCCCAAGAACGCCTGCTTGAATCTTCAGGTCCCACGTTTAGCAGACACATAAGTGATGCAAGCACGCAATGTCACACATGCACACAAGGGGCGCACATATCTGGAGTTCGCTCACAGCGGCTGAGAGCCCCTGGCACGCCCTTCTCTCTCTCTCTCTCTTCTATCTCTCTCTATGTCTCTCTCAAATTAAAAAAAACGAAATATCACAGGAAATATGGCTACATTTTCCAGATATGAGTAGATGGAGATGCAAGATTAATTATAAAAATATGAAATTTTTTTGATAATTTAATATAGCATTTCTAGACAAACACCACTAATAAAACATAAATCAAGGGCCAGGGAAATAACTTGGAGTAAAAGTGCCTGCATCTCAAGTATGTCGACTTGAGTTCAAATCCCCAGTTCCCACTTGAAGATGGATAGAACAGCAAGTATCTGTAATCAGAGCCTTCCTATGGTGAAATGGGAGGAGAAGGCAGGAGAATCCCAGAAATCTGCAGACCAGGAAGCCTGTGTATGCAGTGGTGAACAACAGACCCTGTCTCAAGGTAAAAGGTGGGGACTGACACCCAGAGTTATCCTCTGACCTCTACATGTGTGTTATAGCATATATGGCCCTAGAAAACACACACACACACACACACACACACACACAAAGACAAAAAATAAGCAGAAAAAGACAACCTAGAGATCCTTTGACCATTATTAATAATTATTCAGTTTACAAAACCCTTTCTTTAAAGAAAAAGTACACACAGAAATCTTCTCTACTAAGTTTATCTACATATTGAAAACATTCAATGAAGTGATTTTTCCATTATTGTACAAACTCATGGAGGAAGGACTGTATATGTTAATTCAATACTTGGGATGTGTAAGACATTGCTTCTCCTTTACCTTGCCCTTCTCTTCCTCTTCCTCCTTCTTCATGTTTACATATATTTTATATTTTTAGTTTTCTTGAGACATGGTGTCAATATGTATCTTAGGCTGGCCTTTTGCTAGCATTCCTTGTGACTCAGCCTCCTAAATGTTGGGATTCAAGGTGTATATCCCCACACTCTGTTCAGGGATGTCTTAATACTGAAACCTAAAGAATATTAGAGAAAGGAAATTTATAGTCCAATTTCTTTAACAGAAATTAGGTGAAATGTTTTATAGTATATCAGCTAATTTGATCAGTAATTTATGAAGAGGATGACAATCTTTACATCCATATAAAATTAGGAATGTAGATTTAATATTAGATACCCCCAGAAGGATTGAAATGTTCAGAGAGAATGAAACAGAAATCCTTTTTCTGAAAAGTACATGTTAAGCAAACTGAAAAATGTGATAGAAGGAAGGCATGAATTGCAAAATATATGAAAGAAAGGAAGCAGCAATGACTTAAAGGGTAAGAGTTAGAGAAAGGAAAAGAAAGAGGAATAAGGAAATCTCACAGGAACTTTGGAACAACACAAAGAAAACAATATTCAGGTCACTGAGTTTCAGAAGAGAAAATTTCAAAGAGGTAAAAAGCTTCAAGGCTGGAGAGATGGCTTAGTGATTAAGGTCCTTGCCTGTGAAGCCTAAGGAATCAGGTTTGATTTCCCAATACCCACAAAGGCCAGATGCACAAAGTGGCACATGTGTGTGGAGTTCATTTGCAGTGGCTAGAGGCCCGGGTACCCCCATTCTCTCTCTTATAAATAAATAAATAATAAAATTTTTTTTGGAGAGAGACAGAGAGGGGGGAGAGGAAGACAGATAGAGATGGGCTCTCCAGCAGCCTCTCAGCTGCTGTGAACAAAATCCAGATGCATGCGCCCCCTTGTGGTCAAGTGCGGCATTGTGCCCTTGCGTCACTTTGCATCTGGCTAAACGTGGGACCTGGAGATTGGAACCGCTGGAGATTGGAACCAGCGTTCTTAGGCTTAGGAGGCAGGCGCCTTAACCCCTAAGCCATCTCTCCAGCCCTAAAATATTTTTTAAAAGCTTCAAAGAAATAACAGAAAATGTACCACATCTAGAGAAGGAAACTAACATCCATCTATAGGAAATAAATAAACTAGATCTATATGAGACAGAAACAAGCTCTTTGGGGTGGTGGTGGTGGTGTAGTGATGAGCATAGGTACAACACAGAAGCAGGCTCTCAAATGTTGCTGAAAAGTGATTTAGAGAATTGTTGCCCTAATTGCTTTTCTCATTACTGTAACCAAATACCTGTTAAGAAGCAACTTAAATGAGGAAGAGTTTATTTTGGCCCACAGTTCAGGAGGTAAGCCCATCATGGTTCAGAAGGGATGGCAGTAGACCAGTTTCTATCTATGGCAACAGGAAGCTGCTTGCTTGCATTTCAGGAGACCAGGAAGCAGAGGAGAGACACAAATATGGGTGCTTGTCTGACTTTCTCCTTTTCCCATTTTATTCAATCTGGGTCCTAAGATATTGGGATGTTGCCACCCTTTTCAGGGTGGGTCATCCTTCTTTGGTTAATTCTTTCATAAACATTTACAGAAGTGTATCTTGTAGGTGATTTTATTTTATTTTATTTTATTTTATTATTATTATTATTATTATTTTTGGTTTTTCGAGGTGGGGTCTCACTCTGGCCCAGGCTGACCTGGAATTAACTATGCAATCTCAGGGTGGCCTTGAACTCATGGCGATCCTCCTACCTCTGCCTCCCGAGTGCTGGGATTAAAGGCATGCGCCACCACGCCCGGCAGTAGGTGATTTTAAATCTAGGCAATTATAAAGCATCAAGAAAAGAGCAACATATAAAATATAAGCATTTTCTATTTTATCTCATAACAGATTCATGTGTTCAATTTTAAAAAGCTAATCTCATTGAAGGTTAGTTTAAAACTGTGTTTTTCAGATGGTGGGGGAAATGTTTTGGGGGAACAGATTGGATGATACACGAGTAGTAATTTCTAGTGTATGATAGCAAAATTTCTGATGAGTTATTTACAGTAGGGTGACTCCAGATAACAATAACAATGTACCACACATTTCAAATATAAAAGAAATGATGTTGAAGAGTTTCACAATAAAGAAATAAATGTCTGAAGGAATAGACATTTTCAACATGATTTGAATGTTGCACAATGTGTAATGTACTGAAACATTCCTTGGAACCCTACTAATATGCACAATTTACTAAACAGCATTGTAAATTGCAGTCAGCAGAATACAGAGCTCAAGTCTGGTACCTTCAGGGAGATTCATGAACATTCTAGAAAGAGGAGTGAACTACAGAAACCTAAAATCTGAGTCCATATGTCAGGCTTATCTTGGGCTGACTATCCATTGATTTGCCATGATTAACCTATGATCAAAAAATGACTTTGACATTATTTATCTTCTGGAAGTTATTCATGCCTTTTTAAAAAATCAGCCTTCTTTATGCAACTTTAAAGGCATCCATGGTCTTACTTCTGATGGATAATGTAATTATTTTAATTTTTTGTACTTTAAAATTCAGGACTGGAGAGATGGCTTAGTGGTTAAGGCTCATGCCTGTGAAGCCTAAGGACCCAGGTTTGATTCTCCAGGTTCCATGTAAGACAGATGCACATGGTGGCACATGCATCTGGAGTTCATTTGCAGTGGCTAGAGGCCCTGGAATGCCATTCTCACTCTCTCTCTGCCCCCCTCTTTCTGTCTTAAATAAATAAATAAATATTTTAAAAAGAAAATTTAACTTTACGGAAGTTCTACTTCATGTAACTCCAACGTACTTAATAGCAACACAAGATCCTGACAAATAAATACATAGTGAATGGTTGAAATTAAGGTTGGTATTTTATACCTAGTTTGTATTATTTATTAATCATAAATATCAAAGTGAACTTGGAACTCATATTTGTGTATGGCACAATTTGTTGTTTGGCTGTGGTAAATATTAAAGATTATAGAAGTATTCATGGACACCCAGAATAGTGCCAAGGATAAGTAAATTGACCACTTGAGAATTGACAAAATCTTGGAAGCTTGTTTCTCACCTGTGAATTGACTAGCTCAATATACACCACAGAAAATAATGATGCTCTTGAATTCACATCTGAATTTCTAGCATCTTCTGAGACTAGTCCTCATATGAGAGTGAAAAGTAAATGATGACTACATATATAGCTACTATGACTTGGATTTGCTACTGTAAAATGAATGAGTTCTCATTTTAAGAGGTAAGGCTGGCTTTGGTTAATGAATCTGACTGACTGATTTTCATTTATTATTGGAGGAAACTTTCCCCTCTTATCTGTACTCACAGTCATGGTGAGGAGAAGGGCAGATTATAATCACATCATCAGACAGTGTCCATTTTGTCTGACTTTTATTGTGTTTCCACCATTAGTTTCACACAAGCAACCAGTTATAACCCAAGTTACCAGAATTGCTGTTGACCTCCACATAAGACAAGCGCACATGGTCCTTCAGCATTATCCAAACTTGGTTTCTGTCAAAATGCCAGCATTAAATTGCTTGGGGCATTTGAAGATATTTAAAGATGTAAAAACTGAAGAGTTAAAAGTAGAAATATGTAAGTCTTTACAGGAATACTAACTCTTTATGCATATGGATGTTTTAGATGCAAGACAAGATTTAGAAAAAAGATAGATGTACTTTAGCCAATTACATATTATATTGAAAATACATTATTTCATTATGTATACTTTCCAATGAAAAATTATTCCTACAGGAGGAAGTGATTTAATTCATTTGAATGAACTTTTTAATAATGGCCACATTGATAGTTTAAACTACTTGGTAAAATAATATTTTCTAATTTCAAATATGTAAATATTCAATAAACTTAAGATAGTAACATCATTGATAACCTTAATATAAAATTCCTGTCTGGTTATTGTGTCAAGAATAATTTTATAACTTCTTTTTAAAAACTGTCATATTTAATCTATAGACATTTTAAAGTATATACCATAATAGGTAACTTTAGGACATTAGCAATCAGGAGGCTTAAAATACCTATCATCTACTCAATGCTGGACTTTTAGGACACTATGATAATAATTTTCAAACTTTATCATTATGTAGTTGAAAAGACATGGGGGATCCACTTACTATGTAACTGTGAAATTTCCATAATCTCTTTCATACTCAACTAATTTACAAAATAATAATGAAAATAATTTATGAAAAATATAATTAATTGTATATACAAATACATAAAATATAATTCTTAGCTATTTGCATATTAAATATACAGGGATAGGGATATGGCTCAATGTGTAAAGCACTTACTTTTCAAGCCTAAGGACCTCAGTTTGCCTCCCCTGAGCCCATCTAAAGCTAGACATGTACTCTGAGAGTCTATAATCCCACGTATGGCAAGAAGAGGTGTGGAGAGTGGAGGACCCCAAAGTTTACATTCCAGCTAGTCATGGTGAATACAGCTGTGAACAACAGGGGAGACCTTGCCTTCAAAACCAAGGTAGAAGATGAGAGTAAACATTCAAGCTTGTCTTTGGACCTTTACATGCATACCATGACACATGCATGTCAACATTCACACACATGAATAATACAATAAAAACTATATAGTAAATATTACCATCTAATCAAGTGTTTTCTTTCATATTTTTCCAATATACTCAGCATTTCTGTTTGTTATTTTCATCTGTATTCTATTTATGTAATTTAGCTTTTAAGCCACTTAAGGTACACTTTGGAAACTATAATATTCAAAGAAAAAGAGATGAAGAAACTGAAACATTTAGTCATATTTCAGTTTTCATAAAGCATACACTGAATGTTGAACATACCTCTGACCATCACTTTTCTCACTCTTCCCTCCTCTCATTAGTCGCCTTTGTTTCTTTGGATAGTTTCATTCATGTCATGTATACAGACATGGTATTATGCATCTATCTACGATCTAGGCACGACAAATGAGAACAGTCATGTATTTGTCTTTCTGTGACCGCTAAATTCTCTTAATGTGATTACTTCTTGTTGTGTGCATTTTCCTGGAAATAACATAGCTTTGTTCTTCTTTATGCTGAAAACATTCTATTGGGTATGAAAATCACATTTCTGTTGTCCATTCCTCTGTCTTTGGACACCTAAATTTGTTCCATAACTTAGCTATTGTGAATAGCTCTGCAATAAACATTGCATGTATTTCTGTGACAATGCAGACGTGGAGTCCTTTGGGTAAATACCCTGTACAGACCTGTGTCAGATGGAACTGTCCCCAAGATATAGGCACAGCTTAAGACTTTCTGAAAGGACTCCAATAACTCAAGAAGGAAGACCAACCATTCACAAACAGGACCTCATGAAATTAAAAAGCATGTGAACAGCAAAGGAAACAGATGATTGGGTGAAAGGACAGTCTGCATAGTATGAGAGAATCTTTGCTAGCATACCAACGACAAGGGAGTAATAACTAGAATACACAAAAAATTCAGAAAACAAAACAAGTAGTCCAACAACCCAATCCATAAATGAGCAAATGAAATGAGACAATTCTCAAAAGATGATATGCAAAAGACCAATAAGTACATAAGAAAGTATTCAACTTTGTTAGAAATTTGAGAAACAAAAGACAAAATGCCAGGTCTAAGGAAAGAAATATCAAACGCTGGCAAGGATTTGCCCACTGCTGGTGGGAATGTAAACTAGTTCAGCCACTATAAAGTCAATATGGAGGGTTCTCAAAAAAATTGAAAATGGGTCCTGTATATATGAAAGATTTTTCAGGTTTTAAGTTATAGATAGGCCTATAATTTTGAGTAAATATTTACTGGTACTTGAATAGTTTTATTTATAATAATTCTCAATATGCGTTAATGAAAACGAAACCAGATGTTCATAAATGCTTTCATGTCATGTGTCCATCACAGCTGTGTTTTGGCAGCAGCTGCACTGTCTCATGGATTTCCTGGCAGATGGGAACCACACTGCAGTGACAGAGTTCATTTTACTGGGCCTAACAGATGACCCAGTCCTGCGAGTCATCCTCTTCATGGTCATCCTGTGCATCTATCTGGTGACTGTATCTGGAAATCTCAGCATAATATTTCTCATCAGAGTCTCTTCTCAGCTCCATCACCCCATGTACTTTTTCCTGAGCCACTTGGCTTCTGCTGACATAGGCTATTCATCTTCTGTCACACCCAACATGCTTGTGAACTTCCTTGTGGAGAGAAATACCATCTCCTACATTGGATGTGGCATACAGCTTGGCGCAGCTGTTTTCTTTGGGACAGTGGAGTGCTTCCTCCTGGCTGCAATGGCCTATGATCGTTTTGTAGCCATCTGCAGTCCACTGCTTTATTCATCCAAAATGTCCACACAAGTCTGTGTCCAGTTATTTGTAGTAGCTTATGTAGGAGGTTTTATTAATGCTTCCTCTTACAGTCTTTCCTTCTTTTCTTTTTTCTTCTGTGGACCAAACAGAGTCAATCATTTTTTCTGTGATTTTACTCCTTTAGTTGAACTTTCCTGTTCTGACGTCAGTGTCCCTGCGGGTGTTTCCTCATGTTTGGCTGGCTCCATCATTGTGACCACAGTGTCTGTCATAGCCGTCTCCTACACCTACATCCTCACCACCATCCTGAAGATGCGCTCCATTGAGGGCCGCCGCAAGGCCTTCTCCACCTGCACCTCCCACCTCATTGCAGTCACTCTCTTCTATGGGACCGTCACATTCATTTATGTGATGCCCAAGTCTAACTACTCCACTGACCAGAACAAGGTGGTGTCCGTGTTCTACATGGTGGTGATCCCCATGTTGAACCCCCTCATCTACAGCCTGAGAAATAATGAGATTAAGGGTGCTCTGAAAAGAGCACTTGGTAGGAAAATATTTTCATGAAGACATTAATTGTTTTGTAGGACTTGATATAGTAATTATATCCCATAGGTATCATGGTAAAAAAGAAAGTGTCTGTGGTTGAAATAAGTCTGTTGATATATAATTTTCAAGGAAGGAACATTGCAATAAACATAAGGGTCCAATTTTCATATTATATAGTAAGATGTTCATTGTCAGTAACCTTTAATAAAACCAAATTAATTTTTTAATTAAGACATAAGTTGATTCACATACATAACCTGCTGAAAGACCATTGAAGCTTTATTTATTTTTTTCGTTTTCAAGTTAATATTACTATAAACTGGTTCTTAAGTGTCCCCAAAGGTTTAGGTGGTTGGTAAAAACCTTGTTCCCTAGAGAGATGCTCTTGAGAAGTGCTATAACCTTTGAGAGGTTGGCCTTACTGGTAGTCTTCAGTTCATTGGAGCCAGGCAGTCTCTGCAGACACTAGGATTTTAAATATTAGAGTGACTTAATGGTCAGAGCCACATCCAGCTCTGAGGGTTGGAACAGACTAGCTATATCCCCCTTGAAACTGTGACTACTCCTTGGAGAGATATAATAAACCTTCAGGTGCTGATGACTACCATATTTTATTTCTTTTTCCTTTCCATTAGTGTTTATAAACAAATTCTATCTTTGCCCCATGGAACCAAGAGCATGAATTTTTCATACCTTCCAGAATTATATTGAATGATTTTTATATCTCAAGCACTTTTCTAAGACATGAGTGTAACTAATGACAAGTCAAAGATAGAATTTATTTTCTAGTGTAAGATCAAGACTGTTAAAATAAAATATTTTATTTTGGGAAAAGGGCTTAAATATTGTGAGGAAAAAGTAAACAAAAAAAAAAAAGGACTAGAGGCAACTGTAAAAACTGATGTGCTAAGGACAGGGAGTTTTCAGTGCAAATTTCACTGGGAATCTAACACCAAAGCAAAGACTGTAGGATGTGAAAACACTCATGTTCACTAAGATCCTAACTGTGAACAGTTAGGTGTGCGAGTCTAATACTGTATTCACATGTATGAAATTCACAATTGAGGCCTGTGCTTAACAGTGTCAAGACTGGTCATTTTAATCAACTCCATGGAGAAACAAGTAATAATCTGTTAAGCTTATCTTCATGAATAAGCATTGTGTAAGCATGTTCAGAGAGTGTGAGGACCCAGGCGAGTAGACCTAACATTCATAAATTCTTTTTCAGTGATAGATTTTGAAAATCAGAAGAAAGTGTTCATGTAGGCTGTGAATTAATGTTCTTTTGGGATTAATGGGACAGGAGTTAAAATAAACTGGGGCATGCTTCTGAGAGAAGTCTGATTGATAGACACCACATAACTGTGTCTGCAAGACCCCAGTGCTGCAGACAAGTGATTTAGAAAATTGTTACACTAATTGCTTTTCTCATTGCTGTGACCAAATACCAGATGAAGAGCAATTTAAGGGAGGGACTACTTATCTTGTCCGTAGATCAGCTCCCCTCTATTGGAGTAGGAGGCTGCTTGTTCATCTCTCAGGGTATCAGGAAGCAGAGCAGAGGCAAAAATGTGGATGCTCACCTGTCTTTCTCCTTTTTTAGTTTTATTCAATCAGGACACTAAGACAATAGGATAATGTCACCCATTTCAGGAAGGTCCTCCCTTCTCAGTGAATTATCTACAGACATGTCCAGATGTATATCTTCTAGGTGATTCTAAATGCAGGAAAGTTGATAATGGAAATTAACCACCAGAATTATAAAGCAGCAAGAAGCAAGCAATATGTAAGGAATTTCTAATTCACTTCACAGCAGATTCATAATGTTATATCACTTGCTATGTAACTGTGAGATTTCCATAATCTCTTTCATGCGCAACTAATTTACAAAATTATAGAATCCTGGGGCTCGAGAGATAGCTTAGTGGTTAAGCGCTTGCCTGTGAAGCCTAAGGACCCTAGTTCGAGGCTCGATTCCCCAGGATCCACATAAGCCAGATGCACAAGGTGGCACATGCATCTGGAGTTCATTTGCACTGGCTGGAGGCCCTGATGCACCCATTCTCTCTCTCTCTTTCTCTCTCTCTCTGTCTCTTTCTCTCTCTGTATGTCTGTCACTCTCAAATAAATACATATAAATAAACAAAAATTAAAAAAATCACAGAATCCTAATGAAAAAAAGATCTAAAAAAGTAGAGGGGATTGTAATGGTTTATATGTATCGTCTACTTGACAAGAGCTAGAATCACCTAGGAAACCAGCCTTCAGGCATGCTTGTGATTATGTTAACCTACATGGATGCCTGTGAATTATTCTGAATTATTTTGGTTTGGTTAAATGATGTAGGGGAACTTCCTTTAGTTGGGACAGCAGCATTCCCTGGGCAGAGTCTTGAACTGTGTTCAAGGAAAAGAGCTGGCTGAGCGTCAGCACCTGCCACTCTCCGCTTCCTCGTTGTGGATTGAGGGTGAGCTGCTACCTCAGGCTCCAGCTGCCATCCCTTCCTCACCACGATGGGCTATACCTTCGAACTGTAAGCTGAAATAAACTCTCCTTCCCTTAAACTGATTTTTGCCAGGTGTATTTTCCCAGTCTCAAGAAAGGAAACTAATGCAGAGAGGTCTCTTACATTCATGAGGTAGAAGAAAAAGAAAATAAATGGTAAGATTATGTTGCAATCAAACCAAATATTTAGTGAACTTAATGATAAAAATAGAAATGCATGGTAGCACACACTTATCATCCCACAACATGGGGGAAGATAACAAGTATGAGGCCAGCCTGGGCTATATAATGAGTTCAAAACCAGCTTGAGGTACATATAAGACTCAGTATTGCCAAAACAAGGACTAGGGATGTAGCTCAGTGACAGAGTACTTGCCTGGCACGGGAAAGGCTCTGGAAACGGTCTCTAGCACCAGCACTATTAGAGGACGACTTGTGGTGACTGATAAACTAAATTTAAATGTCATGCAGATATGAGTACCTAGTGGTGAAAAGAAAAGTGTTTTAGGAAAGAGAAACAACATCTCATTACTTATAATTCACAGATTCCAAACATCATAAATATACAGTAATGAAAATTACTGCTGGTTGGGGAAATGGTTCCGTGGACAATGCAACTGTTGAACAAACACGAGTGCCCGAGTTCAGATTTCCATAAACCATGTAAAACTGGACCCAGTAACTTGAGCATCTGTAATCGAAGTGCTCCTATGGCAGATATAGGAGAATATCCAGAAGCTTATGTGCCAACTAAGACTGGCATAGGCAGGGAATAACAAGAAAATCTGTGTAAAACAAGGTGAAAGGTGAAGACTGACACCTGATGTCTTCTGACCTTCACAAGAATGCCATAGCATGTGTCATACATATAAACATGCACAAATATAAACACAAAGATTGAAAAATATTTCCTTGACTTGAGCATGATGGTACATGCCTATAATCCCAGCACTTGGGAAATGGAGGCAGGTGGATCAGAAGATTAAAGCCAGTCTTGACTACATGGTAAGTTTGAGAACAGCCAGGGCTATATGAGGTCATGTCTTTATAAAAAGGATTCTCTTTTTCTTAATTATTATGTTTTGTGTTTTTTTCTATCCACAAATAAACACGTTTTGTCATACCATTATTTCTAGTAATTTTATTTTTTGACCTTTTTACTTCATAGCTAGGATCCAAGTGTGTGACATTCCCTAGGGAGTAACATAGAAATACTTCTTCACCCCAGAATGAGCAGGTAATGACTGAATGAGGAGCTATTCCATCCAAGACTCTCTTTCTGAACTATGAGCTTATTGGGGGTACTTCCTGGAGTATGTGCAGCTGCATCACCAGAAAACCACCTCACAAATGCTGTATCACTAGAGTTTGCTGAAAAACTTCTGGGACCTGCACCCCCCAACATTGTTCTTGAGTACTGACAGTGTGTCCTTAAAAACAGTGAATTATATTGGTAAGGTTTTCCAGGAGTGTTGTATTGGCACTATTGCATTTTTCATTTCCATTTGGTTTTCCATCAGTCTCTCTCTCCTCTCTCTCTCTCTCTCTCTTTATCATGTTCTACTTTCCTATCTTGCTTTGACTACCTTATTTAATGTAGCTGGTTACATTCTCTCGTGGTTCATTCAGGCACCTGTTAGTGCCTTCTATGAACTTATTCAGGTGTCGAGTTCTTTCAGTTGATTATTTGAGCTCAGGCATTTATTCATGTCCTCTTACATTTATTGTATTTATTTATCATAATTTGTTTGAAAATTACTCGTCTGGAATTTTCTCTCAGTAGCTCTCATTGGAGGCCTCTTCTATGGACTAGGTATTCTTAGAGGGGATATGTGGTCTTTGGTATCTTGTGAGGTGATTGTAACACTATTTCCATCCTGGAAGTTATCCATGCCTTTGAAAAATTTGATTTGTTTATGCAACTTTCAAGGCATTCATTCCCTTCCTTCTGGTATAATAATGTTCATGCATTACTACCTGAAATTCCTCCAATATATTTAATAGCATAATTACATGTGACAACAAAAAATACTTACAAGTAAATACATATTGAATGGTGAAGCTAAGTTTAACACTTTATGCCTGTAAACATCAAAGTAAACTTGGAGCAAATATGTGTCTATATCATAATTTGTTATGCTTTGGCTGAGGTAAATATTTAACTATTATTATAGAAATATGCATGGACACCAAAAATAGAACCAAAGAATAAATTGACCCACTTGAGAATTGACAGAATCTTGAAAGCTTATTTGTTGTTGGTTTTTTTGCTTGTGAATTGAATTGTTTAATATCTACCATAGAATATAATGATGCTCTTGAACTCATACTTGAATTTCTTCAGAGACTTGTCCCCACAGGAGAGCAAAAATTAAAGATGGTTATATAACCATTATGAGTTTGATTTATTACTGGAAGATGAATGAGTTCTCATTTCAAGAGGTAAGGCTGGCTTTTGTTCATAAATCTCATTGATTGAGTTTTATTTATAACTTGAGAGGAAATTTTCCTGTCTTAAGTGACCTGCACTGACAGTCACAGTGAGGAGAAAGGACAAATGCAATCATGTCATCAGGTGGTGAGCATTTTAGCAGATTTTTCTCTTCCTACCATTAGTTTCACATAAGCAAGTAGCCAGAATCCAAGCTCCCAGGATCCTTCTTACTTTTCTAGAAGACAAACTCACATTGTCATTTGCAGTCTCCAAGTTGGCACTCTGTCAAAATGTTAGCTTTGAGATGCTTTGTGAATTTGTTGATATTTAAAGATATAAATTGAAGATTTTAAATTACAAAGATGTAAAAGTCTTTACAGGAAGATTGCATGTGAATGCTTTAGATGTAAGGAAAGATTTAGAAAAGGCTGCATATTTTTCAGGTAGTCACATACTATGTTGAACATATACATTATTTCATTATATGTCCTTTTCAATTAGAAATCACTTTTTCCATGGTGATTATATTTTGGCAAAAATATTTTCTGTTTCAAATATATTAAAAGGTGCAAAAATATTGGTAGCTAACCTCATTCATTATCTTAATTCAAAATTACTCTCTGGATATTATACTGTCTAGAGTAATTTTATCTTTTTTATTTTTTGGGTTTTTTGAGGTAGGGTCTTCTTCTAGCCCAGGCTGACATGGAATTCATTATGTAGTCTCAGGGTGGCCTTGAACTCATGGTGATCCTTCTACCTCTGCCTCCCAAATGCTAGGATTAAAGGCATTGGCCATCACATCTCAGCTTATCCTTTTTTTTTTTTTGTAAAGAAACTGTCATATTTGGCTAGAGAGATGGCTTAGCAGTTATGGTGCTTTCCTGCAAAGCCAAAGGATCCAGGTTTGATTCCCCAGTACCTATGTAAAGCCAGATGTTCTAGGTGGCGCATATAACTGCAGTTCATTTGCAGTGGTTAGAGGCCCAGGCACATCCTTTTTCTCTATATGTGACTCCATCTCTTAAACAAATAAGCAAGTAAATATTTAAAAAAGAAACTGTCACATTGGGGCTCATGAGCGACGTAAAAGGTGGTTAAAAGGTGCTGACTCAAGTTCAATTTCCTAGCACTTATTTAAAGCCAGACACAAAGGGGTACATGCATCTGCAATTATTTTGCAGCACCAAGAGACCCTGACACAAACACAAATGTGCACATGCAAATAAATAACTATTTAAGAAAAGAAATGGTCATATTTAATTGGTAGATGTTTATAAAGCAGATCACATTCTAGGTAACTGTTTTACACCTTAACAGTCATTGAGTCTTTAAAGTCTTGTTATCTACTGATGTATTTGATTCTCTGATAATTGTTATTTTCCTTTATCACTACATAGTTGAAAGGAAAAGGGGGACCCTGATTTGTACCACTTGTTATGCAACCTTTTACAAATTATATAATCTCTGGCAAACTCAGCTGATCTATAACATCATTTATGAAAATTGTAGTGAATTATTTACACACGTATATAAAATATAATTCTTAGCTGTTTGCTTATATATGTAGAAAAGAGACTAATTGGAAAAAAGAAGGGATTCAGTGGGGGAGGAATTTGGAATGGGAAAATAGGGTGGTGGGAGGGTAGTGTGACCATGTTATATTGTCTATACTTAGGGAAGTTTTCAATAAAAAGTTAATAAAAAGACAAAAAAGAACTAAAATATTGTTCTCTACAAATGAAGGTTTTCAGGTTTAAAATGATGCTTTAAATTATGGTTAGTCATGCTGGGTGTGGTGGTGTGTGTCTCCCAGCACTCTGGAGGTAGAGGTAGGAGGATCTCCATGAGTTCAAGGCCATCCTGAGACTACATAGTGAATTCCAGGTCAGCCTGAGCTAGAATGAGACTTTACCTCAAAAAAATATATGGTTAGTTTCACCATTGTTAGTGAATATATATAGATACTTGAATATTTATAGCATTCATTATGTGCTAATGAAAATGAACATGTTCACAAATAATTTCATGTCTTGTGTCCATCACAGCTTTGTGTTGACAGTAGCTTCACTGTCCCATGGATTTTCTGGCAGATGGGAACCACACTGCAGTGACAGAATTCATTTTACTGGGCTTAACCGATGACCCAGTCCTGAGAATCATCCTCTTCATGGTCATCCTGGGCATCTACCTGGTGACTATATCAGGAAATCTCTGCATAGTCCTTCTTATCAGAGTCTCCTCTCAGCTCCATCACCCCATGTACTTTTTCCTGAGCCACCTGGCTTTTGCTGACATGTGCTTTTCATCTTCTGTCACACCCAACATGCTTGTGAACTTCCTTGTGGAGAAAAATACCATCTCCTACCTTGGATGTGGCATCCAGCTTGGCACAGCTACTTTCTTTGGGGCAGTGGAGTGCTTCCTCCTGGCTGCCATGGCCTATGATCGCTTTGTGGCCATCTGCAGCCCACTGCTTTACACAGCCAGAATGTCCACCCAAGTCTGTGTCCGGTTGCTTGCAATAGCTTATTTATGTGGTTGTCTTAATGCTTCCTCCTTCACCTTTTCCTTCTTTTCTTTTGTCTTCTGTGGATCAAACAGAGTGAATCATTTTTTCTGTGATTTTGCTCCGTTATTAGAACTTTCTTGTTCTGATGTCACCATCCTGGAGGACGTTTGCTCATTTTCAGCTGGCTCCATCATTGAGCTGACAGTGACTGTCATAGCCATCTCCTACATCTACATCCTCACCACCATCATGAAGATGCGCTCCACCGAGGGCCGCCACAAGGCCTTCTCCACCTGCACCTCCCACCTCACTGCGGTCACTCTCTTCTATGGGACCATCACATTCATTTACGTGATGCCCAAATCTAACTACTCCACTGAACAGAACAAGGTGGTGTCTGTGTTCTACATGGTGGTGATCCCCATGTTGAACCCCCTCATCTATAGCCTGAGAAATAATGAGATTAAAGGAGCTCTGAAAAAAGAGCTTGGTAGGAAAATATTTTCATTGTGATATTTGTCATTTTGAAAGATCTTATTGAGTAATAGTGGTAAAAAGAAAGTCTGTGATTGAAATAAGTGTGTTGATATATTACTTCTAAGTGAGAAGATTCACAATAAATATCCTGGTTCATTTTATACACTAATAGTAAGACATTCATTGCAAGTTACTTTTAATATAAGCATAAATTAATTCACATAAAATAATATTTGATAAATATTTTCAATGTTGTATTCATGTTTTATGAGTTTTTTATTGTTAATAGTTTTATAAATCAGATCACAGCTGTCTCTGGAGTCATGTTTGTTAAAAGCATTGTTCCCTGTATGATGCTCTTGGGTAGTGCTGTAACCTTTGAGAAGAATTAGTGAGTGGTATTTAGTCAACAATAGACATATTGTCAATGGAGTTATTCAGATTTTAAATTTAGAATAACTTCGTGGTCAGAGCCACACCCAGATCTGTATGGTAGAACAGATTAGCTGTCTCTGCCTTGAAATTGTAACTACTCCCCGGAGAGACATACTCAACCATATGTACTGATCACTATTATAATTTATTTCCTTTTCCTTTCCCTACTTTAATGTTTCAGAAATAAGGGCCATATTTCTCTCTACATAACCAAGGGCATTATTTTTTTTCATATATTCCAGAAGTATACAAATGATTATTATGGGTAAAGAAGTATTCTGGGCCATTTGTATTAACAAATGACAAAATCAAACATGGAATTTATCTTCTAGTATAGGATCCAGACAGTTAAATTAAAAGGTAAATGATATAGACTGTGAGAATGGGTTAAGCATTGTGAATAAAAACATAAAGAAGAAAAATGAGACAAATGTAAGAAGATGGTGTGCCAAGGACAGGGAGTGTTCAGTCCACTAAAATCTAACACCCTAGCAAGGATTGCACTCATGTTGACTAAGATACTGGGTACTGTTAATTGTGTAAGTCTACTATTGCACTCACTTGTGTGGAATTTGTAATTGAGGACTGTGTTCCAACAATATCAAGGCTGGTCTTTTTAATAAATTTCATCATGAATACAACAAAAACATAATAAAATATGCAGCTTCTCTTCCACATCAACTTCGTGCTTATAAGATAAGCATTCTATAGCATGTTCAGAAAGTGTGAGAACCCTGAAGTAGATGTAACATTCACAAATTCTTTTTCAATGAGAAAACTTAACAATTGGAAGAAAGTCTTATCACTGTAGGTTGTGAAGTTTATGTTCTTTCGGGATGAGAGGGATAGAAGTTAAACAACTATGACATGTTCCTGGGACAAGTCTGATGGATAGACATAACATACATCCTCATGATAAAGACAAACTAAGTAACCAAGCCTCTCATAGCCACAGAGGATAGGGAGTCTCCAGCCTTGAACTTGGATCTATGCTGGCAAAGAACAAGTTCTAGCTCAGGAGCATTGAGTAAATAAGTAGCACAATCCCCAATGATTCTTAACAAATGCAGAGAAAAATAATGATCAGCCAAAAGAGACCCTAAGATACTAATAGAAGCCAATGACAACAACATTTAACAGGAAAGAAGCCAATAAAGTTCAAAGATACAGGAATCAATCAGCACAGAGAATAATGTTACTTTGATTTAAAATGCAAGAAATACTTGGGATATATGTGATCACATAAAATGAAAAAATATTGTCAAAATAATATGCAAAGTGATAATAGAGCTTCATTACTGAAAATTAAAACATTAAGTTGCTCTCCAAGTAGTACCACTGACCTTCATATCTAAAAGCCAGTGAGGGACTGGAGAAGATGGCTTAGTGGTTAAGGCATTTGCCTGAAAAGCTAAAGGACCCCGATTCAATTCCCCATGTAGGCCAGACGTACAAGGAGGTGCACGCATCTGAAGTTTGTTTGTAGTGGGTGGAGGCCCTAGTGTGCCCATACTCTCTCACACACTCTCTTTACCTTTCTTTCTTACACACACACACACACACACACACACACACACAATAAAAACCAGTGAGGACTCTGCTAATCAAGAAAAATAGCTGGGGGCTGGAGAGATGGCTTAGCGGTTATGGCGCCTGCCTGCTAAGCCTAAGAATGCTGGTTCAATTCTCCAGATCCCACATTTAGCCAGATGCAAAATGATGTAAGGGCACAATGACACAGTTGCCCACAAGGGGGGGTATACATCTGGTGTTCATTCACAGCAACTGAGAGACTGCTGGCATGCCCATTCTCTCTCTCTCTTTCTCTCTCTCTGTATCTCTTTCTGATTCCCCCCCCCAAAAAAAAGGAAAAATAGAAAAATAGCTGGGACTTCCAGGTAAGATGACAGCATAGGAACAGCCGCCAAACCAGCCTAGGGAGGGATTTAAGCAAAAACACAGCAAAATACACTGTTCTGGAAAGTGAAGTAGTGTAGGTTCTTCTTAGATACAGTGGAGAAGCAGGACAGACCAAGATCCACCAGAAAGGAGGCATGCCAAGCAGCAGGAGAGACCAAACAAGGGGATTTTCCAACCTCATCAGCCTCCTGGCAAAGTTAAGAAATCTGAAGGAAAGACAGCTGAGATCAACTAAGGAGCTACTGAAAGGGATACAGGAGGGATGGGTGAACAACTACATGCTTTCTGCACTCTCCCACTCCCTAACCATCAGAACTAAGAACCTCCGGCATTCAGCCCCCAGCAGCAGTGCATCCAGCACAGCTGAACAGAACTCCAGCTCCACAGCACAACATGGACAGATTGAGGTGGGCACTCAGCATTGGTGAGACTGGAAGCCACCCCAAAAGGTAACGAGACCAACTGACAAAAAACAACATAAAACAACACAAAAAATAGGTACATAGGTCTGCATTGGAAGTGCTAATCTCTCTTTGCATATCAGGGCAGGTTATGGATTACATATTTTTGGTTGGCTTTACCATTTTCAAATAAGCTGTACTTGGGGGTTGACTATTGTTGCCTTTGATGCTTTCAGATTTATAGGACCTTTGTCTTTTGCTTCTGTCATTATTGGGGGGCAGGGTCTGATTGAGATCCAGGCTGACCTGGAACCCAATTCAGAACAGAATTCTCCACCTCCTAGCTGACAGGATTAAGGGTGTAGAGCGACACACACCCTTAAGGATTTTGTCTTTATAAGTCCATCTGTTTGTTTTAATCCCCATACTTGTATACTCTGTGCTGTTTTTTATTGAATGTGCGTAATGCTCAGTTAAAGTTTAGAATTTGTCAACAAATTCACATTCTAGAAAAATGCCAAAAAATTAATAAGATTTCACTTCACTTAAGTAAGATACCAAAGAATAAAAATATAGAACTCATGGTGTAGAAAGCAAAGAATAATGAATTTAGTAAAAGAAAATAATCCAATAAATAACAGTCCACAATAGCCACATATTTATTCACTTAAAGTGATTTTTTTTGGCCTGTCTCATGTAAAAGCAACAAAGAAAACACAGAAGCTCCATGAAAGAAATATCAAAGGAACTCTCACTATAAATTTTGCAGATATTATTAGAAACACAAGATAATTATAAATAATTCTATGTAAAATTTTTTTTTGTTTGATAAACTGAAAATTTTCTAAGACAACACAACTAATCAAAACTAAGTGAAGGGCCAGGGATATGGCTTTGTGAACAAAAGTCCTTGCTGCTCAAGTAGGACAGCCTGAGTTCATATTTCTGGAGTCCACATAAAGCTATACACAGTGGCAAGCATCTGCAATCCCAGTTCTCTTATGGTGAGATGGGAGGTGTAGGCAGGAGAGTCCCAGAATCTTTTGGGCTAGCCAGATTGGTGTGTGCTGTGGTGAATAACAAGAGCTGCTGCCTCATGGTAGAAGGTGAGGATTGACTCCCAAGGATTTTCTCTGACCTCCACGTATGTGCTATGACATGTGTGTACCCATATTCACATATGTGAACACACACAGAAACATACTGTTGCAGTCAGGTTTGCATTGCTGGCAGAAAACACATAACCAAGAGCAACTTGTGGGAAAAAAAATGGTTCATTTTGACTCACAGACTTGAGGGGAAAGCTCCATGATGACAGGGGCATGAGCAGAGGGTGGACATCAACCCCTGGCTAACATCAGGTATTAATTCCCAAGTCACCATCAGCTGGGAACCTAACATTCAGAACACCTAAGTTTATGGGGGACACTTGAATCAAACACATACACACAAGCATACAATATAAAGATGAAAATAACGAAAAAACTAAACTCAAGCAGTAAAAAGACAGGTAAAGATCTTTTGACCATTAGTTACAGTTTATAAAATCTTTCCTATAAAGAAAAATTTCACACTGTATTGGAAAGGCTTTTTATGTATGAGCTACATGAGACCCTATCACCCCTCACACAAAAGTAGTCTGTTCTGTTTCCTGTAACTCTTGTTTGTGTTTTTTTTTTTGAGAGAGAGAGAGAGAGAGAGAAGAGAGAGAGAGAGAGAGAGAGAGGAAGAGGCAGAGAATGGGCATGTCAGGGCCTTTCAGCCGCTGTGAATGAATTTGTGGTAGTTTGAATATATGTCCCCCAATATATTCAGTATTTTATTAGTTATAGTTTGCATCTGCAATCACCTTGCTAGAGGCAATGTCACTGGGGGCTGGTCTTAAGGTGTTAATGGTGTGGGTTTGAGATTCCATTGTAAAGATATGCAAATGTGCCTAGCAGGAGTTCCTGAAGTGTGCTGTGTGACCTTTTGGCTGTAGTTTTGCTCTGTGTGCTGTGGTGGCTGGTTGGCTTTCTTTCTCTCTGCTTGGCCCTAAGAAAGCAGGCTGCTTTTCCTGCCTTTATGGAACTTCCCTGGATCTGTAAGCTTCAATAAATAATATCCCTTTCTCCATAACTGTGCCTTGTCTGGAAGTTCATCTCAGCGAACCTGAAGCTGTCTGCTACAGAATTCCAGACGCGTGCACCCCCTTGTGCGCATATGTGACATTGCGCACTTGTGCCACTTTTGTGTCTGGCTAAATGTGGGACCTGGAGATTTGAACAAGCATTCTTAGACTTTGCAGGCAGGTGCCTTAACCGCTAAGCCATCTCTCCAGCCCTTGTTTGTGTTTTTGTCTATCCACAAATGAAAATATTTTGTCCTACACTTTATCTCTAGAAGTTTTATTTTTAATCTTTTTGCATTTTTTTGTATTTACCTTCTCATGGCTGAGACTAAACACCTGATCAGAAGCAGCTGATGTGAAGAAGATTTTTATCTCAGTTTGTAGGCTCTAGGGGAAGCTCCATGATGACAGGGAAAGCATGGCATGCTCAGAGGCTGGATGTCACCTCTGCCACAGCAGGTGATGATAGGAACAGGAGAGTGAGCCAGACACTGGCAAGGTGGAGCTAGCTACAATACCCTAAAGCCTGCCCCCAACAACAAACCTTCGTCAAAAAGACTTCACCTCCCAATTTACCACCAGCTGGGACCAAGCATTCAAAACACACGAGTTTATGGGGTATATCTGATTCAAACAACTTATGCAGCTCTGTGGCCTTTTTGGTGGGGTGTGTGTGTGTGGGGGGGAAATAACAGAAATATTTATTCACCCCAGATTGAGAAGGTAAAAGGAGATCTAAGAAGTAATTCTATCTGAGCCCAGCTTGGTGAAAAATTAGCTTATTGGGATCCCTTATATGAACATGAATGAGTGGTTATTTACAGGTGTATAGGCAGTTGTATCATCAAAAAGCCCACCTCATCATCACTGGAGTCTTCTCCTGAAAGTTGCCTTATTTGAGCTCCCTGAACAACTATATACACTCAAGATGTCGGCTTTACCCCAACAATTACTGCTTATATAACCTTGAGGAAGGACATCCTAAGTGGCATTTCTTTTAACTAATTTTCTTATTCTTATTTCTTTTTTAAAAGTTTTTTAAAATATTTTATTTGAGGGCCAGGCATGGTGGCACACACCTTTAATCCCAGCACTTGGGAGGCAGAGGTCAGAGGATGGCCATGAGTTTGAAGCCACCCTGAGACTGCATAATGAATTCCAGGTCAGCCAGAGCTAGAGTGAGACCTTACCTCAAAAAACCTACACACACACACACACACACACACACACACACACACACATACACATACACATATATATACATACATACATACATACATATATTTGAGAGAGAGAAAGAGGGAGAGAGAGAGAATGGGCACACTAGGGCCTCTAGTAACTGCAAATAACTCCAGATGCATGTACCCCTTGTGCATCCGGCTTACGTGGGTCCTGGAGAATCGAACCAGGATCCTTTGACTTTGCAGGCAAACACCTTAACTGCTAAGCCATCTCTCCAGCCCCTCTTATTTCTTTTAATTAATTTGCACATGTGAGTATACATATGGTGCACCATGATTTCTTGCTGCTAGATGTACCACATTTTGTGCCTGGCTTTACTTAGGTGCTGGGGATTTGAACCAGGGCTGGAAGGTTTTGCAAATAAGCATCTTTAACTACTGATTGTTTCCTCAACCCCTAAGTCTATTTCTTGTGAGTTTCATGAGACATGTGAGCCTTTCTCTTCCTTCCAGGAGGGGAGTTTTCTATCTGGTATAAACATCTGTAAAACAGTTATCTTGTTTGAATTGATTTCTTACATGTTGTAATATCAGTGTTAGGGAGTCTTTCTTTTATTTTTCTATGTGAATCTGTAGATGTTCTACTAACAATTTCTGGGTCTACACTAGAGTACATGTTGGTGGGCCTGGAACCAATTCAGATCTGCCTCCAAACACATCTTAGGGATGGGCCCTAGGATCCACCCATAGCAACACCTCCTCCAGACATGTGGATGGAGATCTAGAGCTTTAATAAACCCCTAAATCCATTCCAACTACCACAGTCCTTGTATGGTGGGCTTGTTATCATGCCAGTAGATAGGCATATTTTCCTCTGAGGCCCTTGGAGGGCTCCTGTTGGATCATGGAATCAGGTCTCAGGTAGACAGTGCTATTGTAGTGAGTAATTGAGAGAGGCTGACATTGAATCCCAGGGCTGTTTCAAGGTTCATGGTTGAGATGATGTTGTGATCTTCATGCCTGTCACTTTGATCACAGATGCATACATCTGACCATGGGTTTGAGACTAAGAATGAAGAGGAAGAGGCTGGAGCTGATTTACAGGCCCCTTTCAAAATCCGTAATGAACTCTACTTCAATGGGTCCATCTGTAAAGGAAGAGAATATGTCCATAGTTTTGTTTTGAAGAACATAGTCTCTGTGGAGCCAGACAATCTTCGAAGGGGTACAGAGTAAACTCATGAAGAAAGAAGTAAAGGAATTTAGCCATGATCAAAACTGGAGGGTAGAAATGATGATTGGATATAGCAAAATAAATTGTTTTGAGATCCTGTGCTTATTAGAACTTATCAAAGACCCACATTAATCCCCAAAACATGGAGAAGTAAGGTGTTAAGAGTTACTGTGGCCAAAAACTTAATATTAATTCCTTATTATTATTATTATTATTTTTTTTTTTTTTTCGAGGTAGGGTCTCACTCTGGCCTAGGCTGACCTGGAATTCACTATGTAGTCTCAGGGTGACCTCGAACTCACAGTGATCCTCCTACCTCTGCCTCCAGAGTGCTGGGATTAAAGGCATGCGCCACCACGCCTGGCTTTTTCATTATTCATTATTACTGTTGTCCCCTGCATCAATGCAATATGAGTCATCAGATATCTCAGAAGAGCTTCTTAAGTTGTTCTGTTGAGGGATGGAAAGAACACAGCTAGAGACAATACTCTTTATAGAGGATTCTGTAAGTTTTTTTTTTTTCCCCATGGACAGTAAATCAGAGTAAAACTCTTCTTTACTATTCTCTGCTTCAGCTCTTTTTGTTAACTTGAGTCAAGGTTATTTTATTTAAATTTACTCTGGCATTTCATACCCTTTTAATCAGATAAATTTATTTATTATCATTTATTTGTTTTTAATATTATGCATGCTTCTGGGAAGCCAAGACTTCTCCTTCACTTTTATTAAACAAAGGAAAAGGAAGTCCAAAGGATGCTAAGGCATGTAAATGTCTCTTGAGTAGAGCCAGCTAAGCCTTAATGAGCCACTTGGCTCCATAAGTCTTTTCTGTCCCACAAACTCAAGGACCTTTCTCTCAAAGGGAAAAACAACAATAGCCCTGGGGTGTTTATCATATTTGATGAGAGTCTTGTTTCTTTCCCACCATACACACAGACACCATCACCATTCCCCACTGCCTGTATGTAATTATGCCCCTTGGCCAGTGGGTGCATTCAATCACTCATCATGTATTCAGCCCCCAAGTGCCTTTACAAATAAATGGAATGCATCAACTTCACAACTTCCTCTTTTAAACATGCCATCAGTAACTCTGCTTCTGAAGAGTAAGTACAAGATTTGTGGATTTTTTTTCATAGTTTTAGAATCAATTGAAAATAAAAGGATTTATCTCACCAGATTTAGCTCTTGACTCCCCTACTCTCAGTGGAAAGCATGCTTTCATTAAGAGAGCTCTGTGAAATGGTCATCTTGCACACTTAGATCACTCTTTCCAGGAGACCCCAGGGCAATGTGGATGGCTTCTGGTAATCAAAATCATTGCTGGGTATGAGCAGTAGATGAGAAGTGAAGATTATGAAATGAAATCAGAAGAGAAAAACAATATTTAGCTGCATTAGTCTCACACTTATATGATGTCTACTTACTATCATAACTAGCTGATGTGTTGAGGGAAAGTATAGTTGAGTGGTAAGAGTTCCTGATCCAGGTCAATAGGCAAGAATGCCAGGGGAGGGCTTTAGATTTTAAATGTTCAAGAGAGAGGAAAGGAAGAACAAAAATCAGTCAGTGTAATATGTGTGTTTAAGGCATAGGACAGAACTAAGGAGGCATCAGATTCTATACTATCTGCTTCCTTTAGATTTGTTGGGGATATACCCTGACATATTGAAAGAAAAGTTAAGCTTCTTGTCAAAACATTGAAAAATTAAAATCCTAACACTTCATTTTTATTTAATTTAAAAGTTACTTATTTCTTATATGTAACCAAATACCTCTGGGTGCTTTACACATATGTCTTTTAATCTCACAGCAAGACTGCACCGTAGGGAAAACTATCCCATTGTACATGTACAAAAACTGATGGCCTAAGAAGTTATGATGAGCAAGTTAGTATAGCTGGCCAGTGGGAGGCTTGGATCTGCCTCATTGAACTCATGTCCCCAAACTGCTGTCAGTGTAGCTGGACTCATAGCATCTCCATGAAAGCACTAAACTCTGCTTGAGGGAGAAGGCAGAGAGCACAAATGTTACTCAGGACTTGGTCCTCGTCCTCAGACCCCAAAATGTTCAAATTCTTTAAAAAAATGTTTATTCATATTTATTTGAGAAAGAGTGAGGAGAGAGAGAATGGGCATGCCAGGGTCTCTAACAACTGTAGGCAAACTCCAGATGCATACATCACCTTGTGCATCTGGCTTACATGGATTCTGGGGAATAGAACTTGGGTTCTTTGGCTTTGTAGGCAAAAGCCTTAACTACTAAGCCATCTATTCAGCCCCTTAAATTCTTAAAAGGAGAAGTTCAAGGAGTCTGAAAAGCATGCCACACTGGAATGGCCAAAGAAACTATTGGGTGCTTAATTTTAGAAAAGAGAAGGTAGTAGAGGCATGGTAGCTCTATGTAAGTATTTCAAAGTTTTTATATATTCCATATGTATATAATTGGTCATTTATTTATATGGAATATATATGTTCCGTATAAAATCCATATATATATATTCACCATTAAAATAATGATGAGCAATTCATAAGATAAATAACTGAATTTTTAATGATCGAGCTAAGGTTACAGGAAGTAAACTACTTATTACTACAGTAACTTAAGCCTAGTTAATGAAGATCCATCAAAGAAGTGATAGAAGTTATTTTTGAATGAGCTGCAGATACTCAACTATTCATTCACTTTACTTCACAAGTCACTTGGCCAAGAGCTGATTTTTATCATCAAAGAAACAAATTCTTACCTTAAAGGAAGAAATTTGGAAACTTTTCAGGGTTTAACACCACCTGGTGATATTTATTTTCTGTATTTATAATTTCTGCTAAATGCTGGAAGGTGCCAGCAAATGAACTCTCCCTTTACAGAATGTCTGAACTGTCTACCACCTTACACATCTTGAGATAATACCACAGAGCCTATTATGCCCAAAAGACGGGTGACTTTAGAAGATAAAGTCAGAATAGTGAGGGAGAAATGTGCTCATTATTAGCTAGGTGATGATTTATTACTCTTGTATTGTCTAATACTGAGACTCTTCCCAAAGCTCATCAATGGAGAGCCTGGGAAACCCACTGCATTCTCCAGATTTCTATGACAATCTTTTCAAGTTCTCAGTTGCCCTGTCTAAGTATTTTGAGGCTCCTTAGAAATAAATCCAGGGAGCGGTCAGTGTTCTATAAAGCATCAGTTCATGTAAACAGCTAAAAGGAAAGGTGGTATGTAAACCTCACCAGAAAAATTCAAAAGCATTTGTGTGCCAGCTTTGTCTTTTCAGCTGGGGAAGGGTTCAGAAATTCAGAGCTTTAGTCAAGCTCAGAATTTGTTTCCCTACTCATGATTAATCATATTCAAAAATACAAGAGCTTAAAATGATCACTAAAATAGGAAGAGAAAATGAAAAATATATGGATCAAAGATGTAAAGGTATTTTTGTCAAAGAATTAAGTATGTTCTTAGTTGGGGTTTCATAGGCAAATATATATATACATATGGATATATATATATATATATATATATATATATATATATATATATCCACAAGGGTAATATCTTGGAAAAACAGATCAAGATTTTAATGGTTAAAATATGTAATAGTAGCTCAAATACTTTCACCACAATAAATTTCACTGGCTTTACTCACCATACTCACCATACTATTATATAATTTTTATTCAGAAACAAGATATTACCTGTACTATTATTGTAGAACTTTCTGTGAACTAAAAGTCTTCCTTCTCTCCCTTTTTTCTGACGCTTGGTTTTCTGGACAGGCAACATAAGTTTTGTTCATTTCTGGTTCTCTAAATCTTATTCATTACAATAATTGTGTATACATTTAACAAATGTTTTAAGCCTATTTTTGACCAATAACTCAGTATTTGTGGTTTAAGTATAGAAGAGTCATTGATGAGGATATGTACTAACTGAGAATAATGAAAGGTGAACAAGTAATCAACCATAACCAGTATGTACAATGGCACTTGAGGCACATGTAAAAGAGGATGTCTACAGCACAAAGAAAGGTTATTAGATTCACCTTTAAGAGAGGATTTGCTGAGAAAAATAATCTAAAGTCAGAGAAGTCACTCAGGATAATGATGGACAGGTGTGTCAGAGTGGTGGATGGAAATATCCCGAGTTACAAAATCAAATGCTGGGATATGTAAGAAAGGACACCATATGCTGTGCTTAATGAAGTCATGTTTAGTCATGACATCCTTGAGAAACAAGGAAAGAATTATTTTGGTATCTTCTACTTTTTACTAGTAAGAAGTCACTATGGAAGGACTGAGGAGATGGCTCAGTGTTTAAATGTGCTTGGTTGCAAAACCTACTAGCTCAGTTTGATTCTCCAGTACCCATGTGAAGCCAGATGTACAGTGTGGCACATACATCTGGAATTTGTTTGTAGTGGCAAGAAGCCCTAGCATGCCCATATTCTCTCTCTCCCTCTATCAAATAAATGAATATTTTTAAAGAGCCACTATGGCATAATATTGTGAATTTTAACTAGAAAACGATGTTAAGAAGGTGGTAAAAGTAAGATAAAGAGGAAAAATTACCAGGAAAAAATGTCTAAAGTGAGGACAATAGAAAGGAAACAGAGAAGAAAAGATGGCAATGCTGTAGTGAGAAGAAGAAGAGGGTCAAGAAGACTTCTATATTGTGGGTATGAGAGGCTGGGTGGGTAGGACATCATTTCCCACATATAAAATATAGGAAGAGTAGCCGAAGAAAAGGATGCTGTGGGGAAGAACATTTGAGGATGTTCTGGGTTTGTCAATGGACCATTAAGTGCTAACAGAATCCCATTGTATCATTAAAACCATGGATCTGGACCTTGGGAGTCAGCTCTGCGTAGGAATAAAGAATGAGAAGCACCTTAAATAAATCTTAAATAAATGACAGAGTGTGAGGATCAACCATTCTTCCATATAAAGGGACAAAAATCCCAATTGGATGAAACAATGATGCTAAAGGTTGGACAAAGGAAGAGATTACTATGAATTAGTGTGAGAAATAATCAAAGAAAACCAAGAAGGTGTAAATGAAATCATTTTAAAAATGAATACTTTCATTTCTCTTAACAGACTCAGTTTACACAAGAGATGGAGGTTGGAAACCACACCGCAGTGACAGAGTTCATCATTTTGGGGTTAACAGAGGATCCAACTTTGTGTGTTCTCTTCTTTGTGATATTTCTAGGAATATATGTTGTCACTTTACTAGGCAATATCAGCATAATCACTTTAATAAGAAGTTGTCCCCAGCTCCACACCCCCATGTACCTATTCCTTAGTCATCTGGCTTTTGTAGACATTGGTTATTCCACATCAGTCACACCTATTATGCTAATAGGATTTGTTTCACATAGAATGGCTCTCCCTGTGGCTGGCTGTGAAATCCAGCTCTGTTCTGTAGTGACCTTTGGGACAGCCGAATGCTTTCTTCTGGCAGCTATGGCCTATGATCGTTATGTGGCCATCTGTTCTCCCCTGCTCTATTCCACGCATATGTCCCCCAAAGTCTGTTTTCTCTTAGTTGGGGCTTCCTATGTTGGTGGTTGTGTGAATGCTTGGACATTTACTAGTTGTTTATTGAGTCTGTCCTTCTGTGGACCAAATCAGATAGATCATTTTTTCTGTGACTTCTCCCCTTTGTTGAAACTTTCATGTTCAGATGTCTCCATTATTGAAATTATCCCCTCCATCTCTTCTGGCTCCATCATTGTGGTGACAGTGTTTGTCATAGCTGTCTCCTACATCTATATCCTCATCACCATCCTGAAGATGCGCTCCACTGAGGGCCGCCACAAGGCCTTCTCCACCTGTACCTCTCACCTCACTGCGGTCACTCTCTACTATGGAACTATTACATTTATTTATGTGATGCCCAAGTCCAGCTACTCAACTAAACAGAACAGAGTGGTGTCCCTGTTCTACACAGTGGTGATCCCCATGTTGAACCCTCTCATTTATAGTCTGAGGAACAGAGATGTAAAGGAGGCCCTGAGAAAGGCAACTGTGAGAATATATTCATAGAATCTATTCTTTTAAGAAAACTGTAAGGATTTAATTTATTCATGTCACACTTAGCATCTATCACATGCTACCTGAGACACTGTTTAAGTTAATATCTTATTTCTCTATTCTGACTTCACCTCCTGTATACACTTGTATATAAATTGTATGACATCTTTTTTTTTAAACAGGGTTTTGCTTTAGCTCAGGCTGGCCTTGAACTCACAGAGATCTGCCTACCTCTGCCTTCCAAGTGATAAGATTAAAGGTGTGCTCCACCATGCCCAGCTGAAGGACATCTTTAAGTAAAAAAAAAAAAAGTGATAATTAACATTATTGTAACTCCTGCAAGTGTCGAGGGATTTTCATTTTTAAAATTATTTAGCAACCAATAATTTATACTTCCTATGTATCCAGTACCATTCTAAATGCATTCCACATACAAACTTATTTATTCTTCACAACAATTTGATAATGTGATATTATTCATTTTATATTACAAATAGTCTAGAGAGTCAGTAATAGGTGATCATATGTGTTCAGTCAGCATTTGATCAGAGAATCCAACTCTGCAGTCTCTATACTGCTACCACCTTTAATTTTCACAATAAATCTACCATACTGGAATCTTATTCCCCCAAAATCACAGATGAGAAAACCTTAGAGATTGACCTTAGATTAATTTGCCCAGAAATATAAGTGTGGATTCAGGTCCTCTGAGTCTGTATGCTCCATGTCCTGATCTTAAACTATCCCAGCACAATCAGTCCTATGATTTTGGTACTGTTACTGATATAGGGAACTGTCTGTGGTTATCAAGCCCAAGTTGGTACATTGCACCAATCTTTAAAAATATATATATATTTACTTAGTTATTTATTTGAGAAAAAGAAAGAGGCAGAGAGAGAAAGAGAGAGAGAGAGAGAGAAAAGAAAGAAAGAAAGAAAAGGGCATACCAGGGCCTCTAGCCAATGAACTTCAGATGCATGTGCAACCTTGTGCATCTGGTTTACGTGGGTCCTGGGGAATTGGACATGGATCCTTTGGCTTTGCAGGCAAACATATTGAACAAACAAACAAACAGAACCTAGAAGTGTTGTCACAACTTGTACCAACACAATTTTTTTTCTTGTGTAAAAGACCTACTTTCATTTGTGTTATCTTCATTACCAGATAGGCAAGAATGAGGAGAATTTCTGGAATATAGAAACTCAAAACCAAATGCTGGGACAACTGATTATATATCTGAGAGCAAGACTTAGATTTCAAGGGTCCTTCCTCAGTGTAATGGATAAGAAACATTAAAGTTTGGAGATATCTGAAAATATCTACCAAAGTGGAAAATATTTCTATTTCACTATTAAATAAGAATGTGGGATATAATGTTTTCTGTTGAAAAATACTAGGCAAGACTTAAAGATAAAATGGGTAAATTATCGTAAAAAATTCTGAGGTGCTGGTATAGATATGGTCTGTCTTTAACTTCTGTTTTTATTTTTTATTTAAAATGAATAAAATTATAGAATATAGGAAAAGAATTGACACACACTGGCACTCAAACTATGTAGCTATCCTTCCAAGTAGTACACAGGTATCTGAATGTCTCCTGTGGGTATTGGGGGGATCTTCTTCTTTCGGTTCATGAAAAGCAGAACCACAGTCACAGAGAACAAGTGTGTGACTTTGAAAAGATCTTTTCCTGTAGGTAGGCATCTTGCCCGTCCCATGCATGCAAAGCCAGGACAATGAGTGGTTTCCCAGTACTGTTGGTGACAGTTCAGCATGGCTGTTTACCGGACATTTCTGAAGTGACAGGAATTGTGTTGATGCCACAACACCTACTCATCATCTGAACTAAATAATTGCTGTTGAATAAAAGCCATGTGTTTCCTTGTTTAGACATAGTTTGATACTTATGACACTGTAAGCTAAATGATGATCACTAAGCCCAAAGAGGCTACACTTTCCCAACCAGGATTGCAGGTTAATAAATAAAGCATCAAAATATAGTCTTGGGCTGGAGAGATGGCTTAGCGGTTAAGGTGCATTCCTGTGAAGCCTAAAGATCCCAGTTCAAATCTCCAGGTCCCATTTAAGCCAGATGCACATGGTGGGGCATGCATCTGGAGTTTGTTTGCAGTGGCTAGAGGCCCTGATGCACCCATTCTCACTCTCTCTCTCTCTCCCTCTCTCTGTCTCTAATACATAAATAAATAAATAAATAAATAAATAAATAAATAATAAATAAACATAGTCTTACAACATGACTAGATAAAGCAAGATTAGGGCACTGGAGAGATATTTAAGGCATGAGAAGAAACATTGGAAACAGCATATTCAAATGAAAGAGCAGGTTGTGTGGGAATGGTGTGGAAATGATATTTATGAAATATTGTGAATGTGGTGAGGAAAGAGCAATAGAGGGTAATAAAGACTGACATGATCACAATATGTTAAGTGCACACATCAAAATGTCAAAAATGAAAGCTTAGGTATGGTGACAAATGTGTTGGGGATGGATGTGCTAACAGATGCTATCTACTAGAAAACACTTTTAAAAAGTCACGAATTCCATGGGAATATGTACTTTTTCCAGAGTGGAAGTATAGAAGAATTTGTGCAAGGAAGTAAAATCGATAGATATGTTTAGATCTTCTTTTAAATTTTTTAAAATTTATTTATTTTGAGAGAGAGAGTGGCAGATAGAGAGAATGGGCATGTCGGAGCCTCTAGCCACTGCAAATATATTCCAGATGCATGTGGCCCTTTGTGCATCTGGCTTATGTGGGTATTGGGGAGTTGAACCTAGGGCCTTAGGCTTCACAGGCAAATGCCTTAACTGCTATCTCTCAGCCCTTGTTTAGATCTTTGTAACAACAAAGTGAGACCTATCTTTAACTGATTAGGAAACAACTCTAATACACTCGCAACAGAGGGTATTTGAATCAGTTTTGGAGAAGAGTATAAAATAAGGACAATAAAGGTTTGAAAAAGGAGAGAGAACTGGCAGAACTTGCTGAATATTAGACTGGGATTGAGCAGAGAGGAGGAGTCATCGTGACTCCCATGGCCTAGCTGTGGCAAGTGGGTGCTGTGACTGAAACTAATGTTGAGGTCCCAAGATAGAGTGGGAAAGAAGAGACTAGTTTACATGTCAGCAAAACCTGTGATTACTAACGCCCCAGAGCCAATGCCATCGCAGGAGTAGACACTGGGATACTCAAAACTAGGCAAAGGAAAAGAATTCTTTGAGTTCACATGGACCACCCTCTCCAATATCTTTTTCATTCTATCCTATCCTCCCTGCCCCTGCACTTCTGTCTGCCCTGCTCCTTCACAACAACAGCTCAAAAGTAATGAGGGCTTTTATGACTCCCTGAGATTTTGGAACATAATCTGTATAAACTCCAGATTCCTTAGCATAAAGACTGGCCTCTGCATAAACATGGGTCCTTACCTCAGGACCAAGTGTTCAAGGTTTTCCTATGTTTTATGTTAGTGTATTAGCTGAGCTTTGACAACTGAGAAATAATATGTCAATGGCTAGAAAGGAACAATAATAAATATATCTATTAGAATTTATATCTTTCTTGGCATGGTTAGGAATGATTTAGTGAAAAGGCAGGACGAGATCTCAAACACTGATAATTTTCCACCTGTGTGACCTCAGATTCATTCTGGAGTATCAGGGCTTTGAGGTTCATCTTACAGATAGAAATGGGATAACCATTTAGCCTCACTCCTTTCAGAAATACTTGCTGAGAAATCACTGTACTCTAGAAATTGGGTAGAAACTAAATATTGGCATATGTTCCTAAATAAAAGAATGTTTATAGAATTTACCGAAGAAGACACTAAAGAATACTACTTGTCTTTTCACACCATGCTCTAAATTTCAAAGATCGATTTATTTTCTAGTGTCTCTTGATTTATTGATCTATGGCTCTAGTGTGGAAAGACAAATAGGACTCATATGATTTATAAAGGGTAAGGGGGGGCTGGAGGGATTGCTCAGTGGTTCTAGGAGCTTGCTTGCAAAGATGATGACATGGGTTCGATTTCCCCATTACCCATATAGCTCCAGATGCACAAACTGGTGCATGCATCTGGTGTTTGTTTGCAATGGCAGACCCATATTCACTCTCTGTTTCTCAAATAAATAAATAAATAAAAACATAAAAGGGTAAGGTGGTGGTATAGGTGATGTAAGGTAAGGTATTAATGAAATCTCCATATGGCAGGTGATATTTGAATAGAAAATTGAGAAGAACCCATTGGTGTGGAGAGTAGAGAAAATCTGCAAGTTGGAAAATAGCACATACAAATATCCTTCAAATCGCAAGAAATAAAATGGAGGTTATGATAAGCCAGAAGAAGACTCATGGGCCATGGAAATGTGTTTGGATTTTACTATAAAACTAGTGAAAGTACATTAAAATTTTTGAATAGGAATTCATGTTTTTAAATGTCATTCCTGTAAGTCTATGCACAATTTTTCCTTCATTGAAGTGTGGGCAAAAAGCAACTAATGAAAGGCTAATAACCAAACCTGAAAAAAATCACTGCCATCTAGAGTGAAAGAAATTGACTTAGTCGGTATAAGAACCACAGGACTTGCTGGAAGAAAAGTGGGGGTGGACATAAACCAAAGGAGTCAAGGGTAACTGACAAATTCTGCTTAAGATTTCTTAGTGAATGTAAAAGCAATATTATTTATTAGTTGAAGAAAGGCCTTATGTTATCTATTGCATAAATAAACTCAAATGTTAATTGCTTAACAATCTCTTTTATTATAATAATTATTTTTGATCAGGGTCTCAGGTTGAATCTTGCTTGGTAATTTTGCTCCACATGCCACCAGTGGAAACTATCTAGTGATATGGAGGTGGCATCTAAATGTCTGTAGAATTCAAGATGACTATTTTCAGATGCTCAGCATCTTAACAGGGGTTGCTTGAAAATCTTTTCTCCTCATGTCTTTAAGTCTTTCCATTTGGTCTCAACTGCAGGAAACCAAGATTTAACACATGCTGGTTCAAAACTCTAGCATCAAGTTTCAGTATACTGAAAAGCAATATTTTTTATGACTTAGCTTCCAAGAATAACTTTTCTGTGGAGATTTTTCACCCATCACTTATAGTCTATCACAACCACTCTAGCCACAGTTGTAAATAGCAGTTTCACATGCTGATATACATTGAGACACTCACACATTTCCCTAATATGCCAAGTCATCACAGCTCTGGCACTGATTCAGTCATATACCTAAACCCCTCTATTGCTTATCCACATTGTATACTTGAGATATAGTCTCTCCTGCACTGAGAGCTGCCATTTTCAGTCAGATTATCTGACCAAGAAGCCCCAGGAATTCTCTGCTCTGTGTTCCTCACAGAACTGTTCTGTGTGGTTTCAGGTGTGTTTGCCTATGCCCAGCTTTTTTTTTTTTTTTTTTTATCAATATATATTTTTTATTTATATTATTCTGATTTTACATTCATAGTATTGGTTCCATTGTCCTCCTCCCCTTCCTCCCACTTTCAAAGGGGCCCTCATCAATGGGGAATGTTTATCATGCATTGTGAGTTTGCTCAAGAGTTCTGGTGGATAGGCCCCAGTCTCTGTGCATAATGCCCCAACTTGTGACTCTAACAATCTTTCCGCCCCTCTTCCGCGAGTTTCCCTAAGAGCCACATTGGGGTCATTTTAGTTCTGCTTCCTTGATGAGGTTTTGGGAGCCTCTGTGTCTCTGGATATCTGGCTAATGACTGGAGTTGGATGTTCTCTGTATTTATCTCCTTCAGCCTTTTTCTGGTGTTGTGATCGCCTTGAGCGCTGTATTCTTGCCCTTCCCCTGCGTTGTTCTATGGTTTCAGCTGGTGAGGTGTGGTTAGCTGATCCTCCCTTCAGGTTCATTGTCCACCTGAAAAGAGATAAGCAAATTCTCCAACGGAGAGAGAAGTTACTAGATAGAAGGGATAACCATATATGTTTTGGAGGGAACTTTATATGCATTGGCTCTCTTCTAGCCTACTTTTGGTGGCCACTAGATCTTGGAGACTGAGCTCATTTTTTTGTACATGGCTTTGACTTATTTCCCAGTTCCAGCAATGAGTTCCACTCCACTGAGTGGATCTATTAGCCAAATCAAGAACAGTTGGTTACCCCCATGGCTGTTTGCCACTACTGCACTTGTATGAGCATTACGTCAGATGGTTTCCTGCTGGGTATCTTAGACTGCAAGTTGTTTGGACCAATGTCAGACATTTTCCCCAGTTGCTCATGTAGCACCCTCTGGTACTAGACTCGCTAACTGTCTGGGGACTGACCTTCTTCCAGATTCTGGCCAGGTCTCTCTGTGTTTGGTCTTACACACGTATGCTGTCTTCGACAGTAGGGTCTTACCATTAACCTTTGGTGGGTCACCAAGTACTCTGACAGAAGTCTGTCTTTTTTGGGAAACCTTGTAGGTGTTTCAGATCAACAGCTCATTGTGGAAGTTAACCCCTTGCTGGCACTGGGAGTTATAAGTCTGCACCTAGGAAGGTGAGGGAGGAAAAAGATATATAATGTAAAAGAGAAAGTGAGTATAGAAAGGAGAGAGAGAGAGAGAGAGAGAGAGAAGAGAAAGAGAAGCAGGACAAGATTAAAGTTGGCCTTCATCATGTTCTCTCCAGGTTCCTGTGGGTCGAGTATTCCCTCCGTAGGCCTGCTGAAGGATCACTGTTTTAGCCTGTTGTCCAGAGTAAAGGGTTTTGTATTATTTTTCCCTTTTGGGTCCCAATTTGTATCCCCCCCCTTGTCCTCCCTCCCACCCTCTGATTCCCTCCCACCATTACCCTCCCTCCATCCCACCCTCCTTCGTGTCTCGTCCTCAGAGTGTTTATTAGGTTTGGCCACAAGTCACGTGGAATCCGGTTAGGGGCGACAGATAAATGAGACCATGCGACGATTATCTTTTTGTGCTTGGGTGAGCTCACTGAGGATGATCTGTTCCATGTTTGACCATTTTTTTCAAATTTCCTTATTTCATCTTTCCTTACTGCTACGTAGAATTCCATAGTAATATACCACATCTTTGTTATCCATTCATCTAGTGATGGACACCTGGGTTGATTCCAGCTCTTTGCTATTATGAATTGAGCAGCTATAAACATGGTTGAGCAAATGTTTCTGATCTGAGGCTTGGGGCCTTTAGGTTAAATGCCCAATAAGGGAATAACTGGATCCACTGGTAAGTCTATGGCCATCCTTTTCAATAGTCTCCATATAGCTGTCCATAGTGGTTGAACCATTTTACATTCCCACCAACAGTGAAGACTTGTTCCTATTTCTCCACAGCCTCGCCAACATTTGTTTTCATTGTTTTTTTTAATGTTAGCCATCCTTACTGGGGTAAGGTGGAATCTCATTGTTGTTTTAATTTGCATTTCCCTGATGATTAGGGATGTTGAACATTTTCTTAAATGTGTGTTTGCTATTTGTATTTCTTCCTCTGAGAACTCCTGTGCAGTTCTCTGCCCCACTTTGTGAGTGGGTTGATTGGTGATTTATTGTTTAGGTTTTGGAGTTCTTTGTAGATTCTAGAAATTAGGCCTTTGTCAGTTGTATAGCTGGTGAAAATTTTCTCCCATTCTGTGGGTATTCTGCTGGCTTTGGTTATTATATTTTTGTCAGTGAAAAAGCTTTTCAGCTTCATGAGATCCCAATGGTTGAGTGATTGTTTAATTTCCTGAGCTGCTGAGGTTTTGTTCAGGAAATCTTTTCCCACTCCTATATCATGGAAGGTTCCTCCTATTTTTCTTCCAGTAGTAGCAGAGTTTCTGGTTTTATATTAAGGTCTTTTATCCATTTGGACTTAATTTTTGTGCATGGAGAGATGTGTATGTCGAGTTTCATTTTCCTACATATGGTTGTCCAGTTTGTCCAGCACCATTTGTTGAAGATGCTGTCCTTTTTCCATTCTACATTGCTAGGGCCTTTGTCAAATATCAAGTAGCTATAGTTTCTTGACCCAAAGTCTGGGTCTTCAATTCTGTTCCATTGGTCTATATTCCTGTTTTTGTGCCAGTACCAAGTTGTTTTTATTACAATGGCTTTGTAGTATAACTTTAGATCAGGTATGGTGATGCCTCCAGAGGTGTTTCTTTTGCTGAGGATGAGCTTGGATATCCGAGGCCTTCTGCCTTTCCATATGAATTTTGAGATATGCCCAGCTTTTTACAAGGGTGTTGGGAATCAAACTCAGCCATGCTCAAGCTTGCAAGCAATCTCCTAATCATCAAAAAGTTTTGATATTTTTTTTTTTTAGAATTTAACCCCAAAGAGCTCAAATGACAAAAGCAAAATTAGGTGAGGCTACATCAAACTGAAAATATTCTGCACAGCAAAGGAAACGATAAACAAACAAAGATAGCTGACAGACTTGGAGAATGTATTTGCAAACTGGCATCTGATAAGGGGATATTATCCAGCTGCATAAGGAATTTATACAAGCCAATAACAATATATATATATATATATATATATATATATATATATATATATATATATGACATAATTTAAAATATAGTTTGTATCTGCAATCACCTTGCTAGAGGCAATGTCACTGGGGCCATCTTTAAGAAAATACTTTTCTACCAAGTAGTCTTCTTAAGGTGTGGGTGATCACCACCATGAGATTCCATTGTAAAGATATGCAAATGTGCTCTAGCAGGAGTTCCTGAAGTGTGCTGTGTGACCTTTTGTGGCTGGCTGTAGTTTTGCTCTGTGTGCTGTGGTGGCTGGTTGGCTTTTGCTCTCTGCCTGGCCCTGTGAAGAGCAGGCTGCTTCTCCTGCCATTATGGAACTTCCCCTGGATCTGTAAGCTTCAATAAATAATATCCCTTCCTCCATAACTGTGCCTGGTCTGGAAGTTCATCTCAGCGAACCTGAAGCTGTCTGCTACAGTAAAGTGGTACCGAGGAGTGTGGGGTGAGATGAACCTGACCGTGGGATATTCGTCTTTTGGAACCTTTGTTTTGGAGGAATGGGCATGGACTTGGTGCTTGCAACTGAAGATGCCTTCTGGAGTGGTAAGCCAAGTTTTATGGACTATTCTGATGAGAGTTTGAGAATGCTATGCAGATAGTATTGAACTTCGAGGCTTGGCTTATGAGCTTTCTAAGGGGAAGGAAAGACTGCAGAGGACTTTGTTGGAACTGGGCTACTGGCATAAGGGATGGCTATGTTCCGCTATCCAGGCCCAGAAAGTTTGATCAAGGTTAAATTTGTAATGGACAGATGTGCTTGGCTAAAGATATTGGACTGAGATTTTAAGATTTTAAGTTGGAAAACCTGAAGCAAGTTAAAAGTAGAGGCATTGAGACTGGTTTAGCTGGTGCTGCTATTGTCAACACATTAGCAATCTTAAGGAAGGTGGAAGGAAGGTGGCCTGACTTGATTTACATTAAAACAATGGACAGGATGCCTGAGGAAAGACTGTTAAAAATGCAAATTCTTGGAAAGAGCTGACTAGAGAAGGAACCTGCTTTTCAAGGCTATGGTTTATTTTGTCCCTGGATTAAGAATATGGCTGTGTCCTGTACACCTGGTATTAGTTTTGGAAGCATGAAAATGCATGGAGTGGTCATGAGTTGCACACGGTTCCAGGAGCCGCTGCTGAGATGTGGCATGAGGCAGGGCATGAAGACCTCAGGAATAGGCTGGAAGAGCCTTTGGAAGATGGACCGTGGTTTGCATGGAGACCTGAAGATGTTTTGATATACCAGGACTGTGCAAAAGGGCTACCATGGAGTGCAGTGTTGGCATGGGATGAAAGTTTTCCTGGCGACTCTGCCCAGCTGGAGGGGCGGAATTGGAAACCTGAGACTGTCAGTCTCTGGTTATATTGAACTTGAACTGCAGAAGTTTGATGACTGCTGATGGTGGTTGAGTTTGCATTGTTCTAGTCTCTCCTTGCTATGCCTTATACCAGTTAAAATGTTTACTCTGTGCCTTTACATGTTGAAAGTATTTAACTTGTTTGATTTTACAGGACTCACTATCTTAAGTTGATCAAGACTGTGAGAACCTTTGAAATTGGACTGAGTACAATTTACAATGTGTGATAGTTATAAATCTATTAAATAGGAGCTAAATATATTAAATAGGGCTGACTGGAGAAGGTTTTCAAGGCTGTGGTTTATTTTGTCCCTGGATTAAGAATATGGCTGTGTCCTGCAACCTGGTATTAGTTTTGGAAGCATGAAAATGCATGGAGTGGTCTGTGTTGCACCTTTTCCAGGCTGCTGCTGAGATGCAGCTGAGGCAGGGTGAAGACCTGGAATAGGCTGGAGCTTTGGAAGATGGACCGTGGTTTGCATGGAGACTGAAGATGTTTTGATATACCTGTGACTGTGCAAAAGGGCTACCATGGAGTGCAGTGTTGGCATGGGATGAAAGTTTTCCCTGGCGACTCTGCCCAGCTGGAGGGGCAATTGGAAAACCTGAGACTGTCAGTCTCTGGTTATATTGAACTGAACTGCAGAAGTTTGATGACTGCTGATGGTGGTTGAGTTTGCATTGTTCTAGTCTCTCCTTGCTATGCCTTATACCAGTTAAAATGTTTACTCTGTGCCTACATGTTGAAAGTATTTAACTTGTTTGATTTTACAGGACTCACTATCTTAAGTTGATCAAGACTGTGAGAACCTTTGAAATTGGACTGAGTACAATTTACAATGTGTGATAGTTATAAATCTATTAAATAGGAGCTAAATATATTCAGGATGGTGGTGAGTTTGAATATATGTCCCCAATATATTCAGTGTTTTATTATTTTATAGTTTGGACACAACCACTGTGCCAGCAGAGACTGAAGGAATAACTGTGGAGACACTGATATCGGAACAGGAGAGTTCAACTAAAGGAGCAAAATCACAGAAAAAATGATTAACTGTTTTTGGACCACAGAAGACAAAAGAAAAGAAGGAAATGGTGAAGGAAGAAGCATTCAGGAATGCCCCTACATAAGTTACTACAAGCAACTGGATGCAGACCTGTGAGGACATTTTGAATGAATAAAGCAGTGGGCTGCAGATGGCCACAAAGCGATCATAGGCCATGGCAGCCAGAACAAAACATTCCACTGTTCCAAAAAAAGCAACTGCGCCAAGCTGGATGGTACACCCCAGATAGGAGATGGTGTTTCTCTCCACTAGGAAGTTCACAAGCATGTTGGGTGTGACAGAAGATGAAAAGCCCATGTCAGCAGAAGCCAAATGGCTCAGGAAAAAGTACATGGGGTGTTGGAGCTGAGAAGAGACTCTGATGAGAACGATTGTGCTGAGGTTTCCGGACACAGTCACGAGGTAAATGCTCAGGATGACCATGAAGAGGATGACTCGCAGGACTGGGTCGTCGGTTAAGCCCAATAAAATGAAATCTGTCAATGCAGTGTGATTCCCATCTGCCAGGAAATCCATGGGACAGTGCAGCTGCTGCTAACACAAAGCTGTGATGGACACATGGCATTTATAATCATTGTTTATTACTTGGCAGTTATTTTGATGTAGTCACATAATCTTTAACAAGAAGTTTGAAATTATTATAAATAAACATATCTCAAGAAAAAAAAATTGGTCTTATAGTTGGGGTTTCACTCTGGATTCCCAGGGTTCATATATTCATGCATAATAAGTCTGTAAAAATGATTCAACTAGAAATTCAAAAATTCACTTTAAAGAATGTATAGATTTTCTTAAACTTATGTTTATTGTAAAACATATCTGAATGGTTAAAGCTAAACAATAAAAAATGTGAAACTTATAAAAATTATAAAATAGTTATCATAAGTTTAACAAATGATTAAAATACACAAACATGGTATTATGTAATGAAGATAAGTAATCAGTAAGCTTTTTGAGTGATTTACAGTGGCATGGGAATAAAAATTGTGTATAATTCTATTTTTGTTTGTATGAAGTATAGTATTAAGTATATTATTACTTTCATTTTAAATTGAAAACACTTAATCTTAAAATGTTACACAAGAAGATTTCATGGGAAGTGGTTTTGAAACCCAGGCAGGGTGAACTCAGTCTATTCTTTTAATAACTATATTATATTGGAGGAGTTACAATAAAATTGAGGGCCACATGAATTTGGAGACATGGCAGGTCAGCTTTTCAGCTTTGATAATTAACACATAGAAGAGGTGCTTTATTTGTGACACAAAGTTTATGAGTTAATCAAGGCCATGCCTTAAAGACTGTATTGAAAGAGAAAGAAATGTTCTTGTTAGGACAGATAAGTAATACCAAGGACTGCACATTAAAATTATGGATGGAGATATCTATTATAAACTGATTAAGTAGTTTAAGTATTTCAACTCAAACCACTGCTTTATCAAATTATTTGATGTAAATTTAGTCATCCTGTAAACATATGGATAACTCTTAGAACATTATCATTAACATTAGTTTATTTATACACACAAAATCCATTCCTATGGCAACAATGTTCTCTAAGTGGAGTATGTTGAAATAAAGTAACCTAACTTTCAAAACAGTACATTGGTGAATAAATATTTAACTTTAAAATATTGAGTTTACTCAGGTTCACCCAGTTGGGAGCCAGATAGATTCTCATCTCCTGAGATGTTGGCTTTATGTACCAATGTTTGTATCTGGACCTGTGATGCTGGAATATTCAAGCCAAAAAAAGCAAATGAATTTCTGAGCCTTTTAATTGGGTGTGAAGTATAGAAACTGTGGGTTTTTTTTCGAACCTGTTTATTCATAGGAATTTGACTACAGAAATATTTGATTCAGCTATTTTTTTCTAGTTAATTCTATGATACCATGGCTGATACATACTGTACATTTTCATGGAAGACAGTATTCTCCAATGGTAAAGAAAAATCACTGAACTCCTACAAAACCAGATATCCAGAGACACAGAGGCTCCCAAGACCTCATCACTGAAGTAGACCTAAAACGAACCCAACATGGCTCAGGGAAATATGTGGAAGAGGGCACAGGAACATTGTTAGAGCCAAAAGTTGGGACGTTATACACAGAGACATTGACTCTTCCCCACAACTGATGCTTACCCCCACAATGCACGACCCACATTACCCAATGAGGAGGGACCGTTTCGGAGTGGGCAGGACAGGGAGGAGGTTAACAATGGTACCAACATGGCTGTATACACACTACGTACATAAGCATAAGCAAAAAAAAAAAAAAGAAGGAGAAGAAGAAAATCAGCAAAAGATACTTACGTGAAATGCCAAATCTTACCTCTGAAGATAGGAATTCATTTTAAAGTATGAAATACAAGATTCCTATGATTTTATAGATACTGCATTACTTTCTGGTGTTTGTCATTGGGGATAAGTCTCTGAAGAGTCTGTGGACCCAAATGTGAATTCATATACACCAGGGTCATTAGCACAATCTCAGATGAATTTAGAGCAGTTCATTTCATATGAACACAACTAACTTTCAAGGAGTCTGTCAACCTAAAGTGATCTTTTCCATTTAATATAAGTACTAGTGAGCTTTCATTTGATGATTATTAGAAGTATAGGATAACAAGTCTCTCAGGTAAATATTGGTTTTTAATTTTATTTGATATTTTAGAGTATACTAAACCATAAACATAAACATAAAATGGACTTCTTTTTTAAAACATTTTTATTTATTTTTTTAAGTATTTTTAATTTATTTGAGAGATTCAGAGAAAGAGAGAGAGAGAGAGAGGGGAGAGAGTGGGTGATCCAGGGCCTCCAGCCACTGCAAACAAACTCCAGACGCATGTGCCACCTTGGGCATGTGGCTTACGTGGGTCCTGGGGAATTGAATCAGGGTCATTTGGCCCTACAGGCAAAATGCCTTAACTGCTAAGCCATCCCTCCATCCCTAAAATGGGCTTCTTTAGTTTATTTCACTCAATGTCTGTTCACTTCATTAAATACTTTGTTTTGATGGATGTACTGTCCTCCATAAGATAGACACATGGAGTAATACAGGAAAGATTAAAAATATAAAGTTGAAGTTTATTTATTTTTATTTTTATTTAAGGAAGGGAAGAGTTTATTTCCTTACAGTTCCAGAGAGTAGATGCCATCATGGTTGAGAATACAAGATGGCAGGAGCTTGAGGTAGTTGGTGACTTACTACACTAGTCAGCTTTTCATTACTGGGATGAACTTCCAAACCAAGCGCAGTTATGGAAGGAAGGAAATTTGCTTGAAGCTTGCAGATTTAGGGTAAGTTCCATGATGGCAGAAGAAGTTGTGTTTCTTTCACAGGTAAAACCAGAGAGAAATGCCACCACCAGCACCATAAGCAAGCACACTCCAGGAACCCAGGGGGAGAACATGCACTTTGCATATCTTTGTCTGGAATTCCACATTTACCCCCACAACTAAGGGCTGGGCCTAGGATCCACCCACAGTAACACCAAGTTAAAAGCTAGAATAAAACTCCTGAATCTATTGAAACTACCATAATAAATTCATAATCATCTCACATTGTATATTGTTCTCAGGTCAAATTCAAAAGTCCTATAGTCTTCACCAACTTAAAATAGTTCCAAAGTCCCAAGTCTCATTTGAGATTTAAGATTGTCTCTTAGCTGTGAGTCCTGTAAAATACAAACAAGTTATATAAAGGAACAGAGTACCATTTACAAATGCTATAAGGCATAACAAGGAGAGGCTGGTCCAATGAAAACTCAATAACCATCAAGAAAACATCAAACATTGGCAGTTTAAGTCTGATATCATAACCAGTGACTGACAGTCTCCTGAATTCCTAATTCTGCCCCTTTCAGCTCGGCTGAGTAGCCAGGAAAAACTTCCATCCTGAGCCAACAGGGTTCCATGGTAGTCCTTGCGCAGAGATGGTATAACCAAAAGATCTTCGGATCTCCATGCAAACCACGGTCCATCTTCCAGGGGCTCCACTGGCCTATCTGGTCATCACACTTTGCCTATATGCCACATCTCAGCAGCAGCTCCTGAAACCATGTGCACTTCATGACCCACTCCATGCATCTTTCATGCTGCTGAAACCAATACCAGGTGTGTAGCACACAGCCATCTTCTTAATGCAGGTATGAAATAAATCTTGACCTTAGAGAGCAGGTTCCTTCCTTTCAGTCAAGTCAAAGTAGTTTGCATTTCTACCATCCAGTGTTTCTTGAGGCATCCTTTCCATTGTTTTCATGTGAAGTAGTCAGGCCATCTTCCTCCCAGATGCTAATGTATTTGACAATAGCAGCTTCAGGTACCACCCTCAGTGCCCCTAATTTTAAACTTGCTTGAGTTTTTCCAAATTTAAATCTTAAATTTCTCAGTTCCATATCTTTAGTCAAGCACATCAATGCATTATGAATATAACCTTGCTCAAACTCTCTGGGCATGAGCACCAGAATGCAGTCAGCCCTTATGCCAGTAGCCCAGTTCCAACAAAGTTCTCTGTAGTCTTTCCTTCCCCTTAGAAAGTTCATCAGCAAAGACTCCAAATGTTTGTAATATGTAGAGTGTGTCTCCTAATATCTGATGTGACATATACTGTGGAGCTGGCCTTAAATCCCATGAGAAAGAAATAAGTTGTACCCACTTAGGTCATGCCACTATAACACATTGAAGCATACCTTGCCTGAGATATTGGTATGACTGGGGAATGCATTTTACATGTTTTTGCAGGAGGGTTGGAGCTATTTTGCCCCAGCAGTTGTATAAGTTTAAACTTGATCCAAAAATTCTTCTTCAGAGTGTACACAAAAGGCAAGGAAATCAGCAACACATGGAGATATGTAAACCACCTTGTTAATTCCTGCACAATTCAGGGTGCACAAGACATGGAAACAATCTAAGGCTGTCTATGACAAGTGGATAGAGAAATTAGGACATCTACATAAATGAATATTATTTAGTGGTAAAGAAAGTTTCCGTCCCATGTAGAAACAACCCATAGTGTTTATCAGAAGTTTTAAAATATTTTTATTTGTTTTATTTATTTATTAAAGAGAGAGAGAGAGAAAGAGAGATAGAAAATGAGTGTGCCTGGTCATGAGTACAGTTACTATGCACCCCTTAGGTTGAGCTGCTGTTGGAAGTGGACACAATAGTTGCATCAGATAAACACTTAAAAATATAAATACAAGGGAAGGCGTTTTCAGGATATGAAATTTATGGGAGAGAGTTGGTTATTCATGACTGCATATATTTACAAAACAAAACCTACTGTTATTCATCATTTGATATGAGAAAATTAACCCTCTACATATACTATAAAATCTCCATATCCAGGTGAATACATATCAAAACCTATTTCAACCACTGACACAAAGTTAGCATCTATTGTTATGTCCACAGATACCATGATTTCCCCAAGTCTCTAAGAACATATCTTCCTATCAAGCTGTCTTTTCAAGGCTCCCTTAATCTCATTATTTCTCAAGCTGTAGATGAGGGGGTTCAACATGGGGATCACCACCAAGTAGAACAGGGAAATCACCTTGTTCTGGTCAGTGGAGAAGCTGGACTTGGGCATCACATAAATGAATGTGATGGTGCCATAGAAGAGAGTGACCGCAGTGAGGTGGGAGGTGCAGGTGGAGAAGGCCTTGTGGCGGCCCTCGGTAGAGCGCATCTTCAGGATGGTGATGAGGATGTAGACGTAGGAGACGGCTATGACAATCATTGTGGTTGCAACAACTGTGCCAGTAGATATCGAGGGTATAATTTCAGAGACTGTAACATCAGAACATGAAAGTTTAACTAAAGGAGCAAGATCACAAAAAAAATGGTTGATTTTGTTTGGTCCACAAAAGACAAAAGAAAAGAAGGAAAAAGTAAAGCAGCAAGAATTAAGTAAACCACCACATAAGCTACTACAAGCAACTGGACACAGACTCTTGTGGACATTTTGGTTGAGTAAAGCAGTGGGCTGCAGATGGCCACGAAGCGATCATAGGCCATGGCAGCCAGGAGGAAGCACTCCATTGTCCCAAAGAAAGAAGATGTGCCATACTGGATGACACAGCCAAGGTAGGAGATGGTATTTCTCTCCACAAGGAAGTTCACAAGCATGTTGGGTGTGACAGAAGATGAACATCCTATGTCAGTAGAAGCCAAGTGGCTCAGGAAAAAGTACATGGGGTGATGGAGCTGAGAAGAGACTCTGATGAGAACGATTGTGCTGAGGTTGTGCTGTCACCAGGTAGATGCCCAGGAAAAAGAGGGTGACAGTCACGAGGTTAAACCCAGAAAATGAACTCTGTCACTGCAGATGATTCCCATCTGCCAGAACTCCATGAGATGAGCTGCTGCAAAACAAGACTGTGATGGACACATGACATGAAAATATTTATGAACATGTGGTTTCATTCTCATTTATACCTGGATTGTAGCTAAAAAACAAATGAACTTCAAGTCACTGCATGCATAATTAATGTGTTTAAAACATGATCTGGAGATGGCTTAGCAGTTAAGGTGCTGCCAGGAAATCCAAAGGACAGTTCAAATGGACTGCCAAAACCAGATGCACAAGGGGGCACTGCTCTGGAGTTAAATGCCAATTATAAATAAAATAATTCAAAATGTTTAACTTTTTTGTGTCTATCTCCTTCCCCTTTGTGCTACAAATCAGATATCCAGAGATTAGAGATAAAAAAATATTCAAGTTCCAGGGAAATTCAGGGAAAAGGGGGCAGAAAGATTGTTAGAGCCATGAGTTGTGTCATTACACACAGAGTCATTGCCTCTCCCACATAACTGATGGCTAGCCCCATAAGGCAAGACCCACAATACCCATGGCGGGGGGACAGGCAGCAGGCTAATGGTACCATAAGGGGTATATATATATATACTATATACATAACTAATAAAAAATGTTTAAGGGATGGAGAGATAACTTAGTGGTTAAAGCACCTGACTACTAAGCCTAAGAATGTCCCTCCAGGTCCCCCGTTTAGCCAAATGCAGTGATGCAAGGGCACGATGCCACACTTGCCCACAAAGAGACACACACGTCTGGAGTTTGTTCCCAGAGCCTGAGAGGCTGCTGGCTTGCCCATTCTCATTCTCATTCTCTATCTGTCTCTCTGACTCTCTCCAAAAAATAAAGTTTAAAATGAAATTTGCTTAAAATAATATACACATTTTCTTTGATCTATAAAACATACCTGAGTCACAGAAAAGCTCGGAATTTAAAAATGTGACTTATGGAAATTATAAAATAATTATCATAAATACAACAAAGGATTGAAATGTACAAATATAATGTTATGTAATGAAGACTCAGTCACTAATGCTACTTGAATTGGATGTTATTAAATCATGAAAACAGGGTTAAAAATTCATGTGTAATTCTATTTTCATTTCTATGAAGTAGAGCTTTAAGTATGTTTATTAGTTCCATTTAGTTTGGGAACAAATTACTTTGAAAATGTTAAGCAACTTATGGCTTCATATGAAGTGGTTGGACTGGGATTTGAACCTCAACCATGTTGAACTTGCTCTGTTTCTTTACTAATAAGACTAAATTAGAGGAGTTGCAATGAAGATGAGGGCACATAGCAGGTCAGCATTTCAGTTTTTTGAGTGTTAACACATAAAAGAGATACTTTCCTACTGACATCATTAATCAAAGCTGTCAGTTAAACGCACCCTGCTTTAAGGACAATATTTAGAATAGAAATGTATTTTCTTTTTAGATCTGGTAAGAAATGAACTCAAAATGAAATTATAGGTGGAAACACCTATTTGTAACTTTACTAAATAGTTTAATATTTCAATGGAATCACTGGTTTATGAACCAGTATCAACCTAATTACCGTGAAAAGTTATGAATAGCATTTGGAACTTGAGACTTGTCTAATCACACACACCAAATCCACTCTTAAGGTAACAATGTTCTCTTTAGTGAGGTATGATGGAATGAAATAATGTGATGTTCAATGAAGTACATAGGTGAATAAATATTCAGTTTACATGTTAAAAAGCTTTTTTGTAATCACTAATGGTTTTTAATGCAATGTTCTTTGTGTAAGTATGTTGAATATACATATTTAATGACAGTCAAATCAAGTTAATTCAGGAATAATGGGATGAAGGAAAAAATCACTCTTAACCACAGTGTTCAAAAATAAACACAGCAAAAAAATTTGGTGATATCCTATTACATAGTATCCAAATGATTACAAGGAGTTAATATTTGTGAATCTTGATATACTGTCTGTCACATGTAGTATATAAGTGCTTGTATTGTCCTACCAGGGAATTCAAGTGAATACCAAATCAACCTGGGAGAGCTGGGCTATGACTACTTACCAAAAACCCAGTGGAGACTCTCTGAAAGAGGAACAAATGGTAATGGATTCAGGAGAGCATTCATAGGGGTTACTTTCCCTTCATTTTAAAAAAATTTTAATATATAATAACATATTGTACTTTTTTATTCCCTCACCCCTTTTCCCTGGGCCCCCCTCCTCAGCGGGGTTATGGGATTCACTGTGGGGTCATGCAGGCCTCAGTCAGTCCCAATGAGGTAGTTGGGGGACCATGCCTCAGGGTATTCCCACCCACTCTTTGGCTCTTACAGTCCTTCTCTCCAGTCTTTCTTGATGTTCCCTGAGTCATGGCCGGTTTGTTGGTAGTCTGACTTAGTGTTGCTCTTCATCTTTTTTTGTTTGTTTGTTTTTTGAGGTAGGATCTCACTCTAGCCCAGGCTGACCTGGAATTCACTATTTATTCTCAGGGTGGCCTCAAACTCACAGTGACCCTCCTACCTCTGCCTCCTGTGCTGGGATTAAAGGTGTGTGCCACCACGCCTGGCCCTTCATCTTTCATTTAATTACTAAAACGGGTTCTAGTCCAGACACAGAGTGAGGCAAACTGTGAGTTTTGTCTTCTACCTCTGCCTCCAAGTGCTGGGATTAAAGACTTGCACAGTCACACCCAGCCTTGGGTTTAGTTTTAAATAGCAAAGTTCCCAGCTGAAGGAGCGCATCATAAGAGAGGCTGAGAAGGCTTGAGGAAATGACCATTTGGGTTCCCAGAAAGTACCTACATCTACTTTGAACAAGACTGCATGGGCTGATAGGACGTCTGTGATTGTGGAAAGATAGAATGTTACAGATTCAGAGCCAGTTTGTCGTGAGCTAGCCCCTCACTAGTCATGTATTATCCACCTCTGTGTCTGGCTTAACATCCTTGTGACTATCTGGTAATCAGGTGAAACCATTTTGGAATATACTAATTTTCCACCAGTTTCCACCAATACAGAGGCTAAGACTGTCATCATACAGCATGTTAAGTCTATAGCAGAGATTGACTACTTTGTTGTAACCCTGATGTTTCAATTAATATATTTGAAAAGTGCTTTGATTTATTTGTTGTTCTGTAACTATAAAAATTTCATGAAATTGCTAAATTGCTGGAACACAAAATTTGGGATAACCTAAACCTGTGTTCCTGGACCAAAATAAAGTATCATTTCCTTAAAAAAAGTTGTATCACATACATAATTATACATATAATTTTAATAATGTAAATATAAAGTTGTGAATAATGTTTAATTAAATATACCCAGGTTCATCCAGCCTGGGGCCAGTTGGATTCTCATCTCCTGAGATGTTGGCTTTATGTCCCTGGGCTTGGCTAGTGTCTGGGCCTGTGATGCTGGAACATTCAGTCAATAAACCAAGTCGGTCTTTTCCACCAGACATTTACTGAGAAGAAGCCAACAAGCACTTCAAAGCTAATGAATTGCTGAGCTTTTTCATTGAGTGTGAAGTTTAGAAACTATTAAAGATCTTAAGTGTGAGGAAATAAGGAATCTTTGAAAGCTGAGTTATGCTTGATAATTCACAGGAACTTGACTACAGAACTGGTTGATTTGGCTAAAATGTTTTCTTTGTTCCAGTTGATTGCCTGATGCCATCTGACTGGATTGCCAGCCATGGCTGGTACATACAGATACTTTTTCAAGGAGGAAAGTATTCTCCAAAGATAAAGGAAAATCAGCAAAAGATATTTTTACCCGCCACAGCAAACCTTACCTCTGGAAATAAGAATCCATTTTCAAGTATAAAATACAAGGCTACTATGATTTTATAGCTGCCTCACTGTCTTCTATTGTTCATCATTGGGGATAGGTCTCCAAAGAGCCCTTGGACTCAAATGTGAATTCATATACACCAAGGTCATTATCACATTCTCAGATGAATATTAGCAGTTCATTGCATATTAACACAACTAGCCTTCAAGGAGTCTGTCAATCTAAAGAGATCTTTTCTGTTTAATACAAGTACTAGTGACATTTTATTTGATAATTATTGAAAGTACTTGATAGCAAGGTATCAGAGGTAAATATTTGCTTAAATTTTATCTGATTTCAAGTTAAGAGTCTACTACATCTTAAAAACAGAATGGATTTCTTTTTTTTTTTTTTTTTTTATTCACTGTCTGTTCAGTTCAATAAGTACTTCGTGATGATGGATGTACTACCCTCTGTGAGACACCTTGAATAATACAGGAGGAAATAGATGTAAAGTTGAGGGTCATTAATTTTTTATTTTGGTGAATATGTAGTGTGAGCCTATGTATGTGTATGTGAATATTCATGCCATCTGTGTGCACATGCGGGGAAATACATCTGAAGTCCTCCTCTCTGACTCTGTGAACTTATTTCTCAGAGACATAATTTCAAGTGAACCTGAAGCTTACCTATTTTCATTTAGCCTGCTTGACAGTGAGTTCCAGAAAACCTTCTGACTCTGCCACCCTCACCACTGGGGTCACTGGCATATTTAGCCACACGAATATTTTTAGTAGGTGGTGAGATGAGCTTGGGTTCTCATGCAGCAAACATTTTTAACCACTGAGCCATATCTCAGTACCCTAAAGTTGAGATTTAAAATATGTTTTATTTATTTATTTGAGAGAGAGAGAGAGAGAGAGAGAGAGAGTCAAGCCAGGTATAAAATGTTAATGCTGGCATAGGTCCTGGAGAATCAAACTGTTTGGTGAAAAATGCCTTAACCCCTAAGCCATCTCTCTAGCTCTAGGTTGAGAATTAATATTTACTTTATCTGTAAAAGAGGCACAGGGGACATCTAAAGAATTGACAACTGGTTTGGCCAGTTATGTTATGATGGAGGATGATAGACACTGTGGTCTTCAGCTTGCAGACTTAGTCTAACAGTTTTGGTCATCCTAATTGTATAAAACCTCTACATTGGACTACTGATGCTCCATGGTGTAATTGTTGATCTCTGAACATTAACTGAATTTTACTCAAGCTTCCTCAGCAAAGCTCTGTGCTTAACACTTTGTATATATTATCTCATTTTATCTTTCCAGTGATCTGGTGGGGTATTTCTATTGTAATAATTTAAAGATGAGAGAAATGAGGCTTAATCTACTTTTCCAAACATATTCATAAGTACAATGAAGCCCATGTTTAGGATTCAGGTCAAAATGGATACTAGAATATAAAGTGTGAACAGTACTGTCACCAAGTGCCTCAGTAATGATGAATGAGTATTCATGGAAAGATATAGCAAAATCATTTGTCCATTAATCCCTTCAAAGATTATTTTGCACAATTGTGTTCTGGAGACTGAGTAAACTCTGAAGATGGGTCAGCGAATTCAACGTTTTTTAACTTTCAGTTGGGAGGACAATAGAGAATAAAGGAACACTTTAAATATATAACATGGCAGGTGGCTGTTGTATGACTTTTCCTGTTGAAATGTAACCAAAAGTCTATTCAACCCTCACAGGGAAGCAATGACAGGCCAAAGAGATGATTCCACCCAAATCTAGCTTAAATAATGAGTTTATTGGGGTTACTTACAGAAGTAAGGGTGAGGGTTTTCTTACCAGAGCATTGACGACTCAAGAGGAGCTGACTCACAGGAAAGGCCCCTCACCACGAGTGGTGGATCCCGAAGCTGTATTTCTGGAGCTGTTGCACATGTTGGTAGCTCAGCTGGTCAGAGGGTCTCTTCTCTCCAGCAACTTGTACTGCTTTTATAACCTTGGGGAGGGTCTTTGGAATGTCTTAACTTTAAGATACTTCCTATTTCTTGTATATTTCCATGGAATTTCTGAGTCTTATGAGTGTCCTTTCTCCTAGGACAGAATATTTAAAATTAATATTAATATTTAAAGGATACACCAGCACAGTACTCTACCCCTTCCTCAGGCTCTTAAATTCATTACAAACCTTCTTCTGCATTTTTCAATGAATTTTAGAGGTACCAAACATATCTAATTATGTATTCTGCATCTCACCAAGCATTGTTCTATTATACCACAGCAAAGGCTCAGATTCTCTGGAGTTTGGCTGGTTTTGAGTCTCTATAATGTACCTCATATTTAAAAAAATGAATGTTGACCACAGTCATAATCTATAGGCATAAACGCAAATATTAAGAATGGAGTTTGATAAGTACATCTTATCCATTTAACAAAACAGTAGCAGCTAGTTCCCCACTGGGGCCCATGATCTCCCAACCATGTGCTTTTATCCTGGCATACTGTATCTGATGTGAGTTATATACTGTGGAGCTAGCTTTAATCCAATGGGCAAACACTTGGTTGACCCATAACTGTCATGCCACTGTTGTACATTGATGCCCATCTTACCTGGGATATTAGTATGAGTGTGGGATGAAGTTTTCATGGTTTGGCAGGATGCTTGCTCTTCATTCTGCTCCAGCAGCTGTATGGTGCCTTCAGGCACATGAGAGCTAGCAGTCAAGGCAGTACCTTTCAGTTTAATCCCAGATGGTCTTCTCCATATCCTGCAATGAAAGCCTGCATCATCTTGAGTAAGAGGGGCTTAACATCTGGTTCTGGCTTCCAAGAAACAGTGGTTGTACCGACATTCATTGTTTATGGTATCTTGGGGTCTCCACTGACAATAACCCACTGGGTGGCAGCCCACCACTTCTTTGTTGTTGTCATAACATTCATTTTGGCTTTGTGGCTACAGGTGAGAAACTGTCTTTCGGATTGTTTTCCTCTTTATGGTTACTTTCAAGATTTTTCTGTCTTTAGTTTCAAATGTTTAATTAGAACATGCCTTAAATCACATTTCTATGTCAGAAGTAAATTGTGGAACTTCCTGAATCTGCAGGTCAGGTGACCTCCTTGTTCATCATCCTGTGGACACTGACTTTCATATTCCAGAGGAGTTTGTTAACTAGAGTTCTCCTGCTGTCGAATTGCTCACTGGACATTCAGTATTCATTTCTTTGACAAGTTTTGGGATATTTTCACCTATTATTTCTCTGAACACTGATCTCCCCCTCCCCTTTGATTGGCCTCTCTTTCTGGAGCACCCAATATCTCAAAGTTGGCGCTACTTTTATTGACTCACAGATATACATAGTTATGAATTCTGGTTTTCATTATTCAGATCCTCTGAATTTTGGCTGTATGGCTGCAACATCGGTACCTTCCTTCTATTATTGAGCCCAATAACAAGATTATTTAATTTCAGTAATTGTATTTCCCTAGCTCTTAAATTTCTTCTTTGTTTATTTTATTGTTACTATTTTTATTTTGTATGGTCATAACTATCCATAATTATACACATATATAGGTTATATGTGATGTTCAAAATCATGCACACATTTAATAACGATCATATTATGGTTATTAACACATGCATTATCATGCTATGTGAGTTGCTGGTGGATCATAACCACCAACAGTGTAAAGAGGCAAGGGATCCTGCTAGCTATGACATTAACCAGCCAGGGAAGCTGTACAAGCCTGTGAAATAGTGGCACTCAGCCTATGTGGGTAACCAATGGCTCTCTGATTGGATAAGCAGACTGCTCAGTGGGAAAGAACTAATAGCTGATACTGAAATCCGAGTCAAAATACGATAGGTATTATTGTCATTTGGTAGTTTGAATGTTTGACCCCTTAGACCCAGTCATTTTTGATTAAACTTCCTACTTTACCCCCTAGCAGGCAGATTACTGCTTTACGAGGCATGTCACTTGGGGGGGTTGTGAATCTGAACCTAGTGCAGCCCAAAGGTGTGTTTAGGGACAGATCATCATTCTAGCCCAAAGGTGTGGGAAGAGTATTTTGGTTTGTGGCCCTTCATGCTTGCTATTTGTGCCAGCCTTTTGTTTGTTTCTCTCTGCTTCTATGAAAGGGGAACAGCTTCTTCTACCATTGATAGAGCCTCACCTGCATCAGTAAGCATGAAAAAAATCACTTCCTCCCACAACTGTGTCTGGTGGGTTGTTTATCCAAGCAATGTGAGCCTACTACAGCTGTCATCGACTCCAGGGAGTAGCTTCCACTCATCTTTGGCTGAAAAGAGAGGAATCACCCATCAAAATATCTCTCAATTAAATATGTGTTTTCCCTTTTATGTATGCTAACTCTCACTGTTGGTTGGAGAATCTATCTTCCTTTTCACAGAAGACAGTGAAAATGGAGACAAGCAAAATTCATCACCAGGGCAAGAAAAGATAGCCAGCTGCCTAGCATAAGGTGATCCACCTCTAGCACATCTGCCAGGGCCCAGTTGACACCAGAGGAATTGATAAGGTAAACATGGGTGCTGCTCACATGGCTACCCTGACAACCTGCTCCAGGGAGGTGGCAATAGACACCAAGGACACTCAAAACATATCAAAGCAGACATCCATAAGTTTCTGAGAGTTCAGCACTAAAGTAGACTTACAACACATGATTAAGACTCAAGAAACATTCATGAAAAGAAGATGGAAAGATTGTAAAAGGGCCACATGGTGGAAAGGAATAATCTGAAACATTGCCCTCTTCACCGAGACTGGCTTTTGCATTCATAACCCATAACCCCATGAAGAATATGAGGGATATCAGTGGGTGGGAAGGAGAAGGGGGTGGGAGGATGGGATATGATAGGACAATATGGGGAATAGGACCAACACATGATTTGTCTGTACAATAAAGTGTCTAATTAATTTAAAAAAAAAAGGATATCTGGCTCTGGACCAGGATAAACTTCTGACAAGAAGGAAAACAGACATTTAACTGGTAAGCAAGATTAACCCTAAAGTAAGGTTTTTGTTCCATTTCTTTTGTATATTTATTTATTTTTGTTTGTTTGTTTGTTTTGATGTAGGGTATTACTCTATCTCAGGCTGACCTGGAATTCACTATGTAGTCTCATGGTGGACGTGAGCTCATGGTGATCCTTCTACCTCTGCCTCCTAAGTGCTGGATTAAAGGCATGTGCCACCACACCCAGCCATAAAGTAAGATTTTTAAAGCTTTTGTTATTTTCACTATAAAAGTAATGCAACAAGATACTATGACTGGAATTTTTCTACTTAAATTTATTTCTCTTTGTGTATGTATTTTTTATTTTTACCTAGAATGACTATGACATGGATCTTACATACTAGTTAATGAAATCAAGATTTAAAAATTATATTTGCTTTATAAACAAATAGATCCACTCAGTGGAATGGAACTCATTGCTGGAACTGGGAAAAAGGTCAAAACCACGTACAAAAAATGAGCTCAGTCTCCAAGATCAAGACACCACCAAATGTGGGCAAGAAGAGGGCCTATGCATATAAAATTACCTCTAAAATATCTATGGTTATCCCATATATCCAGAACTAACTTCTCTCTCCATTGGAGAATTTGCTTATCTTTTTCAGATGGACAACGAATCCGAGGGGAAAATCGGTCAATCACACCTCGCCAGGGCCCCAGCTGAAATCATAGAGTAATGTGGGGGAAGGGCAAGAGATCAGCGTTCTTGGTGATCAGGACACCACAAAAAGGCTGAAGGAGATAAACACAGAGAACATCTAACTCCTACTAAGCCAGATATCCAGAGACACAGAAGCACCCAAAACCTCATCCCTGAAGGAGAACTAAAATGATCCCAACGTGGCTCAGGTAAATTCGCGGAAGAGGGGGCGGAAAGAATGTTTGAGCCACAAGTTGGGGCATTATGCACAGAGACTTGGCCTATCCCCCATAACTCTTGACTACCCACACAATGCGTGACTCACATTTCCCATTGATGAGGGTCCCTTTGGAAGAGGGTGGCCAGGGAGGAGGATAATGGAGTCACCATTATGAATATAAATAAAAAACAACAACAAAAAATAATGACTACAACTTGTTATTCCATCTTTCCTCAAAGCATGTGTGTCTCAGAAGATGTTTAATATTAAGAGGATATGATCTTGACACTTTCCTTCACCTGTTATGACTGTTAATACCCTCTAAAATAGTTATACCCAGGAGAATCAATGGAACCAGACAAAGCAAAAGTTTTGTCTAACCATTCATCAATTGAGTATATTTTTCAATCACTTAAATTTATTGTATACTAAAGTTTACTAACTGCCAAGAAGTATGTGAACATTAGATACTAGGGGAAGGTGGCTTTATTTTATCCATCTAAATGAAACTTCCAGTATTGTGCCATAACAAACCATGAGTATTTTTTATATAATCATTTTTTGTTTATATTATTCTAATTTTACATTCATATTTGTGACTCCATTATCCTTCTCCCTGTCCTCCCCCTTCCAAAGGGGCCCTCATGAATGGGGAATGTGGGTCATGCATTGTGGGGGTAGTCAAGAATTATGGAGGATAGGCCAAGTCTCTGTGCATGAACCATGAATATTTAACTACCAGTACACTACATTATTTTATAAAAAAGACATAGGGTTGTACAAGAGGACAATTGTATCCTTACTTAGCTATGGAGTGTCAAGAATGCTTCCAAAGGAAATCAATGTACAGTGTGGTATCTGTAGCATAGTAGCTGAGTGAAGGGAATATTGGACTGTGGGTAGTGGCACTCTGTGTGAGAGTAAGGCAGTAAAGTTGTGGGAATATTTACATATTCGAAGTAAGACCAAATGATCATTTGCTAACGTTATGTGCTCAGAAGGCAAGAAGAAAATTTCTGAGGGCTGGGTACACGGCTCAGTGTGTAAAAGCCCTGGCTTCACAAGCATGATAAACTGAGCTAGGGTCTCAGGAACCCCGGTAAATCTGGAACCAGTTTCACATGTCTGTAATTTTTATGTTCATGATAATATGCTTAAAAACTTGTCAGATATAGTAAGAAATGAAGATCTTTGGGAAATTTTAAATAGAAAATTATTTAGGTTTATGGCTTTAGATGGAGTTTAGTGACTGAATTAAAAAGAGAGAGACAGAATATCAGAGCTTGTTGGAGGTTGCATTACTTAGACTTCATATATATATGTGCACATATATTATATCTATATATATCATATCTATATAACATTATATACTTATTTATATATAATTTATGAAAACACACATACAAACACATACAATGATATTCATAAGTATGTACCCATTCAACTCCCATATACTCTGAGAGAAATTTTGATGAATTGCTCTTGTAATTCACACACATAGGGTGAGAGAGATAGGAAGGAAAGAAGAAAGGGAGAGGGAAAAGAAGAGGAAGAGGAGACAGAGAGATTAATGAATTGTGCAGCTGGCCCAAACCTACTGTGCAGGTGAACATCTTGAAAAGACTTACAGCATTGATGTTCTAGGAGTCTTGAGTCCAAGCTAAGACTGAAGAAAGGTTTTCCTCTTCAGAACACCTGACTTTAAGCTCCTTAGCTGACTGCCAGTGAGTGATAAATGCTAAAAGATCTAATGATACCATCAAAGGAATATTGGGACTGTGTTTGGCCAAACATCAGAGATCACATCATGTTCAATTTGATACGAAAAATTAACTATAGTACTTGTATGATTTCTTATTTACTGGTAAGCTAGATAAAAAAGCGACAGCTTGAAGTAGGGATAGATATGGATAGAAGCCGTAGATAAATGCTGCACTCAGAATAAAAAATTTAGAGATCCGATGTAAGAATGCAGAGAAAGGAGAGAAATGTAACTCTCATGATTCTGAATTAATATACTGATTATCAGAGAGGGTCCATAACTTATGAGAATAAGTTGATAATGAATAAGATGACAGAGAAAGATAAATATCACAGATACTTTTTTAGCATGTAGAGGTAAGTTTAGATTCTCAGGAGACGCTGTGGCTGTGGTTCAGTGGTAGAACACTTGGACCATCACAGAGAATGTTTCTCAAGGAAAGCACAATACCCGGGGGCAGCTCCTCCATTTCTTTGTTGGGCCTCCCATGTTGAAGCAGTGCTGGAGTCTGAGGACAGGAGCATGGACCTAACTACTATACATGCAAACAAAGCCCATCCTGACAGATGATGAGAACTGTAATGGAACATCTCAGCAATTTTAATTTCTGTTCAACTTTGTCAGATTCTCTCAGAATGTACTTGGTGAGGACTACAGTGACTATGCACACCTCAGGGTGAGCTGCTGTTGGAAGTGGACAAAATCTTTAAAGAATTATACACTCAATAACCTCAATTTATAGCAGAGCCTCTTAAAAATATGAACACAAAAATGATGAAATCATAATAGAAGATAGAATACTTAGGAAGAAGAGGGTTTTAGTATTGGGGGATTGTGGGAAAAGCGAAATGGTTGGATGGGATTATGTTCATGGTATATTATGTATATGTATGGAAGTTGTCAACAAAAAGATAAAAATGAACACAATTGACAAAGAATTTTCAGGATACAACTTTTGTAGGATACAACTTGTTACTCTTGAATATAAATTTATTGAAGAAAACTATGAACCTAAGAAACAATATTTGATTTCAGAAAATCTACCTTATACATTTACTGAATCAATGTCTATCCTATTAAATATATATCAAGTGATATTTCAATAACATACACTTTTTATTGTTGTGTGTACAAGATATCATTACTATACCAAGTCCTGTGAAATAATGGCCATTTCTAAGAAAATATTTTCCTACCAAGCTTTCTCCTCAAAGCATTCTTAATCTCGTTATTCCTGAGACTGTAGATGAGGGGGTTCAACATGGGGATCACCACAATATAGAACAAGGATAACACCTTGTTCTGCTCAGTGGAGAGGCTGGACTTGGGCATCACGTAAATGAATGTGACAGTCCTAAAGAATAGTGTGACGGCAGTGAGGTGGGAGGTGCAGGTGGAGAAGGCCTTGTGGCAGCCCTCGGTGGAGCACATCTTCAGGATGGTGATGAGGATGTAGATGTAGGAGACGGCTATGACAAGCACTGTAGTTAAAACCACTGTGCCAGTAGAAATTGAGGAAACAACCATGAAGACCCTGACGTCAGAACAGGAGAGTTCAACTAAAGGAGCAAAATCACAAAAGAAATGATTGATTCTATTTGGTCCACAGAAAACAAAAGAAAAGAAGGAAAGGGTGAAGGAGGAATCATTAAGGAAACCACCTGCATAAGCTACTACAAGTAACTGGACACAGACTCGTGTGGACATTCTGGTTGAGTAAAGCAGTGGACTGCAGATGGCCACAAAGCGATCATAGGCCATGGCAGCCAGGAGGAAGCACTCCATTGTCCCAAAGAAGGCACTTATGCCAAGTTGGATGCCACACCCCAGGTAGGAGATGGTATTTCTTTCCACCAGGAAGTTCACAAGCATGTTGGGTGTGACAGAAGATGAATAGCCTATGTCAGCAGAAGCCAAGTGGCTCAGGAAAAAGTACATGGGGTGATGGAGCTGAGAAGAGACTCTGATGAGAAATATTATGCTGAGATTTCCAGACACAGTCACCAGGTAGATGTCCAATATGACAATGAAGAGGATGACTCGCAAGACTGGGTCGTCTGTTAAGCCCGTTAAAATGAACTCTGTCACTGCAGTGTGGTTCCCATCTGCCAGGAAATCCATGGGTCAGAACAGCTGCTGCCAATACACTGCTGTGATGGACACATGACATGAAAGCATTTATGAATATAACACCAGTATTTTTGTGTTTATGAGCACTGAATCTGTGTGAAAAAATTTTTAAACAAGAATGCTAGACCTTTGCTTCAAATATTATGTCTTTTGTTCAAACTTTGGTGTATTGTAAAATGCACCTGTGTGGTTTTAAACTAAAGATTTAAATATATGAAATTTATGAGGATCACAGAATAGTTCTAAGCATAACAAAAGAATAAAATATACAAACACAGAATTACATAATGAAGACTTTAGTAATCACTAATCTTTTCTGAATGCAACCTACATCATCAGCACAGGAGGTAGTTGCATGTTCAGTCTACTTTTATTTCTAGGAAGCCGTGACTGTGGACAAAACTTAACCTGAAAATGATACATAAATTAGCAAAATTAGTACTTGAATCCCAGGCAGGTTGAAGTTAGTTTATTCTTTCAGTCAATATAGTATATAGGAAAGTTGTCCATGAAGTTCAGGGCCCCTCTATATTTGGGGACATGGTAGGTTAGTTAGTCAGCCCTGACAGTTAACACATGGAGGTAGAGGTGCTTTCTTAGTGACATAAAGGCAATCAATGAAACAATTCATGTCTTATGACAATTTTTAAAATGAAATAAATTTTCTTGGCAGACCAGGGAAGAATATGAAAGGAATGCATGCCAAAAAAATGAAAGTTGGAAAAACCTGTTGTAAATATATTGAATAGTTAAACATTTCTACTTAAACCACTGCTTTATCAAATTGTTTGGAATTATCAACCTATTCCCAGGTATTATTCAGATTTGTCCATTCACACATCAAGTCCTTTCCTAATGGAACCACGATTTCTAAGTGGAATGTCATGGTAAGAACAAAAGTGTGATTTAAAACCTGAACATTTGTGAATAAATACTCAACCTGAAATGTTAAGAAATTTCTTGAGGTTCACTCAACTAGAGTCCAGATTGATTCTTATCCCCAGAGTTGCTGTTACATCCTCGGGTTTGTCCACAGTGTCTTGTGCCTCTAATGCTAAGCGAGCATTCAGTCAAGAAACAAGTCAGTCTTTTCACAAGACATTTACAGACGGTAAGCTAGCAAAGCATTTCATAGCTAGTGAATCTATTAGCATTTTGGCTGAGTGCTAAGTTTACTTACTCTTAAGACCATCTTGGTTTCTTGTCTTAAGAGAGAATTAATGAGAAATCTTTGATAACTGGGTCAGGCCTGGTTATTCAAATGAACTTTGACAATGGAAATATAAGTAGATTCCACTACATTTTTATCTGATTGCATGATTCCATATGGCCGATCTCATCCATGATTTATAAATATGAATACAGTTTCAAAAGTATTCTCCAGTGTAACGGGAACATAGTAAACCATATTTGCCCACAATACCAAAATCTTACCTTCTGAAATGAGAATTCATAGGAAAGTATGAAAGTCAAATTTATTCTGATTACATGGGAGCAAAGTTGCCTTTTATTATTACAGTTGTGGATAATTATCTGAAGAGTCTCTGGATTCACATGTGAATTCAAATGCACCAGAGATTATTGTCACAGTCTCAGGTGAGTGTTCAATAGCTCAATTCACATGAAACAATTAATTTTTCAAAGAGGTTATCAATCTGATTTCATTTAATGTAAGTACTGTTATACTACCGATTGCTAGTTATAGAATATATGAAAATAGTTATTTCTGAAAAATACTGGCTCTAATTTTATTTTGATAACCCAGATGAGAGGATACTAATCCATAAACATAATATATTTCTTTAGGTTCAATGTCTGTTCAGTTAAATAGAACTTTGTAAGAGTTGCCAAATATAAACCAGTAGGTACTTGGCAGGATTGCAGGAAAGGTAGACAAGTAAGGTTGAGTTTTAAATAGCAATGAAATAGTTTTACAGCTAAACCTATACAATGTTAATATCATAAAGAGAACTGTGAATGAAAATAAGTATGGATGACGTTCTGGTATTATTCTGTGTTGTATAATTTGCATCTAAACCTAATGTAAACAATGTTGCATCATTTATGGGTGACAACTAGTATAGATTTATATGTCACTATGGAGGATAACAGACACTGAGATTTCAACCTGCAGACTGAGCCCAACTCCATTGTTAATTGATTTGTGTGTTTATTGATTTGTGCATGAATGTTGTTTATGCATTCATAGGTTGTATGTAAACTTGGGTATGCACATCCCATATTGTATGCGTGGAAGTCTGAGGGAACCTTTTGGAACCCTCCTCTCAAGTCCATCTCATTTGAGGTTGTGTTGCCCTGGGTTTCTCTCTGATGTTCTTTTTGGTGTACTCTGAGAGCTTCCAGGTAGTTCTCTTGACACAGCCCTTCCTATCTCACTATCACATTACTGAAGTAACAGAAACCCACTAGTATTTTCACATTTTACATGGGGTGAGAGGATCAAACAAACTCATATACTTGGGCTTGAGCAGAAAGGTCTATATTCACTGAACCACCTCCCAACCCACTAATCCCAATTTTATGTAACTTTACATTACATACCTCATGCAGCTTTAGGAGAGGTTGGTCACTGGCCACAGGCCGACTTTTATCCAAAGCTACTACATGGGAATGAACCATGAGAACCAATTGTGGGTATGAAATATTGGAGTGAGCAGTGGGAAACTTAGGAATACTTCTAATGGTCATTACAAATGAATTTTTTTAAAAGAAGAATATTTCTGTGAGATGCTTTTTCTGCTAAGTTCCTATCTTCTAAATATTCCTTGAAAGTTACTCTTATAATCAAATATTTCGCTTGCTTAAAATAATGTAACCAGATTTCCTATGTCTTAAAATGCATTTGCTCTGAATAGTGCAGACAATTGAGTATTGACAAGGAATGCTATGAGAAACAGACTTGTCCTTAAACTCTGCTCTTTGCCTAACTTCCTCCGTGACTGGTTGTACCCCTGATCCAGAGCAATGTGTGCATGGTTAAGACGTGCTAATCATACTGTTGAAGATAATGGATATTAAAAGTGATGAATTTCCCACAGAAATGCTGAAAACAAAAAGGTGGACATTTGTGAACTGTGTGTGTGTGTGTGTGTGTTTTCTGGATCAACAGGGTCCACTTGCCCATGTCCCTAAGTTCCTTGCCTTAAATAAATTTTTAGAGAATTTTTGGACTCCACAACTAGGATGAGTCATGCCAACTCAGTTAACCAATCTAGAAGCTTCCCCTCAGACATAGTCATAATTTTGCTTTTTAGATGATTGTAGAGTCTGTCTTGCTGAGAATACCATCATCATCATGGTCATCTTTAGAAACTTGTTGGACATGAGAAACATTTATCTTTGGAAGAATTTAGAAACAAAATTATTTAGATTTACCACTGTGGATGATGCATAGTGGATGAATTACAAAGAGTGAGGGATGGGGACATGAGATCAAAGCTTCTTAGAGATTGCACTGCTTAGGCCTTTCCAAAACATAGGATGGAGAATATATATATATATTATATGCGTGTGTGCATGCCTGTGTATGTATATATGTATACAAGTATATATAAACATACAATCATATATATACACATACAAATACATATCACCATATGCATTTTTTTTCACATGTCATATGCTCTGGGGAGAGATTTTGAGGAATTGATCTTGTAATTCACAAACACTGAGGGAGAAAGATGGAGACAGAAAGAGTGGTGAGGAAGGAGGGTGGAAGAAGAAGAAAGACAAGAGAAAAAGGTTTAAGAGGAGAGGCAGAGAGATTAAGGGATTATCTCACATAAATCTGAAGATGCTTAGTTCAATATCCAGAGGATTAGGGAGCAGCTAGAAAATACTGACAAGAGATGATGCAGAGTCCGTGGCCAGACAGGATGTAGAAACCTTCTTCTTCAAAGGACCTCAGGCTTTAAGTCTCTTAGCTGATTGTACTATGCAGTCCATTTTATCAAGGATAACCGGGTTAAGTCAGTGAGTGTTAATTGCTAACACTTCTAAGAACATACCAGCAAACATTGAAGGCATATTAAGATTGGGTTTGGCCAAACATAAGGCAACACACACTTATCGCATTGATACATGAAATTAATTATATTATTGGCATAATTTAGTATAAACTAAATGTGAAAGTGGTCATCTTGAAGCACTGACAAATAGAACATTGGTAGGTAAATGTTGGTATCAAAATTTATAAAATTTAAGGATCAATTTAGGAGTACAAAATAGAGTTAAAGTACTCTCATGTTAATGAATCAATAAACTAATTGCAGGATGTGGTTCTTATTTTATTTTATTATTAGTTATGTAGATAGTGTGCATATAATCATGCTAGTATCATCTTTAGCCTCCCCCTGCCCTCCCCCCTCTGAAGGGACTCTATTCTTTGGGGAATGTGTGTCCTGCATTGTGGTTGTACCCATCAGTTATGGGAAGAGGCAATGTCTCTGTGCATAATGTCCCAACTTGTGGCTCTAACAATCTTTCTGGCCCCTCTTCCACTAATTTCCCCAAGCCATGTTAGGATAGTTTTAAGTCTACTTCAGTGATGAGGTCTAGGGAGCCTCTGAGTCTCTGAATGTCTGGTTTGGTAGGAGTTGAGTGTTCTCTGTGTCTATCTTCTTCACCCTTGTGCTGGTACCAGGCTCCAAGAAAGCAGCACTCTTGCTCATTTCCCCAATTACTCTTTGGTTTCAGCTGGGGCCCTGGTGAGGTGTGATGGGCTGATTCTCTCCTCAGGTTCTGCTTCCATCTGAAAAAGAGTAGTAAATTCTCCATTTGAGAGAGAGATAAACACCAGATAAATGGGATAATCATTATTATTTTAGAGAATTTCATAGGTGTAGGCCCTCTTGTAGCCTGAGATTGGTGGGAGCTTGATATTGGAGAACAGGCTCATTTTTTGGATATAGTTTTGACTCATTTCCTAGTTCCAGCTGTGGGTTCTGTTCCACTGAGTGGATCTGTTAGCCAAATCAAGCGCAGTTGGTTACCCACCATGGCTATGTGCCACTATTGCCCTTCTGTGAGCATCACTTCCTGTTTTTGCTGCTGATAAACTTAGATCACGTGTTTCTTGGACAGTTGTTGGAAACTTTCACTCAGTTGCTCATGTAGCACCTTCTGTCACTAGACAAGGTAACTGTCTGGGGACTGCCTCTCTTCCAGATTCCAGCCAGGTCACTCCATGATCCGTAACAACAGCATATGGTGTCTTTGGCAGTAGGGTCTTAGCATAAACCTTTGGTGGGTCATCAAGGACTCTGACAGAAAGCTGTCTTCTTTTGGGAAATCTTGTAGGTCTCTCTGATCAACCGCTCATTGTGGATGTTCACTGCAGGCTAATACTGGGAGTTACAGGCCAGTATCAAGGGAAAATAAGAAAAAATAAGATAGGTAATATAGAAGGGAATGAGAGAAGAGAGAGAAGAGGTAGAGAGAGAGAAGCAGGAGAAGATTGAGGTTAGTCTTTATCATACCTTCTTCAGGGCCCTGTGAATCAGGAGTTGCCCCTAAGCACTTGATGAAGTTTCATACTTTTAGTCTGTCTTTCAGAATATAAGATGTTATGGTGCCATTTCCATTTGGGTCAAGTTTTGTGTCCCCCCCCCCTTACCTTCCCCTCCCACCCCATCCTCCCTATTGTCTGGTCCTCAAGATGCTTATTAGGTATGTTAGCATCTCAGGCAGATTCAGGTTAGGAGCCACAGATGAGGAGACCATGCAACGATTGTCTTTCTGTGATTGGGTGAGTTTACTGAGAATGATCTTTTGCTGGTTCGACCAATTTTATGCAAATTTCATTGTGTCATCTTTTTGTACTGCTATGTAGAATTCCATCATGTAGATATACCACATATTGGTTATTCATTTGCCTAATGATGGACATCTGGGTTGATTCCAGTTCTTAGCTATTATGAATTGAGCAGCTATAAACATGGTTGAGCAAGTCTCTCTGAACTGAGGTATGGAGCTTTTAGGGTAAATTCCCAGTAAGGGAATAACTGGGTCTGTTGGTAACTCTATAGTCATCATTTTTAGGTGTCTCCATATTGTTTTCCATAGTGGTTGTACATTTTACATTCCCACCAACAGTGAATAAGGGCTCCTATTTCTCCACAACCTCACCAGCATTTATTTTCATTATATTTTTTAATGTTTTCCAACCTTGCTGGGGTAAAGTGGAATCTGATAGTTGTTTGAATTTGCATTTCCCTGATAATTATGGATGTTGAACGTTTTCTTACGTGTGTGTTTGCCATTTGTATGTCTTCCTCTGAGAACTCCCTGTATAGTTCTCTGCCCCATTTTTTGAGTGGGGTGTTTCACTTTTTATTGTTTAGGTTTTGAGGTCTTTGTAAATTCTAGAAATTAGGCCTCTGTCAGTTATATAGCTGGAAAAATTTCCTCCCATTCTGTGGGTAATGTATTGGGTCTGCTAATTGTATGTTTATCTATGAAAAATCTTTTCAGCTTCTTGAGATCCCAAAGGTTGAGTGATTGTTTAATTTCCTGAGCTACTGGGTTTTGTTCAGGTGTCTTACTACACTAGTCAGCTTTTCATTACTGGGATGAACTTCCAAACCAAGCACAGTTATGGAAGGAAGGGAATTTGCTTGAAGCTTGCAGATTTAGGGTAAGTTCCATGATGGTAGAAGAAGTTGTCTTTCTTTCACAGGTAAAACCAGAGAGAGAATGCCACCACCAGCACCATAAGCAAGCACACTCCAGGAACCCAGGTAGAGAACATGCACTTTGCATATCTTTGTCTGGAATTCCACATTTACCCCCACACCTAAGGGCTGGGCCCTAGGATCCACCCACAGTAACACCAAGTTAAAAGCTAGAATAAAACTCCTGAATCTATGGAAACTACTATATTACATTCATAATCATCTCACATTGTTTATTGTTCTCAGTTCAAATTCAAAAGTCCTATAGTCTTCACCAACTTAAAATAGTTCCAAAGTCCCAAGTCTCATTTGAGATTTAAGATTGTCTCTTAGCTGTGAGTCCTGTAAAATACAAACAAGTTATATAAAGGAACAGAGTACCATTTGCAACTGCTATAAGGCATAACAAAGAGAGGCTGGACCAATGAAAACTCAATAACCATCAAGAAAACATCAAACATTGGCAGTTTAAGTCTGATATCATAACCAGTGACTGACAGTCTCCCGAATTCCTAATTCTGCCCCTTTCAGCTCGGCTGAGTAGCCAGGAAAAACTTCCATCCTGAGCCAACAGGGTTCCATGGTAGTCCTTGCGCAGAGATGGTATAACCAAAAGATCTTCAGATCTCCATGCACACCACGGTCCAACTTCCAGGGCTCCACTGGCCTATCAGGTCATCACACTTTGCCTATATGCCACATCTCAGCAGCAGCTCCTGAAACCATGTGCACTTCATGACCCACTCCATGCATTTTTCATGCTTCTGAAACCAATACCAGGTGTGTAGCACACAGCCATCTTCTTAATGCAGGTATGAAATAAATCTTGACCTTAGAGAGCAGGTTCCTTCCTTTCAGTCAAGTCAAAGTAGTTTGCATTTCTACCATCCAGTGTTTCTTGAGGCATCCTTTCCATTGTTTTCATGTGAAGTAGTCAGGCCATCTTCCTCCCAAATGCTAATGTATTTGACAATAGCAGCTTCAGGTACCACCCTCATGCCCCTAATTTTAAACTTGCTTGAGTTTTTCCAAATTTAAATCTTAAATTTCTCAGTTCCATATCTTTAGTCAAGCACATCAATCCATTACGATTATAACCTTGCTCAAACTCTCTGGGCATGAGCACCAGAATGCAGTCAGCCCTTATGCCAGTAGCCCAGTTCCAACAAAGTTCTCTGTAGTCTTTCCTTCCCCTTAGAAAGTTCATCAGCAAAGCCTCAAATGTTTGTAGTATGTAGTGTGTGGCTCCTAATATCTGATGTGATATATACTGTGGAGCTGGCCTTAAATCCCATGAGAAAGAAATAAGTTGTACCCACTTAGGTCATGCCACTATAACACATTGAGGCACACGTTGCCTGAGATATTGGTATGACTGGGGAATGCAATTTACATGTTTTTGCAGGAGGGTTGGAGCTATTTTGCCCCAGCAGTTGTATAAGTTTAAACTTGATCCAAAAATTCTTCTTCTGCCGGGCATGTACGCCTTTAATCCCAGCACTCGGGAAGAGGTAGGAGGATCGGAAAGTTAGGCCACCCTGAGACTACATAGTTAATTCCAGGTCAAACCTGGACCAGAGTGAGACCCTACCTCGCAAAACCAAAAAAAAAAAAAAAAAAAAATTCTTCAGAGTGTATGCAAAAGGCAATGAAATCAGCAACACATAGAGATATGTAAACCACCTTGTTAGACAATGGTGCACAAGACATGGAAACAATCTAAGGCTGTCTATGACAAGTGGATAGAGAAATTAGGACATCTACATAAATGAATATTATTTAGTGGTAAAGAAAGTTTCCATCCCATGTAGAAACAACCCATAGTGGTTATCAGGAGTTTGGGGTGCGGACAATAGGAAATAAGAGATAAAGAGTGTAAAGTTGCAATTATGAAAATTGAATGTCTAGGGATGCAGTGGACAACATGTAATGTACTTAAATGTTTGTGTTATATGCTTGACATTTTCTAAAGAGTAGAATTTTAAAATATTTTTATTTGTTTTATTTATTTATTAGAGAGAGAGAGAAAGAAAGGGAGATAGAGAATGAGTGTGCCTGGTACTAGGGCCTCCAACCATTGCATACAAACTTTAGATGTATGCACCACCTTGTGCATCTGGCTTATGTAGGTCCTGGGGAACTGAATCTGGGTTCTTTGGCTTTGAATGCAAGTGTCTTTGCTGCTAATCCACCTCTCCAACCCTAAATAGTAGATTTTAAATCTCCTATCACCAAAAAGATGTGAGGTGATGAGAAGCTTATGTACATCAAATTGCATTTACTGCATCTTAAAAATACTCATTTTTCTTTTGAGAAAGTGTCTTATAGCTGAGGCTGGCCAATATATTGCAATTATCCTGCCTTCATGGAAGGTGCCAGGAGATTAGGTGTGTACCACAATACCCTGACTAGAAAGTGATTTTTCTCTTTGTGTTTAGTGTTGGTTATGGAATATCAGGATATGACAAACACTGTATTGCTGAAATACATCCAAAATGTTTTATAATCTTTGAACATGCAAAAAATAAGGGAGAATGAGAGACTCCTGAATAGTGCCACCTCAAGCCATCTCACTAGGATTGCAGTTGCCAGGTGACATTCATGGTTCATTTCCCCAGTGGAACTCCTAGTTCAATAAGACCAAGTAGATGGGAAGGTGGGGTAAAATCTGCCTCTCTTCAGGTCAGTGAAATCTGGTAGAATGGAAAGGTTCCATATTTTCAGTAGTTTTTTTTGTGAGAGCCGTAACAGGAACTGGTGTTTTACCAAACATCACGCATCACATCCTAGTCATGCTGACCATGAACTTAACCATCTTGCAGGTACAAGTTCTGTAAACTAAATGTGAAGGGTCAGCTTGAAGTAGAAACACTGACAATCATGGAGAGAAGCAGAAGACAAATCCTTGTCTCAGCATGTATGAAACTTGGTGATGATCCAATATCGGAGTACAGAGGAGGAAGAGAAATAAATAACTCTCATGCTTCAGAATCAATGACCTAATTAGAGCATTGAGTCCCTAAGTGGAAGGGAGTTAGTTGGGGGGGGGGGGCGGGCTGCAGAGAAGACAAAGAAAGATAAATAAGTGTGGTTGTTATTACAATATAGGGTTCAAGAAGACTCTCAGGGGAAGCTGTGTCTGGGACTCAGTGTTAGAATGCTTACACACACAAAGTCCTGGGAATAATCCCAACTATCACAGAGAAGGTTTCTCAGGGAAACTGAGTACTCATGGCATTTTATTTAGAAATAAAATAAAATAACTCCTATGGGTATATAATCCTCACACATATGTGTAATCTTAGTGTAACAAAAAAAAAAAAAAACCTCCAGGGCTGGAGAGATGGCTTAGCGGTTAAGGCGCCTACCTGCTAAGCCTAAGAACCCAGTTCCAATCTCCAGGTCCCATGTTTAGCCAGATGCAAAATGACTCAAGGGCGCAATGCCACACTTGCCCATAAGGGGGCGCACACATCTGGAGTTTGTTCATAGTGGCTGAGAGGCTGCTGGTGTGCCCATCTCTATCTGTCTCCCTCTCTCTCTCTGTCTATCTCTGTGTCTCTCTCTCAAAAAAAAATAAAATAAAATAAATTTTAAGGAAAGATGAAATAAGGAAATTTGAAAAAAAAAAGGTCAAACATGGAACAGATTATCCTCAGTGAGCTCACCCTAGAACAAAAAGATAATCATCGCATGGTCTCGTTTATCTGTCACTTCTAACCTGAAACTACGTGACATGCAGCCAAACCTAACAAACACTCTGAGGACCAGACAAGGAGGGGTGGGATGGGGGGAAGATAAGGGTGGAAGGGATCGAGAGGGTGGGGGGAAGGACAAGGGGCGGGGATACAATTGGGACCCAAAAGGAAAAGATGCCATAAAAACCTTTACTCTGAACAACAGGCTAAAACATTGATCCTTTAGCAGGCCCGCAGCGGGAACACCCAAATCATAGCAATCTGGAGAGAACATCATGAAGGTTAACCCTAATCTTGTCCTGCTTCTCTCTCTCTCTCTCCCTCTCACTCTCTCTTCCTACCTCTCCTCTCTATACTCACTTCCTCTATAATATTATCTATCTTTTTCTTTCCTCACCTTTCTAGGGGCAGACTTTAAACTCCCAGTGCTAGCACGGGGTTAAACTCCACAATGAGCTCTTGATCCGAGACACCTACAAGGTTCCCCCCCCCCCAAAAAAAAGACAGAATTCTGTCAGAGTTCTTGGTGACCCACCAAAGGTTAATTGTAAGACCCTACTGTCGAAGATAGCATACGTGTGTGAGACCAAACACAGAGAGACCGGGCCAGAATCTGGAAGAAGGTCAGTCCCCAGACAGTTAGCTAGTCTAGTACCAGAGGGTGCTACACGAGCAACTGGGGGAAAATGTCTGACAATGGTCCAAACAACTTGAAGTCTAAGATACCCAGCAGGAAACAACTTGACGTAATGCTCATACAAGTGCAGTAGTGGCAAACAGCCATGGTGGGTAACCAACTGCTCTTGATTTGGCTAACATATCCACTCAGTGGAATGCAACTCATTGCTGGACCTGGGAAATAAGTCAAAACCAGGTACAAAAAATAAGCTCAGTTTCCAAGAGCAAGATACCAACAAATGTGGGCTAGAAGAGAGTCAACGCATACAAATTCCCTCCAAAACATAGATGGTCATCCCTTCTACTAGTACTAACTTTTCTCTCCGTTGGAGAATTTGCTTATCTTTTTTCAGGTGGACAACAAACCTGAAGGGAGGACCAGCTAACCACACCTCACCAGGGCCCCAGCTGAAACCATAGAACAATGCAGGGGAAGGGCTAGAGTTCAGCGTTCATGGCGATCACGACACCAGAGAAAGGCTGAAGGAGATAAACACAGAGAACATCCAACTCCAACTAAGCCAGATATCCAGAGACACAGAGGCTCCCAAAAACCTCATCACTGAAAAAGAACTAAAAATGACCCCAAAGTGGCTCAGGTAAACTCTGTCAAAAGAGGACTCAATGTTCCCATTGTTGAGGGTCATTATGCAAGAGACTGGGCCTATCCCCAGGAGGATAACCTGGAGGTCACTGATTATGAACATGGAGTCCCCATAAAATAAAATAAAAACAAAAATAATGACTACAAGGAGTTAATCCATCTTTCCTCAAAGCATGTAAAATCAGAAGATGTTTAATAAAAGATATATATCTTGACAAAAAAATCACCTGTTATGACTGTTAATACCCTCTAAAATAAGCATACCCAGGAGAATCAATGGAACCAGACAAACCTTTAAAAGTTTTGTCATAACCATTCATCAATTGAATAATATTTTTCAATCACTTAAATTTATTGTATACTAAAGTTTACTAACTGCCAAGAAGTATGTGAACATTAGATACTAGGGGAAGGTGGCTTTATTTTATCCATCTAAATGAAACTTCAGTATTGTGCCATAACAAACCATGAGTATTTTTTATATAATCATTTTTCTTTATATTATTCTAATTTTACATTCATATTTGTGACTCCATTATCCTTCTCCCTGTCCTCCCCTTCCAAAGGGGCCCCTCATGAATGGGGAATGTGGGTCATGCATTGTGGGGGTAGTCAATTTATGGAGGATAGGCCAAGTCTCTGTGCATGAACCATGAATATTTAACTACCAGTACACTACATTATTTTATAAAAAAAAAAGACAGAAAGGGTTGTACAAGAGGACAATTGTATCCTTATCTTAGCTATGGAGTGTCAAGAATGCTTCCAAAGGAAATCAATGTACAGTGTGGTATCTGTAGCATAGTAGCTGAGTGAAGGAATATTGGACTGTGGGTAGTGGCACTCTGTGTGAGAGTAAGGCAGTAAAGTTGTGGGAATATTTACATATTCTGTAAGACCAAATGATCATTTGCTAACGTTATGTGCTCAGAAGGCAAGAAGAAAATTTCTGAGGGCTGGGTCCACACGGCTCAGTGTAAAAAATCCCTGGCTTCAAAAGCATGATAAACTGAGCTAGGGTCTCAGGAACCCGGTAAATCTGGAACCAGTTTCACATGTCTGTAATTTTTATGTTCATGATAATATGCTTAAAAACTTGTCAGATATAGTAAGAAATGAAGATCTTTGGGAAATTTTAAATAGAAAATTATTTAGGTTTATGGCTTTTAGATGGAGTTTAGTGACTGAATTAAAAAAGAGAGAGATAGAATATCAGAGCTTGTTGGAGGTTGCATTACTTAGACTTCATATATATATGTGCACATATATTATATCTATATATATCATATCTATATAACATTATATACTTATTTATATATAATTTATGAAAACACACATACAAACACATACAATGATATTCATAAGTATGTACCCATTCAACTCCCATATACTCTGAGAGAAATTTTGATGAATTGCTCTTGTAATTCACACACATAGGGTGAGAGAGATAGGAAGGAAAGAAGAAAGGGAGAGGGAAAAGAAGAGGAAGAGGAGACAGAGAGATTAATGAATTGCAGCTGGCCCAAACTAAAACTTGCAGGTGAACATCTTGAAAAGACTTGACAGCATTGATGTTCTAGGAGTCTTGAGTCCAAGCTAAGACTGAAGAAAGGTTTTCCTCTTCAGAACACCTGACTTTAAGCTCCTTAGCTGACTGCCAGTGAGTGATAAATGCTAAAAGATCTAATGATACCATCAAAGGAATATTGGGACTGTGTTTGGCCAAACATCAGAGATCACATCATGTTCAATTTGATACGAAAAATTAACTATAGTACTTGTATGATTTCTTATTTACTGGTAAGCTAGATAAAAAAACCGACAGCTTGAAGTAGGGATAGATATGGATAGAAGCCGTAGATAAATGCTGCACTCAGAATAAAAATTTTAGAGATCCGATGTAAGAATGCAGAGAAAGGAGAGAAATGTAACTCTCATGATTCTGAATTAATATACTGATTATCAGAGAGGGTCCATAACTTATGAGAATAAGTTGATAATGAATAAGATGACAGAGAAAGATAAATATCACAGATACTTTTTTAGCATGTAGAGGTAAGTTTAGATTCTCAGGAGACGCTGTGGCTGTGGTTCAGTGGTAGAACACTTGGACCATCACAGAGAATGTTTCTCAAGGAAAGCACAATACCCGGGGGCAGCTCCTCCATTTCTTTGTTGGGCCTCCCCATGTTGAAGCAGTGCTGGAGTCTGAGGACAGGAGCATGGACCTAACTACTATACATGCACACAAAGCCCATCCTGACAGATGATGAGAACTGTAATGGAACATCTCAGCAATTTTAATTTCTGTTCAACTTTGTCAGATTCTCTCAGAATGTACTTGGTGAGGACTACAGTGACTATGCACACCTCAGGGTGAGCTGCTGTTGGAAGTGGACAAAATCTTTAAAGAATTATACACTCAATAACCTCAATTTATAGCAGAGCCTCTTAAAAATATGAACACAAAAATGATGAAATCATAATAGAAGATAGAATACTTAGGAAGAAGAGGGTTTTAGTATTGGGGGATTGTGGGAAAAGCGAAATGGTTGGATGGGATTATGTTCATGGTATATTATGTATATGTATGGAAGTTGTCAACAAAAAGATAAAAATGAACACAATTGACAAAGAATTTTCAGGATACAACTTTTGTAGGATACAACTTGTTACTCTTGAATATAAATTTATTGAAGAAAACTATGAACCTAAGAAACAATATTTGATTTCAGAAAATCTACCTTATACATTTACTGAATCAATGTCTATCCTATTAAATATATATCAAGTGATATTTCAATAACATACACTTTTTATTGTTGTGTGTACAAGATATCATTACTATACCAAGTCCTGTGAAATAATGGCCATTTCTAAGAAAATATTTTCCTACCAAGCTTTCTCCTCAAAGCATTCTTAATCTCGTTATTCCTGAGACTGTAGATGAGGGGGTTCAACATGGGGCTCACCACAATATAGAACAAGGATAACACCTTGTTCTGCTCAGTGGAGAGGCTGGACTTGGGCATCACGTAAATGAATGTGACAGTCCTAAAGAATAGTGTGACGGCAGTGAGGTGGGAGGTGCAGGTGGAGAAGGCCTTGTGGCAGCCCTCGGTGGAGCACATCTTCAGGATGGTGATGAGGATGTAGATGTAGGAGACGGCTATGACAAGCACTGTAGTTAAAACCACTGTGCCAGTAGAAATTGAGGAAACAACCATGAAGACCCTGACGTCAGAACAGGAGAGTTCAACTAAAGGAGCAAAATCACAAAAGAAATGATTGATTCTATTTGGTCCACAGAAAACAAAAGAAAAGAAGGAAAGGGTGAAGGAGGAATCATTAAGGAAACCACCTGCATAAGCTACTACAAGTAACTGGACACAGACTCGTGTGGACATTCTGGTTGAGTAAAGCAGTGGACTGCAGATGGCCACAAAGCGATCATAGGCCATGGCAGCCAGGAGGAAGCACTCCATTGTCCCAAAGAAGGCACTTATGCCAAGTTGGATGCCACACCCCAGGTAGGAGATGGTATTTCTTTCCACCAGGAAGTTCACAAGCATGTTGGGTGTGACAGAAGATGAATAGCCTATGTCAGCAGAAGCCAAGTGGCTCAGGAAAAAGTACATGGGGTGATGGAGCTGAGAAGAGACTCTGATGAGAAATATTATGCTGAGATTTCCAGACACAGTCACCAGGTAGATGTCCAATATGACAATGAAGAGGATGACTCGCAAGACTGGGTCGTCTGTTAAGCCCGTTAAAATGAACTCTGTCACTGCAGTGTGGTTCCCATCTGCCAGGAAATCCATGGGTCAGAACAGCTGCTGCCAATACACTGCTGTGATGGACACATGACATGAAAGCATTTATGAATATAACACCAGTATTTTTGTGTTTATGAGCACTGAATCTGTGTGAAAAAATTTTAAACAAGAATGCTAGACCTTTGCTTCAAATATTATGTCTTTTGTTCAAACTTTGGTGTATTGTAAAATGCACCTGTGTGGTTTTAAACTAAAGATTTAAATATATGAAATTTATGAGGATCACAGAATAGTTCTAAGCATAACAAAAGAATAAAATATACAAACACAGAATTACATAATGAAGACTTTAGTAATCACTAATCTTTTCTGAATGCAACCTACATCATCAGCACAGGAGGTAGTTGCATGTTCAGTCTACTTTTATTTCTAGGAAGCCGTGACTGTGGACAAAACTTAACCTGAAAATGATACATAAATTAGCAAAATTAGTACTTGAATCCCAGGCAGGTTGAAGTTAGTTTATTCTTTCAGTCAATATAGTATATAGGAAAGTTGTCCATGAAGTTCAGGGCCCCTCTATATTTGGGGACATGGTAGGTTAGTTAGTCAGCCCTGACAGTTAACACATGGAGGTAGAGGTGCTTTCTTAGTGACATAAAGGCAATCAATGAAACAATTCATGTCTTATGACAATTTTTAAAATGAGAAATAAATTTTCTTGGCAGACCAGGGAAGAATATGAAAGGAATGCATGCCAAAAAAATGAAAGTTGGAAAAACCTGTTGTAAATATATTGAATAGTTAAACATTTCTACTTAAACCACTGCTTTATCAAATTGTTTGGAATTATCAACCTATTCCCAGGTATTATTCAGATTTGTCCATTCACACATCAAGTCCTTTCCTAATGGAACCACGATTTCTAAGTGGAATGTCATGGTAAGAACAAAAGTGTGATTTAAAACCTGAACATTTGTGAATAAATACTCAACCTGAAATGTTAAGAAATTTCTTGAGGTTCACTCAACTAGAGTCCAGATTGATTCTTATCCCCAGAGTTGCTGTTACATCCTCGGGTTTGTCCACAGTGTCTTGTGCCTCTAATGCTAAGCGAGCATTCAGTCAAGAAACAAGTCAGTCTTTTCACAAGACATTTACAGACGGTAAGCTAGCAAAGCATTTCATAGCTAGTGAATCTATTAGCATTTTGGCTGAGTGCTAAGTTTACTTACTCTTAAGACCATCTTGGTTTCTTGTCTTAAGAGAGAATTAATGAGAAATCTTTGATAACTGGGTCAGGCCTGGTTATTCAAATGAACTTTGACAATGGAAATATAAGTAGATTCCACTACATTTTTATCTGATTGCATGATTCCATATGGCCGATCTCATCCATGATTTATAAATATGAATACAGTTTCAAAAGTATTCTCCAGTGTAACGGGAACATAGTAAACCATATTTGCCCACAATACCAAAAATCTTACCTTCTGAAATGAGAATTCATAGGAAAGTATGAAAGTCAAATTTATTCTGATTACATGGGAGCAAAGTTGCCTTTTATTATTACAGTTGTGGATAATTATCTGAAGAGTCTCTGGATTCACATGTGAATTCAAATGCACCAGAGATTATTGTCACAGTCTCAGGTGAGTGTTCAATAGCTCAATTCACATGAAACAATTAATTTTTCAAAGAGGTTATCAATCTGATTTCATTTAATGTAAGTACTGTTATACTACCGATTGCTAGTTATAGAATATATGAAAATAGTTATTTCTGAAAAATACTGGCTCTAATTTTATTTTGATAACCCAGATGAGAGGATACTAATCCATAAACATAATATATTTCTTTAGGTTCAATGTCTGTTCAGTTAAATAGAACTTTGTAAGAGTTGCCAAATATAAACCAGTAGGTACTTGGCAGGATTGCAGGAAAGGTAGACAAGTAAGGTTGAGTTTTAAATAGCAATGAAATAGTTTTACAGCTAAACCTATACAATGTTAATATCATAAAGAGAACTGCGAATGAAAATAAGTATGGATGACGTTCTGGTATTATTCTGTGTTGTATAATTTGCATCTAAACCTAATGTAAACAATGTTGCATCATTTATGGGTGACAACTAGTATAGATTTATATGTCACTATGGAGGATAACAGACACTGAGATTTCAACCTGCAGACTGAGCCCAACTCCATTGTTAATTGATTTGTGTGTTTATTGATTTGTGCATGAATGTTGTTTATGCATTCATAGGTTGTATGTAAACTTGGGTATGCACATCCCATATTGTATGCGTGGAAGTCTGAGGGAACCTTTGGAACCCTCCTCTCAAGTCCATCTCATTTGAGGTTGTGTTGCCCTGGGTTTCTCTCTGATGTTCTTTTGGTGTACTCTGAGAGCTTCCAGGTAGTTCTCTTGACACAGCCCTTCCTATCTCACTATCACATTACTGAAGTAACAGAAACCCACTAGTATTTTCACATTTTACATGGGGGGAGAGGATCAAACAAACTCATATACTTGGGCTTGAGCAGAAAGGTCTATATTCACTGAACCACCTCCCAACCCACTAATCCCAATTTTATGTAACTTTACATTACATACCTCATGCAGCTTTAGGAGAGGTTGGTCACTGGCCACAGGCCGACTTTTATCCAAAGCTACTACATGGGAATGAACCATGAGAACCAATTGTGGGTATGAAATATTGGAGTGAGCAGTGGGAAACTTAGGAATACTTCTAATGGTCATTACAAATGAATTTTTTTAAAAGAAGAATATTTCTGTGAGATGCTTTTTCTGCTAAGTTCCTATCTTCTAAATATTCCTTGAAAGTTACTCTTATAATCAAATATTTCACTTGCTTAAAATAATGTAACCAGATTTCCTATGTCTTAAAATGCATTTGCTCTGAATAGTGCAGACAATTGAGTATTGACAAGGAATGCTATGAGAAACAGACTTGTCCTTAAACTCTGCTCTTTGCCTAACTTCCTCCGTGACTGGTTGTACCCCTGATCCAGAGCAATGTGTGCATGGTTAAGACGTGCTAATCATACTGTTGAAGATAATGGATATTAAAAGTGATGAATTTCCCACAGAAATGCTGAAAACAAAAAGGTGGACATCTGTGAACTGTGTGTGTGTGTGTGTGTGTTTTCTGGATCAACAAGGTCCACTTGCCCATGTCCCTAAGTTCCTTGCCTTAAATAAATTTTTAGAGAATTTTTGGACTCCACAACTAGGATGAGTCATGCCAACTCAGTTAACCAATCTAGAAGCTTCCCCTCAGACATAGTCATAATTTTGCTTTTTAGATGATTGTAGAGTCTGTCTTGCTGAGAATACCATCATCATCATGGTCATCTTTAGAAACTCGTTGGACATGAGAAACATTTATCTTTGGAAGAATTTAGAAACAAAATTATTTAGATTTACCACTGTGGATGATGCATAGTGGATGAATTACAAAGAGTGAGGGATGGGGACATGAGATCAAAGCTTCTTAGATTGCACTGCTTAGGCCTTTCCAAAACATAGGATGGAGAATATATATATATATTATATGCGTGTGTGCATGCCTGTGTATGTATATATGTATACAAGTATATATAAACATACAAGCATATATATACACATACAAATACATATCACCATATGCATTTTTTTTCACATGTCATATGCTCTGGGGAGAGATTTTGAGGAATTGATCTTGTAATTCACAAACACTGAGGAGAAAGATGGAGACAGAAAGAGTGGTGAGGAAGGAGGGTGGGAAGAAGAAGAAAGACAAGAGAAAAAGGTTTAAGAGGAGAGGCAGAGAGATTAAGGGATTATCTCACATAAATCTGAAGATGCTTAGTTCAATATCCAGAGGATTAGGAGCAGCTAGAAAATACTGACAAGAGATGATGCAGAGTCCGTGGCCAGACAGGATGTAGAAACCTTCTTCTTCAAAGGACCTCAGGCTTTAAGTCTCTTAGCTGATTGTACTATGCAGTCCATTTTATCAAGGATAACCGGGTTAAGTCAGTGAGTGTTAATTGCTAACACTTCTAAGAACATACCAGCAAACATTGAAGGCATATTAAGATTGGGTTTGGCCAAACATAAGGCAACACACACTTATCGCATTGATACATGAAATTAATTATATTATTGGCATAATTTAGTATAAACTAAATGTGAAAGTGGTCATCTTGAAGCACTGACAAATAGAACATTGGTAGGTAAATGTTGGTATCAAAATTTATAAAATTTAAGGATCAATTTAGGAGTACAAAATAGAGTTAAAGTACTCTCATGTTAATGAATCAATAAACTAATTGCAGGATGTGGTTCTTATTTTATTTTATTATTAGTTATGTAGATAGTGTGTATATAATCATGCTAGTATCATCTTTAGCCTCCCCCTGCCCTCCCCCCTCTGAAGGGACTCTATTCTTTGGGGAATGTGTGTCCTGCATTGTGGTTGTACCCATCAGTTATGGGAAGAGGCAATGTCTCTGTGCATAATGCCCCAACTTGTGGCTCTAACAATCTTTCTGCTCCCTCTTCCACCAATTTCCCCAAGCCATGTTAGGATAGTTTTAAGTCTACTTCAGTGATGAGGTCTAGGGAGCCTCTGAGTCTCTGAATGTCTGGTTTGGTAGGAGTTGAGTGTTCTCTGTGTCTATCTTCTTCACCCTTGTGCTGGTACCAGGCTCCAAGAAAGCAGCACTCTTGCTCATTTCCCCAATTACTCTTTGGTTTCAGCTGGGGCCCTGGTGAGGTGTGATGGGCTGATTCTCTCCTCAGGTTCTGCTTCCATCTGAAAAAGAGTAGTAAATTCTCCATTGGAGAGAGAGATAAACACCAGATAAATGGGATAATCATTATTATTTTAGAGAATTTCATAGGTGTAGGCCCTCTTGTAGCCTGAGATTGGTGGGAGCTTGATATTGGAGAACAGGCTCATTTTTTTTGATATAGTTTTGACTCATTTCCTAGTTACAGCTGTGGGTTCTGTTCCACTGAGTGGATCTGTTAGCCAAATCAAGCGCAGTTGGTTACCCACCATGGCTATGTGCCACTATTGCCCTTCTGTGAGCATCACTTCATGTTTTTGCTGCTGATAAACTTAGATCACGTGTTTCTTGGACAGTTGTTGGAAACTTTCACTCAGTTGCTCATGTAGCACCTTCTGTCACTAGACAAGGTAACTGTCTGGGGACTGCCTCTCTTCCAGATTCCAGCCAGGTCACTCCATGATCCGTAACAATAGCATATGGTGTCTTTGGCAGTAGGGTCTTAGCATAAACCTTTGGTGGGTCATCAAGGACTCTGACAGAAAGCTGTCTTCTTTTGGGAAATCTTGTAGGTCTCTCTGATCAGCCGCTCATTGTGGATGTTCACTGGAGGCTAATACTGGGAGTTACAGGCCAGTATCAAGGGAAAATAAGAAAAAATAAGATAGGTAATATAGAAGGGAATGAGAGAAGAGAGAGAAGAGGTAGAGAGAGAGAAGCAGGAGAAGATTGAGGTTAGTCTTTATCATACCTTCTTCAGGGCCCTGTGAATCAGGAGTTGCCCCTAAGCACTTGATGAAGTTTCATACTTTTAGTCTGTCTTTCAGAATATAAGATGTTATGGTGCCATTTCCATTTGGGTCAAGTTTTGTGTCCCCCCCCCTTACCTTCCCCTCCCACCCCATCCTCCCTATTGTCTGGTCCTCAAGATGCTTATTAGGTATGTTAGCATCTCAGGCAGATTCAGGTTAGAGCCACAGATGAGGAGACCATGCAACGATTGTCTTTCTGTGATTGGGTGAGTTTACTGAGAATGATCTTTTGCTGGTTCGACCAATTTTATGCAAATTTCATTGTGTCATCTTTTTGTACTGCTATGTAGAATTCCATCATGTAGATATACCACATATTGGTTATTCATTTGCCTAATGATGGACATCTGGGTTGATTCCAGTTCTTAGCTATTATGAATTGAGCAGCTATAAACATGGTTGAGCAAGTCTCTCTGAACTGAGGTATGGAGCTTTTAGGGTAAATGCCCAGTAAGGGAATAACTGGGTCTGTTGGTAACTCTATAGTCATCATTTTTAGCTGTCTCCATATTGTTTTCCATAGTGGTTGTACATTTTACATTCCCACCAACAGTGAATAAGGGCTCCTATTTCTCCACAACCTCACAAGCATTTATTTTCATTATATTTTTTAATGTTTTCCAACCTTGCTGGGGTAAAGTGGAATCTGATAGTTGTTTGAATTTGCATTTCCCTGATAATTATGGATGTTGAACGTTTTCTTACATGTGTGTTTGCCATTTGTATGTCTTCCTCTGAGAACTCCCTGTATAGTTCTCTGCCCCATTTTTTGAGTGGGGTGTTTCACTTTTTATTGTTTAGGTTTTGAGTTCTTTGTAAATTCTAGAAATTAGGCCTCTGTCAGTTATATAGCTGGAAAAATTTCCTCCCATTCTGTGGGTAATGTATTGGGTCTGCTAATTGTATGTTTATCTATGAAAAATCTTTTCAGCTTCTTGAGATCCCAAAGGTTGAGTGATTGTTTAATTTCCTGAGCTACTGGGTTTTGTTCAGGTGTCTTACTACACTAGTCAGCTTTTCATTACTGGGATGAACTTCCAAACCAAGCACAGTTATGGAAGGAAGGGAATTTGCTTGAAGCTTGCAGATTTAGGGTAAGTTCCATGATGGTAGAAGAAGTTGTCTTTCTTTCACAGGTAAAACCAGAGAGAGAATGCCACCACCAGCACCATAAGCAAGCACACTCCAGGAACCCAGGTAGAGAACATGCACTTTGCATATCTTTGTCTGGAATTCCACATTTACCCCCACACCTAAGGGCTGGGCCCTAGGATCCACCCACAGTAACACCAAGTTAAAAGCTAGAATAAAACTCCTGAATCTATGGAAACTACTATATTACATTCATAATCATCTCACATTGTTTATTGTTCTCAGTTCAAATTCAAAAGTCCTATAGTCTTCACCAACTTAAAATAGTTCCAAAGTCCCAAGTCTCATTTGAGATTTAAGATTGTCTCTTAGCTGTGAGTCCTGTAAAATACAAACAAGTTATATAAAGGAACAGAGTACCATTTGCAAATGCTATAAGGCATAACAAGGAGAGACTGGACCAATGAAAACTCAATAACCATCAAGAAAACATCAAACATTGGCAGTTTAAGTCTGATATCATAACCAGTGACTGACAGTCTCCCGAATTCCTAATTCTGCCCCTTTCAGCTCGGCTGAGTAGCCAGGAAAAACTTCCATCCTGAGCCAACAGGGTTCCATGGTAGTCCTTGCGCAGAGATGGTATAACCAAAAGATCTTCGGATCTCCATGCAAACCACGGTCCATCTTCCAGGGGCTCCACTGGCCTATCAGGTCATCACACTTTGCCTATATGCCACATCTCAGCAGCAGCTCCTGAAACCATGTGCACTTCATGACCCACTCCATGCATTTTTCATGCTTCTGAAACCAATACCAGGTGTGTAGCACACAGCCATATTCTTAATGCAGGTATGAAATAAATCTTGACCTTAGAGAGCAGGTTCCTTCCTTTCAGTCAAGTCAAAGTAGTTTGCAATTTCTACCATCCAGTGTTTCTTGAGGCATCCTTTCCATTGTTTTCATGTGAAGTAGTCAGGCCATCTTCCTCCCAAATGCTAATGTATTTGACAATAGCAGCTTCAGTTACCACTCTCATGCCCTAATTTTAAACTTGCTTGAGTTTTTCCAAATTTAAATCTTAAATTTCTCAGTTCCATATCTTTAGTCAAGCACATCAATCCATTACGAATATAACCTTGCTCAAACTCTCTGGGCATGAGCACCAGAATGCAGCCCTTATGCCAGTAGCCCAGTTCCAACAAAGTTCTCTGTAGTCTTTCCTTCCCCTTAGAAAGTTCATCACCAAAGCCTCAAATGTTTGTAGTATGTAGTGTGTGGCTCCTAATATCTGATGTGATATATACTGTGGAGCTGGCCTTAAATCCCATGAGAAAGAAATAAGTTGTACCCACTTAGGTCATGCCACTATAACACATTGAGGCACACGTTGCCTGAGATATTGGTATGACTGGGGAATGCATTTTACATGTTTTTGCAGGAGGGTTGGAGCTATTTTGCCCCAGCAGTTGTATAAGTTTAAACTTGATCCAAAAATTCTTCTTCTGCCGGGCATGGTGGCGCATGCCTTTAATCCCAGCACTCGGGAAGCAGAGGTAGGAGGATCGCCGAGAGTTCAAGGCCACCCTGAGACTACATAGTTAATTCCAGGTCAGCCTGGACCCGAGTGAGACCCTACCTCGCAAAACGAAAAAAAAAAAAAAATTCTTCTTCAGAGTGTATGCAAAAGGCAAGGAAATCAGCAACACATAGAGATATGTAAACCACCTTGTTAATTCCTGCACAATTCAGGGTGCACAAGACATGGAAACAATCTAAGGCTGTCTATGACAAGTGGATAGAGAAATTAGGACATCTACATAAATGAATATTATTTAGTGGTAAAGAAAGTTTCCATCTCATGTAGAAACAACCCATAGTGGTTATCAGGAGTTTGGGGTGCGGACAATAGGAAATAAGAGATAAAGAGTGTAAAGTTGCAATTATGAAAATTGAATGTCTAGGGATGCAGTGGACAACGTGTAATGTACTTAAATGTTTGTATTATATGCTTGACATTTTCTAAAGAGTAGAATTTTAAAATATTTTTACTTGTTTTATTTATTTATTAGAGAGAGAGAGAGAAAGGGAGATAGAGAATGAGTGTGCCTGGTACTAGGGCCTCCAACCATTGCATACAAACTTTAGATGTATGCACCACCTTGTGCATCTGGCTTATGTAGGTCCTGGGGAACTGAATCTGGGTTTTTTGGCTTTGAATGCAAGTGTCTTTGCTGCTAATCCACCTCTCCAACCCTAAATAGGAGATTTTAAATCTCCTATCATCAAAAAGATGTGAGGTGATGAGAAGCTTATGTACATCAAATTGCATTTACTGCATCTTAAAAATACTCCTTTTTCTTTTGAGAAAGTGTCTTATAGCTGAGGCTGGCCAATATATTGCAATTATCCTGCCTTCATGGAAGGTGCCAGGAGATTAGGTACACACCTGACTAGAAAGTGATTTTTCTCTTTGTGTTTAGTGTTGGTTATGGAATATCAGGATATGACAAACACTGTATTGCTGAAATACATCCAAAATGTTTTATAATCTTTGAACATGCAAAAAATAAGGGAGAATGAGAGACTCCTGAATAGTGCCACCTCAAGCCATCTCACTAGGATTGCAGTTGCCAGGTGACATTCATGGTTCATTTCCCCAGTGGAACTCCTAGTTCAATAAGACCAAGTAGATCGGAAGGTGGGGTAAAATCTGCCTCTCGTCGGGTCAGTGAAATCTGGTAGAATGGAAAGGTTCCATATTTTCAGTAGTTTTTTGTGAGAGCTGTAACAGGGACTGGTATTTTAACAAACATCACGCATCACATCCTAGTCAAGCTGACCATGAACTTAACCATCTTGCAGGTACAAGTTCTGTAAACTAAATGTGAAGGGTCAGCTTGAAGTAGAAACACTGACAATCATGGAGAGAAGCAGAAGACAAATCCTTGTCTCAGCATGTATGAAACTTGGTGATGATCCAATATCGGAGTACAGAGGAGGAAGAGAAATAAATTACTCTCATGCTTCAGAATCAATGACCTAATTAGAGCATTGAGTCCCTAAGTGGAAGGGAGTTAGTTGGGGGGAGGGGCGGGCTGCAGAGAAGACAAAGAAAGATAAGTAAGTGTGGTTTTAATTACAATGTAGGGGTCATGAAGATTTTCAAGGGAAGCTGTGTCTGGGACTCAGTGTTAGAATGCTTACACACATAAAGTCCTGAGAATAATCCCAACTATCACAGAGAAGGTTTCTCAGGGAAACTGAGTACTCATGGCATTTTATTTTCTATGTGGCCCACCCTATGAATAATAATGTTAGAGTCCAAGGAAAAGAACACAGAAAGCCGGGTGTGGTAGTGCACGCCTTTAATCCCAGCACTGGGAGGCAGAGGTAGGAGGATCGCCGTGAGTTCAAGGCCACCCTGAGACTACATAGTTAATTCCAGGTAAGCCTGGGCCAGAGTGAGACCCCAAACCCTCCCCCCAAAAAAAAAATAAACACAGCCCTAACTCCTATGGGTATATAATCCTCACACATATGTGTAATCTAACAGTAATAAAAAAAAAACCTCCAGGGCTGGAGAGAAGGCTTAGTGGTTAAGGCGCCTGCCTGCTAAGCCTAAGAACCCGGTTCCAATCTCCAGGTCCCACATTTAGCCAGATGCAAAATGACTAAAGGGCGCAATGCCGCACTTGCCCACAAGAGGGCACACACGTCTGGAGTTTGTTCACAGCAGCTGAGAGGCTGCTGGTGAGCCCATCTCTATCTGTCTTCCTCTTCCTCTCTCTCTGTCTCTCTCTGTGTCTCTCTCTCAAAAAATAAAATAAAATAAAATGAAATAAAATTAAAAAAATTTTTTTAAACTCCAAAAATTTATTTTATGTTCTTGTTTCTCCTTTTCTTGCTAAAGGCACTTGGTCATGAGTACAGTTACTATGCACCCCTTAGGTTGAGCTGCTGTTGGAAGTGGACACAATAGTTGCATCAGATAAACACTTAAAAAATACAAATACAATGGAAAAGAGTTTTAAGGATATGATATTTATGGGAGAGAGTTGGTTATTCATGACTGCAGATATTTATAAAACAAAACTTACTATTATTCATCATTTGATATGAGAAAATTCACCCTCTACATATACTATAAAATCTCCATATCCAGGTGAATACATATCAAAACCTATTTCAACCACTGACACACAGTTAGCATCTATTGTTATGTCCACAGATACCATGATTACCCCAAGTCTCTAAGAAAATATCTTCCTATCAAGCTGTCTTTTCAAGGCTCCCTTAATCTCATTATTTCTCAAGCTGTAGATGAGGGGGTTCAACATGGGGATCACCACCATGTAGAACACAGACATCACCTTGTTCTGGTCAGTGGAGAAGCTGGACTTGGGCATCACATAAATGAATGTGACGGTCCCATAGTACAGAGTGACTGCAGTGAGGTGGGAGGTGCAGGTGGAGAAGGCCTTGTGGCGGCCCTCGGTGGAGCGCATCTTCAGGATGGTTATAAGGATATAGACGTAGGAGACGGCTATGACGATCATTGTGGTGGCAACAACTGTGCCAGTAGATATCGAGGGTATAATTGCAGAGACTGTAACATCAGAACATGAGAGTTCAACTAAAGGAGCAAAATCACAGTAAAAATGGTTGATTCTGTTTGGCCCACAAAAGACAAAAGAAAAGAAGGAAAGAGTAAAGCAGCAAGAATTAAGTAAACCACCTACATAAGCTACTACAAGCAACTGGACACAGACTCGTGTGGACATTTTGGTTGAGTAAAGCAGTGGGCTGCAGATGGCCACGAAGCGATCATAGGCCATGGCAGCCAGGAGGAAGCACTCCATTGTCCCAAAGAAAGAAGCTGTGCCATGCTGGATGCCACAGCCAAGGTAGGAGATAGTATTTCTCTCCACAAGGAAGTTCACAAGCATGTTGGGTGTGACAGAAGATGAACATCCTATGTCAGTAGAAGCCAAGTGGCTCAGGAAAAAGTACATGGGGTGATGGAGCTGAGAAGAGACTCTGATGAGAACGATTGTGCTGAGGTTGCCAAAAACAGTCACCAGGTAGATGCCCAGGATGACTGTGAAGAGGGTGACTCGCAGGACTGGGTCGTCGGTTAAACCCAGTAAAATGAACTCTGTCACTGCAGTGTGATTCCCATCTGCCAGGAACTCCATGAGACAGTGCAGCTGCTGCCAAAACAAGGCTGTGATGGACACATGACATGAAAATATTTATGAACATGTGGTTTCATTCTCATCTATACCTGGATTGTAGCTATTAAAAACAAATACAGCATTCAAGTAAAAACTCACACTAATATTTGTTCACATTTGTGTATATTTCTAGGTATTTATACATTGGTTTTGCATTTATGCATAATTAATGTGCTTAAAAATGTTTAAAACATGATCTGGAGAGATGGCTTAGCAGTTAAAGTGCTTGCCTACAAAGCCAAAGGACCCAGGTTCAATTCCCCAGGACCCACAAAAACCAGATGCACAAGGGGGCACATGCATCTGGAGTTCATTTGCAGTGGTTGGAGGTCCTGGCATGCCAATTCTTTCCTCCCCCCAAATAACTAAATAAAATAACTATTAAAAATGTTTAAGGGTGTTCTTTGTGTCTATCTCCTTCCCCTTTGTGCTACAAATCAGATATCCAGAGACACAGAGACTCACACTGACCCTCTTCACTGATATCGACCTAAAATGAACCCAACATGGCTCAGGGAAATTCCGGGAAGAGGGTGCAGAAAGATTGTTAGAGCCATGAGTTGGGTCATTACACACAGAGTCATTGCCTCTCCCACATAACTGATGGCTACCCCCATAAGGCAAGACCCACAACATCCATGGGGGGAGGACAGGGAGCAGGCTAACAATGGTACCATCATGGCTGTAGATATACTATATACATAACTTGAAAAATGTTTAAGAGCTGGAGATATGACTTAGTGGTTAAAGCACCTGCCTGCTAAGCCTAAGAACGTCCCTCCAGGTCCCAGGTTTAGTCAAATGCAGTGATGCAAGGGCACAATGCCACACTTGCCCACAAAGGGGCACACACATCTGGAGTTTGTTCATAGAGGTTGAGAGGTTGCTGGCACACCCATTTTCATTCCCTCTCTCTCTCTCTCTCTCTGACTCCAAAAAAAAAAGTTTAAAACAGAAATTTGCTTAAAATAATATACACATTTTCTTTGATCTATAAAACATACCTGAGTCACTGAAAAGCTCAGAATTTTAAAATGTAACTTATGGAAATTATAAAATAATTATCATAAATACAACAAAGGATTGAAATGTACAAATATAATGTTATGTAATGAAGACTCAGTCACTAATGCTACTCGAATTGGATGTTACTAAATCATGAAAACAGGGTTAAAAATTCATGTGTAATTCTATTTTCATTTCTATGAAGTAGAGCTTTAAGTATGTTTATTAGTTCCATTTATTTTGGGAACAATTTACTTTGAAAATGTTAAGCAACTTATGGTTTCATATGAAGTGGTTGGACTGGGATTTGAACCTCAACCATTTTGAACTTGCTCTGTTTCTTTACTAATAAGACTAAATTAGAGGAGTTGCAATGAAGATGAGAGCACATAGCAGGTAGGCATTTCAGTTTTTTGAGTGTTAACACATAAAAGAGATACTTTCCGACTGACATCATTAATCAAAGCTGTCAGTTAAACGCACCATGCTTTAAGGACAATATTTAGAATAGAAATGTATTTTCTTTTTAGATCTGGTAAGAAATGAACTCAAAATGAAATTATAGGTGGAAACACCTATTTGTAACTTTACTAAATAGTTTAATATTTCAATGGAATCACTGGTTTACGAACCAGTATCAACCTAATTACCGTGAAAAGTTATGAATAGCATTTGGTATTGAGACTTGTCTAATCACACACACCAAATCCACTCTTAAGGAAACAATGTTCTCTTAAGTGAGGTATGATGGAATGAAATAATGTGATGTTCAATGAAGTACATAGGTGAATAAATAGTCAGTTTACATGTTAAAAAGCTTTTTTTGTAATCACTTACGGTTTTTAATGAAATGTTCTTTGTGTAAGTATGTTGAATATACATATTTAATGACAGTCAAATCAAGTTAATTCAGGAATAATGGGATGAAGGGAAAAAAATCACTCTTAACCACAGTGTTCAAAAATAAACACAGCAAAAAAAAATTTGGTGATATCCTATTACATAGTATCCAAATGATTACAAGGAGTTAATATTTGTGAATCTTGATATACTGTCTGTCACATCTAGTATATAAGTGCTTGTATTGTCCTACCAGGGAATTCAAGTGAATACCAAATCAACCTGGGAGAGCTGGGCTATGACTACTTACCAAAAACCCGGTGGAGACTCTCTGAAAGAGGAACAAATGGTAATGGATTCAGGAGAGCATTCATAGGGATTACTTTCCCTTCATTTTTAAAAATTTAATATATAATACCATATTGTAGTTTTTTATTCCCTCACCCCTTTTCCCTGGGCCCCCCTCCTCAGCGGGGTTATGGGATTCACTGTGGGGTCATGCAGGCCTCAGTCAGTCCCAATGAGGTAGTTGGGGGACCATGCCTCAGGGTATTCCCACCCACTCTTTGGCTCTTACAATCCTTCTCTCCAGTCTTTCTCGATGTTCCCTGAGTCATGGCCGGTTTGTTGGTAGTCTGACTTAGTGTTGCTCTTCATCTTTTTTTGTTTGTTTGTTTTTTGAGGTAGGATCTCACTCTAGCCCAGGCTGACCTGGAATTCACTATTTATTCTCAGGGTGGCCTCAAACTCACAGTGACCTCCTACCTCTGCCTCCTGTGCTGGGACTAAAGGTGTGCGCCACCACGCCTGGCCCTTCATCTTTCATTTCATTACTAAAACGGGTTCTAGTCCAGACACAGAGTGAGGCAAACTGTGAGTTTTGTCTTCTACCTCTGCCTCCCAAGTGCTGGGATTAAAGACTTGCACAGTCACGCCCAGCCTTGGGTTTAGTTTTAAATAGCAAAGTTCCCAGCTGAAGGGAGCGCATCATAGGAGAGGCTGAGATGGCTTGAGGAAATGACCATTTGGGTTCCCAGAAAGCACCTACATGTACTTTGAACAAGACTGCATGGGCTGATAGGACGTCTGTGATTGTGGAAAGATAGAATGTTACAGATTCAGAGCCAGTTTGTCATGAGCTATCTTTAGCCCCTCACTAGTCATGTATTATCCACCTCTGTGTCTGGCTTAACATCCTTGTAACTATCTGGTAATCAGGTGAAGCCATTTTGGAATATACTCACTTTCCACCAGTTTGCACCAATACAGAGGCTAAAACTGTCATCATACAGCATGTGAAGTCTATAGCAGAGATTGACTACTTTGTTGTAACCCACCTACGTGATGGTTCGATCAATATATTTGAATAGTGCTTTGATTTATTTGTTGTTCTGTAACTATAAAAATTTCATGAAATTGCTAAATTGCTGGAACACGAAATTTGGGATAACCTAAATCTGTGTTCCTGGACCAAAATAAAGTATCATTTCCTTAAAAATGTTATATCACATACATAATTATACATATAATTTTAATAATGTAAATATAAAGTTATGAATAATTTTTCATTAAATATACCCAGGTTCACCCAGCCTGGGGCCAGTTGGATTCTCATCTCCTGAGATGTTGGCTTTATGTCCCTGGGCTTCGCTAGTGTCTGGGCCTGTGATGCTGGAACATTCAGTCAATAAACCAAGTCGGTCTTTTCCACCAGACATTTACTGAGAAGAAGCCAACAAGCACTTCAAAGCTAATGAATTGCTGAGCTTTTTCGTTGAGTGTGAAGTTTAGAAACTATTAAAGATCTTAAGTGTGAGGAAATAAGGAATCTTTGAAAGCTGAGTTATGCTTGATAATTCACAGGAACTTGACTACAGAACTGGTTGATTCGGCTAAAAGGTTTTCATTGTTCCAGTTGATTGCCTGATGCCATCTGACTTGATTGCCAGCCATGGCTGGTACATACAGATACTTTTCCAAGGAGGAAAGTATTCTGCAAAGATAAAGGAAAATCAGCAAAAGATATTTTTACCTGCCACAGCAAACCTTACCTCTGGAAATAAGAATCCATTTTCAAGTATAAAATACAAGGCTACTATGATTTTATAGCTGCCTCACTGTCTCCTATTGTTCATCATTGGGGATAGGTCTCCAAAGAGCCCTTGGACTCAAATGTGAATTCATATACACCAAGGTCATTATCACATTCTCAGATGAATATTAGCAGTTCATTGCATATTAACACAACTAGCCTTCAAGGAGTCTGTCAATCTAAAGTGATCTTTTCTGTTTAATACAAGTACTAGTGACGTTTTATTTGATAATTATTGAAAGTACATGATAGCAAGGTATCAGAGGTAAATGTTTGCTTAAATTTTATCTGATTTCAAGTTAAGAATCTACTACATCTTAAACACAGATTGGATTTATTTGTTTTTTTTTTATTCACTGTCTGTTCAGTTCAATAAGTACTTCGTGATGATGGATGTACTACCCTCTGTGAACTTATTTCTCTGAGACATAATTTCAAGTGAACCTGAAGCTTACCTATTTTCATTTAGCCTGCTTGACAGTGAGTTCCAGAAAACCTTCTGACTCTGCCACCCTCACCACTGGGGTTACTGGCATATTTAGCCACACGAATAGTTTTAGTAGGTGCTGAGATGAGCTTGGGTTCTCATGCAGCAAACATTTTTAACCACTGAGCCATATCTCAGTACCCTAAAGTTGAGATTAAAAATATGTTTTATTTAATTATTTGAGAGAGAGAGAGAGAGAGAGAAATGCCAAGGCCTCCAGCCACTGCAAACGAACTCCAGATACATGCACCCCCTTGTGCATCTGGCTTAGGTGCGTCCTGGAGAATCAAACTGGTCTCCTTTGGCTTAATCTACTTTTCCAAACATATTCACAAGTACAATGAAGCCCATGTTTAGGATTCAGGTCAAAATGGATACTAGAATATAAAGTGTGAACAGTACTGTCACCAAGTGCCTCAGTAATGATGAATGAGTATTCATGGAAAGATATAGCAAAATCATTTGTCCATTAATCCCTTCAAAGATTATTTTGCACAATTGTGTTCTGGAGACTGAGTAAACTCTGAAGATGGGTCAGCGAATTCAACGTTTTTTAACTTTCAGTTGGGAGGATAATAGAGAATAAAGGAACACTTTAAATATATAACATGGCAGGTGGCTGTTGTATGACTTTTCCTGTTGAAATGTAACCAAAAGTCTATTCAACCCTCACAGGGAAGCAATGACAGGCCAAAGAGATGATTCCACCCAAATCTAGCTTAAATAATGAGTTTATTGGGGTTACTTGCAGAAGTAAGGGTATCTTGGGGTCTCCACTGACAATAACCCACTGGGTGGCAGCCCACCACTTCTTTGTTGTTGTCATAACATTCATTTTGGCTTTGTGACTACAGATGAGAAACTGTCTTTCAGATTGTTTTCCTCTTTATGGTTACTTTCAAGATTTTTCTGTCTTTAGTTTCAAATGTTTAATTAGAACATGCCTTAAATCACATTTCTATGTCAGAAGTAAATTGTGGAACTTCCTGAATCTGCAGGTCAGGTGACCTCCTTGTTCATCATCCTGTGGACACTGACTTTCATATTTCAGAGGAGGTTGTTAACTAGAGTTCTCCTGCTGTCCAGTTGCTCACTGGACATTCAGTATTCATTTCTATGACAAGTTTTGGGATATTTTCACCTCTTATTTCTCTGAACACTGATCTCCCCCTCCCCTTTGGTTGGCCTCTCTTTCTGGAGCACCCAATATCTCAAAGTTGACTCTACTTTTATTGACTCACAGATACACATAGTTATGAATTCTGGTTTTCATTATTCAGATCCTCTGAATTTTGGCTGTATGGCTGCAACATCTGTTCCTTCCTTCTATTATTGACCCCAACAACAAGATTATTTAATTTCAGTAATTGTATTTCCCTAGCTCTCAAATTTCTTCTTTGTTTATTTTATTGTTACTATTTTTATTTTGTATGGTCATAACTATGCATAATTATACACATATATAGGTTATATGTGATATTCAAAATCATGCACACATTTAATAACAATCATATTATGGTTATTAACACATGCATTATCATGCTATGTGAGTTGCTGGTGGATCATAACCACCAACAGTGTAAAGAGGCAAGGGATCCTGCTAGCTATGAGATTAACCAGCCAGGGAAGCTGTACAAGCCTGTGAAATAGTGGCACTCAGCCTATGTGGGTAACCAATGGCTCTCTGATTGGATAAGCAGCCTGCTCAGTGGGAAAGAACTAATAGCTGATACTGAAAACCAAGTCAAAATCCGATAGGTATTATGGTCATTTGGTAGTTTGAATGTTTGGCTCCTTAGACCCAGTCATTTTTGATTAAACTTCCTACTTTACCCCCCAGCAGGCAGATTACTGCTATACGAGGCATGTCACTTGGGGGGGTTGTGAATCTGAGTCTAGTCCAGCCCAAAGGTGTGTTTAGGGACAGATCATCATTCTAGCCCAAGGGTGTGGGAAGAGCATTTTGGTTTGCGGCCCTTCACCCTTGCTATTTGTGTCAGCCATTTGTTTGTTTCTCTCTGCTTCCATGAAAGGGAACAGCTTCTTCTACCATTGATAGAGCCTCACCTGCATCAGTAAGCATGAAAAAAATCACTTCCTCCCACAACTATATCTGGTGGGTTGTTTATCCCAACAATGTGAGCCTACTGCAGCTGTCATCGACTCCAGGGAGTAGCTTCCACTCATCTTTGGCTGAAAAGAGAGGCTACACCCATCAAAATGTCTCTCAATTAAATATGTGTTTTCCTTTTACTGCATGCTACTCTGACTGTTGTTTGGAGAATCTATCTTCCTTTTCAGAGGACAGTGAAAACTGGAGACAAGCAAAATTCATCACCAGGGCAAGAAAAGATAGCCAGCTGACTAGCATAAGGTGATCCACCTCTAGCACATCTGCCAGGGCCCAGTTGACACCAGAGGAATTGATAAGGTAAACATGGGTGCTGCTCACATGGCTACCCTGACAACCTGCTCCAGGGAGGTGGCAATAGACACCAAGGACACTCAAAACATACCAAAGCAGACATCCATCATGTAGATATACCACATGTTGGTTATCCATTCATCTAATGATGGACATCTGGGTTGATTCCAGTTCTTAGCTATTATGAGTTGAGCAGCTATAAACATGGTTGAGCAAATCTCTCTGAACTGAGGTATGGAGCTTTTAGGTTAAATGCCCAGTAAGGGAATAACTGGGTCTGTTGGTAACTCTATAGTCATCATTTTTAGGAGTCTCCATATTGTTTTCCATAGGGGTTGTACATTTTACATTCCCACCAACAGTGAATAAGGGCTCCTATTTCTCCACAACCTCACCAGAATTTATTTTCATTATATTTTTTAATGTTTTCCAACCTTACTGGGGTACAGTGGAATCTCATAGTTGTTTGAATTTGCATTTCCCTGATAATTATGGATGTTGAACGTTTTCTTACGTGTGTGTTTGCCATTTGTATGTCTTCCTCTGAGAACTCCCTGTATAGTTCTCTGCCCCATTTTGTGAGTGGGGTGTTTGACTTTTTTATTGTTTAGGTTTTGAGTTCTTTGTAAATTCTAGAAATTAGGCCTCTGTTAGGTATATAGCTGGAAAAAATTTCCTCCCATTCTGTGGGTAATGTATCGGGTCTGCTTATTGTATGTTTGTCTATGAAAAATCTTTTCAGCTTCCTGAGATCCCAAAGGTTGAGTGATTGTTTAATTTCCTGAGCTACTGGGTTTTGTTCAGGAAGTCTTTTCCCACTCATATATCATGGAAAGTTCCTCCTCTTTTTTCTTCCAGTAGTAGTAGAGTTTCCCATCTTATCTTGAGGTCTTTGATCCATTTGGATTTGATTTTTGTGCATGGTGAGTTGTGTGGATTGAGTTTCATTTTCCTACATATGGTTATCCAGTTTCTCCAGCACCATTTGTTGAAGATGCTGTCTTTTTTTTCCAGTCTACATGGATAGGGCCTTTGTCAAATATCAAGTAGCTATAGTTACTTGACCGAAAGTCCGGTCTGTTCCATTGGTCTATAATCCTGTTTTTATGCCAGTACCGTGTTGTTTTTGTTACTATGGCCTCTCAGCTGCTGCGAACAAAATCCATGTTCATGCACCCCTTGTGTTCAAGTGCAGCATTGCGCCCTTACGTCATTTTGCATCTGGCTAAACGTGGGATCTGGAGATTGGAACTGCTGGAGATTGGAACCAGCATTCTTAGGCTTAGGAGGCAGGTGCCTTAAATGCTAAGCCATCTCTCCAGCCCTTTCTTGAGTGTTTTTATGTTTTCATTGTAAAGGTCTTTCATATCCTTAGTTAATGTTATTCCAAGCTATGTTTTTGTTGTTGTTGCTATTGAAAATGGGACAACACCGCTTATTCTTTCTCTGTACCTTTGCCTTTTGCATATATAAAGGCTACTGATTTTGTGCATTGATTTTGTATCCTGCTACTTTGCTGAAGGAGTTAATAACCTTTAAGAATTTTGAGATGGAGGCTCTCAGGTCACTTATGTATAGAATCATGTTGTCTGCAAATAGGGCTAACTTAACTTCTTTCTTTACAATTTGTATTTCTTTCTCTTGTCTTATTGATTGAGCTAGGACTTCCCATAGTATGTTGAAGAGCAGAGGTAAGAATGGACATCCCTGTCTTGTTCCTGATCTCAGTGGGATTTCCTTCAGTCTCTCCCCATTAAGTATTATTTGGGCATTAGAAGCTTTATATATAGCCTTTATTATGTTGAGATATAAACCATCCATGCCTATTGTCTCCAATGTTTTGATCATGAAGTGATGTTGTATTTTGTCAAAGGCCTTTTCTGCATCTATCAATGTTGTGTTTAAGCTTGTTTATGTAGTGTATTACATTGACAGATTGCCATATTTGTGTTCTGGGAATGAAGCCTATTTGATCAGGTGGAGAATGCTTTTGATGCATTGTTGAATTCAGTTTGCGAGGATTTTGTTTAGGATCTATGTTCATCAATTCATAGTTTTCTTTTCTTGTGGCATCTCTGCCTGGTTTTGGTATTAGTGTGATACTAGCTTCATAGAAGGAGTTGGGGAACTTTCCCTGTTCTATTGTATGGCACAGTTTGAGAAAGATTGGTTTCAGTTCTTCCATGAAGGCTTGGTAGAATTCAACTGAGAAGCCATCTGGTCCTGGACTCTTCTTTTTGGGGAGGTTTTTTATTACCTTTTCAATCTCAGTGGGTGTGGTAGGTTTGCTTAGGAGATTAATCCGCTCTGAGTTTATGTTTGGTAGGGGGTGTGTGTCCAGGAATTCATCCATTTTCTCCAAATTATTTAGTTTTGTGGAATAGAGGTTTTGAAATAAGTCCTGATGATTCTTCCAATTTCACTTATGTCTGTTGTGATCTCTCCTTTTTCATTTCTAATTTTGTTAATTTGAAGAGTCTTTTTTTCACTTGATCAAATTGGCAAGGGCTTATCAATCTTGTTTATGTTTTCAAAGAACCAGCTCTTTGTTTCATCAATTTTATGGTTTTCTTAGTTTCCAATTCATTAATTTCTGCTCTGATCTTAATTATTTCTTTCTGACTGGAGCTGTTTGGGTTGGATTCTTCTTGTTTTTCCAATGCCTTAAGTTGAATAGTTAGGTTATTGAATTGGTATCTTTCTGTCTTGGTTATGAAGACATTTAGTACTATGAATTTTCCCCTGAGGTCACCTTCATTGTGTCCCATAAGTTTTAGTATGATGTCTTCTCATTTTTATTCATTTCTATTCATTTTTAAATTTTGTCCACTACTAATATATTGTTTAAATGTGTGTTGTTCAGTTTTCAGGAGCTGGTGGGTTCCTGATTCATCTTTCCTGTTAATTTGTAGCAATATAGCATTGTGATCTGATATCATGTAGGAGATTATGTCGATCTTCCTAAATGGAGGCAGGCTTTATTATCCAGTATATGATCTATTTTAGAGAAGGTTCCATGGGCTGCTGAGAAGAATGTGTAATCTGTAGGTTTGGGGTAGAATGTTCTGTAGATGTCTATTAGATCTAGTTGATCTATGGTTTTGTTGAGCTTTCTTTCCTGTTAATTTTATGTTTGGATGATCTATCTATTGTTGCTAGTGGAGTACTGAAGTCCCCGAAAACGATGCTGTTGGTGGTTATTTCTGTTTTGGTGTCAAGAAAGTTTTGTTTTATGAACTGTGGTGCACCTGTGTTTGGTGTATAAAGATTAATGATTGTGATAACCTCTTGTTGGGTCATTCTCCTAATAAGTAAGAAGTGGCCTGCTTTGTCTTTTTTGATTACCTTTGGTTTGAAGTATATTTTATCTGATATTAGTATAGCAATGCCTGCTTGTTTCTTATTTACATTTACTTAGAATATCATTTTCCACCCCTAAATCACTAGGTAGCCTATTAAATACATATCAAAACATAATTCAACAACAGACACTTTTTTATTGGGTCTATGAAATATCATTATTTACTATACCAAGTCCTATAAAATAACTTATGTCCCTATGACAATATTTTCCTACCAAGCTCTCTCTTCAGAGCACTCTTAATTTCATTATTCCTGAGACTATAGATGAGGGGGTTCAACATGGGGATCACCACCATGTAGAACACGGACACCACCTTGTTCTGGTCAGTGGAGAAGCTGGACTTGGGCATCACATAAATGAATGTGACGGTCCCATAGAAGAGAGTGACCGCAGTGAGATGGGAGGTGCAGGTGGAGAAGGCCTTGTGGCGGCCCTCGGTGGAGCGCATCTTCAGGATGGTGATGAGGATGTAGATGTAGGAGACGGCTATGACAATCACTGTGGTCACAATGACTGTGCTAACAGAAATTGAGGAAACAGCTATGTAGACACTGACGTCAGAACAGGAGAGTTCAACTAAAGGAGCAAAATCACAGAAGAAATGATTGATTGTATTTGGTCCACAGAAGACAAAAGAAAAGAAGGAAAGTGTGAAGGAGGAAGCATTAAGACAACCACATACATAAGCTACTACAAGTAACTGGACACAGACTCGTGTGGACATTTTTACTGAATAAAGCAGTGGGCTGCAGATGGCCATAAAGCGGTCATAGGCCATGGCAGCCAGAACAAAGCACTCCATTGTCCCAAAGAAAGCACCTACACCAAGCTGTATGCCACATCCAAGGTAGGAGATGGTATTTCTTTCCACCAGGAAGTTCACAAGCATGTTGGGTGTGACAGAAGTTGAATAGCCCATGTCAGCAAAAGCCAGTTGGCTCAGAAAAATGTACATGGGGTGATGGAGCTGAGAAGAGACTCTGATTAGGTGGACTATACTGAGATTTCCAGATAAGGTCACCAGGTAGATGCCCAATATGACAATGAAGAGGATGACTCTCAGGACTGGATCATCTGTTAAGCCCAGTAAAATGAACTCTGTCACTGCAGTGTGGTTCCCATCTGCCAGGAAATCCATGGGACAGTGTATTTACTGTCAACAAAAAGCTGTAATGGACACATGACATGAAAGTATTTATGTATATATCACGTGATTGAAATTTACTGCAAATACATCATCTATCTATCTATCTATCTATCTATCTATCTATCCATCTATCATCTATCATCTATCTATCATCTATCATCATCATCATCTTCTTCTTTTTCTACTTATCATCTATCTCTTTATCTATCATCTATCTATCTATCTGTATCTTTTGGGGGTAGTGTTTTTGAGTTAAAGTCTCCCTCTAGCCTAGGCTGACCTGGAATTCACTATATAGGCTCAGGCTGGCCTCAAACTTCTGGCAATTCTCATATATCTGTCTCCCAAATGCTGAGATTAATGGTGTGTACCATCATGCCTGGATAATATTTTTATATTTATGTGCAATGAATATGTGTGAAAAAATTTTCAACAGGAATGCTAGATATTTGCTTTAAATAATGTCTTTTGTTTAAACTTAAATGTATTGTAAAATATACCTGAGTTACTATAAACCAAAGATGTAAATATGTGAAATTTACAAAGATCACAAAGGAGTTATCATAAGTATAACAAAGATTAAAATATACATACATAGAATTATGTAATGAAGACTTAAGAAATCACTAATCTTTTCTGAATGCTACCTATATCATTAGCACGGGAATCAGTTTTAAGTTTAGTTTATTTTAGTTTCTATGAAACAGTGATTGTGGACAAAACCTGAAAATGTTACACAAACTTAACTTGAAAATGAAACATAAAAATTAGTAAAATTATTAAGAAAATGTTCAACATCCTTAACCATCAGGAAAATGCAAATTAAAACAACTATGAGATTCCACCTTACCCCAGTCAGGACGGCAACCACTAAAAAATAAAAATCAAATGAAGGCTAGAGAGATGGCTTAGGAGTTAAGGCACTTGTTTACGATGCCTAAGTATCCAGATTTGATTCCCCAGAACCCACATAAGCCAGATGTGCAAGGTGGCACATGCATTTGGAATTCATTTGCAGTGGCTAGAGACCCTGGTGCTCCTATTCTCTCTCCTTTGCTTTCTTTCCCCACCCTCTCATAAATTAAAAAAAAAAAATCAAACTGATAAATTCTGAAAAGATGTGAGGAAAGAGGAAAACTCATTCACTGCTGGAGTTCAAACTTGACTCCTATAAAAGATGAAAATAGAGCTACCAACTGACCCAACTATTTCTCTACTGGGCATCTACCCTAAAGGCACCATTCTTCACTGCAGAAATATTTGCTGAACCATGTTTATAGCTGCTCAATTTACAATAGCTAAGAATTGAAATAAACCCAGATACCCATTGTTTAATGAATGGATAATGAAGATGTGGTACATATACACAATGAAAAAAATGATATAATGAAAGTTGTAAGAAAATAGATGCACTTGGAACAGATCATACAAAGTGAACTCACACAAGTACAGAAAGACAAATGCTACATACTCTACCTTAAATGTGGTTCCTAATCAGGCACACATTGAGTTGCAGGCAACTCAAGGGACAGATAATAGGGATGAAAGGGTTTGGAGGGAATGGGAGGGCAGTGAGGAGGTATACACAAAACTAAATCCAAAATGAGTTAGTACCATAGAAACCTTCTCTTGGATAGAAGATTAAAAGATTCAACCCTCAATAGGAGTATGGGGATTATCTAGTAACAAGGGCCCTAGACAGGGTGGGATGAAGCCTAACCCTAAAACAGTTCTGGTTTGTAATTTCCAGTACCAGAAATCGATTATAGCCCACATTGAGCTGTTTGTCATGGAGGTCCCAAAAATGAGACAGACTTCTGTCAAAGCATGTGATTACCCACATGCACATGAGATAAAAGGTAAGACCTTATTGCTGAAGACACCACATGCTGCCAAAACCGAACATCAAGAGATCCTGCTGGAATATGGAAGGAAGCCAGTTCCCCATATGGTTAGCCCAAATAGTGCTGGAAGGCATGAGCTTTACAAGCAAGTGCCTTAAGAATTAAACCATCTCTTCAGCTCCAATCCCATTTTTGTTTAATGTAAGTACTGATATAATTTCATGTGACAATTACGGAATATGTATAACATTATTTCAAGCAAATCTTGGCTCTAATTTTATTTAATATCTCAGATTAGGGGATACTATGTCATAATCATGGTATAGATTTCATTATGTTCTTTCCTGAAATGCCTCTTCAGTCAAATGGAACTTTGTAATGGTTGTAATATTTCACACCATTAAGCTCACTGAGGAATACAGAAAGGATTAAAAGTAAAGCTGAGTTTTTTAAAAAAGTTTTTGTTTATTCTTATTTATTTAATTGAAAGAGAGAGAGAGAGAAAATGGGTGTACCAGGGCCTCCAGCCACCTCAAACGAACTCCAGAAGCATGTGCCACCCTGTGCATCTGGTTTATGTGGGTACTGGGGAATCGAGCCTTGAACCAGGGTCCTTAGGCTTCACAGACAAGTGCTTAACTGCCAAGCCATTTCTCCAGCCCAAAGTTGGGTTTTAAATAACAATTATCTTAGACACATACTTTTATAGCCAAACTAATAAAATTTTAATATTTGAAAGAAAACTGCGAGTGGAAAGAGGATGGAAGACTTTCAGATATGACTTATAATTACATTATTTTACCTCAATGTAACTTAAAGAAGGCTTCACCATTGATGGGCTACAACTGTTATGGACTTGTGTGTCATGATGGGGGATAACAGAAATTGTGATGCTATATCATTGCCATATATATATATATTTGTTCCACTATACCACTGTAAATGTCACTTATTCTCAGGAGCTTGACTGGTTATGAATCTCTGTAGTACTCCACTTTCCATTATAAAAAGGAATTTCCCTGAGGCTGGAAATAGTAACAAAAGATGGACATAAGCAAAGATGTTTAGAAGACACATCTCATCCATATAACAAAACAATTTCAGTGGCTTTCCCACTGGGCTTATGACTTCCCAGACCATGGGGATTTTTCCTGACTTACAGTACAAAATGTGTGGAGAGCAATTGGTTATACCCATATCAGTCATGAGACTATTTTATCAGTAAGCACCTTTTCCATGTTATATTGATCTGTCAATTTCTCAGCCTTCACACAAAAGAGGATAAGAATTCCTTTACATTGGAAAGATACCCTGTGTGTCTCCCAAAATACAAATATACACACATAAATAATTCCTTAATAAAAATAAAGCAGATGAAACAAATATTACCAACTATGGTTGAGAGTATGAGGAAGAGAAGTCCTAGCACGCTGTTGACATGAATGTACATGGTGAAGCATAATAGAAACTGTATGTAGGTTCTTCAAAAAAATTAAAATATAGAATTACAATATGACCTAGAAATTGTCCCAGGTGTGAACATGGAGGAAATATAATCAGTACTATGAAGAGTGAACTAAATCACCTTGTTTGTTCCCAGTTCCAGATATGGGTTTCTTTACAGTGAGTGGATCTCTTGAGCCAATCAGAAAGCTATTGATTACCCACTGAGGCAGTGTGCCATGATTGCACTGGCATGTACCTTCTGTCAGGGTGTTTGATTCTGAGTAGCTTAGACCTCTGGTTGCTCAGACCATTGTTGGCCACCTTCCCCCAGTAGCTCAGGTAGCGCTTTCCAGCACTAGATGGGCAAACTATCTGGGAATGGGCTTTCTTCTGGATTCGAGCAGGGTCTCTCTGTGCTCTGTGTTGGCAGCATATGGTGGCTTCAACAATAGGGTCTTACCTTTTGCCTCAGGCAGGTAATCAAGTGCTTTGACAGAAACCTGTCTTGATTTGGGGACCTTATAGGTCTCTCTGATCAACAGCTCATTATTGTTAACAACCAATTTCTGGTACTGGGAGTTACAGGCCACAGACAAAAAAAAAAAATTTTTTTTTAAGCTTAGGCTTCATCCCACCCTCTCCAGGGCCTTTCTTTTTAGGTGCTCCCCTGTACTCCATTTGAGGGTTGTATCTTTTTAGTCTATCTCCAAGGATAAAGGTTTCTATCGTATCAGTTCATTTTGGATTTAGTTTTATGTGTTTTTACCCACTCTCCCTTTTCCTCCCTCAAAACCTTTCCATCCCTTTTGTCTGGGCCTTGAGTTTCCTACCATTCTTGAATATATAAATAACAATGACAAAAAGACATAAAGAGAAAAACGCAACACTTCTTCTTCTCTTTATGGCTTTAGGAGAGAAGCTAGTTTAGAGTGATCTCCACTTCAGATCACACGTCCTTTCTCTTTGGCTGCTTTCAAGATTTTTCTGTCTTTAGTTTATTATCTATAATCACAAAACATGACCTTTTGTCTGTTTTACTTTATCATTTTAGATTATACTTGGTCTTGACTATAGCTACTACACACATCTTAGAGTGAGCTGCTATTGAAAGTGGGGATAATTTTAATTACATACTCAACAGCCTCTTTTATAGCAAATATTTAAAAATGTAACTACAACTGAAAACTGATTTTCAAGGTGTAATTTTTAAAAATCCTTTGTTATTCTTGATTTTACATAAAATTTACTTAAAAAACTCACTGTGGATGTTTGATTTACTGATTGATATCTGAAAAACCACCCTCTACATTCACAAAAGACTTCATGTACAATTAAATATTCCCCCAAGCAGATATTTCAACCACAGATACACAGCTTACAATTGTACCTGTGTCTATGAGATATCATTACTATGACAAGTCATACAAAAAGGCAATGGCTTTAAGAAAATATTTTCCTGCCAAACTCTCTCTTCAGAGCCTTCTTAATGTCATTATTCCTGAGATTGTAAATGAGAGGGTTCAACATGGGGATCACCACCATGTAGAACACGGATACCACCTTGTTCTGGTCAGCGGAGAAGCTAGATTTGGGCATCACATAAATGAATGTGATGGTCCCATAGAACAGAGTGACCGCAGTGAGGTGGGAGGTGCAGGTGGAGAAGGCCTTGTGGCGGCCCTTGGTGGGTTGCATGCTCATGATGGTGATAAGGATGGAGATATAGGAGACAGCTACAACCACCCCTGGGGTCACAGCAATTGTGCAATCAGAAATTGAAGAAATGCCTGAAGAGACACATCAGAACAGGACAGTTCTACTAATGGAAGAAAATCACATAAAAAAATTATTTAATCTCTTTGGACCATAGAAAGTAAATGAAAAGAAGGAAATGGTAAAGGAAGAAGCATTAAACACTTGGGCAATCTAAGGCCCCCTTAGGCCCTCATGATTGTTCATGAAGTGTATCTAACTGTTGAGACATTTCTCCAGGCCCTAAGTTTTTAAAAAAACAAAAATGCTAGAAATTTGTTTAAAATAATTCATATGTTTTTATCTTTATACAGATTATAAGTATATGAAGTATATGAGGGCTGGGGAGATGGTTCAGTGAATAAAAGTACTGGATACACAAGTGTGTTAAACCGAGTTTGGATCTCCAGAACCCAGGCAGTGCTCACCCTTGTTACATCACATGTCTGTGATTTCAGTGTGACTATGGTGAGATCTAAGATAGATACAAAGGAATCACTTGAAAGCTCTCAGGCCAGCAAGCCTGGAAGACACTGTGGTGAAAAAATAATGGACCTTGCCTCGAACAAGGTGGAAGGCAATGACTGGTGTACTCTGCCTTCCACATGCATGCTGTGGTACATGTGCCCCTGCACCCATAAACATGAACACACACACACACACACACACACACGGATTAAAACAAAGGAAAAATTATGACAAATAAGCAACAGATTTTGTATTAACTACTTTTCATGCTGCATTTACTAAATTTATAGCAAGATCAAATTAAGAATGCATGAACTTATGACGGTTCAAATTTTGAGGGTTCAATTCATCATGGCAGTATGGCTGAGAAGGCATGTAAGCCAGAGATTGAGGTGTCTTGTCACTATGCATATATATAGTCAGGAAAGAGAAAGACACACACACACAGAGAGAAAGAGCCATAATTTTATGTTCTACTTGTGTCAAGTTGTCAATATCAGATACAGTAAGAGAAATGTTGATCTTTGAAAGATTTTGGAAAGACAATTATTTAGATTTATGGTTGTGGATGGTGTGTATTGACATTGACTGAATTGCAAGATAGTGAGGGAAAGAAGAAGATCAAAGCTTTTAGGGGTTACATTTCTTAGACTTCTTTAAAGATATATATATATATATATATATATATATATATATATATATATATATATATATGTAACATATAATAATACATACAATATATACTGTATATATGCAAATACAAATATATAATGATATACATGCATATATTCACATATTTGCATGTCATATTTTCTGAGAGCAATTTTAAAGAATTTTAAAGAGGTAGAGAGATAGGAAAAGGAATAAGCAGAGACAGTGACAGGGTAAGAAAGAAAAAGCAGAGAAATTAGTACAAAGCCCAAAGTGCAGGTGAACAGTTTGAAAATACTGACAACTGTTGCTGCTTCATCAGTCTAAAGTCCAAGGTGAGACTGGAAAAAGAATTTTTCCTCTTCAGAAGACCTCAGACATTAAGCTCCTTAGCTGACTAAGCCCTGCCCATGTTATAAAGGTTAATCTGATTAAGTGAATCTGTTAGCATTTTGACTGAGTGCTAAATTTACATACTGTTAAGACCATGTTGGTTTCTTGCCTTATGAGGGAAATAATGAGAAATTTGTTCTTATTATTCACAGGAATTATAACAATGAAAATACGAGTAGATTCAGCTACATTTTTACCTCATTGTGTGATTCCACATGATTGATCTCTACCATGATTTATAAAGATACAGTTTCAAAGAAGCATTCACCACTGCAATGGGAACGTAGTAAACCAGATTTATCCACAATACCAAAATCTTACCTCCTGAAATGAAAATTCATTGGTCAGTATGAAAGTCAAGATTATTCTGTCTATATAGGAGTGAAGCTGCCTTTTATTATTATGATTGTGGATAATAATCTGGAGAGTCTCTAGATTCACATGTGAATTCCAATGCACCAGAGATTATTGATACAGTCTCAAGTGAATGTGCAACCGTTCAATTCACACAAAACAGCTTTTCAAAGAGCTTGCCAATCTCATTTCTGTTTAATGAAAGAATGGTGTACTTTCATTTGACACCACACACACACACACACACACACACACACACACACACACACACCTGGCTCTAATTCTATTTAATATCTAAGATGAAAGAATACTAAGCCATAAGCACAAAATAGATTTCTTAGGGTCCAATGTCTATTCAGTTAAATGGAACTTTGTAAGAGTTCCCAAAATACAGCCTACTACTTGGGAGATTACAGAAAAGCATGACAAGTAAAGTTGAGTTTTAATTAACAATTATTTAAGAAATAATTTTTTACAGTTAAACCAATGAAATGTTAATAATATAAAAAGAACTGTGAGTGGAAGGAGGTATGGAAGACTTTCAGGTATGGTTTAGTATTGCATCATTTGCATTTCAGGCTGTCTTGAACAAGGCTACATCACTGATGGATTCAAACTATTATAGTCTTTTATGTCATGACGGAGGAAAACAGACACTGTGATCTTCAACCTGAACTCACTTGCTAATCCAATTTGAGTGTGTGTGTGTGTGTGTGTTTTCTGGATCAGCAGATATCATCACTTGTGTCTTTAAGTCTCTTGCCCTAAATAAATGCTTAAAGATTTTTTTAAATTTATTTTTATTTTTTTTAAATTTTGTTTATTTGAGAGCAACAGACAGAGAAAGAGGCAGAGAGAGAGAGAGAGAGAGAGAGAGAGAGAGAGAGATTGATTGGGCACAGCAGGACCTCCAGCCACTGCAAATGAAGTCATGCATTTCCACCTTGTAAAGCTGAATCAAACCTCCTGAGTCCTCACAGGCAAGCACTAACAGCTGTCTTTTGCTTTTTTTTGAGTCAAAGTTCAACTGACAAAAGCAAACTCTGTTCAAACTGTTTTTGCTTTTCACAACAAACAAACAAACAAACAAACAAACAACCCAGCAGATGTGGGACTGGAGAGATGGCCCAGAGGTTAAGGCACTTGCCTGAAAAGTCTAATACCTGGGGTTTGATTCCCCACTACCTATAGCACAAAGTGGTACATGCATCTGGAGTTCATTTGCAGTGGCTAGAGGACTTTACACATCCATTCTCTTTCTCCCAATTTCTTTCTTTCTTTCTTTCTTTCTTTCTTTCTTTCTTTCTTTCTTTCTTCTTTCTTTCTTCTCTCTCTCCTTGCAAATAAATAAATAAAATACTTAAATAAACAAAATTCCACCAGATAAATACCTGCTTCAAATGCAGAATCAGAAGCATCTAGCAGCTGAAGAGGCATGGGCTCACTGATGCTTAATAGACACCCATGGTCAGTTTTTTTTTTTTTTTAATTTCTTTTAGGATACATCACCACCCATAGTCAGTTTTTTTTTTTTCTTTTAGGTTACATCACCACCCCTAAGTACTTCTGACAAGCTCTTGGGATAACACTTTGAACATATTATCTCATTTTATCATCTCAATCATTTGGTAAGCTAAGATTGTATATTATTATATTTAAAGATCACAAAAGCTCAGGCTTAGTTTAAACTACTTTTCCAAACATATTCATTTAGTAAACTTAAATCCAGTTTTAAGATTAAGTTCAGTGAGGATGAAGTATGAAATGTGTGGACTACACATATTACCTATACTTAAATTCATCTGTATTTGAGTGGATGAATTCAACCAATGAATTTTCTCATGAAGATTTGCAGAAATCATTGTTTTTTTCTTTCTTTTCATTATTCCTTTTGTAAGATACAAGTTTGGTGCAGAGGAAAAAGAAAGACAATGGAGAGACTCAAGACCATCATAGGGGTTATTTGGCATAAAAACCTGCCAGGGAGATTCTGACAAAGGATCAGAGAACCCTTGGTCTGTTCACAGACTGAGGTACTGTAGGGAGAAAGAAGTGGGGTGATGGAGTGGAGGAGATAAGAGGGATAAAGGAAAAAAGCTTGGATGTAACTGATATCATTGGGAAGAAGGAAGTGGGCCTGGCTGTTATTGATCATCAGAGCAGGAAGGAAGTGGGTACAGGAAGTTTCAGGGCAGAGAAAACAAGCTAGCTAGTTCTGTGGCTTTTCCATCACACAATGGAGGCTCCTGTAGCTCATTCCTTTCACAAAAGTGAAAAAGTATTTGCTGTACTTTATTATTTATGGTCTCTGAGTAAACACTGAAGATAAGTTAGTGCGTAAAATGTTTTCAACTTACTAGAGACAACACTGGAGAATAAAGTAACATTTTAAATACAGAACAGGGCAGGTGATTTTTGTGTGACGTTTTTAGGTTTGGTGCACAAAGGTGTATCCAGCCCAACAGAGCGCCAATGACAGGCCAAAGAAACGATTCCACCCAGGCCTAGCTGCATAGACAATGAGTTTATCATGGTTACTTATAGGAATAAAGGTGGGGGGGGGTAGTGTAGGATTATGAATGACCCAAATAAAGTTGAAGAATTGAAAAATCCTTCTGAAAATATGTGGTGACCCATGAAGCTGCATATCTGCACAACATATAGGCAGCTCAGTGGGTCAGAGAGTCTGCTCACCTAGGGAAATGTCATGTGTAGAGAAATATTAAAAAGCATTAGACATTTGTACCACCTCCTCCAGGGCTGAGGAAGATTACAGAAGGATATGCAGTAAGATTTGGAAGAGTTGGAGGAAGTTAGTACATCTGGGAAAGACATTAGATTCATAAAATTCAGGAACTAAATTAAATGTACAAGGCCCAGAAAGCAAGTTAGACTTACAAGGAACAATAAGTTCTTGAAATTTCAAACATTTATAAGCCCTGACATTTCCCGAGGTGAGCAAACTCTCTGACCCACTGAGCTGCCTGTATTTGTTTTTGTGATATTTTGGGGTTTTGATATAGTGATGTTTTCATTTTATTTTATTTTATTTTATTTTATTTTATTTTATTTTACTTTATGTTTTTGTATTGTTTTTCGAGGTAGGGTCTCACTCTAGCTCAGGCTGACCTGGAATTCGCTATGTAGTCTCAGGGTGGCCTCGCACTCTCGGCAATCCTTCTACCTCTGCCTCCCGGACATTTTCACCTTAGAATACGTATTTCACACACCATATTTTGAGAGATGCAGGATCATATTCACTCTTGGCTGAGCAGGTAGTATTCCTGATGAGGTATAACTACACATGCCAGGCAGGTATATGTGCTCATCTTCTGGCTGAGCTCCTCTGCCACCACTCTTCCAAAAAGGGAACGACAATTCCTACTCCAGCCATCCAGAGGCGGGGACTGGCAAGTACAGCTTCCACTTATTCTCTGGGCTCCTGCCTGGTAAATGTAAATATGTCTGACTTGCATGTCTCCTTGCCTCTGAGAAGAAGCCCTTCTCAGTTTGGACTGCAGTGATACCAGGGAAGGAGAAACGGAGAGCTGGTTCATAGTGCCTTGTTGTTTCAGGCAAGCTTCCCATGGAGCCTGCCCATGCAGAGGAGGAGTCCAAAGCTCACAGAAATTCTGTCTGTCTGTGGCTGTCAGGAGATAGCAGAGGATTATTTCCCCAGTGGGACTGGGAGTTCAGCCAGACAGGATAGATGGGAGATGGGGTGAAATCAAACCCGACTTTTTCTCACTGAAGCCTGTGGAGAGGGCAGATGCAGAAAGGTTCTATTTTTATTAATTAGTGTTTGGATGAACTGTGGTAAACATTTCCCCAGAGGTTTCTATTCCACTAAGACCATCCTTCCCTCAGTTTCCTTGTTAGGATGGCTTTGCTTGAAGCTCTTCTGTCAGTGTTTCTGGATCATCTCCAGTGGGGCTGTGTCCTGACCTCGCAGAGGAGCCTAGGGAAACCCAAGATTCGCTGCTCTGTTGTTCATGTCCTGAGGTGCCTAAGCAGTCCACTTCCTTTGCCTTTTTACGTCTTACTATACTTTTTAGTTTTACGTCTATAGTTCCTTCTGAGTAGTACACATTAAAATATGGATATCACTGCTCATCCACTTTGCTTAAGAAAATAAATAATGTACAGACTGTTTTCCATACTAAAATGTGGAGGTCTTAATATTTAGTTGAATCAGAAAGAATTTTCTAGAAAGTGTAAACATCTGGAAAGAAGTCAAACTATTGAGGATATATAGGACCTTGATCTGTTCCCTTATCCATTGTGACGAGTTAAATCCTCTGCAAAATATTCACAGAAAATAGAATTCATTGTTTCAGACACAGCAAAAGTTTCTATTAGATTCATCAATTTAATATATTTTTCAATCGTTTAAGCTAACTTTATATTAAATCTGATTAAATTACAAGAAGTATGTGTAAATTAGCCACTAGGGGAATATGGCATTATTTAGCTATCTACATGATCTTCCAGCACCGTGAGAAAATGGACAGTGGATGTGTAACCTCCAGGATGCTAAGTATTTTAAAGAAAAGGCACAGGGATGTACAAGAGGATGAATGCTGGAATCATGCTGCTGTAAAGTAGGGTGAGCCGGGAGTGGGGGCACATGCCTTTAATCCTAGCACTTGGGAGGCAGAGGTAGGTGGATTTCTGTGAAGGTGAGGCCACCCTGAGAGTACAGAGTAAATTCCAGGTCAGCCTGGGCTAGAGTGAGTCCCTACCTTGAAAAAACAAAAACAAAACAACAACAATAAAAAAAAACCCAACCAACTAGGATGAGTCATCCTACCTCAATCCTGTAGAAACTTCTTCTAAGACAAACCTATAAATATTCCTTTTAGTTGATTGTAGATTCTGTCTAGTTGAAAATATCAACCATCATAGTGGCCATCTTCAACAACTTGACAGACATAGTAAGAAATGTCTGTGCATGGAAGGATTTAAAAATAAAATTATTTATATTTACAACTCTAGATGTGTGGTGAATGAATTGCAAGAGAGTAAGGGAGAGAAGATCAAAACTTGTTAGGGATCACCAAAGTAATAACATATATATATTATAATACATATATATACATATTCACTATTCACATGCCATATACTTTTGAGAGAAATTTTATGCAGTTGTCTCTTGTAATTCACACAGTGGGAGACAGATGGAGAGAAAGAAAGAAAATATAGGTGGGGAAGACAGAGAGGAAAAGAAGGAGGTAGAGAGGAAGTGTGAGGAGGCAAGGTAGAGATATTAAGGGGTCATCTCATGCAATTGTGAAGATGCCAAGTCTAACACCCACGGAGTGAGGGAATAGCTTGGTAATACTGACAAGAGTTGGCACTGCTCTCTATAATCCACAGCCAGATTGGAAAGAGAAACCTCAGTCTTCAAGTGTCTTAGCTGATTGGGCAATGCACATCCGCTTTATCAAGGATTATCTGCTTAAGTCAGTGAGTGCTAAATGGTAACCACATCTAAAAATCAGCATACCATTAAACTTCAAGGACATACTGGGATTGAGTTTGACAAAACATCCTCATCACATTGACACATGAAATTACCCATGCTGTTGGTAGTATTTATTATAAGGTAAATATGAATGTAGTCAGCTTGAAATACTGACAAAAATAGAGAGAAGTAGTAGATAAACATTGGTGTCAGAACATATAAAACTTATGCATCCAAGGTAGGACTGCAGATGGGAGAGAATTAATTTACTCTTATCTTTATGAATCAATAAACTGATTGCATGATGTGGTCCCAAACAGGAGAGGAATATGTTGAGAATGCATTAGATGACAGGAAAGATAAATGAATATGGTATTTCTTTTTAGCATATGGTGGTAAACTAAGATTCTCAGGGGAAGTTGGGACTGTGGCTCAGTGACCAAACAGTTGGAAATACCAGGCATTGGGTTCCATCCTCACTGTCTAAAGAAGGTTTATCAGGGCAGTACAATACTCAGGGTCTTGGCCTTTTGTTTAATGGGTACCACCTTGCATATAATCAGCTTGGAGTCTGAGGATGAGAACACAGACATAATTCAAATGGGTGCACAAAGCCCATCCTCATGAATGATGTTAACTATAACAAAATCATCTCCAGCAAAGTGTTCTTTGTCATTTTCTCTCCGAGTATACTTGGTCATGACTATAGTGACCATCTAGAACTCAGCGTGAGCTGATGCTGACAATGGACACACTCAAACTACACTACCCTCAGTAGCCTCAATTTGTGGCATATACTTTAAAAAATATAAATACAATTGAAAAATAATGGTTAGGATATAACACTTTGATATACATTTGTATACTTGAATACACAAAATTTACCAAATAAAACTGAACCTATCAGTTATACATTTTTTTTGCATTTACTAAAAAGCTCCATAACCAGTTTAATGTATATCAAAAACACATTTTAACAGATACACTTCTATTTTTTTTATTTATTTTTGGAGAGAGAGACAGAGAGAGATAGACAGAGGGAGAGGGAGACAGAGATGGGCGCACCAGCAGTCTCTCAGCTGCTGTGAATGAAATCCAGATGCATGTGCCCCCTTGTGGTCAAGTGTGGCATTGCGCCCTTGCCTCACTTTGCATCTGGCTAAACGTGGGACCTAGAGATTGGAACTGCTGGACATTGGAACCAGCGTTCTTAGGCTTAGCAGGCAGGCACCTTAGCCGCTACACCATCTCTCCAGCCCTACACTTCTATTTTTAATATTATGCTGATGGGATATCATTACTCTTCCAAGTCCTATAAAATCACTGCTTTATATTAAGAAAATATTTTCCTACCAAATAGTCTCTTCAGAGCATCTTTGATGTCATTATTCCTGAGACTGTAGATGAGGGGATTCAACATGGGGATCACCACCATGTAGAACACGGACACTACCTTGTTCTGGTCAGTGGAGAAGCTGGATTTGGGCTTCACATAAATGAATGTGATGGTGCCATGGAAGAGAGTGACTGCAGTGAGGTGGGAGGTGCAGGTGGAGAAGGCCTTGTGGCGGCCCTCAGTGGAGCACATCTTCAAGGTGGTGGTGAGGATGTAGATGTAGGAGACGGCTATGACAGACACTGTGGTCACAACCACTGTACCAGCAGAGACTGAAGATACTGACATCAGAACAGGAGAGTTCAACTAAAGGAGCAAAATCACAGTAAAATGATTCACTCTGTTTGGTCCACAGAAGACAAGAGAAAAGGAGGAAATTGTGTAAGTGGAAGTGGTAAGTAAACCTCCTACACAAGCTACCACAAGCAACTGGACACAGACCTGTGTGGACATTTTGGTTGAATAAAGCAGTGGGCTGCAGATGGCCACAAAGCGATCGTAGGCCATTGCAGCCAGGAGGAAGCACTCCACTGTCCCAAAGAAAACAGCTGCACCAAGCTGGATGGCACACCCCAGGTAGGAGATGGTATTTCTCTCCACCAGGAAGTTCACAAGCATGTTGGGTGTGACAGAAGATGACAAGCCTATGTCAGTAGAAGCCAAGTGGCTCAGGAAAAAGTACATGGGGTGATGGAGCTGAGAAGAGACTCTGATGAGAATGATTGTGCTGAGGTTGCCAAAAATAGTCACCAGGTAGATGCACAGAATGACCGTGAAGAGGGTGACTCTCAGGACTGGGTTGTCCGTTAAGCCCAGTAAAATGAACTCTGTCACCTCAGTGTGGTTCCCATCTGCCAGGAAATCCATGGGACAGTGCAGCTGCTGCCAAAACAAAGATGTGATGGACATGTGGCATGAAAGAATTTATGAATATTGTTGCTTTATTAACAATGTAAGAAGTTTATTATAAAGAAATACATCATTCAAAAAATTGGGCTAACGATTTTTTTCCTTTGGACTCCTAATATTTATATATATTTAAAATATTTTATTTTTATTTATTTACTTGAGAGAGAGATACAGAAATAGGCAACAGAGAGAGAAAGAGAGAGGATGGGCATGCCAGGGCTTCCAGCCACTGCAAACAAACTTCAGATGCTTGTTCCCCCTTGTGCATATGACTTACATGGATCTTGGGGAATCGAACCTGGGTTCTTTGGCTTTGCAGGCAAGTGCCCTAATCACTAAGCCATCTCTTCAGCCCCCAGTATTTATATTTTTATCTGCAATGTGTATTTTTTAATTTCAAACAAATATTAGGCATTTGCTTCAAATAATCTATGTCTTTAGTTTTCACATGTATGTTTTGTACAATATACCTGAGTGGCTTTAAACTAAAGATTTAATAAAGTGAAACTTGTGCAAATAACAAAATTGTTTTCATAAGTCTAACAACGGATTAACAATGGATATACAAACATAGTATTATCTAATGAAGGCTTAAGCAATTACCAATTTGACTGAAAGCTTACTAAATCATTACCATAGGAGTTAACTTTTATATGCAGTCTATTTTCATTTCTATAAAACAGCAATAAGAAATTGTATTACTTTAATTTTGTTTTGGAGGAAACATAACCCAGAAATGCTATATAAGAAGTAATAAAATTAGGATTTGAGCCCCAGGCAGGTTGAACTCAGTTCCTTCCTTCAAGAGCTACAGTAAATAGGAATAGTGGCGTTGAAGTTAAGAGCCAACATAAATTTGAGAACATAGCAGTTTAGCTTTTCCGATTGATGATTAACACAAGAAAGAGGTGCTTTGTTGGTGACATAGTTCATAAAGTCTATCAGTTAAGTAAACCATATGTTAAGGACAACTTTTAAAGTGAGAAATAAATTTTCTTGGTAAAAAGAAATGAAAAGGAAATAATGCTATTAATTAATTTAATTTATTTATTTATCTGACAGGCAGAAAGAGGGAGAGAGAATGGGCTCCCCAGGGCTGCTAGCCACTGCAAACAAACTCCAGACCTGTGCACCCCCTTGTGCATCTGGTTAACACGGGTCCTGGAGAATTGAATCTGGGTCATTCGGTTTGCAGGCAAACACTTTAACCTCTAAGCCATACCTCCAGCCCTAATGCTAATTGTTATGAATGGAAATACCTAACATTTCTACTTCTGCTATTGCTTTACCAAGTCTTTTGAAAAGCCAATCTTATTACCAGTAAATGTACCGATAACATTCAGCATATTTTTAGTTTGTCCCTTCACAAACACAAAGTTTCCTAACGTTACAATGATTTCTACCTGGAGTGTGATGTGTTAATATGTAAATGCTGATTATTCTCTCACATACAATGGGTTCTTTGCTCCAGTGATGTTAATTCCTCCCTAATTGCTGATTTTTGCTGTCTAAGAGAACATCAGATGAATGCCTGCCTCAGAAGCAGAAGCAGCCGGTAATAGAAGGTTCCAGAAGCCAGCTGCACAAGAGGTATAGTTTCACTTCGAGGTAAACAATGCCAGTGGACAGTTTCTTTTCATCTTGGACACCACCACAATTATGCAGCACTTACATGAGTGAGGAACATGGAACTTTGACTCTAGAAGATTTTAGAGGCTGAACCAATTAACTTTGCTGACCCAGAACTCACAGACACACATCATCCACCAATGCCATCACTCCTAAGTCCGCCTGTAGCTTTCAACATTTCTGTGGGCAATTAGTTACATTTAACATCCATTGCTTTCAATGATAGTTAATATATCTCATACATATATTGTTCTGGGGCAACAGTATAAACACATCACTAAGGAAGTAGGGAAAATGGCATGGCTTAAGTTCATTCAGCATGTCTAAACATTCCTTGTTAATATTGATTATCTGTGCTGTTCAGAGAAAAGAAAATCTAACACATAGCAAAACAGACTACATTGTTCTAAGCATGCTAATTCACGGTTGTAAGATTAACTTCAGATCAAGTTACAAGACAGGAATTTAGAAGCTTAATCATCCCACATAAATATTCCCAGAAGAGTTATTTCTAAGGTCCATAAGAAATATTCTCACAGTTCTTTCTCATAGCTCATTCTCAGAGTTTATTCCCACAGTCACCCTGCATGTCTGACTGAAATTGGCACGCAAGTAATCAATAAGCATAAATTTTAAAAGTGTATAGAGCAATTTGACAGGTAAATCTCATCCCATCAATTAAAAAAGAACAGTTGCTTCTGCACTTGGGCCTATGAACTGCCCAGCCACAGGTTTTTACACTGGCATAAAGTACCAAATGCATGGAAAGAATTGATTGTACCCATAACAGGCACGTCACCACCATTTTATCAGTGTGAATATTTGCTTGGTGGATTGGTCCTACCGTAGCACACAGGGTCCACAGCCAGGCAGGATTGTAGTTGTAGCTCATTCCACAGTTATGTCCTAGCAGACGCTTTCTGGCACTATGAGAGTCAGTGATTAATGTGGCACTTTGCAGCTCAAACCTAGACTGATTTCTCCATGTTCTGTAGCCAAAGTTGGCAGTGTCACTAGCAATATGGAATTATCCTTTAGTTCTGGCTTGCAAATAACAGTAGTAGCCTCTACTATTTGTGAGTTTCTGGGAACCTCCCTGGACAGCAACTCACAGGGAGGTAGCTTGGAGTTTCATCCAAAAAACTTATGGTTTCTTGAAGTGTCCTTTTCTAGTTTGTATTGTTTTATTAACAGAGTAATATTGTGTATAGAAGCATGGATGGGAGACAGGACCCCATTTAGTCCTCCATAAGCCCTGCTGCCTTGGGTCTGGTCTGAATCTGGTCTGTGCTTTCTTGTGTTGCTCAGCCTGGCTCAATTCAAAGTGGGAAGGGCAGCATGCAGAACCTTGAGGTGTTTGGTGCTGTGGCTTTCTGTCTGGTTCTGACATGCACTGGGCTGGCACTGTAGCCCTTTTCTTTCCATCATCCATTCCTGGATCTTCAATGATCCTCAGGAAGGGTAAACTATTTCCACTGCAGTACACTTTCTTATAGGGGAAAATGGAACATTGTGCATTCTGACTGGATAACTGCATGCCAGTAGAAGTTTAATTCTTCCACCTATTTAGTTATCATTTATTTCCTCTATGAATTGCTGCTTAGGACTAAAGTCACCCAGAAGCTTATTAGCACAGCATATGGCTTTCTGTTCATTTTTAAAATGGGAATTCCCATAACAAATAAAAGCAAAATTAGTGGATAGCATCAAACTTAAAATATTTTCCACAGTCAGAAGACAAAATAAAAAAGCTACAGACTTGGAAGAAATATTTGCAGATGCATCTGATTTAAAAATTAGATATATAAACAATACACTCAATCCAATAGCAAGACAAAAATACTAAATGTTGAAGAATTATATGACTTTCTAAAGAAGGGATAGAAATGGTCATGTACATGAAAGAGTGCTAGCCAGTATCACTAACCACCCTCAGTTTAACTGAAACTAAAACTTCATTTCACACTAGTTAAAGATAGACTCTCAAAACCAAATGATAGCAAGTGTGGATGACATTATGAAGAACAAGAACTCCTGCACTTTGTTCTCGTGAATGTACTTGGAGAAGTCATAGTGGAAACTATATAGAGGTTCCTGAAAAAATAGAATTTAGTACCATCACATGACCCAGAAATTCTTCCTCTGAATGTCCCATCAAAAGAAAAGAAAATTAGCACCACATAGAGATAACTGAACTGCCTTTCTAATTCCTGCATAATTCTGGATCTATAATAGACTTCAAAAACCTCTTTGGCAATTGATGACTAGATAAGCAAATTTGAGCTTATATGTGAAATTGACTATTTTGTCATAAATATAGCTTTCACCAATCTGGAAAAACACTGATGAAATCTGAGGACGTTATACTTCATAAAATAAGTCAGATGCACAAAGGAACATATTGTGTGATTTCACAGGTTGGAATCCTTTAAAAATTCAGATCCAAGAAGCAGCCTGTTGGGGATTTTCATGGGAAAGAAATGTGAAGAACAAGAGACATAAAACAAAAAACGTGAAGTTATAGTTATGAAAATGAATTTGTAGCGATCCAGTGGACAGAAGTTATAGTATGGTTAAGGCACTTCCCAAAGAGTATATTTTAAATTTGCCACCACAAATATGTGTGTGATTATAGGAAATATATGATTATGAGAAATATATATATATTTATATATTTCCTATAATATATCATATATAATGTTTGACATATTAAATATTTCATTTATCTATTCATAGAAGATCTAACAGCTGAGGCTGGCCTAGAACTTGCAATTCTCCTTCTTTCACCTCACAAGTGACAGGATTTCAGGTACGAAGCACCACGACCTGCACTGAAAGTGATTTCTGTGTGTGTGTGTGTGTGTGTGTGTGTGTGTGTATGCACTGCAAGTAACTGAACCTAGGGTCTTATTCATGCTCAGAAATTTATTTATTATTTATGTATTAGGTTTTACATTTATGTTATGTTATAGGGTGTTATTACTATACCAAATTCTACATATAACCAATGACTCGAAGAAAATATTTTCCTACCAATGACTCTAAGAGAATATTTTCCTAGCAAGCTGACTTTTCAGAGCACCCTTCACCTCATTATTTCTCAGGCTGTAAATGAGGGGGTTCAACATAGGGATCACCACCATGTAGAACACGGACACCACCTTGTTCTGGTCAGTGGAGAAGCTGGACTTGGGCATCACGTAAATGAATGTGACGGTCCCATAGAAGAGAGTGACTGCAGTGAGGTGGGAGGTGCAGGTGGAGAAAGCCTTGTGGCGGCCCTCAGTGGAACGCATCTTCAGGATGGTGATAAGGATATAGGTGTAAGAGAGACCTATGACAAGCACTGTGGTCACAACAACTGTGCCAGCAGAAATTGAGGAAACAAGAACAGAGACACTGACATCAGAACAGGATAGTTCAACTAAAGGGCCAAAATCACAGAAGAAATGGTTGATTGTACGTGATCCACAGAAGACAAAAGAAAAGAAGGAAAGGGCATAGAAGGAAGCATTAAGAAAACCACCTGTGTAAGCTACTGCAATCAACTGGACACAGACTGGTGTGGACATTCTGGTGGAGTAAAGCAGTGGGCTGCAGATGGCCACAAAGCGATCATAGGCCATGGCAGCCAGGAGGAAGCAATCAGTGGTTCCAAAGAAAGCAGCTGCGCCAAGCTGGATGCCACATCCTAGGTAGGAGATGGAGTTTCTCTCCACAAGGAAGTTCACAAGCATGTTGGGTGTGACAGAAGATGAATAACATATGTCAGCAAAAGCCAAGTGGCTCAGGAAAAAGTACATGGGGTGATGGAGCTGAGAAGAAACTCTGATAAGAAGGACTATGAAGAGGTTTCCAAATATAGTCACGAGGTAGATCCCCAGGATGACCATGAAGAGGATGACTCGCAGGACTAGGTCGTTGGTTAAGCCCAGTAAAATGAACTCTGTCACTGCAGTGTAGTTTCCATGTGCCAGGAGATCCATGGGACAGTGTAGCTGCTACCAGCACAAAGCTATGATAAAGATGTATCAAGCAAAAAATTCAGAATATGTGATTTCATTTTCATTAACACATGAATAGAGGTCATTACAAATACAGCATTCAAGAAAAAATTGGACTACTGCCTTTCTACTCTGGTTTGCCAGTGTTTATATATTTTGTGTAATGAGTCTGTTCTAAAAAAATGTAAAAACAGGCTGGAGAGATGGCTTAGCGGTTAAGGCACCTGCCTGCCAAGCCTAAGAACACCGGTTCCAATCTCCAGATCCCACGTTTAGCCAGATGCAAAAGTAATGCAAGGACGCAATGCCATAATTGCCCACAAGGGAGCACACACATCTGGAGTTTGTTCATAGCAGCTGAGAGGTTGCTGGCGTGCCCATCTCTATCTGTCTTCCTCTCCCTCTGTCTCTCTCTGTCTCTCTCTATATCTCTCTCCAAAAAGAAAAATTTAAAAACACAAATGCTAGACATTTGCTTCAAATAATCCTTTTGTTTGTGGTTATATTTATTATGAAATATAGTTGAGTTGCTACAAAGCTAATATTAAAAATATGAACTATATGAAAATTTTTAAAAAGTTATCTTAAGTAAGATAAAATATTGAAATATCTAACATGCATTATACAATGAAGGCTTAAGTAATCATTATCCTTTGTTGAATGTTTACTGAAACATCAGCATGAGAATAAATTTTATATTTAGCTTATTTTCATTTCTGTGAGACAGTATGAAGAACTTGTGTTACTTTCATTTTATTATGAATAAAACATAATCTGAAATTTTTGCATGAACTTTGACGTGAAAATGCTACATAAGAAATAGTAAAATTAGGGGCTGGAGAGATGGCTTAGCAGTTGAGGCGTTTGCCTGTGAAGCCTAAGGATCCTGGTTTGATTCTCCAGGTCCCATGTAAGCCAGATGCACAAGGTGGCCCATGCATCTGGAGTTTCTTTTCAGTGGCTAGAGGCCCTGGTGCACCCAGTCTCTCATGCTTTCTCTTTCTCAAATAAATAAATAAATAAATAAATAAATACAAAATTTAAAAAAAGAAATAGTAAAATTGGGATTTGAAACCCAGGCAGGTTGATCTCAGCCCATTCATCTACTGACTGTAGTACACAGGAAGAATAGCAATAAAATTGAGGTCACAGGTAAATTCAGGGACAAGAAGGGTTAGCTTTTCTGCTTTGTGAAAGTTAACACATAAAAAAAATGTGCTTTCTTAGACACATAGTTCATAGTTTATAAAGTTTATCTATTAAAATGTCTATATCTTAAGTTCAATTTAAAGTAATACATTTTTTGTGATTTTTTTTTTTTTTTTGAGGAAGGGTTTCACTCTAGCTCAGGCTGATCTGGAATTCACTCTGTATTCTCAGGGTGGCCTTGAACTTATAGTGATCCTCCTACCTCTGCCTCCTGAGTGCTGGGATTAAAGGTGTGTGCCACCACAGCTGGCAGAAATACATATTTTTGATATGACAGGGAGAAATCTAAAGGACATGCCACAAATTGTAGCTGTAAGTACCTATTGCAAATATATTAAATAGTTTAATCAAAGCCATTTGAAACATTAATCTAGTTACCACATAAATATATGAATAACTTTTAGAACATTATTATTAATGTTTGTCTATTTATACATACCAAGTTCTTTCCTAATGTAACACTAATTTCTAAGTGAAGTGTGATAGAATTAAATAATATGATTTTCAATCTAGCATATTGGTGAATAAATATGTAACCTAGTAAATATTCAATCTAAGAATTTTGCTCAGGATCACTAGCAAGGGGACAGATTGAGTCTCTTGTCCTAAGGTGCTGGTGTTATAGCCCTGTGTTTGTCCAATATCTGAGTCTGTAATGCTAGAGCATTTACTCAATGAACAAAGTCTGACTTCCTGCAAGAAAGTTACTGACAACAAGCATGGCATTGCAAAGAAAGTGAATCAATAGTGCTCTTGGCTGGGTGTGAAGTTTATAAACTATTAAATACCATGTGAGTTTTTGTTCATATGAGTGGATAAATGAGATAGCTTTTGAAAACTGAGTAACGCCTGATTATTCAGAGAAAATATCAGTTGATTCAGCTAGTTCTTTTAGTTGATTGCTTGATTACACATGGCGTGTTCTCAGTTATGGGTTTCAAACATAGATACATTTTCAAAGAAGAAAGAATTCTCCATTTTAAAGGAAAATTAGAAAACCAGATTTACCCACAATAGCAAAGTCTTACCTCCTGTAATGAGAATTCATTTTAAAGTATGCAAGTCAAGATTATTCTGATTATATAGCGGCTAAGCTTTAAGCCAGCTTTTATTATTGTTTATCAATACTGATAATTCTCAGATGAGTCTCCGAATTCACTTGTGTATTCAAATTCACAAGGGATCATTGTCACAGTCTGAGAATATTCAGCAGTTCTTTTACACAAAACAATTAATTTGTAAAGTGGTTTCCAATATCACATAACGTGCACTTTCCTTTGATAATTCTTGAAAGTATATAGCAAGTTGTCTCACATGAATACAGGTTCTAATTTTATTTGATATTTCTAATTAGAGGATACTAAACCATAAATATATAATTAATCTTTTTATCTGCATTCAGGGCTTGCTCAGCTAAACAAGTAGGGATTTATATTTGTAGGGACTGACATGGTAGACTCTTTGGGTACCTCAAGGAACACAGGAGGGGATGGCAAGTAAAGTTGAGTTTTACTAACAATCATCTAAGACACACAATTTTTATAGCCACATATTAGAAAATGTTGTTGCTCTGAAGAACACTGTGAGTAAATAGATGTTGGGGTGACTTCCACACTAGAATTAGTATTGCATCATTTGTACCTTAATCTGACTCAAACAAGGTTGCATCATTGATTGTTTACAACTGGTTTTGGTTTATATGTACTAATGTAGGATAATAGACAGTGTGATTTTCAACCTGAAGAGTAGACCACCTCTTGTAATCTCACGTTTACAAAGAATACCTTGCAGCCATGATGTTTTCTTCATGTACTTGTATATCCACTGACCACTGATTAACTTCCATTTAAAAGCTTTGGCTACCAACTTCTGTGATTAATACTTTACACATATTATCACATTTTATCCTCCTCATTATTTGATGACCTACATATTTATATTATCACAGTATTACAGATTAGATAATGGAGGCTTAGTTTAATTCACTTTTCCAAATATCCATTTGGCAAATTTAAATCAGAGTTTAAGATTCAGGCTCCAGTGGATGCTAAAATGAAAAGTGTGGACTATTAATGTCACCAACATTTAAGTGTTTCAGTAATAACCAATGAAGTTTCACAAGTAACTATGAAAAAATATCATTTGCCCATTGATCCTTAAAAAAAATTCTTGCACATTTATCATATTCTGGAAGTTGAGTAAACATTGTAGATGGATTTGTAAAGTAAGGGTTTTATATTTTAGTCACAAAGACACTAAGGAATAAAGAATCATTTTAAATATAGACCATGGCAGGTGGTTGCCGTGCAACATATTCTGGTTAATATAAACAAACATCTGTTCACCTCAAGAATAATAATAAGCCAAAGAAATGATTACAACTAAGTATAGCTTAGTGAACCAATGAGTTTATTGGGTTACTTACAGAAGTAAGTGTGGGGGGAATACTTAAGAAGGTACACTGGTGATTCAAACAAGGCCACATCATTGAAAAGTTTTCCCAAGCACGTGTATTGCCTAGTGAAAGTTTTATTTCTAGAGTTATAAGCATCTCAGCTTATTAGAAGGTCTCCTCTTCTGTGCAATGTTGCTATTTTTATAACCTTAGGGAGGGGCCTTGGGAGTGATGTAAATATAAGTAACTTCCTGATTCTTGTAAGCTTAATTTACTTCCTGGGCCTTGTGTGTTTCATTTAAATCCTAGTCTTTGAATTCACCTTCTTCCAGAGAAGGGAATGTTTCAATTTGAATGATAAGTCAGTATAACACTACACCCCTTCTCCAGGTCTTATATTCCTTCCAACTGAAATCAACCTGAACTCTGGAGGAGGTGCTACAAATGACTGGTTATTTTTTTTTTTTCTACATATAACTGAGCATTGTTCAACTATGCCATGGAGACAGTCTCATGTTCTCTGGAGCTTGACTGGTTATGAATTTCTATAGTACACTTTCCACTGTAAAAGCACAGTTTCCCTGCACGCTGGGCACATCTCATCAATTTAACCACAAAAGAGCATTTTTTTTTTTTTTTTTTTGGAGAGAGACACAGAGAAAGAGAGAGAGAGAGAGAAGATAGAGATGGGAGCGCCAGCAGTGTCTCAGCTGCTGAGAACGAAATCCAGATGTGTGCGCCCCCTTGTGGTAAAGTGCGGCATTGCGCCCTTGCGTCACTTTGCATCTGGCTAAACGTGGGACCTGGAGATTGGAACTGCTGGAGATTGGAACCAGCGTTCTTAGGCTTAGGAGGCAGGCGCCTTAACCCCTAAACCATCTCTCCAGCCCCCAAAAGAGCATTTTTAAAGTACCACAACCTATGACTTACCCAAGCGTGGATTTTTGTCTTTGCTTAAAGTACTAAATGTGTGGATATCAGTTTGTTGTCCCCATAACAGGCATGCCACTATTTCACCAGTGGGCTCATCTTGCATGGTATATTGTTTGATCCTACTGTAGCACACGTGTTCCACAGCCAGGAAGAACTGTAGCTGTAGCTAATTCTGTCATTCTGCTATAATTCTACATCTTTATGGTTTCTTCACTACTAGAACCTGTCTTCAAGTGGGATTTTCCTGCTGAGTCTTAAGCCAATTTCTCCATGTTCTGTAGCCAAAGTGTGAATTGTCTTGGAATATGATCTTACCAACTATTTCTGGCATGCAAGCAACAGCGATGATAACAGACTTTACTGCTCATGAGATGTTGGAGACTTCCATGGCCAGCAACTCACAGGGAGGGAGAAGGTATTTTCATCCAACAATGGCTTCTGGGAGTACCATTTTCCACTCGTGTGTTTTGGCTTCATTTAAAATCCTACATATTTCCTAGCATTTTGTAATGAACCCATTTTATAAGAGTGAGCAGATCTCTGAGGGCTCCCATCATCCACTCTGTGTAAGCAGCAGTTGGTCTTGAGCAGCTGAGGTGATACCTCAAAAGAAGCAGCAATACCTTATATGGCATGAAAAGAGGTTATCTTGTCATGTCTTTAAATTATTTCATCTACAGTCTAATATAAACCTGCCTGCATGTTAAGATGTGAAGATCCCCATAGTTAGTTGGAAAATAAATGATTTTCTAGAAATAAATAAGTAAAAAATAAAATACAGTCCACTAATGCTGAAATACTTTAGAACAGCTTGCTATTCCATTCTACTCTCCCAAAAGAGTGTGCGCCTTAAAATCTCAAAGTACTGAGAGAATAACTGTGACCTTGTCCTTTACCTTAACCTGTAGTGCCTGTTTACATTCTCCGTGAAAGAGTCACAGTGAATGAATAAAGATGTTCCTTTTGGCAGTGGCTTCTTTTTTTGTGATAATGATAGGGAGTCAGGTAGCCCCCCAGAACCTGGCATCATGGCTAGCCTCTTTCTGAGCCGGCCCTTAGCCCAGACCAGTCACCCCTCACTTTGGCTCACCTGAGCCAGAAGGTGAAACCCATCATGATCAAGCTATAAATAAATGTGTGCCAGGGGAAAGTCTCTCTCAAGGCGCCTGACCATCACTCCTGAACCTGCAGGTTCTGGTGAGTTTCCCCTTGTCTTGGCCCAGTTGGGCCAAGATGTGGAGAGAAATCCCTTCACCCCTATTCCCACATGGGCTCTCTGCCCCCTCCTACCTTCTTCTTTCCTCTCTAGCTCTCTTTTGGCCTTCCAGATCACATGGGTGTGTTCATTTTCCTTCCCTTGCTTCTGTGCTTCCCTCAATAAATGTGGTAATTTAATAATTATCCTTATCATTTTGATTTGCCCAATTATTTGGTTAAATACAAACATGAGGGCTGGAGAGATGGATTAATGGTTAAGGCACATGTCTTCAAAGCCTTTGGACTCAGGTTCAATTACCGAGAACCCACATAAACCAGATGCACATAGTGGCACATGCCACTGGAGTTTGTTTGCAGTACACCCATGTTCATTCTCTCTTTCACTCACCCTCTCTCTTAAATAAATTAAAAATAAATAAAATTTAAAAATATAAATAATGAACTCAGGGTTTGGGGTTCAAGAACTTTCCTGGACTCCCCATAGACCTTAGGGAATTGAACCTGAGTCCTTAAGCTTTGTAGGCAAGTACCTTAACTGCTAAGCCATCTCTCCAGCCCTCATGTTTGTATTTAACCAAAGAATTGGACAAACCAAAATGAGAAGGATAATTATCACTTACTGACTAGGCACAAATCTCACCCAACTGTTGAGGTCCCTTTCTCTATCTGCACCACCTGCTGCTGCCACCATGAGGTGGGTCTGGATGAAGTGCCCCATTGCATCCATTCCTCCAGGCACGCTGCCCACAGATGCAGCCATTGGTGTGAGAATGGATGCAGTCACTCCCTACATATTTCCGTCGCTCCACCTGCCATGCCTTCTCTGCCAAGATGTTTTTGAGACTGGAACACAGGTCAGCTCCACACATCCTCACTCCCTGCCTGGGCCATCTATTGCTGTCTTTCTGAGTGTGAGTATTGGTACAGTCACCTGCTCCATGTGACCCTTGCTTCCACCCATGCTTCCGGCCACAGCCACCAAGTGTTTTAGTCTATACATTGTCATCCAAGCCATGCATTGGATCCAATGTACTTGCTTGTGACTGCAGTTACCATACATTCTTTAGGGTGAGTTACTGTTGAAAGCGGACACAACCTTAAACAAATATATGCACAATTGACTCAATTTTGTGGCATATATTTATAAATGCAAATACAAAATGAAAAAGATTTATCAGGGCATGATTTTATGGGAAACAATTAGGCATTCTAGATTATACACAAAATTTATTAAATAAAATTCAGTCTGAATAATTTATAACTTGATATAGGAAACTTATTCTCTGCAGTTACTGAAATACACTATATACAATTAAATATATATAAAACAAAACTTATTTTAACGATAGACACACTTATTACTCATGTTGTATAATCCAAAAAGTACAAAATGGCAGATGTCTTTTAAGAAAATATTTTCCTACCAAACTGTCTCTTCAGGGCACCCTTAATCTCATTATTTCTCAGACTGTAGATGAGGGGGTTCAACATAGGGATCACCACCATGTAGAACACGGACACCACCTTGTTCTGGTCAGTGGAGAAGCTGGACTTGGGCATCACATAAATGAATGTGACAGTTCCATAGAAGAGAGTGACTGCAGTGAGGTGGGAGGTGCAGGTGGAGAAGGCCTTGTGGCGGCCCTCAGTGGAGCGCATCTTCAGGATGGTGATAAGGATGTAGGTGTAGGAGATGGCTATGACAGACAATGTGGTCACAACCACTGTGCCAGTAGAAATTGAAGGAATGATGGTGTAGACACTGACATCAGAACAGGAGAGCCCAACTAAAGGAGCAAAATCACAATAAAAATGATTCACTCTGTTTGGTCCACAGAAGACAAAAGAAAAGAAGGAAAGGGCAAAGAAGGAAGCATTAAGAAAACCACCTGTGTAAGCTACTGCAAGCAGCTGGACACAGACTGGTGTTGACATTCTGGTGGAGTAAAGCAGTGGGCTGCAGATGGCCACAAAGCGATCATAGGCCATGGCAGCCAGGAGGAAGCAATCAGTGGTTCCGAAGAAAGCAGCTGCGCCAAGCTGGATGCCACATCCTAGGTAGGAGATGGAGTTTCTCTCCACAAGGAAGTTCACAAGCATGTTGGGTGTGACAGAAGATGAATAACATATGTCAGCAAAAGCCAAGTGGCTCAGGAAAAAGTACATGGGGTGATGGAGCTGAGAAGAGACCCTGATAAGAAGGACTATGCTGAGATTTCCAGACACAGTCACCAGGTAGATGCCCAGAATGACCATGAAGAGGATGACTCTCAGGACTGGGTCATTGGTTAAGCCCAGTAAAATGAACTCTGTCACTGCAGTGTGGTTCCCATCTGCCAGGAAATCCATGGGACAGTGCAGCTGCTGCCAACACAAAGCTGTGATGACACATTATAAGAAAGTTTATGTAGATATGGTTTCATTTTCATTAACACATGAGTAGAAATTATTATAAACACACCATTCAAGTAAAATTTGGATGAGCTAACATGAATGCTCTCTTTTCTTAGTTATTTTTCTTTCTGAGTAGCATATTTTATTTTCTTGATTTTTTTTTTTTTTCCAAGTCAAGAGGAGCACTGCAAATAGGAACTTTTTTCAGGCATTTTGAAATATTAAAAGGCAGAACAGAATCTCTTAAGAAATGTCCAAATCTCTATTCAGTGATACCACATTCTTTCTTTTTATTTTAGGAAGAACAGTACTGATTTCTATGCAGCTAAGCAAGGAAAGAACCAGCTGCACAGACCTCTACCAGTGGGGCATTCATGGCATGTTCTATAAATGCACTCACCACAGTTCAAAAGCCAGGGAGAAAGTGTAAATATCATATTTATTTATGTTTGATATAATATGGAAGTGTTCAGATTCTAATAAACAAAGACTGTTGTGTTAAAAAAGAAAAATTGGATTAATATTGTGGTTTTACTCTGGACCTCAGGTTTTGTATATTTATGTGCAATGAAGCTGGTAAAAAATCATTAAAAGAAGAAAGTTTAAGACATTTGCTTCAAGTAATTGATGTCTTTTGTTTACACATATGTATTGTAAAATATATCTCAGTGGCCATAAAGCTAAATATTTAAAACATAAGACTTATGAAAATAAGGAAATAGTTGTCATAAGTAGAACAAAGATGATTTAGGTAGTCAATATCCTGTGCTGCGTGCATCAGCACAGCAGTTAAGTTTCATATGCATCCCTTTTTCATTTCCATGAGACAGAACAATAAGCTGGTGTTACTGTCATCTTATTGTGGAGAAAACTCATTTTGTAAATAGTATGTAAGAAGTAGAAAAATAAGAATTTTCATCCCAGGCAGGTTGAACTCATTTTTAAAAATTTTATTTATTTTTTATTTGAGGGAGTGAGATAGGCAGACATATATATATGAGAATGGGCATGCCAAGGCCTCCAGCCACTGCAAACAAACTGCAGACACATGTGCCACCTCATGCATCTGGTTTTACATGAATACTAGGGAACTGAACCCAGGACCTTAGGCTTTGCAGACTAGTGCCTTAACCACTGAACCATCTCTCCAGCCCAGGTTGAACTCATTTTTTACTAAGTATACCATGTAGAAAGACTGGCAATAAAGTTGAGTACACATACAAATTTGGGGACATGACTGGTTAGCTTTTCATCTTTCAGATGGCTAACACCTAAAGAAGGCATTTTAATGACATAGTTCATATAGTAAATCAATTAAACAAGCCATGTCTTTAAGGATAATTTTTAAAGTGACAAATATCATTTTTGGTAGAATATGGAAGAAATAAAAAAATCTTATACTAAAATTATAGAAATTAGTTAAATAGTTTCAATATTTCCACTTAAACCATTACTTTATCAAGTCATTTGAAATATTAATCTTATTACAAAGTAAAAGTATGAATAACATTTTTTTGTTCTTTGAGGTAGGGTCCGCTCTAGTGCAGGTTGACCTGGAACTCACTATATAGTCTCAGGATGACCTCAAACTCATGGCAATCTTCCTACCTCTTCCTCCTGAGTGCTGGGATTAAAGGCGTGTGCCACCACACCCAACTAAATAGCTTTCAGAATACTGTTAATGTTTGTCTGTTCATACACAAGCCCTTTCCTAATATAGAAATGTTCTCTAAGTGGAGTATAATAGAATGAAACAGTGCAATTATCAATACAGCACATCGATCAATAAACATACGATCTGATATTAATAAATTTACCCACCTAGAGGCCAGATTGATTCGCATCATCCAAGATGTTGGTGTTTTATCTTTGTGTGTGTCCACAGTGTCTTGCACCTGTGATACTGGAGCATTTAGTTCATAAAGTTAGTTTTTCTACAAGACATTTGTTGACAGTAAGCAAAGCAAAACATTTCAAACCTAGTGAACTCTATTGGCATTTGAGCTGAATGTTATGATTATATACATTCACGACAATGTGAGTTACTGGTCTTAAGAGTGAAAGGATAAATAAAGACTCTTTGAAAACTGAGTCATCCTGATTAGTCACGGGAATTTTACAATGTAAATATAGTGGAGTCAGCTACTTTATCTTTACCTGATTGTGTGATTCCATATTACTTGAGCTCATCCAGGCTTGTGAATACATATACATTTACAAAGAAGAAAATATTCTCCATATTTACTCAACACAGAAAAATCTTACCTGTTGGCATGAGAATTCATTTTAAAGTATGAAAGTCAAGGTTATGATTTCATAGCTGCTATACTTTCATCTACTATGTTTATCACTGTATAAATCTCTAAAGAGACTCTTCATTCAAATGTGAATTCAGATCCACCAGGGATCACTGTCACATTCTCTGGTGACTATTCCAAAGTAAAGCAATAATTTTCAAGGGGGTTTCAATCTCAAGTGAACCTTTTGGTTGAATGTTAGCAGTGTGGCAATTCAGAGGTGGGACAGACCTGCAACGTAAACTAAAAGTGACTAAAATGAGAAATGCCCCTGAGCCTGGACGGGAGAAGATGGTGTTTCCTTATCTCTTCCTGCCTGAAAGGGTCCCTGCAGTCTCTACTTCGCTCAGGCCAGAAATGTCAGCAGGGTCTTGGCCATCTTTATCTCTTTCTCCCTAAAGGAGTTCCCACTTTCCTAGACAAGATAATGACCCCCTTCCATGAAGGATAATTCCCACTCCTAAAAATGTAAATGTAAAGACTTATTACCTTTCCTGAAAACGTTTTGTCACTAAGATACCTCAGGTTAGGGCTGGACTAACCAATTTATCATATTTCCATAAGGGACCCCAATCTAGGTATCTAGGTGAGTTTCCTATGTCTTGGAACTTCCTCTTGCTTCCTAACAGAACCTCTATCTTCTCTTCTCTTAAGCTCTACAATAAAATCTTTCTAAATTTAACATTCCATATTGGTCTCTGAATCTCATAGGAAGCTTTGTGTGACCATGAAGGTCTGGCACCCTAAATCCTGAGTCCAAACAAGAGTTGGGAAAGGCTTCAAGCTCTTAACCCCAATTTTGAATTTCCATGTCAGAATTGGTGCACTTTCTTTTGATAACTATGGAAATTATATTATAAAAACTTATCTCAGGTAAATATTGATTATAATTTTATTTGATATTTTAGTTTAGATGATATTAAGCTATAAATATAAGAAGTATTTCTTTAGTTTTTCTTTTTCATTCAATGTCAGTTCATTTAAACAAGTATTTTGTAGGGATTGACACAATATACTCTATTGAGTTCCTCAAGGAATGCAGAAAGGGGTGTCAAGTACAATTGCATTTTAAATAATGATTACTTAAGACATACAATTTTATAGGCAAATGTATAAATTATTCATGCTATAAAGAGTACCATGAACAGAAAGAGATGGATGACATCAAGGCAAGGATTAATATTACATCATTTCTTTTTCTTTCTTTCTTTTTTTTTTTTTTGAGAGAGACACAGAGAGAGAGAGAGAAGGAGAGGAAGACAGATAGAGATGGCTGTGCCAGCAGCCTCTCAGCTGCTGTGAACGAAACCCAGCTGTGTGGGCCCCCTTGTGGTCAAGTGTGGCATTGCGCCCTTGCATCACTTTGCATCTGGCTAAATGTGGGTTCTGGAGATTGGAACTGCTGGAGATTCGACCCAGTGTTCTTAGGCTTAGGAGGCAGGCTCCTTAACAGCTAAGCCATCTCTCCAGCCCCACATTATTTCTTTTTATTTGCAAGGAGGAAGGGTTGTTAGGTTTTACAGGCAAGTGACTTAGCCACTGAGCCATCTCTCCATCCCCAGTATTACATCATTTCTCTCTCAACTTGCCTCAAACAGGCTGCACGATTGACCAGTGACAATTGGTTTGGGCTTATGTGTCATGATGGAAGCTATATACACTCTGTGATCTTCAATTTTAAGACCCAACCTGAACTTTCTTATTTTTTAAAGGTTTGTATTTATTTATTTATTTATTTATTTATTTATTTATTTATTTATTTATTTATTTATTTGAGAGAGAGACGGAGGGGGGAGAGAATGGGCATGCCAGGGCCTCTGGCCATTAAAAACGAACTCCAGATGCATGTGCCCCCTTGTGCATCTGGCTTACATGGGTTCTGGAGAGTCAAACTGGGATCCTTTGGCTTTGCAGGCTAAGCCCTCTCTCCAGCCCCTGAACTTTCTTATTTTTAAGTTTACAGAACTCTTCTATGCAGTCCCAATTCCCTCTTGGTGTAAGTGGATGATCGCTGACTACTAACTGATTTCCATTTAAAAGCTTCTTCAACCAGGCTCTGAGCTTAATGCTCTGCATGTATCATCTTCATCAGATCATCCCAAATGTTTGTTGCTCTACCTGTTCATATATCATAATATTACAGATGAGAAAACTGAAGCTTAGCTTAGTTTAAGCCATTTTTGCAAATATACTCATTTGCAAAATTAAGTCCAAGATTAAGATTCAGGCCAAACTGAATGCTCTCATGTAAAGTGTGTATTCCTAATGATATTAACATTTAAGTACCTCAGTATTGATCAGTGGGGTTTCACAGATATATGGTAAAATTATTTGTCCATGGATTCTTTTCCAAAATATTTTTTTTATTTATATTATTCTAATTTTACATTCATAATGGTGACTCCATTATCCTCCTCCCTGTCCTCCCTCTTCCAAAGGGACTCTCATCAATGGAGAATGTGGGTCATGCATTGTGGGGGTAGTCAAGAGTTATGGGGGATAGGCCAAGTCTCTGTGCATAATGACCCAACTTGTGACTCTAACATTCTTTCCTCCCCCTCTTCCGCAAATTTCCCTGAACCACATTGGGGTCATTTTAGTTCAGCTTCAGTGATGAGGTTTTGGGAGCCTCTGTGTCTCTGGATATCTGGCTTAGTAGGAGTTGGATGTTCTCTGTGTTTATCTCCTTCAGCCTTTTTCTGGTGTCCTCATCACTAAGAACGCTGTACTCTTGCTCTTCCCCTGCGTTACTCTATGGTTTCAGCTGAGGCCCTGGTGAGGTGTGATTGGCTGATCCTCCCTTCAGGTTCATTTTCCATCTGAAAAAGATAAGCAAATTCTCCAATAAAGAGAGAAGTTAGTACTAGATAGATGGGATGGCCATAGATATCTTGGAGGGAATTTTATATGAGTAGGCCCTCTTCTAGCCCACATTTGGTGGTATCTTGATTGGAAACTGTGCTCATTTTTTGTACATGGTTTTGACTAATTGCCTAGTTCCAGCAATGAGTTCCATTCCACTGAGTGGATCTATTAGCCAGATCAAGAGCTGTTGGTTGCCCACCATGGCTATGGCCACTACTGCACTTGTTTGAGCATTACATCAGGTTGTTTCCTGCTGGGTATCTTAGACTGCGAGTTGTTTGGACTGATGTTGGCCATTTTCCCCCAGTTGCTTGTGTAGTACCCTCTGGCACTAGACTAGCTAAATGTCTGGGGACTGACCTTCTTCCAGATTCTGGCCAGGTCTCTCCAAGTTTGGTCTCACACGTGTATGTTGTCTTCAACAGTAGGGTCTTACCCTTAACCTTTGGTGGGTAATCAAGAGCTCTGACAGAAATCTGTCTCTTTTTGGAAACCCTGTAGGTGTCTTGGATCAACAGCTCATTGTGAAAGTTAACCCTGTGCTGGTGCTGGGAGTTATAAGTCAGCACCTAGGAAGGTGAGGGAAGAAAAAGATAGATAATATAAAAGAGAAAGTGAGTATAGAGAGGAGATGGGGAGAAAGAGAGAGAGGGGGGGAGAGAAGAGAGAAAAAAGCAGGAAAAAGTTAAGGTTGGTCTTCATGATGCTCTCTCCAGTTTCCTGTGGTTCAGGTGTTCCCTCTGTGGGCCTGCTGAAGGATCAATGTTTTAGCCTATTGTTCAGAATAAAAGGCTTTATAGTATCATTTCCTTTTAGGTCCCTATTTGTATCCCCCCACCCTTGTCCTCCCTCCCACCCTCTTGTTCCCTCCCACCCTTACCCTTCCTCCATCCCACCTTCCCTACCTTCCCTATTGTCTTTGGCTGAAAATTATTTAACTATTTGTTGTACATTATAGTATGGAAATGAGTAAGCACTGAAGATTGTCTAGTGAATTAAAGCTTTTATATTTTAGTTAAGAAGACACTGCAGAAGAAAAGAACATTTTAAATACAGAACATGACAGGTGGTTGTTGTGGGATGTTTTTGGTGAATGTGAACAAAAGCTTATTCACTGCAGAAAGAGCACCAAAGACAAGCCAAAACAAATAATCCACTGAAGTCTTGCTTAGTGAGCCAATGAGTTTTTGTGGTTACTTAGAGGAAATAGGATGAGAGGTTTATTTTTTTTTGCTTTTTATTGACAGCTTCCATAATTATAAACAATAAACCATGGTAATTCCCTCCTACCCCCACTTTTCCTCTCATAAATCTGCCCTCCATCATATCACCTCCCCCTCTCAATTAGTCTCTCTCTTCCTCTTTTTTTTTTGGAGAGAGACACAGAGAGAGACACAGAGAGAGAGAGGGAGAGGAAGACAGATAGAGATGGGCGCACCAGCAGCCTCTCAGCTGCTGCAAACGAAATCCAGATGCATGCGCCCCATTGTGGTCAAGTGTGGCATTGCGCCCTTGTGTTACTTTGCATCTGGCTAAATGTGGGGCCTGGAGATTGGAACCGGTGTTCTTTAGGCTTAGGAGGCAGATGCCTTAACTGCTAAGCCATCTCTCCAGCCCTCTCTTATTTTGATGTTAGCATTTTTCCTCCTATTATGAAGATCCTGTGCAGGTAGTGCCAGACCCTACAAGGTCATGGATATCCAGGCCATTTTGTATCTGGAAGAATGCATTGTGAACAGTCCTACCCTTCCTTTGACTCTTTCATTCTTTCCATTACCTCTTCTGCAATGGACCCTAAGCCTTGGCAGGTGTGATAGAGATGTCTCAGTGCCAAACACTCCACTGTCATTTCTTCTCAACACCATATGTATATATATGGAACATACTTTGTATGGATATATCATGTGTTGGTACCATAGTTTTCCTCTTCCCTGCCCCCATTCTGCAGGGCCCTCCTCAGTGGAATTGCTGGTATTCCCCATGGGGTTGTAGGTTATGCACTGCAGGAGCAGCAGAGGCAATGCCTCTGGACATGATATCCCAACCTGAGGTTCTTATAATCTTTCAGCCCCCTCTTCTGCAAAATTCCCTGAGCCTTGATGGGTGTGTTTTAAGTCCACTTCAGTGATGAGCTCTTAGGAGCCTCTGGACTTCTGCTTTGGTATGTGTTGAGTCTCTTCAGTGTCTGTCTCCTTCACCCTGGTGCTGATTGTCAGGCTCACCATGGAAGCAGTATTCATGCCTGTAATGTTTGGGGGTGGGGCATCAGGATCTATCTGGCCAACAACTCACTGGAAGGTAGCCCATCCCTAGCACTGAAATTTGTCTGGTAAAAATCTATGGCTTCTGGGTGTACCATTACCCAAAGAAGTAGGTTTCTATATGGCTTATTTATAACATCTTAAATTTTGATTAGCCCTCCTCCCACCCTTCCTTTACTCAATCTCTTCACCTGACCTCACTTAGACCACTGCACCCCCAATAATCTGTTCATATACTTACATCTATACAATATCCTCTACTTAAGTCCTCCCCTCTCCTCTCTCCCTTACAGCCCCTTTCTAGCTTACTGGCCTCTGACTTTAATGCCAACTCAATACAAATCTAAACATTTGTAGCTATGATCATATGACAGACAGCATACAGCATTTGACTTTCTGGGCCTGGGTTATCTCACTTAGTATAATCCTTTCAAGATCCATCCATTTCCCTGAACATTTCATAATTTCATTTTTCTTTATGAGATTCTTATTGGTATATAGATGACGCAGGCAAGGCTGCATTTTGAAAGTCCTTCTCAGCATGTGCATTGACTAATAAAAGCTGCATTTATGGAGTTACCTGCAAACCATGAAGGCAGAAAACCAGAAAGTTTTCTATCCCTTGTAATTATTGCTACTTATATAAACTTGGGGAGGGAGCTTTGTGAATGTTGTAAACCTCAGGAATTTCTGATTCTTATAACTTTCAATTGCTTTCTGAACATTGTATGTTTCATTTGTATTCTGAGCCTTATGAGCCCACGTCTTTCCCTGGGAAGGAATATTTCAGTTTTGATGACATAGCAAGATAAGACTCCACCACTTCCTGTACTCTTACATTCTTTACAAAACTTCTATAATCTCCCTGAACCATAGGTGAGGTACTACAGAGTTGTAATTATGATTTTTTTCTATGTATGGCTAAGTACTGTTCCACTATGCCACGGTAACTGCCTGTTATTCTCAGGAACTTGTCCAGTTATAAATATCTGTAGTAAACTTTTCATTGTTAAAAGGGAGCTTCATGCATGACTGACTGGAAGCTGCCAGCAGTAATGATTGATGGGTATAAACAAAAATGTTTGGAGGGCATGATGACAGGTACATCTCATCCATTTAACAAAACTAGCCACTATTTCTCCAACAGGGCTGGTCTTCCTCATGGGTTTTTGTCCTCTCGTAAAGTACCAAAGGAATTGAAAGTAACCACTTGTTCTGATAACAGTCATGCCACTATTCAACAGTTCAGTGGACAATGTGCCCAGGTATATTAATGAGTCCTACTGTAGAACACAGGGTCCACAGCCAAACAAGTCTGTAATTGCAGTGAATTCTGTAACTTTTTTCCAAGACCTTTCTGGTACCTTCTGGCACTATGAGACCCAGCCATCAAGGTGGATTTGTCCATCTCAATCCCAGATTGACTCTTTATGTCCTCTGACCAAAGTGTGCAGCAGTATCCTTAGCAATAGGGTCTTGCCATCTACTTCTGAAATGCAAGCAACAGCAGTGATAATAGCCTTTATATTTGTGGGGTTTAAAGTCTCCATGGCCAGCAAATGATAGGGAAGTAGCTAGATTTTCAACCAACAACCTTATGGCTTCTGGGCTGGCCCTTTTCTACTCATGTATGTTAGCTTCATTTAAATTCCTAACTGTCATCTTGTTTTTTTTTTTTTCAGATCATCTTGTGAATATGTAAGTCACTCAAGTGTGAGCATTATATAATGAAACCATCTTACAGAAGGTAGGAAGGATCTCTTAAGGTTCATTCCAATAAGTGACATTTGGTCTTGGGCAGCTGAGGGGATGCCAGAAAAAAAGCATTAGCAATTATTCAGTATACTATGAAAAGGCTTATCTTGTGAGGTCTACAAATTGTTTTATCAAAAGAGTGACATTGGTACAGAGGCATGGATCAGAGACATTATCCCATTTAGTCCTCCATAATCCACAGGCATTTTCAGTGAGCCATCCTCCAGCCTCAGCATCGTGGGCTACAGCTGCCTCGGGGCTGCTCTGCATCTCCCAACTGCTAGGTGACTTCTTGTGATGGCTGGTGTTGCTCAGCCTGGCTTAGGTCCTAGTGGGAAAGGGGCCATGCTTAGCCTTCCGTGTCTGCTGTTGTAGCTATCTCCCTGGTTCTGACATGCTCGGGGCTGGCACTGTAACCTTTGTCTTTCCACCAGTGACTCAGATGCTGAATGATCCTCAGGCAGGGTGACAACAATCTCTACCCAAGTATACTTTCTTTTAGGAGAGACATAAACACTATGCTCTGTAGGGATAACTGCATACCATTAGGAGAGGCTTAATTTTTTTTTGCCTGCATTTATCATTTATATATTTTCCATTTTTTTCCCTTGGGGACTGTTTTTTTTTTTTTTTTTTTTTTTTGAGAGAGAGAGAGAGAGAGAGGGAGACGGATAGAGAATGGGTGTGCCAGCAGCCTCTCAGCTGCTGTGCATGAAATCCAGATGCATGCGCCCCCTTGTGGTCAAGTGTGGCATTGCTCCCTTGCATCACTGTGCATCTGGCTAAACGTGGGACCTGGAGATTGGAACCGCTGGAGATTGGAACCTGCATTCTTAGGCTTAGGAGGCAGGCGCCTTAACCGCTAAGCCATCTCTCCAGCCCCCTTGGAGTCTGTTTTATTGACTATTTTCCAAAATTCTTCAGTCCTTGTCCCTCTGGAGCAGCAGCAGGCATCTTTCGTAGGGAAGGCTTTGCGGGTCAGGAGTGCATCTCCTCAGGTTCAGAGCTTGGCTGGGTCATGGGGTTGCCCTCCATGTTCTCCTCCTGCTGCACAGGCTCCATCAGTAGCAGCTTGTCTTGAACCCAGAACTGCTTTTGCTTAGGCTTTAAAGCTCTCCAGAAACTTATGAGCACATTTTTAGTCTGTCTTTCAGGATATAGGATTTTATGGTACCATTTCCATTGGGGTCCCTATTTGTGTCTCCCCCACACCCTTACCCCCCCCCCCGACCTTTCCCCTCACCTCCCATCCCACCCTAACTATTGTCAGGACCTCAAGGTACTTATTTCGTATGACAGCATCTCAGGCAGATTCAGGTTAGGAGTCACAGATGTCTGAGACCATGCGACGATTATCTTTCTGTGATTTGGTGAGCTCACTGAGCATGATCAGTTCCAAGTTCGACCATTTTTCTTCAAATTTCATTGTGTCATTTTTCCTTACTGATGTATTTAATTCCATAGTGTAGATATACCACATCTTTGTTATCCATTTGTCTAATGATGGACATCTGGGTTGATTCCAGTTCTTAGCTATTATGAATTGAGCAGCTATAAACATGGTTGAGCAAATCGCTCTGATCTGAGGCTTGGAGCTTTTAGGGTAAATGCCCAGTAAGGGAATAACTGGGTCTGTTGGTAGGTTTATAGTCATCCTTTTTAGGAGTCAAAACATTGGCTAGAATAGGCATGGATGGTTTATATCTCAAAATAAAAAAGGCTATTTATGAAGCTCCTAAAACCCAAGTGATACTTAATGGGGAGAGACTGAAGGAAATCCCACTGAGATCAGTAACAAGACAGGGTGTCCACTCTCACCTCTGCTCTTCAACTAGTACTGGAAGTACTAGCTCAAGCAATAAGACAGGAAAAAGAAGTAAAAGGGATATGAATTGGAAAGGAAGAAGTTAAATTAGCCCTATTTGCAGATGACATAATCATACATGATTATGCATATTTAAGCCTATAATGTGATTATGCCAATCATAAGTATATTTTGTAATGATCAAATCATGGTTATTACCTGATACATATACCATTGTTTGGACTGTTTTGAGCAAACAATGCATTGTGGTTAGCGGGTCTTTCTGTAGTCCACTGCACTCCAGAGCCAGAGTGCTCCTGCTTAAGTATAACATTGCCAGTGGGGAGAGTGTTACAGCTTATAATATGGTTCTTGTTCTGTTTCTTTGCTCTATTTCCATTATCTTCATTTCTTTCAATACATCTTTTACATTATTTACTGATTATTTCCCTTACTGGAAGCCTTTAGGTAGCTGCTTTAAAAATCTGTGTCCAGCTCACTTGACATAAGAACCACGTTAGTGTTTCTGTCTATTATCTCATTCAGTTTGCAATATTTTTTATTCTGATTATGACTGGTGTTTTAATTGGAGAATGGACATTTTTTGGACACCCATATCCTTTCCTCTTGAAGACCTCTGATTTTCAGGCATCTTTGCAAAAAAAAAAAAAAAACCTGCTCACTATTAGTCTGCACTGCCAAACAGAAGTGGAGAGCTGGTTCACACTTGCTGTTGCCAGTAGGAGTGGGAGCACAGCTTCCCATAGGGCCTTCACACACAGGGGAGGAGGTCAGAGTGCTGAGCAGAGCCAACTCAGCATCTCTCCAACTCTGCCACTGCCAGGGGCTAGTGGAGGATCATTTCCCCAGTGGGATTCCTGCTTCAGCCAGATACAGTAGAAGGGAGGGTGAGGTAAAATCAGCCCCGTTCTGGTCTTTGAAACTTGGGGCAGCATGAAGGTACTGATGTTGCATTAGTATTTGTGTGAACCATGGTAAAACTTATCCAAGGCTGTCTGTTCAGTGAAGTCCACCTATTCCCCAGTTTTCTCGTTAGGAATGACAAGTGTTATTTTCTATGTCGTGGCAGCTCAGAGTATGTGGAAGTGTAGGGAAGTCTAAGACTCACTGCTACCCTGTTCGTCACATCCTGAGTTGCTTGAGCAGTTGGCTGCCGTTAATTTTCAAAGTTCTTCTAATCTTGATTTTCATATTATATTTGTTTTCATAATAAATTTCAAAAAGTATTTATCACAATTGATGGATGAAAGCTTTTGAGGGGCTTTGTTTCAGAAAGTTATTCAAAAACAAACTGGCATGCCCTGTTCAGATGTGGGGGTCTCCATATTTACTTTGAACAGGAAGTGGTTGGTAGAAGGAAATGTGTCACAAACAAATCCCTTGGTGGTGTGTGTGCTTTAAAAGATGTCAAACTCACCGGGAGTGGTGGCACACGCCTTTAATCCCAGCACTCGGGAGGCAGAGGTAGGAGGATTGCCGTGAGTTCAAGGCCACCCTGAAACTACATAGTGAATTCCATGTCAAACTACTAAAAGAACATCTGTAACTGTGACCTTTTCCTTGGCTTCTAGTGCTTATTTACATCCTCGGCAAAATAGTCACAGTGAGCAGAATCCATGGTTTCAGACAGAACAAAAGTTCCTTTTAGCAATTAACAAATTTAATGTGTTTTTCATTTATTTAATGTTACTATGTATTCAAGATTATTAAGGTCTAAGAACTATGTAAAAATTAGACACCTAAGCAAGAGAGCATTATTTTACCCATCGACATGAAATGTCAATCCTTGTGCAAAATGAGACCTGAATATGTAACTACCAATACAGAAAGTAGCTTCAAGAACATCCACATGATTAAGCAAGAGCATAATGGTAATTCTTAGTTTGGTCTGAAGTTTCAAGAAGTCTTCCCTAAATTTGGCAAGCAATGTACAGTTTGGTATCCATATCATATCAATGTCCTCTCTCGGTGCAGAATGTATTTCAGGAAGTGGTACTGTGGATGAGGGAGTCTTGAGGCAGCAAAGATGTGGGCATGTTTAAGGATTTGAAATAAGACAATATGATTAATATGATTAATTCCTACAGTTTTTGTGCTCAGAAATCAAGAAGAATCAGCATGAGAGATTATAGAACAACTAGATCTTTAGCACTTTATAAGACATGGTAAGAAATGGATGTCTTTGGAAGCTTACAAAGAGAAAATAATTGACTTATATTCATGACTATGGATGACATATTGAAAATGAATTAGAGCACAGTAAGAAATGGTAAGTAGAAATCATGTTAAGAGTTGTATTAGTTACACTGCCCTCAGACACATGCATACAAAAAGATATAAGTCTACCTGTATGGACACACATTCATATGTCTGTCTTCTTTGAGAAATATTCTCGAGGAATTGTCTCATACAATTCATATGCATGGAAGGAAAAATGAGGGAGAGAGGGAAGAAGGGCAAGATGGAGGGAGGAAGGAAGGGAAATTCTTTAAAGAATTATCTAATGAAGTTGTGGACATGGCAAGCCAAAAATCCACAGTGTGGGTGCACAGTCTGAAAATCCACAGTGTGAGTGCACACTCTGAAAATCCACAGTGTGAGTGCACACTCTGAAAATCCACAGTGTGAGTGCACACTCTGAAAATCCACAGTGTGGGTGCACAGTCTGAAAATCCACAGTGTGAGTGCACACTCTGAAAATCCACAGTGTGAGTGCACACTCTGAAAATCCACAGTGTGAGTGCACAGTCTGAAAATCCACAGTGTGAGTGCACACTCTGAAAATCTAGCAAGACCTGGTGTTGATTTCCAGAGCCCAAAGCACGCTGGAGACAGAAGTCCTTCCTTTTCTGAGGACCTCTGTCTTTAAGGCCTGAAGCTCACTGCACAGGACACTTCCACAGGAGGAAGGAATACTCTACGTTCATCAGTGTGTACTAAACAGCAATCACTTCTAAAAATATCAACGACATATTGGGAGTGGTGTTAGATAAAGCATATGTCAATCACACCTTAGTCAACTTAACACCTGAAATTAACCATATTACTGGTACTATTTATTGTAAACTAACTGTAAAAAGGATCAGATTGAAACAGAAAAACTGACAAATATGATGAATTTGATTCTCTAGGGTGTATGTTAAAAGTTGGGCATGGACAAACAAACCTGTAAGCCCTGTCCTGTGGAGATCTGAGAGTCATTGAGGCTGCTGGTCAGCCAGACTGAAAGGAGCTAGCTGCTTCAGGTTCACAGAGAGACTCCATCTCAAAGAAACAGTATAGGAAGAGTGAAAGAGGAGGACACCCACGGCTCTCCCCTTAACACACAGGTGCCAACATGTGCGCCACACCCACAAACACACAAAGACAATGGACACAATCACAAACAATTATATTCTCAATTTATAGAAGATCAATAGTCTTAAAAATATTTTTAAAAAGGCAGGTGAGGTGACACATGCCTTTAATCCCAACACTAGGGAGGCAGAGGTAGGAGGATCCCTGTGAGTTGAAGGCCACCCTGAGAATAGAGAGTGAATTCCAGGTCAGCCTGGGCTAGAGTGAGACCCTACCTTGAAAAATAACCAAAAAAAAAAAAAAAAAAAAGATAAAACTGTAATAGAATTGTTAGGAAATGACTTTGTGGGAAACAATTTGTTATTATTGATCATATATAGAAGTTTGTACATGAAACTCACCATGAACCTACAATTTACTATTTATTATCTAATTTAATAAAAAGTTCCACATTCACTTAAACATGTATCAGAACATATATTTTGACCACAGATATTGTTGTTTATATTGGATATTATTACCATACTAAATCCAACAAAACAAAGAATGCCTTAAGAAAGTATCTTTCTACCGAGCTCTCTCTTCAGAGCACCCTTAATCTCGTTATTTCTCAGACTGTAGATGAGGGGGTTCAACATGGGGATCACCACCATGTAGAACACGGACACCACCTTGTTCTGGTCAGTGGAGAAGCTGGACTTGGGCATCACATAAATGAATGTGATGGTCCCATAGAACAGAGTGACCGCAGTGAGGTGGGAGGCGCAGGTGGAGAAGGCCTTGTGGCGGCCCTCAGTGGAGCGCATCTTCAGGATGGTGACCAGGATGTAGATATAGGAGACGGCTATGACAATCACTGTCACCAAAAGGACAAAGGCAGAAGAAAATGAGGCAGCAATTATGGGGACACTAACATCAGAACAGGAGAGTTCAACTAAAGGAGCAAAATCACAAAAGAAATGATTGATTGTATTTGATCCACAGAAGACAAAAGAAAAGAAGGAAAAAGTGAAGGAGGAAGCAGTAATAAAGCCCCCAATGTAAGCTACTACAAATAACTGGACACAGACTCTTGTGGACATTTTGGCTGAATAAATTAGTGGACTACAGATGGCCACAAAGCGATCATAGGCCATGGCAGCCAGGAGGAAGGCTTCAACGGGTCCAAAGAAAGTTGCTGTTCCAAGCTGGATGGCACACCCCAGGTAGGAGATGGTGTTTCTCTCCACCAGGAAGTTCACAAGCATGTTGGGTGTGACAGAAGATGAATAGCATATGTCAGCAAAAGCCAGGTGGCTCAGGAAAAAGTACATGGGGTGATGGAGCTGAGAAGAGACTCTGATAAGAAGGACTATGCTGATGTTTCCTGATATGGTCACCAGGTAGATGCTTAGAATGATCGTGAAGAGGATGACTCGCAGGACTGGGTCATCAGTTAAGCCCAGTAAAATGAACTCTGTCACTGAAGTGTGGTTCCCATCTGCCAGGAAATCCATGGAACAGCTACTGTCAAATCTGTAGCCGGGTGTGGTGGCACACACCTTTAATCCCAGCACTCGGGAGACATGGGTAGGTGGATCTCTGTGAGTTTGAGGCCACCCTCAGATTACCTAGTGAATTCCAGGTCAGCCTGAGCTGCAGTGAGACCCTACCTTGAAAAACAAAAACAAACAAACAAAAAAGACAAATCTGTGATGGACAGAATTTATGCATATATAGTTTCATTTTTATTAATGCATGGATGGCAGTTATTACAAAAAAAATACCTCATTCAAGAAAAAATGACTAACAAATGATGTTTTCCTCTGGACCTCCAGTGTTTATTTATGTACAATGAGACTACTTTAATATTTGTTAAAACATTTTGCTTCAGCTAATTATATGTGTTTTGTATTTATATGTAGTAAAATAAACAATATATAGTGGGGCTGGATAGATGGCTCAGCAATTAAGGTATTTGCTTGCAAAGCCTAAGGACCCAGGTTTGATTCCCCAGAATCCACATAAGGCAGATGCACGTGGTAGCATATGCATCTGGAGTTCATTTGCAATGGCTAGAGGCCCTAGCATGCCCATTCTCTCTTCCTCTCTCACTCAAATAAATAAAAATAAAATATTAGAAAGAGAAATAACATATAGTAAAATATATTATTAATACAGTAACCTATGGTAAGAGTAAACACATAGTAAAATATAAAAGTACAGAACAATTTACTGTAAGTAGTAAAATAAATAATATACATATAGAAAACATACAATATACAGCAAACATTCTCTAAAAACTAAAACATACATTAGTGGCTTTACAGCTAAAGATTTAAAATGTAAAAGATATTAAAATGTAAAATAAATAGTTAGCCTATGTTTGACGCTGATTTAAAATATACACACATGGTATTATGTAATGAAGACTTAGATGATCCCTAACTTACTGAGTGTTTATTAAATCACCAACAGAGGTTTTGAAGTTTTATACATAATTCTATTCTCACACAAAATACTATTAAGTATCTTTATTATTTCCATTTTTTTCAGTTGAAAAACTTGAGTTTGAAAATGTTAAGTAACTTGTGGTTACATAAGAAGTGGTAATTTTGTGGAAGAGGGGGCAGAAAGAGTATTAGAGCCACAAGTTGGGACATTTTGCACAGAGACATTCCATCTCCTCCCCCAACCCCATATAATGCATGACCCACAATCCCCATTGGGTTGACCTGCATCCCCAACGAGGAAAGCCTCTTAAGAAAAGGGGCAGGGAGGAGGGAAAGGATGGTACCAACATGTGCTGTTTACCTATAAAATATGTCCATATCTAATAAAAATTAAAAATATTTTTAAAATAAAAATAAAAAAATAAAGTAACAAATAAATAAAATACTTTCAATTTAAAAACAAGAAGGTGCTGGAGAGATGGCTTAGCTGTTAAGTGCTTGCCTGTGAAGCCTAAGGACCCCAGTTCGAGGCTTGATTCCCTAGGACCCATGTAAGCCAGATGCACAAGGTGGCTCATGTATTTGGAGTTCGTTTGCAGTGGCTGGAGGCCCTGGTGAGCCCATTCTTTCTCTCTCTCTCTCTCTCTCTCATCTGCTGCTCTCAACTAAAAACAAACAAACAAACAAAAAGAAGTGGTAAAATGAGGATCTGACCCCCAGGCAGGTAGAACTCAATCGATTCTCTTGCTAACTATACCAGCTATAGAATATAGGAGGAGCTACCCTGAACTGAGGGCACGTGTAAATTTGGCCTGTTAACTTTTCATCTTTCTGGTGGTTAACATAGAGAAGTGCTTTGTTAGTTAGTGGCAGCTCTTACAGTCTACCAGTGAAAGAAGCCATTTCCAAAGGATAGTTTTTAATATGTGACATGCATTTTTCTTTGGTACGACAGAGAGAAATCAAAAGGACCTCAGGCTAAAATTATAGATGGAAGTACCTATTGTAAATTTATTAAATAAGTTCAATATTTCTACATAAACTATGGATGTATCAAATCTTTTGAAAAAGCAATCTAATAACCATGTAAATACATTATTTAGAATTTTTTTTTGCGGGGGGGAGCGGTTTTCCAGGTAGAGTATCACTCTAGCCCAGGCTGACTTGGAATTCACTATGTAGCCCCAGGGTGGCCTTGAACTCACAGCAGTCCTCCTACTTCTGTCTCCAAAGTGCTGGGATTAATGGCGTGTGCCACCACATCCAGCTAGTACTTTATTTTTATTGTTTGTCTATGCACACACATTAAATCCTTGCCTAATGTAACCATGTTTTCTAAATGGACTATGGGACAAAATTAAATACTGTGATTGTGTACACAGCACATTTTAATAAATATTCAACCTAATAACATGTAACCAGGTTCTCACAGCCAGGGGTTAGATTCTTACCTTCTGAGATGTTGGAATTATATTTTCTTGTTTTTGTCCAGTATGTGGGCCTGGAGCATTCTGCTAATAAAATAGGTTTTTCCACAAGATATTCACTGACAGTAAGTCATCAGAGCATTTCAAAGCAAGTAACTCTAGTAGCATTTTTTTATTAAGTAGAAATTTTGTTTGGACACATCATATGTTGGTACCATCATTTCCCTCCTCCAAGCCCCCACTCCACTGAGGTTTATGTATTGTTAAAGATCATGTAGCTTTCTGATCTTATCAGCAGATGAATAGGAGGTCTTAGATACCTGAGTCATGCCCAATTATTCATAGGGATTTGACTATGAAAATTGAAGATGACTCAGCTAAAGTGTTTCTTCTCCTTCTCTTTCCCCCTCTTGTTTTTTCTTGTCTTTCTAAATTGCTTGATCCAGTTTGATTTGTTTCTCAACTATGGCTTATAAATTCAGATACATTTTCAAAGAAGAGAGTATTCGCCAATGGCAAATGGAAATGAATAAACCTGATTCACTCACAAAGCCAATATCTTACCTCTTGAGTTGAAATTACATGTAAACTAAGAAAGTCAAAGTTCTTCTGATCTTATAGCTGCTATTCTGTGTTCTGTTTATCTTTGCACATAAGTCTCTGAAGAGACTCTGGATTCAAATGTGAATTCAAATCCACCAGGGATCATTATCACTTTCTCAGGGGAATACCAAACAGTTCATTTCACCCCAAACAATTAATTTTTGGTCTATCAGTCTCAAGTGCTTTTTTTCATGTATTTATTGGTACACTCTTTGATAATTATATATAAAAAATTATCTCAGATAAATACTGGTTCTAAGCTTATTTGATATTACATGTTAAAAGATATTAAACCAATAATACATTATCAAGCATTTTTGCTCCTTTCATTTAATGCCTGTTCGGTTTATAGGTGCTTTGTTGTTACATATGTAAGATAGTCCATCAGATAGCTTGAATAATGTGGGGAATAATATGTAAAACTGAGTTTAGAAAACCCAGATTGGGATCTTAAATGGAAGCTGGATAGGGTGAACTGCTGAGTCTGGCCCAAGCACTGTGTGTCTAAGCACTGCCATGTTTTTTGGGGAAAAGGAGTCATCTCTTTGCCTGGCAGAGGACTTTCAGCAGGAGGTGGGCACCAGAGCTGGGATGGTCTCTGGCCCATTCCTCAGCCAGGTACTTCCAGTACCAGATACTGCCTCCTCTCTAGCAGATGCAGCTAAGGACACCAAAACAAGACGGGTTAGGCCCCTGAGCTCCTGAGCCCAACTTCCCTGATCTACCAAAGATTCACCTTTGTGGGCTAGAGGGCTCCTGCTTCCTCTAGGCTGTCTTTCTTTGGCCCCTTCCTTGGTTGGCCATTGCCTACATTTAACAAATTCTTGCCCTGGTCACATCCCACACTGGGGATGTTAAATCTCATATCTCATTTGAACCTCAGAACCTCTCACTACGCAGTGATCAACAAACCTATGTTCCAGGTGAAACTGAGGGCACAGATCTTGCCCTTGGCCAAGACTCTGCACTAGTAAGTGGCAGTGCTGGGACATACAGAGCCCGGTTCTGATCTGCACACTTCTAGAAGACACCTGGCTTGGCGCTGGGCTGGAGGTAGCCCTGCCCGAATGGATGCTCTATGGAGTCTGTGACAACGGGGATCAGGTCGAGTAAATGCATGTCAATCTCTGCCTTTCCTCTGCCGGTTGCTGAGACTATTGGTCTGATAGTCTGCAGGCCTGGCTGCTGGGCCCAGATGCTAGGCCCCAGTCTTGTGATCTCCGGCAGGGCCCATCCCGCTGTGAGTCTAGTGTACATAAGGAAGGCATGGAAACTCTTCACGCAGACGGTTCTTCAGGCTGAAAATCCTAGTGCCAAGAAATCAGGCTCGAGGCCCAAAGACCCCAGACTGTGGGTAGAGGGAAAATTGGAAAAATGGTGTGACGTAGCTGCAGGACGGGAGGGGCAAAGGAGAATCTGTCTAGAACGACTTCACGTTCTCTTCTGAGAAAGAGAAGACTAGAGAGGCACAGACTCACATCCTCCCGTGAGAGTTTAGCGAGGAAGATGGGGAGACAAAGTATATTCTCCCTTTTAGGCTCAAGGGCATTTTTGCTTGGGCATTCCTCTCTCCCACTTTCTAGGGGCCCTGTTACCTCGTAATTGTCTCAATCATCACTCTGAAGAATAAACCCTCAATGCCATTAGAGAATTGGGGCCATGGCTCATCTGGCTTCTTTGAACTAAGTGAGTTCTTCTGGTATGACAGCTGAGAGACCTCTTCAGAGAGTCTAACATGGGGACCCTGCAAGCCCATTGGGGATAGTATGGGAAGATAGTCCTGAATAAAGTTGTTGGGGAGACAATTGAAGGGACTCAGGTGGATGAATTTATATTGTCCCAGGACCTTCTGAGTGTGAACTGGCTGTAAACAAGAGGACATAAATTAAAACAGCAGCTGGGCACACAAGGTCTAAGAATTAATAGACTTACTAGTCTATTATGCATATGATAGCATATTTTCTTTCACTATGGAGACTCAGAAATCCATTTGTAAAGGTGTTCACCAAATGGCACAGTGGTGTCTGTCATGGTCTGTTTTCATAGAACTTGTAAAGCAGATGAAACATTAGCAGAATTATCAGAAATTATATATATATATATATATATATATATATATATATATATATAATTTACTCATTCCAATGGCACAGTTCTTTTGATTTACTTCAAGCACATTTAAATCCACATTGTTTTGTAAAATTGCCATTCTTATCTTTTGAACTTTGGACTTAAGAAGGGAAACTTCCTGGTCTGTGTAACCCAAAGATTTTAAGGCATATTTTTTTTGAGAAGGACAGAGAGAGAGAGAAAAGAGGCAGACAGACAGAGAGAGAATAGGAGCACCAGGGCTTCCAGCCACTTAAAATGAACTCCAGATGCATGCACCACTTTGTGCATCTGGCTTACATGGGTCCTGGGGAATCAAGCCTTGAACCTGGGTCCTTAGGCTTCATAGGCAAACATTTCACTGCTAAGCCATCTCTCCAGGCCCCTAAGGCATATTTTTCTCACTGGTTATACTTACCTTCTGGGTGTTCAAGACTAAGTAGGTAGTCAACTTTAAATATATATATATATATATATATATATATATATATATATATATCACCTCCCTTCTCCCTCCAATTAATTACTCCCTGTTACAATAAATCTCAAATATTTTATAGTGTCTTGGCACAGTTGGTCCCTGGACCTTGAAACTTTATAGCCTCTGTCTGCCAGGAAATTGAGAAGTATTTTACCAACTCTCTTTTGAAGCCTCCTCTGTTGGGCCCTAGAAACAGAGGTCATTTACACATTGGAGGACCTGAACTTGAGTATGGGACAAATAACAATTTAGCAAACACTCTTTAGTTCAACTCTCACACCTTCTGATAACATATTTTAACCCTTCCTTTCCATTTGGAATAATCTGGAACAATCTTTTACCTTACAAAATTTCTCTCATATACATACATGTCCCTTTTTAACTTATTTTATTTATAACTATTATTTTGAAGCATCTCTAGAGATCAATTATATTGTATGATATTTATAACTGTCCCATGAGATAATGAAGGATAAAAGGAAGGAAGGTTGAGAGAGGGATGAGGGAGGGAAAGGAATCAAGTTGAAATCTTAGAAATGAAACATAAACAAAGAATTTAGTAGTTGTGTTTAATGGTAAAAGAAACACAAAAGTGATGAGGATTAATAGCAATTAAAAGACACATCAATAGAAAACATTTATAGGATGTAAATGCACAGTGAAAGTATACATATGTGAAAAGAGCTAATGCGGATAATGAAGTTCAAAACAGGACAATGAGTCAAACAAATGTGTGAAGACATAGTTACCAGTAAATCTCCAAATTAATGAAATATCCCAAGCTAAAAGTTCAGAAATCTGAAAATGTAAATATGACAAATACAAGAACAACTACATTTATACAGATTATAGAAAGATTGCAGAAAGCCAAAAAGCAAAAATGCTGTAGAGCAGAGTGTGTGGCTGAGCAGTAGAGTGTATACCTAAGTCCCTGAGTTTGATCTTTAGCACTGTGAAATAAATAAATTAATTAAATTAAATAAATTAAATGTAGGGTTAAAAGCTTTCAGGAAGAGATAAATTCTCTTAAGAAAATAAAAAAAAAAAAGACAGAGGGTTGACTTTCAACAGCAGTGATAGAAACTAGGAAACAAAATTTTATAATTATGAAAAGGTTTTTAACTGGTAATTCAGAATTTTATTCAAAACAAAACATCTTTCAAAGCAGAAGATGAAACAAAGAACTTCTCTGATATGAAGTCTGTTAAATTCATCATCAGTCAACTTCTATTAAAAGAAGAAGGAAAGTCATTCAGGTATAGTGTTAAAAAACAATGAAGTGTACCATGAAGAGTATACCACACAGGGACACAGTGAGGTACAAGCGAAGAGGAGGAGTGATTGTGAAATGGTAGGGTGTTGCATGGGTAAGAAGGTGAAGGCATTGTCAATAACCTTATAGCCTCCAATGAAAGTAGGAAAGAAACTGCTTCCTTATAAGCTTATACTTTTTTAAAAACAACTTTATTTGTGTGAACATATACACAAAATTTAAATACATAACTTGATTTTTTGACAAATGCATGAGACCAAGTGAACAAAAGCCAGGTATACACATAAGTACATGCATACACATACATGTGTGTGTTTAGGAAAAATAAAGGACTAAAATGAAAAGTCACACATATAATCATCATCCCAATTAGGATACATGGTGATTTTTATAACCCCAGGAAGTCATCTCTTGCTCTGATACTTTTAACCCTCAACACTTTGCTATAGACATTTTGATTTACAGAATCTTGATGCATGTTTATGATTACCTAAGTCCCAATCCATTAAAGAGGAAGAAATTGTCACTGAAAATTGCATGATTAAGATTCTCTTAAAATCCTAGATCTTTTAAAATCTATCCTAATTCCAATCATCTATCTTCCAAGTAGCAATCTACAACCCTATAGCAAGTAGAAATTGTCTAAAAAGTATATGAAATAAGTTTTTTTTAATTTATTGATTGATTTTATTTATTTAAGAGAGAGAAAGAAGCAGAGAGAGAGAGAGAATGGGTGCGCCAGGGCCTCCAGCCACTACAGACAAACTCCAGAGGCATGCGCCTCTTGTGCATCTGGCTTAAGTGGGTCCTGGAGAGTCAAACCGGGATTCTTTGGCTTTGCAGGCAGCTGCCTTACCCGCTAAGCCATCCCTCCACCCCTGAAATAACTTTCTGATCCTTCTCAGTGGGAATATTCATTATCCTGGCTTCTTGTTTACTGGCTCTCTCTGGGTTAGCTGCTTCTTACTATTCCTGATTGGCTTTTTCTTTCTCCTTTTTACTTTCTTTCCTTTTTGCTTTCTACTCCCTTTCCTTTCTATTTCATTTTCTTTTTAAAGAGACATATTTCCCAGCATATACACCTGACACCTGCATTCCCTATTCTTTCAAGAGTAAAGTAGCTGTTGGGGAATTTTGAGGTGAAAACTGGCTATGCAATTACACTTATTTGTTAGGGCTACTTTAACAAAATGCCACATGCTGGTGTCTTAACCAGCTGAGCTTCCTTGTCTCACAGTTCTGGAGGCTTGAAGCTTAAGGTCAAGATGAAGCCCAAGGTCAAGCTGTCTCGAGAGCTGGTTTTCCTTCTGTGCCAAGTAAAGGAAAATCTATTCCATGTCCCTCTCTTAGCTTCTGAAAGGTTAAGGTAGTCCTTTGGCATAAGAAGCATTACCCAGATCGGTGCCTTGATCTGCACTCGAGTTTGTCATTAATGTTTGCGTCTAGACTTCTCGTTTTCACAAAGACGCTGGGCATGCCAGAGCAGGAATCGAGATTGGTCCAGAGCATTGTTATGATAACTGATTGCATCTTCAAAGAACTGTTTCCCAAGTCAGTCACGTTCAGAGGCACCTGGGATGAAAAGTTCAGTGTGTGGACTTTGGAAGGACACAGTTCACCCCCAAATTGCATCCCAGGACTTCTTTCCTCTTTTCTCTCACAAGTGAGCTTTCTTGATGGCTTTTGTCCAGGCTGTAAGATGATGGGTAAAGCTACAGTTTCACTGGGAAGACTGGAAGGTCCGCCGGTGACAAAGAATGAAAGTGTCAAATTCTAGGGCTCAGAGTGTGAAAACAGGATCATAGGTTTAGCTTAGTGTTAGAGTATTGACCTAGCATGCACATTCAATCCCCGGTACCAAAACAAAACAAAATAAAACCAAAACAGAATATGAGGCTCATGTTTAAAAATGTAAACACATTCTATAATATCAGTTCTTCTGTTTCTATTCTGTTTCTGCTCTTCCTTTTGGTGGCACAACATGAATTTATCTCCTCTCCTGAAAGGACTATAAAAGTGCCTGTTGCAACCACATCCCTTACATGTGGCTGAATTAATCATTTAAATGCTTTAGAGTTGAAAGCCAGGACAAACCTCCAACTGGGGATCATTCACTCTACTAAACCAAAGAGGCAGAGATGATGATGAGGTAAACGTGTGACATATTTCCCTTTGGAGAAAAGGAAAGAGAAGGAGATAGGCTGACTGGACATTAAGATAGATGTGAAGGGCTGCAGAGATGGGTTAGTGGTTAAGGTGCTTGCCTGCAAAGCCCAAGGACCCACGTTTACACCTTAGACTGATGTAAGCAAGGTTGCACATGTGCACAAGGTAGCACACGCATCTGGAGTTTGATTACAGTGGCTGGAGGCCCTGGCGTGCCAATTCTCTATCTCTGCCTCTCTCTTTCTCTGTGTCTTGCTCACTCTCTCAAAAAAAAGGCCAATCTGTTGGGCTTGCCTCAAAAAAAAAAAAAAAAAAAAAAAGAGAGAGAGAGAGAAAATATAGGCATGCAGTAAAGGCCACCCCATGTCAGATGGAGGACCAAACCTATTAGGGTTTGGATATAAAATTCCCTCCACTGCTACACAGGCTCATTTTTTGGAATATGTGAGTATAATGGTGGTGCTATTTTGGGATGCCATGGGACCCTGGGGACTGTGGCATGGCTAGAAGAAATAGGACACTAAAGATGGGCCTTGGAGGTGATAGAGCTTCTGGTGGCTCACACTCTTTACTTCCTGTCTGCCACCATGATGTGCCGAGCCATGGGATGTCACCATGTGCTCTTCTCCATGGTGGGCTGTCCCCTGACATATGAGCCACAGTGAATCATTCCTTCTTTAAGTTGCTCCTCTCAGGCATTTGGTCACAGCAATGAGAAAAAGTAACTGATAAAAGGTTTCAAAAGAGGTGGTGTGTATGGAGAAATATGGCCATTTTAGTCAAGGAACACTGTATTTGAGAGTCCTGGGGGGAAGGACAGGGAAGAAACTCATCTGAGGGGATAATGAGAGGAGAAGAGTAGAGGCTGAGGATAGACTAACCAAGTGTGGAGGGAAGGATACAGAGGACTGCCAGAAATAGCCAGTGAAAATCTCCAGTCAGCAGAATGCAGGCTCCCACCACGATGCAAAAGCCTCCCTTTCCTGGATTGTAGTCAAACACTGGAGATTCCTTTTTTTTTTTGCCTGAGGGTCATGTCTATGCAGACTTCAGATCCAGAAGTATTACACTTGTGAGAGTATAAACTCATGACAATGCCAGTCAGAAAAGAGGTATAGGTTGTTGAATTCCAGAACCAGATCCCAAGAAATTCCAGAGTGGCCCAAAGAGGATAACAGTTGCTCCATCTGAACAGTGAAGAACCCAAGAATGAGAGGTCAGCTAAGAATAAAACAGTCCCTCCATCCTGTCTCAGGATCTGTCTAACACTAATTGCTAATGATAAAAATGTATCCACTAAAGCACCATCAGAAATGACTGTGTAAGAACTAGTGGAGGCAGGGAATCATTACTGAGGCAGTGGCCTTAGCCATGCACATCATGAATGCAGAGGGTGTGGGAGGAGTGACGGTCCATACTTCCTGAAGTGAGTCTAAGAACAGTGTGGCAGCTGCATTCTCTGCTTACACCACAATTCCTTGCCCATAAGCCTCTGTTCAAAGACAATCTCACTATCTTTATCCAAGAGGAATATTTGCACCCAGAATGCCATTCTAGTATTTATCTATGCCAACTTCAGTCCATAATAAATCTCACCTGAGACTTATTCAGTTTCTTGTTATCTAGCTTGGAACTTGTAATTGTCAAATAGTGAAATCATGATTTGTTGCTCTGGATTAAGTTAAAAGAAAATAAATGGATTTTCCCCCCTAAGAAACTATTTACCACATCCTGGTAATGCCTTTAAAGGAGGTGGATTTGACTACCTTACTTGTCAACCATGCCATTATTATATACACATCTACTAGAAATTTCATTGCCAAATGTTACTTTAAATAATAAATTTAAAGAAATGTTATTTCAAAATATGTCTACTTAAATAACACTGTAAGTTATAAGAGGGAAGATTTTAAGTTTTAAGTTATTTTCCAAAATATCCTTATCTTGAAAAATTCATATTTCAGTTGGATTCAGCAAATGGTCATGTAAATAAGAGGCATGTTTCATGTTATACATGTATTTGTAGAAGCCCTTCACTATATAAGGTATTAGATTAATAAATATCAAGGAAGTATAAAGCACAAATATGCCCCAATCATTTTTTTGGGGGGAGAGACACAGAGAGAGAGGGAGAGGAAGACAGATAGAGATGGGCGTGCCAACAGCCTCTCAGCTGCTGCGAAAGAAATCCAGATGCGTGTGCCCCTTGTGGTCAAGTGTGGCATTGCGCCCTTGCGTCACTTTGCATCTGGCTAAATGTGGGACCTGGAGATTGGAATCGTTGGAGATTGGAACCAGTGTTCTTAGGCTTAGGAGGCAGGCACCTGAACCGCTAAGCCATCTCTCCAGCCCCCAATCATTAATTTTGTTACCTGTGGTTTTATATCTGATCTAGTTCAGAGGAGCCAATGGGCTCTGGCCATTAATTTCCCCATTGCTTCTTTCACCTCCTTGTTTCTCAGACTGTAGATGAGAGGGTTCAACATGGGGATGATCACTGTGTAGATCACAGAGGCCACCTTGACCTGGTCGGCTGAATAGCTAGACTTTGGCATCACATACACAAACAAAACAGTCCCGTAAAACAAAGTGACTGCAGTGAGGTGGGAAGTGCACGTAGAGAAAGCCTTGTTCCTTCCTTCAGTCGAGCGCATCTTCACGATTGAGTGGAGGATGTATACATAGGACACCATGATGGTAAACAATGTGCTTACAAGGACAGATGCGGAAGAGATGGCAGGGGATATTTCAGCAATATAAACATGGCCGCAAGAAAGCTTCAGGAGGGGAAAGAGGTCACAGAAAAAATGATTGATTTTATTTGGACCACAGAAAGATAGGTTCACTAAACATCCAGTAAATGATGATGCGTTCAAGCAACCACCCAAATAGGAAGCTCCTAGGAGGAAGAAGCAGACCATTGGGGACATCTGGGTAGAATAGAGCAGGGGTGAGCAGATGGCCACGTAGCGGTCGTAAGCCATGGTGGCCAGTAAGAAGCACTCTGTAGTCCCAAAAGTGACATCAGAGGCGAGCTGGACTACACAGCCAGTGACCGGGATAGTGGTTCTTTCTCTTAAGAAACTGATGAGCATGATGGGTGTGACAGATGTGGAGTACCCAATGTCCACAAAGGCCAGGTGGCTGAGGAAGAGGTACATTGGAGTGTGAAGCTGTGGGCTGCTTCTGATTAAGAGGATTATACTGATATTTCCCACTATAGTCACCATATAAACTGCTAGAAAACCCACAAAAAAGATGGCACGTAGCGTAGGATTATCTGTTAATCCCAGAATAATGAACTCTGTCACTGCTGCTGTGTCATTTCCGGTCTCCATTTATCCACTTAATGTTGCCTATTAAAACCAGAACCAGAGGAGAGCAAATTGAAATGACCTCACAATTGCATATACATAATACTATATATATATATATATATATATATATATATATATATATATATATATACATATACATACATAATCTTCAAACTAAATTTTAAAATGGAACTTTTTCCTTTCTTATTAAAAAAGTTTGTGTAAATTTTCTTTTCAAATTCCATAAAATATGATAATTGAGGACTCTGTTACTTTGGGATCCAGCAATGTAGTTCCTACTAATACATCATGGAGCATATCTACTCCCTATCACCACAAGAAATATATGAATGGATGTTTACAGAGATATTAGTAATGACAAACAATAAGTAACTGAAACAGTCATGCAAAGGCCAGCTCTCATTTTCTATCCCAAATGTGTTTCTGGCTCAGTATTATCTTAGTGAATACTTGCTCTATTTATATCATCAACTGGCCACTAAAGCTCTGTATTTATGACTTGCTTCTTTTCCTGAAATGAAATAACTTACAACCTGTTATAATAAAGGATATCAAGATGTAGACATTGCTTATATTCAAGATTTTAAAAGCTCAATAAAATTCCCATTGTGTCTATGAGCTAACCACCCCAGGATTTATGGCCATGCCTTTTATGCTGAGGGAGCATGTGAAGCATTAAGAAGAGTGTGAGCATTGGTATGGACTCGTGTTAAGTAGTTAGGTGGACAGAAATATTGAGTTTCATTAGCTCTAAGAAGTAATTACTGGAAAACAAACATGGATGCATTTGGCCTAGGGTGAGAGGGTTATCAGAATAGAAGCAGGCAGCTAGGTGAGCTAGCAAACTACAGTGAAAGCAAGGCTGGGTAGCACTTCAACATGATGTCCCCTTGGTGAAAATCCAGTAAGTTAACCAGGGCAGGCAGAATATTCATCATATTCATCCACTCATGTGACTCTAAAAACCAGCACAGCCTTTACAATTCTTGCTTTTGCTTGAAGCGCCTCTATCTGGAGACTGAGAAAAACATTCCTATAATGTAACCAGCAACCAAGCTTCCCATCTAATGTATTCAGTCAGTTACATGTGAAATATGGCCATGGTTTGCCATGGTGTGGAGGACAATACTAGGACTGGCAGAATTCACAGCCTAGGGATTTTTCTAGCCAAAGACCTAAATCAAAAACTAACTTCATATTTTTAGAGAAAAATATTTGTTTGAAAGGCATAATGTTTCAAAGTTGGCTATGCCTGCCAGTGTGGCAGTCAAAGTGATTTACATGAATACCACAGAGTGTGGATCCATGCACACCTGGCATCAGCATCTGCATCTCCTAGTGAGCGAAACGACAGCACACGAGAAAAGCTTCCTAGCAGCTGCTTCCCTGGCCATGGAAAGGAAAAACTACGTACCTCATGGAGCAACTCTGTTTACTTATATGGTGTGGATAAAAATGTCAACCACTGTTCAAACAGTGAAGAAACAACAAATTCACAGCCTCTTTTCAATTTCCTTAAAATAATTTGTTCCTTCTGGAAGATGTAGGAAAATCAAGTATTTATTTATCCTTACAAAATAAGAAGCATGAACTAGTGACACAACTCTTGTGACAATGAGCAGAGACTCTGAAGAATTGTTGTTGCACAGCAAAGCCACATTTAAGTGTGTTTGGGGTCATTTAGGATAAAGTCCCAAATTACTCACTTCCCTTGAAATCACAGACTAGTGACATCACTTCTTTTGGAAAATGACACTAATAACCCAGTGGGACAGGGCACTTACATGTATTCATCTACTGAGACAGAGAAAATGTTCCTATGATTGCATAAGTGTATTAATGAAACATTTCATAATCATCACCCAAGGGTTTCATTTGCTTTTAATTAAAGTATTTGAAAATTGCATCATTTTACTCTAATTATATTTTTAGATCAAAATGAGAAATGTGGTTATTCTGGCTTGTTGCACTTCTGAAATATGGCTGTATTCAGTGGTTCAGACTTCATGTGATATGTTATGTTTAGAAAAAATTTGGGTTCACCCAAAGAGTTTAGTTTATCGCCATGCATCGAACAGATCTTCAGTATTATTTTTAATAACTAAAAAATCACGTGTACAATTCTTTTAGTTAGTATTTCCTCAATACAACACTAATTCCTCAATACTATATTTACATAATATTTACATTGCACTAGATATTACAAGCATTATAAATACAAAAAAAAAATTAAAACTATAGCTAACAAAAAACCATATGCATTTCCCATACCTTAAAGATTTATTTTAGAACATCCACTGACATTTTTTAATAGCTCTCCCATGTACAACTGAACCATGACTGACAAGGTATCATACTCATAAGGAATTCTTGAACTGTGGCACAGCCTTCCTGAAGATTGAGGGTCAACTTTGTTTCACCTTGGGCTTGAGGAGCCCCTTGGTCTTTGGAATAAAGCAAAGCCAGCTGATCTGCTCTATGCAGATCCAGCAGTTCAAACAGCTCAGCTCCAAAAAAACTCTAGACTGCAAAGTTCATCTGACCTAGAATGACATAGCTCATTTAGTGTGCAAGAAGGCACGACTGTGATAGATAGGTGATAAAGATAACTGGCCATCACTTCCAAAAAAAGCATCACAAATTACATCTGGGGGGCATTAAATTCATTTTATTCCAGTTAACTATCTGACATTTTATTCATATTATTGATTCGTAGCCATTATATTTGAAGATCTCTCTCTTTCTGAAACAAATGTATTGTCCATGACATTTCATATCCATATTTAATAATCTAGTGCTAGAAATGTAGGAAATGCCAAAAAGAAGATTGTTGAATTGATGATAAACCATTTAAACAGCTTTTGTATGTGCTGTCATTGTGCAATGGTCATATGATGCTATGACAACTCACATCTCATCCTTCCTCAACTCTAAACCATTCTTCCGTTATATTCCTCTCCATAACCCCTCTCAGAAGACTCACTCTTTTTTTTCAGTTGTATTTCATAATTCATACTTTCATATAGTCCTTCTTTAAATCAATATTTGATTATATTCCTCCCTACAATCCTTTTCATGAAAGACTAACTCATTTCTTTAATTCCATTGTTTTATATTAGTCCTTCCTTAAACCATTCCTTTTTCAAAATTTAATTTAATTTAATTTTTAGAGAGAGAGAGAGAGATGGAGAGAATTGATGTGTCGGGGCCTCAGATACTGCCATTGAACTGCAGATGCTTCTGCCACCTAGTGTGCATGTGTGACCTTGTGCTTGCCTCACCTTTGTACATCTAGCTTACATGGGATCTGGAGAGTAGAACATGGGTCTTTTGGCTTTGCAGGTCAGTGCCTTAACCACTAAGCCATCTCTCCAGCCCCTTAAACCATTCTTTAATTATATTTCTCCCCTGGAAAGCTCACTTGTAGTCAGTTTAAGTATCAGAATTAGATAGCCATCATTGATACCTCCCTGGCATCAAGTCATAGTCTACTAGCAACAATTTCAGAAAACCCTAAAGTACATTTTGTACAAAGCCCTAGGTTTCATGCCCAGTCCACTTAAAATAGATGTGGTGGCTCACACCTATAATCCCAGCACCAGCTTTTCTGTGATCTCTTTCCCCTCATGAACCTTGCTTGTGGCCATGTTTATATTGCTGAAATATCCCCAGCCATCTCTTCTGCATCTGTCCTTGATACATCCTCCGTTCAACCTTGAAGCTGCATTCAACTGAAGGAAGGAACAAGGCTTTCTTTACATGCACTTCCTGCCTCACTGCAGTCACTTTGTTTTACGGGACTGTTTGTTTTGTATGTGATGCCAAAGTCTAGTTATTCAGCCAATCAGGTCAAGGTGGCCCCTGTGATCTACACAGTGGTCCTCCCCATGTTGAACCCTCTCATCTACAGTCTGAGGAACAAGGAGGTGAAAAAAGCAATGAGGAAATTAATGGCCAGAGTACACTGGCTCCTCTGAACTAGATCAGATATAAAACCACAGGAAACAAAATTAATGATTGGGGGATTGGCTTCATACTTTCATGATATTTATTCTTTAATTAATTAATTTAATTTATTTATATTCGAGAGAGCGAGAGAAAAAGGGAGAGAGAGAGAGAGGGGAAAAAATGGACATGCCAGGGCCTCCAGCCACTGCAAACGAACACCAAACGCATGTGCCACTTTGTGCACCTGGCTTATATGGGTCCTGAGAATTGAACCGAGGTCCTTTGGATTTGCTGGTACATGCCTTAATTGCAAAGCCATCTCTCTAGCCCCATGCTATTTATTCTTAATTTAATCTCTTCTATAGTGAAGAGCTCCCACAAATACAGAAAACTGGTGCTTATTTCCATTTATGAGGTTAAATGTGTCTGTTATTTACGTGACTATTTCCTGGATCCAAGTGAAATGTGAGTTTTATAGTAAGATTACTTCAGAAAATAGCTTATAATTTAAAATCTTATCTTTTATAAATCAGTGTTGTTTTAATAGACATATTTTGAAATCAATTTTTTAAAAATTCATTTTAACATAACATTTTGGAATGGTATGTTCAAATTCTCTTCCTTTAAAGGCATTATCCTTAAGTAGTAAATGGTATATACATGTATTTTCCTTTAATTTTAATCCAGAGCCAGGGTTGTTTGAGTGGCTGGGACCCTCTTCTCCCTGGCAGCCTCACTTCTGATATAGCAGGAAGAACCCAATTACAGTTTCAAGAATGTTTACTCAGGGCTGACCTGATGGCTCAGTGGTTAAAGGTGCTTGTTTGCAAAGCTTGCCAGCCTGGGTTTGATCCCCCAGTACCCATGTAAAGGCAGATGTACAAGGTGGCTCATGCATCTGGAGTTCACTTGCATCTGCAGGAGGCCATGGCATGGCCATTCTTGTCCTCCTTCCTCCCTCCTAAATAAATAAATAAATAAATAAATAAATAAATAAATAATAAAAATAGAATGTTTAAACACAAAGGACATTTAACTATCATGAGACACAGGAAAAGTTTCCTCCCTAACCATTTTTTTTTTAAGTACAAACTTTGTATGGATATATCATGTATTGGTTCCATCTTTTCCCTCCTACCTGTGCCAACTCCAGTGAGGGTTCTCCTCAGTTGGATTGCTGGTATTCACCATGGGGGTGTGGGTTATGAATTGTGAGAAGTCTGTCATTTTGGGGGGAATAGTCTCTTCCACCCGTGGCTCTTACATTCTTTCTGCCTCCTTTTCCAGCAAATTCAGTGAGCCTTGATGGATGTGCTTTAAGTCTACTTGAGTGTTGAGCTCTCAGCAGCTTTGGGGTTTCTGCTTTGGTGCATCTGTCTGCATCACCCTGGAACAGCTAAGCAATCTTTATCATACACTCTCTTTCACTTCTGATCTTTGCAATTTGAGTTTTATTTTTATTGGTTAATCTCATGTATTGTTCATTTAAAAGAAACAGCTTGGAGTTATTTTTCTCTACTTAATTTTTATTCTTTTTTCATGAATTTCTACCTAAAGCCAGCATTATTTTTAACAATAAAATGGAAATAACTCACATCTCTATTCATAGAAAGGTCAAATGTGCTGCTATATTCACAAAACCAAATATATTTAGCAACAAAGGGCAATGTATGCATGATATATAATACAATATGTATAAATTAAAGAACATTTTAACTTAAAGTAGTGTTACAAGAAGGGCATGCTGTTCAACTCTTTGTATAAAAATTTATAATTAATGCAAAGTGAAAAATAATCAGGTTAATGGATGCCTCTGTAGAGTGGAATCAAAGTTTAACTAGAGAATAGAATAAGAGAATTTGGGAGTATATGGTAATCCATGTCATAATGGGTACTTGATTTTCACAGATTTATGCTCTTAGCAGCTATTAATTATGTACTTAAGAATTGTGCATTTTATTTGGTGCTTACTTTACAAAATGTTGAATTCTAGTTATGAATAGGTTGACAGAAGTGATTCTTAGAAAGAAGGTTTCTGATGACTACAGTTTCTACAAAGTAAAATATCCTTTATTAATGAGCATCCTTTCCCAAGATGTCTAAGAGCAACTCTTGACAATGAACAATATGGTGGATTACTTGGGAAACAGGAATTCAGGTTGTGTATGATACTAAGGTTGTTATTCAGCTGACAAAATAGACTACACAACTGGGTCCTATATAATCACAAATACCTTTAAAAGTAGGTGACAGTGGCTGAAGAGTGTCAATCAAGAGACTATGTAACTAAAACAGATACAAGACATGTAACTTTGCTGGTTTTGAATGCAGAGAAGAAGGTCACAAACCAAGGTAGTAGTTTCTAGAATCTTTAAAAACAAAACAACAAAAAAAAAACAAAAACAAAAAAAAAACCAAGAAAATTTATTCTGCCTTTTCTGCCTTGCATCCTCTAGAACGAGTTCAGCTTAGCCAGGCTAACTTCCTCATTGAAACTCAGTGAGAGCCACGTCAGGATTATGACATTCAGAAATAGGATATAGTTGATCTGTACTGTCTCAAGCTCCTGAATTCTGGTAATTTTTTATAACACCAATAAAAAAACTAATGTGGTGTATCATTTAATGTGAGTGTCCCTCCCTCCTCTTCTTGAAAATTGAGAGCATGCATTCTGACTCACAGTTTTGTTGAAAGTATATTTAACAATTCTGCAAGACGACAAAGCTGTCTTGCACTTTTTAAAATTTTATTTTTATTTATACTATTCTAATTTTACATTCATAGTGGTGAGCCCATTATACTCCTCCCTGTCCTCCCTCTTCCATAGGGACCCTCATCAATGGGGAATGTGGTTTACACATTGTGTGGGTAGTCAAGAACTATGGGGGATAGGCCCAAGTCTCTGTGCATAATGCCCCAACTTGTGGCTCTAACATTCTTTCCGCCCCCTCTTCGGCAAATTTCCCTGAGCCACATTGGGGTCATTTTAGCTCTACTTCAGTGATGAGGTTTTGGGAGCCTCTGTGTCTCTGGATATCTGGCTTAGTAGGAGTTAGATGTTCTCTGTGCTTATCTCCTTCAGCCTTTTTCTGGTGCCGTGATCCCCCAAAACGGTGAACTCTTGCCCTTCCCCAGCATTACTCTTTGGTTTCAGCTGGGGCCCTGGTGAGGTGTGATTGGCTGATCCTTCCTTCAGGTTCTTTGCCCCAGACTTGCACTTTTTATCTCTTAACTAGTTCATCAGGATGAATCAATCTGCCACCGGAGAGCCAGTTGAATTTGTGGGAGTTGCTGTTATGCCAGGGTCTAATTGAAATACTCTAGTTAGGTATTCAACAATGATAGTATCCTGACTAATTTGGTGAGAGCATATTCAAAGAAAAGTTAATATGGAGATGCTTATGGAAAGTATCTGCCAAGATCTCTCTAGAATGGGAGGAGACTACCAAGATGCTGCCTTCCCAGATAAGACCATTTGTCCTTGTGTGCCTCCATGCTATCTTCTAAAGAGCCACATTTCAGCACTTGTTAATCTGAACATCAATTCTGTTTTCCTACCTCTCATAACACCATAGTCATCACATTAAGATTAGGGTCAGGGGCTGGAGAGATGGCTTAGCAGTTAAGGCACTTGCCTGCAAAGCCAAAGGACCTTGGTTCGATTCCCCAGTACCCACATAAGCCAGATGCACAAGGGGGCCCATGTGTCTGGAGTTCATTTGCAGTGGCTGGAAGCCCTGGTGTACCCATTCTCTCCCTCTCTCTCTCTCTCTCCCCCCCCCTTTCCCTCTCTCAAATAAATAAACACTAAATTTTTTTTTAAAGGATTAGGGTTAGGACATTCCTTTCTATGACGTGAATGGCTTTATACTGTTTTATGCTTCATGGATGTACATTGGGTGGCGAGATGAGTACATGGATGGATTAGTGAATGATAAACATGAAATGTCTATCATGGGGGCTTTAGCAAACCGATAATCTGAATCGCAAAGACCTGATAGACTAAGGTTCAGTGGGATATTGTACATGGACTGAATAAAACATGTACCTCATGACAAATTTAATTTAGGGAACCTCTAGGACTCTGAAGTCACACCTGTAGTGACTACACTCCCCAAACCACTTAATCATAGTAGGAACTCTAATATATCAAATGCACGATCCAGTGATATTCACCTCTTACCTTCATTCTCCTTCATCTAGACTACGTTCCATGTTCCGCCAAAGCAATGCTTTTTATGTATACACTGCTAAACGCCTTGGGTAAGTTCAGGGAAGACTTAAAACTCCTCTTGTTTCGAGCAGCAAATTATTTAATTCACATTATTTGATATTTAAAGAGTGTTTAAATAGGCTGCAGAAGTAGACTTAGGAGAATTCAGCCAAACTTTCAATTTCAAAAGTCTACTAAAACAGGTGAAATACAGACATCCATGGATGTGAAAGCTATTTTTCCAGCTATTAAGGAAATTGGACTAAACATTAAAGACTGTAGAAAAATTGTTGATGATTAAATAGCAAAATCATGAAATATAGTATGTATTGAGAGTAATCTGATGATTACATTTTTATTAAAGAAAAATAAGGGTACTTAAAATGTTATACTTTTTGTTAAAAATGTATTCTCAAAGAAAAGACAATTGATGCCTAAGCACTAACAGGGTTCATAATAACACAAATCATTTTAAATTCTAAAAATAAAAATGTGTCTTATTCAAGAGAAACATCCCCAAGACTGTTGCAACACTTCCAGTAATATTAGGTATCATAAACATAATTTTATGTTTGTATGATAGTATGTATAATAAGAAATTTCAGTTTCTGAGCCAATAAGAAAATAAATTGTTTAAAAGACACTATGAAGTGTGCAGTATAATTTCTAAGATTAAAGTGAACAAAGAAAATATTATCCCTACTTCATCTCCATAGGAGTGAGGTCATCCCAATTAATCCCTGGGAGGATGTTCGTGAATGTATCCTTTAATGGTTGGTGCAACAGATTCCTAAAAGAAAAGAGTTTGAGAGCCAGGTGTGGTGGTGCACAACTTTAATCCCAGCCCCTAGGGAAGCAGAGGTAGGAGGATCTCTGTGAGTTCCAGGCTACCCTGAGACTACATAGTGAATTCCAGGTCAGCCTGCAGCCTGGACTAGAATGAAACCCTACCTTGAAAAACAAACAAAAAAAGAAAGAAAGAAAAAAGAAAAGAGTTTGTAGCTAAGAGCTGCTTTCAGGTATCTCCTGGGTTGGATGGATCAAGCTCACACACCACAGAGGAAGCATGTTGGTCAGGCTCAGGTCACAGGTCACAGGTCACAGGTCACAGCAGCTTTCCAGTCACCTGCACAACTGGTTTCCCCTCTCGGATTGCTATAGAGCATGAACAGATTGATCTTGGATAACAATGCTGTTTACATTCAAGGAATTCTAGATACTTCCAAAATTATAATTCTAAAGGCCTTCAAAGATCACAGAATTGCTATAAAAATACTTTGTTTTATAAGTGCAAAACATAGTGGGGGGATAAAACAAAAAAGATACTAAGGGTTCCTATATTAGTAAATCAACACTGTTGTTAAAATGACTTTTCTTGATAATGACGTTATAAAATTTATGTCTAGAATATTATAAATAGAATCATAAATGGAAACATTTCCCTTTCACCAGTAAGAGAAGCCCTTATTATACTCATCACTAAACCAGATTGCTATCGAGCCCAACAAGGCTCAGGAAACATAGTGGGAGAGAGGCCAGAAAGATTGCAAGAGATTCAGGGTGGGTGGGTCTATATATGTATATGGCCTGATGCACTGTGTCCCCTCCCCTGCAGTGACTGGCTGACACTGCTTGTTCTCCATAATGAATAACAATAACGCCCCCCAAGAAAGACCTTCAGCCAAATTGAAGTGAGGGAGAGGGGAAATAAAATTACAAATTTTGATTTAAAAAAATCATTAAAAGCTGGGCGTGATGGTGGCACATGCCTTTAATCCCAGCATTTGGGAGGCAAAGGTAGGAGGATTGCCATGAGTTCGAGGACACCCTGAGATTACATAGTGAATTCCAGGTCAGCCTGGGCTAGAGTGAGACCCTACCTTGAAAAAACCAAAAAATGAAAAAAAACACAGACAAAAAATCATTAAAATATAACTAAGGGCCTCTGTCTTATCAAATTAACTTTATTTTTACACTAAAAATTTTCTCTCTCTTTTTTTTTTTTTGAGAGAATTGGCACCCCAGGGCTTTCAGCCACTGTAATTGAACTCCAAACGTTTGTGCTGCCTTGTGTGCATGTGTGACCTTGTGCATGTGTCATCTTGTGCATCTGGCTTATGTGGGATCTGGGGAGTTGAACATGGGTCCTTAGCCTTTTCAGGCAACAGCCTTAACTGCTAAACAATCTCTCTAGACCCCCCAAATTTTCTTGATAATTAGACAACAAATGTTATGCCTATAATATTTTAAATATAATGTTAATGTAATTAAACATTTTCCTTTTACCTGCAAGAGAGGTTTTTACTATACTCATCATTAGTAAATCCAGATAGTTTAGAACCACCAATGAATTTTAGCCATCAATTTTCTCATGGCCTCTTTAGCCTCCTTGTTCCTCAGACTGTAGATGAGGGGGTTCAACATGGGGATCACCACAGTGTAGAACACAGACACCACCTTGTTCTGGTCAGTGGAGTAGCTGGACTGGGGCATCACATAAATGAATGTGATGGTCCCAAAGAACAGAGTGACCACAGTGAGGTGGGAGGTGCAGGTGGAGAAGGCCTTGTGGTGGCCCTCGGTGGAGCGCATCTTGAGGATAAAGAAAAGGATGTAGACATAAGACAGAGCAATGATAAATACCGTGACCACAATGATGGATCCAGACGAGATGGCTGGAATGACTTCAGAAGTCAAATCAGGAGAACAAGAGAGCTTCAACAGTGGTGAATAGTCACAGAAGAAATGATTGACTTTATTTGGTCCACAAAAGGACAGGTTTAATAGACAGCCAGTAAATATCCAAGCATTGACACATCCGCCAAGGTACGAAGCCCCCAGCAGGAGGAAACAGACTCTGGAGGACATGTGTGTGGAGTAGAGCAGGGGTGAGCAGATGGCCACGTAGCGATCATAGGCCATGGCAGCCAATAGGAAGCACTCAGCTGTCCCAAACGTCACCACAGAACAGAGCTGGGCTGCACAACCAGCCACAGGGACAAAAGTGCCTTTCCAGAGGAAGCCCATGAGCATGACCGGTGTGACTGATGAGGAGTACCCAATGTCGACAAAGGCCAAGTGGCTGAGGAAAAGGTACATTGGAGTGTGAAGCTGAGGGCTTTTCCTGATTAGCATGATTATGCTGACATTACCCACTAGGGTGACAGAATACACTTCTAGAAACACAGTAAATAAAATGGCACAAACTGTAGCATCCTCTGCTAACCCCAAAATAATGAACTCTGTTACAATTGTGTAGTTTTCTGTCCCCATCAATATCAGGAATTATGTCCACTGAAAGAAAAAAATCAGCAATAATTACAGTGGGCCACAGTATTATTGCTTAAGTACTTATTTTCACAATAACTTTATAATCTAAATTACAAAACATGGACACTTGTTTGATACCTTTCTGGGAAATATTTGTATATATTACCTCATCATAACTTAATAAAATTATTATTGATGCATGGCCAGTAATAATCACAAAAGTTTCACTTTTAATTTTGATATCTTCAAATCATGTGTGGCTCATGTAGTTTACATGTCATGAGGATTAATGATGAATCAAACTAGCAGAAAAACTTACTTTATTTCAAAAATTCAATGTCAAGTGGACTGAAACTACACCCAAATACACGCGTGCGCGCGCACACACACACACACACACACACACACACGCTATGCTGGTATTGAATATAAAGTGCTCAGATACATCATTGCATGTTCATTCTTCGCTTAAAAAAAAAAAGATTTATTGACATATATTCATTGTACAAAGCCAGGGGTTTCTTAATGACATTTTTGTTCAGATACATCATGTACTTTGACCATTCCCACTACATAGTTCATTCCCATTTCTCATGTTGCTCTCCTCTCTCCTTCTTCTTCCTAAATAATTGCTCTCCTGCCTTCATGTTACATGTGTGTGCATACAAGTTCTTCTCTGTCATTCTTTTTTTAAAATATTTTATTTTTATTTATTTATTTGAGAGAGAGATACAGAAACAGGGAAAGAGAGAGAGAGAGAGAGAGAATGGGCACGCCAGGGCCTCCAGCCACTGCAAACAAACTCCAGATGCATGCGCCTCCTTGTGCATCTGGCTTACGTGGGTCCTGGGGAATCGAGCCTCGAACTGGGGTCCTTAGGCTTCACAGGCAAGCACTTAATGGCTAAGCCATCTCTCCATCCCCCTTCTCTGTCATTCTTAATGCATATGTTTAAATAATGCCATATGAGACTTAACTGAGAAATCACAAATGACATCATAAACAACATCCTGAACACGAGAGTCCTTTTTCTTTATCTTTGTACAGAACTGAGGTGGAAACTTTACTGAGATCAAGACTGAACAAAATTCAAGCTCACTGTATTGTAACTCACAAGAGTCAACACGGTAGACACAGTGTAGTCAAAATGATTTAATTCAAGATTCAAATCCTGTAAATACAAATGTTCTGCACTTATATACAGCTCTATCTTCATTTTAATTAAAAAGTGATCATTTTTAAATAGTTGAAAATTAAAATGCAATTGTAGGAAATAATAGCACAGTCATCCTCTATAATCTTTACCAGGTTTTCCTGACAGTGATATCCTGCTACACTTTAGTACATCACAACCAGGGTGTTGGCCATTGGACTGATAGTCAAGCCGAACAATATTTAGGTCAGCACAAGGCTCGCTCAGGCTACTTTGTAGACTCAAAAGCACTCACTTCTCCTCCTAAATCCTTCTGGAAAGAAATAATATGTTTTCAATTTCATTTAACAATATTTTGGGGCTGGAGAGATGGCTTAGCAGTTAAGGCAATAGCCACAAAGCCAAAGGACCCAGGTTTGACTCCCCAGTACCCACTCATACCAATTATACAAGGTGGTGCATGCATCTGGAGTTGGTTTGCCCTTTCTCTCTCTATCTGTCTCTCTCTCTCTCTCAAATAAATAAAATATTAAATGTCTTTTAAAATATTTTTATTCATTTATTTGCAAGGAGAGAGAAAATGAATATGGGCACACCAGGGCCTCTAGCCACTGCAAATGAACTCCAGATGCCACCTTGTGCATCTGGCTTATTGGGGACCTGAACCTGGGTCCTTGGGCTTTGCAAACAAGCACCTTAATTACTAAGCAACCTCTCTAGCCCAAAACACTTTTATGCTGTGCTTTCCCCCACTCTTTCTGATGTCTGACTACTGTACTGCAGATCTGGGTATTAAAGATAAGCTTTCCTTTGTCTTTACCTGATCTTATCAGAATATTTCAACACTGTCAGTGCTTTGGAAAGAGGTCCTTCTTGGGATTCACTGAAAGCCTGGGACATTGGAGGCACCATACATTCATACTTCCTAGGGAGGCATCCTTGTGTTTTATACCTTCTCTTTACCTTCAGGCTTGTGATGAGTGTAGCAAGCAGTCTTTTCTTTTTCTTTGCTTTAGCTCTTCGTTCAAGCTATGCCATTGGTATACAAGGTGATGCGAAACTGACCCTTCAGGAAGCTCGCTGTGAGACTAGAAAATTGAGTACATGCTCTAAACTCTCCTTTCCCTTTAAGCAAGAAGTCATGGGTTATAAAGTCCTCTACTTAGTGCTGTGCAATGCCAACTTGAAAAGGAAGCAGACAAGGTAAAAATGAAATTGTCTACCATGTTTTAAGGAAAATGTTCTTGTGTTTTGCTTTTCTGGGGATTTTAACTTGCTAGATGGATTCTGGAGTCCTCAAAAAGGTATTTTGACATATATATAATTTACTATACTGATGTTTTGTAAGCAACCAAGTGTGGGGACTCTCTTCTGTGCCATATTACTGACATCCCTTCTCCATTCTCTTCCATTTCTATCAGAAAGAATGATTCATGTGGTGCAGATAATATATTCACAGTATAACTTTCCCTAGTTAACTCTATTTACCTTTATCAAACATAACATTCATTCATTTCCTCCATATTAACTAGTTTTGTGGAATAGAGGTTTTTGAAATAAGTTCTGATGATTCTCCCAATTTCACTTATGTCTGTTGTGATCTCTTCTTTTTCATTTCTAATTTTTTAACTTTGAAGTGTCTCTTTTATTTTCACTTGGTCAAATTGGCCAGGGGTTTATCAATCTTATTTATTTTTTCAAAGAACCAGCTCTTAGTTTCATCAATTTTCTTGTTTTCTTAGTTTCCAATTCATTAATTTCTGCTCTGATCTTAAATCTTTCCATCTGGAGCTTTTTGGGTTGGATTCTTCTTGTTTTTCCAGTGACTTTAGGTGGATGGTTAGGTTATTGATTTGGGTCTCTCTGCCTTTCTTATAAAGGCATTTAGTGCTATGAATTTTCCCCTGAGGACTGCCTTCATTGTGTCCCATAAGTTTTGGTACACATTTTTCTCATTGTCATTCATTTCTAGAAATTTTTCAATTTCATTTTTTATTTCATCCACTACCCATTTATTGTTTAAAAATGTGTTATTCAGGGCTGAAGAGATGGCTTAGCTGTTAAGGCACCTGCCTGCTAAGCCTAAGAACCTGGTTCCGATCTCCAGGTTCCACATTTAGCCAGATGCAAAGTGACACAAGGGCGAAATGCCACACTTGCCCACAAGGGGGCACACGCATCTGGATTTCGTTTGCAGCAGCTGAGAGACTGCTGGCGCTCCCACTCTCTATCTGTCTCCCTCTCTCTCTCTCTCTGTCTCTCTCTATGTCTCTCTCAACAAAAAAGAAAAAAAAAACTGTTATTCAGTTTCCAAAAGCTGGTGGGATTCCTGGAGCATCTTTTGTTGTTAATTTATAGCAATACAGCATTGTGATCTGATATCATGCAGGAAATTATGTTGATCTTCCTAAATATATCAGGGCAGGCTTTATGACCTGGTATATGATCTATTTTAGAGAAGGTTCCATGGGCTGCTGAGAAGAATGGGTAATCTGTGGGTTTGGGGTAGAATGTTCTATAGATGTCCATTAGTTCTAATTGATCTATGGTTTTGTCGAGAACTTCCCTGTTAATTTTCTGTTTGGATGATCTATCTATTGCTGCTAGTGGAGTAATGAAGTCCCCAACTATGATGATGTTGGTGGTTATTTCTGTTTTGTTGTCAAGTAGGTTTGGTTTTACGAATTATGGTGCACCTGTGTTTGGTACATAAAGATCAAAGATCTCTATGATAAAGATCCTCTTATTGGTTTGTTCACTTGATAATTAAGAAGTGGCCTTCTTTGTCTTTTCTGATTACTTTTGGTTTGAAGTCTATTCTATCTGATATTAGTATAACAATACCTCCTCGTTTCTTATTTCTGTTTGCTTGGAATATCATTTTGCACCCTTTCACCTTGAGGAGGTGTCTGTCTTTAGGGGTGAGGTGGGTTTCTGAAGATAACAGATTGAGGGGTCTAATTTTTTGATCCACCCTGATAGTTTATGCCTCTTGATGGGTGAATTAAGGCCATTAATATTTAGGATAATAACTGTGAGGTTTGATTTTATCCCTGCCATATTGTGGTGGTTTATGTGGTTTGGTGTTTTCTTGGACTTTGTAGTTTTTTGTGTCTTCTCTGAGTTTGGTTATTGTGATCTGCTTCTTGTAGACATTTGAGGTTGGTTGTTTGATACTTCTGTGTGGAGAATTCCCTGAAGTACTCTCTGTAGTTTTGGCTTTGTTTTCATATAGTTATAAAGCTGAGATTTATCCTGGAAAGCTTTTCTTTCACCATCTATTTCACCATCTATTATTTTGTTGGGTAGAGTAGTATGGGTTGGAAGCAAATCTCACAATTTTAATTTCTTTTGCTCCTCATTTTTTTCTGGATTAGCAGAAGAGTAGACTTAATCATGACTAAGCTCTATACTATCTAATATAAACTTGTTCAAGTACTAAAATATAATGATATAGTTAGTTTAAAGGAAAGAAAACAATGGTACAAGCAAATATTAACAAAAATTGGGTTTCTGTCTTCATATGCAATAGTGTAGACTTTAGGGCAAACAAAGCTACTAGATACACACAGGATTGTTATATAATGATAATTTTTAAAATGGCAGAATTATGAAATGGAGAACATATTATTTATTGCTAGAAGGAACTGGGATGAAAGGTAAATTCTTGCAACTCTACAAAGTAACCTGAGCAAGTCTTGTGTTGATGTAAATATTCTGTCTTGACTGTATCATTCCAATGTGCCAATGTCCTAATTGTGATGTACTAAAGTGCAGCAGGATATTACTAGTCAGAGAAATATGGTAAAGAGAATATAGGATGTCCATACTATTATTTCCTCCAATTGCATGTGAGTTTCCTACTATTCTAAAATTATAAATTTAATTAAAATGAAGATGGTACCATAGAGATCTGTACAGAACTGTAAGCATTTTTATTTCTAGGATTTCAATCTTGAATTGAAATAGTTTTGACTACACTGTATCTAACTTGCTTACTCTTGTGAGTTCCAATGGAGTTCAAATGAATTTTGCCAATCCATGAGAAGTTTTCATCTACAAAGCAAATAAAAATAAAAGTTAATGGATAATTGTGGTAGACACATATTCATATGGATATATGTGTCTGTAATTTTCACAGTCCTGATGGATTTTCAGTGGAATTTTCAAAAACAAGTAATGTACTCAAGGGGCTGTGTCCCAAAAGACACCATTTCTCATAAATGTAGCTGTGCTTTACATTGACAGTGCTTTGCCTTTTGTCCTTATTGTTGAGTCACATACATTGATCAACAGGTAAAGTTTTTTCTTTTCTGTTTATACAGGGATGTATTTTTATAATAGAAGTCTAGAGTTGGCTAATTTAATGTGCTCAAAATTTGTTTAACATCCAGTTATTACTATTATCATTCATGATATTATGTTCACCATCCTTATTCAAAAGAAGAATCCCACCAGGTGACATCTTTAAAACAAAAACATAGGTGTTATGTAGCAGATGTCCACTGTTTAAGATTTCACAGTTGTCAGTGGCAAAGCCAGAAGCTGATCCCAGATTGGTGCGGCTCCACTGTTCAGGGCATTTCTGTTGAACATACTGTATACATTTCATGAGGACACTCAATTGGGCTTTAATTTTTGTGTCAGAATCATATATTTTCTTTAAGAGATTATGGATTCATTCAATCTTGATCTCTGTTCTATACAAGGATACAGATAAAGGACTTGTTTGTGTTCAGGTAGAGAAAGCACATTATTCATGATGTCATTAATGATTTCTCAGTGAAGTCCCATACAGCATTACTTAAGTGTCTATGTTATGGATGAAAAGGTAACAAGTCTTATCCAAACATATATAACACACAAAGACAAGAGGGACTATTTAGGAAGGGGAAGGGAAAGGAAGTGGGGATACAGAAACACGAGAGGAAAATGTGTAGTGGATATGGACAAAGTACATGATAAATCTGAACAAAAAGGTCATTCTGAAACCCATGGCTTCATACAATGAATATGTGCTACTATATATATTAAAAACTAATGAAAATTTAATAAGTTATCTGGCTGAGCACATGGTTGTTGATACCTACAGTCTGAGTGTGTTGTGTGTGTGTGTGTGTGTGTGTGTGGGTTCAGTCTCCTTGATATTGAATTCTTGTAAGAAAGAATGAGATTTTCTCCTATTTTAGTTGATCATTAATATTCATGAAACCTAAACTGCATGAAAAACATGATTTGAATGTGTCAAATTTAAACAGAAAACACTCGTAATAATTATGGATAATACCTCAATAATATTGATTTTATTAAGTTCTTAGATAAGATACTACATGAAAATATTATCCAGAAAGTTAGTAAACAAGTTTCGATGTGTTGTAATTTATATTATATGGCTATTGTGCTAGTAGATATTTAAGCAATAATACTGCTGTCTGCTCTAATCATTGCTGGTTTTTCTTTCAGTGGACATAATTCCTGATATTGATGGGGACTGAAAACTACACAATTGCAACAGAGTTCATTATTTTGGGGTTAGCAGAGGATGCTACAGTTTGTGCCATTTTATTTACTGTGTTTCTAGGAGTGTATTCTGTCACCCTAGTGGGTAATGTCAGCATAATCATGCTAATCAGGAAAAGCCCTCAGCTTCACACCCCAATGTACCTTTTCCTCAGCCACTTGGCCTTTGTCGACATTGGGTACTCCTCATCAGTCACACCCGTCATGCTCATGGGCTTCCTCCGGAAAGGCACTTTTGTCCCTGTGGCTGGCTGTGCAGCCCAGCTCTGTTCTGTGGTGACGTTTGGGACAGCTGAGTGCTTCCTACTGGCTGCCATGGCCTATGATCGCTATGTGGCCATCTGCTCACCCCTGCTCTACTCCACACACATGTCCTCCAGAGTCTGTTTCCTCCTGCTGGGGGCTTCGTACCTCGGTGGATGTGTGAATGCTTGGATATTTACTGGCTGTCTATTAAACCTGTCCTTTTGTGGACCAAATAAAGTCAATCATTTCTTCTGTGACTATTCACCACTGTTGAAGCTCTCTTGTTCTCCTGATTTGACTTCTGAAGTCATTCCAGCCATCTCGTCTGGATCCATCATTGTGGTTACGGTATTTATCATTGCTCTGTCTTATGTCTACATCCTTTTCTCTATCCTCAAGATGCGCTCCACCGAGGGCCGCCACAAGGCCTTCTCCACCTGCACCTCCCACCTCACTGCGGTCACTCTGTTCTTTGGGACCATCACATTCATTTATGTGATGCCCCAGTCCAGCTACTCCACTGACCAGAACAAGGTGGTGTCTGTGTTCTACACTGTGGTGATCCCCATGTTGAACCCCCTCATCTACAGCCTTAGAAACAAGGAGGTTAAAGAGGCCATGAGAAAATTGATGGCTAAAATTCATTGGTGGTTCTAAACTATCTGGATTTACTAATGACAAGTATAGTAAAAACCTCTCTTGCAGGTAAAAGGAAAATGTTTAATTACATTAACATTATATTTAAAATATTATAGACATAACTTTTGTTATCTAATTATCAAGAAAATTTTGGCATAAAAATAATGTTGATTTGCTAAGACAGGAGTCCTTAGTTATTTCTTATTGAGTTTTTTCTTTTTTTTTTTTTAATCAAAAGGTTGTAATCTTATTTCCCCTTTCCCCCACTATAATTTGGCTGAGGTACTTTTTCAGTGGGCTTATTTGTAGTCATTATGGGGAGTAAGCAATATCAGCCAGTCACTGTAGGGACTTGGGGACATGATGCACAATTATAATTAGAGAGATGGCTTAGTGGTTAAGGTATTTGCTGGCTAACCCAAGAGACACAGGTTTAGTTCCCCAGTACCCAGAAGCATGTGCCACCTTGTGCATCTGGCTTATGTGGGTCCTAAGGAATTGAACAGAGATCCTTTGGCTTTGTAGGCAAATGCCTTAACTGCTGAGCCATCTCTCCAGCCCCTTTTTTACCTTTTTTACCTAAATATTCTTTTGACTGACACTCTTCAGTCACTGCCATCTACTTTTAATGGTATTTGTTATTGCATTGGACCCACTTAAACAGTCAACTCAAGATCATTCTTAATTTCATCCACAGCCTTAATTCTTGCTTCCCAAGTAATCTATCATATTGCTTATTGGGGAGATTTGTTCCTTGGAAATCTTGAAAAACAATTATTATGCCTACAACACTCATTATTAAAGTATATTTTGCTTTTTAGAAACTATAGTCATCAGAAACTTTAATCATTTCTGGCAATTTAATAACTATAATTATATAATATATAATATAATTAATATAATTACATAATTATAATTCAATATTTTATAGAATTTACACAAAGTAAAATGCACAATTCTTACATGCATAATTATTAGCTGCCAACAAGAGCATAAACCTCTGTAACTCAAGCACCCATCGTGATATGGAACATTACCAAATACCCCAAAATTCCTACATCTCTTTCTCCAGTCAGACTCTGATCCCACCTTAGAGAAGCATCCATTAATCTGATTATTTTTCACTATGGATTCATTATAAATTTTCATACAGAGAATTGAATAGCATGCCCTTTTCTTGTTCCTAAAAAGAAGGGCATTGCAGTGCACGCCTTTAATCACAGCACATATAGAGGTAGGAGGATCTCTGTGAGTTCAAGGCCACCCTGAGACTACATAGTGAATTCCAGATCAGCCTGGGCCAGAGTGAGACCCTACCTTGAAAAACAAAAATAAAATAGAAATAAAAATAAAAGTTAAAATATTGTTTCAAAATGTTCCTAAAATTAATCCACGCTGCACTATCAATCATTCATGTCCTTTGTTGCTGAATAATCATTAAGTAGAAAAAACAGTGAAACCCCAAGCTATTTCTTTGAAATGAAAACTAAAAGCTTATGTCATAAAATTTATGCTAGAGAGCCGGGCGTGGTGGTGCATGCCTTTAATACCTGCACTCGGGAGGCAGAAGTAGGAGGATCGCCATGAGTTCAAGGCTATCCTGAGACTACATGTTAATTCTGGGTCAGTCTGGGCTAGAGTGAGACCCTACCTAAGAAAACAAAAAAAAAAAAAAAAAAAAAAAAAAAATTATGTTAGAGTCACCAGTAAATAGAAATATTCCCCACAGTTCTGTAGAAATTTCATCCATCTCTTTATAAATGTTGATTTGGCTATGCAGTATACATTGCTGATATTCTACTAGCTTTTGACTCAGCAACTTTTTCCCCATTCAATTATAATCTTAAAATTAGGAAAAGAAATTCATAAGTATAAAGAAAATAGAGTCATCTAAGTCCAAAATGTGTAACAATGCAAATATTTTAATAAGTCAAATAAATGGGAAAAAACTCAAATTGCAAGAATCAGAAGTGAATAATAAAGTATATGATAGAAACTGATTTGACAAAGAATTGGATGTAGGAGGGAACTTTAGCTGGATCTCATGACAGTTAAATGTCCCTGTGTGGGTAAACATTCTGTTAAAAAAAATAGTTTAGGGCTGGGGAAATGGCTTAGCAGTTAAGGTGTTTGCCTACAAAGCCTGATGACCCCGGTTCAATTCCCCAGGACCCACATAAGCCAGATACCAAAGGGGACACATGCATCTGGAGTTCATTTGCAGTGGACCCTGGCATGTCCATCTCTCTTTCTCTCTATTTGCCTCTTTTTTTTTCTCTTTCCATCTCTCTCTCTCTCAAATAAATAAATAAACAAATAATAAATGAAAATAGTTTCACTGGGAATGGAGAGATGGCTCAGTAGTTAAGGCACTTGCCTGCAAAGCCTAAGGACTTAGGTTCAATTCCCCAGTACCCACATAAAGCCAAATGCACACGGTGGCACATGTTGTGGAGTGCATTTGCAGTGGCTGAAGGACCTGGTACACCTATTATTTCTCTCTCTCTCTCTCTTTCTCTCTCTCAAATAAATAAATAAAATATTTAAAAATATTTTTAAAAATAATTTTACTAGGGCTGGAGAGATTGCTTAGTGGTTAAGGCGCCTGCCTTCCAAGCCTAAGAATGCCCCTCAATTCTCCAGGTCCCACATTTAGCCAGACACAAGTGATGCAAACATGCAATTCCACATTTGCCCACAAGGGGGTGCCCGCATCTGAATTCATCCACAGCGGCTGAGAGGCTGCTGGTGCGTCCATTCTCCCTTTCTCTGCCTCATCCTCTCTCTCTGTTTTTCTCTATCTCTCTCTCAAAAAATAATAATAATTTTTCTTATTTATGAGAGCAAGAGAACAGTGCAAGCCAGTGACTTTTGTCCCTGTAAATAAACTTCAATTGCATTCACCACTTTGAGCATTTGGCTTTATGTGGGTTCTAGGAAATCAAACCCAGATCATTAGGCTTTGCAAGCAAGTGTCCTTAACCACTGAGCAATCGCCCCAGCCCTGGGTACACATTTTTTAAGCTGTAGTTAGATTCTTCCTGCTAGGTCAGAAAGGAGTGTGCCAGGGAAGGGAGGGTCTTCCAAGCCTTAACACATGAACACTGTGAAATATCTGTGTCCTTAAATGACCCTGGCTTCATTACAGTATCATTAGCTTTGTGTGTTTGATCCCAGTTGTAGGCTTTTCACGAGGCTAATATTCCCAACATGAAAATATGGTATTTCTACAGAAATGTTAGTAATAAACAATCCAAGGGTAAAATGAAGAAATTATATTTATAGAATCAAAACATATGTAGGAATGACTAACAAAAGTAATGTACATCTTAAACATACTAAAAACTGTAAATCACTATAGAATATTTTTCTGTCTCTTCACTTATATAGAATTATATAATTATATAGAATTGAATTACATGAATTATATTCATGTTTTCATCTAGAGATAAGTGAAACACTTTGCTCTCTGTTCCTCTAACATTTCATTCTCTCCCGGTCTGCCTATCTACATGGGAAAATTTTTAAACAAATGTCATCATGATAGAGGTGGTGAGACAGAAGAGCAATCACCTAGATTCTTGTTGACTATCAGACTTTGTCCTGAACTGTATAAACACGAAGATAAAACTCAACGTCTGCTTCTCAAAGAACTCACAAACCTATTGAGAAAAACATACTAATTATAATCATATAAATTATAGAAACATATAATATTATAATTATACTCAATGTTCTCTTGATTAGTACTTATATAGAGTAACAAAATGTGCTATCAGAGAAAAGAAGGTTGAGAAAGAAAGAAACCAAATTGCAAAGGTCAAGAAATGTGGAAGGTGGCTTGCTATAAGATGCTTCTTGGTTCACTGCTTCTCATGGTTTGGGTGTGACGTGTGACTGGCTGTTGAAGCAACCAGCAATTAGTTGCAGTTTGCAATTCCTCTGGGAAGTCATCTGCAGCTTGCAGCGTCTGCCTCAGTGCAGGTAGGATCGCAGCATCCTTCATGGGTTTGAGCTTCTGCTCTGAAACGTAATTGTCAGCCATCAACATCCTACAGATAGTAATGCCTAGCTTCTGTGGACGTTAATTGCCTGGCTTTGAGAAGTCATGTGTTTTTTCATGTTTAAAAGTCATTGTCGGGGGGGGCGGGGTCCTGGAGAGATGGCTTAGCGGTTAAGGCTCCTGCCTGCGAAGCCTAAGAACTCCCGTTCGATTCTCCAGGTCCCACGTTTAGCCAGGCACAAAAGTGATGCAAGTGCTCAATGTTGCACATGCCCACAAGGGGGCACACGCATCTGGAGTTCATTCACAGAGGCTGAGAAGCTGCTGGCAGGCCCATTCTCTGCCTCTCTCTCTCTCTCTCTCTTTCTCTCTCTCTCTTTGTCTCTCTCAAAAAATGTTTTTAAAAAGTCATTGTCAAGCTGGGCGTGGTGGCGCACACCTTTAATCCCTGCACTCGGGAGGCAGAGGTAGGAGGATCGCCATGAGTTCAAGGCCACCCTGAGACTACATAGTGAATTCCAGGTCAGCTTGAGCTGGAATGAGACTCTACCTCCAAAAACCACACACACATAAAAAGTCATTGTCAAGGGGGCTGGAGAGACATCTCAGCAGTTAAGATGCTTGCCTGCAAAGCCTAAGGTTCTGGGTTTGATTCTCCAGTACCTGCATAAAGCCAGATACCCAAGGTGGTGCATGTGTATGGAATTCATTTTCATTGGCTAGAAGCCCTGGAGCGACCATTCATTCTCTCTCTATTTCTCTCTATCTCTGCCATTTCTTCTCTCATAAATTTAAAAAAAAAAAAAAAAAGAAAAAAAAGTCATTTTCAAGAACTCCAAAGGACTCAGGTTCAATTCTCCAGAACCCACATAAGCCAGATGCACAATGTGGCATATGCTTCTGGAGTTCATTTGCAGAGCTGAAGGCCCTGGCACTCCCATCCTCTTGCTCTATCTATCTGCCTCTCTCTCTCTCAAATAAATAAAATAAATTAATAAAAGATTCAGAAAAAAAGATTCAGGATATCCAAAATATCTTGAACTTGAAGGAAAATTTTGGAGGTTTACAAATCTCAATGTGAAACTTCCCGTATGACAGTAGTTCAAGACGTATGCCCTGGCCTTTGGACAGACAAGAGGATCAATGGAATAGAACTGAGATTTTAGAATAAAACCCATGTATGTAGGGTCAACATATTTTTATTTGTTCGTTCATTGATTAATAGACAGGGTCTCACATTGTAGCCCAGGCAGATGAAACTTGTTACATTATGTATCTCAGGCTGGCTTCAAACTCATGGCAACCTTCCTGCATCAGCCCTCCAACTGCTAGGATTAGACAACTGAGCCACCGTGACTGTCCTGGTCACATTGTTAAAGGTCATCAAATCATTTGATATGTAATGTCGAGTACTTTAAATTAATGTGTTGAACCAATTAGACATCTGCAACCAAAAAAGCGAAGTTGGACGTTTACCTTCCACAGCACACAAAAACAAACAAAAAACTCAAAAGGAAGAGCTTAATGTAAAATTTAAAGCTATGAAACTCAGAAGCAAACATGTGGGCTTCCCAGTAAGGTGGTGGTCTTGGGAGCTATCTTCATGTGACCTGGTTAAGGAAAAGAGTTAGAATAAGAAAGAATAAATTCTATTCCAAAGAAATAGAGGAGGAGGAACTTCAGAAATTCGCATAGGCAATGATAGAAGGTTAGGGTAAAACTGCTGAGAAAAGAGTGATGTAGCAAAAAAAGGAATAAACCAACTTAATGGTGGCTACACCACTGATGAACCTGACCTCCCCTCTCCTGGCAACCATTAGCTGTACATGGTCTGGGGTCTCATGTACCCTTCCCTCCTCAAGTATGTACAAGTTCAGTCTCGTCCTGAAAAGACCATAGTTGTTGTGAGTTCATGAGTAGCTGTCATGTTATAGCCAGATGTCACTGTTCCAGTCTCCCCCTCCCTTTACATTCTTTCCACCTGCTCTCCCAAGCGCTTTCCAAGCCTTGGTGGGGGTGGGTTAGTTGTCCTAGTTGAAACTGAATACTGGCTCTTTCTTTTCCAGCAAATTTGCCAGCTGAGCATCTTTGCGTTGGCTACTGCCCATTGTAGTAAGAAACGTCTTTGATGGAGGCTTCCGCCAGAACTAACCCAGCACAGGTAAGGCGAACAAGAAGCCTCACTGGAAAGGCCAACCAGTCAGCCTTGGTGAAAAGAGGTGGCAGTCCTGCCCTCAGGACAAGCCTGCAGACCTCTCAAGCCTCAAATGCAGCTGTGCATGTTGGTTTTGCTGTGGTGAGACAGTGATTCACTTGGCAGATGGGTCAGAAGTGGAGAAGAGTTTCATATTGTCACTCTATATGACCCAGGGGTAGGAGACCAACTTTTATTCTCAACATACAATAGTGTAGCTTGCAAAGATAGGTTGGCTATAACTTACTGTTTTAACAAAGAAGTTTTTCACTTGAGTACACATAAATACAGTACATTTTCCACTTCTTATTGAAATCTTGTATAGTAATGGCATAATAGATAAAACATATTTTACTATCAGTAAGGTTTTTTTTTAAATTTTTTTTATTATTTTATTTATTTTTGGAGAGAGACACATAGACAGACAGAGAAAGAGGGAGAGGGAGACAGAGATGGGAGCGCCAGCAGATTCTCATCTGCTGTGAACGAAATCCAGATGCGTGCGCCCCCTTGTGGTCAAGTGCGGCATTGCACCCTTGCGTCACTTTGCATCTGGCTAAACGTGGGACCTGGAGATTGGAACCCGGTTCTTAGGCTTAGCAGGCCAGCGCCTTAACCGCTAAGCCATCTCGCCAGCCCTGTCAGTAATGTCTTACTTACATGACTGAATTTTCTTCCCACATCAGTAGGAACTACGTTTGTATATGACATAAAAACTGAAAGACCTACCAAGGATTCATTTTCTTCTTGGTTCCATGTACTTTGGCTTTTAGCTGTGTCGCAAAGGAAAAACAATAGGCATACTTAAAAACTGAGCCTTAAATTTAAGTGAGAAAGTTAAAAATATGTGGAAAAATAGGAGCCTTAACACTTTACAGGATACATTCAGGAGAGTAGGATTCTGACATATGTGAAATGGTTGGACAGAGAATTTCTAGGCAAAGGATAATTCATTATGGAGCAGAGTGTGAATCTATAAATGCTGATACCCATTTTGATCAATGCAGCAAGATTTAGATGCCAAGTGTAGACTCTAAGGAGCTCCTGTAACCAGCTTTCAGTCAAGGGCAACACTATGCTTTTCTCTCGGATTCTACCTTCTTTGCTGGAGCATCTCCAACATGTTTGTACTTCCATTCTTGGCTCTTCTCTGTCCCTCGCCTTTCAACATGGTGGATTTTCCACATTTTTTATTTCCTTAGCTCTTTACCAGATAGCTAAATCATTTATTGGCCATCTTCGTGGCAAAACATTTCCTTCATTAATACCAATATTGTTCAGCTATGCACCAATAGACTGCTGTCCTCAGAGTCTCTTATTTGACAATGATTTTCTTCTCTTCAATTATGAAAGACTTTGACACAAATCTTGTTTTGTTTTGTTTTGTTTTTCTCAACTTGGTGCCTCAGTCCTACCACAGAATTGGCACCACTACTCAGCATGTGGAGATCCATTGGTCAATGTAACCACAAAATGGTTAGACATCAAAGGACCTAATTTCCTCCACAGCCTGCTCAGATCCTCACTCCAGGATTTTCAATCAGACTGTAACTCAACTTTAATCACATCACAATTATGTGTTGTGAATTTTTTGCAGACTGGAGAAAATTAATTATGAAAAATGGGCCCTGGTGTGCCCATTCTCTCTCTCTCTCTCTTTCTCTGTTAAATAAATAAATAAATAAATAAATAAATAAATAAATAAAATTTGAAAACTGCATTTCAAGGGAAGTTATAAAGAAATTGAAGAAAAACTTAAAGAATGGGAGGAGTATTTTACATCATACATCTAATTGCTAGTGTATATTACACTTACAGCAAAACACTAGAAGCCAGGCGTGATGGCGCACACCTTTAATCCCAGCACTTGGGAGGCAGAGGTAGGAGGATCACCATGAGTTTGAGGCCACCCTGAGACTACATAGTGAATTCCAGGTCAGCCTGAGTTAGAGTGAGACCCTACCTTGAAAAAAGAAAAAGAAAGAAAAAGACACTTGAGGGCTGGAGAGATGGCTTAGCGGTCACTCTCCAGGTCCCACGTTTAGCCAGATGCAAAGTGATGCAAGGGTGCAATGCCACACTTGACCACAAGGGGGCACATGCATCTGGATTTCGTTCACAGCAGCTGAGAGGCTGCTGGTGCTCCCATCTCTATCTGTCTCCCTCTCTCTCTCTCTCTCTCTCTGTATCTCTCTCTCTCTGTCTCTCTCTAAAAAAAAAACACTTGAAATTCAGCACAAGTAAATTAAAATGAGGAAGGGATATGAAAATTTGCTTGTCTTAATTAAATATACAAATGACCAATAAATTAAGAACAATATTCCTGACATTGATTATCAGGGAAATGTGATTTCAACCAATAATAATAAACTACTTCACACCCACTAGAATGTGGCAACCTCACAATTTCTTGACCTAAGAAAGTCAAGTCCTCTGACCTTCCACATGCAGAGTCTCACTGTCACACTAGTCAGGCCAAGTAATGCAAAGCCCTTTCCAACACCGTGAGGTTCGTGAGAAGTTATTTCTCTTCATGTAAATCCATTTAAAAGAATCAGAATTATTTTTTCCTGAGAATCTACTCAAACTAACACTTAAGTCTCCAGATCTAATGCTCTAGGGCAGGGAAACAGGAAGAAAATTTTGACAGATTTCTCAAAGAATGTTCATAAAAATTGATATCTTAAAAATGTCTATTAAGCACGAACCACAATCTCTATGGGGATAACTGACATCCCCAATGAGGAGGGTCCCTTCAGTGGCGGGGGGGGGGGGGCGGGGGACAGGGATGAAAGTAAGGATGGCACCAACATGTGCTGTTAACTAATAAAAAATCATAATGTAAAAAACAGTCTATTGATTTGGGATTATATTTTGTCAATTTCCCCATGAATTCATCCAATCTATTCTAATTTCCAGTTTTTTAAGTAGACTTGAGCAAATTATTCTCTTCCATTGACTTTAATTTTTCAGTATTGTGATCATACTTTATTCTCAATTTTAAACTTGATTTGTTTGTACTTTATCCTTTTCAATTAAGCACACCATTAATTTCTTCTTTCGATTTCTCCTTCCCTCTTTCCCTTCTTCTCTCCTTCTTCCCTCTCCTTTTTTCTTGCCTACTTTCTTTTTCTTGTATTTATTGACTCTCTGTAGTATGATAATTTTTCTCTTTCACCAATAGTTACTACTAACAAGGAAATACAGTGTTTAAACATTTTTGCGTGTGTTTGTGTGTGGTTGCATGTGAATTGTACGTGCATGTTCATATGTGTGTGGATGCATGTATAAGCACACAGGTTCATGTACACATGTTTTTATGTGTACATGGCGGCCAGATGTTCAGTTGAGTGTCTTCCTCAGTCACTCTCTACCTTATTCTGTTGAGACAGGATGTCTGGTTGAACCTAGGCCTCTCTGATTCAGCCAAACTAGTCAGTGAGTGAGTCGCAAGGAGTCTCTGTCTCTCCCCACCCCCTCCTCCCAGTGCTAGGATTACAGGCATGTGCCAGCTCGCTCAACATTCTACGTGGCTGCTGGGAATCTGAAGTCAGGTCTTTCCCTGGCATGGCAAGCACTTTCCCCAGTGATGCAATCCCCCATCCCTCCAAAGCATTTTTACTATGTGTGCTGAATAACAGTGTACATACATGTATGCATATATGGCAACATTTCAAAACATTTTTAAACCAAATCCTATCTCTAGTAGGAAAATGATGAAACCTGGACAAGTTAGGCAATTCGATGATACTTTAATTGTTTTGAACATTGAGTAGTGAATTTTTTACTTGTAGTGACAGACTGTTTTCACTGCTGTTTATCCGTGGTTGGTAATTTTTTTTAAGTGTCCAGAGCTTTTTTTATTTGTCAACTGAGGCGAGATTTTAATTACATTGCCTAGTACTTTCCTCAGAGCTGTCTGCATTTCTTTGTTTCTTAGGCTGTAGACAATGGGATTGAGCAGAGGTGTCAGTACTGTGTACGTGACAGCCAACAGCATGTCTTCTCTGAAGGAGTCGCTGTTTCTGGGCCTCAGATAAACAAAACAAGCAAATCCATAGTGCATAGACACCACAGTGAGGTGAGAGGAGCATGTGGAGAAGGCCTTATACCTCCCCTTGGCAGAAGGTATTTTCACAACCAGGGAGCCAATGAAGACATAGGAAATCATAATTAAAATAAAACTGCCCACCAACACAAAGGCAGACAGCATAAAAATCACTATTTCATGATGGGGTGTGTAGTCACAAGCAAGGTGAACCACAGGTGCAATGTCACAGAAGAAGTGCTGGATACTGTTGGAGTCACAAAAAGACAAGTTAAATATGGTGACGGTGATGCACAGAGAAATCAGGAACCCAAGGACACAGGAGGCTGCTAAGAGCAGAAAGCAGACCTTTTGGGTCACAATGGTATGATAATGCAGAGGGCTGCGGATGGCGGTGTAGCGGTCATAGGACATGGCAGACATGATGAAGCAGTTGTTGGCTGCCAAGCCAAAGAAGAAAAACATCTGCGTGGCACACTCGGGAAGAGAAATGGCCTTGCTCTCAGACAGCAAGTCCACTAACATGCGGGGGATGATGACCACGGTGGTGCAGGTTTCTGAGAGAGACAGGCCAAAGAGAAAAAAGTACATGGGGGTGTGGAGGTTGTGGTTAAGCTTGATGGCCACCATTATGGACACATTTGCTAGTAGGATGGCTCCATGGGCGAGGAAAATCACCACAAAGAGCAGATTCTGCAGTTCTGGGAAACTGGAGAATCCCCACAGAAGGAAAGTGCTCACTGCGCTGTGATTGCCCATCCTCCAGCTGCCGCAGGCTCAGCCCACAGGCGAGTGCGTGGTGAGGTCGAGACTCTGAGATGACGTGGAGAGCTTCGCACTGACGTCATCTGGATTTTCATCAGGAGCACCTGGGCTGATGTAAGACAGCTGATTGAAAAAAGCCAGTCAAAAGGGAGCTAGATGCACATGGCTGACATCAAGGCATGAGTCTAAATGATCAGGATGACCCAGTACAAACCCCTTGGAGTGAGCCCACATCTCTTCTTGAAATTTGCTCACAGGAGTAATTTTCCTCCCCCCACCCCATTCTAGATATGCAAAGGGGAAATAAATACATAAAAAAAACAAAATAAGTCTTATCCACTGGATTTGGATATGCCACACACTTCAAAAGCTGTTTGGGGGAAATGGAGAGATGTCTCAGCAGTTAAGGCACTTGCTTGCAAAGCCTAAGGACCAGGTTTAGTTCCCCAGTACCCATGTAATGCCAGATGCACAAAGTGGCACATGCATCTGGAGTTCATTTGCAGTGACTAGAGATCCTGAATTGCCCATTCTTTCTCTCTGTGTATGTCTCACTTCTGTCTGTCTCTCTATTTGCAAATAAATAAATAAATAAAAATTTTAAAAAATCTGTTTTTGACCTAGATGGTCCCCTGACACTCAAATGTGCTTAGTAAACTGTTGGTAGAGTGAATAAACTCATTCAATCACTTACCTTAAAGTTAATATAACATTTAGAAATTCTACAGAGACCAGCAATGATTTTCAAAAGATTGTTCACGTTTATTCAGTACAACCCACTTTGGTTTGTGCACTCCACCATGCAGGGACTCTGAGGATGAGATTTTGTGACAATGATTGGATAAGATTATTAGAGGAATTTAGCATATTATAACTTCTGAGTTCTTATATTTGTCAATAATTGAAACTATAGATATAAAATTGTTCTTACTATAGTAGTTCTTAAATATAACAATGAGTTTTAAATCCTTAAGATCTTATCACTGAAGTTATTGTCCAAGTGTATAAGATAATATAATAAGCTACCCAGGAGTTAGTGTGATCTTAAAGGTACTGTCTCATTCCAAAATTGCAAGTTGTGGTCATAAGGGTCTGACAAACTTTTGAATTTTTAGCATAATCTCCTGGACATTTTCTAATGGTAAAGTCAAATGGTTTTTCTTTGCAGTACAGATGTTAAGCGAAAAAAAAAAAAAAAAAAAAACTTAACTTCCTTAGATCAATTTTGCCAGCCATATTTCTATTTTGACCTGCAGACAATCATTGAAAAAGGTGGCATAAGCCAGGTGTGGTGGCACATGCCTTTAATCCCAGCATTCAGGAGCCAAAGGTAGGAGAATCGCCATGAGTTCGAGGCCACCCTGAGACTACATAGTGAATTCCAGGTCAGCCTGGGCTAGAGTGAGACCCTACCTTGAAAAACTGAAAAGTGAAAAACCAAAAAAAAGAAAAGAAAAGAAAAAGATGGCATAAAATTGCTATGAAGACTGTCCATAAAATTTTGATTGTTAGCTTCAGTTACTGTTACAGGTAATAGAAAAGAAATTTAACAAAGCTGGGTGGAAAAGTGAAAATATTGGGAGAAATAAAGAGATGTTGGCCAGTAATTAGTCTATAAGATTCATAAAGATTAAATAAAAGATGGTAAAAAACAAGTCTACTGTTACTGGAAGAGTAGCCACTTTCTTTTTTTTTTGGGGGGGGGAGACACAGAGAGAGGGAGAGGAAGACAGAGATGGGAGCACCAGCAGCCTCTCAGCCCCTGCGAAATCTAGATGTGTGAGCCCCCTTGTGGGCAAGTGGGCATTGCGCCCTTGCGTCACTTGGCATCTGACTAAACTTGGGACCTAGAGATTGGAACCGGAGTTCTTAGGCTTAGGAGGCAGGTGCCTTAACCTCTAAGCCACCTCTCCAGCCCTTGAAGAGTAGCCATTTTCTATTTTCACCTTGGTTGGAGATACCCTGTGATGAGGTGACATACTTGGATAGAGAGTAGAATGACAATCTGCAAGCAACACATGGAGATGGGGGAAGAGAACAGCACAGGCACAGGCTAAAGCAAAGACCCCATCTACTTACACCTAAGCCTAAAAACGCCCGTTCCAACCTCCAGGTCCCACGTTTAGCCAGATGCAAAGTGACGCAAGGGCGCAGTGCTGCACTTGACCACAAGGGGGCGCACGCATCTGGATTTCATCTGCAGCAGATGAGGCTCATGGGTTACTTTTAAGACCACCCACACAGACCCTTTCCTATGAAGGTTTCCCTGTCTAGTTGCCTCTAAAGGAAAAATCTTTCCTTTCCTTATTGATTTGACTACCATTTACTTTGTATGATTCTCCCCATTCCAGTGCATACAAGAATGACAATCTGCAAGGTGACGCACAGGCACAGGCTGCCCCATCTACTTACACCTTAAAAACGACCAGGTCCCACAGCAGATGCAAAGTGACGGCACTTGACCACAAGGGGCGCGCAATCTGGATTTCATCTGCAGCAGATGAGGCTCATGGGTTACTTTTAAGACCACCCACACAGACCCTTTCCTATGAAGGTTTCCCTGTCTAGTTGCCTCTAAAGGAAAAATCTTTCCTTTCCTTATTGATTTGACTACCATTTACTTTGTATGATTCTCCCCATTCCAGTGCTACAAAGACTGTTCTTCACGGGGCTTTCAGGTGCATACCTGTAATCCTCGCACTTGTGAAGCTGAAGCAGGAACCAGCCTGGACTAAATGAGTGCCTAAACTAAAAAGAAAAGAAAAGAAAAGAAAGAAAGAAAGAAAGAAAGAAAGAAAGAAAGAAAGAAAGAAAGAAAGAAGAAAGAAAGAAGGAAGGAAGGAAGGAAGGAAAGAAAGAAAGAAAGAAAGATGAATGAACAAATAGACAAACAACAAAAAATTCTTTGGGCACATCTTCAGTGACAATTTTTTTTCAGGTATAGAATACCAGAGTTTAGAGCAGAACTGGCCATCTTCCCCACATAGCAGTTTCCTTGTTTCCTACTTGTTATTTACAGACACATCAGAATGCTGCCGTGAGAATTCATTGTTGACTCTTCATATATCCTATCCAAGTAACTCACTTCATAATTCCAGAACTGTGTGATTTTTCTGACACTCGATCTCTTTGTCACGTCCGTTTTGTGGTTCCCCTTTATCTGTTACACAGAGAGTGTGTGTGCCTCTTCTTCCCGGTGCCACTCTTCACTTACTTCTACCATTTTCATGTCAAATACATTCTCTTCCTGGCCTATTATAAGAAGTGGTTTTTTTTGGGCGGGGGGGAGGGGGGGAAATCACCATTGCTTACAAGATGAATAGAACAAATAACTTCTAATCTTTACTGAATGTTCCAGTTATACAATCTCATGTATCCTCACAGTTACCCCAAGACATAAATGCCTTACTTGTAATTAGGAAACTATGGTTCCAAAAGGTATTTTATTTGCCAAAAGTGATGCAGGTAGTGCGTATACCTGCATGGTTTATTTACAGCAAGGTATTAGGAATCCAGAGAACAGTTTACATGGCTAATTATTACAAAGCCTCCCCAAGTTCAAGTGCTCTAGCATGAGTTCAGGGTCTCACTTATCCATCCTCATCTGTTGCCGCTGTTGTATGAAGATGATCCACTACGTAAAATGCAGCACAGCTTTTCTTAGCTCTTCTACTTTGTACATATTATTTTCTCAAAATTAAAATGTTCTGTTTGCCTACTAAAAACAGCTTTTTTGAAAAAAAAAAAAAAACAATTCAAATGTCACTTCCTCTTAGAAGCTTCAATAAATAGCTCTGGCTTTGTCACTTTGTTTCTTTTGGATTCACATACCATTGTATTGTGATGAAATTTCTTTTACAAGAGTGACTCCTGTACTGAGCGAGTCTTGTGTAAAGTTTTATACACTCAGTTTTCAGCCTTTCAGCCCAAGCTGAGTGAAGAGGATGTTGACTAGCACTATGTCAATTACCATAGGAAAAAAATCTGAAATCTCATATTCTGCAGAAATCCTTCCATATGTAATATTTCATTTCACTTGTTAATTCCTCCCAAATGTATTATTTGTTCTCTTTTGTCTTTACTGTATTTAAATGTTACTGAAATAGTTGGATTCTCTCCAAACAGATTTTAAAAATCAGGTCACATAAAGATGTGGGCATAAAGATGAGTGCTTAAGGGGGAAGTTACTACTCTTGTTTGGATAAAAGCATATGTTGCACCCATCAAATTTCACTCTAAATATTCACGTGTATGTCCACAGACCAGTGCTGCTCTTAGCTTTGGTCAGCAATGCTTCTTTATGAATGTGGTAGTGACTGCTCAGGGGAATTAAAACTTGCCAAAGTGCTGAGAACAAGTGATTGTTGGATGCTCAGCACTAAATAAGGCAGTTCTATCACAACCCCTGTCTTGCAAAGCTTAAGGAACATTGTAGAAAGGGGGATGGAAAGACTGCAAGAGCCAGAGGATATGAAGAAGTGCTCTGGAGTGCCATATTCTAGATATAAAGTGACCATTGCATGCATGACCTCAGAGCAGCTAGCATGGCCCGCACAAAACCAGCATAATATTGGACCTGGCAACATTCTGCCGTGAGTGATGGAGAAGGGCCGAAAGGATGTCATATCAATACAGAAAAGGGACCAGTTGAAAGAAGAGAGGGTTTGGTGGAGGGAGGATTGGGGAAGGGGAACAAAAGAAGGTAATAGGAGGAGATTACAAATAAAATGTAAAATTGTCTAAAAACCAAAACAGAACCGCTGCTTTATAAATCCTTACTTAATTGAATTTGTGAACAACAATAAAAACAAAATTTCCTTAAGGTTTCAACAGGGCTTGTACAGAGCCTAGGAGAAAGAAGCTATCATCTTTATAGTTTGGACATTACCTTATTTGTAGTGGTATCAATTCACTCAATTTAAAAGTGACCTTCTACCTAGAGGCAATTCAGAACAGCGAGAAGAGCTGCTTCAAGGTAACGCATGCCACACACCCACCCAACACAGGCGCAAGGCAAGCCTCTCCTTCATATCCCAGTTAGGCATAGCTTGGCGATGCATCTGTGATTTTGGTTGATGGTCTGGGCTGTGGTTGCTCTCATGGGTGTCAGTGATAAGTTCTGACTCCCTCATTCTATTTAAGCACAGCTGTGATAGACAGTATGTCAGTATGACCTGCAACATTGGATCAACTTCTCTGTTTTCCCCAAGTCTCACACTCTTTCACATCTGCATTTTGCCTTAATTTTGTATTACTCTGTTTTCATATCTTCAAAGCTTTCCATAGGCAGTTTTTCATTCCCTGTTCTACCAAGAAATAAAGAATTAATAACATTATTAGTTTACAGCTTACCTGTGCCCGTCATTTCTTTGATACTTTCAAAACCCCACAAGTACTTGACCATTAAAATAAGATTCGTTATAAAGGGTAACTGCTGGCGGGGGGGGGGGGGTTGTGTTGGGAGACAGCTCAACAGTTAAAAGCACTTACTTGCAAAGCCTGCTTGCTGACTGGGGCTCAAATGCCAAGCCACTCAATAAGCCAGACACAACAAGTGGCACGAGTGTGTAGCATGCTGGCCCTCGTTTTTAGTGGCAAGAGACCCTGGCAAACTCACCCCCCCATACACACACATGTGCAAATAAATAAATAAAATTTTAAAAAAGAAGAAGAAGAATCGCCTTCCAGTCTTTCACAATCATGTGGCAATTAAGTTGTAGGAAAAAATTAGTTTCATAATTCAGTTGTCACTTTCAGAAGGTTCTGGAATGTCATGTATTTCTTCATTCGGGGACAAATTTTAATTAAAGCAATTTTCTCCTTTAAATGTCTGTAATAAGACTCATGAATTTCTACTCTCCTCCAAAAGGCAGTGCCACCTTCATTTCTTGTAGATAGATCTCAGTACACAGAACTTTTCCATGGGGAGTCTTAGGGCCATGGGGGACCAACACCTTGAGAATCCAGCTCATTTCTTGTAGATGGAGCTCAGTACAGAGAAGTTTTAAACGGGAGTCCTAGGGCCATGGGGACCAACACCTTGAGACTCTAGCTTATGAATGTAAGGAGACCCATCTTCTGCATCATACAATTAAAGCATGCAAAAATGTTTTTTTCATTTTCAACACAATGGGGACTTTTCACTGATGATTGTTTATTTTGAGTACAGATTATTTAAATGTAGGTTGATAAAAATGTATCTTGGAAGGTTAGATGATTCCCACTGGCACATTTTACTTCTTGCACAACACAATTTATTTTATAATTCTGAAATGTTCCTAAGTCTCTTGGGGTTTCTTCTACCCTATTCACAGGACAGAAGAATGGGTTACCATGAGAAGCAAATGCCTGGGGAAGCAAAAGAAGGAAGGTGGGAAGAAAACTAACAGAGTATGATTACTGCAATTGCTTCTTCGCGAGGGTGACTCTGTAGATGATCTAGCTGAAAGAGAAGTCCAGTATTATCCAGATCCCCAGGGACTGAACTGCTTCCATGATAGCCGCAGTAACTTCTCCTGACTTGCCTCACAGCTTGCCCCTCAGCCTTGTCACTATCTGCGCCACCTCTCTCCTGACTTTCTATCAAATCTTAACTCCAGTATCTGATTTCATAACATCAGCACTTTAGTTGACCCAACTGATACAATGCCTTAAATTTAATTCTGTATCTTTATTGTTCTGGCTTCTTCTTTCTGAAAAAGATCTTTTCCCATCCAACGTCTTGCCCATTCTCCAAGATTCAGAGCAAATGGTGTCATCCAGGAAGATCTGTGCTTGGATGATGTGTGGTGACAAGGAGAGAAAGCATAGTGATTAAGAAGGAAGCCTATCAGAAGGGGCACTTTGGATGTCTCAACTGGGTACCAAAACCCCAGTGCTAGCAGGTTCGGGGTAGCAGGTGAGGTAGCTGTGCATAGTGATGGGCTAGGACTTTGTAAAAACAAAAAAGAATTTTTTGTTGGTATATATTCAATTCACATAGTGTTGGGTTTCATAGCGACAATTTATTTTAAGTACGTCATGCACTTTCACTATATTCACCCCATCTATTGAGAATAAATGTACAATATTTGTCCTTCTGCATCTAATTTATTTCACTGGATATGATGATTTCCAATTACATCCATTTACTTGTAAATGACATAAATTCATTCTTTGTGGCTAAATAAAACTCCATTGTACATGCAATACATTTTCTTTATCCATTCATTTGTAAACAGATACCTAGACTGACTCCAAAGCTTGGCTATTATGAGTAGTGTTACAGTACACATGGATGTGTAGGCATCTCTAAGGTGTGTACACTTAGAGTGCTTCAGTCATAGAAGTGGCATAAACTGGGCTGGGGAGATGTCTCAGCAGTTATAGGTGATTGCTTGCAATTCCTGCAGGCCCAGGTTCAAGTACCCAGTACTCACATAAAGCCAGATGCACAAAGTAGTGCATGTGTCTGAGGTTCATTTGCACCATCAAGAAGCTGTGGTATAACCAGTCTCTCATTCTCTCTCTCTCTCTTTCTCTCTCTCTCTCGCTCTCTCTTCCTTTCTCTCTCCCTCTAACAAGTAAAATTATTTTTTAGAAAAGAAATGCTATAGCTGGTCATATGGTAGTTCTCTTTTTAGTTTTTTGGATTTGGGTTTTATTTTCTTCCCAAAGCCTTGATGAAGAAAGTGAGAGTTGAGATAGGAGGTAACAATTCTTGAAGCTGGTCATTGTTCAGACACAATGGCCTTTAGGAGTCAGGCTACACATGACTTTATAAGACTAGGGATCTGTCTTCAAATAGTTATGACCTGGTGATTAAAGTCTGGGAGTTTTACTTTTATTTTTGTCTCTAAAATTCACCAGTATTAATCTCTAATATTCATGTATAGTTAATGTCAAATGAAATTACAACAATTTTAAAATGAAATTTCAAGTTAATTCTAAAATTGATTTGGAAGTAGAGACTTCTGCATTATCATGCTTGAGTAAATACACACGTGTGCTTTTGCTTCCTCTCAAAATTCCACTGAAAGGTGAGAAAGATTCTAAAAATGTATGCTTTATATATTTAAGAATAGTACATAAATGTGACATACCAAGTTGGAGGACCTTGTGCACATATAGTCAAAATGAAGACTAAATACTATGCATATTTGTCACAGGTTATGGGAATTTTTCAAATATTTCATTTAGGATTAAATGGATACATTCATTTAAAATATACAATATTATGCTCACTTCTGCAGCACATATACTAAAATTGGAAGGATAGAAGATACAATGTGTACAACTAAATAAGATTTATTTTTAATTTTTATTTATTTATTTGAGAGGGAGAGAGAAGCAGAAAGAGAGAGAGAGAGTCAGAGAGAGAGAGAGAGAGAGAGAGAGAGAGAGAGAGAATAGGCACACTAGAGCCTCCAGCCACTGCAAATGAACTCCAGACACATGTGCCACCTTGGGCATCTGGCTTATGTGGGTACTGGGGAACCTAACCTAGGTCCTTTGGCTTTACAGGCAAGTACCTTAACTGCTTAGCCATCTCCCAAGCCCAGACCTACTAGTTTTTAATAGCCATGAAACCCAAGTGATCACACAAACCCAAGCAAAATAGCATTCAATTGCCTTTCAGTGATGCATCATGTTCCTTTGCAATCTAATTTTTTTCTCTGCTCCTGGCCCTGAGTAACTACAGATTTGCACTTTGACAACATAGATTAGTTTTCTCTGTTTATAATTTTATAAAATGAGAACTGTAAAATACATACATTATCTAACTTCTTTCAGTATAATTATTTTTGAGATTTATTCATAATATATGTATCAATAGTTTGTTTCTTTTGTTGCTTACTAGTACATTACTCTGCCAATTAAAAATTCACTTGAGGGCTGGAGAGATGGCTTAGCGGTTGAGGCGCCTGCCTGCTAAGCCTAAGAACCTGGTTCCAATCTCCAGGTCCCACGTTTAGCCAGATGCAAAGTGACGCAAGGGCGCAATTCCATACTTGCCCACAAGGGGGGCGCATGCATCTGGATTTCGTTCACAGCAGCTGAGAGACTGCTGGCGCGCCCATTCTCTATCTGTCTCCCTCTCCCTCTCTCTCTGTTGTCTCTATCTGTGTCTCTCTCCAAAAATAAAAAAATAAAAATAAAAATAAAAAAATTCATTTGAGAGCCGGGCATGGTGGCACATGCCTTTAATCCCAGCACTTGGGAGGCAGAGGTAGGAGGATCACCATGAGTTCAAGGCCACCCTGAGACTACATAGTGAATTCCAGGTCAGCCTGAGCTAGAGTGAGACCCTACCTTGAAAAACAAAAAAAAAAAAAAAAAAAAAAAAAAAAATCATTTGAAAAAGCAAGAGTCCAAGTCAGGTGGTGGATTAGAAGCCTAATTAGAAACCTTTAGGAGTCACATTAGTGACTCAATTCTTGTAAGAGAAAATAACTATAAATGTATATATTAAGACAGCTGAAATATCAGTGGGGAACCAGGCAGGGGAACTTAAACACAGGTTGCAAGCAGCAAACTGGACAAGGGGAAGGGATGTACAGGGGTGGGACTAGAACTTGCAACTGGAGCCCTGAAAGATCATCCAGACATGTGACCAGCACCTGAGACTACATCTGTGAAACAGTGCCCGATACACACCACATCCATAAAATGAACTCTCAAGGGAACATCCAGAGTTGAGGAAAGGATGGTCCAGAAGTGAGACAGTCTTCTGGGACACTGGGAAGGAAGGCCTAGAGATTCAGACTACAAACTGAGACCAGAAAACCAATGAGCACAAGACTCCTATTCAGCTCCTTCCTCTTCACATGTATTTAATTTATTGACTACCAGTGTTAGTTTATCAGTATATTTGTGTCCTGTTGAGTTCTTGTTTTATCTTTCTCTCTAATTTTTTTCTACTTTCCTTTTCCATTTTCTTCTCCTAAATAGCATAGGATGGCCACACTTTTAAAGAATCTATGTCCTATAAACCCAAGAGCTGAGAATGTGCCATATTATTTGATGGTATGTTCACCTTTCTATTTTCAGTCAATCTCTCCAGCCATAAGTGCCCTAATTCCCCTGCATTGTGCTTACCTTTCTCTCTTCTACATATGCATCCTACCTCTACTTTTTCTGTATTGATTCCAATACTAATAATTAGTCTTATCCTGTTTTTTTCTATTTCCTTTCTACATATATCCAGAGTAACTAAAATCTTTGTTCACCCAATACTATTGTGAATTAAAGTTCCCAAAATGCTGTATCTGATAAAAATTCTGTGAACACAAAGAGATAGAATGTTGCAAGTCGGAGCCAAACTACCTTGGACTACCTTTAGTCCCTCAATAGTCATTATTGCCCACCTCTGCGTCTGAACTAATATCCACATGACTATCAGTTGATCAGGTGCAATTTTCTTGGAGTGGACCCAAGGGCTAAGAATGTCATCAGATAGCATCTAAAACCTATTGTGGATGTTTCCTCACTTTGCTGTAACCCACCTACATGATGGTCAGCCAATGTATTTTAAAAGTGTCTTGATTTATGACTTTCTTTTGTTCTGTTACTGGAAAACATTCATGGAATTGTTAACATGTTGGAACACAGATTTGGAGTAACCTAAATCTGTGTTCCTGGGCCAGGGTCACTCACATTTGGCTCCAGAATAAGCTATGTATTAATTTTTTGAGGTCAGAGCTGTGTCTTTTGCATCAACACTATCAATGACTCCTAACTTCCTAAAAGGATTGGCAGGTAGGAGGTAATTTTTCTTATTTGATTATGAATATATTTTTTTTATGGAACTACCCTTTGGTAGAGATTGCTTATGCAGACAGTATTCTAATTTTATGGGAACACTGGAGATTGAGCGTGGTGTGCTGATCACAAGTCTAATAGAGTAAAACAATAATCTAACTCCACAATAACCTAGTCCCTCTTGATAATGAAAGCATATCCTCTGAGAAAATGGAGGAGAGCCAAGATCCATCAATAAGACAAGAAGATAACCGACTACTCGCTATGAAACTTGCCACCTCTTCCATGTCCGCCTGCATCCAGGAGAACTCGCAGTGGAAGTGATGCCATAAACACTGCTCTCACTACTCACCTGACAACCAGCTCCAGGGTGATGATGAAAAACATGGTGATCAATCAAAACCTGTCAAAGCAGAAATCCAGAGGCTACAAAGAACTCAACACTAAGTCAGACTACAACAGGCCTGACATAGCTCAGAGAACATTGTGGAAGAAAATATTTATGAAATTACTAGGTACTGAATGAAAGACATTGTTACCAATTTATATTTTTAATATTCTTTAACCTAAATACTAATGTAAACATACACCCAGCATTAAGTTATCAGATATTTTTTATGGCATACATCCAATAATTAATGAGCAAAAGTGCACCAGTACTTACATAAAAAGAAAAATAGATCACTTGAGATTGATGGAATCCTTGAAGACTGGTCATGTTTGTGTGAGATGAGCTGCTCAATATTCACTTGAGAATGTGACAGTGATCCCTGAGGTATTTGAAACCACGCTTGAGAGACTCATCAGAGAATTATCCTCTAAGAAAAACAATAATAAAAGACAGCTTAGCTCCTATATAATCATAATAACTTTGGCCTTCTTACTTAATTCTTATTTTTAAGAGGTAAGATTTGGTTTTAATGAATCAATCTGACTTATAGATTTCCCTTGACCATCTGATATGTATTCTTTGAAATTAGGTTCAAAAGCCATGACTTAGAAATGGGTAGATATAATCCAGCAGTCAATTAGCAAATAACTTAGGTGAATTAACTTGTTTTCATTTCAGGTGAAGTAAATGGAATTAAGTCAATTTACTGGACATAGTTGGGCATAATTCAGTTTATCAAGATTCTTTATTTTTTTAAACATTATACCAGAAATCCACATAGTTCTTAGCAATGTCAAAACTGAGCACTCGGTCATAATAATAAAAATTTACTAGTTTTAACATGTATTCTCAATGTCAACATATCTACTTGTTTACTAGTTGAATCCTCTAGCATCACAAGCATGAGATACTTTGGACAAGGACTGGGACACAAAGCCAATAATCCTGGGAAATGAGCAACCCTAGATTCTAGGTAGGTATACTTTTTAACTTTTTGGAACAAAACTTATTCACTAGTATACTATGTCAAAACTACATTATTTCATTCCATCACAAACCAGTTAGGAAACAATGCTATTATAGGAAAATATTTGATATGTTTTAATATACAAACTTTAATAGTAATGTTTTAAATAGTATTTATATAATATTTTACAAAATAATTATATTGATGTTTCAAATGATTTAAAGCAATGCTTTAATGAGAAATATTTAAAACATTTGCAATGCTTTGTTCATAAATTTAAGGTCAAATTCCTACATTTGTTCCTTTGTTCTGTCAATAAATTTGACTTGCCTATTTAAAAAAATGCTGCTCTAGCTTAATGGAAAGACATTAAAAGCTATATAAATACCTAAGGACCATTTTTCTATGCTAGCAGTTAGAAAACTGAAATTATAACCTATTTTCTCATTATAAGTTAATTCAACTTGATAGTAAGTACTGTTGAATTTCATTTAAAAACATAGTTACTAAATGTATGGGTGCAGTTCATCCCACCTGAGGTTCATCTCCAGATTTTACCATTTCCTATACAATACTGGGTAAGTTAATCTTAAAATAATTTTTTAGATTTTTATACAACTTACATAAGGCCATTTTCATGCAAGTACATAATGTACTTCCAGTATATTGTCCCTCATATCCTGCTACCTTCCCCTTTTTCATCTCCCCTCCCATTATACCATTATTCCCCTTTGTTTCCCTACACAGGTCCATTTCTACTTTTATGCCATTTGTATCAATATGGCATCATGCCATTTGCACCTATATGCTGACAGCCCACCAAGGGACATGCAATACTTGTCTTCCTGAGGCTGACGTTATTTGTTTCATCTATCTCCAATTGTATCCATTTTCACATAAATGACATAACTTCTTCATTTTTATGGCTGAAAAGAATCTACTGTTGTGTATAAACCATGTTTCCTCTGTTGATGGATCTCTAAGTTGGCTTCTGAACTTAGCTTTGAGAATAGTACTTCAATAATGTGTATCTCTGTGAAATGTTGACTTGAAGATCTTTGGGTAAATACCACCAAGAGTTACACAGCTGGATCATACAGATTTGAGGACACTCCATACTGACTTTCATAGTGGATAGGCTAGTCTTCTACGCTCCATCAGCAAAATACAAGGGTTGTCTTTTCTCCACATCCTTAACTGTGCTTGTAGTTGTTGGTTTTCTTAATAACTTTCATTCTGATTGGGTGATATGGAATCTCGATGTAGTTTTTTTTTAATTTTTTTACTTTATTTATTTTTGGAGAGACAGACAGAGAGAGAGAGAGAGAGAGAGAGAGAGAGAGAGAGAGAGGAGAGGGAAACAGATAGAGATGGGCACGCCAGCAGGCTCTCAGCTGCTGTGAACGAAATCCAGATGCATGCGCCCCCCTTGTGGGCAAGTTCAGCATTGCGCCCTTGCCTCACTTTGCATCTGGCTAAATGTGGGACCTGGAGATTGGAACCAGGTTCTTAGGCTTAGCAGGCAGGCACCTTGCCTATGAAGCCTAAGGACCCCTGTTTGAGGCTCGATTCCCCAGTACCCACATAAGCCAGATGCACAAGGTGGTACATGCATCTGGAGTTTGTTTGTAGTGGCTGGAGGCCCTGGTGCTCCCATTCTCTCTCTTTCTCTGCCTCTTTCTCTCTTTGTCTGTCACTCTCAAATAATAAATAAATAAAAATAAACCAAAAAAAACGTTTTGGTACATTAAAAAATATGCAGGAAGATGTATGATGCTTGAAGTAAGTTTAATTTTTAAACTTTAGAGTTATTACATACTAAATATATATTTGGGATTCCATTCTCAGTATAAAACAAAATTCTTTGTTCAGATTTTTTGAATGATATATTTGTTTATGTGTGTATGCATGTATACACATGAATTCAAAGGAAACCACATAGGCATAACTTGTTACATGTTATATCTTCATTACAGCTTTGTGTTGGCAGAGCTGCACTGTCCCATGGATTTCCTGGCAGATGGGAACCACACTGCAGTGACAGAGTTCATTTTACTGGGTTTAACCGACGACCCAGTCCTGCGAGTCATCCTCTTCATGGTCATCCTGGGCATTTATCTGGTGACCGTGTTTGGCAACCTCAGCACAATCATTCTTATCAGAGTCTCTTCTCAGCTCCATCACCCCATGTACTTTTTCCTGAGCCACTTGGCTTTTGCTGACATAGGCTATTCATCTTCTGTCACACCCAACATGCTTGTGAACTTCCTTGTGGAGAGAAATACCATCTCCTACTTGGGGTGTGCCATCCAGCTTGGCTCAGTTGTTTTCTTTGGATCAAGTGAGTGCTTCCTCCTGGCTGCCATGGCCTACGATCGCTTTGTGGCCATCTGCAGCCCACTGCTTTACGCAACCAGAATGTCCACCCGAGTCTGTGTGCAGTTACTCCTTGTTGCTTACATAGGTGGTTTCCTCAATACTTGCTCTTTCACTGCTTGCTTCTATTCTTTAGTCTTCTGTGGACCAAATGGAGTGAATCATTTCTTCTGTGACTTTGCTCCATTAGTAGAACTGTCCTGTTCTGATGCCAGAGTCCCTGCAGTTGTTCCCTCATTTTCTGCTGGCTCCATCATCGTGGTGACAATATTTGTCATAGCCGTCTCCTACATCTACATCCTCATCACCATCCTGAAGATGCGCTCCACCGAGGGCCGCCACAAGGCCTTCTCCACCTGCACCTCCCACCTCACTGCTGTCACTCTCTTCTATGGGACCATCACATTCATTTATGTGATGCCCAAGTCCAGCTTCTCCACTGACCAGAACAAGGTGGTGTCCGTGTTCTACATGGTGGTGATCCCCATGTTGAATCCCCTCATCTACAGCCTGAGAAATAATGAGATTAAGGGTGCTCTGAAGAGAGAACTTGGTAGGAAAATCCTTTCTAAATAATATCTGTCATTTTGTAGGACTTGATGTAGTAATAATACCCCATATAACAATGATAAAGGGGTACTAAGTGCCTGAGGTTTAGCCATATATGTTAATATACCTTTAAACAGCAAGGAGCTTTTAAGTAAATATAAAAGGTGGGTTTTCAGTTAAATTGGCAAAACAAATGCTGATAATGAATGATCTTTCAGAACTTTTATTTATAATGAAAAAATAACTTATTTCACATAAAATATAATCCATGGGTAATTCTTTCTAATGTTATTCAGATCTATATTGCATTTCTCTCTGCTGTAGGTTGCTTTTACTATACTTTCAAATATTTTTCATTTTTTTAATTTATTAGCCAGCAGAAAGCGAGAAAGACCACACAGAGAAACAGTGTAGGGGTGGATCAGGGCTTCTTCCTACTGCAAATGAGTTCCATATGCATGCACCACTTTGGGCATCTGTATTTTCATGGGCTCCAGGGAATCAAATGTGCAGCAACAGGCTTTGTAAGCTAGTGTCTTCTGAGTCATCTCTCCATTCCCTGTAATTTCAAATCTTTAAGATTTCATTCATTTTTCAACCTACATTCATTAAAAGGTAAGTTATAAAACCGGGCGTGGTGGTGCATGCCTTTAATCCCAGCACTTGGAGGCAGAGGTAGGAGGATCACTGTGAGTTCAAGGCCACCCTGAGACTACATAGTAAATTCCAGGTCAGCCTGCATTAGAGTGAGACCCTACCTCAAAAAAAAAATGTAGGTTATAACTGTCATCCTTGGCTGAATAATACATTCTGAAAGGAAATGACCAAGTAGAATGGACAATAAAATTACCACAGACGGTTATCTTTTAGAAAGGCTTTCTGTTGGGAATGGGATTTATGGACCTACAAAATTTGGTTCTATGTACCTGGACTGTAATTATAGCCTTGAATATAAAGGGTTTGGCACAGTAGAAAAGGATGAATTGTCCCTAATGGCTTCCTATGCAGGAATGCACAGTGTTCCAGAACTGGTAAGAGAATGAATGGAGCACATTCCTGAAGGGATTTAGTAATCCTGATACAAATGTAACCTCTCCTCTAAGAACCTGGTTACCCCTAGGAGCTGATGACGAGAACATCCATTTATCTTTCCCTATCTCTCTTTTCCTAGTTACTCCCCTAGTAAGGGACATCATCATTCAGCTCATTTATTGGTTGAGAACAGTTTCTGCCTCTCCTCTGTCTGTCCCTCCTACATTCAATTATAAAGTCCTGTACTTTCTGAATCTAGCATTTATTTACTATGTCTTTCTTTCTTCAGAACTAATACATCTACTTCTAACAACTCCCTCTTACCTTTAGATTATAATATACTCTTGAAATGGCTATTTTAACATTTTTTTTTCATTTTAACATTTAATTGAAAGTTTCATATGTGTACATCATATATTTTTGTTTTATTTATTTATTTGATAGTTACAGAGAAAGAGGCAGAGACAGAAAGAATGGGAGCACCAGGGCCTCTAGCCACTGTAAACGAACTTCAGATGTGTGCCCCACCTTGTGTGTCTGACTTATGTGGATACTGGGGAATTGAGCCTCAAACCAGGGTCCATAGGCTTCACAGACAAGTGCCTAACTGCTAAGCCATCTCTCCAGCCTACATAATATATTTATCATATCCCCCTCCCATCAGTCTCTCTAGCCTACACTACTCCATATCCTTCCTACTGAACCCCTTTCTCCCTCAAGCCTGCCAGTCTACTATTTTGATGTCTTTATTATTTTTTTTGCCTTCCTTCACCATCCATGATGACATGTTGATAGGCCCAATATTACATAAGTAAAAACAGTTGTTATGATGTCGTGAATGCAATAGTCACTATGTGTTCAAAATACAACTTTCCAAAGCACTCTTCCACTCTCAAGCTCTTACATTCCTTCCATCACCTCTGTCATAGTGTTTTCTGAGCCTTGGCATATGTGATAGCAATGTCTCATTTAATGTTAAGCACTTAACTGCTGCTGCTTCTCAGTATTTGATGAGTTTTTTTTTTTTTTCAAACTTGGAGGTACCTAAGATGTACTTCTTCTGTTTGTAAATTTTATTTATTTATTTATTTATTTATTTAATTATTTATTTATTTATTTGAAATAGAGGGAAAGAGGCAGACAGAGAGAGAGAGAGAGAGAGATAAAGAAAGAGAGTGAATGGGTGTTCCAGGGGCTCCAGCCACTGCAAACTAGCTCCAGATGCATGTGCCACCTTGTATGTCTGGCTTATGTGGGTACTAGGGAATTGAACCAAGGTCCTTTGGCTTTTCAGGCAAATGCCTTAATAGCTAAGCCATCTCTCCAGCCCACTTGATGAGTCTTGAGCCTCTCCAGTAGTCACCACTATCAGAGAAATTAAATTTCTTTGATCAGAAGTGAGAGCAGCACTACAGTATGAGCATAAACATGAGCATATAGGTGATTTGATAAATGCGTGTTGCAGTTACCTACTTATTGCTGGAACAAACAACCTGAAGCAGTTTATAAGAGGAAAGGGTTTATTTCAGGCTTATGATTCCGAGGGAAACTTCATCATGGTTGAAGAAGCTATTTCACTTCACCATACATCCATAGCAGACAGACAACATAAACAGCCAGAGCTTAAGTTTGTTCTTTGCACACTTAGGGCTGGACTCAAAATCTACTCCAAGTGACATGCCTCTTCCAGAAGGGCTCTGCCTGCTGAAGATGAGGTAGGATGTTTACTCAAATATACCTGAGACTATGGGACTATTTGCATTCAAAGCACCATATCCAGCCCTTGGACCCCATAGACTCATGATTATCTCAAAATGCAAAATGTACTCAGTCCAACTTAAAAAGTTCCCATATCCTTTATTAACTTTAACATTGTTCAAAAGTCCTGAGTCTCTCTTCTAAAATTCAAGACTATTTCTCAACTTTGAGCCATGTAAAATCAAGACACAATTTATATACTTCCAACACAGTGCACAGAGTAAACATTTCCAGTGCAAAATGAAGGAATACCAAGGAGAGACTGAACCAATGCAAAATTCAATAACCAGCAGGCAAACATTAAACATCTGAAGTGCCAAGTCCAACAACTGCAACCAGTAACCAAAGCCTGTGGGTTCCCAGATGCACCCCTCCAGCTATGCTTCTCACAACCCAGGGAAAACTCCATCTGGAGCCAGCATCTCCCTTCGGCAGCAATCCCACAGTCCTGGTGTCCAAACTTTGGGGTCTCCATTGAAACCCATGGTTCATTTCCATAGCTCCATACAATGGCCTTACTTAGACTTCATAACTGGGAATTTTAAAAATATTTAATTTATTCATTTGATAGAGAAGGGGGCAAGGAGACAGAGAGAACGGGCATGCCAGGACTTCCAGCCACTGAAAATAAATTCTACACACATGCACCACCTTGTGCATCTGGCTTTATGTATATACTGATGAATCAAATTAGTGTCCTTAGGCTTTACAGTCAATTGTCTTAACCACTGAGCCATCTCTCCAGACCCTATACTGGTATTTAAACCCAGATTCATCATATCTCAGTGGCTCCTGGGGCCTTGTGCACTTCACGACCCATTTCCCTGCATTTTTCCACCCTTCCAAAACTAGTACTAGGTGGGCAGCATAGCAAAATTTGTAAGTCCAGGGTGGAATAAGGCTTGACCTTGAAGAACAAGATGCTTTTTAGACTTCTTCCTTCAAGCCTTTTTGAAAAACAATTTTCATTCCTACTAGCTTGAGTCTTTGATGAGTGGATTTGAACCTCAGGGTGTATCTTTTCCATTGTCCCAATAAAAGACTCTTAGCCCATGTTGAATGATAGTAATCTCCTTAACAATTTCACCTTATGTGATATAAAACCAGTCTTTGTGCCTGTAACTTCAAACTTGCTTGAGTTTCTATTTAAAAATATGCATCTTGTTTCATCTCTTTCTGTTCTGTACTTTTTGGCAAGCACACCAGTCCACTACTTTTTAATTTAACTTTGCTCAAATTCTCAAGATATGGGCAGAACCTAGCCTGCCTTTCTGCCAGTAGCTCAGTTTCAATAAAATTTCACCTTTCCTCTTTGAAACTTCATAAGAAAAGCCTTCAAAGTCCACAATTCTCTCCATTTAGGATTTTCAAACTCTCACCAGAATAGCCCACCAAGCTCTGCTGACAGCACTGCAAGTCTTCTCCAGTGCAAAGTACAAAAGCCTTCCATAGTTTTCCCACAAATGCATTCCAAAAGACCAAGACCCTCATAGTCAGATTCATCACAGCAATATCCCTATTCTCAGTATTAGATTTTATTTTCAGTTACCTTCTTGTTGTTGGTTAAAAAAAACACCCAAAGGCCGGGCGTGGTGGCACAGGCCTTTAATCCCAGCACTCGGGAGGCAGAGGTAGGAGGATCACTGAGAGTTTGAGGCCACCCTGAGACTACATAGTTAATTCCAGGTCAGCCTGGACCAGAGTGAGACCCTACCTTGCAAAACCAAAAAAAAAGGGGGGAGGTTATTTCAGGATTTCATATTCCAAGGGAAGCATTCTCATGGTGGGTGAGGCTGGCTCACTTCATAATGCAGCCATAGCAGAGGGATAACACCAACAGTCAGAGGGCAAGTTGGCTCTCTACACACTTAGTAGGATTGGACTCAAGATCCACTCCTAGTGACAGACCTCTTCCAGCAGGGCTCCACTTGCTAAATATTAAGTAAGGAAGCTTAACCAAAAATGGCTATGGGGTCATTTACTTTCAAACTACTACATTCCATCCCCATAGACTCAGGATCATCTCACAATGCTAAATGCACTCAGTCCAACTCCAAAGATCCCCATAGTAATTGCTAACTTTAACATTGTTCAAATGTTCAACGTCTCATGTGAGACCTTTGCCTAGGAGGGAGAAGCATACTGGAATAAATTTCAACACTGGATAAGCAGAATGGAAAGTCAATGCAATGACCAAAGTGCATGATCCATTTTATTTTTAAAAATTAATTTTAATTAAATAATAACTATGTATATATTTATGAGGTACAGTGTGATGTTTTGTTATGTTGCACATTGTAGAATATTGAAGTATGATCACCACATCTTTCACCTCGCTGAATTATTTGTGTGGTGAGATCAATATCCTTAGCCATTTTTACATGCACAACAGGCCACCAGAAATCATTTCTCCAGTCTAACTAAAATTTTATATGATTTGATTAACATTTCCTTTTTTCCCCACTATGCTTCCTTCTTCATTGGCCTCCTTAACTGCTGAACTATCACTCCAGACCCCTTTCACATGGCTTCTATCAAGCACTTTTCTGACTTTTTAAAGATTCCATATATAAATGAGTTCGTGCAGTAGATGTCTTTCTGTTGTCTTATTTCACTTAGCATAGTACCTTCCTGAATCATTCATGTTTTTGTAAATGATGTAATTTCCCTTTTTGTAGGATACATAGAATTGTATTATGCATATCTTTATCGTTAAGTTCATCTTTTCCTTCATGATTGGCTGCTTCCATATCTTTGCTGTTACAAATAATATTGAAATGAAGGTGGATGCACAGATTCTTCTTCAACACACTAACTTCAAATCTCTTGCATATACATGTCCAGAAGCAGAACTGATAAATAATATTGTAATTCTATTTTAGTATTTTTTGAAGAACCCCCACACTTTTTTAAAAATGGCTATAATAATTTACATTCCCAATGAGTTTTGCTGGTCATTAAGAAACATTCAGAAAACAAGTGATCAGGTAATAGGGAATATCTGTGTTGTAATTTCAGCAAAAACGCTCTTTACCTGTGAGCTAATTGAAGTGACACCAGGGTTGGATACTCCTTTCCATGTATATCCTACTCAAAGAAATGCCTGAAGCACACTTCTGTAATGTTCGTCTAGTATTGTAGCTGCATTTTTTTTCCTGGAGATTATTGGAATCTTGAATTTGCTGCTTTTCATCAAGCAGCTTTTCCCCCACTGTCCACATCAACAGGTACTTCTCAATTTTCTGCTCAACTGTCATTTACTTCACAGAAATATTTTTGTCACCCTACCTAAGAGAACACCACTCACGGCTCTCATTTGTCAATCACTGAGTTGTTCTTCATACCGCCTACCATATTCTGACTTAAAATGTTGACTGACCCTCTAGTGTCTCAATTTCATGAACATTTTTATACATAAAATATCTGTGGTGTTCAACCAATTTCTATAATATAGTAAATGCTTAACAAACAGTTTTCATTGTTCTTTACTGGTAAGTCATGGGTTTCATTATGACATTTTCCTACGTATGAATCAATGTACTTTGTTCTGATTCATCACCTCCCCTACTGCCCTCCTTGGAAGACTTTCTCCCCTTCTTGCTGCTCTTCTTCTTTCCCCTAAACACCCCACTATGCTGCTTTCATGGCATACATAGTCCATTACCCTGTCTTGTTCCCTGGCATACACTGTTTAGACCTCTTCCTCCAGCCTCATAGTCCCTTTCTACTTTCACTCCTACAGATTTATACTTAAGTGTGAGCATGCTCAGTAATTAAAATTTAAATCTAAGTGTTGCACATGAGAGAGTACCATAATGGTATTTGTCTATCTGAGTCTGGTGTATTCACTTAACAATTAACATAATGATTTTATAGTCCACACATCAGGAGATGAGACTCTTTAATACTTTCACCTTTGGTATATGGGTTCAGCGTTCATGGAGAGGCTGCCCTTTATGCCCAGGAAAGTGAAAGTCATATAAATAAAGTTCGGAAAACTCACAGCGTCAGGATGCACCTTAAATTTTTACCCAATAGAGATATTTACCAAAAGATCATTATCAGGAATAGGACCTGGGAACAAAAACATTAAAAGCTCGTCACTTATAAGTTGTCATGACGAAGCGCAGGGAAACAGAGGTACATAGCCAGTGGGTGTAGGTTGGAACTAAGAGGAGACTGGAGAGGACTGGTCTATGTGAACTAAAAAACTCTCTTCCCTTGGCCGGGTCTGAAGTCTTACAGTGACTCTGCTCCTATGATGGCAGAGTAGGTCCAGTGAGATGTCACAGAGTTGAAAGATAGGTGAACTCATCTCTTTTTCTTTGCTTCTCACTATACTGTGGGCCTCAGTAGGAGACTGGGCTCCGCACAGCACAAGATCATCAAAGCTGGGACAAGGGAGTCACCCCAATTCTTCCTTCTAATGGCTCCCAACCTGGTGGTTAGCAAAGACTACCAGTTCTCTCTTCCTATTTTTTTCAAACCTTTTCATTTCTTTTCTTTTCTTAAACCTTATTAATTTATTTCATTTGAGAGAGAGAGAATGGGTGCACAAGGGCCTTCAACCACGGCAAATGAGCTCCAGATGCATAAGCCACCTTGTGCATCTGGCTTTTGTGGATCCTGGAGAATCGAATTTGGGTCCTTTGGCTTCACAGGCAAATGCCTTAACCACTAAGCAATCTCTCCAGCCCCATTTCTCATTGTCTACATTTTTTCTATAAAACTGGTTCAAATGTTTGTCCAGTCACTTTCAAAGATAGCTTCCACTTTTGTGGTTTTGTTTTTTAATTTATAGATACATTTTAAAAATATTTTTATTTATTTATTTGCAAGGAGAGACAGAGAGACATAGACAAAGAGAGAGAGAGATGATAGTCACTCCAGGGCCTCTAGCTGCTGCAAACAAACTCCAAATGAATGTGCCACTTTGTGCATCTGGCTTTCCATGGAATCTGAATACATCTACCCATTTTTCTTCCTGACATAATTCTTTTCTATTGTCGCCTTCTGAGTAAAGTATACTTCCACATGTAGTTTATGGCTTTCTGTAAACTGATTCCCATTGACTGTCTATCGCCACCTCTCCTGCATACCTCTACCTCACTGCAGGACATTCCTCCTTTTATTGTGCTGTGCCATTTCTAGTTCTGCTTCTTGTACTTGGAGCACCTCACCGGTGTCGTGACCTTTCTTATTGCATCATGCTGTAATTCTACGGGTGTGTGCTTTAACCCCCAGAAAGTGCTGTTCTAGAATGCAGACTGGGGACAACGTGTCCTACAGTACCTCATGCACTTGCTCTACTGTAAGGGTAAGCACCACGTCTTCTCTAGCCAGGGAAACATGTGGGTTCTGTACAATGTACAATACAGACAGTGGTTTAGTTGTTTGGGTACCAGCACCATGACTGCTTTTAAAAACATCATTTATTTATTGGCATGTGTGAACGTGTGCACCAGGGTCTCTTGCTGATGCAGCCCAGCTTTACATTGTTGGCTGGGGTATTAAACTGCGGCTGACAGGCTTTGTGAGCAAGTGCCTTTAACTACATAGCCATCTCCCCAGCCCCCCAAACTCTGGCATATATATATATATATATATATATATATATATATATATATATATATATTGTTCTTTTGTTTGCATGTTTGTTTGAGGTAGGGTCTCACTCTATCTCAGGTTGACCTGAAATTCACTATGTAGTCTGAGGGTGGCCTTGAACTCAAGACAATCCTCCTACTTCTGCCTCTCGAATGCTGGGATTAAGGGCATGCACCACCATACACGGCCTCTGTTTTTTATATTTTCAGTTGGTATACAGAGATTTAAGTATCATTAATTCTGCAATATTCAAATATGATTTGTTTTATTCCTGTCCTCTCCTCCTGTCCTTCATCCACCCCCATTCTCCTCCCCACTGTATCACATGTGTCCTTTGCCCTCCCACTCTTACACACCATTTCTTTAGATGCACTTTTGGTTACAGTTGTATCTTTATATTTAAACTCACATTTGCCAGTGTCTGACTTTTAATAAATGTTTTAATAAATCAATAAATGATATTAAATTGAATTATCTCCAAAAAACACTGGGAAAATGGACCCTGCATTCTGGATTCCTCTTATGTATAAGATGCTTAGCTAGAGGAGGAAGGATCTCAACAAGTTCACAGACTTTCTTAGTGACTGGAGCTCTGCCCTTCATGGATGAAAATCAAAATGCCCTTTCAATACTAAAAGGACAAAATCAAATATCTTTGCTATTAAGGCAGCTACATGTGTTTCAGTGACAATATTGACAAGTGGTTCTTCTGCATTACTTAAGTTTCTTAATTTTTAGATTTTTGCTTGTTTTGTTTTTTGAGTGTCTCACTCGATCCCACATTGGGTCTGGGACTCACTCTGTAACCCTAAGCTGGCTGGAAACTGATGATGTCTCTCATACCTCAACTTCTGATTGTTCAGGTTATAAGTATGAGCCACTGGCCTGCCTTGGATTCTTTATTGAAAATAAAATATTAAAATAGGAGAAATTTGGGCTGAAGAGATGGCTTAGTGGTCTAGATGCTTGACTACAAAACCTGAGGAGCTGTGTTCAGTCTCTCTCCAGATCCCCACTTTAAGCCAGATGCACAAAGATGAGGAAAGTGCAAGGTCACATGTTCCCACTAGGTGGCACAAGTGCTGGAGTTCCATTGCACTGGCTGAGACCCTGGTGTGCCAATTCTCTCTCACATACACTCTCCCTTTCTAAAATTTTTTAATTGGCTGGTCTACAGGGAGAAGGTTTTCTGCTCAGCACCAGCTTGCTTTCTCAGTGTCTTTGCCTCTCAGGCGTGAGATGTCTTCAGCAATAGGGTCTTACTATCTATTTCTCAGCCAAGGGCTTTCCTTAATGTTTTGGAGGCTACCGGGACCTCCTTGGCCAACATCTCACTGGAAGGAGTTCCATCCCAGGTACTGAAAATTTTCTAGTAACAGTCTACATCTTCTAGACATGCCCTTATTCAAAAAAGTAATTTTACATATGTCTTATTGAAAATATCTTGAGTTTAGATTGTCCCTCCCCCTGCCCTTTTTGTATGCATTCTCTTCCCATGGCCTCGCTAGGCCATTCCCCTCCTGTACTCAGTTCTTCTACTTACATATGTGCATTACCATACACTTAAGTCCTTCCCTTTCTTCCCTCCCTTATAGCCTTTTACCCGCTTACTGGTTTCTGGTACCTATTTTTGGTTCCAGTTCATACACAAGTCTATACATTGGTAGCTAGGATCCACATATGAGAGAGAACATGTGACGATTGGCTTTCTGAGCCTGGGTAACCTCACTAAGTATAATCCTTTCCAGATCCATCCATTTCCCTGCAAAATAATTTCATTTTTCTTTACTGCTGAATAGAACTCCATTGTGTAAATGTACCACAACTTTATTATCCACTCATCTGTGGATCTAGGCTGCTGAATAGAGCAGATCCTGCTCATGTCTGACTAAATGTATATATTATTCCAGATGGGGACACTAACTAAATGTTCATGTCCATATTAACGCTATTCTCACTTCTGGCTAGAGAAGCTTCTCTTTTCAGATGGTGATGACCACTTGGATGACACAAAAGGCAACATAGTGCTGAGAAGAAGGGATGGAGGAGTGCCAGGTCCAGTGGCTCAGGGACCATTCCCAAGAGGTGGCGGATAGAATGGAAGAGCCAAAGGAAGGATATGACCTCTTACTATGCAGCTGCCCAGACAGAAATTGGCCTCGATATCTATGATCTTGCAGTGCCTAGCAATACCTTTACAAGACCCTCAAAATAGAAGAGAAAGATGATGTCATCAAATTAGGAGAGAAACTAATGGAGAAAGGGAGGGGATATGATGGAGACCGGAGTTCTAAAAATGGGGAGGAGGAAATATCAGGTGGGTTTTTTGGTATGTAAGATTAAAAGTCAATAAAAATTTTAAAAAAATTTTACAATTTTAAACCCAGACCAATACTATCTCATCACCTTGTATTTGATTATCTTTGTTGGTTTTCAGCAGTTGTTCTGTGTCTTCCCCGGTAAAAACATATATTCTACAGTTTCATTTAATAAAGGGAATTACAAACACTTTCCATTTAGTTAGATTATTTTTTAAATGTTTTATTTATTTACTTGAGAGAGAGATACACACACAAATAGGGAAGAAGGGAGGGAGGGAGAGAGAGAGAGAGGAAGACAGGGACAGAATGGGGACACCAGGGCCTCCAGACACTGAAAATGAACTCCAGACAAACATGCCACCTTGTACATATGGCTTCATGTTAGTACTGGGGAATTGAACCTTAATCCTTTATATACCAAACATCATGTGTCCATGTGTAAGATTCTAATTCTTTTAGCTGCTGTAAGCAGATGTCTCCGTATATATTTTGGAGTTCTCATATTCTAACAAATTTCCAGTCTCATGATCATCTAACTTCATTAGATGGATTATGATGTAGTGTAGGTTAAGGACACTGAACACAGAATCAAGGGAGTTGAACCCACATCTGTCTGAACAAACTATTTGATTTCTCTAAGACTCAGTTTTCTCATCTGTGAATTGAGAAGATTTTGTAAACCCAGCTGCAAGACTTATTGTGAAAACTATATCTAGAAGCCAAAGGATTTTGGAGACTTACCCTACAGATCCCAATGACAATGTCACCTCTGTTTATCTTCATGATGATGAGGGCAATCTACTTTCTGTCTTTGTCCAGAGACTTTATTTGTAAAATAAAAATAATTGTTTCACTGAATTAGGCTGTTATAAAATATGTGCATTCACATATATAGTGGATTTAGACTTTAGATTGACACATAGTGAGTACAAATTGTTTCCTATTACATAAAAGAAAATTTCTTGCCATCTGCAGGAGTTGTATAGCATCAGTAATTATTTCTGTCATTTATACTGACTTCAAAATGTCCCAAAAATAGATATGGAAGTATATAAAGGTGAAAGTTAAAACAGAGAAATAGAATTTAATATTAAATGATCAGTTATACAGCATACTAAGTATGAAATGGGCCAAAGAAATTTTCAAATTTTTTTACATCCAAGGGACAGTTTCTATGAATATACCCTAGAAGTTGCTTTCCTTAGGGCTTCCTTTACATCTCTGTTCCTCAGACTGTAGATGAGAGGGTTCAACATGGGGATCATCACTGTATAGAACACAGACACCACCTTGTTCTGCTCAGTGGAGTAGGTAGACTTGGGCATCACATAAATGAAGGTAATAGTTCCATAGTAGAGAGTGACTGCAGTGAGGTGGGAGGTGCAGGTGGAGAAGGCCTTGTGGCGGCCCTCAGTGGAGTGCATCTTCAGGATGGTGGTGAGGATGTAGATATAGGAGACGGCTATGACAATCACTGTGGTAACAATGACAAAACCTGAAGAGATGGAAGGGATAATTCCAATAATGGAGACATCTGAACAGGCAAGTTTCACCAAAGGAGCAAAGTCACAGAAAAAGTGATCTATCTGGTTTGGTCCACAGAAAGACAGGCTTAATGCACTACTGATAAATATGCATCCATTCACAAAGCCACATGCATAAGAAGTCCCAACTAATATAAAGCAGACCGTGGGGAAATATTGGTGGAATAGAGAAGGGGAGAACAGATGGCTACATAGCGATCATAGGCCATGGTAGCCAGCAGGAAACATTCAGTAGATCCAAATGAAACTGTGATACAGAGCTGGGCTTCACAGCCAGCCACAGGGAGGGCCTTTCCATGCCCAAGGAAGCCCATGAGCATGATAGGTGTGACTGATGTTGAAAACCCAATGTCCACAAAAGCCAGATGGCTAAGGAACAGGTACATGGGGGTGTGGAGCTGGGCACTGCTTCTTATTAAGGTGATTATGCTGACATTGCCTACTAAGGTTACAACATATATTCCTAGAAATGTCACAAAGAGGATGACCTGAAGTGTAAGATCCTCTGTTAGCCCTAAAAGGATGAACTCTGTCACCCCGGTGTGGTTTCCAACCTCCATCTCTTGTATGAACTGCTCCTGTTGAGGAAAATGAAACATTTGTGTGTTTAATGTTCTCATGATCCATATTTCTTGCTTTCTTTGATTATTCCCCATACTCATTCATACTAATCTTTTCATCTGCCCAACTGGCAAACATCAGTATTGTGTAGAGTTGGGGTTTTAGTCCCTTCCTGTTTTGAAAAACATGAGAATGAGTATGATTAGACCTCACTCTGACATCTTAATAATATTCCTTGCTTCATGAAAGAGTTATATAAAGTACCCTTAAGAAGATGTCTCCCAAGAAACAAGTCCATGGTTTCAAAGATCTACTGATAATCTCATCATACTCAAAGATTTATTGGGAATCCCACAAATATCTCACATTCTATCTTCCCTGTAACAGACAGCTTCAGGTTCACTGAGATGAACTTCCAGACCAGGCACAGTTATGGAGGAAGGGCTATTATTTATTGAAGCTTATAGATCCAGGGGAAGTTCCATAATGGCAGAAGAAGCTGGCCTGCCTTCACAGGTCCAAGCAGAGAGAGAGAGCAAAGGCCACAAGCCAAAAGCCACAATTCAGGAACTCCAGCTAGGCACACTTTGCATATCTTTAGAATGAAATCCTAAACCCACCACCACACCTTAAGATCTGCCCAGTGACACTTTCTCCAGCCAGGTGGCTGCAGATGCAAAGTATAAACTAATAAAACATTGAATATATTGGGGGACATCTTCTCAAACTACCACATTCCCCATACCATACTCATATTTTTATTCAACCATGCCATCTATATTTATGTCAGGAGAATGACATTACATCCATCCAGAATCTTGTGTCTGCAGAGTTGGACCATTCCTAGCCCTTTTCCTCTCATTGTACCACACCAAGTAAATCTTATAATTAACTACAATTTATTTCCCAATTTACCAATTTATTCATCTTCTTTGTATTGTCCCTTTTATTTTGAAATGCCTTTTAGCACATTGTCTGTGAATACACACACCCCAAACCAAAAAAAAAGTCTCACTATGTAGCTAGCCTCAAACTCATGATCCTCCTGTTTCTGTTTTCCAAGTGCATTTTCTACCATGACTTGCTTAGGCAAATTTTTAATAATAAATGTTGACTTTAACTCAGAAATGTATTTTCATTAAACTCCTCACTAACATAATTTTATATCTGTATGATAAAGTACTGACTGACTAAACCTCACCTTAATCACTTGGCATTCCTTTTGGGCACTCACTTCTCACAACTCTATCAGAACCAGAAATCCCAGAAAATAGACCAAGAACCATGGCAGTAGCATGGCAAACTATGATAAATTTAAATAATAATTCCATTCTTATTTGTTTTCCTTAAATACAAAAATTCTGTGTAACAAGGTAAATTTATCCTCATGATTTGAAGTCATGAAAACACCAAGCCATATTGATCCCTATCACTGATATTGTTGCATTCTTTGTTGATTTTTCTTGTTCTTTATTGAATTGTTTAATGTATCCCATGTCCTGAATACTCTTCAGAACTGAAATCTTCTAAGGAACATATGTTGAACTCTTTGGCTGGATGCTCATAGAGCTCTAACTTTCAGTCACTTATCTACATGTCCTTCCTGGCCATTTTATACTATTCAAAAGCCATGGTAAGGGATGTTTTGATATTCCTGATGAGTGGTATTTATAAGAGTCATAGAAATACAATTTTTAGCTAACAACATTATGGCCATTCCTAAGGGTGTTAAAATTTTACCAGAAAATAGTAACATCAATATTGAATGTCTTCCAAAGATACCAATTTCTTAAATATTTTCAAATTTCTTCCTTTAGAGTAAGCATTTCCTTTCTGTGATAGTGCAACTGAGCTCTTCAAATGATTAATTGTGATGTGCACGAATGCCTTCTGGGGACTGGGGAGATGGTTCACAGGGTAAGAGCATTTGCCTTGCAAGCATGAGGGCCTGAAACCGCCTGAGTTCAATTACAGCACACACCCAAACAGCTGGATATGGCAATTCACACTGGTTACCCCAGTCCTGTGAGGGGTAGAGACCTGAGAAATGCAGGGCTCACTGGTCCTGCAGTCTGACCAACGTTCTCCTCTAGCCTCCACATGTGCACATGTGGGGCACGTGCATATGCCCACATACATGTGCATATACCACACACATACCACATCAAAGAGAAATATCACCTCATGTACTATTATAGACACATGTAAAAAAAAGAATGTCTTCTATCTCTTCTTTGATGGGTGTTCCATTTTTAAGTTATTCTAATTACAGGTAGCTGTTGGGAATGGTGGCACACACCTTTAATTCCAGCACTTAGGAGACAGAGGTAGGAGGATCACCATGAGTTCAAGGCCACTCCGAGACTACATAGTAAATTCCAGGTCAGCCTGGGCTAGAGTTAGACCCTACCTCAAAAAAAAACAAAAAACAAACAAACAAACAAACAAAAATGAAAAAAGGGTAGCTTATGACTTTAATGTTAGCTCTAACATTAAAAATCTGTTATTAATCTTATGATTCACTCACCCTGTGTTTAATGATACAAACCATCTACTTTCTACATTAAACCAATGAAATGAAATGTGTACATAGAGGTATTATGGTTCCACTGTATTCCCTTTTCTATAATTAAAAAATCCATAATTCAGGGCTGGAGAGATGGCTCAGCAGTTAAGGCACTTGCCTCCAAAGCCTAATGACCCAGGTTCAATTCCCCAGTACCCAGCTAAAGCCAGATAAACAAGGTGGTGCATGCATCTGGAGTTTGTTTGCAGGGGCTGGAGACCCTGCCATGCCCATTCTTTCTGTCTCTCCTCTCTCTTTCCTGCTCTCTCCTTGCAAACAAATAAAAAATATTTTTTTAAATCTATAGTTACTTTGCACATTCCAACTACGATGAGCTTGTCACACTCTGTGAAATCCCCCCTTTCAGACTCTGAGAATACTTGGGTTTGTGAAATGGGGTAAACCGCTGAGCAGCATTTGTGGCCTATGCTTCTGCCTCAGGCAAAGTTCAGTGGGGGCATCACTATTAGGATGTCATCCAGACTTAGTCTGGACTGACTGTGGAATGTGGGGGATTGAGTTAGACAAGGTAGATGCTGGCCAGCTCTGTTAACTTGCATAGGACATAATATTTGTGCTCTGTTTTTACACTTTTCCAATGGGTTATTGTCCCTATAGTGAAGCTTTGTTGTGAGATTAAAAGAAATAATATGTGCTAAATGACTTTTATATTGGAAATGCTCCATAGTTTTCAACTATTTAAATGTTTTGAAGAAAAGTATAATTTTGTTATTAGTTATGTACATAGTGTGTAAATAGCCATGTTGGTACCATCCTTAGCCTCCTCCCTGTTCTCCCCCCTCCGAAGGGACCCTCCTTGTTGGGGAATGTGGGTCTTACATTGAGGGGGTAGCCATCAGTTATGGGAAGAGGCAATGTCTCTGTGCATAATGTCCCAACTTGTGGCTCTAACAATCTTTCCACCCCCTCTTCCATTAATTTCCCTGAGCCTGGGTTCACTTTAGATCTACTTCAGGGATGAGGTCTTGGGAGCCTCTGTGTCTCTGGATATTAATTTCAACATGCCAGTGGGTCTTACCACAAATTCATGGTAAGGCAGTAAATACAGCATCTGATGCCTCCTCAGTTCTAGTCTGGTGATTGCTGTGCATTTTCCCTTTTCATTCTCTCCATTAGACACTTAGGGTTAAGAATTCTACACTGATAGCATTCATGAGAAAGCTCTCTGACCATTCAAATCTCCTTTTCCTTCAGAGTCACTCATTTCCCTTCCTATTGCCTTTGCCATATTGTCAGCACTCGAGCTCACCAGTGGGTGCGCTACCACAGACCACTGTCGTTGTCCCAGGGTTCCTTGGGAAGGCTGGTCTAGGTGTACCAGGATAACCATTGAACAATGCCTCTCTTGCTCAGGGTATAGTTTCCACAAGACCAAGAGCAAAAACTGGTAAAAGTAGTTCTTTAATTTTCTATTTCTCTTCTGAACAAATAAAAATCTACCGTAATATGATTCATGAACTTGTACTTACCATTTAGAAGCAAAGTGTTGACAATGAACTCCAAACAGAACTTTAGGACATAGATGTAGTCCATGGATTTTATATATGTTTTGGGCTGAATACTGTATTTTTGGACCACTGAATACAGCCACTAGCCAGAGAGTGTATTTACACACAGGCAGTGAGAATGACCATGAGTGTCTGTGTGTGGTGGGTGAGAAAAGACAGCTCTCATCAAACATAGCAAATCCTCTGAGGATATTGCTCCTTGCTCCTTTGAGAGAAAGGTCCTCCAGTTTGTTCTGCGTAAATGACTTACAATGCAAGGTGATTCATTAAGGCTGGGATATTCCTCCCCCCGGGAACATAAACAGGCCATGATGTCCACTGTGATTCCTTTTACCTTCTTTACCAAGAGTAAAGGTGAGGTGATTGTTCCTGGTTTCCCAGAAGAATATGTGACATTTAGAGCAAATAACTTATCTGGTGAGTTGTGATTATTATGGTGATATAAGCATATTTCCCAATTTAAAATAACCTCTGGATCAAATTTTAAAAGTGCACTAGAATTAGAAATTTTTTTTAAAGGAAACAGTGAAATTGTTACTTTGATCTATTGTTTAAGAAAAATTATGATTCAAGAAGATTGTAGACACAAGAGTCACCCCTTTTTAGAAGCGTCTTCATCCTCTTTCTTACTGTCACTCAATACAATAAATTCAGAAGCTCTTCCAAGGCAGCTGAACATCCACATCCCATTGGGACAGCAGACTCAGCACACACTAATACTTCACTTGCCATTAACGGTTAATGTTGGCACTCAGCACTTTTCACAAGCTCTGGGAGGCGGATCATCTGAGTGTGATTTATTTTGCTGTATACGGCCATCATTGTCCACCTTCCAATTCTGTTCAGGGTCAACCTCCTCTACTTTCTGCACCATACAATTACTACTTTTTAAGATTACCTGGACACACAGTTGATTATGTTCAACAGAGAGCCATCAAATTATTTTTATTTCCTTAAAGGCTGACCCAATGAAGAAGGGGTCACTGTGGATCTTGCCTATAAATTAGCCTCAGCCTCTCTCTCAATGACATTCTAATAACAAGCCCCAAACCTGTTGTCAGATACGTGCATCTGTGATCATAGAGACAAACCTGAAGACCGTGCCCTTGTCTCACCTGTGGACCTTAAAAAACAATAAATTAAATTAAGATGGTTGGAAGTAGCTTCAAGATTAGCAGAATGAATACTGTGTGCCTATGCTACCAAGATAACCTACAAATCCAATGCAATCCCCACAGAACCGTGTACACCACCATAGCTGCCCTTTATCAGTCATGTCAGTCCCTGACCACCCCCCACACCACCCACTGTGTTATGAGTTTGAAGTGTTGGTTACTCTCCAGTGGCTTCACTGAAAAGTTAATGTTATAAGAATTCTTTTATTCTTCACATATCTTCAGAAAATATTCAGTTTCTAAAATAAATGTTCAACAAATATTTTTGCAAGTATTAAATGGCTGAATGATTATCTCATATCTACCTTTGAAAATGCTTCGAAGCCCTTAAATTGTAGGCCAGAAAAAAAATTGAGGTCACAAACATGGAAAATATCTGTGTTTGAGACCCCTTCTTACCATCTGCAAAAATTACTCCTAAGCATGTCAAAAGAGGGATAAATATAATAACTGATTTTGAAATTAATTTTTTTCACCAGCCAATAATGTGCACTGTTTTTATTATGAACCTTGGCCAATACCTAATGTAAAATACAGGAGACCTTTAACTACTGTGACCTCTGACATGTGTGTCTAGTGCCTATCTGGAGGCAAATATTTATGCCAGGAACGTGACTTCACATAACTAAAGTTTTAATATCTCATCATAGAATCAGAATGCATCTTAATTTTTTCCCAAATGACTGGAAATGTTTACTGATAGATAATGTTCTAAAGAGGGTATGGTGGCTCACGTCTGTAATCTCCAGCACATGGCGGCTGAAGGAGGGGGCTAATCATTACTTCAAAGCCAGCCTGGACTTAAATAGTGAGTGTGGAGACCAACCTAGGTTAGAGAGTGAAACCCTATCTCAAAAGCAAAAACAAATAAATAAATAAGCCCAACAAAACAAAGGTAAAGTCCAGGAATAGGACCTCAGAAAACAAAGCTAAATTGTTTCTCCCTCTGACTTGTTATGTTGGAAAAGCAGGTCAGACAGTACAAGGCCAGGGAGTGTATGGTGCAATTAAAAGGCTAGAGAGCCCACACTCAGCTGCTCTGTGTCAACTTCAGAAATGTTCCTTGCCCTGGGCCTTGAATCTCAGTCTGGTTCTATGAAGACAAAGTGCATAAGAAAAAGAATCTCACCAGTTTTTCAAATACGTGATCTAGTCTATTCCTTACTGTACATTGGGATCTAAATAGGGTACTGGGGTCAGCCACACCTCCCACTCACTGAAGCTGGCCAGGAGTCTCTCTGGCTGTTCTTTCTCTGCACATTCTCCCCATCTACCAATCAGCAAATAAGGTACCATGTTTTCTACTATAAAACTGTTTCAAAAATTTATTTAGTTGTCTTAATTTTTAGTGTTCATTGTAAACAGTATTATAATAGGAGATATGTTAAAAGTCAGAACATCATAATCATATATCTTTTTTGTTTGGTTGGTTTTTGGTTTTTCGAGGTTTTTCACGCTCAGGTTGACCTGGAATTCACTCTGTAGTCTCAGGGTGGACTTGAACTCATTGTGATCCTCCGACCTCAGCCCTCCCAAGTACTGGGATTAAAGGTGTGCACCACCAAGTACAAACTTTGTATGGACACATCATGTGTTGGTACCAATTCCCTCCTCCCTGTCCCCATTCCACTGAGAGCCCTCCTCAGTGGGATTGCTGGTATTCACCAAGAGGTTGTGGGTTATGAGTTGTGAGAGCAGCAGTCATATCATTTTGCATTTAATTTACCTTTTTTAAATTTAGCTTTCAGTCTTCAGCATATACCTTCATGGAAAAAATACTGTACTCTATATTTTCACTTAATAGACAATTATACTTCCCGTTTTGTTAGAATTTTTATATGTTTTGAAATTTTCATGTACATATATATGTAATATTATATTTTGATCATATACATCACCCTCTTATCCTTTTCTCACTTCTGGACCTCTTCTTCCCATTGCTTACTAGTGGCTGAAGAAATGAGCCCCCCCCAACCATCATCAACCATTAACAGCATATATAACCTGAGGGAGGATGGGGCTCCGTTAGCCCTTCCCCCTCCATAATAGAATGTTCACGGGCGCAAACTTGTGCTGGTCTTGTGTGGGCAACCACAGCAGCTGTGAGTTCATAAGTAAAATGGCCATGTCATGTCCAGATTAAAGGGTTTTGTTAGAATTTTTAAATATCCTTAAGTCCTTGTGTCTCAAACTCATTCCACTGAAGAAGAGCAAATGGACTGAATAATCCAAAATCTTATTTTAAAAATCACAGTTTTATAAGTATATATGTTAGAATTTAAATATTCTAGCAAAATTTCCCCCACCCTTTCCAGTATCATGACAATGATCATGATATTTAAAGTAGGTCAAAGCCAAAGGGAAAATGGGTCGTTCTTTCTGTGACAAAATTTCCAGTATTTTTACAAGTTCTAATTTCTTGCACCAGTTTAGGTTTGATATCATAACAGTGCTGCCATCGTTAAATGGATTGTGGTGGAGCATAAGCTAAGTGTATGGAGCACAGAATCAGAGGAAGTGAATCCATACGTGTCTGGACAACATATTTTATTTCTGTAAGACTTGGTTTTCTCATCTGTGAATTGAGAAGAATTTATGGATTCACTATGAAAATTAATTATAGAAGCCAAAGAATTTCATAGGTTTATTTTCTATATTCAAATGATTATCTCACTTATCTTCCTAAATGCATAATTTACTTTCTGTCTTGGTCCAATTTTTTTACAAAATAAAATAATGGCACCACTCCTTGGGTTGTCATGAGGACTGAATGAGTTTGTATGACTAGGTTTTGGACTGAAACATGACAAGTACAAATTATTATTTGTTGCATAAATAAAATACAGGAAAATTTATTTACAACTAAAGAAGCTCCACGATGGAAATAGTTATTACTATCATTTTACTAACAGAGAAATTGCACTTAATATTAAGCAATCAGTTAATTAGCATGTGATAGACAGTAGGTATAACAAGGTGAAGGGCAATTTTGGTAAATTTCTTAAACTCCACAAATGGGTTCTAACAATATATTCTGAGGGTTTTCTTTCTCAGGGCATCCTTTACATCTCTGTTCCTCAAACTGTAGATGAGGGGGTTCAACATGGGGATCATCACTGTGTAGAACACAGCTAGCACCTTGTTCTGCTCAGTGGAGTAGTTAGATTTGGGCATCACATAAATGAACGTGATGGTTCCATAGAAGAGAGTGACAGCAGTGAGGTGGGAGGTGCAGGTGGAGAAGGCCTTGTGGCGGCCCTCAGTGGAGCGCATCTTCAGGATGGTGATGAGGATGTAGATGTAGGAGACGGCTATGACAAATATTGTCACCACGATGATGGAGCCAGAGGACATGGAAGGGATAATTCCAATAATGGAGACATCTGAGCAGGAAAGTTTCAATATAGGTGGGAAATCACAGAAAAAGTGATCTATCTGATTTGGTCCACAGAAGGACAGACTTAGTACACAACCAGCAAATGTCCACCCATTCATGCAGCCACCCACATAGGAAGCTCCCAATAATACAAAGCAGATGATGGGGGACATATGTGTGGAATACAGTAATGGCGAACAGATGGCCACATAACGGTCATAGGCCATGGCAGCCAGCAGGAAGCACTCAGCTGACCCGAACAACACTGTAATACAGAGTTGGGCTGCACAACCAGCCACAGGAAGGGCCAGGCCATGTCCCAGGAGTTCTGCAAGCATTATAGGTGTGACTGATGTTGAATACACAATGTCTACAAAAGCCAGATGGCTAAGGAACAGGTACATGGGGGTGTGCAGCTGAGAAGAACTTCTTATTAAAGTGATTATGCTGGCATTGCCTATCAAGGTGACAACATATACTCCTAGAAATATCACAAAGAACACTACACTCAGGGTAGGATTCCCTGTCAATCCCAAGATGATGAACTCTGTCACAGTGGTGTGGTTTCCAACCTCCATCTCTTGTGTGAATTGTTTCTGTTGAGAGAAATGAGAATATTCGTGTGTTTAATGTTTCATTCCACATGTCCCTAGATTTCTGATTATTGCTCAGACTCCTTCATAGTAATCTCTTCCTCTGCCCAACCTGTAAATATCAATTTCCTTCAGGGTTGTAGAATCTTTTAAAATTATTTTTTATTTATTTTTGGAGAGAGACACAGAGAGAGAGATAGACAGAGAAGGAGAGGGAGACAGAGATGGGTGCGCCAGCAGTCTCTCAGCTGCTGTGAACGAAATCCAGAAGCATGCGCCCTTTGTGGGCAAGTGCGGCATTGTGCCCTTGTATCACTTTTGCATCTGGCTAAACGTGGGACCTGGAGATTGGAACCGCTGGAGATTGGAACCAGCGTTCTTGGGCTTAGCAGGCAGGCGCCTTAACTGCTAAGCCATCTCTCCAGCCCCGGGGTTGTAGAATTTTTGCTTTCTCTTTTTATAGGAGAATGATGAGCCTTACTCTCTTCCATATCAATTATAAGCTTTCCTTCACAGTATATTTCTAAGTACCATTCAATCCTTCACTCCTACAAAGATCTCCTCCAATGTGCAGGTCAATAATTTCAATGATCTATTGACAGTCTCGGCATGCACATTGATCCATGGGAAATCCTCAAACACCACACACCTTGTCCCCCATTCCAAACTCATATTTTTGTTCAACGAGTCCACCTGTATTTTATGTCTGGAAAATGATACTACATTAACCCAGGATCTCATGTCTGCAACATGAGAGTCTTCCTTTCATTGTACCACAACTAATAAACCCTACAATCTCCTACCATTTCTTTCCCAATGTTATCTTTTCATCTCCTCTTTTTATTTCCCAGGGTACACAAGGCCCTGGTCATTTTCCTTTGTATTTTGTTTACTATTTACTATTTTTCTTTCATTATTGTCCTCTCATAGATCACAATAATATAAAATAATGAGTTCATGATAGCAGAAGAAGCCAAAATTATTCATTTGCTTCTTCAAATCTTTCTCAGGTAGTCGTGATGAAATGTAACCTCATTAGCACAGCATAGTTCAGTTACAGCCCCACATATGACTTTGGTCATGGAGTGTTTCTGCTCACCACTCACACTGACACAGCTGTCTGTCATTTTCCTAGGTGATTTATCTTCACCTTCTAGGTTGCTTTCCCTACAGATTCTTCTCTGGAGCTTAAGGGGGAATCTTATATTTCTTTAGGTTGTAGATATTTACAGATGCCCCATGCTTATTGATTTTTCATTCCCCTCCGATCTCTAGTACATATTTTCATCAATTCTGTGTTATCCTTGTCTTGTAATTACTCCATGTTTCAACATAAAATGTACTGAAACAAATTGGTGAAAAGGCTAGGGAGATAGAACAGCGCACAAAGAAGCTGCTGCTCAGCATGGGGATGTGAGTTCACGTCTTTAGCACCATGCAAATGCTGTGTATTGTGTTACACACCTGTAATCCTAGTCCTGGGAAGGGGAGATAAGGATCCCTGGAGCTCACAGGCTAGCTAGTCTAGCTGCATTGATGATCTGAAGGTTCCGTGAGAGACTCTATCTCAAAGAATGAAGTAACTGAAGAAGACATCTGACCTTGGTTTCTTATGGTCTCCACATGCACACACACACACACACACACACACATCTAAACATGTACACACGCATGTACAAAAAATTGGTGGATGTACAGACAATTTGTGTACTAGGAAGCCAGAAATAAATATCATTTTGTTTCCTACCTAGAAGACTAGACTTGAGAGACAAGAAACATAAAAGACTTTTGCCTCATATGAAGCACCATCATAGTATTTTGGTTGAGGGCTTCTTTTATTTCTGAAGAAAAATTATATAACAATGTTGAGGAAAAATACTTGCAAATTCAAAAGAAGAATTCCTTTGAGTTTTATTATAACTCATGTCAACCATCAAAAATTTGGTACTTACCATTATAGATGAGGGAGGGGTCCATGAGTTTGCACACCTCCCAGAGTAAAGAAAAGAAACTGAAGATTGCTGGGAGAGGGAGTCATGTTCTTTAATGGTAAAGCCACTGGATAATGGATCATTCTTCAGCAAATAATCCCCCACTCAATGCCCCACTTGAGTATGCAAATGACTCTAGTTTAAATCAGTGGGACAAAAATAAACAAGGCATAGAATTAAGACAGGGATCTAATGGGAAGAAGAAGGGTTTTAGCAGGCGAGGAAAGGGGAAGAGAGAGGGTAAGTGCCATTGATAGATGTTAGATAGACAGATAGATGATGAGAGAGAGAGAGTCAAAAATTGGTACCAGTCTGGTCCCAAATTCACCATCCTCCTGCTTCAGCCTCTTACGTGCTAAAATTACATTTGGCACCGTACCTGGCTTAGGTATATATTTTAATACTGCTATATGTAATTTTAATTGCAATGTAAATACTGGCTTACATTATAAATCCTAACCTGCATAATTTTTGAGATCTGTATAAGAATGCAATGAGTGACAAGAACTTCACTGATTACCATTCTTTTTGAACTTTTCACAACTCTTACTGTCAGAACCAGGAATCCCAGACATCAGATCAAGCATCGTGGGAATAACAATGAAACTATAGCACATTTAAAATAATAATTTAGTTCTCATTTGTTATTCTTAATCATTAACTTAAAACAAACATGCTCTGTATTCTGGGGTAAATTTATTCCCATGATTTGCAATAATGAAAACACTGAGTCAAATTGATCCCTATTGATCATTGATTTGTTGATTGATCTTGTTCTTTGTTGGTTGAGGAGTTTAGTATTCTCCATGTCCTGAATAATCTTCAGAACTGAAATACTCTAGGAACAGATGTCAAACTCTTTGTCTTGATGCTCACAGAGCATCTACTCTACTCTCATTCCCTTTTCTAAATATCCTTCCTTGCAATTCTGTCTTCAAAAGTCAGCTAACAAGGTGCTATTACTTTCCACTAATAGGTGCTAATTATAGTATGTGTAGAAATGCAAGTTTCTGCCAAGAAGCTGATTGCAGTTTCTAAGAATTAAACATTTATTAAAAATACAATAGTGTCATTATTATGTCAATTTGTTAAACATTTTCAAATTTCTTCCTTTAGAATAAGCGTTTAGTTTCTCTGATAGTGGCATTGAGCTCTTCAGGTTAGTAATTGTGAACTGTAATCATGAAGGGGCTCAATAGTGGAATACCTGTAGCTCGTTCAAGAATTTCTTCTAGGGCTGGAGGAGATGCCTCAGTTATTAAAGGCACTTGCTTGCAAAGCCTCACTGCCTGGGTTCAATCCCAAGCCATCCATGTAAACAGGACATAAACAGTGTTGTGTCTGGTGTATATTTACAATGGCAAGAAGTCTTGGCATCACACATACACACACATATGCATGCACACGCATAAATAATTAAATTTTGTTAAATGTCTATTTCCTCTCTGGTGGGTACTGTATATTTAATTGCTCTAGTAACAGGTAGCTTACTGTCTTTTATATTAGTTCTATCATTAAACATCTGTTTTTTAATATTACTCACCATGAATTTAGGGGTACAAACTATCCACTTTCTATATAAAAACAGTGAAATGGTAGAGCCATCATGCCTCCATTACCTTCCCTTTCTTTCTTAAAAGTATTCATCCATAGTCCCTTTGGGCATTTCACCTGCAGTATGATTGTCAGGACCCTGAAAACTGTCTCTCTTTCAGACACCCAGAATATTTGGGTCTGTAGAATGCAGCCAAGCACTGAGCAGGGTTTCTTCTCTCTGCCCTCTGCACCAAGCAAAGTTCTCTGAGACCAGCCTGCTTTCTGTATGAGACCATTCAGAGCTGATCGCCCTCATGAGGATCAGAGCCAGTGAGATTCAGGCAGGCAGAGCCCTGGCCACCAATGGCTGACAGTACTAACTTTAGATAAAAATCTTTTGAGCTCTCAGTTTTGCTCATTTGTTTATTTTATTTTTTGGTTTTAGGAAGAATAGTTTATTGAATTTATTGCAAGGGAGCAGTGGAGCAGAGGCATCAGTACAATTTTGCCTCAGTTCTCCAGGTTTGTACTTGTATACTGGAATATTTGTCCCTATAATGAAACTTTGTTATGAAATTAAAGATGTGATTTCTAAATAAGAGAGACATTTGATATGTGTTAAGGTTGAGTAATATTTAGTTATACAAAAAATCAAATATTTGTGAATTTTCAATCATTCAGTGTTTTCAAGAGAAGTATAATCTTACTTACAATGTGTCAGGGGGGTCTCACCATTCATCCACAGTAAGGCAGTATGTAGAGAATCTGATGCCTCCCCAGTTCTGGACATATGCACACTATGCTGTTTTGTGCCCTTCCCTTCCTCTCCACTGGACACCTAAGTTCTAGAGCTCTCTGCTAGATTTTATGTTTATCAACCTGGATCAGGGGCTCTGATCACTCAAATATAATTTTCCTCAATGCAAAAATTACTCATGGTGATAAATGGAGGGCAAAGGACTATGAGTCAAATGCTACCCAACAAGAGTTGGGAGCTAAAACTGTCAAAAAAGCAGTTGTTTGAGTTTTAATTTCTTCCTAAACAAATGAAAATCCATGCTAGTTAAATTCATGGATCTTGAACTTACCATTTAAAAGCAGAGTATTGACACTAACTTCCATACAGGACTTTGTGAAGCTGACGTATTCCCTTTACTCATGCAGACATTTAGGACTGAATACTCTAGAAGATGAGCCATTGAATGCACCCACTGGTCAGGGAGCATCGTTACACATATAAAGTAGGGACAGTGATGGGTGTCTTTGTGCATGGGGGAGAGAGAAGGCTGCCATCAAGCATGCCAAACCCTTGGGGGCTATTACTGCTTGTCCCTTTGAGAAAAAGAGCCTTGAGTTTGTTGTGCCGAAGTGATTTGTGGCACCAGGTGATTCATCAAGGCCTGGCTGGACCTCCCCAGGGACCATCTATCTACATGCCAAGGTGATCTTTGGAATTAAAGTGTGTGTGTGTGTGTGTGTGTGTGTGTGTGTGTGTGTGTGTTTACTGACAGTGGAGAAAGCAGTTCTTGGTTTCCCAGAAGAATATATATGGCATTCAAAAACTTATCTGCTTAATTAATGCTACTTCCCAACTCAAATGATCTTTGAATCATATTGAAAGGAGTCTTAGAATTGAAGAACAGAATAGTAAGGAATGAAATTATTACTTTGACTTATTGTCCATTCGAATGAAGAAGAGTTAAAGTGGTTCTAGAATTCTTTATAGATAGAATTGATCCATTTTCAAGTGTCTTTATCCTCTTTCTTTCCAGCCTTCAAAACAAAACTCTTAAATTCTAAGGGATCTGAGCATCCAAATTCCCCTCATTGGACTGGAGAGATAGCTCAGTGGTTAAAGCTGAATGCTTCCAAATTCTATTGGTATAGGAAGCAGTAAGACACATGAATTGATTCAATGCATACTAATGTCTTAAGAGTTAATAGTGGGGCTGGAGGGATGGCTTAGAGTTTAAGGAGTTTGCCTGTAAAGCCAAGGGACCCATGTTCGATTCCCCAGGACCCATGTTGGCCAGATGCATAAAGGGGGCTCACATGTCTGGAATTTGTTTGCAGTGGCCAGAGGTCCTGGCCATTCTCTCCCCACCCCTTCTCTGTCAAATAAAAAAATAAAAATATTTTTAAAGACTTAATATTGGCATCTATCATTCCTACTGCTTTTTTCGGTTTTTTTTTTTTGTTTTATTTTATTTGTTTTTTGTTTTTTCAAGGTAGGGTCTCACTCTAACCAGGCTGACCTGGAATTCACTGTGTAGTGTCAGGGTGGCCTCGAGCTTACGGTGATCCTCCTACCTGCCTTCTGAGTTCTGGGATTAATGGTGTGTGGCACCACGCCCAGCTGTAAAATATTATTTAAAAGGTTATATCTCCTCTCCCCTACCCACATTCTACTGAGAGCCCCCCTCAGTAGAGTGATTGGTATTCACTGGAGTCATGAAGGCCTCAGTCAGTCTCAGCATGCTGGGGAGGCATGCCTGGCGATATTCCTACCCACCTTTGGCTCTTAGGATCTTTATGCCCCTTCTTCCACAGTGTTCCTTGAGCCTGGGGGGCATGTTATAAGTCTGATTTAGTGTCCAGTTCTCGATAGTCTCTGGATTTCTGCTTTGTAGAGTTTCAAGTGACCAAGGTGTCTGTCACCTTCTCCCTGGAGCTGGTTGTTGGGCTAGCAGTGAGAGCAGTACCATGTGGATGTGGTGGCGTCCTCTGCAATGTCTCCTGGGCCCACCTACTGTTCTTTTGATAAGTGCCAAAAGGTAGAGACTCTGAAAGTGATTCCTTTTGCTGTACAAAAACATCATTTTTTTTATCTTCTAAATCTGTTTAAGGTCAAATTCCTTTACTTCCTGTACCACGTTTTTACTCCTTGCCCCTCCTAGGATTATCTGTCCACACAATTGGTTATACTCTTCAACACAAAACCATCCAAACATTTGTGTTCTCTTAGAGGCTGTGATCTAGATTGTCAACTTGATACGACTTAGAATCACCATGGAAATAAATCTGTAGGCCTGCCCATCAGCGATTATCAAGAGTAGGTTAATTGAGGTGGGAGGACCCATCCTATCTGTGTGTGGTGCCATTCCATGGGCAGGTCTCAAGGTGTATTCAGCTTTTTATTAAAAGGAGATAGAGGGCTGGGGAGATGGCTTAGCAGTTAAGGAGCTTGCCTGCAAAACCTAAGGACCCATGTTCAACTCTCCAGATGAGCAAAGGTGAGGCAAGTGCAATGTTGCACATGCCCACTAGGTGGCACAAGTGAATGGAGTTCAATTGCAGTGGCTGAGGTCCTGATGCACCAGTTCTCTCTCTTTCTTTCTCGCTCTCTCTTTATCACTGAAATAAAGTTTACAAAGGGAGAAAGAACTGAGCACAGGCATTCATCATCTGCTCTTGACTATGGATGGAACATGACCAGTCCCCTCCTGTTCCTGCTGCTCCCTTCTTTGCCATGATGCACTGTTTCCCCTGGAACTGTGGGCCCAACTAAACCGCTCTCTCCTTAAGAGGCTCTTGTGAGGGATTTTGACACAGCAACAAGACAAGTGACTAAAACACAGGTTGTCCCACTGAAACAGACCTCAATGTAGACCTTGAAATGACCCAATAAATCAGCTCGAGCCACACTCAAGTGCATTCTAAAGAGAAGCCCATGACCTATTGACAGATATGTGTATCTGTGACCACAGAGACAGACCAGGAAATCTGATCCTCATCTGAACTGCCAACTATGATAATAAAGTTCTGCCATCTCTCAGTCACACACTATAACAGTTCTGCCTGCCCAGAGACTTCTCCAGTGGTCCAATAGGACCTGTCCCAGGATCCAGAGGAAACTGCACCTGTGTTTTCACATGATAATAAGCCCAGAATCTTAAGAACTTGAAGTGGATTTGAATCCCACATCAGACCTATACACCACAATACTGGAGAAAGTACAGTCCTTCAGCGCCCACAGAAGGTCCACATTCTTTAGTGACCCTAGTTTTCAATCTGCCAACATGGACCACACTGTGGACCCAATTTGAAGAGTGTTTATCCTTCCTGCAGTGCCCTTGCATTTAAGTCCCCACTAAATTCTTAGTTGTTTCTCTGCTCTGAAGTTCTCTCTCCTCTGGCTCTCCAAGTTCACACTCTTTCATCTTTCTGTACCTGGTATCTGGATTCACTAATCCATTCAGTGAAAAGGGCAGCAACTTGTAAGTCTTATATGATGAGTACAGTAATTCATGGATGGAATTGTCTCTAGCTCAGAACACTTTAACCTAGGGCAAGCTTCAATAATCTTGTGATTATTGACTGTTTATCACTTTTATTTCTAGACATACACTAAGTTTCATTATATCTGTCATCACCTGACTGAAGATTACAGGGCTGTTTATTTAAAATGTACGGGAGAGACTATTCAGGTTAAAGGCACAAACTTGAAAAGCCTGAAGGCCTAAGTTCAATTCCCCAGTACCCAACCAAAGTCAGATGGACAAAGTGGTGCACATGACTGGAGTTCATCTGAAGCAGCAGGAAGCCCTGGCATGCCCATAATCTCTATCTCTCTCTCCCTCTCTCTATCTTAGATAATTTTTTAAATATTTAAAAATAAAAAATAAAATGTGTATATGAATGGAATTGCAAATAATAATTAATATGTGTATACATGATCTGATATAGTTTAGATCAATTTAAATACCTGTTCCTCAAACATGTTTCATTTCATTTTAAAGAACGTTTTTATTTACAACTTCTATAATTATAGATAATAAACCATGGTAATACCCTCCCCCTCTCAAATCCACCCTCCATCATATCCCCTCCCCCTCTCAATTAGTCTCTCTTTTATTTTGATGTCATGATCATTTCCTCCTATCATGAGGGTCTTGTATAGGTAGTGTCAGACACTGTGAGATCATGGATATCCAGGTCATTTTGTGTCTAGAAAGTGCCTTATAAGCATTCCTACCCTTCCCTTGGTTCTTACATTCTTTCTGCCACCTCTTCCACAATGGACCCTGAGCCTTGGCAGGTGTGATAGAGATGTTTCAGTGCTGAACACTCCTCTGTCACTTCTTCTCAGCACCATGGTGCTTTCTGAGTCATCCTGAGGTCACCACCTTCTGAAAAGAGAAGCTTCTCTAATCAAAAGTGAGAGTAGCATTAATATATGGGTAGGAACATTTAGAGAAGTGCTTACCAGGTAGTTTGGTAAGCATAATACATGCATTTAGCCAGACACCAGCAGGTGTTACATCCCTAGGGCTCATGAACTCCCTTGTCATAAGTTTTCAGTACCAGCTATGTATTCCCTCACATGGAGTGAGTCTCCTGTCCAATTAGAGAGCAGTTGGTTTCCCACATAGCAGGCATGCCACTATTGCACCTGTTGGCTCATTTGGCCTGACTGGCCAAACTTGAGTCTTGGAGTGTCCACCATGAGTAGCTTCACTGATGACTCCTCCCTGTCCCATAGAGCTTCATGCACCATTGCTTTTTTCTTTATTTTTTCGAGACAGAGACAGAGAGGATGGGCGCAACAGAGCCTCTATCCACTGCAAACGAACTCCAGATGCATGTAACACCTTGTGCATTGGGCTTACGTGGAACCTGGAGAATCAAACCTGGATCCTTAGTATTTGCAGGCATGCACCTTAACTGCTAAGCCATCTCTCCAGCCCACACCATAGCTTTATTTCAGCATTCTGTCAGCTGGTCTACATGGAGGAGGTTTTCAGCAAGTTCCAGCAGGATTTTTCAGTGACCTTGCAGCCCAAGCATGTGTAGTCTTCAGCAATAGGGTCTGACCATCTATTCCTGTTGAGAAACCAAGAGCCTTGGCAATGGCCTGTAATGTTTGGGGAGCATCAGGGACCTCCCTGGCCAACAACTCACTGGAAGATATCCCATCCATGGCACTGAAACTATTCTAGTAACAGTCTATGGTTTCTGGGCATCCCATTGTCCAAAAAAGTAGATTTCCAAATGGCTTATTCATACCCTCTTAGATTTTGATTAACCATCCCCCCTTCCTTTACTCAATCTTTTCCTCTAACCTCAGTTAGGCCTTTAAACCCCCAGTAATCTGTTTATCTATTTACATATATAAGATACCATCCCCTTAATTCCTCCTCCCTTTTCCCTCCGTTATAGCCCCTTTATAGCTTACTGGCTTCTGCTACCAAGTTTTATTTCAACACACATACAAGTCTAAACATTTGTAGCTAAGATCCACATGAGACAGAACAAGCAGTGTTTGGCTTTCTGAGCCTGGGTGACCGCACTAAGTATAATCCTTCCCAGATCAACCCATTTCTCTGCAAATTTCATAAGTTCATTTTTCTTTACCACTGGATAGAACTTCATTGTATAAATGTACCACATCTTCATTATCCACTCATCAGTGTAGGGACATCTAGGCTGGTTCCATTTCCTAGCTATTGTGAATAGAGCGGCATATGTCCTAAGAACTATCTCACTACATTAGATATACTTGCACACCCATCTTTATTGCAGCTGTATTCAATCCTTGCTCAGGCGTTAGGTTCCCAGCGAGGCCAGGACTGAGTACTCCCTGCCCTTTGCACAACTTCCCACAATTGGCTCCACCTTATCTTTCTCCATTGCACTCATTCTCTTGACATGGTCTATTCCACCTTCTTCTTCTCTCTTAGTGCCTGGATCCTTTGCTAAAAGATAAATCCCAAGCAGAAATAACAATGCTGAAACGTGTATCAATATCGTGATCTCAAATCATCCTACAGAGTCACTGATCATTGATTTACTGGCACAAAAACAGGTTGCCCAGCAGCAATCCCGGAGTCCATGGAACGCCCAGAGTCCGTGCGGGCCCGGGCACTACCCCCAGTGCAGCGAGCTCCGGAACCCCGCGTCCCACTGGCCAAGCCGGCTTGGACCTGAGCCTGAGCCCACTGCCTGGCAATCCCCAGCTGCAGAACCGCATCCCCGGAAGGCAGAAGGCGCGTGCGCAGCGGCGGGCCGGGGTTGGGCTGCAGGTCGGTTTCCGCCTGGTGCCGCCCTCCCCGGTGCGATCAGAACCCCGGCCATGGCGGATGCACCGAGCGAACGGCTCGCGGACCCAGCACAGCCAACGCCGCCGCCAGATGCCAGCTGGATGCGGCGAAGGCCATAAAGGAGCGGCGGAGGAAGTCGCTGCAGACCCGCGCCGTCCGGGGCTGGCGGAGGGCCGGGACGTGCCAAGACCTGGGCAGCCTGCAGGTGCTCAAGGAGCAGGTTCTCCAGGCGGCGCTCCTGCCACTGCAGGCTCGAGCCCCGCCCCGAAGGGAGCCACCTGGTCCCTGGCCGGTCATGACCATCCTGTGTGATCCAAGCACACTATGCTATGATTCTCAGCTTTTGACCGCTGCCTCCGCTGTGGCGTCAAGCCCTGCCAGCTCTTCCGAGGATACCTCCCTCGCGCATCCAACACTGAGGAGGTGGGAAGCTTAGACCTCAACTCACTGTTGGATTGTTCCTTTTTGTGTTTCAACTTTAAAAAAAAAAATAGTGTTTTTACAAACGGAGGGAAAAAACAGGTAGACCAAGGGAATAAAGGACCCCCCCCCAAATAAAACCTACACTCTGACAACCACTTAATTTCTAACAAAAAAATGTCAAAAATATATACTAAAGAAAAGATACTTCTTTAACAAATGATGCAGGGATAAGTACAATTTCACATTTAACCCTGAACAAAAATCAGTTGGACTCAACAGAAAAGAAACATGAAATTATGAACTTTTCAGGAAAATGGATGGATCTGGAAAGGATTATACTTAGTGAAGTAACACGGGCCCAGAAAGCCAAACATGACATGTTCTCTCTCATATGTGGATCTTAGCTACAAATGATTGAACTTCTATGTGAGTAGAACAAAACTCGGTAGTCAAGGCCAGTGAGCTAAAAAGGGAATCTCATGGGAATAGATAAGAGGGAGAGAGGACCTAATAGGATGGTATTGTATATATGTAAGTAGAAGAACAGATTGATGGGGGTGAAAAGGCCTAAGTGAGGTCAGGGGAAGAGACTGAGTAAATGAAAAGATGGAGGGAGGGCTAATGAAAATCTAAGAAGATATAAATAAGTCATATGGAAACCTACTTTTTTGGACAATGGAACACTCAGAACTCACAGATTGTTAGTAGAAAATTTTCAGTGCCAGGGATGGGACACCTTCCAGTGAGTTGTTGGCCAGGGAGGTCCCTGATACCCCCAAAACATTATAGGCCATTGCCGATGTTCTTAATGTTCACACCCATATTAATGCTAATTTCACTTTTGGTTAGAGAGGCTTCTCTTTTCAGATGGTGGTGACCTCTGAGATGACTCAAAAGACACCATAGTGCTGAGAAGAAGTGACAGAGGAATGCTCAGCACTGAAACATCTGTATCACACCTTCCAAGGTTGAGGGTCCATTGCAGAAGAGATGGCAGAAAGAATGAAGAGCCAAAGGAAGGGTAGGACTGCTTAAACGTGCTCCTCCAGACACAAAATGGCCTGGATATCCATGACCTCGCAGTGCCTGACACTCCCTACACAGACCATCACAATAGGAGGAAAAGATGATGACATCAAAATAAAAGAGAGACTGATTGAGGGGGAAGGGTATGATGGAGAGTGGAATTGCAAAGGGGAAAGTAGGGGGAGAGAAGATTATCATGGGTTATTGTCTACAATTATGGACATTGTCATTAAAAAATAAATTTTAAAAAAGGGCAATGAAAAAGTTAAAAAAACTTTAATGCAACACTTGAGGAAAATGTAGGTAAAAGCTATGCACATTGGCAATGATTCTAAAAATGATTCCAATATCACAGGGAAAATGCCAAGAATTGACCAATATGAGTAAATGAAATTTAAAGGCTTCTGCACAGCAGAGGAAGCAGAGCAAAGAGACAAGTTACAGAGAGCAAAACATCATTTACTAGGTATACATCACATGGAGGATTAATATCTAGAATCAATACATAACTTTTAAAAATAAATTACATAATCAATAAATAAACTGAATGGATAGTTCTCAAAACATATGTAAAATGCCTTTCTCCTTCCCATCCTTTCCTTTCCCACCCACTCCTCTTCTCCCCTCATTAACTTTGCACCTGCAGTTTTTGGCTTTCACCCTCCCCCCTCCCACACACACACAGGCTGGTGTGATTGAAGGCGAATGAAATGTCACTCTCACCATCCGGCTTCTTATGTGTGGGAAGGACTTTGGCAGTATCATCGGAAAGAAAGGAAAATCAGTTAAGAAGATGCATGATGACAGTGGTGCATGGATCAGTATCTGTGAAGGGAATTGTTCTCAGAGAATTGTCACTTTGGCTGGACTCATTGATGCCATCTTCAAAGCTTTTGCTATGATCATTGATAAACTAGAAGAGGACATTAGCAGTTCTATGACCACATTGCTCAGCTGCCGATACACCCCTGTTTCCCTAAGGCTGGTGGTCCCTGCTAGTCAGTGTGTGTCTCTCATTGGAAAAAGTTGTTGAAAGATCAAAGAAATAAGAGAATACCTAAGGCTGGTGGTCCCTGCTAGTCAGTGTGTGTCTCTCATTGGAAAAGTTTGTTGAAAGATCAAAGAAATAAGAGATGAAAATACTATTGGCCCTTACTAATGTCTTCCCACCCCCTCATGAACTCAATGTGGTTTTTCTCCCGGTGTTTCAGTGGGGAGGGGTTAATCCCATAACCCCTCAGCCTCAAGAGAAACGGCTGGCCTGGTTCTCTCTCTCTTCTGCTCTACCTGCCGGTGGTGGAGAAAAAAAAACCCCGGCACCTAGGAAACAGGAGCAGAGGCAAGGAGATAAAAGACTATAATCTGTTATAATGTTATATATGTGTATATATAATTTATATACATATAATTTTTAAAAATAAAAAATACTAAAAAAAGAGAGAGTGCAGGGGCCTGGGTGGAGGTGGCAAGGGTTATGCTCCCTAACTCAGCTGGGCTGGCTATCATTGTTGCTGGTATTCCACAATCTATCATTGGTTGTGTCAAACAGATCTGCATGATGATGTTGGAAATTCTCTTCCAGTCCCCACTACCGCCAAGGGCATGACCATCCCATACCAGCACAAGCCCTCATGTTCTCTAGTCATCTTTCCCTCCCACAATTAGATTTGATCAGGCTGCACCAGTTGGCAATGCAGCAGTCTCATTTTTCCATTATGCATGGAAACACCAGATTCGGTAGCACTGAATCCAGCTTCCAGAGGTAAACTGAACATTGTCCAACACTAGCTTAAGTATATAGCTATAACCATGCAAGGTCTCAGATGTGGTCAGTCTAATACCCACTGCAAAGTAATCAGGGTAATTGATATCATAATCCATGTCCAGAGGTGTCTCCTACAGCCAAGACAGGGGGAAAACAATGTAATGCCCAAATGAGCAACCTCCTAGAAAAACTACTAAGAAGATAAGTCCAAGTGTAAGATACTCTGTTTGCCCCAAAATCATGAACTCTGTTACCATTGTGTAGTTTCTGGTCTCCATATTTTTTGAAATCGTACCTAATGAAATAAAAACAGTGGATACTGGAATAAATTAATTGGCCTCATCATTGATATGCTTAATTCAACATTTAGCTTATTAAAAATCAAACTGTGGGTGCACTTTATTCTACTGCTCATATTTCCCAGAGGGTTTGCAACAGGTTTCCTGATACATGAACACAGTTATCATTCATAGATGTAGTATTTGATCAATTCAGATGGCTGGCTGACTGCTTTAGGGCCCTATTTGAGGCCTTGTGCGTTTACAGCTATTGACCTTATGCTAGTATTGGTAATATTAAGTTTACCTCTACTGTCATGCACATGGGAGCCATCTCTTGCCAGTCCTCTTGCTGTTAGGTGATTCTGTGAGCAGTAGATGACAATGTGCTGTGAAAATAAATGTGTATTTTTTCCATTTAAATTCAAGAACCAGTAGGCACCTCTCTCTTTTCCATAGTGACATATTTCACACAATGCAGCTACAACATAGTGACACCTCTCACAAACCTGGATTTTGAGTAAATGTTGAGAACAGAGAATACACTGGAGATACACTGGAAATGATAAATCAATCTATGTTGTTTCAGACCAAACTGAGAGTCCATTAATTTATTGGTACAGAATAATATCACCACTTGTTAATATAGTTTATCTATATATGGATATAAATATATATATTATATATATTGTTCAATATTGAGAGAAGCATGAAAAATAAGTCCACTTTTGGTTACTGTTTCTACTTTATAACTGTATATAACAAACAAACAAATGCACTTCATAGCCTTATATGGATAAAGTACATTGCAAAATATGCTAACAAAATAACAGGTGCTTATATTATGTTAGTCATGTGATGGCATGAATTTAATACACAAATGAAAGGAATATCAAGGAGGCAATTAATTTAATAGAAATGAATGGGTAAAGAAAATGCAAAAGAAAAACAATTTGAAGACAGACTCAATAAAGGAATATTGTTAATGGAATACATTTGAATATATTTTCAATAAAATACTTTGCCAATTTAAGTATTAAAAAAGAAAAAATGGTCAACATTTATTAACCAAATGTAAACAAAACCAGCAACAGGGGTCAGAGAGATGGCTTATGGTTAAGTGCTTGCCTGTGAAGCCTAAAGACCCCGGTTCGAGGTTCAGTTCCCCAGGACCCACGTAAGACAGATGCACAGGTGGCACATGCTTCTGGAGTTCATTTGCAAGGGCTGGAGGCCCTGATGTACACATTCTCTCTCTCTCTCTCTGCTTCTTTCTTTCTCTGTATGTCTGTCTCTCCCAAATAAATAAATAAAAATAAACCAGCAGCAGAATCATAACCTTCAGGAGCTATGTCAAACTACACAGCTAAGGACCTCAGGCTTGAACAACTACGTCAGCACTGAAGATAAGCCATCGAGACACTGCAAGGTGGACAGTTGGGATTCCCAGATCCCACCTACACATATCTACTCAAAATGCAAGGATCCCTTCTTTTAACCTCAATAGAATGACAGCCTATGAAATGTCATCTTAGGAATGTATTCTTTCAGCTTAGTCCCTGTAGCAGACAGCTTCAGGTTCACTGAGATAAACTTCCAGACCAGGCACAGGTATGGAGGAAGGGATGTTATTTATTGAAGCTTACAGATCCAGGGGAAGTTGCATAATGGCAGAAGAAGCTAGCCTGTCTTCACAGGACCAAGCAGAGAGAGAAACCACTAGCCACACAGCACAGCACACTTCAGGAACTCCTGCTAGGCACACTTTGCATATCTTTACAATGGAATCTCAAACCCACCACCACTCCTTAAGGACCGCCCAGAGACATTGCCTTTAGCAAGGTGGCTGCAGATGCAAACTATAAACTAATAAAACACTGAATTTATTGGGGACCATCTATTCCGCCCCTGGCCCCCAATAGATTTAGCTCTTGGCCCCCAACAGACTTATAACTATCACACATTGTAAATTGTATTCAGTCCAATTTCAAAGGTTCTCACAGTCTTGACCAACTTAAGATAGTGAGTCCTATAAAATCAAGCAAGTTAAATACTTTCAACATGTAAAGGCACAGAGTAAACATTTTTAACTGTATAAGGCATATCAAGGAGAGACTAGAACAATGCAAACTCAACCACCATCAGCAGTCATCAAACTTCTGCAATTCAAGTTCAATATAACCAGAGACTGACAGTCTCCAGGTTTTCCAATTTCGCCCCTCCGTCTGGGCAGAGTAGACAGGGAAAACTGTCATCCCATGACAACACTGCACTCTATGGTAGCCCTTGCATAGTCCTGGTATATCCAAAACATCTTCAGGTCTCCATGCAAGCCACGGTCCATCTTCCAAAGGCTCTTCCAGCTTATTACTGAGGGTCTTCATGCCCTGCCTCATGCCGCATCTCAGCAGCGGCTCCTGGAACCGTGTTCAATTCATGACCACTCCATGCATTTTTTCATGCTTGCAAAACTAATACCAGGTGTGCAGGACATAGCCATATTCTTAATCCAGGGATGAAATAAACACAGCTTTGCAAAGCAGGTTCCTTCTCATGTCAACTCTTTCCAAAAGAGTTTGCATTTCTAACAGTCTTTCCTCAGGCATCCTCTCCATTGCTTAAATGTAAAGCAGTCGAGCCACCTTCCTTTCGCCTTCCTTAAGATTGCTAGTGTGTTTGACAATAGCAGCTCCAGTAACCTAAAACCAGTCTCAGTGCCTCTAATTTTAACTTGCTTGAGGTTTTCCAACTTAAAATCTTAAGTCTCTCAGTCCAGTATCTTTAGCCAAGCACATCAGTCCATTACAAATTTAACCTTGATCAACTTTCTGGGCCTGGATAGCGGAATGCAGCCATCCCTTATGCCATAAGTCCAGTTCCAATAAACTCCTCTGCAGTCTTTCCTTCCCCTTAGAAAGCTCATAAACCAAGCCTTGAATTTCAATACTGTATGCACTTAGCATTCTCAAACTCTCATCAGAATAGTCCATAATACTTACCTTACCACTCCAGAAGGCATCTTCATTGGCAAGCACCAAGTCCATGCCCATTCCTCCAAAACAAAGGTTCCAAAAGATGAACATCCACTTGGTCAGGTTCATCTCACCCCACTCCTGGTACCACTTTAGTGTAGCAGACAGCTTCAGGTTTGCTGAGATGAACTTACAGACCAGGCACAGTTATGGAGGAAGGGATATTATTTATTGAAGCTTACAGATCCAGGAGAAGTTCCATAATGGCAGAAGAAGCTGGCCTGTCTTCACAGGACCAAACAGAGAGAGAAAAGCCCACCAGCCACACAGCACAGCACAGTTTAGGAACTCCTACTAGGCACACATTTCATATTTTTACAATGGAATCTCAAACCCACCACCACTCGTTAAGAACGGCCCAGACACATTGCCTCTAGCAAGGTGGCTGCAGATGCAAACTATAAACTAATAAAACACTGAATATATTGGGGGACATCTATTCAAACTACCACAGTCCCTGAGTCAAACAATAATAGCAACACCAAAACCTTAAGTGTCCTCTGAAACACTTTATATTGTTGTTTCCTGATTTAAGTTTAGGATTTGAATTTATGTTTCTTAATCTGAATTCCATAGCTCTGAATTACCATAGCTAATTATGCTTTGGCAATAATATAGGATAGATTACTATTATATTCTGATGATAGGGCAGATTTGTGATAGATTAAAGGTGACTAGGGCTGGACAGATGGCTAAGCGGTTGAGGCACTTGCCTGCAAAGCCAAAGGACCCACATTTGGTTCCCTAGCACCCATGTAAGCCAGATGCATAAGGTGGCACATGAGTCCGGAGTTCATTTGCAATGGCTGGAGGCCCTGGCATAACCTGTTCTCTCTCTTTCACTCACTCTTCTCCCTCTCCTTCTCTCTCTCTCTTCTCTCTCTGCCTCTCTCTCTGTCAAATAAATAAAGAAAAAGAAAAATAGTAAAAAAAAAAAAAATTAAAGGTGACTGTACAGATGGTCATATTACTGCCATTCAGGAAGTAATACAAGTCTCCACCACCTGGATTTAAGCAGGACTGGGTACCTTGCTGGAGAACCAGAGGTGATGTTCCATGGTACCCAGATTAGTTCAGAAGAAGCCTTGAGGCTTCTTTAGAAAACATTTATGTATCAATATCCAAGACCTAATTGTCACCTATGATCAAATATGAGAACAGATTCCAGGAATCATCTTTGTGCAATGAGTCTTGTTGTTTGGGACTTTGGTCCACTTGGAATACATGCCTAAGTACACAAATCTTTGTTAGCATCCTATTGAAAATCCAGTGGGAGAAAATCCAATGAGATTGGGGAAATTAGTTGTGTTTATACTTTCATACATGATTGTACTAGCTGAGATATCACTAAAATCTCAGGGGCTTCATTTTTCTCTTATTTATTAATAGTATTACTAGTGCAAAGATCTAATTAGTTTTCAAACTTGATTTAGATAAACATAATTAGCCTGAGCTACACTGTGATTATTTGTATCATTTCTAAGATGTAGCCATGACCTGGTGCCTGGAACTATTGTCCTGAACACTGTCATGTGTCTTACAGACAGGCTTTAGAGTACTGCAGGAATAGATCTGATAGATTTCTCTGTGTGAAAGTGACCCACGTATTAATTCTGTTTTGGAATTTTCATATTCCCATTTTCCCTAAATATTGAACTTGAGATATTCAGTAACCAAGTTCTTTGTTTGTTTTTGTTTTTAGGCTTTTTGAAGTAGGGTCTCACTCTAGCCCAGGCTAACCTTGAATTCACTATGTCATCTTAGGGTGGCCTTGAACTCACAGCAATCCTCCTACCTCTGCCACCCTGGTGCTGGGATCAAAGACGTGTGCCACCACACCTGGCTCCCCAAGTTATTTTTTTTAAATTTTATTCATTTAATTGTAAGCAGAGAGGGAGAGAGTATGGGCACACCAGAGCTTCCTGTCACTACAAACAAACTCCAGATGCATGCATCATTTTGTCTGCCTGGCTTTATGTGGGTACTAGGGAATCAAACCTGGGCATTAAGCTTTAACACCAAATGCTTTTAATGAGTGAGCAATCTCTTCAGCTGTCAAATCAATTTTAAAGGAAGTTGTAAGACCATCCAGGAATTCAAATCTTAATATGTGATACTGAAGAATTATAATTTTCAGTTTGACAATTCCATCTATTGCTGTCATGTTTTGTATGTCTTCATTTTTAAGAAATATATTCTGAGTTACTTATAGAAAAATAATTTCATGTGCTGGAGGGATGGCTTAGTAGTTAAGGTGTTTGCTTGCAAAGCCAAAAGATCCAGGTTTGATGCCCCAGGACCCACGTTAGCCAGATGCACAAGGGGATGCATGCATCTGGAGGTCGTTTGCAGTGGCTACAGGCCCTGGCATGACCATTTTCTCTCTCTCTCCCTCTTTCTCTGTCAAGTAAATATATATATAATTTTATGTAGAATATATGCTTCAAATTTTTTGTGGGTGGTGAGTGCACTGTAAAAAATGAGATAGGTTAAACATAACTAACTGTTGAGACACAGTGATGGGTATCTGGAGGTCCAGTACACAACTCTCTACTTTTACATGAGACTTAAGTTGGCCATTATGGCCCACAATATTTCATATCCTCTGAATCTCCTTTTGCACTTCCTCTTAAGCACAATTTGGGATTTCTCATTGTGTTCTGCACATCTCAAAACTTCTTTTTTATTCTGTGCCACGTCCCCTCTGGCATTCTGAGTAATTTCTAAAATCTATTATCCAGCTCCATAGTTCTCTCTGATATGCCTTCTGCATCGTGGGCTCAGGATTTAAACTCTGATGCAAATTCTTCAACTTGGAGATGTACAGATCAAGATGATAACATCTGAATCCCAAAACTATATTCGGTGCAGATTTTGAAACGAACTTCCCGAGAAAACTTTTTCTACCTTTCAACATACTATACTGAATAGTCACTTGAATAAATTTATCTCTTCTTATGGTATTCCCCTTGTACAGTTCCATAAAACTCTGAAAGGCTTGAGTATCCTACCTCATAGAAATGTTTGTATCTTGAATCCTCCAATCCTGGGAGAAGGAAGATATCAATACAAAATGGTTGGGCACCAAATTGGTTAAGAAGATTGAAGCCAGAGAAAGAAATGCCAAGATGACAGATTTTGATCATTTCAAAGGCAAGAAGGCAAAGAAAATGAGGAATGGAATAATTAAGAATGAAGTTAAGAAACTTCAGAGAAGAGCTATCCTCAAGGCTTCTCCCGAAACAGCATCTGTGGCTATGGCTGCAATGGTAGCTGTGACTAAAGTTAAAATCCCAGCAAAGAAGGTGATTGCTACCAGGAAGAAGGGTGGCTGTGTCCCAGAAGGTCCCTGCCCAGAAAGTTGGGGTCAGAAGGCAGCTCCTCCTCCCCAGGTCAGAAGTGTCAGAGGTTCTGCCCAGAAAGTTCCTGCACCCCAGGCATCTAGCATTAATGCCTAAATGGCTGTGAAAGGAATTCTTTATGACATGTTGGCCAAAATGTTCCATTCACGCATAAAAATCTAGAGTTCAATTTCATTACCCCATAAGTGCAGAAACCAACAGTAGATCACAGCACATACATGAGCCTCTAGTCTACTTAAGACTCCTAACCCTGGCATATCCAGGGCCCAAGACACATCTTCCTGTACTTTCGGAAATAAATAGCATAAAATTTAGATATGATATAGCTGATTTGTAGTCAGAAAAGTTATATTCCTAGACAAGTTACTCTGGAAAATGAGTGATGCAAGGACAACAGAACATTCAAGGGCAATTGTCCAAGGAAGGCTGAGACTTTGATTATGGCTCAAGCACTGACTTTTTCATACTCCTGGGGCTGACAGTACCCCCAAATTAAAAGCCACAAAGTTCTGACCTTAGATTAAGGTTTTTGCGGACAAAGCCTCAATTGAGAGTTTGATTTTCCTTATTTCCATAAATATTACCTAAGTGTGTACCAGTCACAGATTTGAAACTTTGAAATTTTCCTTCTTGCATTTTTATTTGTATGTGTTTTGATTTTCCATAGATTAATTTTGTCCAAGGGGAAGTTTTCCATAAAGAAGTTATGTCTAGTTTGACATTTGTTATTTTGAGTACATAATTTCTGTAAAGTTGGAAGAAATATTTCATATTTCTATGTGGCTATATGTGACATTGGCCAGTTCCCACTATGTACCAAGGTATCGCCCAGAAAAAAGAAAAACACAGAAGTCACCCTGGTCACTTTCCTGTGTCTAATATTGACCAGATATAGAAGCGAAAATCGCTGACTTTCTGGAAATACAACAAACTAGAAAAATGAAGCATCCCAAATACTTCAGTGTACATCAGGCTAAATGATCATCCAACAGCCTGACTTCCTGAGTGTGCTCTTCCTCATTGACACCGGGCAATAATAACCATCCACTTACACTCGGAAAATAAGGTAAAGAGCAATGTTTTAGTGTATTCCCATGGGTAGTTAGCAACCAGATAGGAAATTATAAGTGTTACACTCAATCCTTTTGAAGAAAGTGGTAACCTGTAAAAGGAGCAAGCAATGATTACAAAAGCCTCAGGTACCCACCATTTTACTAAGCCGGAAACACTTGGGGAAATCCGTGTTGGAGGAAAAGGATGCGTAACTCTTCTAGAGAATGACTTTGTTCTGCAGTTGTTTCTCCAGATCTTGCAAAAGCTATTTCTAGAAGGCCATTTTCAGAAACGTCGTATGGACATGGTTGAATGCCTCATGTCCTGGTTAATGAATAAGCTGGTTTTAAATTGTGCTCTCAAAGCTCACTACCTTGTTTTCTTTAGTCTCTCTAAAATTTCAGGGAGAAACTTTGTCAAAATGTCTATAAGCAGAAACAAGTTGATTTTACTATTAGGAATGGTCTGCTTGGAACGAGGCCATTCTGCAACCCTCTCTCTCCCTGAAGGTAAGTTTCAAATGAAGGCCTTAACTACCTTTGTTCTTTGTTTGCTGGGATCACCCTTGTTTAAATCAGAGTAACAATTATACACTGTGCTCATTTGGGGAAAATAAGGAAAGCAAATTATTTTAGAGATATGTTTTTCATGAGATTAGTTTTTGGATTTTGCTCATTCAATTGGCCTATGAAATGAAGGTTAAAATTTTGGGAACAAACTAAGATTGTCTTTTTCACCAGGTTGTTACCAAATGAACCGGAATTGTTCATTGTTCATTTATTGATATATATAGTATACAATCCCAGCTTTTGTTTTCATGGAGCAAATTCTGGAAACCCCCATAGGTCTGGAAACATTTATAATCTTTAGGGAAGTGGTCTTGCTTAGAAATACAAAGCATGTTCACTGAAGTATACTGTAGATAGCCTCTTCCCCCTGATTACCACAGGCTGAAAACGTCTCCTGGCAGGCTTCTTTGTGGTCAGACTAGCGCCAACGCAGGGAATCAGAATGTTTCTGTCTTTGCTTCAGTGAGTTCAGGAAATAGTGCATTTTGTATCTAATATATTTATAACTCATTCAGCTGAAGCAGTTGGAAAATAAGCTTTTGATCACTTGTCATGTCTGCACTGAGTTCAAAATTATATAAAAAAAAAAAACCTCTGCCACTATTTACCTACATGGCTTTGATTGCTAGTTTTCACATCTGCAACATGAAAACCTCAGCACTTGGTTTGTAGGCACAGATAGGGGATTAAGTGAGAAATCCTAAGAAAGGGCTCTGTGTATTTTCACATGGAGATCTAAGTAGCTGTCCTCTTAAGGACACGTTATGAACAAAAGCCATTTGTTCGTCCTTTCAAGTATTTTGATGCCTCCTGTATGGTGGTAATTTTGATGGCCCTTAGAAATAAAGATACATATTAACATGGGTTTTTACTCAAGTAGTTCATAGTCCAAGGAGGGAGCCAAACAACTGACTGTCACCGGGCAGCCTAGTAAAGCCTATCGGAAAGTGACAGGTGTGAGGAGGAAGAGTGGTGCACAACAGGGGAAGAGACCCTCCACCCAGTGTGAGGAAATCGGGGACTTCTCAGATGAAGTGCTCAGGGAGGATTCAAAACTACAGTTGAAGAAGCAGAGTGATCATGAGGCAGTATTTCCTACACTCTCCTTTAAAAAAAAAAAAAAGGCCATCACCTGGGAAAGAATCGCCAGAACAAGGAATGAAATACTTGTCATTATTAACCTAGCCAGTGGAGGGAAACAAATTTAATGAAGTCTGTCTCTTAGCTGAGAAAACAGAAAATCCACAGAGGACAAATACATAATGCAACTTATTTGGGGAGAAAGAAGAGAAATTCTTTGTTCAACAAGTGCCTGTCTTATCATAAGCATGTGACTCAGGACTATCTGTAATCCACTCTCCTGTCACTTTCTCTCTTTATGGAGGAGCCCACCCAGTAGAATTTGTTAATATCTGACTGTGTTGTAGGCATCACAGATGGGGGACACAAATCCTGACACATGGGTGGAACAGAGAAGAAGATATGCACAATTACAATCTAAGGCAAATTATAGCGTCATCAAGTCAACTGAGCTATCTATGCATCAATAACTGTGATATATAATTGTGCATAAAGGCATGTTTGAAATTAGATTCTTAAGTAAGTGTGGTGGTACACTCCTACCAGCAATTCCAGGTCCCAAAAGGTAGAGGCAGGACGATCATGAGTTTGAGGCCAGCCTGGGTTACATAGTAAGACGACTGTCTCAAAAAAATGAATGGAATGAAGGAATAAGGGAGGGAAGGAAGAAGAGAGGAAGGGAGGCAATGGGAAGGAAGGAAAGGAGAAAAAAAAAAAAAGAAAACATAAAAAGATTAGATTCTTATTTCTGAGGAACCCACAATCTAGCTTGATTGAAAGGCTGAGATGATAAGTGAAGGCTGGGAAATACAGGGTGCTCCAAGGAACCCCTCCCCTCGGGTCAGATAGCTCAGAATGGAGAGGCTGCACTCCTGACAACCTAGTAAGGATCTGTTCCTGAGTCCCTCATCTTTTGCATCAGAAAAGTCATCTTTTGATGACATACGTTTCTATGTGACAAAAACTGCGTAATAATTTCCACTGAAAGTCAACTTACAGTCCTCCTGTGCTAGTTCTACGTACTCCGTGTGCAGCTTTTTCTTTTTCTGGCTCACAGGAGTTTCCTGGGTCTCTTGGTTCTAGAAACTGTGTGATGACTCCATGTTTGTCTTCTTGTTACCGCAGCTCCTAACTGTGGGCAGAGTCTGGTTAAGGCCCAGTCTTGGAATGACTTTAGCTTTTTCAGCCGCATTATTGGGGGAAGCCAAGTGGAGAAGGGTGCCTATCCTTGGCAGGTGAGTCTCGGGAAACTTCTCTAGTGGATGGAGTGTGAGATGCCTAAGGAGTCTCTCCAAATCACATGCTCCTCCTCAGTACTCCTCTGGCCACAGTTCTCAAACAATCTCAGGGGCGTGTACACTAATCCAAATCTCTCTTGATGGACATCAGTTGAGCCCAGAAAATGTTTGGTCAGAATGATTACTGACTCATGTCACAACCAGTAAAGGCTATTCCAAACTTTTGAGCCCTAAGACTAAAATCCCAATTGAAGAGTTAAAAAAAAATCTTTTGAGGACTGGAGAGATGTCTTAACACACTTGCTTGCAAAGCCAAAGGACCTAGGTTCCGTTCCCCAGCAGTCACGTAAGCCAGATGCACAAGGTGGTGTATTCACTCTCTCTCTCTCTCTCTCTCTCTCTCTCTCTCTGCCTACCTTCTCTATCTCTCAAATAAAATATAAATAAATCTTTTGAATTTACATTAAAATGTTTTGATTCATGAGTATATTTTAAAATATACTTTATCTTGTTATAATGAAAGAGGTCTGGAAAGGGGCCTGGGGCTGTAGCTTAATTGGTGGACCACTTGCCTACCATGCATGAAGTCCTAGATTTGATTCCCAGCACTGCATCCATCAGGTGTGGTGGCTCATGCCTGTAATCCCAGCACTGGGAAGGAAGAGACAGGGGATCAGAAGTCAAGGTCATCCTTGACTAGGTAGTGAATCAAAGGTTAGCTTAGGCTAGATGGGACCTATCTTAGAGAATGGGGAAGGATGGATGAAAAGGAGGAAGGAAGGAAGGCAGGAAGGAAGGAGAAAAGGGAAGAAAAGAAGAAAGGAATACAGACCAGGTTACTCATATCCACAGATATGTTGGGGTCCCCCCTAGGGCCAGCCCAGGAGAGACGGTAGGGTCTCTGCCAAGTGGGGGGCTGAGAGGTGCAGAGTCATGCCACAGACTCTGAGAGTTGGGTGGAAGCAGCAGAGGGCGAGCTGCCACAAACTCGTTTATTGAGGAAGTACACAGAGTTTTAAGGGGCTTGTCTGGCCAATCACTGTATGGGGTGGTCCCCTTTTTGTGTCCAATGACAGCCTGTCTCCAGACAGATCATCTAGTAGCAGGTTTCTCGTGAGCATGGGACTGTAGCTGTTGTCATGCCAAGCCTGCACAGAATGCCATGTTCACAGAAGCCACTTCCTGGTTTCTCTGCCATGTGGTCTGGCTAGGGCCAGGCCTGCATTGTGCCATACACCGATGCACTTTGGGTTAAAGTGTAAAGTTTGCTCTATATTGCATGTATTCTCCTCTGGTAAGAGTCAAGGGCACTGCCTCCTTAGTACTTAATGTCCTAAGAATTCTGCCTCAGTTTAATCTGCTCCTCCCATGTCAAGGGCATGCCTCCACTTCTAGACCATGAAGCAGGTCTGTCTTTACTGCCTTTGAACATCTTCTAGTTTCCTTTACATTGGGAATCTTATTGCAATCTTGCTTCTTAGCTTTGTAACTAAAGCAATCTGTCTTTATATTTTTACTCCTCTTGAGTCATTTACTAATTAATACATACTCATGGCCATGATAGTAAGCCCTCTGTCACTGTGTCCAGATACCTGACATAACAATGTAAGGAGGAAATATCCCTTTGTTTCATGGTTTCAGATGGTTCGGTCTGTGGTCACTCAGATCTGTACTTTTGAGCCCAAGGAAATCAATGCCTGTGCTAGCTTTCTGTTTTGTACAAGGTTCATTCCACCCAAGTCCTGCCAGCCTGTGGGAGCATCCTGTCCACACTCGGGTCATCCTCCCTTACTTCGTCAGCCCTCCCTGTGAATAACCTCAGAGACACACCCATGGGTGTGCTTTACCAGTGTCCTGGAGAGACTCTGCTCAGACCAATCAGCTTGGCGCTCATAATGGCTGGCTCATTGAATTTGTGTTCAGTCATTTGACTGAAGAGCTCAGGCACTGCTATGTGATCAACTGTCAATTACTTGACTGAATCATTGACTGGTCAGCTGGTTATCTGCTCTATTGGCTCTCTGGTTAATTCAGGAGTCATGTTCAAATCATAAGAAGGGTCATGGTATGAAATAGACTTAAAACTCACCCACCATGGCTCAGGGAATTTTGCAGAAGAGCCACAGGTTGAGACATCATGCCCAGAGGCATTCCCTCCCCCACAAAAAATGACTGACTGCTGCTCACACAGCACATAACCCACAACCCCATGGGGAATATCTGCAACCCCACTGAGCAGTGTCCTCAATGGAATGGGGGCAGGGATGAGGGAAAAGAGTGTACCAACACATGATGTATCCATATGATATATGATGTCAATAATAATAATAATGGGCTGGGGTTAATGGTTTAGTGGTAAGGCATTTGCCTGCAAAGCCTAAGGAGCCCAGTTCAATTTCCCAGGACCCACGTTAGCCAGATGCACAAGGGGGCGCAGGCATCTAGAGTTCATTTGCAGTGGCTGGAGGCCCTGGTGCACCCATTCTCTCTGCCTCTTTCCCCCTCTCTCTCTCGAATAAAGAAATAAAATTAAAAGAATAATAATGATGATAATAATGAAAAAAATTGAAAGAAAAAAGGGTGATGCTTACTCCTGCTTCCTTGTCTCTGCTGTGCACTGCCTCACCTCTGACTCACATGAAGGCTTTTGCCTATTTGCTTATTTTGGTGCAGAGGATCAAATCCAGAGCTTTAGAAATGCTAAACATTCAATCTATTACATATAGCTAGATGATAGATAGGTGCATAGATGCATAGATAGATAGATGAAGCATGTTTTTGTATATCACTTTATTTTTTTCTGTTTGAGTGTTCATAGATAATTTTTGCTTAAAAGTGGACAACTTAGGCTGTGGAAATGCAAACATGGAAACTTATAGAAAAAATCTGAATGGGGTGGTAGGTGCTTTTAATCTCAGTAATGGATAGATAGAAATAGACTTGCTGGCTAGAAAGTCTAGCTTACTTGGTACCAGGCCAAAGAGAAACTCTTTCATGAAATGTGGATAGCAACTGACAACCAAACTTGGCTTCTAGCCTTACACCTACACACACACACACACACACACACACACACACACACACACACTGGAACATGCACACATAGGCACACACATGCATGCACACATACATACAAGGTGAACAAGTCTAATAAGTTGCTCTTTTTCAAATACCAAAAATGTGAGGTTGGAAAGATGGCTTAGCAGTTAAGGCACTTGCCTGAAAGTCAAAGGACCCAGGTTTGATTCCCCAGGACCCACATAAGCCAGATGCACAGATGGCACATGCATCTGGAGTTTATTTTCAGTAGCTGGAGGCCCTGGAACACCCATTCTCTTCCTCCCTTCTCACACACAAATAAATAAATATATAATTAAAATATGTGCAGATATTCACTGAAAGTATTTACTTGGCACCAACTTACACATTATGAATAGATTAAGACAAAGATAGAAAGTGTGTTCGAAAGGCTGACTAAAGCGCAGGCTCAAAGAACTTCTTGGAGTCAAACAGTTTATTAAGAGTATGAGAAAATGATATGTCCAAAGTAACTTCTCCAGGAGGCTTTGAGGAAGGGGAATGTGTGTTGAAATGACGCCTAACCTTTCCTCACCTTTTCCCCAAACCTGTTCATCTGGGTTCTGGTATATTTCCTACTTATTTTTTCTTCATTTTCAGATATTGTTCATATTGTTAGAGCCACAGATATGGGGCAACAGTATTATAACTCTAAATAAATAAATACCTACTATAACTGCCAACTGTACTGAAAGTATTCTGACCAATTATCCCAAATTGGCAACCCATCATCAACCCAGAGCTAGGAATAGTTTGGTGCTAGCCCTGTTCTTCTTTCTGAGCTATGTGGGTTCTACCCTATCATAGTGCAGACATCATGATAATTATCATTAAGATATCTGGGTCTGTTTTTAAAAGCATACCAACCACCACATTTTGGGGGATCCTGGGCACGAATTTTCAGCCACTCACAGTCTTTGTGATCCAGGTGTCTCTGAGACAAGGAAAGAAACACATCTGTGGAGGATCCATCATCTCCTCACAGTGGGTGATCACTGCTGCTCACTGTGTTGCCAAGAGGTAAGGAAGGCTTGGTTTGTGAGTGAAGACCAGATCACTCCTTCTTCTCCCTTGGGATCAGTAGCAATCACCTCAAAGCACAGGGCAGGAGGCTGAGGATCCAGCTCAGTAGACGAGTACTTACTTGCCTGGCAAGCTTAAGTCCCTTGGTTGAGTCATCAATATGACATTGTAGGCTAAAACCAACTTAGTAGAAAATTGTCCCTTTGCAAAAGAAAAATAATAATATTCAAATATTGAGTTTTGAAAGCTTTCTCCCAGCTTTCACATTCTTCAGCCAAAAGGATTACACAGTCCATGATACATCCTAAGATGTGCGTAGAAGAAAACGAAGGCAGTCCAGTAAGCTGTAACGTATGCAATTCCTGTTTCCTTCCTGGTGGCCCTGCTTCTCGGAGCCTCAATCAGACAGGTCCCATCCTTTATAAACTTTCTTATGTAATCCAAATATCCTATTAGAGTCCAGTGTATTGTCGAAATACACTGAACTCTAATCAAGACCATGTTCCCATATCTTTTGACTTATATTTCAAGTCTGCAAACATTCCTTGGATGCTTACTTTGTGCCAGCTGCTTACAGGTACCAAAGATACAACAATGCTTAAGACATGGTGCCTAGCCTCCAAAAAATTCATATAAAAAGAAGAGTTTACCAGATATGATGGCACATATCTGTAAACTCAGCTACTTGAGAGATTAAGTGGAAAGATGTTCAAGTCCAGGAGTTTGGGATAAGCCTGGGCAATGTAGAATCTACCTCTTATGTGAAAAGAGCTACATATATTAGATAGATAAATAGATAGATAGATAGGTAAGTATATGAGAGACATATAATTAATAATGTCTCTTCAATATAATAAGCAGTAGGTTAAAGAAATACTGTGTATTAGATTAGTTACCTGACATGTTCAAGATTCAGGAAAGTATTCCAAAATAAATGATGTCCTTTTTACAGTATCAGCTTTGGATATAAAGGGGAACAAAAAAAATAGCAAACTCAAAAATTTACTGCATCTAATCACATCCTATTAAGTTCTTCCCAGAAAACATTGACCCAGGAAAATGGTTCATTTGCCCCTGACATGTGAGAGCTCTAAATTACAAAGATAAAGGAGGTGAACAGAATATCCTTCTTTCCATTATGATAAGCAGTCCCCAATGCCAGAGCACATGTGCGCTCTAGGACATAGAGTGATGGTGCCTTCCTTCATGATATGCACACCTCATGAAATCTTGAACAGCTAGGTGGCATACTCACTGAGATCACAAATCATTATGACTGGGTCAACTTAATAGCTGAACAAAGTCGCCTATACCATTTAGAGCCTGAATTACAATGTGTATGCATCACCAGATAATTACAAATAACAGTGAAAATATTAATTAAATATCATTGGCTCTACCATTAACTAGCCCCCAAATCATTTGCACTTTCTTGGTTCAGCAGCCTCATGCCTCTACCCATGTCATTCAAAGAGGACAGTTTGTCACCATTTACAACTGTGCTCAGAAGCCCACTGAAAGTCCCTGTTTTCCTTCTCCCTCTTAATAGAAACATTGTATCAATGTTGAATGTTACTGCTGGAGAACATGACTTGAGCCAGACTGAGCCAGGAGAACAAACACTCACCATTGAGACCAGCTTCATACACCCCCAGTTCTCTACCAAAAAACCCATGGAATATGACATTGCCCTGTTGAAGATGGCAGGAGCCTTCCAATTTGGTAAGCATTTCAGGAGCACCCTGAATTGTCTGCCCCTTACTCCCCACAACTTTTGACACATAGTGTGTCTCCTGTTATATCTCATATGCCTAGCCCTTCCGGGTCACACACTGGGAGATATGGATTTGCTTGGTGGGTCCCCATCTGAAACTCCATCTGCCTGTAGTTCTGGATATAGGAAAGAGGGGCTGGACAAGTGACCCAGGAAGATGCTAGGCTGAACTTTGGCAACTCTTAAAAGGTCTTTGGAGGCCACTTAGATGCCAATTGGTGAATGACTATGACATGTGGAGGTCTCTCGGGCACAAATGACATGAGTCCTACCTTGATCTTTTCTGCAGGTCAGTTGGTGAGGCCCATCTGTCTTCCAGAGCCTGGAGAACACTTTGAAGCTGGACTTATTTGCACAACTGCAGGCTGGGGGCGTCTGACTGAAGGCAAGAACTCCTCTATTCTTCCTCTTAATCAGAGGTCAGAACTTTCCAGTGAATAGTCAGAATATAGAAATTTTCTTTTATTTTATAATTAGCTTCCAATGCAGCAGATTCCCTTGTGGCACTTTTAGGCATGCTTAGTTTTAATTGGCCTTCTGCCCAGCCCCACTTCTCCAATCTCCCAGTCTTCTATCCTTGCTTATACCCTTCAAGCCTCATATTCCCCTTTCTGCTTTCAAATCACATGTGTTCTATGACCCTCCCAAACCCTCTCCCTTAAATCCCCCCCTTTTCTCTCTGAGTTCCTTTCTAGTTTCCTAGCTTCTACACACACATGCATTCCCCAAATACACACGTATAAAAAAAATAGAAGCTAGGATCCATGTGTAAGTGAAAATATGCAATATTTATCTTTCTGAGCCTGGGTTATAGGTTCTACAAATTTCATAGTTCTGTCACTGTGTATATGTACCACATTAATTTTTTATTGTTGTTGTTTTTCAAGGTAGGGTCTTGCTCTAGCTCAGGCTGACCTGGAATTCACTATGTAGTCTCAGGGTGGCCTCGAACGCATGTCAATCCTCCTATCTCTGCCTCCCAAGTACTGGGATTAAAGGCGTGCACCACCATGCCCAGCTTTAAAAATAATAATTTTTGGGCGGGTGGTGGAGAGAGACACACAGAGAGAGAGAGACAGAGAGAGAGGAAGAGGAAGACAGATAGAGATGGGCACGCCAGCGGTCTCTCAGCTGCTGTGAACAAAATCTAGATGTGTACGCCCCTTTTGGGCAAGTGCAGCATTGCGCCCTTGTGTCACTTTGCCTCTGGCTAACCGTGGGACCTGGAGATTGAAATCGGTGTTCTTAGGCTTAGGAGGCAGGCACCTTAACCTCTAAGCCATCTCTCCAGCCCTAAAAATAATAATTTTTACTTATTTATTTATTTAGAAGAAGAGAGAGGGAGAGAGAATGGTCACACCAGGGCCTCTAGCCACTGCAAATGAGCTCCAGAAAGGTGAATTGTGTGTCTTGCTGGCCCTGTCCTTTTGTTCCAGGTGGTACCCTCCCTCAAGTCTTGCAGGAAGTGAACTTGCCTATTTTGACACAGGAGAAGTGTGTGGCGGCTCTGCTGACCTTAAAGAATCCCATTAATGGGAAGACCTTTCTCTGCACAGGCTCTCCGGATGGAGGGAGAGACGCTTGTCAGGTAAGTGGGAACAGCTGTACTGACAGGCCCCAGCAGGTTTGTCAGCAGGTGAGCAGCCTAGGAAAGCTGATTCGAGATTAAATCATAGTCCAGAAAGAGGAGATAGAAGTAAACAGGAGAAAGCAAGTAAAAATAAGAGGACAGTTTTAACAATCAATCTGTTTGGAGCAGGGAGTATCAATTGAGAGGAGGTCTGCTTTTTATTTTACTTAAAGAAAATCAGAGATGGGGTCGAGAACCAGGTATTCAGGGTCCCCCCATCCCTCAAGGATGCCTGGATCGTCCTACTTTTAGAGGTTTCCAGTTCTCGCATGTGGGGAACTTTTCTTCCTTTCTCTATGTTAATGAAGACTGGAGGTCAATTTTAGCACTGGGCAAGACTCTGAATCTGTGTGAAGAAGAGATTGAAAAAAAAATTGCTGCTCTGATGAAAGCCTAGAATGGCTGAGAAGGAACAGCAATAAATTGATGAACTCGGATGATGTTTGAAGATCTTACAGGAACTGTTCTCCCAGCCCCCGAGTCCAAATTAGTAGAAGTGAGCCTATGTCATTGCTCTTCATTCGGCATCCTTAAAGGGAAAGAGTGAAGGAGGCGCACGCACTGGCAATGGTAACAGAGCTTGCTTTCTTTTGCAGGGAGATTCAGGAGGGGCACTCATGTGCCAGAATAAGAAAGGAACCTGGACTCTGGCTGGTGTGACCTCGTGGGGTTTGGGCTGTGGTCGGAGCTGGAGGAACAATGAGCAGAAAAAGGAGCAAGGGTCTCCTGGCATTTTCACCGATGTTAGCACAGTGCTTCCCTGGATCTACGAATACATCCAAACTGGTAATGAAGTGACCCAGCAATACAAAGAAGTGGCCGTTCTGGTCTGCCAGGGCAGACAGTAGAGGCAGGCTAAACAAGTCAGGACCTCAGGACTGTGGAGCAGGCAGGGCAACTTCCGGGCTCAGTGTAGTACTCGCGTACCATGAAATTTACTATCCAATACGAGGGCTTAACACTGGCGTGTGGCACAGCATGCAACTATTCAGTAAAAAGTGAATTCATTCGTCATAATTTGTTCAACTTCACCTGTGATTGGAAGTACGTAACCTGATGACTTTTCTTCTTCCCGGAACTCACTCTGTAGTCCTCAGGCTGGCCTCGAACTCACGGTGATCCTTCTAGCTCTGCCTCCCGATTGCTGGCATTAAAGGTGTGTGCCACCACGCCCGGCTACCTGATGACTTTTCTTTCACCACTTATCAAGAGGTTCTAGTAAGATTCAGCAAGTAGCTAATTAAGGGCAATTCTCCCACCAGTCAGTCATTAAAGACCTTTGGGGAAGTGAAAACTAGAGGGGGCACTGACACCTAGTGGATCGGGGACGTAGGTACAGCCAAACTATCTGCACAACAAAGATGAGCCCCTTGGTGGGGATCAACAATGTCGCCCCAAAATGAATAGAGGGAAAGGTTGAAAACTGCCGGCGCGGAACCACAGTTTGAAGGATAGAGTCTACACCCCTGAAACTAAACTGTCCAGGAGTGAATTGCAGCTCTGTGTATACCTCCAAACCCAAATTTAGTTGTTTTCTTACCTGTTTTCTTCCAGTCACATAAAGGCTTCCATCTTTTCCTAAAGGGGTTAATTCAAATTACTTCACTTAGACTTTAAGAGGGTTTTTTTTTTCAAACGTATGGCACCATGGCCAGTATCTAAACCCTCGGTTCAAGCTGTGGCTATCCCAGAAACTGTTCTGTAATTGCAGTTTCCATGTCCAGCTTCCATTCCCATGCAAACTGATCTGGTTTTGTTCTGTGTAATCTCCAAGTTAATCAGTGTCTGTTTCTTAAATGTGAGAAAAAAGTAAGTGAAATCCCCTCCTTACGCCACCAGGGTTCATTTCCTGCTTTGTCATAGGATCTCTCCTATTCTTTTCATGGATTAAAAATTCATAGTTGCATAATGACTTTAAAAAAATTCTCTGCTTTTGAGCCAAGGTCTTGAGATCCTGTTCAGGGCACCACAATATTTGAACTGTGTATTTCTTCATTTTTTTCCTCAGGGCATCAGAAAAAGAGCACCAGAGGTGGGTACTGCTTGCAGCCCACCCCAGCATGAGAAACTGAGTAAACATCTAGCATTTCCAAATATCAGTTCCATTTATAACCAAAAGCCTTCTTCTACTGGAGTTTCCATGTTCACTCAGCGGTCAATCCCTGCCAATCTGAACAATCCTATGCCCACGGGAGGTCTGATTCTCTCCCGTTTTCATTCTTGTCAATCCATAGCTCCATCTAATTCAGCAAACATTTGACATATCCTAACTTTAAATCAGATACAAGGAGGAAGAGGTGAGGTGGTACAAATGTGGCCCACAAGTTCTACACCCCCCTTAGAGGTGTCCCTGTGTTGATATTGTTTGTCTGTAATGGATTCACCCTGAGGTTTTGGACAAGCTCTTATTAGCTCTGGATCTCAGTTACCTCATCAGTTATGAAAAGAGCTTTGGCCAGATTGTCTCCACGGCCTCCTTGGCTCAAATCTTCAATGGCTCATTGAGCCTGTCTACAAAAGGCAATACAGAAAAGTGGCTCAGAGAAGTGAGAGGCTGGTTGAAGCTTCAACCAGACAGTTGGAGATTTTGTGACACCAATGTCTTTTACACTGAAATTTGAGAGAGAAAATTTTGTCAGATGGAAATGGCATAAGGTAAAGAAAAGCATTCCTGAACAAGGAGTCGTCCCTATCCAAGGATAGGAATTAAAGGAAGGAGGGGGAAAGGTAAGATGTGACATGTGAGCCACAGCAGCTCAAGCATAGGATGTAGAACAGAGTTTCTCAAGATGAAAGAATAGAAAGATGATCTCAGATCAGATTACAGAAACTTCAAATTTGAGTCAAAAAATGCAGGACTTTATTGAGTACAAGAAATTCGACTAGCTAGATAAATAAAGTTATACTTTAATGATATTAAGACAGTATGGAAGAGATGAACTAAGACAGGAAATAATTCCAGGTGAACTCATGAGACTATGCATTTATTCAAGAGATAAGAAATGAAGGATTGATCCAATAATAATGGCCAAAGGATGAGAAGATGGTACTAGAAAGGGGAAATTTGGAACTTTTTTGCCAATTCCATGATGAGTCATGGCAGAGAAGGAAGAATCAGACCCTTTGATGCTATCAGTTTGGAATGTGAGAAACTAAACATATGAAAGTAATAAAATCAGAAGTAGGAGCTGGAGAGATGGCTTAGCACTTAAACGCTTGCCTGTGAAGCCTAAGGACCCCGGATCGAAGCTCGGGTCCCCAGTACCCATGTAAGCCAGATGCACATGGTGGCGCATGCATCTGGAGTTTGTTTGCAATGGCTAGAGGCCCTGGCATGCCTGTTCTCTCTCTCTTTCTCTCTCTCCCTTTCTCTCTTTAATAAGTAAATAAATTTTAAAAAATCAGAAGTAGCTGCCATTTTGCTAACCAAGGTCAATCCCACTTGTAGCCATGTGGGTTTCAGGAAAGATAGCTAGGAGGCCCCTATCAAAGCAATCTGAAGTTCAGAGAAATAGAGGCCAGAATGGAAACTGATGATGGCAGGAGAGTAGCACCAGAACCTGGGAACACCTGCAACTACAGAATGAAGCAGCGGGGTCAGACTGAAGGAGAAACAAAGTCACAGAATCTCAAGTATAAGCAGAGTCTAAAAGGGACAAAAAGAAGGAGGAAGGGGCAGAGTAGGCAGCGACAGTATGGAAGCCAAGACAGGAAAAGGTTTTATGAAGAGCATTAAAACCAGACGTTTGGGCTGGAGAGATGGCTTAGCAGTTAAGGCACATGCCTGCAAAGTCTAAGGACCCAGGTTCGATTCTCCAGGTCCCACATAAGCCAGATGCACAAGGGGGCATATGCACCTGGAGTTGGTTTGCAGTGGCTAGAAGCCCTGGCATGCCCATTCTGCCTCTCCCTCTCTCTCTTTCCCTCTCTCTGGAAGGAGGGTTCCTGTGGCCATTCATTACTGCCAGCCCTGACACTGTGGCTTTCCATCCTAGCCCTGTGCGGTGAGGTAGATAGCCAGTGATTCTGAGGGAGAGCTGCACTTCCCAGAAAGCCTCCACCTGTATTATGAGAACAAGCCGTGAGGACTCCCTCTGCCACCCTCCTCCAGACTCCCACCTCCACCCTGGCTGTACCCATTAACGGGACTGTGTCCGTCACTTTCTGTCTGGAAGTAAATGCCCTCTCCGTGTGCTGCCTGCAGACCGTGTGTCTGCACCCTGCGGGTTCCAAAGGAGATGCATGTGTTGCTCAGTTCTTCCCACCTGGATGTAGAGCCTTGTCACCACAGCTACATGGCAAAATGGAAAGCAATGATAAGTGGATTCAGTGGGGCCTGGTTACCACTCCTGGTGTTGAACCACGTGTAAATACCATACTTTTCCTTTCCAGTTTTGAGAGTCGGAGCTCAACTGGGGAAGAACTGAATCTGAGGCTGCTGGTGGCTTGCAAGACTCAGGTTATTTCACCTTCTGCCTCCACTTCCCATCAAGCCAGGCTGCCTGGGTCTGAACCCATCAAGAGGAATGTCGAGACATATTGCTAAACGCCTTCCAGGCAAAACCCTGCTTCCTGGGCATGAAAGTGACCTTCACGTGCCTCTTCATACTAGAAAACAAAACACCAATAGATGATGAGAAACAAAGATTATTTATATAAGAAATGAAAATGAGCCAGGCATGGTGGCGCATGCCTTTAGTCCAGCAATGGGGAGGCAGAAGGTAGGAGGATCGCCATGAGTTCAAGGCCACCCTGAGACTACAGAGTGAATTCCAGGTCAGCCTGGGCTAGAGTGAGACCCTGCCTTGAAAAAAAGAGAAAAAAAGAAAAAAAGAAATGAAAATGAAGTCAGGTGTGGTGTATATTCCTATAATTAATTCCAGCATTTAGGGAAGTTGAGGCAAGAGGATCTCAAATCCATGACTAGCCTAGTAAACATAGTGACGCCCTGTCTCAAAAACAAACAACAACAATAATAGAATGTAGTGGTAAAGCAGAGGTGGGGATAGAGTCAGTCCCGGGTTCCATTGCTCGAGAGGACGAAGCAAGAAGACAGTGAGCTCAAGGCGAGCTTCAGCTAGGAAGGAAATAAGACTGACTCGAAAACAAGCAAAAAGCTCAGAAATGGAGTGCTGTTTCTGTGGTTCTCGCCAGAAGAAACTTTGCCTACTCCCAACAGGAGGCATTTGGAAATATTTGAAAAGCACATTTTTCCCTTTTGCTAACATTTTATTTATGTATTGTGGGTAATATATGGTGGGTAACCAACTGCTCTTGATTTGGCTAACAGGTCCACTCAGTGGAATGGAACTCATAGCTGGAACTGGGGAACAAGTCAAAACTTTCTATTGACAGTTTTTATACCTGAATATAATGTTTTGATCATGTGGGGGACAAGAGAAGGAGTGGGACGGGATTATGATCAAAGCATTACATTCAGGTATAAAAACTGTCAATAGAAAGTTTTTTTTTTTTTTAAAGAAAAATGTGCCAGGTGTGATAGTGTACACCTTTAATCCCAGCACGCGGGAGATAGAGGTAGGAGGATTACTGTGAGTTCAAGGCCAGCCTGGGACTACATAGTGAATTCCAGGTCAGCCTGGCCTTGAGTAAGATCCTATCCCCAATTTTCTTCAACTTTTTTATTTTAATTTTACATTCATGTTGGTGCCTTCGGTAGCCTCCTACCTGTCCCCCCCCCTCCGAAGGGACCCTCCTCATTGGGGAATGTGGGTTGTGCATTTTTCCCCTCCTCCACTGTCCATGATAGAATGTTGATGGGCCCAGTGTGATGCAGATTTTGTGCTGGTGACAGGCACTGAGCAGTCATGAATGCAACATCTACTGCGTGTCCAGAAGAATGGCTCCCTCTCCATCCTCCGTGTCTCCTACTTTCTTTCCACCCCTCTTTCACAGTGTTCCCTGCGCTCTGTAGGGGGTGATGGAGATGTCTGATTAAGTACGAGCACTCAGCAGTCACTTATTCTCAGCACTATGGTGAGTCTCGCGTCTCTGTGAAATGAACAAAAGAAGCTAGAAGCAGGTTTAGTTGTCACAACTGGAGGAAATATTACTCATAGAAGCCTGAGTGCTGCCAAACAGCCTACAAAGGTCAAGGAACAACATGAATGCAAAGAATGTTCTCGCACAAAATTCCACTACTGCCAAGGATGAGACACCTAGCCTAGACAATTCTGAACCGTCATGACAAAGTCAGCTCTCCTAAGTCATTTGATGGATGGAATTCCTGGATTCTGAGCAGACTCTTCTCGTGTTTCAGGAAAATTCTGTGGAGAAGGCCTCGCCGCTTCTGTTCTTGTTGGCTCCAGTTCTATAAGGCTGAAGTTCACCTCTGATGCCACAGATTATGCCGCTGGGTTAAATCTCACCTATAAAGCTCTCAAGCCGCACTACCTTCCTGGCAAAACCATTTACTTTTATGGCATTCTGTGGAGTCCCCTCTCAGGGCCTCTGGCTCTGTAGTGGAGAGGGTCACATGGCCAGCCGCATGGCCCAGTCTCTCCTTCAACAATACTGATCATTCATGGTGATCGCCACCCAAGCGAGCTGGAGGGGGCCTGAAGAGTTCTATCAGATCGGTGTGCAAGCCTCCTCCCCCTTCTTGGTGGAAACAGGAAGGAGAACGGAGAGAATTCCCCAGTCTTGGGAAATGCCATTTTTTGGTATGTTTCGGATTCTGGTTGCAGTCCCTTAACTATCCTTTTTGAAGAGGGTGTCCTCCAGAACCTCCACTATCCTGAAAACCACAGTGACATGGCTCACTGCACCTGGATCTTTCGTTGCCTAATTAAGGTATTGGCTTCGTTTACCCTAATGAAGCCACGATATAGTCACAGCATAGCTAAGGTTTCCAGAGTGGCTTAACACTTGAACAACGGACAACCTAGTTGTCGCTGCAGCCACCCACTTTCCCCACCAGATGGCACCACGCTCCTCGGTTTTGTTAAAAGTCGTTTTGTTGCTTTCATCTTCGTACCTGGTGGTTTTCAAGAGTCTCACGTTTCTTTTACAGACACGTGCTCCTTTCGCATAAACGCGACTGCTCACAGACCAATGTGCAAGTTATGGCATAGAAGTCAGTCCCTACGGGGCCAATGTCTTCACAGTTCCCAACAGAGGAACACAGGGTGACTGAATTAAGAGAACTGAAAGTGTTCTTACAGGGAATAGGAAAGTGAGGCTGGGGGGAACAGTACAGGGGTCCTTGAACTCCAAGGCTTAAAGTTTACTCCACGTTTGACTGGTAGTGTTCACGGGCATTTGTTTGCTCGTTGTCTTTTGAACGCTAGTGATCCCTCTGCAGAGAGATGTCGCTAACTGTAGGAAAGTCTCTTCAGGGCAAGAACAGAGCTCAGCATTGACTTACAAGTCTTCCTCTTAAAATAAGAACTGAAAGCAAAAGTGTAACAAGGAAAGAAAGATATAGTAAGAGAAAAAGAGAATGAAGTAGGGGCAGGCAGGACCCCAGAATTCTTTCTCTAATCGTGTGTGACTTGATGGCAGGATGTGTTGCCAGAAACCTAATGTGATTCTGCCAGGTGATCCTGTCCTATGTGGACATCTGTAGTGGATACTTTTGCTGTTACTGTGAGCAAGTACATGACCAGAAGCAACTTGGGGGAGGAAGATTTTGTTTTGGCTTACACTTTAAAGGGGCACACCCCATCGCAGCCAGGAAGGCGTAGCTGAGGGAGCTTGAGGTAGCATCTGCAGTCTGGAAGCAAAGAGCTGACAGCAAGCGGAGCCAGGTACGAAACAGTGCTCAGTCCCCACGATCCACTTCCTCCAGCAAGGTCCAAACTCCTAAAGTTTCCACTACCTTCCAAAGAAGAACCACCAGAGCTGGGGACCAAGGGTTCAAACACGTGAGCCTGTGTGGGGAACATTCCACATCCAAAAGACAATATTATGTCAGACAAGGTCATCAGACAATATAATCTTATGAGAACACCATCCTGTATATGGCTCCTTGCTAACTGGAACGTTGTTATACATCTATAGCTGAGGAGGAAAGAGGCCTGATATGCAGGAGGAAAATGACTTGAATGGAGCCTTTAAGACACAAATCACTCACACAAGCATGGATAGTTGCCACTAATAGTTTGGGTTTACTACACAAAGTTGGGATTTAAAGAGAATGAGAACTGAGGACTAGCTGCCTAGCCCCACCCTCCTTCTCAAAAAAAAAAAAAAAAAAAAAAAAAAAAAAAAAAAGACAGAAGAATGGGAGTGGACCTCCGGAATATTTGAGAGAAAAGGAAATTGGTGGTGACTGAAATGTCAAGTCCATTCAGAAGTAGGAGCAGAAATAAGATGACGCATGGTTTATGAACAAGAGGAAGAACAGACTCAGAGGATAGAAGAGGAAGTCTGCTGTCTAACAGTTTCTAAGCCCTAAGCAAAATTAGAGCAAAATGTCCAGCAGAATTTAGGTACATTTCTAGGTAAAAAAGAGTGAATTTAGTTCGACATCTGAAAGTGTCAGAGAGAGAGGTAATTAAAAATCATCTATTTAACGGATGAAAGCTAAGTGCTGCCCATCAGGGACCCGAAGCTCTCGTGCCCTGTCGCTCACAGGGCCCATCCCAGCTATAAGCTGCAAACTGGTCAGAACAGTATACATAGTATTTGACTTGGAGGAAAGTTAATTCCCAGAAGATAACAGCAGCTGAGAATTTGTTAATGTTTGAATGAATTCTGTTTCTAATGCATGTCCCCATTCCCAGTGCCACATTCACCAAAGATCATTTACTATCAGTTGTCTCATCCATAAAATTTTCCATGGATCTTGCTGAAAGCCCTTTGACCTCTCACCATCTGTTTGCTAAAATACAAACTCCAGCTTCATTGGCCCCATTTCTCACTATTTATCACTTAAAACTCTGCGGGCCAGTGCTTACCAAACTGCTCTACTTTTTCCACTCATAATTGCTCTTCTCCTATAAAAATTTTATACCCTCTGGGTGAATAGGTATGTAATATAGGCATGCAAATAAAATATTTACTGATAATAAATCATAACAAAAATTTATTTTCAAACAATACTTTGATACACATGTAATTTTACCATTTATAAATGGCTAAATCAAATTTGCGCACTAATCAATGAGATAGATGTGGTTGTTTATTTTTACGTAAAGAATGAAATCTTGGCTGAATATTTGATATTTGATCATCTCCAATATTAAGCTTAGTGTTTATAAGCAACTCTAACATGTACTTAGATGTCTGCTTCATATATATCCGTTAATTCTCAAAGTTCACTGCACTGACTCTAAGCCAACTTTTTCATGTCCTTTCAGTAGCTCTCAAACAATACATAGACCCATTCATATTTATGAGTGAGGCATGGAGTTTTATTGGTAGCAGGACAGAGCAAGTGTTCTACCAGGTAGAAAGACCGGTTACAAGGGCATGGCCACCTTTAGCCTTCAGTCAAGTGAGCTGGGAGTTGAGAATTAAACGTGGGGATGAAGTGTACAACATAAGATGTCTAGGGAAGCAGGTGTGTCCACGCAACTACTCACGTGTTCAAGCTAGCATCACCCAACGTTGCTACTAGTGAGAGCACTCTCTTCGGGGTGGTTCTTCCCCACCCATCACAGCTTCTAGGGAGCTCAAATATTTGCATTTTTCTACCTTTACATTTAGTCTTCATTTGGAAGTTTAGTTGTTTCGGTGGGTTTAAATGCCTAGCATCTTTTCCTATGTAATTTAACCCACCTGAATCTCACTCACACTCTCAACCAAGTCTGACTCCAGAACAACTGAGCTACCGAGATTTCTCTGCTCAATCAGTGTCAATATCGGGTCATTGTTATTACTTTGGATGTCACTTGGAGTCTTCTCAGCTATCATTCAGAATCTGGACATAGAAGAAAGTGGAGACTGCTTTTCTGACTATGTGTCAGTGTACAGTGATGTGGAGAGGACGGAGGAAATAGGTTCGTGTCCCCTGGAGCCTCGGCGTTCTCTGGTATGCATTTGTACCCAGTCTTGAGATAAGAGCCCAGGGCATGCGTCTCTGTCACCTGTGCACCTCCATCCCTCCCTACGGCCTCACCACCACTCCCCTGTGCCACCTCCATCCATCACTCTTTCTACTTCCTCATAGAGGAGAGAAGACTGAGAGAGATCGAAGAACCATTTGAACATAAACCATAAAAGGTCAAATAGGGATCATTTTACTTAACTAAGCCTGTGTAGCTCAGTGGTAGAGTTCACAAGGCTCTGAGTTTGGTCCTGATCCAGACAGAGCCCTCAATTACTTAATAAGCCTTGTGGAAGGAAATGCCTTAGAATTTCAGTAGGAGAATTTGGCAGATGAGATAGGATTGAAATGTTGATTGGGTCAGATATATATTTAAAAGAAGAAAATCCCCTTTCTGTTTTGAAAGTGAATTGTGATGTTCATTTAAAAAAAAAAAGTCTTGTTTTTCAAAAGTTACCTAAAGGAAGCATGTTTTTATTTCTATTCAATGGAAAGCAAGTGTGGGGACAAATTCAGATCACCAGAACGCAAGAAAACCCAAGCATGGTGGCGAGCGCCTGTAATCCTGGCCATGGGGAAGCAGGCTAGCTAATCTAACTGAATTGGCAGGCTCCAGGTCTCATGAGAGGAACTGCCAAAAAAAAAGAAAGAAAGAAAGAAAGAAAGAAAGAAAGAAAGAAAGAAAGAAAGAAAGAAAGAAAGAAAGAAAGAAAGAAAGAAAGGAAGGAAGGGGAAGAAAGAGAAAGAAAGAAAGAAGGAAAGAAAGAAAGAAAGAAATGTGGTGGCAGGTGCTTCAGGCAAACACCCAGAAGCAGCCTCACACACACACACACACACACACACACACACACACACACAGGAATATGAGTACACACATGCACACAGTATACACACATACCCCTCCATACCCACATATACATGCAAGGAAAAAAAAAGATGGAGGTGTCAGCTCTTTGGCCTCTAGTTCTGATCCTCATAGTATGGAAATAAAGGGCAAGTTTGGACTGGAGAGATGGCTTAGTGGTTAAGCTTTTGCCTGCAAAACCTAAGCACCCAGGTTCGATTCTCCAGGTCCCATGTAAGCCAGATGCACATGGTAGCACATGCATCTGGAGTTCCTTTGCAGTGGCTGGATGCCCTGGCACACCCATTCTCTCTCTCTCTCTCTCTCTCTCTTCCTGTCTTCCACCCCTCTCTCTGTCTCTAATAAATAAATAAAAATAAATCTTAAAAAAAAATAAAGGCAGCTTTTACAGTTCAGCATGGAAACAGTTGGTGCTCATTATTTGCAGTGGTTACATCCCATAACGTCCCCATACACACGGAACACGTGCACCGTGAACCATTGCTCCTGGATGCATGTGGCTAGGGTCCTACAAACCTCTGGTACATTTCTATCAACCAATCAGTAGTAAGCTTGGTTTATGTTTGTTTCTTCTTAAAGACATGCAATATTTCATACAGATTTGCTGATCATTGTTGAAGCACCAACATTAAATTCATGGTGGTCAGCACTATAATGCATGTGTAGATGAAGCTTATATATGTATTTTGTTTGATTTTTTTTGAGAATGGCTCAGAACTTAGCCTAGACCGACCTTAAACTCACTATCCTCCTGCCTCTACATCCCAAGAGATAGGCTTACAGGCTAGTACCATCACACCCCATGCCTACGTTTTTCTATGAGATATACCATGGCCTTCTTTCATGTATGGACACTAGAGGGCACTATACTTAGGAGCCATATGAAACATCTAGAATACTCATCAAATGTCTGACAATCAGGGCCTGGAGAGATGGCTTAGTGGTAAAGGCACTTGCCTGCAAAGCCAAAGGACCTTAGTTTGATTCCCCAGGACCCATGTAAGCCAGATGCACAAGGGAGTAATGCATCTGGAGTTCATTTGCAGTGGTTGGAATACCTGGCATGCTCATTCTTTCTCTCTCTCTCTCTCTCCTTTCATGCTTTCAAATAAATAAGCAAATAAAAATAAAATACTTTTTAAAAGTCTGAAAATCAGTGCCAGGGTGAAGGAGGCAGATGCTGAAGATACTCAACACATACCAAAGCAGAAATCCAGAGGCTCCTGAGAGCTTATCACTGAAGTACAATTACAACACACCCACCACAGCTCAGGAATCTTTGCAGAAGTGAGGACAGAAAGATTGTAAGAGCCAAAGCTTGAGACATCACACCCAGAAGCATTGCCCCCACCCAATAACTGACTGCTGCTCTCACAATGCATAACTCACAACCCCGTGGGGAATACCAGCAGCCCCATTGAGGAAGGCCCTCAGCGGAGTGGGGGCAGGGAGGAGGGAAAAGACAGCACCAACACATGATGTATCCATACAAAGTATGTCCTTAGTAAACACGCACACGCACACAATGACAACAACAACAATAAAAAGCAACAAAACTAATGTGGCACTAAAAGGACTTTTGCTTAGAGTATGAGAACTGGAACAGGAAAGCAGAAAGTTGTCGGGTTCCACCTCTGTGGGGACAGGAGTGTCAATGTTTCATGAAAGCACCACGACTATTGCTTTTGGGGATTACACATCAATTTCAGTGATTAGGTGAATGGACAAAGAATGAAAATAGACTGCATGTCTGAAACTTGGCAGGTCCTTATCTGATGTGTGATCTTAAGAAAGTCTTAAGAAAGAATCTAAGATCCACTGTTTTCACCTTACAGTGGGAGAACAATGTGTGTCCAATCAGGATGGAACAAAGCTCTGCTCTAGTATACACAAGGCCCAGGGTTCAAGCCCTAGCACTGCCAAGAATGAAGTGAGGATTAAATCAGACTAAGATATACTTAGTCACAAACAAATGTGTAACACATAAGCAAGAAGCACATCATGGAAGTGATCTATGCCATACCACCCTGAGCACGCCTGACACTGTCAGATCATGAAGTGTCTATACCGTGCCACCCTGAGCACACCTGACACTGTCAGATCATGAAGTGATCTATGCCATACCACCTTGACCACGCCTGACACTGTCAGATCATGAAGTGTCTATACTGTGCCACCCTGAGCACGCCTGACACTGTCAGATCATGAAGTGATCTATGCCATACCACCCTGACCACGCCTGACACTGTCAGATCATGAAGTGTCTATACCGTGCCACCCTGAGCACGCCTGACACTGTCAGATCATGAAGTGATCTATGCCGTACCACCCTCCATGCCTGACACTGTCAGATCATGAAGTGTCTATACCGTGCCACCCTGAGCACACCTGACACTGTCAGATCATGAAGTGTCTATACCATGCCACCCTGAGCACGCCTGACACTGTCAGATCATGAAGTGTCTATGCCATGCCACCCTGACCACGCCTGACACTGTCAGATCATGAAGTGTCTATACCGTGCCACCCTGAGCACACCTGACACTGTCAGATCATGAAGTGTCTATACTGTGCCACCCTGAGCACGCCTGACACTGTCAGATCATGAAGTGTCTATGCCATGCCACCCTGACCACGCCTGACACTGTCAGATCATGAAGTGTCTATACCGTGCCACCCTGACCATGCCTGACACTGTCAGATCATGAAGTGTCTATACCGTGCCACCCTGAGCACGCCTGACACTGTCAGATTATGAAGTGTCTATACTGTGCCATCCTGACCACACCTGACACTGTCAGATCATGAAGTGATCTATGCCATACCACCCTGACCATACCTGACACTGTCAGATCATGAAGCGATCTATGCCGTACCACCCTGACCACACCTGACACTGTCAGATCATGAAGTACCTTCATCAATCCCCAGGCCCTGAACACTACACAACTGTCTTCCAAATTGATATTTTAAATATTATTTGTTTATTTATTTATAACCAAAGAGAGGGGGAGGAAAAGAGGGAGAGATGGGGGAGGAGGAAGGGAAGGAGAAGGAAAGAGAGAATGGCACACCAGGACCTCTTGTTGCTGCAAATAGACTCTAGATGCATGTGCCACTTTGTGCATTTGACTTCACATGGGTACTGGGGAATCATAATCAGGTTGTAGGCTTTGCAAGCAAGTGACTTTAACCAGTGAGCCACCTCCCAAGCCTTTCTTCCAAATCTCAATGCTCACAATTTCTCTTTCAAAAAAAGAAATCCAAAAGCCAGGATCTGCTTCCCAAGTTGTTCATTCTAGTTAGGCTGTAAGTAGCTGCTGATGGGAAAGTTAGATTAAAGTTAATATAGCCTACCTGGGGCTGGAGAGATGACTTGGCAGTTAAGGCGCATGCCTGCTAAGCCTAAGGACCCCGGTTTGATTCTCCAGGTCCCATGTAAGCCAGATGCACATGGTGGCGCATGAGTCTGGAGTTTATTTGCAGTGGCTAGAGGCCCTCATGCACCCATTCTCACTGTCTCTCTCTCTCTCTCTCCCACTCTCTGTCTCTAATAACTAAATAAATAAAAATAAAAAAATCTTTAAAAAAAATACCCTACCTTTCAGTTAAATACCTATAGAGTCCTGAGTAGTGAGCTGCCCCAGAATTCTAGAACTATCTAATACATTTATCATGTCCCAAATCCAGGCATTCTTTTTGTGAGCTGAGCAACTGTGTTGTGTTTATACTTAGATTTAAATGTCTCCATATCAGAAGACGAATCACTGTTTCTGGAGACATGGGATACATCATCTGGAACAACAGATGCTTCTAGGAAGCTATCTGGGGGACTGTGACCAAGTGATACATGCAGCGTATATCAGCAAAGTTCATCAGAGGCGTGACGGTTGAATTATGTCTCCTCCCAAGATGTGTTGAAGCCCTAATCTTCAAGACCCCAGAATATGGTCTTATTTGCAGATAGGGTCTTCGTAGAGATAAGTGTGTTTAAATGAAGTCCTTAGAGTGGGTTGATCCAATATCACTTCTGTCCTTATAACTAGAGGAAGTTTGGGTGCAGAGATAGACATACAGAGAGGAATGCTGTGTAAAGATGAAAACAGATCAGGGGATACATCTCTACAAACCAAAGAGCACCAACAGCAGCCAGTGACCCAATGAGTGAAGGGAGAGGCATAGAACACGCTCTCCATCACAGTCCTGAGAAAGAACCAACTGCTGACACCTTGACCTCGGACCCCTTGGCCTGTGGAATTGTGCGCAAAATATCTATGTTTTAACGCCGGGCATGGTGGCACATGCCTTTAATCCCAGCACTCGGGAAGCAGAGGTAGGAGGATCACCCTGAGTTCGAGGCCACCCTGAGATTACATAGTGAATTCTAGGTCAGCCTGAGCTACAGTGAGACTCCCCATTGTAAAACAAAAAAAAAAAAAAAAAATCTATGTTTTAGCTACTCTGTCTGTGGAACTTTGTTGCAATGGCCTTAGAACATGGATCTACCAGAACGGGCTGACTCAATTGTCAAGACGGATGAAACAAGTATATACATAAGACAATCAAACAGGGAAATATACGAGAGCAATGACTTCCAAAGCATGACTTTTTCTGAGGTAAGGTCTCACTCTAGCCAGGCAGACCTGGAACTCACTCAATAGCCCCAAGCTGGCCTCAAACTCGCTGCTATCCTCCTAGCTCAGCCTCCAGAACGCTGGAACTAAAGGCATGTGCCACCACCACCGGGTAAGGATTTCTTTTCTTTTCTTTTTTTTTTCTTTTCTTTTCTTCTTTTCTTTTCTTTTTGTGGAAGTCTCAGCCCTGCCTTTAAAGTCTTTCAACTAGTCAACCCAGGCTGACGCATATTGTCCTGTGTGGTCTTTGTCTAAAAGCACTAGATCAGGGATTTCAGTGACTGCTTGGCTGAACAACTGCAGGTGGTGGCCCCACCGGGCTGACACATGAAAAAAAGCCATCACAAGGCTGCATGTGATGTGGTTATTGTCCCCTCTGTTCAAAACAGCACAGAAATATTTCTGGGTACAAGAATAAAAACAATTTCTTCACAAGGGACCCATGTGGTGAGGTGGCTAAATTGATGTCTGACTCATATGATCCCTCAACCGTGTATTATTAACTCTCCCATGTTGGGCACTATGTAAAAGATTCTGGCCTAGAGGAAAATGGATAAGCCTAAAGTAAAGTTCCAAGCACTGTCTCTAACTTCCTGCTGAGCATGACACAGCACCTTGCATGGCTGATGCAGTCCTACCTTCCCTGCACCATCCCCACACCCTCCCAACGTTCGTTGGAGGGTTCCACGCATGGTTTCCTTGTGAACAGCTCATGTCTCCATAGCGTTCCTCCTAAACAATACTCTCCTGACTAGAACAGCCCATGTCTCCATAGTGTCCCTCACAAACAATTCTCTCCCGATTAGCACGCCACTGCTGACCTTTACACCTATTGGCTCCCCTGTTGCTACCAGGAAAAGTTTCTTTGGAAAGTCCCTTTCTATTCTTTGGCATTTTCCTATATATGCCTGTCTTGATATACAATAAACGAGATCCTGCTTTGACAGCCTCCCGACTCAGTGTGGTGTTTAGTTCCTCTGGCGCCTAGGAGGAAGGGCTGAGTCGTCGACACTCATCATCCCATTCAGCCCCAGAGAGGGACCGGCTGGACCATTTCCTCTTCACTATGGCCTCTACCTGTCAGAGGGTCCGACAGACTGGCGCCCAATGTGGGGCTCAAAGGCACAGCCCCTCGTTGGAAGAACGCTGTTTGGGTAATCGGTCTACGGGTGAGTGTATTCCCATCTCCTTGCGAAGGGACAATCTTCTGCTAAACCAGATTATGCTCTGGAATCTCTCCTCACTCTCCTAAAGAGTCAGGGCCTAAACCTTTCTGACTCCCAGGCTACACAGGCCTGGCAATTCCTTCTTAAGTTGGCCCCCTGGCTACCAGAAGCCAGTCTCTTTGACTGGGACACCTGGGACCGTGTGGAAACCTTGGTCCACCAAGCACACATAGAGCGTGGAGAAATCCCTCCTCTTGGAGTCCTCCCCACTGTTTCTGCACTGAAGGGCTGCTTCCCCCCTCGGCCCAACAAATTAAGACAAAAGAGGAACTTAAACCCTGAAGCACTACAGCCTGACGATAACGAAACAAAAGGGCTGTCCTTACAAGCCAAGACACTTGAAATTAAAAGGAACCTAAAAGGCCTTAAATCCAAGGAGAATAAAGCTTTATACCCCTCCCTGGACCCTTTTGATCAAGCTCCCTGGCCCTCGGGGCCCCCAGCAACATCCTCCGAGGAGGTAACCTAAACCCCTTCCTGCCTGCCCCCCCCCCTCGTCCTCCTTAGACAAGTCTTTAAGAACATGAAACAACTTTCGCTTTCTCTGTAAATCTCAACCCTGGTGGCAATCGCCAAGCTGCCTGGTATCCATGGGAAGCAAGTGACTTAAAAGAATTAAAAAAGGCAGTTTCTGAGGATGGCCCTAGCTCCCCTTGGGCAGAGAACATCCTCCAAGAACTAGCTCACTACCCATGTACTACACAGGATTGGCAAAATCTTGCAAAAGCTGTCCTTTCAGGCCCCCAATTTATAAAGTGGTGCGCCTTTTTCCAGGACGAATGCCACCTTCAAGATCAGAGAAATCGAGCTGCCCATAGCAAAAGCTGTAAGGAAAAACTGATCTGGCTCTTATCCACAAGGCAGCCCAGGAATCTGGCATTGACTCTTACTTTTACATACAATGGGCCATCCATCTCCAGACTTACTGAGCACATTCACTCACACACTGGCCTGCCTGACTTTATTGCTGATGGAAATTCGCAGGTAGACAAACTCATTGCCGTCTGCTCCTTGCCATTTTACATGCCAATGATTTCAAGGTGGCTCTAGAAAAGATTCAAACCATCTCTCCTTTCAAAATATTGGGCTCCATGTTATCCCTTGACACTGTCTCTCCAGTCAAGCCCCAGCTCCATATTCAGGAATCTTATACATTGCCTCAGCTCCAAAAGTTGTTAGGGGAAATTAATTGGATGAGGCCTTGGATATCCATAACTACTGAACAGCTATCCCCTATGTTTGACCTCTTAAAGGGCCTAACTCTCTCCTCTCAGGTAACCTTGTCTCCTCATCATAAACAAATTCTATACAAGGTTCAACAGGCTATAGACACTATGACTCTAAAAAGGTTTGACCCTAACCTGCCCATCTCCTCTATATTTTTCACTGGGGAAACACTATGCACTGCACTGCTGGCCCAGAAAGGTGATCCCATCCACTGGATTCACCTCAGAGTCTCTTTGACTAACCAACTTGGTATTATCAAGGGCAGGGACACTTCCGTCCCAGAGTCACCTTATTATCACTCCCTTAAAAACAGCAGACTTTAGTTGGCTTCAAAGAAATAACAACAGATTGTCACTATGGTGGTTTTCTGGGTAAATGGATTGTCACTATGGTCCTTAAATGGATGAGGGTTGGAATGGAGACCTCCCAGGCTCTTTCTGTCCAAGCCCAACCCTAACTTTCTCACCGTGTTCACTGATGGAGGGCGCTTGGGAGCTTCCCTAGTTGTTTACCCTCCTTTGAAACAGGAACAAGAGCCTATGCCCATGAAGTCAATCTCCCATGAGGTTGAGGGGTCAGCACAATTCAAAGAGCTGTTCGCTGTTGTTCTGGCATTGGACATGATTCAGGAGTCTTTTAACCTGTTTTCTGATAGTCTTTATGTTGTTAACCTACTACCCAACCTGACTGAAGCCCATATTAAGTTAGACTCCAACCCTATAACTCCCTTGATGATTCAAGCCCGCTTCCTACTTAAACAAAAAATTAACCCTATTTTTCTTCAACATCTTAGAGGCCATCAAAATTTACCAGGATTTCTCTCTAAGGGAAACAACTTGGCTGATGAGTTGGCCTCTCTGCCTCAGTGTAATTCTGTCTCAGAGGCTACACACTTTCACCACCTGACTCATGTAAACTGCAGGGGTCTTAAAAACAAGTATCCCTATGTGCCAGTCAAGGACCTTAAAAAGATAGTCCGAACCTGTAGATCTTGTCAGCCTTTCCTTCAGGTACCTCCTCTTCAAACTACAGAAGCCAATCCACAAGGGCTACGCCCTAATCACCTTCGGCAAATTGACGTTACACACTATTCTCCATTTGGAAAACTTAAATATATTTTTCTCTCAGTTGATACTTTTTCCCATGCTTGTTGGGCATCGGCACACACTGGGGAAAAGACTAAACATGCTATTAGCCATATGATTCAATGCTTTGCCACCCTTGGATTGCCAGATCAAGTCAAAACTGACAATGGCCCCTGCTTCGTAAGCAGGACTTTTATAGATTTCCTCCTAACCTGGAAAATCTCACATTCCACAGGCAGCCCGTATAACCCACGGGGCCAGGCCATCGTGGAAAGATATAATCAAACTCTTAAGTCTCAATTACAAAAACAAAAGGGGGAATCCCTACCCCCACATGATCAACTAAAAAAGGCATTATTAACCCTAAATATTTTAAATTTTTCAAAAGAAGATAAAAATTTATCCCCTTTTCAAAAACATTGGTCCTCATCTGTTACTTACAGCTCCGTCTGGGTCAGATGGAGAGATCCATTGACTGGAACCTGGAGAGGACCAGACCCCCTCCTTACAGCAGGGAGAGGATTTGGATGTGTTTTCCCTCAAGAGGAAAAAAGACCTATTTGGATACTGGCTAGAGATTTAAAATATCTACCCCAACAAGAAAATAATGATGACCTTCCCTCCAGGGAACAAGACACCTCTGAGAGTATTTCCCCTTCTTCTCCCTTAGGTGCAAAAAACTCCCTCAATGATGAAGATCTTATTACTGATGACCACCCTTCTCAATACTTACTACAACATTAAAGGAACAAGACCATCGGAACAGGGCCATTGGGAATTCCAGGTAACTGGGGTGGGATTTGACCCACCCATTCTTCTTAACAACACACCCTATGATGGTACAAAGGATAAAACTGTAGACATATACTTTGATGCCTGCAAACCCACAACTGGGAGGGGAGCCTGTGACAATTGGGAAGTTTCTTATGCCACCAACCATAAATATATCTGCTGGAAACATAAACAGAGGGGTGTCTGTGCTAACCCTCAAGAGGGCTACTGCCCATACTGGAGTTGCCCCCATAGTCACACAGGCTCCCTAACTAGCAATCTTGAACTGCTCCGGCCCAGTGGAAAGTCCTGTACAATGGGTCAATGTAACCCTATCAAATATCACATCCCTGATCCTAACAATCCCATTTGGATAACCGGGGCGGAGACGGGCATTAGAATAGACGGCAAGGGAAGAGACCCTTATGGACTAATTAAAGTACAAAAGGTCTGGGTTCCCCCAACCACCCCCTCGCCACCACAAGTAGTCATTCATAATGCTTTAAATGCCTCCCAAATATTTCAGTCCATGGTAGATAATTTAGACCCCCTAAAAGCCTGGACTATGAATCTCTTGTTCTCGCTCCTTAACTCCTCTTTCCACCTTTTAACTGTCCCCCTCTCAACTCTACCTACCTCTGTGGGATGAGACTCTTACCCTTTATTTCAGGTAACTTTTCTGGCCTATGTACTGTGGTATATCTCTTCCCACAGCTAGATATCATCTTGGATTCAGAGCCTATACCTGTCCCTGTGGTGGAAAAGGCACGCTTTTCGCGCGCATTCCCCCTTATCCCCTTCTTGGTGGGGCTGGGAATCACTGCAGGGGTGGCCACAGGGGCTGCTGGATTAACCACCGCTGTCACCCACCATAATAAATTAGAAAATAGATTGATCGAGGACATTCAAGCTAGAGGAAAATGGATAAGCCTAAAGTAAAGTTTCAAGCACTGTCTCTAACTTCCTGCTGAGCATGACACAGCACCTTGCATGGCTGATGCAGTCCTACCTTCCCTGCACCATCCCCACACCCTCCCAATGTTCGTTAGAGGGTTCCACGATGGTTTCCTTGTGAACAGCTCATGTCTCCATGCTCATGTTCCATCCTAAACAATACTCTCCTGACTAGAACAGCCCATGTCTCCATAGTGTCCCTCACAAACAATTCTCTCCTGATTAGCACGCCACTGCTGACCTTTACACCTATTGGCTCCCCTGTTGCTACCAGGAAAAGTTTCTTTGGAAAGTCCCTTTCTATTCTTTGGCATTTTCCTATATATACCTGTCTTGATATACAATAAACGAGATCCTGCTTTGACAGCCTCCTGACTCAGTGTGGTGTTTAGTTCCTCTGGCGCCTAGGAGGAAGGGCTGAGTCGTCGACACTCATCATCCCATTCAGCCCCAGAGAGGGACCGGCTGGACCAGTCCTCTTCAGTACGGCCTCTACCTGTCGGGAGGGTCCGACAGACTGGCGCCCAACGTGGGGCTCAAAGGCACAGCCCCTTGTCAGAAGAACGCTGTTTGGGTAATCGGTCTCTGGTGAGTGTATTCCCATCTCCTTGTGATGGGACAATCTTCTGCTAAACCAGATTATGCTCTGGAATCTCTCCTCACTCTCCTAAAGAGTCAGGCTTAAACCTTTCTGACTCCCAGGCTACACAGGCCTGGCAATTCCTTCTTAAGTTGGCCCCCTGGCTACCAGAAGCCAGTCTCTTTGACTGGGACACCTGGGACCGTGTGGAAACCTTGGTCCACCGAGCACACATAGAGCATGGAGAAATCCCTCCTCTTGGAGTCCTCCCCACTGTTTCTGCACTGAAGGGCTGCTTCCCCCCTCGGCCCAACAAATTAAGACAAAAGGGGAACTTAAACCCTGAAGCACTACAGCCTGACGATAACGAAACAAAAGGGTTGTCCTTACAAGCCAAGACACTTGAAATTAAAAGGAACCTAAAAGGCCTTAAATCCAAGGAGAATAAAGCTTTATACCCCTCCCTGGACCCTTTTGGTAAAGCTCCCTGGCCCTCAGGGCCCCCAGCAACGTCCTCCGAGGAGGTAACCTAAACCCCTTCCTGCCTGCCCCCCTTCCTCCTTAGACAAGTCTTTAAGAACATGAAACAACTTTTGCTTTCCCTATAAATCTCAACCCTGGTGGCAATCACCAGCTGCCTGGTATCCATGGGAAGCAAGTGACTTAAAAGATTTAAAAAGGCAGTTTCTGAGGATGGCCCTAACTCCCCTTGGGCAGAGAACATCCTCCAAGAACTAGCTCACTACCCATGTACTACACAGGATTGGCAAAATCTTGCAAAAGCTGTCCTTTCAGGCCCCCAATTTATAAAGTGGTGCGCCTTTTTCCAGGACGAATGCCACCTTCAAGATGAGAGAAATCGAGCTGCCCATAGCAAAAGCTGTAAGGAAAAACTGATCTGGCTCTTATCCACAAGGCAGCCCAGGAATCTGGCATTGACTCTTACTTTTACATACAATGGGCCATCCATCTCCAGACTTACTGAGCACATTCACTCACACACTGGCCTGCCTGACTTTATTGCTGATGGAAATTCGCAGGTAGACAAATTCATTGCAGTCTCTTCCTTGCCATTTTACATGCCAATGATTTCAAGGTGGCTCCAGAAAAGATTCAAACCATCTCTCCTTTCAAAATATTGGGCTCCATGTTATCCCTTGACACTGTCTCTCCAGTCAAGCCCCAGCTCCATATTCAGGAATCTTATACATTGCCTCAGCTCCAAAAGTTGTTAGGGGAAATTAATTGGATGAGGCCTTGGATACCCATAACTACTGAACAGCTATCCCCTATGTTTGACCTCTTAAAGGGCCTAACTCTCTCATCTCAGGTAACCTTGTCTCCTCATCATAAACAAATTCTATACAAGGTTCAACAGGCTATAGACACTGTGACTCTAAAAAGGTTTGACCCTAACCTGCCCATCTCCCTCTATATTTTCACTGGGGAAACACTATGCACTGCACTGCTGGCCCAGAAAGGTGATCCCATCCACTGGATTCACCTCTCAGTCGGTGGGGTCCCCAGAGTCTATTCTTTGACTAACCAACTCGCTGACTGTATTATCAAGGGCAGGGACACTTCCCCTGGTTGTTTGGAACAGAACCTCACCTTATTATCACTCCCTTAAAAACAGCAGACTTCAGTTGGCTTCAAAGAAATAACAACAGGATTGCTAGCCCTCGATTTTTCTGGGTCAATAGATTGTCAATATGGTCCTCATAAATGGATGAACTCCTTCTCTAGGTTGGAATGGAGACCTCCCAGGCTCTTTCTGTCCAAGCCCAACCCTAACTTTCTCACCGTGTTCACTGATGGAGGGCACTTGGGAGCTTCCCTCGTTGTTTACCCTCCTTTCAAACAGGAACAAGAGCCTATGCCCGTAAAGTCAATCTCCCATGAGGTCTAGGGGTCAGCACAATTCAAAGAGCTGTTCACTGTCATTCTGGCATTGGACATGATTCAGGAGTCTTTTAACCTGTTTTCTGATAGTCTTTATGTTGTTAACCTACTACCCAACCTGGCTGAAGCCCATATTAAGTTAGACTCCAACCCTATAACTCCCTTGATGATTCAAGCGCGCTCCCTACTTAAACAAAGAATTAACCCTATTTTTCTTCAACATCTTAGAGGCCATCAAAATTTACCAGGATTTCTCTCTAAAGGAAACAGCTTGGCTGATGAGTTGGCCTCTCTGCCTCAGTGTAATTCTGTCTCAGAGGCTACACACTTTCACCACCTGACTCATGTAAACTGCAGGGGTCTTAAAAACAAGTATCCCCATGTGCCAGTCAAGGACCTCAAAAAGATAGTCCGAACCTGTAGATCTTGTAAGCCTTTCCTTCAGGTACCTCCTCTTCAAACTACAGGAGCCAATCCACAAGGGCTACGCCCTAATCACCTTTGGCAAATTGATGTTACACACTATTCTCCATTTGGAAAACTTAAATATATTTTTCTCTCAGTTGATACTTTTTCCCATGCTTGTTGGGCATCGGCACACACGGGGGAAAAGACTAAACATGCTATTAGCCATATGCTTCAATGCTTTGCCACCCTTGGATTGCCAGATCAAGTCAAAACTGACAATGGCCCCTGCTTCATGAGCAGGGCCTTCATGGATTTCCTCCTAACCTGGAAAATCTCACATTCCACAGGCATCCCATATAACCCACGGGGCCAGGCCATCGTGGAAAGATATAATCAAACTCTTAAGTCTCAATTACAAAACAAAAGGGGGAATCCCTACCCCCACATGATCAACTAAAAAAGGCATTATTAACCCTAAATATTTTAAATTTTTCAAAAGAAGATAAAAATTTATCCCCTTTTCAAAAACATTGGTCCTCATCTGTTACTTACAGCTCCATCTGGGTCAGATGGAGAGATCCATTGACTGGAACCTGGAGAGGACCAGACCCCCTCCTTACAGCAGGGAGAGGATTCGGATGTGTTTTCCCTCAAGAGGAAAAAAGACCTATTTGGATACCGGCTAGAGATTTAAAATATCTACCCCAACAAGAAAATAATGATGACCTTCCCTCCAGGGAACAAGACACCCCTGAGAGTATTTCCCCTTCTTCTCCCTTAGGTGCAAAAAACTCCCTCAATGATGAAGATCTTATTACTGATGACCACCCTTCTCAATACTTACTACAACATTAAAGGAACAAGACCATCGGAACTGGGCCATTGGGAATTCCAGGTAACTGGGGTGGGATTTGACCCACCCATCCTTCTTAACATCACACCCTATGATGTCACAAAGGATACAACTGTAGACATATACTTTGATGCCTGCAAACCCACAACTGGGAGGGGAGCCTGTGACAATTGGGAAGTTTCTTATGCCACCAACCATAAATATATCTGCTGGAAACACAAACAGAGGGGTGTCTGTGCTAACCCTCAAGAGGGCTACTGCCCATACTGGAGTTGCCCCCACAGTCACACAGGCTCCCTAACTAGCAATCTCGAACTGCTCCGGCCCAGTGGAAAGTCCTGTACAACGGGTCAATGTAACCCTATCAAATATCACATCCCTGATCCTAACAATCCCATTTGGATAACTGGGGTGGAGGCAGGCATTAGAATAGACGGCAAGGGAAGAGACCCTTATGGACTAATTAAAGTACAAAAGGTCTGGGTTCCCCCAACCACCCCCTCACCACCACAAGTAGTCATTCATAATGCTTTAAATGCCTCCCAAATATTTCAGTCCATGGTAGATAATTTAGACCCCCTAAAAGCCTGGACTATGAATCTCTTGTTCTCGCTCCTTAACTCCTCTTTCCACCTTTTAACTGTCCCCCTCTCAATTCTACCTACCTCTGTGGGATGAGACTCTTACCCTTTATTTCAGGTAACTTTTCTGGCCTATGTACTGTGGTATATCTCTTCCCACGACTAGATATCATCTTGGATTCAGAGCCTATACCTGTCCCTGTGGTGGAAAAGGCATGCTTTTCATGCGCATTCCCCCTTATCCCCTTCTTGGTGGGGCTGGGAATCACTGCAGGGGTGGCCACAGGGGCTGCTGGATTAACCACCGCTGTCACCCTCCATGATAAATTAGAAAATAGATTGATCGAGGATATTCAAGAAGTGTCACAAATCATCCTCACAGTTCAAGAACAGCTTAACTCTCTAGCACAAGTAGTTTTACAAAATCGGAGGGGACTTGACCTCCTTACTGCAGAAAAGGGAGGTCTTTGTGTTTTCTTACAGGAAGAATGCTGCTTTTTCGTCAACCAATCTGGAATGGTGAGGGACCGGATTAAGATGCTCCAAGACAACCTGGAGAAATGGAAACAAGAAATTCTCTCCAATAAGGGGGGGTTCTGGGGTGGAATGGGAGGTTTCTTACCCTACCTCCTTCCCCTCCTAGGACCCCTCACCATGCTGGTACTGGTCCTCCATTTTGGACCCTGTGTTATTAATGCGCTCACTGGTTTCATTCAGAGACAAATCAATAAAATCCGCCTCCATCAAGTAGAAGTCCATTACCATAGGCTGGCCACCCAAGCGCCTGCCTCCCTCTATGGCTCATACCATATTAATGCGCCCTAATCACATCTACTTCCTAATCTCCCCTGCCCTCCATGTGACCAATGACGGGTAAGGCTATGATTTTGTCATGAGATGACCTAAGACAGACGCAGTGCAAACAAACAGGGGCACTGGCAGTCAGAGACGGGTAAGATCCTTACAGATCATAGACCAACCTAAGACAGGCCATGGAGTGGGTCCTCAACGAGCTCAACACATGGTACCCAGTGACGGGTAAGGTCCCCAGAGGAGGACAACCTAAGACAGGGGCCATGATGATCTGACGCTCTTACAAAAACAAAAGGGGGAGATGTTGGGCACTATGTAAAAGATTCTGGCCTAGAGGAAAATGGATAAGCCTAAAGTAAAGTTTCAAGCACTGTCTCTAACTTCCTGCTGAGCATGACACAGCACCTTGCATGGCTGATGCAGTCCTACCTTCCCTGCACCATCCCCACACCCTCCCAATGTTCGTTAGAGGGTTCCACGCATGGTTTCCTTGTGAACAGCTCATGTCTCCATAGCGTTCCTCCTAAACAATACTCTCCTGACTAGAACAGCCCATGTCTCCATAGTGTCCCTCACAAACAATTCTCTCCCGATTAGCACGCCACTGCTGACCTTTACACCTATTGGCTCCCCTGTTGCTACCAGGAAAAGTTTCTTTGGAAAGTCCCTTTCTATTCTTTGGCATTTTCCTATATATACCTGTCTTGATATACAATAAACGAGATCCTGCTTGGACAGCCTCCCGACTCAGTGTGGTGTTTAGTTCCTCTGGCGCCTAGGAGGAAGGGCTGAGTCGTCGACACTCATCATCCCAAGGCTTGTGGAGCTGAGCCATCTCTCCAGCCCCAACCTAAGCCAAGCACAGTATTTTCCAAGAATTTTCATTATTATACTCAGCATGATATACATCCGTTTATTCCCAGAACCTGTTGCAATGCACTGAGCAATACAAGTGTTGAGCCAGTATTTGGGGAATGAAATTAAATAATGTGCAAATACTACCTGAAGTGCAACTTCTGTGATTTTTATTTCACTGAGTGAAATTTCTTTACAAATTTCTTGCTTCCCACAAGTACAATAAAAACTGACAAGTTGGGGCTGGAGAGATGGCTTAGTGGTTAAGGCACATGCCTGAGAAGCCTAAAGACCCCAGTTCAATTCTACAGGTCTCATGTAAGCCAGATGCAGTGGCTAGAGGCCCTGGAGTACCCATTCTTGCTCTCCTTCTCTCTCTTTCCCTCTCTGTCTCAAATAAATAAATAAATAAATAAATAAATAAATAAATAAATAATTTTTTTAAAAACCTGACAGGCTAAGAAAAAGAATTTTACATGTGTCCTATTTTAGGTGCCACTCCTGAAACTGGTAGCATTGATCCACTGAAAGGGCATAAAGGCTAATTCTGGCTTTCTTACCCATTCGAAGCATGCTTGCAACAATTTTGTTATAAAACACCAGATTAGGCTGGGAGAGCAGAATGTCTATAAAACAGGAGCTCATTATGAGTGCACTGAGCTAAATCTGGTGAGGGCAGAGCTGCCCACACGAGTGACAGAGATGGGAAGAATAAGGTGTATTGAGAGAGAGGGGGAAAAAATCATCCCATAAAATGCTCACAGCAAGTTCCCAGAATCAACTCAAGTTTCAAGGAGTCTGTCAGAGAAAATGATATTCCCTTCCTAAGACATATCTCTCTTTTTGGCAACCTCTAGCTTCACATTCCCTTAACGTCACTAAGTTTGGAGGTTGCTCGTTTGAGCAATGCACTGGTTTTCCACTGTCTTGCCTGTAGGTGACACCTCTGGACATGGATTATGGTTACAGTTACCCAGACTGCTTTGCAGAAGCTTGAAGACTGCCACTGTTCAAGGCAGTGGCTCTTCACCGGAGCCGACAGAGATTCCTAGCTGATGGATGGCTAATAGGAGATAAGAGACTGGAACCTATGTCTTCATATCATGTCTGTCCCTGCTGCTGTTCTCACCATTGAGATTCATCTCTGAATGTGGACATGAGCTTTGAGAATGCTTTCTCCTAGGACCATAACACAGGGCTCACTCGGGCTTATTGCAGGTGGGAGCTGGTATGCATTCCTTCTATGCCACCCATGTGCTTTCTCAGCAGTTCAAGGACCTAAAGTCCCTCAGCTCATAAACTATGGGTCTTTACCCAGAAAAAAACATGCAGATCGTGGGTGTGGTCACCACCTGTTCACATGCCAGACCCGTGGCCACACTGCCAATGCACAAGGAGGAAGACATCTTTTGAAACTGTGCCCATGACCAACGGACAATTATCCAACTTCAGCCCACCTAGAGAATTAATCAAAGCTTGCTTCTCAGGTTGGAGAGATTGCTTAGTGGTTAAGGCACTTGTCTGCAAAGCCAAAGGACGCAGGTTCGATTCCCCAGGACCCACATAAGCCAGGTGCACAAGGCGGCACATGTGTGTGTAGTTCATTTACTGTGGCTGAAGGCCCTGGTACACCTATTCTCTCTCTCTCTCTCTCTCTCTTTCTCCATATATATACACATACATACATACATACATACATACATACATACTCTTTCTATATACTTCTTTCTCCCTCTCTCTTTCAAATAAATACAATTTAAAATAAAAGAGTTTGCTGCTCCTGTTTTCTAGCCTGCAGGAGCTTAACCTCCCTTTCCATCATTGCTGTACCCCTTCCTACCATAACACTCACCAGTGTTTTCATAAAAGGAACCAGGTATTGTTCTATGCTTTGTATACAGTTACAATGCAGGAAGAATAGAAGATTACTAATATATATGAGAATAACATATAACGTATAATAAGTAATAATGATGCCATGAGTCTTTACATAGACTAAACATCTACTAAGTATCTATTCTTCATTAAAGGCCTGAAGATCACTTTCTCAATGTCCTTCACAGTTACTGAGATTTTTTTTAACGTGTTCTTCTTCAGACAGCTTGGTTTATCATCTCCTTAGTTACCCCATTAAGATTTTCCTTATTATTGCCTTGAGTCATATAAAACATTCCTTGATCATTGATCCCTTCAATTTTAGAGGCATTTTCTACTTAGCATGCCCATTTTTGTATATTCTTTTAAATCTTTCTAAAAATTAGACTAGCTGGTGTTTCCATAATTTAGTAAATTTTCATTCCTTATATTTTTAACATTCTGTTTCTGCTTCTTACGCCCTGTTGGATAATTTCAGTTGACCTGGACAGGTAACCTGGAGTGGGGTCTGTGGTCCTGAGATATTTTCTGCAGATGACTGACAGGTGCAGCTATAATCTGTGCTGGCCTGGAAGGGAGCTCAAGATTTGACTATGCTTCTATTAGCCCTCTGACGTCTACATGTTATATCAGACACAGTGCTCCATGCTGCTGGATCTTAGTACCTTTAGGATACATTTCTATGGTTTGAATGTCCCCTTGTAACTGCTGTTGAAACTTTATCATTCTAGCAAGATTGAGAAGTGAGACCTCTAAGAGATGTCAAGGTGCTGAAGCTCTGTTCTCAAGTGTGCATTAATACCATCTGGAACAGACAGCTTCAGGTTCACTGAGATGAACTTCCAGACCAGGCAAAGTTATGGAGGAAGGGATATTTATTGAAGCTTACAGGTTCAGGGGAAGTTCCATAATGGCAGAAGAAGCTGGCCTGCTTTCACAGGATCAAACACAGAGAGCAAAGCCACAGGCCAAAAGCCACACAGCACAGCACACCTCAGGAACTCCAGCTAGGCACACTTTGCATATCTTTAGATTGAAATCCTAAACCCACCACCACACCTTAAGATCCACCCAGAGACACTGCCTTCAGCCAGGTGGCTGCAGATGTAAAATACAAACTAATAAAACACTGAATATATTGGGGGTCATCTATTCAAACTACCACACCATCTATTAGTCCTTTTTTTGTATTATTTCTATGACCAAATGCCTGACATAACACCTTAAAAGAGGAGGAGAAATTTATTTTGGCTCGTGGTTTCAGAGGTGTCTGTCCATCATGGCAGGGAGGAAGTGGCCAAGTGGTTCACATCATGGTGGCAGGAAGCAGAGAAAAGAGCCTAGAGGAGGATGCTAAGGACAAGACACAAACCCACGGGCAGGTCTCCAGTTCCCTTTTTCATCCAGCAAGACTCCACTTCATCATTTCCCAGTATGCCATCAGATCTGGAACCATCTGGGATAACCCGTTCATTAAGGCATGATCTAATCATGTTGAAACCCCACTCCAGACATCACAGACAGAGGGGTGCTTTACAAAATGCTTGGGTGTTTAATTTGATCATTAACAGCTGAGATTAACCATCACATGACATGATTGCGGAAGTGTTTAAATGGTAAATTCCAACATGTTCTGTCCCCCTTCCACTCTCTTGCTCATCTCTAGTTCTCTTTTTATCTATCTTGAACTCACTGGCCCTTCTGCGATGTCTTGACTCAACATGAAGCCCTCACCAGTTTCCAGAACTGTCACCAAGTAAACTTCTGTTGTTTATAAGTTACCAGGATGCATGTGTTAGAGCAGAAAGTAAAACGGACCAAGGCACATATAGAAGATGGTGGTTGCCAAGAGCCTTGCTGGGCTGCTGAGAGAAACAGCTACTGCTTTCCTTGTGAGAGTCAAGCTGATGACCTGGTACCCTGCCCCAAGAGCCAGAGCTTCTGGGAAGGCCACCTCCTAACCCCACCTGTTTGAATGTGCCTTAACTGAAATTCTCTGTCCTCTCATTCTCTGGGCCATAGCCTGTAGCTGCCCAGTGGGAATCCAGCCATGCAGAGATTGGCTAATGCTCCATAGGTCGCAGTCCCTATGAGACTCAAAGCCTCTTTAAACTCCAGCACCCACTCCCTTTTACCCTATGACCATCGTCCAGAGTTGACCAGGGTTGGGTCGTAGGTGTTTCCAGAGTGACATATTGGATTTTCACTGAATTTTCTTCCCTTTTGTATACATATAATTAAAGAGCCAGCCGGGCATGGTGGTGCATGGCTTTAATCCCAGCACTCGGGAGGCAGAGGTAGGAGGATGGCTGAGAGTTCGAGGCCACCCTGAGAATACATAGTTAATTCCAGTCAGCCTGGACCAGAGTGAGACCCTACCTCGCAAAACAAAACAAAACAAAACAAAACAAAACAAAACAAAAAAACAAAAAAGATCCAAATCCGAGACCATCACTTGATCTGTGCTGTACCAACAAGGGCCCTCTGCTTCTACCACTTCCAGGGAAGATTTGTCTGTAGGTCAACCTCCCTTTGTTTCCAATTCCTGGAGAATAAACAGTTAGTGGTAATCACTTAGGAAGCCCTCTTTCAGGCTCACCTTCCCCCTGAGGCTAGGCAGAAGGAGGAGGAGGAGGCACCATCCCACAGTGGCACCAGGGAGAGGCACTGAAAATGACTTCCTTGGTAAGGAAATCCAAGTAGCCCAAGCCCCACATTCCGCCTCCCCCAAAAGTATATTTAATACTTTTTAAAAATCTTATCACACAAGGCCCAACCAGCATGCTATTATCCACCCAGCCTCTGCTAACATTGCCAAGGATGATGACTTGGCACCATGAAGTTGGATGATTCACTTCAGCTCAGTCAGCACGCTTGTCTGCTCCAGCTGCCTGGAGAGGCCAAGGACTTCCTGCCTCCAGGGTATGTACCGTCACAGGGGAGCTCTCTGCGTGTGGGGCAAGCTTCCCACCATGTCCTCAGTAGTTTACTCCACAAACTTCTACGTTTTAATGTAACATTTCTCAGTTGCGTCTCATACTTCTTTCACTGGGGTGAAAAGGTGAGGATAATTATGTCCATGTTTGATAACGGTGGAAAAATAAGCCAAGAACCTGAAGCTTTGCTGCAGTTTAAATAGGAAATCCCTTAAACACTCATGCATTGAAGACTTAGCCCTCCACTGCTGGATTTGGCCTCTGAGAAATGAGGGGATCATGGGTTGTACTGACACATCCCTGGGTTAATCCCTTGAAGGATTCATAATCTGATGGGCATTATTGGATCGTGGTGGGAACTGGGAGGTGGGGCCTGTGTGAAGTAACTGCACATCTAAGTTTGTAGCAAGCTGCTCGGCCTGCCATTTGTATTCCTCTCAGATGACTCCAGAAACCCCTTGGTCTGTCTCCTAGAAGATTCTGGGACCTATGCCATCTTTGGTCTCTGCTTCTGTTTTTTGTTGTTGTTGTTGTTGTTGTTGTTGTTTGAAGAAAGGTCTTACAATGCACCCCAGAATGTTCTTGACCTGGTCATCCCCCTGCTGATGCTTAGGGAGGGCTGGGATTATAGGCATGTATCACCATACTCAGCTTACTGCTCCATTTTGGGGAAATCAGCTGGAACCTGGGCTGGAGATCTATTCACCTAGATGAACCACCGGCATCAGTCCCTTGCTTGACTATTTTTATTTTCATCTCCATGACAAGACTTCACAGGAAGATGGTTCTGAGTTGATGAGCCTCCTCCCCACAATGTTCACAAAAAAAGCAGCACCATCGCTTCTCCCCACAAGGAAATCATGAAGACGTCTCTCCAAAGGGAAAAATGAACATAGCCCTGGTCATGTAGTAAGTCCATGGGGTACTTGAAGACTGAGATCATGTGCAGAATAGACAAGGTCGCTTATGGGAGTGAAAGTACTTTGTCATTTTTGACAACTTGAAAATGCTTTGGTTAGAAGGTAATATGATATCAAGAGAAAAGAGGGGAATTTTCTATATTTCTATGCCTTCTGAATTCTCTTTCACAATGGGAGGAACTTGCACATCTTCTAATAAAGTCCAGGCTGTCAAAAGCTGAAATTTCAACCCCAATAACTCAACCATGCTCTTTTCTACAAAAGCATCACTTAACATCCACCTCTGGGCCTCAGCTTTGCCAGACGAAAAATGGGGAGCTCTTTTTAACTGAAGTCAGGAATCTAGTTTAAGTTTGCATTATCACCCACACTGTTTTCTTTATGCATTTCCAGCTCAGCAGGATGCTGTTGTGTAGGGAAGAGCATGCACTGGATCCAGAATCATGGGCTTACATCCTGGCTTTGCCATCTTCAAGCTGTCTGACCTTGGAGAAGGCATGCATTCGCTCTGAGAATCTTTTTTTAAAGTGAAGTGATAGTAAAAATGTTATGACAATTTCAAAGGGACATGTTTCACTGTGAGAAATTCACTGTAAATCTACCTGCTCTGTGAAGATGAAGATCTTAGAACAACTCTAAGAATAGAGACTTTAGTCCAATTTGTTCTATCTTTACTTGTTCTTGCTTTTAAAAATCATTTTTTAAGAGCTGGAGAGATGGCTAGTGGTTAAGGCGCCTGCTTGCTAAGCCTAAGAACCCAGTTCCAATCTCCAGGTCCCACGTTTAGCCAGATGCAAAGTGACGCAAGGGCACAATGATGCACTTGCCCACAAAGGGGGCATCTGGATTTTGTTCACAGCAGCTGAGAGACTACTGGCGCACCCATTCTCTATCTGTCTCCCTCTCCCTCTCTCTCTCTCTGTCTGTCTCTGTGTCTCTCTCCAAAAATAAAAAAAAAAAATCATTTTTTAAAACACAAATTGTTCTCCCTAACAAAACTATTTTGTGACAAGCTCCTGCTTTTGTCTTTTTCAGAAATGAAGTAGAGGCTGGAGTGATGCTGTGAGCATCTCACGTGTGAAAAAATGGAATACCCTGCGCCAAGAGTACTTCCTTGGCACATGTAGCTGCTGACAGAAACAGCTCTGAAAAACCTGTCCTTTTGTGATATATATATATATATATATATATATATATTCTCCATACATACATTGGTAAAGTAAACAAGGGATGACGGCAAAGCCTTGTACTCTGAGATCCCTGTATCTTCAAAGAAAGATCTTTTCACAGGAAGAAGACACACTGGTGATCTTGCGAAGGTTACTACCTAGGTAATCTTACATTTCAAGACAGCCTTTAATCTCATGTGGTACTGGAGTTTTTATGATATATGTCTGACCCTACGCTCAGCCATCCCTTTCCAACAAGCTGATTAAAGAGACAAGTATATAGCCCAGGCTGGTCTTGAACTCACGATCTTTCTAACTCAGCATCTTGAGTGCTGGGATGCTGGGCATGTGCCACCATCTTAACATGGCCACAGTAGAAAGAAGAAAAGACACAGTTGATGTGGGGTTTGAGTCCTCACAGGGATTATGTGTCCATAAAGATACAAGAGACTCCAGGCCAGTGATCCCCAACTTTCAGTCCTTGTCCAATTTATCAACGAATTAAAAACTTGGAGTCAGAGAAGGGTAAATTATGAATGATGACATTTATTTTAGGGAGGGTTAGGAGGGAAAGCAAAGCAGCAAAGCCCAAGCCAAGAGAATCCCTCCCCAGCGCCATTCCCAGCCTGGCTGAGGACAGGAAAAGAGAACGAACAACTTCCCCACATAGAGAAGATGGGGAATGTGCTCGTCACACACACATGTGGGAAGCAAGCAAGAAAGCCCTTAGGCAAAAAGAAATTCTCCCTGTTCCCACATAGGCTGGGAAGGGGGAGGGGAGACCACAAAGATCCCCCTCTTGCAGGGAAAAAGCCAGCCAAGAGTGCAGTAAGGGGCCAAGAGCTTACAAAAGGGCCCCAAAACCAAGAGGAGCTAAGTGGATTGCACATACATGTTTCAGACCCCTGGATCAGGCAAGGTGGCCTCCACGTTTCTAGCTAACTATCGATCAGAAAGGAAAGGTCACTCTGCTCCTAATCCATATCACAGGGAAGCGTCTACGTCCATGTTTCAATAGAAACTAAGAGGCATGCGCAACTAAGCAGTCCTGGTCAAGGGATGATCCTGCTCACCACTGACACATCATTGTCCAGGCTCCTGGCTCTCCATCTGTCAACAAGTTGTCAGCGCTGGGAGAAATCTCTTCCCTAGAGACAAGCCCCCCTCTTGCTGACACCAGGGCCCTCGTCTTTTCCTTCCCTACCGTGAGACTTCTGAGGAAATTCCAGCTGGTTGGGATCCATTGCCTCACTGCTCTGATAGATGAACAGAGGGGCACAAGTGTCTGTCTTTAGCAAATCTTCTCTCCTGCGTTGACCAGTTCTGAGAGTGGTGGAGACTCTTGAACTAGTGGCTCTCACGTTCTCGCTGTCTTGTGACTCACACAGAATTGACAAGTGCAGACTTGGCAAAAGGGCAAGTTGAGCAAGGTTTATTTTAGGAAAGAAAGTAAGGCAGAAAGCTCCCGAGATGGGAGGAGTCCTGAGCAGGTAGTCCACGTGGTGACTTGGGCTGGCATTTCTTATACCCTTGGGGGTGTGAGTTAGGCATTGAGTTGGGAGGAGCTTAACTGGTTAAGTTTAAATGTATATAGAGGAACTTGATTGGTTTGTAGGGTCCAGGAGAAGAGTGCAGACTTGGGATGGGCTCACAAATGGTGGGAAAGTCCACAACAAATTCCTAGGGAAGCTGTCCCAGATTGCCATCTTGATAAGTCAGCTGTTAGATTCACGCTGGAGTTGTCTTCTCATCTCACCAGGTCAGGCTGACACCTGTGTTCTTTTAGATCTGTATCCTGAACTACCTACAAAAGAAGGCCAGCTTGCTTCTAATCTCTATCGTTAGGCTTGGAGTCATTGAAGGACAAACCCCACATCCAGTCTCCTCCATCACATTGATCTGAGAGATGGCATGATTGCTCCTCCATATGACACCATATGAAAGGGTCGTGGCTGGAAACATCAGGGACTTTTTGTTTAGGTCCATTAAGGAAGAGCTATGACCTCCTGATCAGAGGAACAAAGTCCTCAGGTCCTGGGTGTCGGTCACTCAACTGGTCAAGAAACCACCTCTCACCTATATGCTAAAATGAAAAGGAGGAGGGGCTGGGGCGGTGGCTCAGCAGTTAAAGGCACTTGCTTGCAAAGCCTGACGGCCTGGGTTCAATAACCTAGTACCCACATAAGCCAGCTGCATAAAATGTTGCTTAAGTCTGGAGCTCCTTTTCAGTGGCAAGAGGCCCTGGTGCACTGATTCTTCACTCTCTTCCTCCCTCTCTCTCTCTCTGCTTGAAAATAAATAAATAAAATATTTTTAAAAGAAGGGAGAAATATTTTTCCCTTTGAGATAAGATCCTATACTCTCAGCCTCAAGCCCCTGATCCAGCAACCTCTTCTCTCTCTTTTGGGGGATTCTTCCCAGAAAGACTCTCCTGGGAGTCTTTTTCTATATTTCTTATTAAAGTTCACTTTTGCCTTGCTCGTGCCCTTCTCCACATTCCTTAATTTCTCTTTGGCACGCAGCATGAACTGGAAAGTCACTAACTTGCAGTGGACCTAGTGACCACTGAATTGTCCAGCACCTTAGCTACTGGGGTCAAGGCCATGGAGGAAAGCCCCATGGCCCTAAAACCTACATCAATCCCCCCCCCCATCCCTACTTCCCCTTGCAGTGGCTTTGAGGCTTCTAGCCTCAGACAGACAGCCACACTCTCGGTACAGGTGGCACGCCCTCCCTGAAACAGCTTTTGCTTTCCCATGGACTCCCTGTTGTCTCCAAGCTGTGAACTCACAATCACTACCTTCTGGAGGCTCCAGCTCTGCCTCTGCCACAACAGATGCTGTTTGGGAAGAGTTGAAGCAAGTGCTGTAAATATTGGTGGAGAACTTGACTCGCATGGTTGGCGAAGCTCAGCAGACATGATCGCTCGGGAAAGAGTTTCCTGGGTATGGGAAATACAACAGAAATAGGATCCTGCAAGCTGTTCTTTGACTCTTCCCCAGGCACAGTTAATTTTGTTCTAGAAAACTCTGAGTAGGTGTCTGAGTCCCCTCCCCTTTTCCTTCCTTAGCGTGACACTCCTGGGGAAATTCCAGTCCCTTGGGGTCCATTGTCTCAATACTCTGATAGCTGAAGAGAGGGGCACAAAGGTCTCTCTTTAGAATGTCCCTGACAGTCCCAGAGAAGTGTGCAAGATTTCCCAGAACCACAGGGTTAAAAAAACAACAACAACAAAAAAAAACGTGGTCTCATGGATCCTACGCTGACCTCAAAATTCACTGTAGAGCTGAGAAGGACCTGGGACTTCTGACCCTCCTGCTTAAGGGCTGGGATGACAGGGATGTGCTGCCACGCCCAGTTTATTTGATACTGGGGATCAAACCCTAGGTTTCATGTATGCTGGGTGTGCATTACCATTAAGCTACATCCCAAGCCCCCCCCCCAGCAACATTTGTGTTGCATATGTCTAGGTTGAGAACATTCCTGAGAACAAAGATTGCTAATGCTCTCTGCCTACCTGCATCCCCAGGATCCATGTCAATACGCCAGTCGTGGTGGCACTCACCTGTAACCCCAGCACTGAGGAGGTGGAGGTAGGAGGAGTCCTAAGGCCCTCTGAGCTGCTAGTCTAGCCTGACTGGTGAGCCTCAGATCACTGAGGACTGTCTCAAAATGCTGTCCCAAAAAAGGGTGGATGACATTCCTGAGGATGACTCTGAAGGTTGTCCTCAGGCCTCCACACACACCCACATACACAAGCACACATGTGCACCTGCACACACACAAGCATGCACACATATACACACAAAACACACACCCACACACACAGGCTGGAGAGATAGCTTAGCCGTTAAGGCACTTGCCTGCAAAGCTGAAGGATCCAGGTTTGATTCCCCAGGAACCACATAAGCCAGATGCACAAGGTGGCGCATGCATCTGGAGTTCGTTTGCAGTGGCTGGTGGCCCTGGCATACTTTTTCTCTCTCTTCTCTCCGCTCTCTCTCTTTCTCTCTGTCTCAAATAAAGAAATATAAATAAAATATCTTAAAACATATATTGAGAGAGAGAGAGAAGAAATGTTCTGCATTGGACCTCTTGGTGTTCACAGTGGATCAGGCACTCCATATCTCTCATAAAGCTCACTCTAAGCAAATGAATGTGGCTGCTGAGTGTCTTTGTTCAGGGTGACATTTTAGCAAAATGCACAAAAGATGGGCCGGTGCCATGATGAAGAGGGAGGGATGGAGTGGGCGCACCGTGCACTCATGTGGCCTGGCAGAGACAAGGAGTGAAGCTGTGACCAGGTAGGAGGAGCGCTTGAGAAAAGAAAAGCTGCGAGAGCAGCAGAACCAGGGCAAAGCAAAAGTTCTGAGCCAGGTCACTAAACATGGGTTTTTTACTAAATCCAGCTGTAAAGAAATGGGTGTAAAGAGATAAAAACAAACAGTGTATTTAGTGAATTGCCGCCAGAAGAAATTATCACAGAGAGCCGGGGAGATGGCTCAGATGTTAAAGGCACTTGCTTGCAAAGCCTGGTGGCCTGAGTTTGATTCTTCAGTGCCCATGTAAAGCCGGATGTCCAAAGTGGTGCATGCATCTGCAGTTTGTTTACAATGGCAGGAGACCCTGGCTCACCTATACACACACACTCCTTCCTTGCAAATAAATAAAAAAATATATTTTTAAAAAATAAATTATGGGCTGGCGGGATGGCTTAGTGGTTAAAGGCACTTGCTTGCAAAGCTTGATGGTCCAGGTTTGATTCCCTAGTACCCACATACAGCCAGACGCACAAAGTGGCACATGTGTCTGGAGTTCATTTGCAGTGGCAAGAAGCCTTCTTGGCATGCCCATTCAGCAGCCCCCCCCTCCACTCTTGCAAATGAATAAATAAATTTTTTAAAATATTTTACTTTTATGTTGTTATGTTGTATGAGAGAGAGAGAGAAGATGAGCATGCCAGGGCCTCTAATCACTGCAAACGAACTCCAGACACGTGTACCACCATGTGCATCTGGCTTATGTGGGTTGTGGGGAATCAAACCTGGGTCCTTAGGATTTGCAGGCAAGCACCTTAACCACTAAGCCATCTCTCCAGCCTGAATAAATAAAAATATTTTTTAAAATAAATTATTACAAAGTTAGAGACTTACAACACCACCAAACTACTCTCTTCCAGGTCTGGAAGTCAGAAGCATAACATCAGTTGCACAGACTGAAGCCAAGGTGTCAACACGGCTCCTTCTTACCAAAGGTTCTAGGGAGAGTCCACTTCTTCGCATTGCTGCATCTCATGATGACCTAGATCCCTTTGTGCCCTTCCATTGTCTCCAAAGTCCATCACTCCAGGCTCAGCTGCTGTTGTCTCGCTGTCTTGTCCTTTGGCGACCTTCTCCTGAGCCTCTCACATGGACGCATCATATCAGGCTCACTCAGACAACCCAGAAGAATCTGTGGACCCCGAACTTAATCACAGTCTGAGATGCAGAAGAAGCCAGAGTGTTTTCCTCTCCTCTCACCCAACAATCAATGTCTCTGTGACCCCAGATTTGTGGGGCCACAAAATTCTCCAGGGGTCATCAGCTACATGCCTTCTAATTGACAGAGTCATACACCATGGGTCACATTCAACGTGGCAACAGGAAAAGCTTTATAAAAGGGCCAACTTTGGAGCCATCCGGAGAGATGTCTCAGAGGATCAAGTACTTGCTGCGCAGGCATGAGTGCCTGAGTTTAGATCCTCAAACTCATGTCAAGAGCTGGACACTGAAGTGGTCATCTGTAATCCTAGAGTGTCGATGGCAATGCGGAAAGTGGAGACAGGAGATTGCCTGGAAGCTCACAGGACAACCACGCTGACTCGGACTCAAAACTATTAGATGGTATAAATTTCAGTGTTTTATTGTATATACATTTTCTGCTTTTATAAAAACGTAATGGTTTAGTTACAGAAAACAAAAACTTACTGTTTTCCTACCATCATTCCTTAGTATGTAAATATCAAAGTAGTATATTTTTGGATTGGATTGTGGTAGGATATTTGATATTAAAAATTGTTTGAGTTGTTGCCTGGAAATTCCATAGAAAAAAAAAATTTATTCAATGGGGTTTGGCTTGCCATTAGGATAGAATTTCCAAGAACTTCTGGAAGGGCCCTAAACATAATTCTGCCATTTTACACTATATTTATGCAAAGCAGCATTGTGAGGATTGCCCAATAAAAAAAATCAAAATATCATTCAACTCCCAAAATGTTGAAGATCCTCTACATCCTGCAGCATCAACATCTCTATATAAAAATCTTTATATATGCCGGTCGTGGTGGCGCACGTCTTTAATCCCAGCGCTCGGGAGGCAGAGGTAGGAGAATCGCCATGAGTTCAAGGCCACCCTGAGACTACATAGTGAATTCCAGGTCAGCCTGGACCAGAGTGAGACCCTACCTTGCAAAACCAAAAAAAAAAAAAAAAAAAAAAAAAAAAAAAAGAAAAAAAATCTTTATATAAAAATAAATAAGCATATCCATCTCCTTAGTATGCAAACTTCCTATTAGTCTTTATAAAATGGTAAATTGATATGCATACCAAAGTATTATTCCAAAATAAATTTCTTTATGATTTATTATCAGTAAATGTTTGATTTGCATAACTATTTATATCTATATACCCAGGGCTGTGCAAAAATTTCTTGGGGGAAAGGGGTTGCAAGTGGAAAAAGTTTAAGAATCCTTGCTCCAATTCAACTGGATTCTGTATAAGAGTGAACGATATAAACACTGGCTGGAAACTAATGTGATTAGAATTGTGTGGCACTGCCTTAGGGTCAGGCAATCTGATTAATGTAGAAAACAGTGAGGCCAGGCCAGGCTCTCCCATATTTGGAAACTGCCAGGTAGTTTTGCAAGTCAATGGTTTGCTATGAGCAATATAATAAATTGCACTTTAGCCACATGAGGAAAAGTAAGTTGGATCCTGACTCACATAGCATGAGACAAAATCTTTTTTATGTGTCGAAGAAATTTAAAAGTGAAAGGAAATACAATAACTCTTGTCAGAAAATACAGAATATCTTGGGCCTGGAGAGATTGCTTAGTGGTTAGCGCTTGCCTGTGAAGCCTAAGGACCCTGGTTCGAGGCTTGATTCACCAGGACCCACATATGCCAGATGCACAAGGTGGAGCATGCACCTGGAGTTGGTTTGCAGTGGTTGGAGGCCCTGGTGTGTCCATTATTTCTCTCTCTTTCATTCTGCCTCTTTCTCTCTCTGTCACTTGCAAATAAATAAATAATAAGAAAATAAGAAAAAGAAAATACAGAATATCTGTATGGGCTTGTGCAGGAATACAGAAGTCACAAAAGGCATCGATGGTGAGAACAAAAGAGAGATAGATTGATAGATGTTTTGACATGGCAATTATATACTTGAGATCCAGAAAGACAGAAATTTATAAAGGAAGAATAAGTTACACACTGGAAGGAAACATTCATAGCTCGTGAAATTGGCAAGGAAATGCTATGTAACACATATGAAAGACTCCCCAAAACGCGTAAAAAACAGAAAACTCAAAGGGAAGATATGTAAAAAATCCAAAGTAGGCATATTCTTATGGAAAGATAACTGTATTGGAAATAAACATATGAAAGAAGTTCCATATCATTGACGCCCATTAGGTAATGCAAATTAGGTTCATGAGACAGAGACATTCTTATTTTAAAATATTTTATTTTTTAGTTATTTGACAGAGAGAAAGAGGGAGAGAGAGAGACAGAGAGAGAAAGAGACACGGAGGCAGAGAATGACAGAGAGAAAAAGACAGGGAGGGAGAGAATGGGCGCACTAGGGCCTCCAACCACTGCAAACGAACTCCAGATGAATGCACCACCTTGTGCATCTGGGGAATCAAACCTGGGTCCTTTGGCTTTGCAACCCCAGGGACATTCTTACACACACACATGCACGCACACAGGATCAAACTCAGGTTCTCAAACGTACTAGGCAAGTGCTCTATCTTTGAGCTATATCTCCAGCCAATTTTTGTTGATTTTTTAAGGGTATCTTTCTTTTTTCTTATTGTTGTTGTTTTTATTCTTTTTAAATTTTGAGACAGTCTTGTTATATTGCCAATGCTAGCCTTGAACTTGCTCTGTAACCCAAACAGACCTTGAACTTTTCATCTTTGAGATTCAGCTTATGAGGAGCTGGTATTTCAGATGTGCACCACCAGGTCTGGCTTATTTTATACTTCTGTTATCAAAACTTGAACTATCTTGAGGCATGATAGAAAGACCAGGAGAATAATGGGGACATGGAACTCTTCACCTGGAGGTCTAGTTGAAGCCTCTCACTAGCTGAGAACCAAGAATTTCAATCCAACTTTAGCTGAAGTCTTTCTCCTTTCCCAACTCTAAACCTACAATTGTCTAGAACTGGCATCCAAAACCCTTTACAGCACATGAACATGCTCTAAAGTGCTGTGTAACCCTAGTGGCTCCTGATTTTACCTTAAGAGAGTATCATCCTATCCAAGGAATCTTTGGGGCCACTCTACAACCTCATTTATAGATGGGGAGGGAAAAATATGTTTCTTAGTAGCTCTTTAATAGAACTTGAGAGCCACCAAAATGGTATAGAAGGCTAATGCTGAGACATTCAAGTGCAACTGTCTCTTGAGAAGTCCTTGCCTACCCTTTGTGGTTCTTAAACCCAAACCTCTCTTTCTTTCTAACCTTTTAATTGCCGGGTATGGTGGTACATGCCTTTAATCCCAACACTTGGGAGACTGAGTTAGGAGGATGGCTGTGAGTTTGAGGCCACCCTGAGACGACATAAAAAAATATTAAATTAACTGTGACTCTTTTGTGAGAAGCCCACACCTAAGCTCTCAGTTGTTTCTCATATTTTCATCCTGAGAACTTCATTTTTCCCCCCTGGGGCTTAAAATCTCTATTAAGTTCTCTTAATAAACTCTGACTCTGGTTCATACTGGCTCATCCTGAAATTATTTTCTGTGTGGAAGCCAAGGATCCATTTTTACCTCAGTTGAGGTCCATCACAGATTAAGTGAACTCCTTAGGCTGCTGTGGAGACAGAGCCGCACTGTGCCCCACCCCCCCTACAGCTGACAATCTAACAATACTATCCTGGCACCTACAGGTATTACAAGAAGCGTCCACTACAGGTACCTACTGCAATGTGTGTTTAGGCAGTGAGAGTTGGTATGGGATTGTGGGCTGTCCCCCCTCTCATTCCTAACTCCCAATAACAAAGAATGTGCCCTTATTGGAGGTAATCGAGTTAAAATGAGGTCATTGACGTGGTCCTTAATTCAATATGGTTGATGTTTTCATAACAAGAGAAAACGTGGAGACAGGCGTACACATCTTAGAGAGGGAAATGAGAGGTCACCGTGGACAAGCCAAGGAGAAGGCATGGAACCGCTCTTCCTCGCAGTGCTCAGAAGCAATCACCCCTTTTAACCTCTTGATTTTGGACTTCTAGCCCCTAGCTTCAAGCAGCAAGCAGTTCCTTTATTACAGTGCCCCTGGCACCCTGGCGCCCTAACAAACTACATCAGATGGAACTCTCCTTTTTTTAAGCCCGTCTGTCTCTCTCAGGCCCAGAAGGGGAGATTGGGCAAGGCGTGGGAGGCAGAGTCAAAAGTTCTGAAACGCAGGGCGAGATTCCTACATCTGACCTCTTCATCCTTCCTCCCACAGAGTCAAGGGCAGGGTCCTGTCATGGGTCTCTAATCCTGCACTTCAGCCCGGGCCTGCACACACCTGATCCCGCGCGAGGTGGGGGTTGAATGAAGACATCTTCCCCTTCCCTTCACAGCATCCCCTTCCTCCATCCTTGGTGCAGGGGAAAACTAGCTAGAGAGACCGAGTTCTCACAAAGCTTCCCAAGGTGTGCGGGGAGCAAAGGCCAGGGTGCAGAAGGGTCGGTGTCAAATAAAATAATAAAATAAAATAAAATAAATAAAATAATAAAATAAAATATAAAATATAAAATAAATAAAAATAAAATAAAATAAAAAAAAAATAAAATAAAATAGAGCTGGGGGTGATGGCGCACGCCTTTAATTCCAGCACTCAGGAGGCAGAGGTAGGAGGATCGCTGTGAGTTCGAGGCCACCCTGACACTACATAGTGAATTCCAGGTCAGCCTGGGCTAGAGCGAGACCTTACCTTGAAAAACCAAAAATAAAATAAATAAAATAAATAGAAATACACCGGGATCTAGGAAGCCAGCTCCCGCAAGGCTGGACCCGCGCCCCGCGCGCGGACACGGAACTCTTAGCCGCTCTCGCCCTTCCTCCCGGCTGGAGGCCCAGCGAGGCTGAGCCGCTGCCCGCCGGTGTCCTCCGCGCCCGGCCGCCAGGCGGCGCTGCCCAGCTCGCCATGCTGGGCTTCTCGCTCCGGGTGGGTTCCGGGCGCCAGGCGGGAGGATGCCCGGGGACGTGGGCCAGAAACCTGCCGCCCGGCTCGGCTCCGCGGCCGCCCGGGGAGGGTGGGGGAGGCGGCGGGCCAGCGGCCGGCCATGGCCTGAACCCGGACGCTCGGGGCGGGCTGGCCTGGGCTGGGCTGGCCTCTAGACACACGGGTCCCGGGGCGGGAGGACCAGGCTTGCGGACCCGTCCCGAGTCGTCGGTGGGGACGTTCACGGAACCGGCTGTCCTGGCCGGGTGCAGGGTGGTGGAGTTGGAGGTGGTTGCTAGGAGACTGGCCACGCCCCTGGCAGGTGAGTCCCCGGGAGAGGGATGCTGAGTGGTGTCCAGGCTCTAACTAAGGTCAGTCGTGCTAACCCGAAGCAGAAGTGAGTGTGAGGAGTGGAGAGGTGAGCCTTGTGGCCAACGCTAGTCTCAGGACACCACAGCCATCCCCTCCCTGGGCAAGGGTCGTCTTTCCAGATTGCATGTTACATGTCACCACCTCTACGTCTGGAGGAGGGGGCCTCCCAAGCCTTTTCATCTGTTGCCATAGCTGGTCAGGATGAAGGCAATGGGCAGAAAGGACCAGGAGGGCAGAAAGGACCAGGAGTCATTGATGAGCTCTGGGGCCAGGGTCAGGCCTTGGTCCAAGGGGCCTGACTGCCACCAGCTGATCTCACTTAGCCTCTAGCTGGTTTAGGCTTAGCTGCCTTCTGGTAGTACCTTCTCTCTTGTCTGCCCATTTCTTTGTGACACAGCTTTGGAAGTGGTATTGGCTGGGAAAGATGTACCATGTGTGGAGCTGTCCTGCCCAGGTGGGATGAAACTTGAGGTGTGTGTTCACACTGTGTCTGCTAGGACCCGTCCCTGCTACTGGTCATCACTGTGGTGGGAGCCACCATGCTCCTACTGGCCCTGAAGAGTGTGAACTCCAGGAGGAAGGATGTCACCTTGCTGGACTCCAATGCCAAGTACCCCTTGCCCTTGATTGAGAAGGAGGTAGTGGAAGCAGGGGAATGCTGGCTGGGAAGGTGAGGCGGGTGGTCAACTCAGGGTCCATTGGAATACCTTTTCCGGCATCTGAGCTGCCCAACAAACGTCCTCCAGAGCTGACAGAATCTGACTGTTTTGTTTGACTAGCACCTCAACCACAACACCCGGAGGTTCCGCTTTGGACTGCCCTCACCGGACCACATCTTAGGGCTTCCGATAGGTGAGTGGGGTTTGGGGTCAGTTCCAGGCATGGGGCCTTTGGAGGCTAGATGCTCTGCACCTATCAGAAACAGGTTTCCAGCCTTGTGGTACACAAAGGTTGTACTAATACTCTGAATAAAGTGAGGGAGGTAGGCAGACAGGCTTGGGAAAGGTACCCGTTTCTTCACGGCTTATTTTGGACTGCCACAAACATGGTGCCTTGTGTACTGAAAGGAAGCCTAGAGTCAGAAAGCCTAAGATCTTATTGAAGGCCCCTGTCTGGGCAAATCCTTCAACCTCTCTGATCTTCATTCTATGAAATGGGATGTCTGTGTATCTTCATTACGTTAGAGGGTAAAGTGATGGACGGATGTGAAAATTCAGACTCTGCTATGCACACGGGAGGAATGAAAGAACGGATGTTCACCTGTAGTAAGGTGGAAAGCCCAGAATATGTGGGAAGTCGTGAGGGAAGGCACGTACCCTGTGTGGATTTTCTGAGGAAGCACCAACTGTGGGTACCAGCTTTAGCCAACCTTGAATTCTGAGTTGACCCACCTCTAGCCAGTGAGTTGGTCATTATGAGGAGGTGGGTGGCCTCAGGGCCTAGGGGTCCAGGGAAGCGTTGTCCAGACTGCTGATGCTGCTTGCTTCCCTGTAAAGATCCTAACCCTGGCCCTGTCATCATATGCACAGAGAAAACCATGACCTCAACTCTGCCAGGTGATGAAATGACAGCTTCCCAGTATGTCACTTCCTCACCTGACAGAGTACCCCTTAGCCTGCTTGTTGCCCCCTCATTCCCCTGTGTCTAAGAGTGCTGTGTTGTGTGGCCTTCCAGCCTTCTGTCTGGCCTATCATTGGTCCTGTTGGTAGGAAGTGGTAAAAACATGAAAAATCTTGACAGGTGAAATTTCTTAGAAATTGTTCTGACCCACTTTCTGCTTCTAGCTGGTATTCTTCAGTGATTGACCCTTATAACCAGTCAGGTCATGGTCAGCCACTAAGCCAACGGGTTGCATGTTTCATGGCCCCTCAAATATCCAGGTTTGGGCTGGAGAGATGGCTTAGCGGTGAGGGCGCCTGCCTGCCAAGCCTAAGAACTCCAGTTCGATCCCCAGATCCCATGTTTAGCCAGACACAAAAAGTGACGCAAGGGCGCAATGACGCCCTTGCCCACAAGGGGGCACAAGCGTCTGGAGTTCATTCACAGTGGCTGAGGCCACTGGTGCGCCCATTCTCTATCTCTCTCTCAAATAATAATAATAAAAATACCCAGACTTGCATCCCTGAAGCAACTTCGAAAGCCAGCCTGAGTGCACTCCTTCCCCCTGCCCACTGATGTCACCAATTCTATCTGCGTTCACGAGTTTCTCAGGCACACTAAGAGTCTGTTCCTTCAGAATCTGGCCTAGATCTTTCTCCTGCCTCCAGCTGCTGCCCTCATTCCTAATTGTTTAGATCCAGCAGAAGTCTGTGTGGCTCAGGCCATTATCTGACATGGGGCTGTAGTAGTCCAGATCCATAGGTCTCTGGCCTTCCAGGTTTATTGAAGGCATGCTTCACCAATGTCCTACCTGCCTTTGAGCAGAGCCATGGGCCAGGATGACACAATGTTCTTGCTTTGTTTGGAGCAGGCTTATCCAGACACCGGGGCACTGCAGCATCAGTAGAGCCTAACCCTTGCTCTATGCCAGGTGCCAGGACACAGATGGGTAGTTGTCACTTACTCCCAGACCCCAGCTGTGCATCCAGGTTAGGAAGAAACAAATTCCCTGAAGGCAATAGTTGTCTTTAAATAGAAATAATTCCCCACCACCACCACTACCAGCTTTTTTTTTTTTTTTTTTTTTTTTTTTGAGACAAGGTCTCACTCTTAGCCTAGACTGGTCTAGAACTCACTGTGTAACTCAGAATAGACTGAAACTCAAGGCAACTTTCTATATCTCAGCCTCCCAGGTACTAGAATTATAAGTGTGAGCCACCACGTGGAGTCCTTTTTGATATTTTTTAAATATCCCCCTCCAGCATTTAAAAATTTGTGTTTACTTGTTTAGTGTACGTGTGTGTCAGAGGACAACTCTGGAGTGTTGGTTCTCCCCTGCCACACTTGTTGAGTCAGAGTTTCTCATTTTGCCCCTGGGAAAGCCAGACTAGCTGGCCTGTGGGCTTCATGAGTCTCTTGGCTCTACTGCTTATTGCCATAGGCACTTGTGTCTGGCTTTAAGTGGGTGCTAAGGGGGAAACCCAGGTCCACAGGGTTTTGGAACAAACTCTTTTAACTACCGAGCTATCTCCCTTGCCACCTCCTCCAGCTTCAGTCAGTACATCTCACTTTGGAAATGACACTGATTATGGCTGGCAGGCATCTCATACTCCCCCCCCCCCACACACACACGTTCTGTTCTGTGCGGTGCTCAGGACTGAGCCCAGAGCCTTGCGTGTGCTAGGCCAGCACCTCAGCCATGAGCCCCGCCCCATCACCCCCATTCTAGAGAAGAGACAAGCCAGAGCAGTGAAGTGGCCTGTTGAGGGCGACGTGTGGGGCATTGGGGGCAGGCATGGGACCTTGCCATTTGCTCCCTACATTGCACTTGAGCCCTTTTGGGATGCCTGGGTCCTATTAGGTTGTCCACACTGAGTCCTAACAGTTGATGCCTTTTCTGTAGGTAACTATGTCCATCTCTTGGCCAGAATCAATGATGAATTGGTGGTCAGAGCTTATACACCTGTCTCCAGTGATGATGACCGAGGCTTTGTGGACTTAATTATAAAGGTAAATGAGGAGCTGGGGATGTTGCTCAATTGGGAGCATGTTTACCTAACGTGCATAAAACCCTGGCTTTGATCCCTGGTCATGGTACGACATGCCTGTAATCACAGCACTTGGGACAACGAAGCAGGAGGATCAGAAGTTCAAGGCCATTCTTGACCACATAAGCATTGGAGGTCAGCGTGACCTAATGAGACCCTGTCTCAAAACAAAGAAATGACGTCCACCATGTCCAGTTGCCCGAGGATGCATAAATGCCGTGCAGGGCAGTGCTGTTTCTCTGAAGCCCTGTCAGGGCTCTCCGGAAGCCTCGTTTTACAGCAATGCTAGTTAGCCCTGTGGTGTCTAGGGATTGCTTACAGCAATTGTGACAGTAGCGCTTTATTTTCTAGCCATGTGCAGCTGGAGCCAAAGGTCTGGGGGTGTGAAAACCAAAACTGCTTTGTTTTCCAGATCTACTTCAAAGATGTACACCCCAAATATCCAGAAGGGGGGAAGATGACTCAGTACTTGGAGAACATGAAAATTGGGGACACCATCCTTTTTAGAGGGCCAACAGGGCGCATATTTTACCGTGGGCCAGGTACTCTGCGATCCTCACTAGGCCCCCAACTTGGAAGAGCCCTACAGTAGTTTTGTTGTTCTAGAACATTCCTCAGCCCCGTGTCACATGGGTGTGACCTTCAAGACTTTGCCCATTTATTCACATGAATTCTTGCATTTTGTCACCACTCACATCACTTCATTCCTGAGCTTCATCTGGAGGGTCCTCACGTGCCTGCTGGTTTGGAGGATGGAGAGGGTCCACCTTGTTCTCCTAGACTCTCCATGTACCCACTCCTTCCTTCCCTGCTATGGTGGAGAGGGCTTCAGGAAAGCTACAAATTACCTTTAGCGTGCTTCTGTGTCTCCAACACGCAGGCTGTATTTCCACTTTGTGCACTGGGATACCAGAAGTGGCCAGTGTAGCCACCATGGTAGATTCTCTGGTGTAAGACAACAGACAGCCACAGCCTGTGCCTTAGCTTGACCTGGCTCCTAGCAATTCCATGGAAAGTCAGTCAACTTAAGCAGGCTGCCTGACAAAAGCTGCAGAAATCAGAGGTATCTTTGTATTTCTAGGAAACCTTGCTATCAAAGCCTACCCAAACAGCAGGTCTGAGCAAAAACTGGTCCATCACCTGGGGATGATTGCTGGGGGCACAGGTAAGTGAGGACTCCATCTAGGGCGTGAACTCTGAGAGCATACTGACTTTGGAGTTACTTGACCCTGGCGGGGTGCTATGAGATCCATTCCCTATTGTGGTGGTGGAAAGACGGAGTCAATGACAGATGTTGAATTTGACCCTGCTCCCCTCAAACCAATGTGATGGCTGCCTAGAAACCACAGGGACCCTCTTAGGTCAGGCTATAGGGCCAGGCTGGACAGGCTTCATCTATGGTCAGTGTCCTGAGCAGTGCTGGATCCACACTTAAGAATGAGCAGTTGAGGCATCAGAGAGCTGGCTCAGCAGATAAGAGCACTTCCTGTAGCAAGCACGAGGACCTGAATTGGATCCCCAGCACCTATGTAAAAAGCCGGGCCTAGCTGCATGTCTGCAACCCCAGAGCCAAGGGAAGTGGAGACAGGAGGATCACTGGGCTCCCTGGTCAGCCAACCTAACCAAGATAATGGGACTCAGTCTCAGGGAACTACAATGAAGAGTGATAGATGAGCCTACGTCTTCCTCTGGCCTTCTCATACATGTGCACAGGGTGGGCACATGAATATGCACATGCACGCATATGCACGCATCTCTATGCGCGCGTGCACACACACACACACACACACACACTCAGGAAGGGAAACATACCGCATTTACTCTCCATTAATTCTGTCACGTAATGAGGACCCAACACCACAGAGATCAGAATAATCCCCAGCTCTTGCCATATGAAAAGGAAAGGGGCTTTGACACTTAAAAAAACAAAAAATAACCCACCACAATGAACTCTTCCCCACTTTCAATTCTGGGGACAAAAGAAGGTAGAATCGGGACCAAAGAAAACAGCAAGCCACTGCAGGCCGGGTACTGTAGCATCAGAGCCTGGACAAAATTGGTGTTCCCTCACTGTGTTCCAGGCATCACGCCCATGCTGCAGCTCATTCGCCACATCATCAAGAACCCCAGGGACAGGACCATGATGTCCCTCCTCTTTGCCAACCAGGTCAGTTCTGCTGCGGTAGCATGGAATGTTCGCTGAGCCAGGCTCTGCATTCATTCCTTACACACTGAATAACTCACTCTGCATGGGTGCCGGTGGCTGTGTGAGGCTTAGCGAACTCCACAAAGCCACCAGCAGCTGGAGAAGCTGAGGTCAGGCCTGGTTTTCTGCTTGGTTTTGCTTAACTCTTCTGCCTTCCCAGTCAACCCACCCCGAAGCATGACCTTTCTCCTTCCCTAAAATATATATATTTCTGCTTTTCTGAGTATAAAAATCAAAGATGCTCCTGGTGGAAAGTTTGAGTAATATGCAATGAAAAATAAATATTTTTACCTACCATTTACTGTTTTTCTACACATGCCACATATTTACATATATATTTATAGATACTTCATATTTTTAATTTTTTAATTAATTTTTATTTGAGACAGAGAGAAAGAGAGAGAATGGGCATACCAGGGCCTCTAGCCACTGTAAATAAACTCCAGACACATGTGCCACGTTTTGCATCTGGCTTACGTGGGATCTGGAGAATTGAACCTGGGTCCTTGGGCTTCTCAGGCAAGCCCAAGCCATAACCATTAAACCATCTTTCCAGCCCTATATATATTCTTCATAGACATATATATGTATGTATGTGGTTTTCCACTTAGCAGCATCACAAAGGCATTTTCTTCTCACTACCTTTAAATATTTGTAGTGCTGTTCAGCATCAAGTTGTACTATAATTCACTAAATCTCCTATATTCAAGTTCTCTTCAGATTTGAGTTCCAAATGACAAGTAATATAATGATGGGCTAAGGCCTGATTGCTTTTATTTTCTGACACAATCCCAGAAGTGGAATTCCCAGGGCACGAGAAATGAGTGATGATTTAGGCTTGGGCACGCTCTAGGAACCTGGGACAAGTGACCGTGGCTCTGCTTGGGCTCCAGACTCTCCTCTTCTTTAGACCAGCAGCATTTTTCTACTGTGATTCTTTGTACCTGGTTCTTGCAGAAGGTCTTAGGCTTTCGTTGAGCTTGGATCAGCTGTACCTGTTAGGCCTGGTTTCTAAGTGTGGATGCCAGAAGATGAGTGGAGGCTTTTGAACGAAGCCACTGGCCTGTGCAGTCACACTGAACCCCCTCTCTACCACTCAGTGAGAGTGGGGGTTCGGTCAGCAGCAGGACCCTTGACTCCACTGAGTCTGTGGCAAACCTGCAAGCCGAGGTGACAGCTCGCAGAGGAGTGTGCTGACACTCGCGTTCAGTGTGGGGGACATGGAGGCTCTCTGTGGAGAGGAAGTTCTACTCTTGCTTCTTTTCTAGACAGAGGAGGATATATTGCTGAGAAAGGAGCTTGAAGAGATTGCCAGGACCCATCTTGACCAGTTCAACCTGTGGTACACCCTGGACAGGCCTCCCACAGGTATGACCCTCGGGACCTCCCTTACTGTATTATATCAGTTCCAACTTAAAAAAAATTATTTATTTTATGAGAGAGAGACAGAGATGGAGAGAATTTGCACACCAGGGCCCCCAGCCACTGCAATAGGATGCCAGATGTGCGCCATCTTGTGGGCATCTTGTGCGCACGTGTCACATTGTGTGTCTGGCTTATGTGGGTTCTGGGGAGTCAAACCTGGGTCCTTAGGTTTCACAGGCAAGCGCCTTGACCACTTCATCATCTCTCCAGCCCTCAGCTCTAACTCCACTGCACCTTTAAGGACTTGTCTCTGGTTTTGTGTTTGTCTCACATTGCTTTGTTGTTTATTCCTCAAGGAGGAGGCCTGGAGCTCTGGGACTATAGGAAAGGCCAGGGTTTGCCTGGGAGAGGGCTGGGATGACCTGCTTTACAAGGGTGTCAAAGGCAGGTGTCTGATGCCTCATCTGCATTCCACACACTGCACTGAGCACCTAGAGGGACACTGAGTCACTGGAATAACCTGGTGAACGTCAACCTTATAGCCAGTTCCCGCTGTATCTGATATGGCCACTGCTCCTTTCTCCATTCCTTACTGTTCTGTTCATGGCCGCTGTGCCCCTCACCACCCACCTCATCTGGACAATAGTCTTCACATGCTGAGTCCTGGCCTAGCTACTGCCACCAGCACCACCTGCATCCTTTAAGATACGTCCTCCCATCCCTGTGTAGCACCTGTCTTGTCATATAGCTCACTGCTCAGCAGAGGGCACTGCCGGGCTCCACAAACCCTCACACCACACCACACCCTATCTCCCAACAGCTGCCTTCTCCTCAATGCTTAAAGCAGGCAGACACCAGTCTGAGCCAGGGCTGTAAACTTGGAATATGAGACACTCCCATATCCTCTTTGGGGGCTCACTGCAGGGACAAAGCAGTGCAGACTTCTCAGTCTTTGGAGAGCCTCCTCCCTGGTTCTGGTACCAGGGACAAATGTGAAACCTAAGGTTTTCCAATTCCACTTCTTTTCAGGCTGGAAATACAGCTCAGGCTTTGTTACTGCGGACATGATCAAGGAACACCTTCCTCCCCCTGGGAAGGCCACACTCATCCTGGTGTGTGGTCCACCGCCTCTGATCCAAACCGCGGCTTATCCCAACCTGGAGCTTTTGGGTTATACCAAGGACATGATTTTCACCTACTGACATCTCCCACAATCCTAACACATTTGAGGGTCCCTTTTCTACTGTTTCAGAGTGAATGTGGCTTTACCATGCTAAACTGGGATGTTTTCAGAACCAGCCCTTGGTGCACCCTTAGTCTTGCACCCTGGGGCTCTGGGGTGTGAGCCTAAAAAGAGCTCAAGGTGCCGAAGACAAGCGGCTCAGGCCCCTGACTCAGAGCCGGAAGAGCTTCCTTTTGTTATCTTGCTGCACAGCTTAATGAAATAAACTCCACTTCTCTGCACATGGCCCATGCAGTACGGCTCTGTGGGGAGTGGTCTGGGCACTCAGGACTTGCCCGCCCTGCTTGACAGTTGGTGTGTCTGTGTGCCCAGGGGAGGGTGGAACTGGCAACGGTGCCAGAATAGAATTCCAGTGGGGTCACATCAGCTCCCACTGACCTCCCTGGCCTTGTCTGCAGTGTTCTGCCTTCAAAGTCAGACTTGAAAGAGGGCACAGGCATGCACCGTCCATGTGCGTGCTTCCTTTTCTTGTGGAACCCCTTGAGATAGGAATGGAAAACACACACACACACACACACACACACACACGGAGTCAGATTCACTGCTGGGCTCCAGGAACCTATTCCAGATGCCCTGCATTTTGCATAGGAGATGGAGACATGGGGCACATTTATTACTTTTTAGCATCCTCTAAGTGCCAGGCTCCATCCTGGCATGAGACCAGGGTAGGGGTGGTTAAACACAGAAGGTTTTCAACTTGTGTTTTTCCAAAAGGACCGCCTCAAGTTTTATGGCTGAAACCCAGATGATACCATGACCACTACTGCCACCTGCTGTTCAGGGTAGGAACTGCATTCTCCTATCTTGCATCAATGGGTAGAGCAGCTTCAGCTGGCTTTCATAAAGCCCTAACAGATACTGTGGGGGCTTTTGTGCCCCCAAATTACAGAAGCAGAAACAGTTTACGTGTTTCCTTGCCATTCAGCTGGTAGGTAGCAAACATTGGCTTTAAACTTGGACCTGTCTAATTCTGAATTCTTCCCCTTTTCATAAAAACTAGTATCAGTGTCACTGGGCAGGACTTGTTACCTCGTGGGGAAGGGAAAGGGGGAAGGGCAGAAGATGCAGGAGAGAAATCAGGCTCTAAGGAGCTCTCTGCAGTGAAATCACATCTTTCCCATAGCTGGCCAAACACAGGGACAGTCTCCTGGAGGGGATGGTAGGGGCAGGCCAGCCTTTATCTCACTACCTGTGCCCAGGGTACCCTCAGGGAATCCCCTACTCAGAAAACAGCACTGTTGGGCTTCCCAGTCAGTGAGATCCTGCTCTAAGATAATTTCCATAAATTACAATAACCTGAACATGTTTCATGCCTGATTTAAAACTTTCCATTGCTGTCATTCTAGATCCCAGTGGTCACCATCTTGATGGCAGATCCCAGTGGTCTAGCTGCAGGACTCTTCTGTTTTTTTTTTTTTTTTTTTTTTCTGGATTGGACATGGGCCCTCATGCATGCTAGAAGGGCTATATTTCAGCCCCCACCACCATGACCCTCTTTTTTTTTTTTTTTTTTCAAGGTAGTGTCTCACTCTAGTCCATGATGATCTGGAATTCACCATGTAGTCTTAGGCTGGCCTGGAACCCATGGCAATCCTCCTACCTCTGCCTCCTGAGTGCTGGGATTAAAGGTGTGCACCACCTTACCTTGTTAATTTGCCCAGGCTGGCCAAGAATTCACTTGGCAGCCCAGGCTGTCTGATAACTCTTGATCCTTCTGCCCCAGCCTCCTATGAGCTTGGCGTATAGGCCTGCACCACCAGGCCCAGATGCAAAGCCTTTTGCTCTTGAACTCCTCCTGACCTCATCTGTTTTTTTTTTCCTGAGCCTCCCACTCTGACCTCATTTTCTAGCCCAACACTTCTCAAATGGGGCGATTTTTGTCCCCAGGGGATATTTGTCAAAGTTTGAAGATATTTACTGCAACTGGAAGAGAGGTGCTACTGGCATTTGGAGGGAAGGGACCAAGGATTCTTGTCAGTAGGAGTCTGATCAAAAAGCAACGGGAAGGCCAGGACTGGTGGCGCACGCCTTTAATCCCAGCACTCGGGAGGCAGAGGTGCCCAGGCTGGCCACCCTGAGACTTAGGGATGGGCATCAAAAAAAAAAAAAAAAAAAAAGAAAGAAAGAAAGAAAGAAAGAAAGAAAGAAAGAAAGAAAAAGAAAAAGCAACGGGAAGCCCAGGACTGGGGCTTACTAAGAAGTGCCCAGGCTGCAGAGGCTTGGGATGGGCATGTACGTCTTGGGCATGTGGTAGACAGCATGTAAGTCTTGTTCAGCGTCAAGGGCGGACAGCACCATAGGACACAGGAACAGAGGCTGCCCGAGAGCCTGGACTGAGGGGGGGTGTGCGGGGGTGCGGTGGTGGAACAAACAATAAGCAGTAGGTTCAGAAAAGCTGATGATGGAGAGGGGCCTGGGGTGCTCCTCCCTCCCTCTCTCTTGTGCTCTCTCTCTCTCTCTCTCTCTCTCTCTCTCGTGTGTGTGTGTGTGTGTGTGTTGGGAGGGAATTCTGTAAGTGAAGAGTTTGAATTAGAATGGCAACAGGGTGAGAGGAAAGACACTCTGAGGATGGGGTGCAAAGTATCGGGAGGTAATGAAGTGAGAAGGAGGGTGTGGTGCAGTGATGGTAACCAGACGAAATGAAGCCAGCACTGGAGCAGTCGTGGGGTGGAAGGGAACAATGACTGGGGGTTGGGGGCTTGGTGGTGTGGTGGTGCCAGTCTTTGAGGAGAGAGAGGGGAGAGAGGGACAGGGGCAGAGAGCAGATTTGTCTGCGAAGACTCTGAGTTAGTTGCCAGGAAAAAAAAAAAAAGTTGAATTTGAGGATCTTCCACTGGGGGGAGCTGTTTAATCAGACTTTGAACTTGAGGGTGGTAAGGGAAAGAACCTGAGGTTGTGAACTCTGGTCTTAAAAGACACCTCTGTTCAGACATGGGGGAAAGGAAGGGGGACAGGAGGTGTGCCCACTGCTCATGCGGGTGGCTGTGAACTGGCAGGGTGGTAGGAAAGGAGTCCTAGCATTCGCAGGCCAGACTCCTGGGGATGGACCGACACGCTCCTGCGACATGTCCTCACAGACGCTTCACCCAGCTCAGTCACTGCACAACACAGACAGTTTCCACAACATCTTTCCCCCCCGCAGGGGTTTTATGAACAGTTCATCCCCTTTGTGGAAGAGCCTCCCAGCTGTCACCAAGTACAGCAGGAGCCATCGAGTTGGGGTGCTGGCACCTCATTTCTGTCTCCACAAGCGAGGTCCGCAGTCCGTGTATAAAAGTACAAAAAGGTAAAAAGCTGCAGTGAAGGATGAACATGACTGATGACACACAGGGACACCAGGACCACCTCCTGGACACCTGTCCCATCCCTCTGCTTGGCTCCCACCAGCACCCATGCCTGAGGTGCTCTGCCAGCCCCATCTGGGCTCTGCAAATGGCTGTGTGCCAGCTCCCCATTGAGGCAAACACTCAGGGCCCCACACGTGCCTCTCTGGGCTCTCTGCCATGAAGAATGTCATCTCCAGTCATCAGAGTCAGGGGCAGCCAGGCGGGTCATTCAGCAGCTGGTCCTGGCTCAGCAGAGTCTGAAAGAACATAGCCAAAGGGGCAGTTTAAAAGGCCATTGGTCAGAGCTTCCCCCTAGCAAGTCCATGAGGAGCGGAAGGGTAATGGGTGTGGCCCCTGTCAGACACCACTGACGTGTGAGCTCCTAGACTACCAGGGTCTGCTCACTGGATCATAACAGACCATACTATTAAGAAGAAATAAGCAGAGAATAGACCTCAGTGGTACACGAGCACTTGCCTTGCGTAGGCTCCATCCTCAGCACCACAGTGGGTTGGGGAATGATAAAAAGAAATCTTAGCCAGGCACACACCTTTAATCCCAGCACTCGGGAGGCAGAGGTAGGAGGATCACCATGAGTTTGAGGCCACCCTGAGACTACATCATGAATTCCAGGTCAGCCTGAGCTAGAGTGAGACCCTACCTTGGAAAAACAAACACAAAACAAAAAAAAACCAAAGAAATCTTAGGGGTAAGCTTCCTACTATCCCAAGGCCACCAAAGGCCTGTTAGAGATCACAGGACAAGATTGTACAGAGCCATTGCAGTGGGTGAACCAAGAGAAGCCTGTTGCATTAAAGCGACCCTGCTTGGATGCAGGGCAACTCTCCTGTCTTAATTTAGACAGTCTTCTGCCTCCAGAGATCATCAACCCGAAGACTAGTTGGGGCAGGGGCATCTGTGTTGACACATGCTCCAGCTCCTGGGCTCAGCAACTTGACATCCAGGAAGGAATGGGTCCTGGGAGCTGATGGGCCTCAAAGACAAATCTGTGCTCTGAGGCTGGCCATTTCCTGCCAGTTCTAGTTAGCTATGTGCCTCACAAGGGATTATCATTACCTCTGCTTCACAGACACTCAAAGCCCAGCGCACAGGGAGAATGACACACCCCAAGTTCTAGAGCTACCAAGAGGCAGGATGTGAACCACGACCGCCGCATTCTAAAGCTGCTTCCCTATGGACTGGCTTGTTCTCTTGGGTATGGCAGGATCTGGTAGTCTGAGGGCATACTGGTGTCAGAGTGAGGAGCACGCATGTGTCTCATGGGCAGGACAGTGCCCACCAGGCCTGGGCTTCCAGCTGGCTAAACAGATAACTCAGAGCTGCTGGTCATCTTGTTTCCTCACCAGATCTGAGCTAGGAGGAAGAGGATCCAAGACCTAGCATGTTTGAGCTGACCCCAGCTAAAGGCCCGTGAGCCTTCCCATGCTCCTTGTTGATTCAGAGCTCAGCCACAGGCTCATGGAGGAGCCCCGTGGGTTCTCGTCTACCTCAGGGCTAGCTCAGGCTGCAGCCCCGTACCCAGCACTATCCTTTCCTCTCCCCCCAGCCTCCACCACATCAAGCTTGCTGGGGCTCCCCGGAACCAGCCCTGATACGATCAGAGTCCTACCGTGAGGCGGTGGATATCTTGGGAGAGGAGCCCTATCTGCGTCACGGTGCCTTCTGAAGGTGCCATCTGCAAAACGGGCAGCATCCCAGTCAGCACACATGGATGCAGCTTGTAACTGGCAGAGACGACATGCAAATCCCATCCAGCTCAGGCCTGGCCTCTCCGGGACATGCTTCCCTGGAGAGATGGGCAAGGAGTAACAGGTGGCAGGGCACATGCTGTTTCTGTCCCCAAGGAAAGGTGTCCAGCGTCCCGCACTGCATGCACACACCATCTTGGCACAGAGAAGCGGGGCTCAGGCAGGGGCCTGTCAGAAGCAGACTTCTGTGCACACTCAGCATCCAGCTACATCCAGGAGCAGAGAGCAGCAGGGTGAAGGGCTCCAGCTTGCTGAATAGAAGGACAATTCCCAGACACCAACAGGACCCTAGATGCCAGGGCCCTGCTATCAGGAAGCATCTTCAAAAGGCTCCTCACGGCACAGGTGCCTCCGCCCCTGACTTCCACCTCAGGAACTGCGGGCCTGCTCCTTCTTCCCAAGGTTATTTTGACACAGTGGACTTGGAGACATCCTCTGTACACTTAAAAGGCATCAGCACAAGCCCTCAGGTCCACAAAGGGAATGGGACCTGCATGAAGCCACATAGATTCAGCAGCAAAACAATTCCATGCAAGGTTTGGAAGCAAGTGTGTACAGTCTCTTGCCAGGACATTAGAAATAAGGGGCAAAGGTAATACGACAGCAATGACTGGGTATTAGCATTGGGCAACACCTGCCACTCAGTGGCCCTGAGGACCAGGACCAAATACCAGCACTGCCAGCTGGAAAGCCTGTGCCCACACCTCTCACCAGATGGGCTTCAGAAACAGCAGTGGCCTCCTGGAACCAGCCACAGCTGAGGCGGCTGGTAGCAGTGTAAGAAGCGAATCTTAGCTCCATCTGGGGCAGAATCAGACTGCCATAATGGGGTCATCAGCCCTGCCCCAATGCCACTGGTTACAACACTGCTGTTATTCTTCTGTAGATGAGGCCCAAGGGACCCAGTGGAAGCAAATGCTGGCCAGCAGTGAATTGGAATCTCATGAGCAGGAGCGCACACTGGCATGGCACGTGTCTCTCCTCAGTCTCCAGCCAGACAAAGTCCATCTGGAGGGCCCATTATCAGCCAGTCAGACTCTAAATCAAGAGGCCAGCTCTGTTCTGCCTCTGCCAGCACAGACGGCCCATCCCCCAATGGTTACAAGAAGTGGGCAAGACCTGTGAGAGAGCAGAGTCTTGCCAGCAAGGCTGTCTGCTCATTGGCCCTATCCGTCAGTAGGGGCTCACGCTGCTGAAACAGAAACAACTCAGGGTTTTGTGTGTGTGACAGTTACGGCCTCTCGTCTGTATGTGCATGACAGGCAAACTTGTCTGTATTCGGAGCTGGGAACTGAGGCAAAGAGGCCATAGACCTCATCTGAAGGATGTGAAGAGGGAAGAAAGGGTCCTTTACTTGTCCCATCTCCCTTGACACATGCTGAGCGTGCACCTGACAGAATTAGGTTAGGTGCTGTAGGATCTTAAGCCAGGCCACCAGTAGCGTCCTATCACTAGCCATGTCTAGCCTTCTCTCCTCAAAAGATTAAAGATATGTCACGCTGTTTACTTTCTACATAAATACTGTTTTTATTACCAGGAAGGAGTAAACATCCCTGCAGTAATGCACAACCCAGTTGTCCTGTAACCATGGAGGAATCTCTGCTATTGTCCCTTTGTTCTCAGCTAAGTCTCTGTGGCCCGCAGGTCTAAGGCACTGAGGTGTCTGAGAGCTGAGCCTCTTGGGACTGGCCAGGGTCTCAGGATCTGCATCCACATTCCTGCGTCTTGAGCTGAGGATGGACATTAAGGATTGCTAAACATGTGCAGGTGTCTTCCCCTTGAGTCCACTTTTGGCAACAGTCCCCAAAGCCTGGCCCCTCCATCGAGGTGTAACTCAGAATCACGGCCACCATCGGGGTGTGAAGAGCGACTGGCCCAGGGGTACACAGTTGCTGGTAATGTTCTCTGCAAGTCATGCACAAGGGTAGGGGGTGAGGTGCAGTTACATGGTGACACACGTGGTGTTACTGTGAGCTCTCAGTGCATACAGCGGACAGGTGACAAAGGTGTCAGCTAATTTGTCCCACCTGGTCCAGCCCATCCAGTTCAGGGGTGTCAAGGGGACTGAGACCCCGGTAGCCACTGTAGACCCTGTGGCTGTCACTGACAGTGTCACTGGGATCCATGGGGCAAATGTAATCCGTTGATTCATCGAACTTCTTCTTCCTCATGTTTCCAAAATGTGAAAATCCGAGTTTCCTAGGCTAAAACACAGCAAACACAAGCGGATGAGAAGCAGCTACAAGGCCAGTGTGCACAGACGACTGACAATACATTTCAAAGCAGGCCCAGCAGGAAAGAAATCAGACAAAGTACCTGTGGGGAGAGAACAGAGTTCCTGTACATATAATTTCTAGGCTGAAGAAAGGCCAACAGGTGAATAACCTTGAACCAGAAGAGCTGTTCCTCTAAGACAGCCTGACACTCAATCGCTGCTGTCTCAGCAGCAGCTTCCCTATTTGCCAAGATGGACTCGGGGGCTCCTGAGGAATGTCGCTCACTGCACTGAAGCTGAGTACAGGGACAGCCATGGGCACACAGGGAAGCTCCCCCCAGAGCTCATGAGACCCACAGCGGAGGTCTGAGTAGGTGCTGCAGCTGGACCTGATGCACCAATGTGCTCACTGGAGACAGGGCCCACATGGCCTCCGGAGGTTGTCTGTTGGCCTGTGGTCTGGAAAGGACATGATTTGAGGATGATGCCACTCAGGCTGGGCTTGTCGTGTTCTGAAAGCCCAGGGCTTGATGAGGGTATGGGAGACACGAGGCCCCTGGGTCAGCTCATGCTGGTCACATCACAGTACAGAAAAGCAGGACCAGCTGCCATGGGAGCACTCCCAGTGCTAGAAGACAGCTTTGTAGAATGCAGATGGGCCTGACTGAAAGGAACCCAGACTCAGGACTCATCTGCTTTGCCATACTGGAGTAGAAGGTGAACTCAAAGCTTCCTAACAAAAAGGGATACTTGCTCCACGTGCTTCTGTGTTCAGAAACCTGTTCTCTCTTCCTGGGATTCAGGACAGGCAGGGAAGGGGTCTAATCAAGATGAACAGACCACCGGCTCAAACTCCTGCAGCAGACGCAGCACTGCATGCCCTGGCTTGGCTCCAGGCACTCAGCTAGCAGCTGCTCACCAGGATGGCCAGAAAGCAGCCCCTGGGCCCACCCAGAAAGACTCTGACAGCTCACCCGGACTTTGGCTGTAGTGGTCAGTGGTGTGTAAGCTGGAGAGGACATTTTATCTCGCTTTTCCTGTTCAGCCTCAGGACCAATCAGGGCGTTGAATTTCGTGGTCAGGTGGCGCCTGAGGAGCGTCTTCTGGGGTGGGATATTGAGAAGCATAGCCAGGGTGTCCCCAGTAAAGCGTGGCTCCAGGATCTGAGAAGAAACCACAATCACAGCCAGTGGCAACCACAGATGACAGCAGGTGGTGATAGTGAGAGATCAGTTCCTTGGACCTTTAGATCATGGGCTGAAGATCACCCATGTGTTCTACGTCCCTTTCTCCTCTCTCTCCTCAGCACAAGGCCTGACTGGGGGCAGACTCTAACACATTTGTAGACTGGCCAGTTCATCATCGCAAGCTGCCAGAGAACTGGGACTTCCTTGGTAAGACTGTTTCCCAATCTCTTGGGATGACATCTAAGCTGCCACCTCCACACTTCCCCTCTGGCTTTGACACTTGACAGAGCTGAGAAGTGATAAGGATCATATCACAGCAAACAGGAAATTATATTCGGTGGTGGCCTCCCCCTCACTTCCCCAGCCCTGGCATTCCTATAGGAACAGGTGGAGCTGCCTTGCTCAGGGCTGATCTCATGCAACCCAACTACCCAGAATCCTCTGGGCCTGAAGCTGAGGAAGTCCTTGCAGAAGCCACCTTGTTTCCAGAAGGCACACTTATTCTCAACCATAAATTATCAAAATAGTTTGAGATTTCAAATTATATAAGATGGTTCCAATGAAATCTCTAGTCTTTTCACTCAAATGTGGTGTCTGGCCCTCAGGAAGCTTTTTTGGGGGGAGGGGAGAGCAGTTATTTTTGAAATACCCCAGTTTGTGCCAGGGCAGGTGGGCTAACCCCCAGAGCCACTCACAATGAGCCCTCCGTGGACACCACTCCCTCGAAGGTTGGGTGCATACTCTGCCAGGTCCACGGATCGCAGCCACTCCATCACTCTGTGGTTGGACCACTGCACAACTTCTGAAGGAGAAAGGTTACTCTGTGACAGGGAGGAGGAGAGTGAAGATGTTAGACTTCATCAGTCCTGTCAAGGTCCTCTGTCAGGCGAGCCCCTGTGAAAACCCTTGCCCACAGAGGCTTGACCAGAAAAAACTCTCGTGTCCAGCATCACAGGCCAATGAAACCACTTGCTTGAAACCACTGCCTAGTCCTAAGAAATAGAGCTGTGCTTAATCTTGCAGCATCTTCTACCCTGAGGAAACTGATCCAGAATCCTGTTACTTTCTAGTTTTCTGGCTAACTTTGGGACAAACCAATGTAGGCATGGGATTTTTTTAAATTCAAGAATCCAATAGAATTTTAAAGATTCAATTATAAGCCAAGTGTTTTATAGAGAAAAGATCGCCTTGGTGTGGGCAAATGTTTTAGGGGTGCATTTGTTAAGATGCTGGTGCCTCATGGTCTTCAAGAAGCCCAGTGCTGCATCTCATATAAAGGAGGTACAGGCCAAATGAACTGTTGAGAAAACAGGTGGCAGAGGTAGGCATTTAAAATCCCTCAGGAGCCAGAGTTAGATCTGATCCCAGGAAGAGATGAAGGAAGGTTAGTGTGACTGACAGTCAGTTTGGAACCCACCAAGAACTCAGACAGAATATTGCCGAGTGCTTCACCAGGATGCGGCAGCTGTGTTCACCTGCACTACTTCTTCTCTAGCAACACCTGCTCGGGGATCCTGTGAACTTGGGCTAAAGGTTGGTTAATGTCGTGTCTACAAATAGAGGATCCTACTATGAACTGCCTAGTTCCTTTTGGAATCCTTGCCCCTCTTTGTTCCCCTGGCTGTGCTCTCCTCAGTCAACTCTCACACACATATTTCCATTTTGTAGCTCCCCTCTTCTCTCTTTTGCACCGTCTCATCTCCATTAGTCATTATAATGACTCTAAAAGACCCATGCCACTGTCCTCTGGCCCACAGCACTCTCCCCACTAAATTAAGGTGGGATAATGGAGGTTTAGTATTTACCACTGGAAACAAACTACAAGCAATTAGGGGTATTAGGGTATCAGAATCTCAAGCCTAGTGGTCTGAAATGCAGCCATATTGTAATAATGTCATCCTTATTGTCTCACACTCAGTATTTCGAGCGTTCAGCTCTGGGATACCACACCTCGTCAGCCGGCCTCCGGTGCAGGCAGTGGGGGTTGAACTTGTTGACATGAAGCACATGAATGGCACACTTGATGCTGAGATGATGCAGCTGGCTGGTGACTTTTAAGAAGAGTAGATCATTCTGGAAGAGAAAAGTTTTAGCGATGAACCAGTTTCCAAAATTACAAAGGACCAAGAGGTTCTTTTCCAGATCAAACACAGAGGGCTGGAGAGATGGCTTAGCGGTTAAGGTGCCTGCCTTCTAAGCCTAAGAACACAGGTTCCAATCTCCAGGTCCCACGTTTAGCCAGATGCAAAGTGACGCAAGGGCGCAATGCCACACTTAACCACAAGGGGGCACACGCATCTGGATTTCGTTCTCAGTGGCTGAGAGGCTGCTGGCGTGCCCATCTCTACCTGTCTTCCTCTCCCTCTCTCTCTCACCCCCCCCCAAAAAAAAAAACAGATCAAACACAGATACATCTGTAGTTCAGAAAGGTACACACAGACACCTCAAAAACTTTATTGCCATGCTTGCATTCGGCTCCTTGGGATCTTTTAGGTGAAAATCAATGCTATTTCAAGGCCTTAAGAATATGAGGAAGGGCTGGAGAGATGGCTCAGCAGTCGAAGGCGCTTACTTGCAAAGCCTGACGGCCTGGGTTCTATTCCCCAGTGCCCATGTAAAGCTAGATGCACAAAGTGGTGCATGCGTCTGGAGTCTGCTTGCAGTGCCCATTCTCTCTCTCTCTCTGCTTGCAAATAAATAAATACACAATTTTTTTAAAAGACCATGAAAGACGAGGGATCAAGCTTAAAATAACAACCATGGGCATGTCTGAGTGCTCCCAGGAACATGTGAAATACTTCAGGGAAAACCCTCACCACAGTTAGGTATTGCAGCATTCGCCCATCAACTCGAGATTCATGAAACTGGTCTTTGTACTGGGGTAAGCCAATGTCATCGAGCCACCCTACAAAAGCATAAAAACAGATGTTTTAGGAGACATGAGAATAGATGAATTGGGGTGCCAAGGAGGGAAAAAAGCGAAGAATTATTATTCTGAGGCTCCCGATTTATTCCTCCAAAGGTTTAGCAATTCAGCTGCCTTTCACAAGGAGACTACTGTCTTTGAGGCATGCATTCAATGGGGAAATTCTTTCTGCCCTTAAGACCTGCCAGGAACATTCTTAATAAATAGATGCCCGTCCTTACGTGTCACCCAAATGTGGTCCAGCAGCGCAGACTTCTCTTCCTGCTTCGTATTGATGGCTTTCACTGCTAAAACCAGCTTCTTCCTGTGGAGCGGGTGCTTAATTCCCAGCTCCTGAAATTCAAACATGAAGACCAGATGTGAAGTTTTGGCAAACAACTTGATCCTCAGAGGATGCAGTGTCAGGTTGGAGACACACTGGGAGGTTGGCAGTGTTCTCTGCACAGTGCCCCGGCATTCCAAGCTGCAGCCCAGGAGGGAATCGCAGCCGCCCTTGTCCACCTGCCTATGCAATCATCACCACGCATTGACTTGGACAAAAATGGGAGCCTCTTCTCCCCATGTTCAGCCCTTACCTTTTCCATGTCCTGAGGGGTAGCTGTCAGTAGTGTGTGGCCAGACGTCACCCACTGCCTGGCAAAGATCACGTACTGAGCCAAGCCAAAGTCCTCCAGCCATGCACACACACGCTCTGTGCTCCACTGGGCGAAGGGGGCATTGGCATCACTGGGAAAAGAGCATGCTCCGGTTAGCAGGGAGCCTGAGGTTCTGCTTATAATAAAGTCTCACAAACAAAGGAGCCATCTTTACAAAATGACCCTGGTAACAATGAAAATGAAGGAAATTGCAGCATAACCCACATCAGGCTTGCAGGTATCTCTCCAATCTGTGACCCAACACAACATTGTAAACGTAAAACATTACGAGATTATTTTCTTGCACTTTTTTTTTTTTTTTTGAGAGAGACAGACAGAGAGGGAGAGGAAGACAGATAGAGATGGGCGGGCCAGCAGCCTCTCAGCTGCTGTGAACGAAATCCAGATGCGTGCACCCCCTTGTGGTCAAGTGTGGCATTGTGCCCTTGCATCACTTTGCATCTGGCTAAACATGGGACCTGGAGACTGGAACCGCTGGAGATTGAAACCAGTGTTCTTAGGCTTAGGAGGCAGGTGCTTTAACCGCTAAGCCATCTCTCCAGCCCTATTTTCTTGTACTTTTATTTTACAACTCAGCACATGGTTCTCAAGCATTAACTTTGTAGGTGACATCATGTCCCAATATCAAAAGGCTGGACATCTTGAGAACATGGCCTGCATCCCTCCTCCGGCTAAGCCTACATGACCCTCATGAGACTGTCTACTGTCTAGCAAAATGCCACAACCACACAGAATGAACACCTACAAATAAGCTGTTTTGTCTGTAGGGTTCAACTCTTTTTGGGAAATAACTTAGAAAACTAGAAAGACAGGCTGTTCTTCAGCATGCAAAGAGGAAAAACCCAAATGAAGTCTCTTCCAAGTAATAATAGGCTGAAACCTTAATTATTAATAAAATGCTAGGGGAATTCACATTAAAATCAATAAAAAGACCATATATAAAATTATCAGTACTTATTAATAACACTTGTCTGAGAGATATATTCAGAATAAGGAGTGATAAAATAAGTAGTATAGCTATTAGAAAGGTAGAAATAAAAGTGAGTGATATACAAATGCATACACAAATATACACAAGCAAAAATAAATTTTGTACATATTCCTCATGCAGATGTTACTGTTTTTATTAAAACCATTAGAAAATCCCCACCCACCTCAACCAAAGTTATGAGCCATCTAGGAACTGCCTTAACAAGGACCACGTGGGCTTTGAGACCGTGTAGGAGGCCAGGTGAGGGGAGAGTGAGGTGAGGTGATCACTGAGCACTCAGCTGAGCCACATGAAAACAGGACATGAATAAATGAAGAGTTAGATCATGTTCCTAGACAGGCTGACTAGGTACTAAAACCCATCCATTCTGAACGACATCAATTTTTCATTGGAAGTGTGAATATAATGACACATTCAAAGTCCTGGAAGTCTTAGGGAAGGTGGACAAAGCAACTTTATGTTCTTTTTAAAAAAAATAAATAAATAAATAAATAGGGATTGATGGAATCTCAAAGACTAGATATTCAGAAAAATTCTCTTCTGGGAAAGACTGGTTCTCCACCGGCATCCATGGGGATGATGGACAGGAAAGCCCTCACAGGTCACAGGATCTGAGGGCGCTCAGGTCCTCACAGATAGGGCTCCTCTGCAAACTGGAGTACTCACACATCACCCACACCTTCCCTCATACTTTAAGTCATATCTGGATTCCTTATAATACCTTATTTAATGTAAAACCCTGTAAATAATGATGTCTTACTATTAAGAAAAATGGGAAAAATTTACAAAATGAGCATTTACCAATCCTCGCAGCAAGAGACAAATGATTGGGGCTGGGAAGTTGGCTCAGTGGGTACGGCGCTTACTGCACAGACATGAGGACAGGAGTTCAGAATCCCAACTCCCACATCGAAGCCGAGCATGGCTGTCTTCATCTGTAACCCTAATGTTGGGAAGTAGAGACAGAAGGATCCCCAAAGCCCTTTGGCTCGTCTAGTTGAATAGAGTCCAAGGCTCAGCACTATTATGTGCCCACCTACATTTTCCAGCCTCATGTGGCTGCATCTGCCGTGTGTGGATACAGAAGGCTGAAGGCACCCTTAACATGCAGGAATTTTTTTAAAAACATGTTTTTGAATGCCAGGCTAAGCTGTCCTAAGTGAAGGAATTCCTTAAAGGGACAGAGCAAGGAAATGCCATTCTAGAACAAACAAGGAGACAGGCACTGAGCACTCCTACACTGGAGCCTGGATTAGTGAGTCAGTGTCAAATAGGTACAGGTGCAGATGATAAAAACATAAAATTTGGGCTTCCTTCTATAAGAAAGGTATAAAATTTAAATATAGAATGAGTGAATATTTGGAGTGAGAAAACAAATCACAGAAAAGTTAAAAATGTAACAAAACTAAAAAACACAAGTGTATAAAAATGGGGCTTTAAAAAATTAATAGCTAGGGCTGGACAGATGGCTTAGCAGTTAAGTGCTTGCCTGTGAAGCCTAAGGACCCTGGTTCGAGGCTCGATTCTCCAGGACCCACATAAGCCAGATGCACAAGGTGGCACGTGTATCTGGAGTTCGTTTACAGTGGCTGGAGGCCCTGGAGTGCCCATTTTCTCTCTCTCTCTCTACCTGCCTATTTCTGTATCTCTCTCTCTCTCTCTCAAATAAATAAATAAATAAAAAAAAAAAAATCAATAGCCAGATAAGGTTCTATAGTGCTTTTCTCTCCTATGCAGGCGTGCACTCTTGGCCAGCTTCTTCCAATGGCCACAACTCGGTAATATTTTCTATGGGAACAGAAATTGACTCAGCGTTCCTTCTAGCATGACTGCCAAGCTATTTTTTATTCTAACTAACGAAAGTCAGGTTCAGTTTCACAACTTATAACCTGTATTGTCATGTGCATTTTTAGACTCATTGGTTAAATTTAGAAAAACTCCTGTCTAGTGTGTCTTATAAAGTGTTGGGGGTTGAGCTGACAAGAGCCACTAACTGGTCCTCTGCAATGTGTGTGTGGAGGCCAGAGTTGATGTCAGCATCTATCACTCTTCCACCTGGTTTGTTTTTGAGGCAAGGTCTGTGTCCTTGTGGCTGTAGCATGGGTTTTATGTCATCTTTATTGATGTCAATACATATAACATGTAAAAAGAAATTACAGCCTTTTACAATGCGTTCATGAGACACTTTATATAATGAACTAGGAGCCAATTCCCTACTTCAGTGTGAAATGTCTCACCTGCTTTTATAGCTTTTGGTAGGATCTGACATTATTTTTGCTTAGTTATAATTTGCTTTACCTTTTTATTTTGGTTTCTTTTAAAAAAATTTTTTTTTATTTTATTTATTTTTTGGAGAGAGACACAGAGAGAGATAGAGAGGGAGAGTGAGACAGAGATGGGCACGCCAGCAGTCTCAGCTGCTGTGAACGAAATCCAGATGCGTGCGCCCCCTTGTAGTCAAGTGCGGCATTGCGCCCTTGCGTCACTTTCCATGTGGCTAAACGTGGGACCTGGAGATTGGAACCGCTGGAGATTGGAACCAGCATTCTTAGGCTTAGGAAGCAGGCACCTTAACCACTAAGCCATCTCTCCAGCCCTATTTTGGTTTCTTTTGTGTGGTTGGTTTTGAATATGATAGGGCCTCAACTGTAGTCCAGGCTGGCTTGGAACTCATGAAGCATCTTATGCTGGTCTTGAACTCCTAGGCCACCCTCCTACCTTAGCCTCTTAAGTGCTAGAATTATAGGCATGAGCCAGCATGCCCGGCTTCATAATTTTTTGCATGTGTTGGTATGTGTACATGTGTCATGTGTGTGTGTAGGTGTCTTCCTCTACCACTTTTCCACCTTGGTTTTTTTATTTATTTATTTTTTTAGGCAAGGCCTTTGCTGAACAAGAACTCATTGATTAAGCAAGATTAGCTAGCCAGAGAGTCTCCTGTCTTCATCCCTCATCCCGCCCCATCCAGCACTGGGCTTACAGGTGCACACAGCTATGCCCACTTTCTATGTGGGAGCTGGGGATTTGAATTCAGGTCCTCAAAAGGACTTGTGCAGCCAGCACTTTACCCAGCGAGTTATCTCCCCAGCCTCTAGAACTTGTTCCACAGGGTGAAAATGTCTCTTAGTAACAATACTCATTTTGTAATGTTCACTTCTCATGTGCTTTGGTTTTCATTTCATTCATTTTTCATTTCTGGAAATTGAGGGGGTGGCATTCTATATACCAGAGGGACGTTTTAATTCTGAAAGGAGGAAATAAGTGTTTCTGAGATCATAAGTTGAAAACCACTGTCTTGTAGATGTTCCAAGCCCAGCTAGAGCTCTGGTCCTCATCTAGGGAAGTCATGTCACTTGCCCTTTGGTTTTGTGTGTCCTCCTCCTGTTGTTCCCATAACATCAGACCCTGCACCTCCTCAGCTTCTCTCAGAGCCAGGATCTACTAAACCCTCTGCCAGGGCCATGGCTGAGCATGCTAGAAAGTCAGTCTGAGATAACAGAGAAGGTGCCTTTCATATTCAGCCAAACCACTTGTTTTACAGACAGGTTCCAAAGCAACGTTCCGAGTTGTAGTGAGAGCGCTGTAACAGAGACTGTCAAACATGGAGGGCACGGGGCACATTCACGACTACACACACTTCACCAGCAAGTACATTCCTGGCAGGAGAGAATTTGTTTTGACTAAGCATTTGAAAGAAGCAAATCTCCTGCTTAGGATTTTGCATGTCAGATGACTGTAAGAAAAAAAAAAATCCACAGAATGGATTTTGGTTTTATACAACTTTAAGTACTGTTTTGTTTCCACTACCCCATACTTCAATGAAGAGTGCCAAGGGACACATATTCACACTCGGGTGTGAGCTCTGATTTGCATCTTTGATCAAAAGGCTGGCCAGCTAGGCACAATGGAAAGCAGGCGGAATCATGAAAGCCATTCGGATATACTCCCTGGCTAGCTAACTAACCCGGGCTAAATAGAATATGAAGTGACCGCCAATCACATTCACAGCTCCTAAACTCAAATCAAGCGCATCTCCACCTCAACTCCCCTGTAGCCAGCTTCCCCAGACCTCCATGGCTGTTGCATTATCACCTCTATCATGTGTGGTAGTTTGAATAGATGTCAGGAGTTTTATTAAAGCATCTTGGATTTCTAGCTGGCTGGAGGAGGTGTCACTGGGAGCAGATCTGAATTCCAGCCTAAGATATGCAAAGCGCCTGAGGTTCCTGGCGCGCACTCACCTGTGCTGGCGGTGGTTGCTTTTCTCTCTATGTGTGGACGTATGAATGGCAGCCAGCTTCTTCTGCCATCATGGAACTTGCCCTGAATCTGAATCTGTAAACTGCAAATAATTCCCCTTCCTTCCATAACTGTGTCTGGTTTGGAGGTTCATCCCAGCAACGTGAAGTTGGCTGCTACACCATGTGAGGGCTAGTTTATTTTTATTTATTTATTTATTTATTTGAGAGAGAGAGAGAGAGAGAGAAAGAGAGAAAGAGAAAATGGGCACACTAGGGCCTCCAGCTACTGCAAACGAACTCCAGATGCGTGCACCCCCTTGTGTATCTGGCTTACGTGGGTCCTGGGAATTGAACCAGAGTCCTTAGGCTTCATAGGCAAATACCTGAACTGCTAAGCCATTTTCCCAGCCCCCCCTTTTTTTAAATCTTATTTTTATTTTATTTAAGGACTAGTTTAGATCAAGCGAAAAATAGAGTAAGAAAAAAAGTCAGCAGGATTAAAGCTGGCTGCATTAGCAGAACAATATTTATGGAAAATTTTCAAGTCACGTGGCTCAACACATGATTGGATATTCTCTGGAACTGGGAAGGAGCCCATATATGAAAGGCCCCTGGAAACTTGAGCTTTCTGTGATTTCAGATAAATCTGACTCTAAACATGAATGTAGAAAAGTAAAAAGTAAAAAACAAACAAACAAAAAAGGTAATAAAATGGAGCCAGAGGCAGGGAAGCCATGTGATGCAAGGCTCCTTCCCCCCTTGTGAAGCCAGATGAATGGTAATACCCTCAGTAGACCAAGACGGAGATGGAACCAGAACCTCGAACATGACACTTCACCACCTCTTATTCTAAACTCAAATGCTACAATGAATCACCACGCTGATTCTTTGTAGACAAATTTAAAATATCATGGAAAAATAATAACAAAATAATGAAAAATCCCAAAGGAAAAGTTGTCATTCGTGGCAACATAAGTCTGTAATCCCAGCACTTGAGCTGAAGGCAGGGAGTGTCTAAGTGTTAAGGGCAGCCTGGGTTCCCTGATGAAACTCTTGTCTCAAAGACAAAAACAAATAAAGGAAATGCTGATAGAGCTCATTTTATAGAAATATAAAAATTTCTTTTATCTAAGTATCACTAACAAAAGTAGAATTCTGCCATAAGCCTAAAAACGCTTTCTCACAATTATTAAACATGGCTTTATATCTTACTATGTACTTGAGAAGACATAAATCTATTTTATTAGTTATAGTTTGCATCTGCAATCACCTTGCTAGAGGCAATGTCACTGGGGCTGGTCTTAAGGTGTTAAAACAACAACAACAACATTAGTAGGGCTGCAGAGATGGCTTAGTGGTAAATGCACTTGCCTGTAAAGCTGAAGAACCCCCTGGTTCAATTCAATAAATAATATCCCTTCCTCCATAACTGGACCCAAGTTCATCTCAGCGAACCTGGCCAGATGCACAAGGTGGTGCATGTGTCTGGAGTTCATTTGCAACTATTCTGATGAGAGGCCCAGAATGTTAAGTGCAGACTGTAGCTCCTCCCTTCCCTCTAAGGAGAAGGAAAGACTGCAGAGGACTTTGTTGGAACCTACTGGCTAAGGGATCTCTCTCTCTCTCAGATAAATAAAAAAATAATAAAATATTTTTAAAAATTAAATAAAATAGGCAAAAAATAGACAATTCAAGAATTTAAATGACAAACATGAAAACTAAACTAACAAAAAGTATAATTTCTTGGGCTGGAGAGATGGTTTAGCAGTTAATTTTGTCCCTGGATTAAGAATATGGCTGTGCCTGTGAAGCCTAAGGAGTGGTCATCAATTGCACACGGTTCAAGGCTCTATTCTCCAGGACCCACATAATAGGCCCTTTGGAGATGCACAAGGTTTTCATGGAGACCTGAAGATGTTTTGGATATACAGGACTGCACCCATGGAGTGCAGTTTGGCATTTTTTCCCTGCAGTGGCTGGAGGGAAGGAATTGGAAAACCTGGAGACTGTCAGTCTCTGGTTATATTGAACTCTGCAGAAGTTTGATGACTTTGATGGTGGTTGAGTTTGCATTGTTTTAGTTTCTCTCTCTCCTTTTACCAGTTAAAAATGCCTATTGTGCCTTTACATGTTGAAAGTATTTAACTTGTTTGAAATAAATAAATAAAAAACCTAAATATTTTAAAAACAATGTATTATTTCTTGGGGCCAAGTCAATATATTGAAAGAAAACTTTTATTTATTTTATGTCCCCAAAAAAGTTTTTATTAGTTATTTTGCATTTCACCTTGACAAGGAATGTCAGAGGGCTGGTCTTAGTTAATGGTGAGATTCCATTGAGATATGCAAATGAGAGGAGTTCCTGAAGTATGCTGTGTGACCTTTTGGCTGCTCTCTGTGACACTGAAAAGAGCAGGCCACTTCTTCTGCCATGTGGAACCACCCTTTGTGCATCTGTAATATCCCTTTAACTGTGCCCGGTCTGGGAAGTTCATCTCACCTTGGCCAACAGGCTTTGCCAGCAATTCCCTTTACTGAATAAACCCTCTCTCTAGCCCCCAAAAAGAAGAATTTGAAATGCTTACTTCTGACAAGGAGGTGGAGATAACAGACCCTCTCTATACAGAGTAGTGGTTGGAATATAACCAGTAATGCGGGGGTAGAGTTAGGGTGACTGGACCCCTGAAGTAAAAAGGGCAGGAAAGTTTGCACTTGCTAAACATCCAAGATGATCTGATTTCTTATTGCTTACCTGGTACCAAAGAACCATTTTCCCACAAACAGTCAGGACCCCTCCTGGGAGGGAGGCCTTTCATAGGATTTAAACATTGTGGTTGGTCAAGACCCCCCACCTCCGAACTTGGTGCCAGAGCTAATCTCTTCCTGAAACATCCCCTAGCCCTAACCAACCAGCTGGCACTGTGGTTCGCCTGAGCCAAAATATAGCCCACCACCCTAAGGCTATAAATACCTTTGCAAGGGGAGGGCAGGCTCTCTGTCTCTCTGATCACTTGGGAACTTCCAGTTCTGGGTGAGTTTTTCCCTCATCTGGGCCCCCTAGCCCTTACTTTCCACATACTTTATCCCCTCCAGCTCCCCACATGGCAGGAGCTCCTTGAACTTTCTTTTCTCTTTTTCCCCACACTTTTTCCCCTGATCCCTATCTGGTCACGTGGACTCCTGAACTACACGTTGCCCACATGGGCTTTTGGGCTCCACGTGGTGTACTTCTCTTGTCCCTACTTTATCTCCCCTTACCTCCCAGCCTTCCCCTTTCCACACTCCTTTGTAAAATCTGAATAAAATGTAGTATTTTTAAAATCATTCTCTTGGGCTGGAGAGATGGCTTAGCGGTTCAGGCACCTGCCTGCGAAGCCTAAGAACCCCCATTTGATTCTCCAGGTCCTATGTTTAGCCAGATGCAAAAGTGATGCAAGCGTGCAATGTCGCACATGCGCCACAAGGGGTGCACGCATCTGGAGTTCATTCACAGCAGCTGAGAGGCTGCTGGTGCACCCATTCTCTGTCTGTCTGTCTGGCTCTCTCTCTCTCTCTCTCTCAAATCAAAACAAAAATCATTCTCTTGAATCTGGAATTGCCAATTCTTTGGTTAGTTCGCAGATATGAACTCAGGGCTTGGGGTTCCAGAACCCCAATTTCCCCATTACAGTAAGACCTTGCTTTGGAAAAAAAAGACAATATTTGTTGTCTATAATAAGGAATTTCTATTAAAATGTTATGGTCAAATATGAAATTTTAAAACAACATTTTTATTGCAAAAAGAAGATTGGGGCTGGGAGTTTTCAGTAATGAATATTTTTACCTCAAGAATATTAGTGGAGGGCTGGGGAAATGGCTTAGCAGTTAAGGCGTTTGCCTGCAAAGCCTAAGGACCCCAGTTTGATTCCCGAGGACCCATATAAGCCAGATGCACAAGGGGGCGCATGCATCTGGAGTTCGTTTGCAGTAGCTAGAGGCCCTGGCGCACCCATTCTCTCTTTCTCTCTATCTGCCTCTCTCTCTCTCAAATAAATAAGTAAATTAAATAAAAATAAAAATTAAAAAAATAAAGACCCTGTCTTAAAATTACAAACTCATTAATTTAAAAAAATAGGAAAAAGAATATTAGTGGAAACTTTGTTTGATGCAGGCTCTCACTCTAGCCCAGGCTGGCCTAGAACTCAGTACAGTCTCCTACCTCAGCCTCCCAAATGCCTGGATGTGAGCCACACACCCAGATTGCAAGTTTTTTATGGTTATGCTTTAAATATCTATAAACTACATACCAGAGGAAGTTAGCATATAATTATATCAAATTTCTGCTTAAGGGTAATAATAGTCTTTCTATCTCACCAGCAAATGCGTTTGTTTTCCTGACCACAAGCACTGTTAAGATAAACAGGCAATCTCAGGACCTCCTCCTCCCGCTGCCTCCCTCCCGCTTATCAACCATTGTGAAGGATGGTCAACAAAGCACAAAGCCATTCCAACAAAGCTGCCTTGTAGCTCCAGCTGCAGTTTTTTCCTTTGGCAGAGAAAGTTCCTGACACTGGTTACTCCATACCCTGAAGTGATGCGTACTGCAAATGGGCTAGGAGAATGCCTAGGGGGTCTTAGAAAAGTTCTTCCACCCTGACTCAAAGATTCTCCTTCTCGAATCAACCCTTAAGGAAACAGCTAGGACTGGAACAAAGATGAATCATTCCAGCTCACTATAGTTTTATGCAGAAATAAGAGCAATGCCTACTTCAGGAACATTGCTAGGCAAATAAGAATACCTAATTTGGGACACAGAGGAAGATTTCCTTGGCTCTGGACTGATCCATGCCTTCTTAGACTGTGTCCTTGAATTCCCTAGCCTCCAAAAGCTGACACTAGCAGCATCCACGCCCACCTCCTTGAGCCTGGAATATAATACAGGTGCAAGCTAAGGCCAACCTGGGAAGTACCCGTGTCTTAAACTTGGCAAAGCCTGGAAACGTTCAGGGTGGCACTAAACTGAGGTTCCCTTGAGGTGGGATGGGGGATCAGGTCTGCAAAAAAAACAACCCAGTTAGGAAAATGCGCTTTCCGCCAAGATGGAATCTAGACTGCACTTTTATTTCTAAGAACGAGTATTGGAATTGTGATCATCTTCAGTAACTTCCTGTACCTCCCCCTGGCGGCAAATTTTAGAGAATTCCTTTCAGTTTTTGTCAGATTTTTAAGCGACACAATCTAACTCTGTGTTAGACCCAGAAACCCCATTGGTGGCTCTCTAAATCGGACGTTTAGAGATTTGGCTGCAGGCGCAGTGTTACAGGGACTACCCAATATGGAAACATGAGTAAGGGTTCCTCTGTGCAGGTTTGTGAGAAACAGGGAGCACTAAGGCTCGGGGCTATCAAAGAAACAGGAAGCTGTCCACTTCGGCGCAGACTCGGCGTCCTGGGATGTGTTGAGGAGAGTGTGAGGGATACAGGTCTGTAAACTCACCATTTTGATGCCAGTGCTACTCAGTTACCACCCACCCTTCAATACAGCGCAGCTATGAGGGGTTCTGGTGGATGCAGCCTGCTCCACACATCCAGACCCTCCTCAGAGCCTGTGGGAGCAAGGCACTGACCCAGAGGCAGGTCCAGACTCTTTCCCCAGAAGACAAGTGGATCTTGCTGCTTGGGCGGCAGATGGCTGACATGTGGGTTAGAAGTGCAATCCTCATAAGAACGCTAATAAAGTACTTGGTTTTCAATTGTCATTTTACAACTAGGAGAGTGAAGGAACAGTGGCTATATAATTTAGCTTAGAGCTCACATACAGGAAGTGGTTGGGCAGCGATTTGCAACCCAGGTCTGGAATTCTAGATTGTGCTCTGAATGGCCACACAAGAGCTTCTCAATCCAGTGTGAAAGACCCTGCTAAGAATGGGAAATTGGTGTGCAGAGCCACTGACAGCCCTCCTACCCCAGCAATCTCTCCAGAAGTTACCTCAGTACTCGTGGGTGTGGGCAAGGCTCGCACATGTTCCACACACACGCTGAGAGACTCTGCATGAAGAACTCCTGCTTCCAGGTTCCGTTACTATAGAACATCCTGCCCTGCCCCCACTGCTCCCTGGCCAGGGATTCTTTTGTTACATATTTTTATTTAAAGAGAGAGAGAGAGAATGATTTGTCACTACAAATAAACTGCAGATGAATGCGTCACTTTATGCATCTGCCTTTGGGTACTGGGGAATCGAACCCTGACTGACAGGCTTTTCAAACAAGTACCCTTAACCACTGAACCGTCTCTCCAGCCCATTCTGGACAGGAGTTAATATAGCTCTTGGTACATGGGCTGGGAAAAGCCTTACCATTTCTGTCCCTTGGAATCCCTGGTCCTAGAAAGTCTTGGCCCTGCAGTTGCCCGGAGTCCACCTCGTCGAAACTCCGCCATCCCTGGTGTGTCAGTGTTGAAATTTCCTGACTGAGTTCTTCGGATTCTGCATGGAGAGGAATCCCCAGAGATGGTAAGGGGGCAATCTGACAGCATGAAGGCAGCGTCCCCCTCCTTTGCAGGCAGGACCACATAGGCCAGGCTTAGCCAGGGTTCTGGGCGACAATCCTCCCAGTGCTTCATGCGAGCTCAGGGATCAGAACCCATAACAGATCCTCTGCCAGCATCGAGACTCAATTCTGGGCCTGCCTCTGGCATTTGGGCCACTCCCCAAGGGATCAAAGTGAAGGTTAATGCCAGTTTCTAACTCAGACCATACTAAACCAGCCGGGCCTGCAAGCACTCAGATCTCTGTCTTCAAAAGATTTCATAAGTTTACAGACTTGCCCTTAAGAAGAAAAAAAAATTCCAGTTTCATCTGTGTCTCTCTTAAAGCTCATGTATAAACTGCAGGGAGTGGCGGGGGGGGGGGTGGGCGATGAATGGATGCCTAGAATGAATGACATGCAAGACAACTATCGACTGTGAATGGGGACTGCCTTGTCTGGGTCCTGGAAAACAACTCACTCTTCTCTCTGAACCCGACGGCTGTTTTCCCAGCTGTTCTAACGGCTGAGGTACCAGGAGCTTACACAGACTGCATGGTCAGGGCGAAAGCCGGTCCAAGCATATGATTAGTGTTATCACCACCAACTTACTTTCCCCAGAACTTCTTGATGCCCTTGGGGCTCCGTTTACCATCTGGTGTCAGGGGAGAATGGGGGCTTGACTCGGTGCCAGATGAAGTAGATGAGAGCTCGTTGGCCACGGTGGCATCTTCCCAAGCACTCTCTGTGTTTCCTGAAGTGCACAGGATGAAACAACACTGGAACGAGGGCGAAGGCTGTGACCTTCGGAACCCCTGCCCTGGATATAGACGACCCTTCTTCGGGAGTCTGGAGGACCCTGCCCAGTGCTGCCTTCAGGACTGAGCTCCACACCAAGGTCTCAGAGGCCAACCGAGGCTTCAGGTTTGCACACATGCCAGGCTCCCTCACGAAGGAAATTAGTGAACTAGGTGTTTTGAAGTTTTGTCTTCAAAATGTAAGGTTTTGGGCCCCGGTAGTTGGGGGTTATTCCAATAAGAATCTTGCTCTCTATTCAGAGGAAGACTCAGGAATGCGGGCAGAAGAGGACCATGGATGAGCATGAGGGCAAAGGGGAGGTTATGGTCCAACCTGGAAAACCAGGGCACTCTCACTCTCCACCTCACCTGGAACGGGCACAGTACCTAACACGGGGGCACTGACACTCCAGCCACGATCTCCAGCCACCAAGAAGCAGAGAAGCCACATGGAGAAGCAGAGAGGCCAGAGTCCAGCCCGACAGTTACGGGGAAGCAAAGAAATAAACAAAAGTGTCATCAAGCAAGAGAGGAAAACTCAAAACAGAAAGAAAAACAATCCTGTGAAGAAGGGTGGGGGAGTGATGCCCAAGCTTGGCCCACGGGGTCAGCGCTCTGAGATAGGAGCCAAGGGCCCAAATGCTGCCAGTGGCACAGGCTGAGGTGTCCATAAGCAGGAAGAGGGACAGCAGCCGGGAGTGGACATACAGGATCTCAGGTACCAAGTCTCTGACTTGAAGCAGCCCGAGTGTCACTGGACAGCCATTTAAGGGTTTATTTGGTTCTCTTGTAGCTCAGGGGGAAACTGGCTTTCATCAGCTCAGGGAACCACCAGGCAGCAGTTAGACAGGCAGGGAGAACTGTGCCTGGATGACAACGTTCCCTCCTGGGCCCCGTCAAATCTACTGCTGCTGTTGGGGGAGACAGTCATTTTGAATGAAAAGCAGGTTTCAGGCTCTGTCTTCTGAAAGGTTCCCTGTCGATTGACCTCCATGCCCCTGACTCCATTTGCCCAAGGAAACGCTCTAATTTTGGAGAAGGTGTACTATCAAAAAGCTGGTGACAGAGGCTTCGGAGAGGGCAGGCACAGGAGAGAGACCAGGCTGACAGAGGAGGGAAGAGGAAGGGACAGGCAGAATGAGAAGAAAAAGAACGGTAGGAAGGACAGGCAGGGCTTTAAAAGAGGAGGAATAAATGAAGCGGGAGAACAGGGATAACTTAGGAAACAGTTTACCCAGACAGGGGGACTTTTATACTTGGGACTACTTTGTGATACAAGTTGCCCCAGCAACATGCCCAGTACTCTCAATTAGGGCCCAAGATGGTAGCTGCAAGGATCTCATCCAATTAATCAGAAGTGCCAAGGGTGCTGCTCCCAAGCCCACCAGCCTGGGCTGGACACTCACTCAGGCTACTTCTTCCAGAGTCAGGCTGCGAGGTGGTCGGAGGTTTGGCAGCTTCTCCATTGGGTGTGGCTCCTGAAAGCTTCCCAGGTAAGGTCGGGTATTTCTGATCTGCCAGGAAAGAGCTGTCCTATTGGACAGAGAAAAGGAGTCAAATGAACCAAATGAGCCCTCCACCTCAAACCTAGCTAGGAAATCCTTGTATGCACCAGTAGTTCCCTTTCTCCATGAATCATTTTTTCACTTGGTTTGATTCAACGACCCCTCAAGCTTTCGTTTCTCCTAGGCCAGGGAAGATGACCAGCGTTCTGAGGAAGGAAGAGTAAGACAGAGGTAGAATCAAGCCCAGATCTGGAACTGACTGCAATGGCTTTTAACCAGGAAGTGGAGGTGTCTCTCAAAGGAGCTTTTGCTATTTTGGCCTAATGCTAAAGGTTCAGTGAACTCACAGCCATGGATCACTCTCTCAGCTCTTCAAAAACGAAGCAAAACTTACTGCCTTGGGCTTTGGGCCACCCTGAAAGGGAAGAGACCAGGAGTAGCCTGCTCTGGGTGTCCCTGTTCTCTGCAGGCTTGCTTTCCTGTGGCCAAAAAAGAAGTGTTTTGAGCAGGACTGTTACTCAGACCAGACCTGAGCAGACCCCTGCGAGGACTTAGCCAAAAGCACAAGTACTGGCTGACAGAATACCATGCTACAGCTGGCATAGTGGAGTTTAAATGTGAAAGAGCAGCAGCAGAAAAAAAAAATCCATAGTGATAACAGCTCTCCTGTAAAATAGCATGTTAAGGCAAAGCAAGAAGCTATGCATACATTTGGGGGATGGCCACAGGGAATAGTCTGAAGGGCACCATGCCAACCAAGGGCTCCATTAGGAACTTAGAACCATCCTCTTTGACGTATAGCTTTGGTGCAATGGGCCATAGGCTTGGACACTGGCTAGACTCCCAAAGAAATAGGCAGAATGTAAAAAGGAAAGGAAGAGTCCTTATTTGGCCCTTGCATCTGCAAACCTGAGGGAGACATAGTAGAATGACTATGAGGGTGAGAGTAAGAGAGAAACTGAAGCAAAAGAGTGAGGTACTCAAACACGGGTCACTTGATTGGAGCCAGAAGGAAAACATGGAAGACCATCCATTTCAAAACTGCCAAGTCAGGACAATACTAGAAGATTGCCGTGAGTGGGACATGTTAGAGTCAGTTCAGAGTCATAGCCGATACATTTCTGAATTCAGTTTGCTCATAAATGTATGACAAAGAAACTGTCAGAGACTTGGTTCATTCACTGAACACTGCCAATCAACCCCCCATGAGTAAGCTCAAAAAGAAGTGGCGAATGAGGAGACTGGGTTCTTAAATCTGAGTCCCAAAAGCGCTAGTCCATGAGTAGATCTATCAGAACCCTCAGAGTTGAAGATCACGACAACTTCAAGCTTGTGGTGGCCTGAGGCAGAAGCTGAACGCGAACAGACATGTGGACCAGACCAGCAGTTTCTCAGTGCTACCTCATCCCCTGGCCACCTGGGACACTTGCAGAAACACCAACTCCCAGCTCCCTCCCTGGCTCTGAATCAGCCCCTCCGAAAGGGCACCCACCCCAGAAGTCTGTACTTTTTAACAAGCGCCTCGGATGATTGTGATACAGTCAGACCCAGGAACCACTGGCTGTGGGAAGGGAATGTTCAAAAAAGTTCAAAGAACTCAAGGGCCTGATGCCAAGTTCCATCTTCCACAAGGAATGCAGGAGGGAGAAGGGCTCTCAATCCAGGGTTTCGGTTGTGGCACCACTTAAGGTCCCCCAATACTAGGGCAGCTGATGACAAGGATTCTGATGGAGACCACCCAGAGAGCTCCTTGAGAAGCTGATATGCAAAAAGAACAAGCCCTTGACCCAAGGACGGGGCTCCAGACCTGTAAGGAAGACAGCACAGGGAACAGAGAGTGATGGAGAGGACGCTCTGAGCTCTGCTGGAGCCAAGAAGAAAAGCCAGGGGCAATGACTGGCCACTGGACAAGGCAGCGTAAGATCAGGACAGGATGTGGAGGCAGGCGATAGGAACACTGAACTCTGGTCCTGTCCTCCCTGCCTCCAAGAATAACAATCCTAGCTGTAGGGAAACAGAAACTCACACAAATAGTGCAGAACCCAGCTGCTTTAAATCAGAACAGAAAAGTGGCCTGCCAGTGGGACTACTGCTGCTCTGGTGAGACTGACTCAGGCAAAGCCATTTCTTTTTACCCATCACAACCTCTGCTCTGTCATTTCTAAGTAGGGAATACCAACTCTTGTCTCAGGCTTGTTGTGAAATAGCACACACAGGGCCTCAGACACAATGGGTGGTGGGCAGACAGAAAGAAAGATCACAGGTTGGGTCTTAGAGGGACAGCACTCTAGAAGAGCAGACACAGGGCAGGCTGCATGTAGAGTGTCACACCCGAGACTGGCCTAGGATGCAGTTTAAAGGATCCAATGGGAAGCTGGGTGTGGTGGCGCATGCCTTTAATCCCAGCACTAGGCAGAGGTAGGAAGTAGGAGGATTGCCATGAGTTCGAGGCCACCCTGAGACTCCCTAGTGAATTCCAGTTCAGCCTGAGCTAGAATGAAACACTACCTCGAAAAACCAAAAAATGGAAAAACAAAAACAAAAAAAAAAGGATCCAATGGGAAACTAGTGCTTTAAAGGCTGCTGAGCCATGAACAGGGACAGAGAATGTCCAGTCCCTAGAACGGGGCACCTGCACAGGGATGGAGGGGCTCGACAGGAGAGCTGTCAGGAGTAGGGGAGACTGACTCACTCCACACTCCAGATCAGGCGATGCACAATCTGGGGAGCTCTGGAGTTGTGCTGTGGTGGTTTGAGTGTTAATATCCTTCATATGCTTGAGTATTTGACTACTTGATCCCCAGCTGGTAGCACTGTTTGGGGAAGTTGAGCAATCTTTAGGAAGTATAGCCTTGCTGGAGGAAGTATGATACTGGGGCCTGGCCTTGAGGTGTTGTAGCCCCTTCCCCCATTATAACTGCCTGTTAATGCGAACATGTGACTCTGGCCTTCCTGTTCCAGCCATGCTTTCCTTGTTATGACGGACTTCCCTTGAAACTGTAAGCCAAAAACAAAGTCTTTCCTTCCTTCCTCAACCTGCTTCTGCTTGGATATTTTGTCTCAGCAAAGAGATGTGTACCTAACAGTCTGAGTTGGAAAAGAACATGAGGATGATTCGAGAAGGAAGCTCTCAGCCATGGAAGGCAAGGGCCAGTCTAAGCAAAGGCACTAAGGTCCGGAGATGATGTGGAAAGCTTGTTGCACCTATAGAACGATGGGGGAAAGACAGTGGTGTGTGTGTGTGTGTGTGCGTGCGCACACATGCACGCGCATCAGGGAGAGGTGGTCATGTTGCCATAATTGAGGCTGCACAAGATTGTAATTATGATCAAAGGTATTTAAGAACCAGTTTCAACCTGGAACATCTGCTCTTTGTACGCAGTCCACTTCACCCATACTTTATGGTCATCCCATCATCGTGTTAACGCTTGAGCGGTGAGTTAGCTTGGTCTCCAAAGAAGTAAGTAGCCGCTTACACCCTTGCCTTAGAGACAACTGTGAATGGCAGCTTCTGCAATGCTGGGTCTTGTACTGGAGAGACTGGAGAGATGTGCACAGGAAGGCTTTAACTTGCCAAGGAACCCTACACACAACGGACTGTGTGTCCAAAGCTCTGGGACGGGGAGCAGGTAGAAGACATTTGCTCTCCAATTCAGATGGCCCGAGACATGGCCTCCATGTGTAACACGGACTGCTATGAATACGGAAGAGCAAAAATGTTGCTAAGCCTGATGCGGAGGAGCGGATAAGGTTTTCCTCTCAGTCACAAGGGCGGGAAACCCACTCAACCACTGGATAGAAAATATAAAATGGGTCTCTTGGGCCACATGCAGGGAGGCCCCATGTCTCCTTTGGGAGGCAGAGGACAGAGAAGGGCCATGTATAGCATGTTCTCCCACATGATGTTGTAAGTGCTGGCTGGGTGGGGCTGACATGCTAATTATACAATTATTAGCTTCAGCTCACCATGGGCTTAGCATTTGTGCAGGAGCCTGAAAACATAATCATCCTCTAGAAGAAAATGGATTCTAATGGTGTCTCTACAACATGACTTGATAATTAAAGGGGGAATGAGTATATATATGGCTGTTATTTTTAACTGTGACACATCAGTACAGAGAGATGAAGGCTGTCATATGCCCCTTCTTCCCCGCGACTACACCTAGATTGCGTTTTTAAATATTAGTTTCTTGGCACCTACACAAGTGATAAGTACTACCCCGATGGCTGTGAAAACACCTTACATATATGGAGCACATACAATAGAAAGGAGAGAGGTCAGGTGTGTTGGCACACACCTTTAATCCCAGCGTTTGGGAGGCGTGAGTGTGTGGCTAGCTCAGGACAGAGAGTGAGTTCCAGGTCAGCCTGAGTTAGAGTCAAATCCTGCTTCACAAACAAAAAACAAAGGTGAGGCGTGGAAGTCTCATCCTTCCTTGTATATTTTTACCTCTGATGGTTAACAGACTTTAAAAGCTACAAAAGCTCTAACTTGTTGAAATACTCTAGCAAACAGTACAACCATGGATAGATGATAAGAACATGACATCAACGTACCTTGGGCTCTGCTACCGGAGACAGCTGGTTCCCATTGACACCCTATGGAGTGATCAAAAGAATTTTAATCATGTGTGGGGGGGGAAGAACTATTAGTCACAATCAGCAACTCAGGTCCACCTGCCTGCTTGGATCTGCTGTAAAACCCCTCCCCCATCTTCTTGTCAGATAATCTCCATCCACGCCAGCAAGCACAGACCACTGTCTAAGCCTGTGGACAGCCATCCTGGACGGCTGCCCGCTGCCGGAGGAAGAGGCGCATGGCTGTGATGATCAAAGCCACCAGCTGAGCCCATGGCTCCTGCCAACTCCAGCTTTGTGGATCTCCACTGTGTGGCTAGGGAGGCTGCCACTCTACTGGAGGCCAGAAGACGGTAAGAAGCATGCCTCACAGGAGGCTCCATTAGGGCAGAACTCTGTGTTCTGTCATGGTCAAGCCCAAGAAAGCAACCATTGCCCCTGACACAAGGCCCACCCACACGGTCAAAAGGCCATCCTCATATAAGCGGCCACAAAGCCCTCCTCCGAACTTTCTAGATTAAAAAATATATATCTCTAATCTTCAGATTATCCCAGACTGGACTCCTGGCATCACCCCCTTTACCCACAGTAGACCTTTATTCAGAATGCCCCCATTATTCCAAGTGACCTGGGGAGACAGGGTCCAAGATCTCTGGCTGGAGAATACCACCTCCTGCTCCCATCACTTCCCAAAGCCTTACTAGGCCAAACCCCAACATCCTCCCTCCCTCATCACCTTCAGGCAGCATTTCTGCACTTGGCCCGCCTCTAGGACGCCTAGGGCCACATGTGATTGGTTTTCTCAAAATGGTGGTGTAATATTTCCTCTACTAAGGCTATGTGAGAGCTGCTCCAAGGCAGGGAGCGGACATGCCTACACATATTAGCACTGTGCTGAGGCTACAAGAAACTCAGCAGTGATCTGCATGCGCTGACCTTATCCCCAGATTCACTTCTCAAGTCTTCTAAACTGCAGGAGAGTTTCTTCTGAGCCCTGGAGAAACACAACAGGAAGGGAATAAAGAAGCAGCTGCTTTGAGAAGGAGGCACTTTGTGTCATTCACACAGAGGACGTTTTCAGTGGGATTAGAGTAAATGTTAGGAAGAGAAGAATTGCTTTCCACACTAATCAGAATATGACGCCGGCCCACTCTGCGGAAAAGCCTGGCCTAGCAGTGTGTTGGTAAGGGCATGCTGGCACTGCTTAGACCCTTGGCATTGCTCAGAGAGCTAGAGTACAAGGGGATGATTACTGTGTTTGTAAGCTCATGCCTGCAGTCCAGGTGGAGGGAGAGCACTGTGGCTGGCTTGTCTGCGACTCCAAGAGTAATCCCGAGGAAGCCAAGCCAGCGCTTCCTTCACAAGAAGACTACCACGCCAGCCAGCCACAGGTAGAAGCGTCTGCTGCCGGGCTCTTCCAAGCCCTCCGGCCCAGCCCTGCGTGCTCTCAGCCATCTGCTTAGGGGCATTGTGTTTTCATGGGCGGTCTTCTGCTGAGAAGGGCACCAAACAGGTAGAAAGGGGGCAATACTATCTGTGGCCACCCAGGTAACCTTGTGCCAAGGTCTGGCAGTTAACAGAAACAAGCCGACATCTATTTGTCCGCTAGGCTCCTGAGTCTGGTCAGGAGTTGCCTGGTGTTAACTGTCCTTCGGTGAGCCTATCAGCTACATTTCTCACTCTGCAAACTTACGCTGGGCCAATCACACTTTCTGAAATGTCATTTCTGTCTGGGGATGACAGCTCAGGGAAACAACTTCTCGGCGGACCCTGGTTTCTGAGTATAGACTGGAGCTCAGGAGAAGCAAGACCTACTCTGGGGAGGCTTCGTCATGCCTGTGGGCATCTTCCCCAAACACCTTGGGCAAAAGAGCCTCCCTATCTCCCTCCCAGAGGGGCGCACTTAGAAGTGTGCAAGGACATTTTAAATGCTCAACCGTAAGCCCATCTTGAGCTCAGAGTGAAGGTCGATGGAGCATAATCACCCTCTGATTTGACACAGAGGGTGTGAATGCCCACCTTGAGGGGCCAGTGTGAAGAACTCATATGTAGATCTAGAAATGAGTTCACTTATAAGGGGACAGGGAGACAGCTCCGTTGGTAAAGTGCTTGCTTCGTAAGCATGAAGACTTTACCACCCAGAACCCACATAAAGATGCCAGGCATCGCAGCAAGTGTCTATCATCTCAGCACTGGACAGCAAGATCCCTGGACTCTTCTGGTCAGCGGTCTAGTGAGCTCCAGGCCAGCGGGAGGTGGATGGCAGTTTTGAGGATGCTCTCTGAGGTCATCTTCTGGCTTCCACACACATGTGCAAGTGCATAAGCCCACATACAACACCCTCTCACCATTATAACAATTTGAAATGCAACTGGACCAACTTTGCTGTGAGGAAAAAATGGCCCTCCTACAGGCCTGGGTGTCAGGGGCGGATTTACCCAAGATCTCAGAGGGGCTGATGAGAATAACAGACTCACATCGTAGGATGTTTTTGGCACCAAGAAGCCATTGGAGGACTCGGAGGACTTGTAGCCACTGAATGCTCTGGTCAGGTCTGTCCTTCATGACACTGATCCTCAGTCTATGAGGAGGGAAGCCCCTCTGTGGCCAAGGGGGGTTGGCGACTGCCCTGACAAGGGAAGAGTGGATATGCCCAGAAGGCAATATCTGTGCTTGCCACACCTGGCCCGTTGCCATCTATTTTGGGAGCCTCAAGAGCTCGAAGGCGAGAGAGAGAGAGAGAGAAAGAGAGAGAGAGAGGATGAATTTTCCTACCTGCTCTCCAGTGATTTCTGAGGCAAAGGAGGTGGCCCCGTGGAGGGAGAACTGCATCGTGGAGATGCCTGCGTGGAGAAGAGACAAGACATTGAGGAGGACGGTTACGACGTGGGGACGTCCCTTTCTCCATGTCTGTCCCTGGGTCCAGAAACATTAACATAGATGCCCTCCTCAGGGATCAGGCAATAAGCCCACACTCTTTTCAAGGGCGTATCAAGCCATCCAGGCTAAGTCACCTTTCATCTCTAAGCCCCAGAATTTACAAGACTCCTGAGACCTGGGTCAGTGGGCCTTTGCCATTCCTGACCTTGCTGAACTTAGCTCTCAGCTTTTCCTTTCATCCAGTGAGTCAAAGCACTCCCTTTTTGGCTTAGGAGAGCCAGAGTCAGATCCTGTTGTTCTCAATGAGAGGGACTTTAATGATAGAGTCACTTGTGAGCAACAAACAGCACCGTCTCCTGCAGGCCGGTCCTTCACGTTAGGAACGGAGTAGGCACAACCCACATCCGGGTGGCACATTAGTAAGCAAGGATCAAGAAGCAGTGCCATCTGTCCTGCCGGTGGCAAGGACACTGGTATCATAATATGGGAAGAGAGAGAAGGGGTTCTCTCTCGCAAGGGAGGCTTCAGTGGGGGGCTGAACTCGAGCGGACTCACTGGGTATGAAGAAGGTAAGAGGTGAACGCGATATAATGGGGCCTGACAGGATCCTGTCCTGACGTCAACCTCCGCTTTAGTGCAGCCCAAGAACCCAATGTCATGGGAGTGAACAAGGGGAGAGCCAGGTCCAGCGCTGTCAGTGACCACACAGAGGTACTCTGCAGGCCTTGTGATTTTCATAATTTCCAGTCCTATGGGAATATGGGGTACTTAACTAGACTTAATATGACGGTTCACTGGGTAACATTTCTCTCCTCCACCCCTTAAATAAAAGAGTTGAATTGGGCTGCTAAAATGCTTTCAGGGGTTGATCATTCTAGAATCTCATGAATCTTTGGGTCACTGCTAAAGCCCCTCCCCAACCTGAGGTCTCTGTCTGTGACCTGTTTGTCCGGCTGTATTTAGCCTGCATCCAGAGAAGAAGGATCTGTGTGCTTGTTGCAGAGACTGGAGGGGACATCATTAAGCAGGAAAGCACTGTTCAGAAGGAGGCAGCACCTCTCTAAGTAAGATGCATTCACTAATTCAACAGACCATTGTTAAGTCTCTTGGGTATCAGGTGTGACTGCAGACCATGAGAAAATAGCCTGATACTACCTACACAAGACCCTCATAATAGGAAGAAAAGATCATGACATCCAAATGAAAAGAGAGACTGATTTGAGAGGGGGAGGATATGATGGAGAGTGGAGTTTCAAAAGGGAAAGTGGGGGGAGGGAAGGAAGGACCATGGGATATTGTCCACAATTAAGGAAGTTGTCAATTAAAAAAAAAAAAAAAACCACTGGGCTGTAGAGATGGCTTAACAGTTAATGCACTTGTATGCAAAGGCTAAGGGCCCAGGTTCAATTCCCCAGTACCCACATAAGCCAGATTCACAAGGTGGCCCATGCATCTGGAGTTTGTTTGCAGTGGTTGGAGGCCTTGGTGTGCCCATTCTCCTTCTCTCTCAAATAATAAAATAAATAAAATAAAAATCTTTAAAACACAAACACTGCCTCTATTCTGCACTTATATTCCAGAGAGCAAAGATACAGAGAACTCAGTTGAAAAAGAAAATTCCTGTCTTTGAAAGTTCCAGTGGCCACCATCCTGTCCCTTTGCTCCCTCACACCCTCTTCCTACAGCTCGAGGGCCTTTCCTGAGACTGGATTATTCACCAGTTAAGGTGTGCACAGTACAGGTGCCTGGCCAGACCCTCCTCCAGGCCGAGGGAAAGCTCTGAGGGTGGCTGAAACATAGTACCTCTGGTTTAAGTAGTTCTTCGGGGCCTTTATTTGCAGTGCTCCTTTTCCTGAAGCCGCCCTCTGGCTCTTCTTCACTGATTGGGAGAGTCTTCTCTGAAGGCCCTGCAAGCATTGATGCAGGTGATATATCAGTACTGTGCAAATTCTTCAGAAACTTGTAATTATATCACAAACCACAGAATCTCAACATCGTTTCTCCTTTGCTAAGAAACACAAGGAAAAATCACTTGAGCGCAGGAGTTCGAGTCTAGCCAACTAAGACCAAGAGATATATGAAGTGTTTTAATTTGAGTATGAAATGTGTCACAGGGTCATGAGTTTGATGCTTGGTCCCCACCAGTAGTACTGTTTTGGGAGGCTATACGAGGTGGGGTCTAGCTGAAGTAGGTCAGTGGGCTAGGTGGTGAGCTTTAGGGGTCACAGCCCAGATCTACTTCCTGCCCAATCTCTCTCTATTCACTGGCCCACCAAGATGTAAGGCATCCCAGCCACGTGTTCCTGCCACCATGAATTCTGCCATGCCTTTCCTGTCATAATGAACATGGTGCCATCTTCAAACTGAGCCCAAAACAATCTTTCCTTAGGTAAGTTCTTGTCTGGCATTTGGTCAGAACAACAAGAATAGTGACTAATAGATAAATGACCATGAAGACTGTAATTGGAGGACTGGAGAAGATGGCTTAGCAGTTAAAACATTTGCCTTCAAAGCAAAAGGACCCTGGTTCAATTCCCCAAGACCCACATAAGCTAGATGCACAAGGTGGCACATGCATTTGGAGTTGGTTTGCAGTGGTTGGAGGCCCTGATGCACCCATTCTCTCTCTCTACCTCTTTCTCTCTCTCTCAAATAAATAAAAATCTTTTTTTAAAAAGAGTATAATTGATTGGAAAGATTCTTCAGGGCTATTGTGACAGTCATTTTAAAGTTTATCTCTGGAACTCTCCTTGCCTTCAGCCTCCTTACTTCTTGTCCATAGACAATTGGGCCCTGACAGTAGCTTAGTCCAAGATCACAAAGAAATGGAGAAACAAGGGCTGTAGCATGAGCATAGTGTCTGGCAGATACCCTTGGACAGGAATGAGTCAGCCCTGATCCGAGAGCAGAGCCTTACTTCTTCCTGAGACAAGGCGTAATCACACATCCCCAGCCCCTTAATTAAGGCAACCCTGTGTGAGACAACTGTGCCTATGGGATCTGTGATCAGAGCCCGAGGTCCATGGCATGAGTGACGAGGCAGGCAGCCTGGTGCACACATACGCATGCGAACACAGATGCTGCCCGCGTGCTGCAAGGGGCAGGCAGCACATATGAAACACATAGCTCTCTCTCTGTCCTGTGACTTCCTATGGCAGCTCACAGAAGGCCCCTAGGAGACTCTGCAGGGAGCTCCAGATCCTATAAGGTGTGGGCAAGCTCTGATAGCATCACATGAGGCACTGACTGACCCTGGAACCCAGGGACTCCTGTCGTTGCCTCCAGAGGGAATCCTGAGAAGATGCACAGGAATCCTTCTGATGGGGACAATTCCCCAGGGCCAAAGCAGAGGATTTATTTTCTTGGCCCTTCCCTAGAAGTTCTGACCTCCACACTATTTGACAAAATGCTTAGAAATCAACAGTTGTTGAGTTCTACCATGTGAGAAGGGCAGTTTACAGTCATCTCCACCTTACCTGAACACAGGCAAAGACTCTGCTGGCAGAACCACCCCTGGATCTAACGAAACGTCTCTCAGGGAACATGGTGGGTTCACCCTTCTCTTACCCTGGGTTGCCTTCACAATCTCCTGGACCCTTCGGTACTGGTTCAACAGCCCCGTGAGCTCCTCTATCCGACGGTCCTGCCATGGAACAAGAGAACATGTAGATTAATACCACGTGGCACCGGATCCTAGTTGATTTCATCTGGGGCATCCTGGGGAGAAACCCTACTTGGGATGTCAGAGGGTTCCACAGAACAGGTGTGTCCTGTCGAGCAGGGTTCCAGTGCTGTGCTTCACAGACAGCTATAGATACTCATGACTCTGCCTGAAGGTGTGGGTCAACAACCACCGACATACCCTTCAAGGTGCTTAAATGCCCCTTACCCTCCCAAAGTGCCCACTTGTGAAGTACGCTTCTCTCCCCAGTGCCCTTCTCACCATACAAAAATCCTAGAGCAAAGCTGTCATATTTATCCAAATTTATCCAAATTATTCCCAGAGGGTATCCCAGTTTTTCCTAGGGCCCAGGAAGGGCTCACAGATCCTTGAGCAAGACACAGTGGGGTGAGGTGGGGACCCTGGATCTGCAATCCACTAGTCACCTGACCCTGTGCAAAGTTCCCCAAGCGCTCTGAGTCCGTTTCCTTATCCGTAAAATGTAGGGTTGGAATGCTCAAGATGACACCTATACTAGCTAAGTATAAACACACACACATGGTTATTTTATGACTATGCAGAAATCAGACATGAAGAATATAAAGTCTCAGGGTAAACTGAGGCGCTGTATGTTGCCAGGTGTCTCTGTGACAGCTCTATCATTGAGGGAGGACTGTGCATTGGGGACGTGTGGGCTGTTCTTGAGAGCTGTGATAGCAGAGTCAGCTCAGGGGTGTTTGGTTCCTTCACCATCATGAACAGGCAAGGCTCTCATCTGCCTTGGGAGAGTCCACTCAGGTGAAGTTCCCAGGTATCAAAGCCAAACACAGGTGCTGAGGTTGAGACTGTAGAGGCAAAAGCGGTTCTCCTGACCCCTCTTGTTAATGGCCTATGGCACTGCCCAGAAGAGCAGAGACCAGAAGGGATGGAACAAGCTGGGACAAGTGGTCAGCAGATGAAGGACGGCACTACACAGTGACCATCTTACCTTATCCTCATTGGCAATAAGCAGTGTCTCCATCCCCACTTTCAGGCGCTGAATTTCTTGGTCTAAAAGAATTGACATATAAGGAGAATCATCTGTATAAATGCAAACAGCTCATTCACATACACCAAGACAGCCTTTACATTCAACGGTGAAGACTCCCCATGTAAACATGGCTCCCTTCTATGTGCATGTTGGTATGTACACATGTGCATGGGGTGTGAATATACACATGTGTGTGAAGGTCACAGGTTGAAAACAGGTATCTTACTCAGTCATTCTCCACTTGGTTACCCACCGAAGCTAAGCCGTAAGACCCTAGTGCTGAAAACACCAAAGGCTGCAAGCACAGCCTAAGCAGAGAGCACAGTGGAACTGAGATGGAAGTCAGCTCCCTCATGGCTGACCCTCACACTGCTGCAAAGTGCTATGCGAGCTGCTAGGGGATCATGGCCACCAATGGTGTGAATAGTCTGGGAATCCTTCAAACTACAAAATCAACTAGCCAGGCGAGAAGCACACACCCGTGGAATAGTAGCATATGAGCTATGGGGTAATGAAATCCTCTGATTGGATGTGAGGCCTGCTCAGTGGAGGGAATTCATACCTGACAAAGAACCAAGTCACAATCCAATGAATATGAAGGTTACAGACTCTAAAGAGACGCTTCCTTTTTTTTTTTTTTTTTTTTTTTTTGAGAAAAGAGGGTATGTGCATCAAAAAGTCTGAAAATAGTTTACCCCCATTTGATCCATACACTCTTGGTTGGAGAATCTTTTTTTCAAGTCTTTTTTTTTTTTTTAACACATGGCAGTGAGTACTGGAGAGAACCAAGATCCATCAATATGATACACACACAAAAAAAATAGTAGACTGCTTGGTACAAGACGGGTCATCTCTATCACATCTGCCAGGGTCCAGCAGACGTTACAGAGGAAGTGGACACTTAAACTGAGTGCTGCTCTCACTGCTGGCCTGACACTGAGGAGACTCTAAACTCATCAAAGCAGAAATTCAGAGGATGCAGAGAGTTCAACACTACAGGAGACATAACACACCTACCAAGGCTCCGGGAACCGTGCGGAGGAGGACGTGGAAAGAGCGTGAGAGCCACAGGGTGGAAAGGGACATCTTGAGACACTGTGCCCCCCCACCCACTGAGACTGACTGGTGCATTCATGATTCCACAGTGAATACCAACAACCCCACTTTTGAGGACCCTTGGTGGAATGGGGGCGGAGGAGAGGGGATAGAAGAGTGTGACCTGATGGGAATATGGCCAGTATGCAATATGTTCATGCTATAAAGTCCATAATAAAAAATAATAATTACATAAAAGAGTAACAGAACTGGGTATGGTGACACATGCCTCTAGCCCCAGGCCCCAGGAGGCGGAGGTAGGAGGATCACCCTGTGTTTAAGGCCTGCCTGGAGCTATAGAGTGAGCCTCAGCTAGAGTGAAACCCTGCCTCGAAAAACCAAAATATAAATAAATAAAATGAAAGAGTAACAGGACCGGGTGTGGTGCACGCCTTTAATCCCAGCACTAGAGAGGCAAAGTTAGGAGAAGTGCCATGAGTTCAAGACCATCCTGAGACTACAGACTGAATTTCAGGTCAGCCTGGGCTAGATCGAGACCCTATCTTTAAAAAAAAAAAAAAAAAAAAAAAAAAACAAAACAAAACACAAAAAAAGAACAGGAGGGGGGACATCTACTTGAGATCTACTTGAGGCAGGGTGGCCAGGGAAGGTCTTTCTGGAAAAAGAAGACATTTAAGTTGAAATATAAAGGATGAGGAAGAATTGGTTTGTTGCTGTAACCTTGGGGCCTTATACGAGTGTCAGAGTGGATGAATTGCTAAGCCTCCTCTTTGGTGATAACACCAAAGCCGGGCTTTTCAATCCAATAAAAGAGCCGGGCATTGCCAGTATTCTTGCTAACAGCTTCAGAGGGGGCTGCACAGAGCTTCAATTCACACTGTGGCTGAGAAAAAGCCTGCAGAGCCCCATGCTCTGGCTAAGGGAGGGGACGTCAAGATGATCCCACCATAGCTGAGCTTTATAGGCTTACATCCCATACATGCACACAAACTCATCCACTTGGGCACAATGTACGCAAGGGCACGTGAACACACCTACATACAAAGCGCACACACACACACACACTCATGGATACAAGAGCCCGCTTATGCGTGCCCCCCACCCACAACAGCGTTCCCTCACAGTCAGTGCAGTTACCCCTCTCTGAGTGGTCACTGTGCAGAGCTGCACTCCGCGAGAGCTGGTTGTGCAGGCGCTCGATTTCCGCATCTTTCAGGGCCACCTGTTCCTGCAGCTGGGCTGCCTCGGCCTGAAAAAGCAACAGAGAAAAAAATCCTTGCAGGTCCACAACAAAGTACTTCACGTCAGAGCCCAGGACCCACTGGGCCCTGGAAACAAGGAAGGACATACATAAGAGAAGTTAGAGGGGCTCACTGGCCACTGCTGAATGAGCCCACTCTCCCTGGCCGTTCCCTTGCTCCTTCTCCTGTGTGCTTCTATGTGCTCAGGCTCTTTCTCTCCCCTGCTCTGTGTGGTATCACTGAGGCTGGACGAGCTGGGGTTGTGTGCAGTGGGGAAGGCTCTTGGTGCAAAGCTGAGCTTTCTCACTTTGGATGTGGTTTTCCTTCTCCCAAGAAACTCATGCCACAGCACTTACGTACATTGCGGCCACACATGCAACAGCTGCGTCCTTCGACCTCCTATGCAAATACCACACGGGGAAACCAAATCACTTCTTCCTGATAAGGTGTGCACTGAAATCTCCCTCCCTAATACCCTTCTAATCTCCACGCAGTCGGCGCTTTGCCCAACCTCCAGGCACAGGTGTGAACTTGCCCGCATGTATACAGATCAGCATTTGAACGCGCAAAGCTTATATACTTTTGGAGGGAAGCGATAAAGTATGTCAGCACAGTATACGATGCACACGTATCGTATGTGCACACACGGGCAGTGACACTGGCTGGTTCCCATGTCTCCATGAAGCATCGCCGGTTAGATCTCACACCGCGCTAGGTGTGGTTTTCCGTATTTCCAGACGCCTCTCCCATCCCAAGAGACGATGGCACCTTGGACTCAGACAAATAGGAATTCTCTCGTGTGCCAGTTAGGGAGTGTTGGCCAAGTAAGTTAACCTTTCTGAGTCTCAGCTCATCTGTGAAATGGGAAAATGGTTCCCCCTTTATGGAATGCATGAGCAGGAAGTCACAGAACAGTCACGGTCAACTGGGTTCTTCAATACACAGTGTGTGCTAGGTGCTCAATAAATGCCACCGGCATAGCTTTTCTCCTCCTACCCCTTCCCTTATAATCGACTCAGTTCTCTGAGTCACAACCGAGAAAACTTCTACACTCACCACTCCTCCCCAGGGGGCAGCGTTACCATGTTCCAACTCTGGTCCTCAAGGTATGACCCGGGCTATCCTTTTCCGCAGAGGCCCCAATCAAGCTCTAAAGCACCGGTAACTATGAAAGCACTGGTCCTGATGGTGGCTTCTCTGCCTTCCAGGTCTTGTGGTCAGTGACAGCACACTGAGTACTCACCCTGCGCCAAGCGCTGCTCGGCTACCCTCAAACCTTATGTGACACCCACAAGATCCCACGGGAGGAAACGGTACCCTCCCCGCCCCCCGCAAGTCCAAAAGGAGGAAGAGGAAGAGGACTGTGTGCCAAGTCAGACTCGGTGACCAGGCTAGGATGACAAATCCCAGGCTGCATGCTCCAGTACAGAGGCCAGCCAGCCAGCCAGTCCGCTCCAACACAAAGTTCTACCCAGCCTGCAAGCCTGTCCCAATGCAAAATTCCCCCTGTCCCAGTTTCTCTGCTCCCACACAGAGCTCCACCCACTCAGCAGGTCTGTTCGAACGCAGAACTTGACCCATGCCAGTCTCTTTGCCAGCACAAAGCTCCACCCATCCATTCAGCCTGCTCCAAGCAGGGTTACACACACCCACCCCAACTACTCCAGTGCAGAGCCCCAGGCTACAAGCTGGAAGGACAATGGACATGCTTATGAGGGTTGGCATCCCTCAGTTCTCCTCAAGGATTCTGGGTAAACCTTCTCTAACAAACATCCTTTAAAAGGGATCAAGATGCTCTTGTGTGAACAGAGAGAAGATGCAGGGTCAGGTGACTTTACTGACAGTTCATTCTAGAGCCCCAAACCTCTGGCCTGGGTTTCCCCTTCTCCCCCCAGCCAGGGGGCTGAATGTGGCTATGCCCATCAGCTTGCCAACACCAGCACAGACCAGCTATGTACATGTCGTTCAGAACCTAGGTGCCAATGGGTTTATGAATGATGGCAGCAGTGGCTTCTGAAAACCCTTACCCTTGAGCCTCTGCACCCAAATGCCCCTGATTTCCACAAGGGCCAGATTATTCTCACAAAATAGTCTCCATCTTTCTTGTATGTCTCCTTGCTCATTGCCCCCTTTCTTTGGGATAGGGTGGGCATAATTCTCAGTGCCTGAAGCTTATCTGGCTGGCCCCAAAGACCGACTTTAGCGATGTGGTGCAAAGAAGGTAGAGCCCAGCACCTGGCCCTCAGAGGTCTAGCCTGTGTGACGTCATTTATGTACATACCATGGACCACCCAGACGCAGTGACTTAGCCCACCCTTCACAGCGCCAGAGTCCACAGAACAGGGAGGAAAGTACAGGAATCCTGCGATACTTGTACTGGCAGCTGTAGCCATAGGTGGAAGCCCTCGCTCCCACCGTGAGGTCAATGACTACCATAGCTGCATAAAACAGCCATGTGGGCAGTGTGGCAGGGATGGGTGGTGTGGGCCCTTGCATGAGTTGTACCTCATTAAGCCCCAGGCCCAAACTGATATGGCTCCACTAACAGATGAGCCACCTTTCAGGGCTGAGGAGCCTTAGAGGAAAAGTGAAGAACTGACAAATATAAGAACTGACAAATATAGTGTGGTGTGAGCCGGGCGTGGTGGTGCACGCCTTTAATCCCAGCACTCGGGAGGCAGAGGTAGGAGGATCGCCGAGAGTTTGAGGCAACCCTGAGACTACATAGTGAATTCCAGGTCAGCCTGAGCCAGAGTGAGACCCTACCTTGAAAACCAAAAAAAAAAAAAAAAAAAAAAATAGTATGGTATTTCAAGCCTGTGATCAGCCAGTATAGGAAAGAGAGTGAGAGCAAGGAAGGGCAGACCCAGGCCCGAACCTCACCATGGTCACTCGGAGCCTCCCATTCCTTACCAGCAAAATCCGAATAAAACACAATTCTATGACTTAAATGAGAAAAGTGTGCAAGGGGTCCAGTACCTTCTGCAAGGAGGTACTCCACACCTGGTTGTCATTAAGGAACCATTAGTGTCTAACAGGACTGCATGCCAAGGCAAAGAGCTCGGGTAAATTAAAAAGAAAAAAAAAAAGCCACACAGAGTATATAACAAAGGGTGATGTGTGCGACTTCAAAGGTTTCGCCAAGGCTAGACTTGCTTGAGTGGAGCGCCGTGGTGGAAAGTTTTGAGCTACTGGAAAAACAATGCTCCTGGGACTGGTGACAACTGGGCACAGTACAAACGAGGCTCTCTCTGCTCAGTGGACAGATGGGGTGACGGCCAGCTGGGTCTGACTTGCTGTAAGACCTTCAGAGTGTCTTTATCTCTCTGTTGCCTGTAAAACCGTCAAGCAAATGATCTCTCATGTATGCATTAAGATATTATATTAGCAGTATCGTGTCCAGCATTTTCTTTTAATAACACAGAAAATCACAAAATTTTAAATGAAAAAGAAAAAAGCATCAAGTGAAAAATGTATCTAACGTGTTAAAGCGCCAGAAATTAAGGGAGGGAAGGAAGGGAGGGGGGAGCATCACAAAGAAAGAAAGATAGCAGAAAAGAACAATTAACAATAGTAGCAACTCCTGGAGAGACTGAGTGTTTTTTTATCCCTTTAGACATTTTTATGATCTAAAAATGTTCAATAATGAGTGTTACTGAAACTTTACTATACACGTATAGGTTATGTGTGTGTGCAAGTGTGCATGAACGTGTGTGTCTGTGCACGTGGAGGCTGGAGGATAACCTCAGGTGTCATCCTCAGGAAGGCATCCACCTCTTCTCCAGACAAGGTCTTTCAGGATCCTGGAGCTCACCAATGAGGCTAGACTGGCTGCCCGCAGGCCTCAGGGACCCACCTGTCTCCACTCTGCATGGGATTACAGGCACATACCCCACACCCGGTAGTCTTTTTTTTTTTTTTAATTGTTTGTTTATTTATTTATTTGAGAGCAACAGAGAAAGAGGCAGATAGATAGAGAGAGAATGGATGTGCCAGGGCCTCCAGCCACTGCAAACGAACTCCAGATGCATATGCCCCCTTGCACATCTGGCTTTTGTGGGTCCTGGGGAATCAAGCCTCGAACCGGGTCCTTAGGCCTCACAGGTAAGCGCCTAACCACTAAGCCATCTCTCCAGACCCTCCACACCCGGTAGTCTTATGTGGGAGCTGGGGGTCAAGTCAGGCCCTCGTGCTTGTGAGACATTATCCACTGAGCTATCTCCACACTACAGTATTATTATTTTTTAAATCACTAACAACTTGTAAGAAAAGTTAAAAATACAAGTGAAGAATTTGCTTAAATTCTAATTGAAAAGTATTCTTTAAACATCTAGGGCCATAAAAAATGGCTCAGTAGCCACAAACACTTGATTGCAAATTTTGGCGGCCTGGGTTCAATTCCCCAGGATCCACATAAAGCCAGACGCACAAAGTGGCGCATGCGTCTGGAGTTCATTTGTAGTGGTGGTAGGCCCTGCTTTGCCCATTCCCTCTTTCTCTAATTCTTTCTCTCTCTCTCTCTCCCCCTCCCTTTCTCTGATTGCAAATAAATACATTAATATTCTATTACAGGGCTGGAGAGATGGCTCAGCAGTTAAAGGTGCTTTCTTGAAAAGCCTGACAACCCAGGTCCAATTGCCCAGTGCCCATGGAAAGCTAGAAGCAGAAAGTGGCACATGAATTTGGAGTTCAATTTCAGTAGCATGAGGTCCGGGCACACCCATTCACTCTCTTTCCTCCCTCACTCTCTCTCCTTGTTACGCTTGTAAATGAGTAAATAATTTTTAAAAGTTAGTACAAAGTGAACATTAAGACACCTGGATGATCCCCCAGTATCACTTATGGACAGCACCACAGAACGTCAGAAAGGCAAAGGTGTCCCCACCCCAAGGGGCAGCCGGCCCAGGTTCCTCCATCAGGAATGTGCGTTAGGGTTGTTGAGAGCTTTCTTTGTGCTCCCATCACACCCCAAATGAAGCCTTTTTATTGAGCCATAATATCAGTCCTGCTTTATAAGGTAGAGTGTGATACATGTATATGATGTCTAATGATCCAATCAAGGTAATTAGCACTGTCACCCACTTAAACATTAGTCATTTCTGTAGGCACTTCTGGCTATTCTGAAACACACTGTTATAGACTACAGGTTTCTTAAAAAACTAAAAAAATAGCTAACTGAATGTTGATGTGAAATTTCCCAATGCTTACATGACAATTAAACATTTAAAAATATAATATATATTTATAATATGTTTTAAAATATAATATTTATAATATGCATATATATATATGTATGTATAGATATATATTTGTATGCTTGGAGGCTGAATCCAATCAGTTTTTAGGTATTGTTGCTATGTGAGACAGGATGTCACTATATAGCCCAGGCTGGCCTAGAACCCACTACATAGTATAAGCTAGCCTCAGACTTGCAATAATCCTTTTGACTTAGCTTCCTGAGGGTCGGGATTACAAGTATGCACTGCCAAACCCAATTAACCAGCTACTTTTAACCTCTACACATCAGCTGGGAAGAAATAAAAAAGGAAGGAAAGAAATTTATGTCACAAAAGAACTTACTGTTGGTGTCCTTTACACAGTAAGCTCCCTTGTTTAAAAGAAGTATTAAATGGACATAATCCAACCTTCAAACAAATCTTAGAAATATATTCATTCTGAAAATCGAGCACAGTGATTTTAGAAAATTGAGTCACATAAGGGATTATTAATTTTGAGATGATGTCCCCAATACAATGATGTCAATGTTTGCCTTCATGTGGGTTAGGGTCCATCCCTCAGTGCTGCCACCCTCCTGCCAGCTCACAGCTCGTCAGGTGCTCATTCATGGCCCCTTCTTGGCCTAACATCAGCTAAGAACAATAAGATGCTTGCTGCAAGAAGTAGGAGACTTCTTCAGCTCCCAGACTCTCACGAGGAGTCTTCCTGGTCCAGATCTGTCTGACACACAGTCTGGATACCATTGTATATAGGGCTGGTTTGCACTGTAAACTTAGACTGCAGAGAACCCCGTGCATGAATGCAGATCCCCGCTGCAGAGCCTCTGTCCTCCCCCCAAAAGCCTCACAGCCACCTTTTACCTTGGTGGCCTTCAGCTTCCACTCATACTGATTCCGTTCATTTTCCAACTCTTCCACTTTGATTTTGAGGTGCTTGAGCTCCTGCAGTAACTCCTGGAGGGAAGAGAGAAAAGCTGCGATGGTTAGAGGGTATGCACTGGGTCTCCAAACCAGGAGAGATGCTCATGAAGTGGGTGCCAGGGGCGGCCTATCTATAGCAAGCTACAGAACTGCAGCTCTGACTGTTCAGCGTCCCCAGAAAAGCTATGGAACCACTTAAAACAAAGGCCAGGGAGCTCCAGCCATGAGAGAGGAAGAAAATGTCCTCTCACTCTTAGGACATACTCTGCCTTTCTCTGACATTTGAGTGCTTTGTGGAGTGTGTCCCAAGTCATGCACAGGTATATAGGAAGCCAGACAGGTAAGCGTGGGAATGGGCAGGACAGAGATGCTGAAAGGAGGCAGCAGCTTGTCGTAGACACACTGACCCTGCCTGGAAGACTTCAGGGCAGGCACAGCCAGCAAGACAGAAATGCAACACTTCAAGGACAAATGCAACCTGTGAAATGTAGATGCCAGCACTGTTCCAGGTCAAAGGTTAAAGAGAGGGAGGGAGAAAGCATGCAGGGAGGAGTCAAGAGAGGAGGCTGGGAGGCAGCACAGCATGATGTCAGCGGCCCTAGTGGGAGATCAGGCTGAGAAGTTAAGGGAGGGCTCTATTGCACAGGACTTTGGATGAGAACACCAGGAGCCTGGGGTCATTGTTTGGGCAGGGAGTCACTGAAGGTTGCTAAATAGGGAAGAAAATTTAAATAACTTGCACAGGTTATATATAAGAGGAGCTGAAACTCAGGCTTCAATCTTCTGACTCTAGGATCCCTGCTCTTATGACCTCAATAAAGAAGACAGCACTGAGCACTGGCCTTGAACTTGAAATCCTTCTGCCTGTGCTTCCCAAGTGCTGGAGATTACAAGCCTGTGCCACCGTGCCCGGCCAGCACTGTCTTGAACCAAAACTCCCTCAATGGACAATTGGCCCTGTTGACTGCTTTCTACCAGGACAATTGGCATGAAGGTCATTGTTTCCATAAGCTTTCTGAATTCCAGTCACAAAGCCAACTTCCTACCTAATATCTCCCTGTGATATCCCACAGGCATCTCTGTGGGACTGTCATGTCCCCAGATGGAACTCTCCCCCACCACCCTTAGTCATTCCTGACTCACTAAAGGATCTAGCCATTAACTTAACTGCCTGTGCCAAACACGTGGGGCTAGCCCCAATCCCTCGTTCATCCCCTTCCTCTATATACATCACTGATTTCCAAGTCTTACCAATGCCATCTTCAAGAAAATTTACAGGAACATCTCGTTTCTTCCCACTCTACCACCAGGCCTAGCAACAAGTGCAGACAGCCCGAGTCTCTAGTGGATTTTCCTCCATGACTTTGCCCCCGTGGAAGACACTGAGTGAGCCCTGCATCCAGCAGAATAGGACCAGCACCCAAAGCTGATCATGGCACTCCCCTGCTTTTCCAAGCTCATAAGCTGTAACCTATGACCTGTAACCCATAACCTGCCTGACCTCTCTTAACGCCCTGTCTCTGGGATCACGCTGTCTTCCCAGCTCAGTGCCAGCCCTATAAAGTTTTCAGTTCCTCATCCCCACTTGGGCTTCCACACATGCCACTCCCTTGTGTATAACTGCCCACCATGTTAAACCCAGCCCATCCTTCAGGCTTCCCAGAACAAAGCTACCCTAACCTTCACACCACATCAGGCCCTTCTGCTGGGCTCTGAGTACACTCCATGTGTCTACGCTGCTAGGTCTCTCCTTAGTCTGTATACCGATTATCCAGCAGGTCTGGCATACAGCAATTTCACATTTGTTGCTGAAGAATGAAGCTCAAGTCATTCTTTAACCGGTCTGGAGAATTTTCCCTCAGAGACAATCTATCATGAAGAGACACTGCCTCCACCTACATGTTTTTATGACTGCTTGAGAGCTGAGGTGAGGGTTTGTTGATATCTGTTGAAAAGAGGTGGGAGCGGGGAATCAAAGTCTGCCACATCTGCATCACTGAACCTCAAGGTCTCGGTTGCCTGGTTCACGACTGTGGCAGATTCAGAATCATTTTCTAGCAACACTGTCAATCCTGCCCGAGGGGTCCAACACACTCACTCAACCATGAAGGGTTTGTCTGCTCAGCTCTGCTCGTTCCTTAGCCGGGCTACTCAGTTTGTTCTGAGAGGCCACCATGCCACTGACTGCAGAATCAGAAAGGCTGCCACACGGGACCGCTAACTATGAGGACACGGAGCTACGCTCTGGGCTCTCGTGGCTTCTTTGGCACATGGCCCAGAGGTCACGAAATCACCAAAATGTGGAGCATTTTTTTTCCCCTGGAAATTTAGATGACTTAATTGTTCACAGAACTGGAAACCTGTGCTTTATTTTCTCACTGGCGTAAACCTCTTGAAACCTGAAAGGATTCTTTTCCATGACACTATTTTTTCCCTAAAAAGAATCAAGTAATAATAAAGTCGTAATTATCTCCCATGCAGGAGGAGGAGTTTCAAGATTGCACACTGGGGTGGGGGAGAAGAATCCTGAGAATTCCTTTGACACAAATGGCTTATCGCTCAAGAGCGCGTGACATACCTCGCTTGCTCCCTGCCCTAAGGAAGAACAGTGTCACCACCTGCGGGCTATCCTGGCTGGCTCAGACCCTGTTCAGTGAGGGTCTTAGACTCACTTCACATCCCCAGTGCCCCGAGGGAGGCCAACCTCTGCCCTGAGGTAAAAAATCAGATCCATGCCAAGTCACAACACTCAGTTCAGGTTAGGAGAAACCTCAGCTCCCCGCCCACCCCCCCCCAGTGAGATGACCCACACACGCATGCTCTGATATACTTAAGTGTGTTCCTACAGGTGACCCCTCCCAAGGGGCACAGTCCTGGCTGTAGGACTGGGGCTCGGCTGCATAGTCACCACCAGCCACCAACTCCTCAGGGTGCTCCCTACTGAGTAACAGGCGCTCTTGAATCTGCCTGTGGATATCCAGCTGCAGCTTACACATCTGCTCCTGCAGCTCACTGATGACATTCAGAACGGACTGCGGGGAGGAGGAGAAAGGAGAGAAAGAGCGCTCAGGGGCCGTCAGCTGGCAGGTGCAGATCTCCCAAGGACCGCAGCTCAGAAGGAGGGGGAGGTGCACAGGGTGAGCATGGGCTCACTGCCCCTGGCTACACCCTGCTTTGCATGAACCGAAAACACAGCATGGTTGCTTGCTGAGGTCTGCCCCATCCATGGGGACCTGTCTTGAGGTTTGAAAGAGTTCTTATATCTTTGTGCTCCACTGGATGGACACCCTTGCAAGATGACAGGTGAGATACAGCATCTAGCAGATCACTCCACACACCAAAACATGTCAACATTCATGTGCAAGTGACTTGCATGGTACACACCACACTTATACATGATGATGTGTCCCAACCCTCAACTCATTCACATGCCAGTAAATCACACTCCTCCAATTTTGTCACAAGCTACCCCAATCAATGTTTCTGCAACACTCACCTCGCTGAAGCGGGGTGTTTCAGGTCTACTACGACCAGTGAGCTCAGGCTGACGTGACATGACCTTAAAGCACATGGGTTCCTACTTTGTCTTCTCACTCCCCACAAACTTTCTGAAGCTGAACTCCAAACTCTTCAGACAGCACCTATGACTCACCAGTTTGAAAACTGAAAAGGGACTGGTTCATTTCCAGTTTTCTAGAACTCACTGGACTTCTTAATTCCTTCAAATTCCCCTACAGTGCTGGGGTGGGGGTGAAGCTCAGAGCCCTTGCATAACATGCATGAGAACCTAGGCTTGAGAGGCAGCACAGCAAGAAAACAAAACAAAAAGTTCACTTACTGAAAGCAATTTGGGGACTGCTGCCCTAAAATCTTGGCACCTGCCAGTGGCATTGGAAGAATCAAGCCTGTTTACCTTTGGTCTCACTAACAGCACACCTTCCCTTAGGAAAGCTATTATTCTTGGCATTGCCCTTTGTCTGGGGTTTGCCCTTCCTTACATGGGTCACACTGGTGCACTTTTATTTGTCCCTAGTCAGTGTCCTGTCTTTTGTCCAGGTCCCTAGTTTCGTTCAGCACGGCTGAGAAGGTCCTTCCTTGTTATTGGCGTTATGTGAGAGATGGCACAGTCAGAACCGTACTATTTTCAGCAGCTCAGTAGCATTGAGTCATCTTCAGAGTCTCTAGTCTTAAAGTTTCTAAACTTTCAAAGAGCACTCTGTCTCTGCCGAGCTTTGCTGGATAACAATGGCCACTCAGACTCAACACATCTACCCTCTCATTTCATAAGCTAATGTCTCCCCTTAATTCAAAACCAGAGCCAAGGGGCTGGAGAGATGGCTTAGCGGTTAAGGCACTTGCCTGCAAAGCTAAAGGACCTCAGTTCAATTCCCCAGGTCCCACGTAAGCCAGATGTACAAGGTGATGCATGCATCTGGAGTTCATTTGCAGTGGCTGGAAACCTTGGTGCACCTTTCTTTCTTTCTTTCTTTCTTTCTTTCTTTCTTTGTTTTCTTTCTTTCTTTCTTTCTTTCTCTTTCTCTCTTGCTCTCTTGCTTTTTTGCTCTCTCTCTTCCTTTCCCTTCCTTCTCTCAAATAAATAAATAAATAAATAAATATATTTTTAAAAAACAGAGCCAAAAATTGCAGACTACCTAGCTTTGTTTCCTGTTTTCTGAACAGACTGTAAGTGAATGAGAGTAAGCACACTTTGGGATATTTCAGTGTTACACTGGGGTCTTGTTGCAGCTTCCTTCCCTTCATTACTGCTTCTTGTCTTTACCCGTCACTTAGGGACTGTGTATCAGTCCGTTAGAAAGTGTGTCTCAGGAATGCTCCTGCCCTCCTCCCCACTTTGCTTGAGCATGTGGTGCACTCCAACACCGCTGGACCATGTTCCCTAGCCACATGAGGTTTTCCTGAACATGTCAATCTTCAGACCTAGCAGGTGAAGTTAGCTTGCCAACTCTGGCCCGTCCCCTCTCTCACCAGGTTTGTTTCTCTCCCATAGGGCAGAGTGCACCGCCACATTCTCAGCTCCCAAATCATGGAGTCCAGGTGACATTTATGAGGTGGTAGCTGCTATTCTGTGTTGTAATCTCAGCATACATTATCCATTAATTCTGCTTTGCCAACCATCAGAGATCTTTTCCGGGGATCTTTTCTATGGGAAATTATTGGGAACCTCCCCTAATCACTATCTCTATCACCCCTTCTTACCTGTTAAACTTGTTTTCAATTCTCCTTACTTCTTTCCCTTTCGCTCCTTTCATGCTCAGTTTAGTACTGGTCTGGGCCTTAAGGATACATTGCTCATGGGTGCTGGGATCGTTCATATTGACTGTCAACTTGACAGGACCTTGACTCACTCAGCAATAAGCTTCTGGACATGCCTATGAGGATTTTTCTAGATTAGAGCCATCGAGGTGGTAAGACCACCCCATGGGCAGGGGTACTGAACTGCTCCAGGAGAAAGGAAACTCTAGCTGTGCACCGGCATTCGCCACTCCCTGCCTCCTCACTATGGACCGAGTGTGGCCAGCTGCCTCAAGCTCCTGCCACTATGCCTGTCCTGCCATGATGGACTGGCACCTGGAACCGGAAGCCAAAACAATCCCCTCCTTCCTTAATTGGTTCTGGTCAGGCACTTTGTCCCAGAACTAAAAAGTAACTAAAACAGACATATAATCTGTATAGTCTATAGAGAATAATTTGGAAATTTGTCAGAATTTCAAGCACACATATCCTTGACTCAGCAATTCCATTTCAGGAGCCTCATACATGTACCAGATTATTTACTGCAGTATTTTAGTTAACATCAAAAATTTAGAGACAATTCAAATGTCCAATAAAAGGAAACCTGTTAAACACATTAGGGTTTATGGTTAAATGGTAGAAAATATGCAGACATAAATACGAGTGAAGAATATTTTGTTGTTGTTTACTGTACTTGGAATGAAAAGAATTCTAAGACTAGAAAATTTTTAAAAGTCTGTGCTAGAAAGATGGCCCAGCAGGTTAAAAGTGCTTGCTGCAAGTATGAGGGTCTGCAGAAGACCTGAGGCTACCTGAGTTCGATTTTCCCAGCATACATGTAAAGAGGTGGACCTGACCACACATGCCCATAACTCCACTTCCACTGGAAACAGAGGCCAGAGAACCACTGAGGCTCACAAATAGCATCTGTAGATAGAAGACGTGGTCTCCAGGAAACATGCAGGTGAGTGACACAGAAGAATAGTCAACATTCTCCTCTGGCTCTGCACATATGTGCATGGAGCACACACATCTTCACATGCACACACACGAAAAAAGAGAGAAGTCTACTTTTGTGCTTTTGTGTAAAAATAAAGCAAAGTGTGTCTTACATGTGCATGTGTGTGTCCACATGACTTTCATTGTTACTACATAAGACAACTCTGGAAGTATACAAAACAAACTGATAGCACTGGTTCCTGACTGTGGACTGCAGAGTAGATGTATGTTCTGTGTCCTTGTGAACTCTTGAGTTTTGAACTATATATTTTGCATATTGCTCAAAAAAATTAAGTCAATGAAATAAAAACAAAAATAATAAAACTCTCCTCAGCAGGCAAGCCCACTGACCTCTGAACAAACCCAACCTTCCCACCCTTGCTCTGCTCTGAGTCCACCATTCTGGCGATTCCATTTCAGAAATCAAAACTCCTCCCTTCTTGGATCATAGTGACAGAACAAAAGAAGAGTGGGATAGCCATTCCATTTCTGCCAGAAAATCCTGAAGATTCTTTCCAGTTCTCTTTCTGTTCCTGTAAATGCCTGATCAACAAAGAGGACTCCATTTCCCAGCACATCGAGGATCCCTACACCCCCTTTGGCAGGCACTGACTGCTCCGAACTCACTCGGTCCCATGATACAATCCAGCTAGGGCCCCTATAATGCAAGTGCATAGGGGAGACCAGAGGCCCTTTCAAAACATCTTTCTGACCTATATGCTTTTAAAATATCTTTGCTCTGGGATGCCACACAGTAGTTTTCCTTTGGCTCTGGAATTTTCTTTCACATTCCATCACCCCAACTCTGGCATTTACTTCACATGCCAATCAGGAGCAAATCAAATTGATTAAATCTTATGTAGCTGGCAAGGATTCAGAACCACCACAACCATGAGAAGAGAGTTAAGCAAACTTCTGTGTCCACTCCCAGCACGTGTGTGCTACTACCAGCCCCCTGTGACGTCACACTGACTCATACCACACTGAATCAGGGTGGGCTCAGCATCAGAGTAGAAGATGCAGTCTGCAGGGCTCACATTAAGAGATGTCTCTCTCTCTCTTTTTTTTCATAGAAATACAGAATCAAATATGAAGGTAAAGTCAGAGATGTACTGAGGAAGTGTTATGGTTCAAAGCTAAAATGTCCCAGGAAGGCTCAGATAATGTTGATTAGCAGATGGACTTCTGAGAAGTGGTTGGGTCCCTAGGTCTCTGGCTTCATCAACGGCTTAATCCACTGATGAATTCACACTGTGATGGTGATACTGGGAGGTTATGGAAGCTAGGAGGCAGAGGCCAAGTTGGAGGAAGTGGGGCAATGGCCACATGACTTTGAGAGGTGTGCCTTGCCTCCTACCACTTCCTTTCTCTTTCTGACTCATAGCTGCCACAAGCTGAGCGGCCTCCTCTGTCACATATTCCTCATGCCATGATGCTGTGCCTAGTACTGCCCATTGCAATGGAGCCTGTGACCATGGACTGAAACCTCTGAAACCAGGAGCCAAAATGAGTCCTTTCTCCTTTAAGTCTGTGCGCTCATGGGTTTTGTCCCAGCAACTGTTACGGTGTAGATGTGATGTGTCCCCCATAGACTCAGGTGCTTCACACCTGGTTCCCAGCTGGTAGCACTGTCTTGGGAGGTTGTGAACACTTAGGAGGTGGGGCTCAGCTGGAGGAAGTAGGACACTAGGGAATGAACCTGGACAGTTACAGCCTAGTCCTGGCTCGGGTCAGAGCTGTCTGTTTCCTGATATCACAACTAAAATGTAACACACCCTGCCACAAGCTGCAACCGCCACAGAATAAAATTCTCCTCCCTGAAGGTGCTGTCAGGTATTTGTCACAACAGCAAGGAAAGCTAACACAGAAATTTTATTTTAAATCTGTCTATAAGAAAAGGAAATGAAAGGAGAGGAGGAGTGAGAAGAAGAGAGTGTTGTCTGAAACACAAGCAATCAACCCTCAGGCTGAATATATTCACTGGCAAAACCAGCATTCTCTTTATTTGTACAGTTTTAACCTCCAGTGACCTGAGCTAGCAAAATGTCTCACTCAAAATAAACATTTCCATCACATGACCATGGTGTGGCTCAAGCAGCACTCATGTTTTAAGCTGCAGATAGCTACACACAGAGGCAGAGCTTTGGGCATACCGAGTGAAAGTGTGTTTAATTACAAGAACGAGGAATTTGTTTTAGGTCATGTGGCTGCTCACTCACTGATTATCACAGGTTTGAACAGCCTACAGAATTCCTCCACATGGAAACCTAATATTTGTACTAGCAACTGGGAAGGGTGGTGATCTAGTAGGATAGAGGTCAGAAGCTCAGGTCTGTGTTATCTTGTGCACAAACAGCCTGATGGAAAATAACAACCCAAAACAGACTTAAAAACAGTCCAGAAAGAAAGAAAGAAAGAAAGAAAGAAAGAAAGAAAGAAAGAAAGAAAGAAAGAAAGAAAGAAAGAGAGAGAGAGAGAGAGAGGAGGGAGGAAGAGAGAGAGAGAGGGAGAGAGAAGGAAGGAAGGAAGGAAGGAAGGAAGGAAGGAAGGAAGGAAGGAAGGAAGGAAGGAAGGAAGGAAGGAAGGAAAGAAGGGGAAAGAAAGAAAGACAGACAACAAAACGACTGCTTTAATAACACTTATCCCAGAAAGGGGCGTGCTCCTTCCTTCCAGAATCTACAAAAAGGGAACTGGACTACCTAGTTCACTGTTAACCCTGCATTCTTCCACAGACTCTCACACAAACACATGTCATATATGTGATCACTGACAATGACTGGTGCAGAACCAGGCACGTGACACAAGATGGTCCAATGAGATGCTATTATGGGCTTCTAGCTGTGAACCCTGAGAAAGAGAATCTCTACAGGATATCAACCTAGAACTACTAGTGACCATGTCTGTCACCAGGTGAGCAAGCTTCCTGAGAGTAAGGCTACCGTAGAACCTAGGAGTACAGTAAAATGGGTTTTTAATAACACTGTGCGATGAACTGGATCTAGTCGTAGTGAACTTTAAAACTCTTCACTTCTCAAAGTACATGATATAACCCCGCCCTCCATCTCTCTCTCTTTCCCTCCCTTATTTTCTTAAGTTGATTTGGATTGAGTCTCTGCCTTTTTAAGCCCTCTCAAAGAGCTTTTAGAATTCTGCCTCCAAGCCTCTAAATATATGCACACATACATTACACACCTTGAAGCAATGGTAAAATGACTAACCCTGAAGAAAACAGTTTCCCTAGGAACACTGAAGGAACAGAGTCCTGGGCTGGAGAGATGGCTTAGTGGTTAAACGCTTGCCTGTGAAGCCTAAGGACCCCAGTTCAAGGCTCTATTCTTCAGGACCCACGTAAGCCAGATGCACAAGGGGGCATATGCATCTGGAGTTCGTTTGCATGCCCATTCTCTCTCTCTCTACCTGCCTATTTCTGTATCTCTCTCTCAAATAAATAAAAAGAAAGAAAGAAAGAAAGAAAGAAAGAAAGAAAGAAAGAAAGAAAGAAACAAACAAACAAACAAACAAACAGAGTCCTTCCAACCAAGACTTCACACTGGTCAGCTTTCCGTCTAAATATTGCAGTATGTGAGTAATGTAACTCAGTTTACATTTCAATTTCCTCCACTATTAAAGACATGATCAGTAAATGATCAATAAAAACCCACTATTATCAGGTACCCCACAGTAAGCTGAGAGTTGCACATACAGACTTTTTTTTTAATGTGAGAGAGCAAGAGAAAAAGAAAGAGAGCGTGAGAGAGAGGATTGGGGTGCCAGAGCTTCCAGTCACTTCAATCTAACTCCAGGCATATGTGACCTCTTGTGTGCATGTGTAACCCTGCGCTCCTGTGTCACTTTGTGCATCTGGCTAATGTGGGACCTGGAGGGTCAAACTAAGTCCTTAGGCTTTGCAGGTAAGTGCCTTAACTGCTAAGCCATCTCTCCAGTCCCTGCCCCTTTTTTACATACAAACTTCATTTACTCCCTTACAACAACTAAAGAAAACACAAAACAATATTGCCACCTCCATCTTACAGAAACTACAAAACAAAAATAGATTTTGGGGTTAATTTGCTTGGCCAAGAGCACAAAGCATTGAGTGTCTGACCATGACTCAAAGCTGGAGCTGTGACTCAACAGCTTGACACAATAGAAGGGGCTAGTCTCAGTTTACCAGAAGTTGCTTCCTTTAGCAACTAGGCTTCTTACTCAGAAACATGTTCTCCAAAGCAAGGCAAGGAACATGCCCTCGCACATTGGCCTGTCCCAATGCTGACAAACAGAGATGTGGCAGGTGTAGTGTAAATGATGTCGCAACTTCACCAAAAGGAACCATTTCCATCTTTTGACTTTTGAGATGCCTGAAGAGAGGTAGATGATGACAAACCATGTACTTAGAGATACAGTGACAGGGGCTTAACTTCTGTGACTTTTGTTGTTGTTTTCACATAATTATCCATTTGATGAAGGAACTGAAGTTCAGACAAATTAACTTATTTGTTGAAGTTCTGAGAATTATTGAGTAGGCTGGTCAGCAAATGGGCCACAGTTTTGTTAAACCTATCTTCTTTCATAGCTCAAAATGTCAGGTGTGATAAGAACTAGAAAAATGGTTATCCACATTATTATTTTTTATATTTTTATGAGTGAGAGAGTGAGCGAGCAAGAGAGAAACAATTGGTGTGCCAGGGCCTCTAGTCATTGCAATTGAATTCAGATGCATGTACCATCTTGTGCACGAGTCACCTTGTGTGTATGTGTCACCTTGCGCATGTGGCTTATGTGGGTTCTGGGGAGTTGAACCTGGGTCCTTAGGCTTTACAGGCAAGTGCTTTAACCACTAAGCCATTTCTCCAGCCCAGTTATTCATGTTCAAAGAGTGTTTTCTTCAAAACTGAGGAGCTATGAGCCTATAATTCTCTAAATACGTATCCACTGTAGAGTCTAGCATCCTCTAGCCATGGTATATGGGGCTTTCAAAACAAAAAACCAACAAGCAAGCATTCTTTCAGAGAGGACTGCACAGGGCCTCACCCAGGTGAGCCATCAGAGAAAAACCACACATGGTCTGAGGGTCAGTAAAACGTAGATACTGGCACGGAGCTCCTCCCTGTGATTGTCATGGCCTTCGTTCTCTCAGAAGACATCACGTGTCCCTCCACAGTTGTCCCATCCTTCCCTCACGACTGCTTTCCAGCCTGTTCCATCCCTGTCAGCAGTCTGAGGGAGGAGAAGGCATTACAGCCAAAACTGGGTGGTTTGGGCACTGCTGAAATGTGCTACCACAGCAAAACCTGATAACTTGGTATTACACAGAGCTTTGTGGTACCCAGGGGCTGCCAGGACTGGGGTTGACTAGATGGCCTTTGGGTCCATACTCTGCCAGCCCCCAGCCCAGGTCTGAGCTGAGGACAGTACAGGTCCCGCCCCCAGCATCTATGTCCCACTCACCTCCGCTTTCCTCTGCTTCTCCTCTTGCTCTCTCTGCTCCTTCTCCATGCCAACCAGCTTGAGCTTCAGGTCAGACACCTCAGTCATAAGATCAAGCTTCTGGGTCTCCAGAGATGTGCGACTTAGCAGCTCCTGAAAGCAAAGGTGGAGCCCAAAGTCATAAGCCACCATGGCAACAAGGACCACTCCAGCTCCAGCCACAGTGTGTAAGGCAATGTCTATGTTGTGTCCTGCACAGCCCAGAGGGGATCAGCGGAGGGGACTGCTGCATGAGCCACGGGCCTGGCAGGGATAGGCTGGGCCGACTCTGGGTTACTTGGGGACAGCACAGCCCCTGACATCACCCACTGGACTTTGAAAGGCAATGAGAACTACGTTTCTGAAATAAACATGTTTCCCCATAGAAACCATTATTAATTGTTTCCAAATAGAGAGAAATGAATGGGTACTTTCAAATCACCAACTTTTTCCATCTCTGTTTTCAAGGCGAAGCAACAAATCCTTTCTAATAGAATAAACACTTTAGAACTTAGGTTAACAAAACAGTTTCCAAAACCTAACTTTCTAGATCAATGCTCAGCCCAGCCTTCTACATATCTTGATGCAAGACCTCATTACAACAAACCCAGGTGGGAGCTAGAGTAGAAAGGGACACTCCGCAAGTGTCTTCTGGGTTTTTGTTGTTGTTGTTGTTGTTGTTTTGTTTTGTTTTGTTTTTATTGTTTTATTTTGAGATAGGGTCTCACTCTGTAGCCCAGATTAGCCTCAAACTCATAGAAATCTTTTTACCTTAGTCTACTGAATGCTGGGATTAAAGGTGCTTGCTACCACATCCAGTTCAATGGGTGTTTTCTGGATGATTCTAAGGGAACCTCATTGTGTGAGATGGCTCATTCAAGAGCTGTACAAAATTACTATTTGGCCACCATAGGATGTAAATAGGGCTACTCTTTCTTAATGTAAAGAGAGGCCAGGCACATTGTTTTCAGTCCTGCCATCAGTAGAACAGTGGCTGACTACAACCAAATACCTCAGATCCTTGAAACCAAGCCTGCCATCAATACATACATTCATTAAACATAACCAAGAGGGAAGGAAAAAAATCCCCAAAATATGGGCAAGACACCTGTTGCAGCACTACGAAGGATCTCAAAGCCAGAAACATAGGGCAGCATACTTTTCCATCAGCAATTGTGATATCCTGATCCAAAACCTGGAACACCGTGCCTCATCCCCAACCACCCAGCCCTGCATATGACACAACATCCTGTGTGGTGTGAACACTGTGCCTCATCCCCAACCACCCAGCCCTGCACACGACACAACATCCTGCGTGGTGTGAACACTGTGCATCATCCCCAACCACCCAGCCCTGCATGAGACACAACATCCTGCGTGGTGTGAACACCGTGCCTCATCCCCAACCACCCAGCCCTGCACATGACACAACATCCTGCGTGGTGTGAACACCGTGCCTCATCCCCAACCACCCAGCCCTGCACACAACACAACATCCTGCGTGGTGTGAACACTGCATCATCCCCAACCACCCAGCCCTGCATGAGACACAACATCCTGAGTGGTGTGAACACTGTGCCTCATCCCCAACCACCCAGCCCTGCATGAGACACAACATCCTGCGTGGTGTGAACACTGTGCCTCATCCCCAACCACCCAGCCCTGCACATGACACAACATCCTGCGTGGTGTGAACACCGTGCCTCATCCCCAACCACCCAGCCCTGCACACGACACAGCATCCTGCGTGGTGTGAACACTGTGCATCATCCCCAACCACCCAGCCCTGCATGAGACACAACATCCTGCGTGGTGTGAACACACTGTGCCTCATCCCCAACCACCCAGCCCTCCACACGACACAACATCCAGCCCTGCACGAGACACAACATGGTGTGAACACTGCATCATCCCCAACCACCCAGCCCTGCACGAGACACAACATCCTGCGTGGTGTGAACACTGTGCCTCATTCCCAACCACCCAGCCCTGCACACGACACAACATCCTGTGTGGTGCGAACACTGTGCATCATCCCCAACCACCCAGCCCTGCACGAGACACAACATCCTGCGTGGTGTGAACACTGTGCCTCATTCCCAACCACCCAGCCCTGCATGAGACACAACATCCTGTGTGGTGTGAACACCGTGCATCATCCCCAACCACCCAGCCCTGCATGAGACACAACATCCTGTGTGGTGTGAACACTGTGCATCATCCCCAACCACCCAGCCCTGCACGAGACACAACATCCTGCATGGTGTGAACACTGTGCCTCATCCCCAACCACCCAGCCCTGCACACGACACAACATCCTGCGTGGTGTGAACACTGTGCCTCATCCCCAACCACCCAGCCCTGCACACGACACAACATCCTGCGTGGTGTGAACACTGTGCATCATCCCCAACCATCCAGCCCTGCATGAGACACAACATCCTGTGTGGTGTGAACACTGTGCATCATCCCCAACCATCCAGCCCTGCATGAAACACAACATCATGCATGGTGTGATCACTGTGTATCATCCCGAGCTACTCAGCCTGGCACACAAAAAATGATCTTAGGGCTGGAGAGATGGCTTAGCGGTTAAGGAGCCTGCCTGCTAAGCCTAAGAACGCTGGTTCCAATCTCCAGCGGTTCCAATTTCCAGGTCCCACGTTTAGCCAGATGCAAAGTGACGCAAGGGCACAATGCCACACTTGCCCACAAGGGGGTGCACACATCTGGATTTTGTTTACAGCAGCTGAGAGACTGCTGGCACACCCATTCTCTATCTGTCTCCCTCTCTCTCTCTCTCTCTCTCTCTCTCTCTCTGTCTCTCTCTGTGTCTCTCTCCAAAAATTTTTTTAAAAAAAATTTTTTAAATGACCTTAGCATCACAACTCAACAGCTCTGATTTCGGAGATTTCAAACTGTCCTCAGATCATAATCTGGGTATGCAGAAGTCTGGTGGCTCAGTATAATGAGTCCCCTGAGCCCTGGGCGAAAAAGACAGGCTCTTCCTGGCCAGCCAGACTCAAGGCTGCACTGCACTGCACTGCCATGAGGCATCAGGGAAAGGAGGATGTCCAAGATAACAGAGAACCTGGACTTGTTGAGTGCTTGTACACCATACGTCGCAAGATGGTTGGACACACGTCCTCTTAGTATGCTCTCCCAGGCATTTGGCAGTAAATCCTAGTATTCCAATTCTACCGATGAGAAAACAGGCCCAAGCATGGTTAGGTAAATCTTCTCTAGCCAAAGGCATATGCCAATCATAAACAGAGTTAGTTTGCAAACCAAGGCCTACTTGACTTCAGAATGCATTTTTGTCTAATGTATCACCACACTATTTCCTAAACATAGAAATAAGTTCAAGAATTAAAAGAGAAAAAAAAAATACATGTGGGAAACAGAAGGCAGCCAGCACATACTCACTGAGTCCCGGAAGTGTCTATTTAGATCGACAGGGTGTCATGGGGCCCTTACTGTCTGCCAGGACCCGACTCTAATTCTGTGCAGGCTGTGAGGAGACTATGGCAGTTCTTTGGGTGGAATGGTTCACCAAAATGATGAGTTCTCTTGGCCTTGGTTTTCTGAATTTCTTAAGATATAATCCTCCCCCCTACTCTCTATTTTTTTTTCTCTTCTCTCTTCCTCCCTCTCTCATTCTCTACCCCATTTTTCTCTGTCTCCCCCCTCCTTTCATCTACCTGCCTCGTTCCAAAAAATAATTTAAAGCAGTTTATACAACAGATATTTACAGTTAAAAATTAATCACAGATATTAAAGCAGGTAGGAAAATAAGTTGAAGGCAGAGTTATAGTTAGTAGAAAACCCACACCCTAAAGTACTGTGGGCAGCTGGGGATGGACTACAATGTCTAGATGAACTTCGTAGCTGCCTATGCAAAGGGGAAAAGGATCGAGTCCACAGGTTAAAATCCTAAGGACAATTACACTGGAGTCCTGAGAGCTCAGAAAAAAAAAATCTTCTGTAAGACTTCATTTGTTTTAAAATACCTCACAGAAGCCAACACTAACAATGGGAAATAGCTCCTGTTGACCACCTGAGCCTCTTGAGAAGAGATTAATGCTGGTTTATCTTCTGACTGGTATTCAAGACACTGCTGTGGTGGAATTCAAAAAAGCCTTAGAATGCATCACTCCTGATAACTCCCTGTCCACAATTCCACTCATCCCCCTTGCTGTTGAAGCTACCAGGTCATAATTGGTCATAGCAATGTTCCAGCTGGTGAGGATAATACCGTAATTAGTTCCAATAGCCATTCTGATCAGTCACAGCGGTGTTTGAATTGGTCACACTAACATTCCAAGTGGACCTTCCAGTTGGACACACTAAAGTTTTCATTAGAAGCCTGAGGTTGCTTAATTTATTGTAGGTCACTAACCATCAAGCTGTTACCCGCTCTCCCCTAACTTAGCTCTATTCACTTATGCTTTGACCTTCCATGATCCCCCTCCCACCCCCGTCATTCTCATTAACAACTGCTCTTCCACGTGTGAACTCACAAAGCCAGGCTTCATTCCAAGTCAACACATCACAGAGAAACATGCACATAAATGTTTCTTGCAGCACTATGCACAATAGCTACGTTGTGGGCTGGATCCAAACATGTGACATACATACACACAATGCACTTTTCTAAAAGAAAAATGATGTCATTTGTAAGGAAGTGGATAAAACTGGAGAAAATCACCTGAAGTAAACTAAGCCAGACTCAGAAGGGAAGTATCATATGTTCCTCTCATTTGTGGTTCCTAGATTTTAGGTAGATGCATAAAGACGCATGTCTGTATATATGACATGGAAATAGAGATGAAACTGTCTAGGGGAACAATAGGGACTAATGAGAGGGGGGCTAGGAAGGGGTGGGGGTATGGGAGAAATATGCTCAATGTACAATACATACCTGTATGAAATGAAAAAAAGGTCTGCCTTCAACAAGTTTAAGCTGATCCACCTTGACTTCCCCATGTTCAGGTCCAGCAAGGCTCTGGGCCACTGTTAGAAACTAAAATCTCTAGCACTGGGGAGGCAGAGGTAGGAGGATCACAGAGAGCTCAAGGCCACCCTGAGACTACAGTGAATTCTAGGTCAGCATGGGCTAGAGGGAGATCCTGCCTCGACAAACCAAAAGAAAAAAAAAAAAAAAAAAAACGAAAAGAAACTGAAATCCCTAAAACGCACAACTTAATGGGAATTAACCACCCCATCTGGCCTCAAGCGCTTCTACTTGCAACACAAACAGAAGCTTGGATCGTGCATGGTATGCATGACGCTCTTCCCCATCATCTCAAGTTGAAAATATTCGGCTCCCACCGAACTAACTTCCAGAACACCTTTCTGTCTCAGGACTGCCTTCTCGTTGCTGTCAATCATCCACTTCTACCCTGTCTTCCAAGGCAAATTCCCAAATATCCTGAACCAGAACAGCTTCCCACTTCCTCTGAGGCTTTTGTCCTTTCGTGCGTGGTTTTCTACCTACTTTAGGGGCCCTGGCTCGTCTCAGCAGCTTCAGCATCCTCGTCAAGGGCCTTCCCGTCCTGTATCCACACGCTGACCTTCTGTCCAGCTTCACACTGACCTCAGCTCCCCCGGGCTTTGCTGCCGCTGTTTCAGCTTCACAGCAGCAGGGCCAGCAGCCTTGTCAAGAATGTGGTGTTTGCTCTGTCTCGAAAGTATTCAATGCTTAAGTTCTCTCTTCTGGCCACATTCTTCTGACCTTTCAACTGTCCCACTTGCTCACTCGACCTAGAATTTCTTCTTCTGTAGCCACTAGTTACTTAGTAACGCCCTGCTTTCCCGGTTTATCGACTTCCCTTAAACAGTCTTTGTCTCTGTCCACTCTACACGTGAGGTTAGTCATTTCAGCTGTACCCACGTCTACGCCAAAAGTCTTCACCCAACTCACCCTGCCCTGAGAGCCAGCGCTTGTTGACAGGGCTCCCACATCAGCCAAAATCTCAGTTTCTGCTTCTATTCCCAGTGACCCGAGAATGGCTACTGAAATTCACCTGATGATGCCAACTGGTTTCAGGACAAACTCACTCTATCTGATTACAGCTTATCTTTCAAGACTGCTTGGCAGAACTTGCATTCATCTCTGGCTGATTCTCTGAGAGACTGTTCCAATTCTTTTCTATTGCCCTCAAGCACTAAGCCCCACACAACACCCTCCTCTTCTCTTCAAACCTCTCCTCACATCTACTGAACGGATGAAAACCTACACACCATCCACCGAGTTTAAGTGCTTTCCATGTCATCGTTTTCCAGAATCACCTCATTCATCACTTAATCCCTGTCTTCTGGAACGCAGGCACACACAGCTCCGTTCCAAAGCCAATCGGTCATGACTGCACAAGACCGCCATCTAGCCTGAGGCCCCACAAGCTCCTAGGTCACTCATTAAAAAAAAAAAAAAAAAAAAAAAAAAAAAGTGCACAGCAAACGGGAGCTGGGTGTGGTGGTGCACACCTGAAATCCCAGCACTCAGAGAAGCTGAGACAGGAGGGTACAGGCTTTGAGCCTACTCTGGGCTACACAGTGAGACCATGACTTCAAAGACAAAGAAGATAAAGCTTCCCGAATTCGCTTCTGAATTGCCTTGTCTGAGTGACCCTATCTCTGATCAGCAGACATCTTCACACGTCCTCATGGATCTTAACGCCGCGCTCATGTTTTCCACTGGCCTTCGGTTGTAGTTCTCGAATTCATGCCCTGCTGCTTCCTGTAACTCAGAAAGCCTCTCGTGCACAGAGCCCTGGCCTCTCCCTTACCTTTGTACCGCCTTAGAGGAAGTTCCCACCAAGCTCTGTGTGAGTCTAGGGCAGGACTATCAATCGTGCACTCTGACCAGCATTTAATCTCTCCTTCACCATCGGCTTCCACTCCGCAGGCTATAAACATGATCAAATTTCTTGCATTCTAAAGAAGCCTCTTCCTAGACCTTACTTGACCCTCAAGTTATCACCATCAACTCCCATGTCCTCCCTCCGCCTGGGTGAGTACATGGAGTGTGCACACATGTACATACGCGTACTTCTGGGTTCTTAGTGACTCCACTTGGTCAATACAAGGCATGCTACTCTCTTCCACCCCATCTTCCCTGGACCAGGCTTTTCTGGCTGTTTTTACTCTGTCTACCATGAAGGAAAACATTCTTGCAGTCCCAGTAGCTCTGGCTCCCAAAGTTGGAGTCAGTCCTGGATGCAGCCAGCCACAGTGCCAACATTCTGGCTCTGGCAAGCTGACCCACAGGGTAGGACCTCACTGGGAGTCTCTTGGGGTCCTGCAGCTCAATGCGGCAGCAGGCTGAGGATAAGGGACAAACGCTTCATAAACAGTATCCTGTTTCTGCCTCTAACTGTCTCAAGGTTGCCTGCATTGAAAGAGGGCATCGAGGGGAAGGAAGGGGCCCGGAAGGCTTGTTTCAGTTACTGTGAAGGGCCATGAAACTGGGTAATGAAGCTTTAGAAAAAAAAAAATTCTTTAATAATAATAATAATAATGCACAAAACTGTCACTCACCACCACCACTAATCTCTTCCAGAAGCACAAAACACATCCCCTTTCTCAGAGATGAAAGGCGTTGACATCTCAGAGCAACCCACCATTTCCTTTTTCCAAAGCCCAGGTTCTGACTAGAGCTGATTAAAAAAAAAGAAGAAGAAGAAGAAGAATTTGCCTTTCAACTTATCCTTTCCTTCGAGGGCCACATCTTGAAGCAATTACCTCCATCTTTAATTGTGGAACATGACCCAGGGAATTACTGACCAATGACAGAGGACTGCAGCCAGCCAAGCAATCTGAGCCCAGAATGAAGGAACGGCTGTGGAGAGACATGAAAGGAACACTGTGCCCTTTGCCCCAAGCATAAGGCTCTGGCCTCGCTGGGAATTGGGAGCTCTCCCGAGTAACACTACAGACAAGAGAACTACAGCCAACTCCAGCTTTATTCCAGCCTCGTTCCCCATTGGCTGGAGCCTTCGCCTTACTGTGGTCTAGACACCTAACTTCAAGTAAGAAGTTAGCTACTTGTGCCTCACAAATCTCCCAGAGAGTTCTGGGACTATTTGGGCAATGCCTATTTTCTTCACCCATGACTCAGTGCCTCACCTCCTCACACAGAGCATGTGCCCACCAGATCATGCCCACGGTGCTGTCTAACATTCTCTTTGAGACAGAACCCTTCGCCTCATGGTCAGTTACCACGCCTGCGTCCTCAATTCTAAAACCTTCGCTTGGTATCTTGATGGGTACCAGCCATTTGTGTGATAATTGGGTTTTTTTTTAATTATTGTTTTTTATTGACTTTTATACTTACATACAAAAAAAAAACCACCTGATATTTCCCTCCCCTCCCCCATTCCACTTTAGAACTCCAGTCTCCATCATATCCCCTCCCTCTCTCCATTAGTCTCTCTTTTAATTTGATGTCATCATCTTTTTCTTCTATTATGAGGGTCTTGTGAAGGTATTGCTAGGCACTGCAAGGTCATGGATATCGAGGCCAATTTCTGTCTGGGCAGTTGCATTGTAAGAGGTCATACCCTTCCTTTGGCTCTTCCATGATAATTGGTTTTTAACAAAACTGGAATGATTTTACACGACTTGATGAATCTTAAGGTTAAAAAGCAGCCTTTGGCTTTTCCCCTTGAATTCGGGGCCCTGTTTGTCCCTGTGGCTTTCTTTTTTTTTTTTTTTTTGGTTTTTTGCAAGGTAGGGTCTCACTCTGGTCCAGGCTGACCTGGAATTAACTATGTAGTCTCAGGGTGGCCTCGAACTCTCGGCGATCCTCCTACCTCTGCCTCCCGAGTGCTGGGATTAAAGGCGTGCGCCACCACGCCCGGCTCCCTGTGGCTTTCTGACTCACAAGAACTCCCCCATTCACACGACCCTAGCCTCTCGCTTATCTTTGCACTGCCGTGGGTAGCACTATGTGGTGGTTTGAATCAGACGGGTGTTCCGAGTGCTTGGTCCTCAGCTGGTGGCAATTTGGGAGTGGAAGCCTTGCTGGAGGAAGCGTGTTTGAGGGGGCAGGTTTAGAGGTGTTATAGCCAGCTCCCCACTTGCCAGAGCTGGGCTCACTCTCCTGCTGCTGTTTTCCACCTGCTGTGGCAGTGGTGACAGCCAGCCTCTGCTCGTGCCATGCTTTCTCTTGCCATCATGGAGCCTTCCCTCAAGTCTGGAAGCCAAAATTAAAACAAAACAAAACAAAACAAAACAAAACAAAAAACACCTTTCCTCCCATTAGCTGCTTTTGGTGGAGTGCTTTATCCCAGCAACAAGCTGGCAACTGCAACAGATCAATCACCCACCCTGCCCAGCACTTATTTAATCTCTCCTTCACCATCGACTCCCATTCATTCATCTATTGGAGGTCGCGGAAGTGAGCACTGTAGAGTCCAGATTGCCTTCCTCGTTCTCTACAGGTAAGCAAAATAGAAAGCTGAAGACGTAGTTCAGTGGTGGTATAGTGTGTGACTAGCAAGAAGGTGGCCCCACCACCACACAGAAAGTAAATAAATAAAAACTTTTTAAAAAGGAGGAAAGAAAGAAAAACAGGTCTGTCAACCTGCCCAGATCAACAGCCTAGGTCACTGACTCCCAGTTCCCTATTTGTCACTGCAAACCTCCACTGACATTGCAAACACCTGAAGCTCTGGATCCGCTGGGAGGCTTAAAGCAGGTGGATGGGGCCTCTGGGTTCTCACAGCAGGGTGGCATCCTCACAAAGCCGGGAAGTTTGCACCCTTTCTTGCTTCCTTCCCACCGGCCCCTCCTTCCAGCTTTCCTACACACCCAACACCATTTCTCTTCCAGCTGTTGACCACATTGAAATGGCCAGTCCCTGGAAACCATTTTGAGTGTCTTCCAGAAGCGTAAAAGATCTCTACACACTGGAGCCATCACACTCTTGACAGGGATCAGTAATCAGAGGCAGGGGAATGCACGGGGCCTCCCAAGTGCTCTCCTGTGAGCCCACTTAGCAAAAGTTACCAAGGACCTCAAATGCTCCAACAGACCCAGGGGAGGCCTCCCTGTGACACAGATCTGTTGTCAACATACAACTATGACTAAGCCAGAGAAAAAAGGTCACTGTCCCACGTTATACTCCTGGGGTACAGTTCTGTGTCTTGGGCTCTGATGGCCTTAGTGTATGACTATGCAGTGCCTTGCCCAGTGTAGGACTGGAGAGGCAGGGCTATGCCTATACCCAGGCCCAGACCACGTGAAACTAGTGGAAATTGACTCAGGCTCCTTCTCATGTACAAATTCACTTGTAAATCCCACCCCCTGCCCCAGTCCAAAAAAAATGACTCTTCTTACTAGGGAAGATGTCCTGGGAAACTCAACCTGCTCAATGAGTTTGAGACCAGAATCTGAAAAGATAACTCTCATAGACAGTCCTACAAGATCTTCATAGCTGCCTCCTACCCACTCTGCATCTGCCAGCGAGATGCCAAAGAGACCTATCATTGGCCCTCAAACGTGTGTGCCATCTAGATCGGCCTGCCCCTGTGTGGACTCTGTTTAGTTCTGGTTTACCTACCACCAAGAGACAGCTTTGTGCTTTCTTTTTCCTTAGGCCGGGTGAGTTCATGTTCACGTAATCCAGCTAGTAGCAGGGAGATCAGCAATGAACAGACTGGGCACGGCCAGGCTAAAGGGGTGCTAGTCTCATGGAGTTGGGTAGGGGACTAAATCCCTCCTGTTGAGCAATTGGTGGGAAGGCTTGACATTGGTAGACCAGATTTTGGGGGAGAGAATGCAGTAGGATTTCTGGAGTCTGACCAGGGTTTAGCCTATTGCATTTGATTTCCTCACATTTCCTAGTGCTATTCCAGCCAATGGAAGGGCAAAGTCAAGATTGCAGATTGAAAACTATAGGCCAGGCATGACTTTTATATACATTCTGTAATTTGCATGGTATTTTTAACCATTCAAATGAGTTTGCCAATATTTACAAAGTAGAACACATCTTTAAATCTTTCATTTTGGACCCTAGTGCTTGAGAAAAAAATAAAAGGACTATTTAGCATTACTACAAAGGCAGTCAGCTGGGACTGACTAATAGCTGCCTTTGTAGCATGTAGGACCATCAGGAACAGCACAAGCCTGGGAAGGTCTGGGTCCCAGGCAGACAGAAGGCTCTGCTAGAGATAGGATCTTGTCCACAGCAATGGGCCAGGCTTGGCAAGGCTGAGGCTGGGAGAAAGAGGCAATTGTTTACGTCCAATCTCTGCCTCTAGGCCATGACTCATGTTTGCTTCTATCACCAGAAGCCAAGAGCCCTACAGCTCAGGAGATCTCAGCCAAACCATTGCCAGTCTCTGCCAGCCCCCAGCTCAGAAGACACAACCATACGCTGAGCTGTAGTAGGCACTGAGATAGCATTGTGGCACAAGAATCAGGGTCCTTACAAATGTCACCAAGCAGGTTTCAGGAATGTGGTAGTGTGGGTACTGTACAACAGATTTGGAAGTGACACCCCGAAACCCAGTTAACACTTGAGTGGGAGCTGAGGTATAAATGTGCCCTATAACTTCAACTCACAATTTTCAAGAGAGTTCCCTCTTGAAAGATTGACAGAACACATTATGGGCACAGAAAGAACTTGGTCAAGTTCAGGAAGATTTTTAAAATTCATACTCCAAAGTATACGAGATCACAACCTCATCTCTAGGACATATGCAAACTAATGCCTGGTATCTCACAGCACACAGGAAAGAGCAGAACAGGTAGACTGCAAAGAGTAACTGACCTTGAGACGTAACGTGTCCTCCAACAGACAACGCTGAGGGACAGGCCAGCCTTTCCCTAGGGGTGCCAGGCAACCCCATCAGTCTCCCTGACCCAAGAACTGCCCCAGAGAGGCAAGAGCAGCTCAGAAGAGCATCCCGGCAGGCAGGCGGGCAAGTCCAGCCCTACAATGCAGCTGTTCTATTCTCTGACCTGGACTGTGTGCTTCTCCCCAGGCACCTCTTCCTGAAACATTAGCCTCCTGACATTTCTGTCACACGATCACTTCCACATTGAAATTTTCATGCTCTTTTTTTTTTTTTTTTTTTTTTTTTTTTTTTTGGATAATTTACAACATTCTATCATCCCTTCTCACCTCTAAACCATACCTCATGCAGACCTGAAAACAATCTGGTGTGGGTTTCGTGCAGTCTTTGTTAAAATGTTTTCCTGTCATTTGAGATTATTTTTTCCAATCAGACTATTTCCTGAGTCTTCAAAAGACAGATTTTTTTTTTTAAAGAAAAGGCTTCTGTTGCTAGTTATAATTTTTCAGGGAACATAATGAGCAAAAGAAATGACATATACTCTAAACAGAAAATCAAATTGAGCCAAGAATAGGGTAACTTATTAATCAGTAGCGAAAAAGCAGTAAACTCACAACAATATCCAAGCTGTTACAACTAGTTTTAATGAAGACATAAAAATATTGTCATTTTCCTTCCCCCTTCAGCCGTTCAAATGCATTCAAACAAAAGTGACAAACACTGGAACTAAGACATTTATCTTCAGAACAAAGGTAAAACCCAAGGCCTGTGTTCATTACTACATTGTGAAGAAATGTTTGGATTGTGAGCTGATTATGACAAGTTTTAAAAAAAAAAGCAGACCTTTGAGGGGGGAGATAATAAACAACGGTCTAATCTATTCATTGTGGGGAGTGACTTTTGTTCTTTTAATAGTGTTGAGAATTTCTTTATGTGCCTATATTACATCAAGAGCTACAAAGCACACCCGCATAAACTTCAGACATGGTTTATTTTCAACATAACCAAAAAACAAAACAACAACAAAAAAAAAAAACCAAGAATATAAGAAAAGGAAATCTTTGAACAGATTTAATAAAGTCTAATTAGCTTTGCAACAGATTCTGAAAAGACTTTTGATAAAAATTAACATAACATTCCTTTATAATAACTGTAGCTCATTATTCACAACACAGTAAACTATCTTGGAGAAGAATGGTTAAGTCATTTCTAATACTTTCACTTAAAACAATTATAAGTGATTGTGAAAAAAGACGGCTATGCAACAAAATTATAAAATGGAAAAGAGTATTATATTAAGCATACAAAACGTGAGGACTAAATTGCATTTTTGTGTGACTATAGCTTTGTAAATAACGTGTACACATAGTGATATCTGCCAAAATGAAACAAAGAGACATTATTTAAAAGGTAGGGAAGCTACTATTGTTTTTCTCATTTTGAAGTCTATGAAATTATAGTAAGATGTTATCTAGGTGACAATTCTTATCAAAGGAAACCTCACAGGAAGGAAGGAGGGTGAGAGTAGGGAAAGGGGCAGAAAAGAAGCTGACAAATTGACTTGCTAATGCCCAAGATGCTACCTGCAGGCAGACTGGCAGCTGGGAGGAGGAGAGTGCATGGCCAGCAGGGCTCACCACAGCAGGCTGGAGAAAGTGCTGCCTGCCACTGACTGTCTAACCAGCTCAACAGGTTATTCTCCTCAGGCCAGGCCAGCCCCACCCTCCATGTTCAGGCTGGTTTCACCTGCTGTCTAAACACTGCACCCTGAGCAGCCAATTCCACCACCAGGCAGGATGGGAAAGTAAGTAGAAGCCTGCACACCAGATCTGCTTCAGGCCCAAAGCCCTCCTCCGCTCCACCTGTCCTTATCACTCTTACCTGTTGAAGCATTTCTTCCGCAGCATTGAGTTTCACCTGGTGTCCTTCCAGACACACTTCCAGATCCCGAATCTTCTCTCCCTGGGCTTCCACTTGGTCTGTGAGGACACTCACCTGTCATGGGAAATAAAAGTGGAGGAAGGGGACTATGCATAAGGCAAGATAGTCCCTGGCATGGATGAGTGAAGATAGACAGCTAATGCTCACGTCTGAGCAACAGCCTTTCTGTTAGGTGACTGATGGTGTGCGAAGTGTCCTGGAGGACAGCTGGCTTCTTACCAGAGAGTCTCGGCCACGGCCCCAATGAGCTTGGGCACGTTTTCTGCTCTTGACAGACTCAAGAGGAAAGCACCCAGCCGCCAGGAGAGCTGCCTGTGGGCTGGGCTCCTGTTCCTTATTCCTGTACTAGGGCGGCTCGACCTCAAGGCATATCTCAGCTCCTGCCAGGGCTTCTGCCACCACATGGAGAAGAATGATCCAAACCTCAATGGAAACCAACCAATGACCTAACCTCTCTCATATGGGTGTGGGGACTGCTCACCTATCAAGCGAGAGTGCTGAAGCAATTAAGGAATGTGGGACGCAAAGGGCATGTATTGGCACTGACAAAACTTGGCTCCAGAAGGGATTTTGTGCTTTACAGGCCAAAACACGACTCCAACTCATACATATACCAAAGCCACAGTGCACGCGCACACACACACACACACGACAGAAAGAAGACATTCTTCTGAGGAATGCTGAGATTCTCTATTGGAAATGTTAATTAATAAAAACTCACATAAAATCTTTTAAATTACACCCCAAATATATTCTACATATATTCTATGACAATGTTCATAGCCTGTTTATTAGCCTACTGCCTCCAGGATTCTTTTGTTTTGTGTTTTTCTTTATTAACACAGGACGACAAAGAGAATGGGTAACCTCCCCAAAATAAAGAAGTCAATAGCTGGTAAATTGAGATAGGTTACATATAGAGCTGTTCACATATAAATTATTTTACTAATTTCCCATCTATAATGATTGATGAAGCATGAGTTAATGTGAGTTCATTAATACGTGCTTAAAGTTCACATTTTTCAATGAAACACACTTAAATTAACCTGGATATTCTAAGCATTCCAGTTTTAGGCTCCAAAAGGATGAGTAATTATTGAATAGTAATGATAGTAATAATAAAATTATTATTACCTTCAATAAGAACAAATGCTTTTGGCCGGTCGTGGTGGCACATGTCTTTAATCCCAGCGCTCGGGAGGCAGAGGTAGGAGGATTGCTGTGAGTTCGAGGCCACCCTGAGACTACATAGTGAATTCCAGATCAGCCTGAGCTAGAGTGAGACCCTACCTTGAAAAACCAAAAAAAAAAAAAAAGAAAAAGAAAAAGAAAAAAAGAACAAGTGCTTTTGATCTCCTACTCCATTACTACATAGTAAGCACATGGGGTGGGAGGAGTAGGGAGGAGTTTTCAGAAATAAAAAAAGGATGAAAATCCTGGCCTCAAAGGAATCACATTATAATGAAGATGTAACAAGATTTTCATTTTATTCTTCATGGTTCTGGAAACAAAGTATTTGTTAGGTATGATTCGTCTTGTTCTTCTACACATAGACCCATGAAAACAAACTCTGGGCAAAAACCCCAGTCAGTTCAGCCTGGCTACATTGCGTTGATGAAGCAACAAGCTGTTTCCTGCTGAGGATCTTCTAACTGGCTCCACAGGCTCAAAGAGCAGGAAGAGCTGTTTTAAGACCAGTCCACAAGCTCTGGTCAGAATAGAAAACACTAGCATCAACCTGGGACCAACTGTGTTGTAATTATTTAAACAGGGGCTTATTCAAGAATTTGGTATTACAAGAAAAGCACGGATGAGAAAAAGAGCATTATTACTCAGAACTTCTTTATTAAATTGTAATCCCCTCTAAACAGGAACTCGTTATTTCAATCATGAAGGGTCCTGGTTCAAAAGTTTCCACTTTCATACCTCTTGCTGAAAACTTCCAAATTGGATGACCTTTCATTAATCATGTCTTTGGGATGGGGTTTCAAATTCCACATCTCACAAAACATCTGGGCTATAAAGTCAGGTCCCTGCTACCTCTCTTAAAGTGATTCCCCCCTCCCCACCCCCCACACACCTTTAACCAGCAGGGCCTCAGCCACAACGGCCCTTGCAGTTCTGCCCACACACTAAAGACACGCTACTACAGTGGGTGGGCTGGACTGCATTCCTCCAGGTATCTGCGTGACCCCTTCCCAGCTGCCCATCACGAGCTCTTCTCTGATCACACACTATTTACTTGGACTTATTCTTCTCCATGGTATTTATCACCACCAAAATATTTTAGGTTTAGTTTGTTTTTTCAACTCAATTATTCTATCATGACTTAATTATTTAAAAACCAATAAAGTAAAAAAAATGAACAAAACTTGGATACGAAGTTGTATATTTGGTATGAGTGCAATTATTAGAAAGAAATGGAGGGAAAACCACTGGGAAAAAAGGACATATAGTAATTTTCTTTAAATTCTCGTTAAATTTTCATATTAATGAATTAATTAATAATCAGTTAATACTATGTCTATAAATTAATAAGGTAAAAGGAGAAAGGAATCAACACCCTGCCACCTCATTCACAACCTCCTGCTCCAAACTAATGTGCACACTCTGGGGACCGTGCTAGACCCCACCTGTTCCCTCCATTCCACCACCAATCTTTTTTATAATGTATGTGTATGTTGGTGTGCATGTATATACATTTCATGTGTGCACTTGTGTGCATATGAGACCAGAGGACAACCATTTTTTTAAAGAGAGAGACAGAGAGAGAGGGAGAGGAAGACAGCTACAGAATGGGCGTGCCAGCAGCCTCTCAGCCGCTGTGAACAAACTCCAGATGCATGTGTCCCCTGTGGGCAAGTGTGGCATTGCGCCCTTGAGTCACTTTGTAGCTGGCTAAATATGGGACCTGGAGATTGGAACCTGCGTTCTTAGGCTTAGCAGGCAGGCGCCTTAACCGCTAAGCCATCTCTCCAGCCCAACAACCATTTTTTTGAGGTGGGATTCCTTATTAGCCTGAGGCTTACCACATAGGCTAGAATGGCTAGCCCCAGAGTCCCAGGGACCCTCCTGTCTCTGTTTCCCAGTGTAAGGATTACAAGTGCCTGTTACCACAGGCACTGTGCAGTTTTTTAACATAGGTTTAGGGAATTGAACACAGTTCCTCATGCTTGGAAGGTAAACACTTCACCAACTGAGCTATCTCCTCAGCCTGTCCCCACACCGCCCCTTTAAAAAAAAAAACATTTATTTATTTATTAGAGAGAGAGAGAAAGAAGCAGATAGAAGAGAATGGTCATGCCAGGGCCTCCAGATGCTGCAAATAAATTCCAGATACCTGTACCACCTTGTGCATCTGGCTTATATGGGTCCTGGGGATTTGAACCAGGGTCCTTTGGCTTTGCAGGCAAATGCCTTCACTGCTAAGCCATCTCTCCAGCCCTCCTTTTTTTTTTTTTTTTTTTTTTTTTTAAGACAGAATCTCATGTAGGCCAAGCTAACCTGAACTTGCTAGGTAGCTGAGGGTGATATTGAACTCCTGATCCTCTTGCCTCCAACTGCATGACCCACCAGGTTTATATGTTACAGGGGATCAAACCCAGGGGTTTGTGCATGCTAGGCGAGCACTCTACCAACCGAGCTGCCTCCACCACCAGTCATTCATCACCCTTAAAGCATTTTTAAGAACTTGAAGTTGGGGCATTAATCTCTATATTCTCCAAATTGCCACTTGAGATCTGATGCACACCAGACCTCGAGTACAGCCTTGCTAAACCCATTTGCTCATCTGAGACCCAACACAGCACGGTTCCCGCTTCCGCCTAGACTTCATTGTATGTCCTCTCAACAGTCAAAAGTGAAAGGTTGCTTGGGCTCCCTTTCCTCATGAAAAGCTTAGGAATTCCTCCTTTCTAGCAACACAGCCATGGAGGCTTACCCCACGTTACCAGCTCCAGGGCATCTGGCATCAAAGTGATCAGTCCAGACCCACTTCAGACTCTGATTTGATTCTGTGAGCGCTCACCCTTAGGCCTGGATCACTCGAGGGTCTGTTTCATTAGTGACCTAAGATGCTCCTGGAGGGCTGGGCCCATTCTGCTCACGCCTAGCACCAGGTATCAGCCTGGACCCAGGGCTTCTGGTGTGTAGTAACAGGTGCTGCATAGAGCATTCTGGATGGATGAATTCAGTCTCATAAAACCAAGTCCAGAGTTAAGCTGGGCCCCTAATTACTTCCTGTTTTGTTTTAGAAAACACCTGTTTCAAAAACATACTTTGGAAGTACGAAAATTTCAACAGAACCACCCCCAATCCTTCCCCCCAACCCCGCCATGCTTCCCTCTCGCTTGGGAAAGCTATGGAGCCAGAGGTAACAAGCAACCTGGTTTCTCTCTGTAAGGACCCACCTGTAGTATGAGGGACTCTTTATCTCCTTCAAGACGTGCCAGCCGCTCCTGATAGGTTTCATTACTAGCAGCACTGTGGTGATTAACCTGGGACTGAACAGAGAAGAAAAATACACTTAAGAGACAGGAAAACACTCTCAACTTCCAAATAGAGGGTGCAACACGTGCAATTTGTCAGGGCACTATCACTGATTCCACGTGCAAAACGAATCCCCAAAACAGGAAGCCAGAGGTTTTCAAACAACCCCAAGGAGGACCAGACCACATGCCATTGCAAGGTGTGTCTTGGAAGATGGCACAGCCACCCTGATGACCTCACCCTTGGCTGGGAGGGCCTCAACAGAGTTCCTAGCCAGCAGTGCTTGACTTGTTGGCCAGAACATGCTGTGTCTGGTTGAGCTGGAGGCATAGCCTGTGGGAGGGTCAGCCAGAGGAGACGAGAGTACTGGTACCACTCACTCACCAAGGAACTAGGTGGGAACAACTGGGGCAAAGGTCTTGGTTTCTCCCAACTTTCCAGGCAAGGTTCGGCAGATTCAGCACGCCCTACAGAACGGGTTCCATCCTGAACATCTCAGTTGTGTAGAGAATTGGGGGTGCTGGCTGCAAGGCCCTTCATCTACTTCCATGTCCCTTCCCACCCCCAAATCACCCCGGGTGAGAGCTTTGATCTATACCATGTTTCCGTAGAGCTAGGGCTGAAAGCTGAGAGCTACAGAGATACATTTTGAGAACAAAGGCTCTTAAATTGCTAAACAGAAGGAAAAAAAAAAAAAGAAGAAGAAGAAGAAATGCAAAGTATTGGGCCAGGGAGATGGATCAGTGGTTGAAGTGTTTGCTTGCAAAGCCTGCTGGTCTGTATTTAAGTCCTCAGTACCCAGTAACCATCTAAAGCCAGATGTACAAAGTGGCACATCCATCTGGAGTTCATTTCTATCAGGAAGAGGCCCTGGCACACCCACTATTCATACCCCTGCTCTGTGTGCTTGCAAATATATATATTTTAAAAAAGAAATGTAAAGTATGTAGGAACTAGAAAACAAAAGAGAAAATGTGAAGTGGCAGAGGGGAAGCAGAATCTTACCAAATGTCCTGGAAGAGATACAGGAACTGTCACTTTTGAGGGGTTTGCCTGACTAGGTTTGACAGGGAGGAAGGTAGGCGCTGCTAATGGCACTGAGTTGGCCCCCAAACCACCAATGCTCACTTCCTCCATACCCAATGGAAGGCTGAAACCTATGGACCACAATGGACCATGCTAGTCTGACAAAGTAGATCTCCTTGCTAAACGGGAAACCTGTTATCCTCAAATCTGGGCTGGTCCAACACCAATGATCACTTCATGAAGCAGGTGTTTACCATCCCAGAGAAAGTCCCAATTATGCAAGTGGGCAGGTCAGAGAGGCCTGGGGGGGGGCCTTCACCCCACCCCAGCTGAATCCACTGCCAAGGTCGGGTAGGTGACGGAGCCACTCCCAGTCCTAGAACACCATGCATTCTTGGAATCAGGAGAAGGGCTTGCTTTCGGTTGAAGGGACGGACCCAGGGGCACTTCCTAGGGTGGCTGTGCCAGGCACAATCTGGATGGTATGTGGCACCTACTGGCTTTTATTCCAGTCCCACTCAAGCCTCTGTCTTGTCCATTGTAACAGAAGCTCTTTCAGGCTGCAGACAAAAAGGCCTTCTCTGTGCATGGCAGCTGACTGTTGCTACATTAACATTTCAGGTGCCCTCACATGGTCAGACTCTGACAGCACTCAAAGACAGATTGAAACCTACACTTTCTCACAACTTGACAAGAGAAGAAAACAATTCTTTTTGTTTGTTTTGTTTGTTTGTTTTTGTTTTTGTTTTTCGAGGTAGGGTCTCGCTCTGGTCCAGGCTGACCTGGAATTAACTATGTAGTCTCAGGGTGGCCTCGAACTCATGGTGATCCTCCCACCTCTGCCTCCCGAGGGCTGAGATTAAAGGCGTGCACCACCACGCCCGGCGAAAACAATTCTTAACAGCAGGTCAAATTCTCCTGTTAAAAGACAACAGGCAAAAATAAAAAATTTTTAAAAAATTAAAAATAAATAATAGAAAAGAAACATGTTACCGAAGTGTCACTCTGCCCACCAGATGCCAGGGCCCAAATCACCATGCACGGGCACTGGAGGCCCAACTTATCCAGCAGGAAGTAGAGGAGAGAGGTCCAAAGGGGAAGGGTAGATCCTTCCACAAGACTCCAGCAAGGCCCCACAGCCACTGCGCTATTTTCAGTGGTTTGCAATATGTTTGTGCAATGGTTAATATTCATGGTCAACTTGACAGGATCGAGAATTATCTAGGAGACCAATTTCCAGGCATGCCGGAGAGAGAGGTTCTAGATTGGGTTAACTGAGGTAGGAAAACCCATTCTAACTGTGGGTGTCACCATCTCATGGGCTGGGGTCACAGACTGAATAAAAAGAAGAAAGCAAGCTGAACACCAGGGTTCACCGCTCTCTGCTTCCTTGCTACCGATTGAAAGCGACCAGCTGCTGCACGTTTCTGCCTTCCCACCATGAAGGAACTGTGAGCCAAAGTAAACCTTTCTTCCTTTAGGTTGAGCCTTGTCAGGTTTATGTCACAGCTACAAGGAAAAAAACTGGTACAGTCCTTGAAGTGACTTCTACCAGTTTATGTTGTTGCAGCATGAATTTCTTAAAAAAATATATTTTTAAATTTATTTGCAATGAGACCAAGAGACAGAGAGCATTAGAGTATGGGTGTACCATAGCTTCCTGCCACCACAAACAAACTCCAGACATGTGCCACTTCATGCATCTGGCTTTATGTGGGTTCTGGAAAATTGAACCTAGGCCAGCAGACTTTGTAAGCAAGAGCCTTTAACCACTGAGCCATCTCCCCAGCCCAGGATCTATTTTTGTTTTGTTTGAGATAGGATTTTACTATGTATCCCAGGCTAGCCTACAATGCACTCTGTAGCCTTGGCTGGCCTAAAACTCACAGAAATCCTCCTGCTTTAACCTTCCAAGTACTGGGAGTACAGACATGCATCACCATGCCCAGCTCTTAGCATCTATTTTTGTTTTGTTTTGTTTTGGGAGGTAGGGTCTCACTCTAGCTCAGGCTAACCTGGAATTCACTATGTAGTCTCAGGGCAGCCTTGAACTCTTGGCGAGATCTGCCTATCTCTGCCTCCCAAGTGCTGGGATTAAAGGCATGAGCCACTAGGCCCGGCTCTTAGCATTTATTTTAAATATGTTTAATTTGCTTTATGTAATGCGTGTGCATATATGTGTTCATGTGTTCTGGTGCACGTATAGACATCTTGTTCTATCAGAAGGTTCCGTCACCTTCGGCAGTTTGCAGGTCTATACCCCACCAGGATGGTTCCACCCAGAGACCAATGGTAACTCAGAAGCACCTCTCCTTTCCCACCACTTCTTGCAGAAAGACAATTCAGATGTTTGCCCCAAAATTTAAGGTAACCACCTCTTAGCTTTATCTAATCTCTGTTTCCTTTAAACCCACCAAGGGGGCAAGGCTTCCCACAGGAAACCAGTTTGGATAATGCCCAAATCCCTGCCTTTGCCCTCTGACCTTCTGTACGTTCTCTGGGTGTGTCACAGACCCCACACCCAGTGTCTGTATATAGTAAAAACTAATTCTCTTTCCCATAGTGTTTGTATCACGTAATCTGACCCTTGCCAGTGACAAACCCTAAAGGACCCATACAGGTGGCACCCATACATATTCTCTTAGAGGTACTTTTCTGCCTGGGCCATTTGTAGCTGCTGGGCACAAGAGATACTGGCTAAGGTAATTAAGAAACAGATTCAAAACAGCCCCTCACCATATGAATCACTCACGGGGCACCCACTTATACTGACCCAAAAACAAAGAGGAAAAAAAAAGAGCCTTAAGTTTGGTACATAAAGTGTTTGCCAAAGTTCATGGGAAGCTGACAAGACTCCACCAACAGATGCACAATCAGATGAAAGACATAAGCCGGGTGTGGTGTGGTGGTGTGCGCCTCTAATCCTAGCAATCAGAAGCCGGGAGGCAGGAGGATCTTGAGTTTGAGGGCCAGCCTGGGCTATACAGTGAGTCTGTGTCTCAGAGCCATCAAATCGACTTCCTAGGGAAGACACAACTATTCCTGGCCAAGAGAAGACCTGCCCGTTTTTCCACAGAGAGACTCTGTGAAATGGGATCAACAACACACATGACAACATCCCCGCAGCAAACAGAGCCCAGTAAAAGGCAGTGTTTTCCTTGCAAAATAGGTCAGAGGCCAATGGATAATGCACATGAAAGGCCAAGTAATGCTATCAGCTCAGTGTGATATGGCCCAAAGACAGTGCTGTCAACACACAGAGGCATTTATACAGCACTCTATGCATGCCAGGCGCTGTTCCCAGCACTCTGCTTGCTGTGATCCACTTAATCCTGCCCATGAACTCATGAAGTAGATATCATTTCCATTCTCCCTTTACAGATAAAGGAACTAAGGCCCAAGCAAACTAGTATGATCTTTGTGATTTTATCTTGAAGGGCAGCTCAAGTATCAATTTTTGATGTATACATATATACATATGTATTTATGTATATACACACACATGGATATTTTTGATTGACTCACTTTAAGCTGGGAAAGGTCTTCAATGGGTGGAACAGCTAATGCCAACAATTTGTAGCATTCTGAAAACACATGGCATGCCTGTAATCTTAGCACTCAGGAGGTAGAGGCAGGAGGCTCAGAAGTTCAAAGTTACCCTTGACTCCATAGCAAGTGTGAGGCCACCCTAGGTTACTTGAGAGCCTGCCTCAACAAAAATATATCATAATAAAGCTGTAAGACACATATTCATGTACAGTATAGAAAAGTAAGACCCCGGAGACTGAAAACAGCATGATACAAAAGAATCTTACGTGCAGTGCTAAAATGCAGCACAACACCATAGTTTTGTGCCTGTGTGTGAAAATAAATAGAAGAGTTTCTGGAAGGTTACCTGGCGGCCTCTCAACAGTGCCCTCTTCTGGGGAAGTGCTGGGGCTTTAGAAAGGTAGGTACAGATGAGATGAATGGACTATGGAAACTTTAACCATAATACTTGAGTTTCTTTATATATATATAATATCAATAAATATATATTGGTAGGGTCTTACTTTAGCCTGGGATGACTTGTAATTCACTATGTAGTTTCAGGCTGGCCTAGAATTCGCAGTGATCCTCCTACCTCTGCCTCCCAAGTGCTGGGATTAAAGATGTGCGCCACCATGCCCGGCTTAAAAACACATTTTCTTGCTGGGTGTGGTAGCTCATGCCGATGATCTCAACACTCTAAGCTGAGGTAGGAGGATCACTGTGAGTTCAAGGCCAGCCTGGGGCTACAGAGTGAATTCCAGGTTAGACTGGGCTAGAGCAAGACCCTGTCTCAAAGAAGTATATGTATGTATGTATGTATGTATGTATGTATGTATGTATGTATGTATGTAATTCCTTGAGCATTTAAAACACAGTTTTAAATGTAGAAACACTGCTTCAGGACCTTAGAGAAGTCATTCCTCATTCTGCTCTGCCCAATAGGCTCGAGAGGTCAGTCCTGTTGCAGTGGTCACACTGGTGCCAGGAAGGGCATGGCAGGAAAGACTCCTCTCCCCTGACTGTCCATCCTCAGGCTCCAGAACCACGACTGCTCTCCAGTGAGCCTCTGGAAGGTGTCACACAGCAGTGCAATGGAGGCAGATCCCAACCAGAGACACGTTTTTGCCTCCTGCATAAGACTTGTTTATTAAGATAACAGAAGTCCCTGTGAAGGGCGCTGGTCAAGATAACTGTAACCTCCACCTGGAGAAGAACCTGGAATACAGGGCCAAGACATTTACACTGGTCTTGTGTTTGGGAGAATAAATGTACCCTCCTTAGTCTGTCAATGGGCCAACAAGTTCAGTCATTCTCCTATACCAATCTTTGCACTGAAACACAGCCATATCATCAAAGCCACATGGTTGTCAAATGTGATTCCAGTTTAAGGAAAGACGTTTTAAGAGCCAGAGTTAAGACAGAGCTCTGGTCTGCTTTAAAAACACTCACTTTCTTAGAACTTTGTTAGTTCTGGTAGTGAAACTGCAGGAGCGGTCTTGGACCAACACTGATATCATGCATCCAGGTCTCTAAGTCACTGCGGCTTTGGAGACTCTGGTATGTCTTGTCTGCATTCTCAGCTAGTAAGGCAGTGGTCGCACACTAGACCCGCTCCTCATGCGTGAAGTCACACTGGGAGAACCGTGTCCGCATTCCACTAAGTAAGCAACGCAGGATTCTGCAACGTGTTACAGGCTATTTATTTCTCCCCAGGACAGGTTGGCAAGTGAATTGCCCTTATCAAGGATTCTCATCCCCCAGATACATAAAAGAGTTATTGTTTCACTTTTTAAAATTTTTAAGAATTTATTTTTTAATGTATTTTTTGTGTATTTTTTTTTAAGGAAGAGAACAAAAGAGTGGAGGAGAGAGAGAGAACTGGCACAATACAGCCTCCAGCCACTGCAACTGAACTCCAGACGCATGTGCCATCTTGTGCTCATCATGTGCAATCTTGTGCACTTGCACCATCTTGTGCGTCAGGCTTACGTGGGACCTGGAGAGTAGAACATGGGTCTGAAGGTTTTGCAGGTAAGCAGGTAACTGCTAAACCATCTCTCCAGCCCAAGAATTTGTTTATTTGTCTTGATACACAAAAAATAATTAGGTTTCATTATGTTGTATTTCAAACAAATTTGGTTTTGATTTACTTCCCTCCCTCTGTACTGTCATTTTAATCATCCAATGATTCTGGTCCCTAGGATAGACCTGTCCAAGGCCTGCTGACATATGATGTGTACTACCGATGTGTGCTTCTCCCTTGTGCAAACAGTTACTGCTACAAATGTCCCAGAAGGGAAAGTCAATCTTCCCACTAGACTTTACATGGTTGGAAAAGTTCCTGATACTAAAACTCAGGGAGTGACCTGTATTTATGTGAGGGCCACATGACCACCTTGATCTATGTCATGAAGCTTGAACTACAGAAGCACATTCTTATATTCTCTAACATTTTTTTTTGCATGTGTGTGTGTGTGTGTGTGTGTGTGTGTGTCTTCGTGTATGGAAGCCACAGGACAACTTCAAGCATTATCCTCACGATTGTCATCTACTTTTATTGACCTCAGGGTAGTGACCTGTATTGCTGTGAGGGCCCCATGACCTCTGTGATCTATGTCATGAAGCTTGAACTACAGAAGCACATTCCTATATTCTCTGGCATTTTTTTTCTGCATGCACGTGTGTGTGTGTGTGTGTGTGTGTGTGTGTGTGTGTGTCCTCATGTATGGAAGCCACAGGACAACTTCAAGCATTCTCCTCAGGATTGTCATCTACCTTTATTGAGGCAGGGCCTCACACTGGCTTGACATTTACCAATTAGGCTAGACTATCTATCTCCAGGGATCTGCCTGTCTCCACCTCCTTGGCACTGGGATTGCAGGCACTCAGCTTTTGCATGGGTTCTGGGGATCAGACTGAGGGCCTCACACTTACAAGGCAAGCACTTCACTGATGGAGCCATGTCCCCAGCCCTTCTCTTCATTCTGGCTGAATCAGTCAACAGTGCAACCTACCACCTGTCATATCAGAGAACTGAATCAGAACAAAGAGTTCTTGAGTGTCCGCTGTCAAGACCTTGGAAAGTTTAGCGAGTATAATTAGAGACAAATCCGTTTTGTCCCTGTCCAAGTGTGACAAATGCTACGAGCTGTAAAGAATCTATGCTTGAAAACTCAAATCTCTTGGAGGCAAATGCTCAAACACAGAACGGAAGTGCCGTTTCCATGTCTGCTCTAAGTCTGGAGAGTGAGGCTGCAGGCGTCATAAGGACAGGGCCAACATATTTCTTTGACACTTAGAGTTCAACTCATGAGTCTTTTCTGTAAAATCAACTAACCATTATTACTAAGGCTCAGCAGGCCTAACACAGAAATTGAGCCATCTATAGCCTAAGAACAGAGCTGCTTCTAAGCCACCAAGAGGCTTTATTAAGATGGGGCAGCCATGCAGGATGCATTATGGTTGGGGCCTGATAGTGGTAGTTAATCCATCTCAGCTATTAGGAAAGAAGTGAGGGGATGGAGAGATGGTTGCACGTGGCCAGGAGGAACAAAACTGACTAGAGAGAACCCGGATGGTTCAGTCTTTACATACAGAGCGGTTCTGTCTGTATAAGGACACCAACCTAACGGCGACTGCCCCCACGTCTCACATCTCCCCCAGGTCACAAGGCAATTACACTTGATAAATTCCTCATGCACAGAAAACTGACTGACAGCAGGCTCAAGAAATAAAATGGGCTCCCACATTCCCCCATCCTGTGGAACCCTGCATTTTAACGAGCAATTACATCATCAGGGGACGCTTAAGAGTGCTAAAAAGAAACCTTACATTTTTGTGAGAACCCTAGACTAGTCAATTTTCCCTCTGCTGTTTTGCTAAAGGAGAGGAAGGAGGGAGACTTTTGTGTTAATTGCTCTTGGCAGAGAATTTGCCTAAACACCACTTGAATGGAATCCATCGCCTGTCCAGAGTGGGCCAGGATCATCACCTTGACCTGCACCTGCATATCACGTGTAAGCACAGCTATCTTGGAGCAACTTCACCTGCCAGCCACCACACCCAAGAATTTATAATTTTATTTATTCCCTGGGAGCCAAGCTCAGGGACTCATACACGCAGGCAGTTAATTTACCACTAACACTGCTCTGGATTTTAAAGCTTGGGAACAATGCACAGCAATGGTGGGTGCGGGATGGTGGTGAGGTCCTCAGGGGCTATGGCCTCCACGTGGAAGGCGGTTTGCAGCAGGAGTCAGCATAAAGTCAACATGTACAAAAAAGCAAAAAAAAAATAAATAAATAAACAAAGAGGGAGAGAGGGAGGGACGGAGGGAGGGACGGAGAGAAGGAGGGAGGAAGGAAGGGTTGATTTTTCTCCTTGATTTATGCAGTCCAAAAGCAGAGACATATTCTGAGCCTTCCTGTTAGTCCTCTCTGGGCTTGGACTGGTTCAAACTGAATTTCTGTTACTTACAACCCCAAAGTCCCGACTGTTTCAAGGTGATCACTTGACTGAAATTTACTCTTCAGGAAACAGACTCACAGGAAAGAATTCCTGCAATTTGCCTATAGTACTGAATTACGAGGAAATTCTGCCTACCTTTCCTTGAGCTGGCAATTTTTAAAACAGGGCTGTGGCTTCTAAACCAACTGCAGTTAAAACCAGGATGATCATCAAGAGCTCCTAGGAATCTGTGGCTCAGGGTGTGTCTGTGTGGGAAGTACTGGGATAAGCAGGGCACTGAGTCTCCTTTGTGTGGACCCCGTGGCTTTCTATCCGCCACCTGTTTGCCTCCATTCTGATTTCCATGGAGAACAGGAAGGTGAAGACAGGGAGTGAATGCGAGAATAAACAGACCCAGGGCATCAACTAGGGTGGAGCGGGATAATGGAAAGCAAGGTGAAAGAAAACAAGAAATAAATAAAAACTGAGATACCAAAAGATACAAAAAAATGAAAGGGAAAATGAATAAAGGAAAGGCAAGAATATAAGCTTATGTATGGAAGAGATTGTGTTGAGAGAATTACAAGGTCTGCACGGCTACACAAGGGCAGGTCTGGGAACCCCGGAGCTACAGGTTCTTTGTACAACTGGACTTTAAGGCAGGGGACTCTTTGCCATTCCTCCTCAATAGTCAGGGGACAAACCAAGAACATTTAGGAGACAGGACTACACCAACCATATATGATCTCAGGCAGGTCACATCACCTTCGACTTCCAGTCCTTTCAGTAGAGATGATACCACAGAAAAGGCCAGCTGAGTCTCTATGTGACAATGTGTGGGAATGAAGTACAGAGTGCTTTTTGGTAGCAGGATACTTTAATAATTTTTCAGTGTTATGAACAATTTGTAATGGTCATAAGAGTATGGAAATCATTTAAATGGCCTGATCTAAGCTCATAGACCAAGGTTCAGGTAGAGTACTGGAGAACAAGACAGTATTTCTGATCAGGACATTTAAGAAGTATCTATACACATCTGTACCACCAACCCACAAGAACAATAACCCAGATCCATTCAGGCTGGGAAGGAAAATTAGACAAGCCTGAGTGATAATACAGAGCCCACTGTTAGCCAACTGCACTGGAATCATGCCTCTGGCGCTCATAGCTAAAGACGTGTTCACTTTTCCATTGTCCCTGAAAAGGTGCCCATGTTTTGAGTCATGTCTTTGTGGCCATGTTTTTTTTTCCCTCCTCATAAACATTTTACTGTGCATTGTAAGTTCTAAGTGCTATGTAGATGTTTACAATGGGAACATTAAGCATTTCAATGCCTCCTACTGAGCAATCACAAAATTCCTAAGACAGTCAGGCCCCCGGTGTGACAGCTCTGGACATCAAGTTGGCTTTCAAAGTCAAAAGTTGTTTTGCAGAGCTCCTGCTTTAGGATGCTCAAACGATACCTGACCTCCTTATTTGATATGGAGTCTGTAATCTTGGCCAGATATAGAGTACAGTTCCTTCAGCACTTCTCATATGCTGCAGATTCTAGTTCCTTCAGGATCCTTGCCATGGAATACACACTGTTCCAACTGGTCAGATTGTGTTTCATTCTATCATAGTTCTTTGCCCTATAAACATGCTGATATTCTGAACACTGGTATTTTGTTCTCTCTCTGTCTGTCTCTGTCTCTCTCTTTTGAGACATAGCTGTTCTGCATAGCCCAAGCTGGCTTTGAACTCATGATCCCCCTTCCTCAGAAACCTCCTGAGTGCTGGAATTACAGGCACATACCAGGCTGCATAGTCAAGGGATCTTCTTATCAAATTCAGAAGACCACGGTTGTATAGCTGATTGCTCCAAATGGAAATATTCCCTCCTGAAGGGAGGAGGTGTGGATCAGGAGACTCGGGAGGTCAAGTTTGGGAGAACAGGAACTTTAAAAGGTCAAGCACCACTCCCTGTGTTCACAGGAGTGCTGAAACAACTGCGGAGGGAAGATTCTGATCAGCTTTTGGGAAGCATTTTTCTCTGAATGGAGGCATTGCCTCCTGGGTGGAGAAGGGAGACTCGGGAGGTCAAGAAGTCTAAGACAAAGGTTGCAAGACCCCTCCATGAGGTTATATAAAGGTTAAACAACCACTTGACAGCAGCCTGCAGGTCATGCACTGGGCTCCAGAGCTGTAGATTTCAGAAGTCATCACCAAGCTAGGATGGTCTTAAAGGTGATGTGGCTGCCTCTGAGTCACCAATGCCCTCACCCTGCCCTGTAAGTGACCCTGATAGACTCATTGGTTCAGCAAAACTGGTTTGAGTGCACTCATGGATTAAAAAGACATGTTTTTGCATCTCCCCAAGGAAAGTTTCATGTGACAACCACTCACAAATGAGCCATCCCTTGTCAAGCACATGGGAGATGTACAAACCCTCAAGGCTATATCTGGAGCTCAAAAGAACCACTTACATGCATGCCTTTCAGAACTTGGAAAATGTAGACCTTAAAAACAAGGGGGCTTACCATGTAAATACAATTAAGTGGATCACAGGATATACTCAATTCCTGTTACGTGGTTAAGGTCATTCATCAAGGGAACCAAACAGCATGAGCACTGGCAGGTACTTTTAAATTGGAAATCCCCCCCCCCCCGCATTCTTTAGTGAAGGACTCTTAAGGCTTCCTAGTGGTTATTATAAGCCTATCTACTCCACGACAAGTTCTACTTTTCTAGGCAAAGAACAGTTAAGTCAATTAACCTGTTGGCACAGAGTTGAAGATGTCTGACCCAATACAATGGGGAAATAGGTTCTTAAGCTATCGACAGTCCAAGAAGAAAAATCTTATCCTGAACTTGACCCTTCTTCCCTCCTGCACTTGGTTTCAATTACATATCCCGGGAGGCTAAGGGATTCTGGTGGGTTATCATTATCCAAGGATATATATGGCCACCTTGAGGGAAGATCACAGCAGAATTCCTGAGCCATGAATGCAATAGCTTCTTGGTAGACTAAAGTTCATGTCAGCACACCTGATTTATCCATTTATTCCATGACTTGAATATTCCTGGTGACATACCAGTATAATAAATACTGTCAGAGAAAGTTGTATGTATACCAATAGCAAGTGCATAGGGAAAGGATGAGTAAATGCACCTTCAGAAAAACAAAGGCAGCAGCTGGGGGTGGAGATTGCTCAGTGGTTAAGGCACTTGCCTGCAAAGCCTAATGACCAAGGTTCGATTCCCCAGACCCACGTAAAGCCAGGTGCACAAGGTGACACATGCATCTGGAGTTCATTTGCAGTGGCTGAAGGCCCTGGTGCACCCATTCTCTACTTGCCTATTTTTCTCTCTCTCAAATAAATAAATAAAACTTTTTTTTTTCCGAGGTAGGGTCTCACTTTAGCTCAGGCTGACCTGGAATTCACTATGTAGTCTCAGGGTGGCCTTGAACTCATGGCGATCCTCCTACCTCTGCCTCCCGAGTGCTGGGATTAAAGGCGTGCGCCACCACGCCCGGCTAATAAATAAAACATTTTTTAAAAAGGGCAGCAGGAGGCCATATAAGCCTTCTCCCGGAAGAAAAATGCCCTTTGAAATTGTCTTCCTAAGACAGGCAGACTAGCCATGAGGCCATGATATCACCACCCTGCCATCAGTCTGATATTTCAGAATTAACAGCAAGCAAAGATACCTCGAATACAGATGCTATGAGCTCACAGCTGATCTCCCTGAAGTCATAGATTTGGAGAAAAACACATCTGATTTGCCAAGATCATTTCCCAAAGTTATAAGCTTGGCTTACCTTGGTCATTGTTAAATTCTCTTTGTAGGTGGCTGGCTACATAAGGAGCGTATAGCACTGGACACTGGATGTGGTATATGTACATGTGTGTCAATACCTTGTGAAAGGGTAATATTAAAACCTGGCGGAAAGTAAGAGGAGACTCTTTGAAGATTTCTTCACTCAGTTCCAATGGATGCCATGACTCATTATTGAAACCGCCTTCAGAGACAGGGAGGCAGCACAGAGTGTAGGAACCGGGAGTGGAGTGGGGACTGCAACTGTTTTAGCTCACCTGGAGGCAGTAGACTTAATTGCCTGGTGCCTCTTAGACTGCTAGAACTTGCACAAGAGAAGCAACAATCAAGGCCTCAGAAAGATCTCTAGCAGGAGAATGTGGAATTACACAAAGAAAAGTAAGGGACTATGCCTTTGGTCCCAAGAAGGCCAGTAATCCTGCAAGATTCCCCAGTAATCCTGCAAGATTCCCCAGTAGGAATGAATTCAGGAAGAACTGGATGAAAAGAGTAGCTTAGGAATCATATGTAGCAAGACAATTATAGAAGGGAATTTTAAAGATACATGCAGAGACAAAGCCAGTATGCAGTGGGGCTTTGAAAGTGATGGGGGAAAAGTAGAGATGGTGAGTGTTTAGCTTTCTATTTCAAGAGTCTTGATGGTGAGAGGAAGGTGAGCTAGTTATAAGGCAGCATGAAGAAGCAATTATGGAGTCAAAGATAGTTTGATTGTTTTTCTCCCAGGAACTGAAAAGAAGCAGAGGGACAGGCAGTCAGGAGGTGTTGAAGTATGAAATAGCAGGATAGGAGGAGCTGGGTCAGGGTTAGGTCAAGAGAGAACACTCTAGCCTCATGATAGAGAAGGAAACTGAAGAATGTTAGCTGTGAGCCTAGGTTACATTTTGTGGTCACGGAGATGGAGGATTCATGTAAATGTGGGTTACCCCGCCTGCAATGAAGTAAGGGATGACATCAGGTGAGCACGGAGTGCAAGGCTAAAGCTCAATGGAAGTCCATGAAGGAGCTGTTACACAGGCTGGGGACTGGGAGAGTGGAGTACAGGGGTGATCAAAGTATCCCTAAGGGCCATTGCTAGTTCACCCAACTACCAGAGGGCCATGCTGCTAGGTGACCCAAGCGTCATGCCACTTCATGAAATAGCACAGGGTAAAAGGGCCAGTCAGCTCTCTTCAACAAGTGGTGGACAGGAATCACAGGTGTGGAGACTGAGAAATGGTCCCATTCCAGCTCCTGAATTATACTGGGAATCCTGACAGGCAGGCGTGCTGGATGTGTTGGCTATTCATGGGAGGTGGGAGGTACCAAGATAAAAGAGTGAAAGCAGGATCCTTTGAGAAACCTACGCTCGGTTATCCACCCTTGGACTTGGTAAACCTCTCTGTTCAGAGTCAAGGTTGTACATGTGGCTCTGGGATGGGTGGAGGCTGTCTGCTGTGATCACAATATCCATATAACTAAGACTCAGAATGTGCTTTCTTAGTACCTTACACGCACTGAATGATTTATCTGTATTCTTCAGCCAAGGAAATCAAATACTAGAGAGGTGAAATAAATCATCTAATGTCACCCAAAGGTGAGATAAGAACCTAAGAAGTCTGGATCCAGGCAGGGCCCATGCTCTTAATCAGTAGTCAGTTGTCTGGGTGCCTGATTGTCTTTGCAGTTCTTTTGACCCAAACAGCCAGGCTACTAGATCAAACATTTGGGTACCAGGTGATACAGAATAAAGTCTCACATTAGCAGCTCAAGTTCATTCCACATTCTACTGCAGAACCTAAGCCAAGTGCATGCCACACTCGTAGTGGACCATTTGCTTTCTGACTTAGGAAAGGAAATTTTCTTACACTGTGAAAGTGCTTGAAGTCAGACAGCAGTGTGGAGGTGCTGACACTGGAACTATTTCTTCTCAGGGGGCAGTGGGTAGGCACCATGGACCCTGCCCTGAGCTATCTTCGGGAGCTCTTTCATGGCTGTGTGGGTTGGATCTACTGATCTCAGGGCAGGACAGGTGGGAGCTGTTGATGAGTCAGGAAGCAAATAGCTAAGGAGGGCCTCTGGGTATTTGCAGCAGGAATTACCTTGTTTACACTGTGTTAGGAGAATGAACTGGAGGATCTGCATTCACTCAGCAACCAGAGCCAAGCTGGTCAGAACCCGCAGTCAAGGGGCCTCTGGTGATATATGGTTGGGGAAACAGCAGCTCCGTGTTCTAGGTCCTCAGTTTACTTGTTTGAGACCTTGACCTGGAGCATAAGAAGGAGTCTGGCTCTGAAGAACTGACCGGCCTAGGGTGCACTAGGCCAGACCTGTTCCTCTTTCAGTTTCTTTTTCCTGGAAGCAGCCAATATGGTTTGACAGTACATATGTTATTGAATATATCCTACATGCATAGCACTATGCTGTCTTTTATGTGTATTCACCTTATTTATGCCTCAAAACGCTTGTATGTGTCAGGTACTATTATCTAACTATAGCCTTCTTTATTTTATACATAGAAATGCAGGCTTTTAAGGTAATCTACTTAGAATCACTCAACTAGTAAACGTAGCAAAGCCAGGGTTCTGATCCAAGCCTCTCTCTAAAGTGCATGTTCCTATAACAGGGCACACCACCCCATCCCTCACGGGCCCCGAAGCAACACTTCTTTCCTGAGCAAATATTTCTCCTCTAGCTCTGTTGCTTCATGAACATGGTGTCCCCTTCTCACCCTGAAGCACCACCTTCTTGTCCTCACCCCGAGGCGAGGGCTCCTACACTATGTACCAGGTCGTACACTGTGCACCAGGTCGTACACCACTGAGCAACCCTTCCACAACGTAGCTCCTCCGTGTAGAAGAATGAAAGACATGGCATTTCCACCTTCAAAGACATGGGTTCAGAGAACACTACTCTGCATACAGAAGAACCTTAGAAGGGATGGACGGGCCAAGTGGATGGAATGTGCTAGAGACCTGGGCTTCAGGAGTCCCATAGAAGGATGGGGTCCACAAGGGGAGGGGCTTGATGACATTAGATAAAGAAGGTGGGAATTAGATAGTTGGAGGATATCAAAAACATAGTAAATACACTTGGGGGGATTGTAGCAGACAGCTTCAGGTTCACTGAGATGAACTGCCAGACCAGGCACAGTTTTGGAGGAAGGGATTTATTGAAGCTTACAGATCCAGGGGAAGTTCCATAATGGCAGAAGCTGGCCTGCTCTTACAGGACCAGGCAAGAGAGAGAGAAAGCCAAAAGCCAAAAGCCACACCAAACAGCACACTTCAGGAACTCCAGCTAGGCACACTTTGCATATCTTTAGACTGAAATCTCAAACCCACCACCACACCTTAAGATCCGCCAGGTGACACTGCCTCCAGCCAGGTGGCTGCAGATGCAAACTATAAATTAATAGAACACTGAATATATTGGGGGCCATCTATTCAAACTACCACAGGGAGGCTAAAACATGAAACTAAACATGTAAGTTGAGGCTAGGTTGGGCTAGGTCTCAAAGGAGGTAAAAGCCCACACTATCTCTTCTAGACTCAAGGTAAGTCCTGGGGTGTCATGGCTAGGGTCATGGAGGAGAGGAACTTTTTTTTTTTTTTTTTTTTTTTTTTTTTTGGAAAAGATAAAATAAAACTCAACAGAAGTAATCTGGATAAAAGGAATATATATTGATCATGGACTTTTTTTTTCTTATGACGTGTCTAACATGCTTTGTGTTTTGATTTTTCTATTGTAAGTGATCCTTAAAATCCTAAAGGTAGAAGAAAAGTGTTTTGCTCTGAGGCGCTGGGGGTTGTGAAGTGGTGGTCTAACTTAGAGCTTTCCTCAGCAAATTTCCATCTATCCTTAGACACCAGACATCATGGCCTGGGCCTCAGGACAGGGCCCTCTCACACTGTGTCATGTGCAGAATTAACTCTTCCACAGACAGAATCCATTACAACATCTGTGAGGGGAGGATGTGGCTCCCACAATCCCAGACACACAGCGACTTAAAGGACATCTCAGTTAAAAGCTTCATTTAGGAAACAAGGGAATGGCGACTATATAATGGGAAGCTTGCTTCTTACCTATTAACATCCAGTACCTCCCCAGGGAGACTTTTTTCTTTAAATATTTTATTATTTATTTATTCATTCAAGAGAGAGGCAGATAAGAGAGAATGGGCGTGCCAGGGCCTCTAACAAACTCCAAATACATGCACTACCTTGTGCATCTGGCTTTATGTGGGCTCTGGAGGATCAAACCTGGGTCCTTTGGCTTTGCACGCAACGCCTTAACCACAACGCCAGGAGACGTTTTTCTAAAGCCCAAGACAGTGCAGACCTTTGGTCATCTCTGGTAGCTGGGATGCCCACCCTCCCCTATGTTTTGCACAGGCTGAGCACAGACTAGATTTCTGCTGGGTTCTACAGCAACCATCTTTTGCATATTTGACAGAAGCGATGAAGAAAGAACTAGACTGAGAGACAGAAAAAATGGCCAGGCAGGGTGGTGCACGCCTTTAATCCCAGCACTTGGGAGGCAGAGGTAGGAGGATCACTGTGAGTTCAAGGCCACCCCGAGTCTACAGAGTGAATTTCAGGTCAGCCTGGACTAGGGTGAAAAAAAAAGGGGGGGGGGTTCAAGACCAGGCTGCCCTACCAATAGCGGAGATACTGATAATCACAAGGTCCTTCCCTCCCTCTGGTTTTGCTAAATGAAGGGTTGGCACTAGCTGACCCCTACAAGTCATGCAACTCTGTAATTGTGTTTCAGCTGCCTCAGTTTTCCAACACAGCTTACCACATACCACATCACAGCTAGAGTGACTTTCTTTAAACACAAATTAGACCCTGCCGCATACCCCATGTCACTTCCTAGCTACAAGCCCCTCCGTCTACAAATCACTGTCACTCATCACCCTCATCATGGCCTTCGCTGTCGTGTGTGATCTGGCATCCACCTGCCTCTACCCATCACTGCTGATCTCAGCCACGGTGGCTTTCTCTGTCTTGAAACCTACCAGATGCCCTCCTGCCTTAAGAACTTCACATGTACCACCCGCTTTTGCTCTGGCCTGGAATGTTCCTCATCTGTGTTTCACCTGACTTGCTCCCATTGCTCTTAGAGTCAGTGATCAATAGCCATCCTGGGCCTTCCATGGCTCTTCTTCACCATACTCGTGTGTGATGGGAGGCTTGTGTCCTGGACTGCCTAACCTCCATCCCCTTTCTAGGGTGAATATTGGTGTGGTTTTGCTCACCACCCTAGGTCCAGTACCAGGAGCGCAGTGTGTGCTGAAGGAGCAGTGCACCTGCAGAAGTCCTAGACAAAAGCCAGCCAGCCCAGTGCCTGGGAGTGCAAGAGCAAAGACTGTGTCCTCTCCTGGCCCTGCTGTCCTCCTGCTGTAACAATGTCAAATCTCTTATCTGTCAACAGCGCTGAAAACTCTTTGACCTAAAATGCGTCAGGATGAAGACGAATGCCAACCTGTCTTACAGCCAGCTACAAATGAGAACATCTGAACTCTGAGCACGATGCTACCCATTCCCCAGTGTTCATCCACTCCTCGCTCAACCTCCACACAAACGCCCATGACCTAAAGAAAGAGCACCAACAACTCGCAACTCAAAACTGGAAAGAGAACTCCCCTAGAGCCTTCCTCCGGAAACCCAGAAGCTTCCCTGGGCTGGCAGCAGCTGTGCCCTCCACTCCGGATAACATCAGAGCAGAGAATGAGTTAAACAACTTCCGAATTCAGGCATTTAAAAAGGTGGCGGCTTCCTTTCTCTGTTTCCTGGAACTCCACAGCAGTGGACATGTATTTTCCAGTCATGGTGTCTGGGACCTTGACTGCTCAGGAGCCAAAGTTAAAAATCACTAACTTTCCTTCTGCCATTCTTGCTTTTCGGTACAGAGGCTCCTTCACCAGGATGTCAGGGCAGAAACAAAGACAGCTGTCTGTTTTCTCCCCTGGTGTCTATAATTAGATTCTCATGAAGAACTTGGCCACAGCAGGGCTATGCTGGACAAATGCCTCCCCTTATCTCTCTCTCTCTTTCCCTCTCTCTCTCTCTCTCTCTCTCTCTCACACACACACACACACACACACACGCACACATGCACAGAGCCAGAACACCCCAAAGTGTCTCTACCCCCTTACTCATCTCCACAGAGACCCAGACAAAGCAACCAGTCACTTACCCTCTTCAGCCATGAGAAATGCTTGTAAACATCAATGTCCCCATCCATGCTGGGCACCCATGTCAGCAGTTAAGAGTCCTTGGTTGAAAAAGCCCTTTTGCTGGCCGGACACCAAACCCTCTCCTCTTCCTTGCCTCTACTCCCTCCCCTTCAGGAACAGCAAGTCGTGTTCCAGTTTCCCACTTCCCTGGTCCGTGTCCTCCAGCCTTTCCCTCAACAGTTTCAGATATACAAGGACTCAGACCAGACCATGCTGCTCCAGGGTCCTCCCCCACCACCCCCGCAGGCAGGCAGGCAGGCAGGCAGGCAGACAGACAGGCATGCGCGCATACACACACACACACACACACACACACACACACACAAACACACACAAAAAAAAAAAAAGGTGGGGGGGTTGGGGAAAAACTTGGGATTTGTAAACACACACACACACACACACTTGCATAAACACTCGCACAGGACCCCTTCTCCCCAGTGACACTACCAGAGCCTGCCAGAGGGAAACAGTCCTGAGGAAAATTCCTTGTCTGGCTTCCCCCTTCTGGAGTGGCTGGAACTCATTACCAGGAGCCCCCGATTTCCTGTCTCTGCTTCCCTCTGCGTTTACCCACGGCTCCCAGCTGCTCTCGGTTTACTTGGGACTGGGGAGATGACTAAAAATAAGCACTGCTCTCCAAGGAGCTTGCTGGTTCCCACACACAGTCTGACCCCCGCCCCAAGCCCACGCCTACCCCTTTTCCAGACGGGCCACCATGGGCTGCGCCCTGAGAAGACCCTGTGGTTTCCAAAAAAGAACAGATGCAGAACCAGCTCCAGTCTCCGTCCTGGCCCCAGCGGTGTGCCAGGCCCGGGCGGGAGGTTTGCTATCCTTGGCGCTGCTGGCACTATCCACCAGAGACCAACTGCTGCAACCTTGAGACCTTTGCTACCTGCTCCCTGGGGGAGTGCTGCTCAGAGCTGGCAGCCATCACCCTCAGGCTCCCTGGAAGCCACATTCCTCCTGGGGAGGGGCAGGGGTTACTGCTTCTGTCAAGCCCCAAGCCTGCTCAATCTTGACTGTCCCCACCTCTGGAAGACCTGCTTTATAACCCAGAGAGGTGACAAGGGTGAGGCTACTTTATGTGTGTTTCCATGAGACTTGGGGAGTGGCTCCAGGAATTGAGTTTCCTGTTGCACACTGGCTTTCTAGGGTGACCCCTCTAATACTCCCCAGATGCTATTCTCCCCTATGCCATCTCCTTTGAGAGCTTTTGCCCCAAACAGCTTTTTTTCCTTTGCCCAGCCAACCCTTAATGTGTGGCCTTTGGCTATGACTGATTATGAAAGTGATCTTTGATGTGGGAACGGTGGTTACAGGCCAGGGCTCTGCATTCTGCTGTCGTAAATGGCTTGCAGACACACATCTTGTGACTGTGGAGTCTTCCTGTGTCTTTCCTGGAAATCCTAGCTTGAAGAAAAAAAAAAAAAGTGTCCACAGCATGTCAACATGGCATCAATGCTCACGATAGCACAGAAGCAGGGCCTGAATGATAGGGCAGAAATAAGGCTAGAGAAGTACAGGATGGGCAGGTAAGCCAGGCTCGGAGATCAGAGGCCAGGGGAGGAGAGCTCCAGGCAGCAGCTGGCATGAGGGGAGGAGTAAATTCTTGGAGACACACCCAGATCAGAGGCCAGAAGGAAAAGCAGGCTCACTGCCCTGCTCTGGATCCTTTCTTTACCCTGGCCTCGTTCCAGAGCATGGCCCAAGGCTCCCCACCCCTTAGCCCATAGCTGATTTCTCTGCCCAGACCTCAACGATGTGCAAATGAAGAAAGGTCTTTAAAGTGTGCAGGGGTAAACAGAATATATATATATTTAGGAAGTTGGGAAAGTCAATGAAATTCATTAGGTCAACAACCATTTGTACAACACCCAAGACTAATGAAAGGAACTTCGTGCCTGGGTAAAAGAACAAAGGTGTGGGACTGGAAAGCTTGCTCAGTGGTTTAAAAGCACGTGTTTGCAAAGCCCAATTCCCAGGTTCCATTCCCTAGTACCCACATAAGGCCAGATGCACAACATGGCACATACGTTGCAGTGGCAAAAGGCCATGGCATGCCCATTCTCTCTCTCTCTCTCTCTCCTTTCTCCCTCTTTCTCTCTCAAATAAAGATTTTAAATAACAGAATAAAGGCATGCAGAGTCTGGGTAGCTATTTGGGGGCACAATCCCATTCCTTAAAGGGTAGGAGAAGCACTCTCCATGGAGGCACTCAGCGCCCATTTTTTTTAGCTTCCAGTGGAAGAGGAAGAGTCAGGTGACAGGCTTCAGGCCTTTGGAGAGATGACGCAGGTACAGTCCAGCAGGAAGCTTCCCATGACAGCTCCCTTCTCAGCTCTTTCCTGAGCACCCACACTCACCCACTCTCATTTCACTGCTGGCTGGACTCCCTCCCCTCCTCTCCCCTCTGTGATCTCTAGGCTATGATGGCTGAACTGCAGCTGATGGTGGACAAGTCTGTACAGCACCAGGCTACTGAAAGTGCGTATGATTTCTGATTCATTCCTACAAACACAGTAGAGACTTAATCATGCTTTGAATGAAGTGAGGCTCAAATGGTGAGACAAAATGAGATTAAAATTCCACTTGGAGAAAAAGAGTTGAGTCTCTTTTCCTCTTTCTTTTAAGAGGATAAGACAGGTGCTTATGTGGGTCCTGGGGAATCGAACCGAGGTCCTTAGGCTTTGCAGGCAAATGAGTTAACCACTAAGCCATTTCCCCAGTCCCTGTTTTTATTTTTTTAATATTTTATTTTCATTTATTTATTTGAGACAGAGGAAGAGAGAGAGAGAGAGAGAAAATGGGTGTGCCAGGGTCTCTAGCCATTGCAAACAAACTCCAGCTGTATGCACCACCATGTGCAACTAACTACCTTGCGTGGGTATTGGGGAATCAAATCTGGGTTCTTAGGGTTTACAGGCAAGTGCTTTAACCACTAAGCCATCTCTCCAGCTCCATAATTTCTTTTTAAAGGAAAAGATATGGCCAGTGTCGTGTAGAAGCTCAACAAGTGTGATAAGCTAGGGGCAGAGGTGGAAAGGAGAAGAAGGAAATTAGACAAGCTGAGCTAAATTCTTGACATTTTTATGCATCCTCAAGTAGCAATTCTTACCACAGTCTTTTTCTGTTTTGTTCAAAATACCAGAATATGCTTTACTTATATTATAATTTATATCCCAAATCTACCAAAAAAAAAATACTCTAAAGTGCCTGGGAGTACGTAGCACATATGTGTAGCTGTCAGAAAGGAAAGGGCTGGGGAAAAGTGCAATTCCTCACCCAGAGTTTGCCGCAGGCTCAGCCAGGGTTCCCTCATCACATTGGCTCAGTGAACCCTGATTGCTCCACACTCATCCATTCTGGCCAGGGGCACCCCACAATAATCCACAGATGAGCTCAATGGATCAGATAAGCCCTAAACATAGTCATAAGATGTAACCAAAATATAGTGTATATGGACCAACCTCTATTTCTCTGAAACTAGTTTTCAGATCATCAAAATGGCCCATGACCCTCATACGGAGAGATGCCTGGTTGCATCTGGCCTGAAAAGTTATTCCTAAAGGCTTAGGGTACCCTTGCTATTGCGTGGGGTGTGGTCGGTCTTTCTATTTCTACCACAAAAGGCGTACAAATAGGGGTCACCATACTGATCCTGATAGCTAGCCCTCAGGGCCTTTCCCAGAAACTCTAGCAGTTAGACTCCATTCAGATGGCTGGAACATGGGACAGCAAGCTGGGGGTGAGACACAGAGGATGAGTGGCCAGGCAGTAGAACAGTCAGGAGGCCAGAGTGATTAGATTTGTATGGTGGTGGGGGAGACTTGTAGCTAGCCCATCTCCATCCTAGGGAACCCTTAGAATTGTCACCTACCTGGCTGTGATTCCAGAGGATGGGTGAGTGGGGTCCCCAAGGTCTCAGTCCCGCCAGCACAGCGAGTCAGCAACATTTTATGAGGCATCACTGTGGACTGGGAGGAGCCTCATAGGCCACATGCTATTCTGCTGACCCATTCTGACCTTGCCTAAGCCCTGAGCGTTGGCCTCTGGGCCATGGTGACAGCGCTCGCTCATCAGTCACACGCAGGCTGTGTCCTCAAGCAGACGGGCTGCACAGTGAGTGTCCCTCACTGTGAGCAGAGGAGGAGGAGAGGGACGAACTCAGCGGAGGAAGTTCTAACTACGAACTTCCACCCCACCATCATCACCGCTGAGTGTGCACAAGAAAGACACCACCTCCAGAGGGGTTCCATCAAGAGCCAAATGGTCAATATTCTAGGCCTGGTGGGCCATGCAGTCTCTCTCACACTCTACGACTTGCAGTATGAAAGTGGTTGTGGCCAATGCCTGAACCAGTGAGCATGGCGGAGTTCCAATAAAACCTAATTCATGGACACTAAAATTGGAATTTTTTTTTATATCATTTCAACATCATAAAATAGTCTTGTGATTTTTCTTCAATTATTGAAAACTATAAAAATCGTTCTCAGCTGATTCAGGGGCATAACAAACAGGCCAAATAAGCCCGGAGTTCACAAACCCCTGGGTGAGGACAAAGCTTCCATATCTATAATGAACTACCTGGGCTAAAGGGTTCTGCAAGCATAAGAATAGAGCCTGAAATTGTGCATAGCTAACAAGCTCCTGTAAGATGCTCATATCGCTGGGCCCAGGACCACATGGGGAGTAGAAAAAGGTAAGAAAGACACTTTAGAAGTTCCTGAAAGCACTGCATAGCAGAAGTGTGAATTCCTGCGGCCTGCCTGCCCACCACAAGCAACGCTGAGGGGCAGAAGGCTCTCGGTGGTGTATCTGACAGGTCTTCCTTGTGGGCGGAGGGTTAAGTGGGTGTCTACATGCTTAGACCTCAAGTCATGCTAACCTGGCAACACTGTCTGCCATGCCCCGTGGGCCCAGGGCAGGAAATGTCATAGGGAAGGATTTATTTGCTCTTTTGCCAGTGTTTGCACATTCCTGGCCATTTATAAACATTGGTTCTTGGGGCTGAACTAGTCTCTTTTGGTCAGGTCTGAAAAGATCCAGATTGCTAGGAAAAATGAAGAGGAGGACTGAAACCCAGGAAAAATAAAAGAGCTAAAACTGCAGTGACCGAGAGCCCCTCAAATGTGGGGTGCTATGCCAGGAAAATTGTGTTCACCATCCCTCAAGGCACAGGGAGCATCTCTCGGACAGGGCTAGTGAACACGTGGGCCAGGAAATACTTCCCGGAATGTGGACAGCTACCCTTCTAGCACCCGGCAAAAGGTACTAGGGTCAAGGGGTCTGCAGAGGTCAAGTGTCTGCTCTGGGTCTGGTCCTCAAATGCTTTGCCTCTTCTCCCCCAGCCTCACAGTGGAGACTCCCCCACCAGCTCTTTGTTCACTGGTTTCTAAGGAAAATAAGAAAGAACTTTCTTTTCCAGCTGATCCAGGGGCACTGTCCAAGAGCTTCACCGAGAGGTGCTTATGTCACCTTCCTAATCTATAAAAAGAAAGAAAAAAAAACAAAAAAAAAAAAAAAAAAAAAAAAAAACCTATTTTCTTTTACAAAGCCCTTACTTTTATTTCTATGCTTCAGGATTCAGATCATCAAGCTTTTGTCCCTGACTCCCACCTACTGGCTCCCTTCAGTACTGCAAGAGACAAAGACCCACCACAGCACCCTGCCCCAGGACGGGAGACCCTGTGGACACAAAATCACAGGGAACAAAAGCACCAGCCCTGAGGCCTTTCTCAGTGTTCAGTAACCAGGCAAGAAGCACACTGGAAACTGGGCTCTACATTGATTTCTCAAAATTACATATATATTTTTTCTGTGTGTGCGTGTGAATGTGTGTTGTGTTTTGTGTGTGTGTGTGTGTGTGTGTGTGTGTGTGTGTGTGTGTGTGTATGTGTTGTTAGAACTCAGGGCCTCATTGCATTCTTTTTTTCCCACATGTGTAGACATGTTCATGTGTATGAGGGCTGCACATGCATATATGTGGTGCATGTGGCGGTCAGAGGTCAATGTTCAGGTCTTCTTCAGTCACTCTCCACCTTAGTCTACAAGACAGGGTCTCTTGTCCATTCTCGGTATGTACTCTACTGATAAACTACCTTTCTGAGCTCTGTCTCCAGCATGTCCCCCCTCCTCTCTTTTTTTTATATTTTTTATTATTTTTTATTTATTTTTGGAGAGAGAGACAGAGAGAGATAGACAGAGAGGAGGCGGGAGACAGAGATGGGCACGCCAGCAGTCTCTCAACTGCTGTGAACGAAATCCAGATGCGTGCGACCCCTTGTGGTCAAGTGTGGCATTGCGCCCTTGCGTCACTTTGCATCTGGCTAAACGTGGGACCTGGAGATTGGAACCGCTGGACATTGCAACCAGTGTTCTTAGGCTTAGCAGGCAGGCTCCTTAGCCGCTAAGCCATCTCTCCAGCCCCTCTTCTCTCTTTTAAAACCTAGAGCAAATAGCTGTCCTACAAATGTCTTGCCTATAGCTTTTCACCATCAAAGTGTTAAAAAACATCCAAGCCAGTGTTTGGTTCCCTGCTCTGCTGTGGAACAGATACTGAAGAAACTCACGTGGCAAGAGAAATTCCATCTCATGTTATAATCCATACAACAGACTTGCTCTCCGCAGCCTTTTTGAAACTCCTCTGGCTTTTCAATGTGGTAAACAGATTTGCCTCTTTGGCCAGAAAGAAAGGTTGCAAGCTGAATCTGGTGTGAGGAGCTGGGAGCTGAAGACGCCTCCATCTGTGACAAGGTGGCTGAAAGCTGATGGGAGAGGGAGGGAGGCATGCCCCATCTGGTCTCTGTCCCTGTTCCTTGACAGATTAATTCAAACAATGTGTGAGGATGCCTGACCAGTGTGATGTCAGAGGTGGGCGTATGCCCTAGAAGTGGCTCCAAGCCCAACGGACCTAGCATGGGACCACCACACAGGACGGTTCTCTCCACTACTCTCACTGGGCCTTGAAATAGGGCTGCTACACCAGAGGCTCCCCAGACTGTCTCCACTGAAAAATACAAGAAATGGAGGCCAAAGATGGTGCAAGAGGCTCCTTGCTACAGATCCTAGACCAAGGCACAAGATCAAAGGCTTGGCAAGACTTTGCAGATATTCAAGTTGAGCTGTTACCTCCAGTTGGGAAACTGAGTCTCAGAGTAGAAAAGATTCACAGAATGCCAACCTTTTAAAACCTCAACTTCCTGTACCTCCACTCACCTTGGTTCAGCTTGCCTTCACCTGTCCAAGCACACTGACCAGAACAGCAGGACAGCGGCCATCTCACAGAAGAAAGCCCTGGGTTCCCACAGGGTAGCCAAATCTGTTAGCTGTGCTCCAGTTCCAAAAAAAAAAAGCTAGCCTCTCTGAAGGATCTCTGCCAACCACTGACCCTCACCCTGCTACATGACGCTGCCCTGACTTGCTCTGGCTTTGCTGGGTCTGCCTGCCCCTGCTCTGACTTCATCTTGAACCTTGGCCAAGGATCTCCTTGGCCCATAACCAAGTATCAAACAGCAGGATGGACTGGCTGGGGGAAGGAGATGAGCAGCGTGTGGAGTAGCACCTATACCTGCTTCATCTGGAGTCTGCTGGCTTGAATAGCTGTTGGCTATCACCCTAAGACCTGGGGCAAGAATCACCACTGAGTACTGGGTCGACCTGTCTCTTTTTTAAAAATTTTTGTTTATTTTTATTTATTTATTTGAGAACAACAGATAGACAAAGAGAGAAAGAGGCAGAAAGAGAGAGAGAGTAGGCACGCCAGGGCCTCCAGCCACTGCATACGAACTCCAGATGCATTCGCCACCTTTTTTTTTTTTTTTTTTTTTTTTTTGGTTTTGCGAGGTAGGGTCTCACTCTGGTCTGGTCCAGGCTGACCTGGAATTAACTATGTAGTTTCAGGGTGGCCTCGAACTCTTGGCGATCCTCCTACCTCTGCCTCCCGAGTGTTGGGATTAAAGGCGTGCGCCACCACGCCCGGCGCATTCGCCACCTTTTACATCTGGCTTACGTAGGTCCTGGGGAACTGAGCCTTGAACCGAGATCCTTAGGCTTCACAGGCAAGCACTTAACCACTAAGCCATCTCTCCAACCCCACTACTTGTCTTTTTGAATGCATGCCTCAGCTCTGGAGAATCCATAGGAATGTGGAAGGCTACCCTCTTTCCACACCCAGCCAAGGCCAAGACCACACTAACCAACCTAAACAGGTGTGGAGACAGAAATGCCCCTTACAGATCCTGCGAAAGCCGACCGGAAGTAGTCCAGTGGCACCAGGCTCTCCTGGCCCGTGGCGCATGTCAGGGGAGGAGTGCCTCTTTCCTTTCTGGACTTCAGGGTCATCTCCTGAACTTCAGGCGCTCTTGCCCTGCAATGGCCACATCTTCCTGAGGGCATTAGCCCGAACCTCATCATAGCACATGGTGGAGGAGACAAACATGGCCCCCATCTGAACTTCGGCTCAATTCCTATGAAAAGAGATGAAGACTGAGCCTTACAGTGGGGCGCTGGCTGCATAGTGTCTGCCAAACCTGAAAAACCATGGACCCATCTCCTGAGGGTCTGCAGCCCTATAGGGTAGGAGAGCCCCACCAATGACTTTTGTGTAGGCTCTCCTTGGACTCCAGAAATTCCCTGTACCAGAAAGAGTTTCATCAACGAGGGCTGGGTTGAGAAATCAGACACAGATTCTGTTCTGAGGCCAGGGACATCCAAACCTCTTGCTCCTTGCCTCAGTGAGTCCTCAAAGGTTGTTCCCATTTCAGAGAGGCCACATTGCCTTTCCAGGCCTGGAGCCCACCATTCACTCCACTTACTGCCAACAGACAGGACACAGGTTTAGCCACAGAGGCCTAGAGACCTACAACACAGCATCACTGAATGCTGAGCATGTCTGCTCTACTCAGTGTTTAAGATGATCCTGGCCTGTGTATACCTGTCTCCAGACAGAGGCCTAGACAAGAGGCCTCCTGCTGGCCATGCAGGTATAGTTGTACCTCAGCCCACCAGAGGAGAACTAGCCCCGCTTCAAAGACACCCAGCTGCCCACAGCAATGGACTAGTACCAGGAGCTCCCTTGGTAGGGAAGACAGAAAGGGAAGGCCCAAGACTAGTCAATTTGTTCTATCCCAAGTGCTAATCATTCACCCACATCCACCACTACCTTCTGGCAAGCTCCTTGGACCTGGAGACCACAGAGTCCATGGTATCCATCAACCCTGATGAATACCAATAACAGGAGATGTGTTTTCCACCACATGACCCTTCTCTCTGTCCAGGGTTGACAGGTTCTTGGACAGCCATCTGACCCAAGGACAGCTAACCCATAGCTGTGATTATATTTTCAATGGTTTACATTTCTATTTCATTGGTACTTGATCTCTTTTACGGGCCCGGAGAATTCAGCTCCAACATTACGAGCTAGCCTAATGAGATTCTTTAGGAATCTGTGTGTGCGTTGCGAGGATAGTATGTGTTTTGCGGGACACGTGGAAAGTATTTGTCAGGCAACCAGAAGAATAAACGGATAGAATGTTGTAGCTAGCCTGAGCTCTCTTCCCCCAGCTCTATTACTTTCTGACAACAGGCACCTTCTGCAGGCCGGGCCTCACTTCACTTCACAGTATTTACCATGGCAAACTGAAGGCTGTACAGCTTGAATATCCCTTGTAGGAAATGCGTGGATCTCGCAGTGTTTTAGATTTCAGGGGTTTTGTTTGTTTGTTTGTTTTTGGATTGTTTACATTGACTTTTCTGCTTGAGCATCCCTAAGCAAAAATCACGCAATATAAATTGCACCAAAATCTGACCCCTTTGGATTTTCCGAGCACTTACCTTCCCAGCCTCCTCCTCAGCTGAGTATGCGGTGTGAACAAATCTTGGCCACTGGGACCAAAGTGAAGCATGCGCAGGTCCTCATGTTTGCGCAATGAGCGCCCTTGCCCACTGAGGCATCTCCCAGCCCCTGCTTCTTAAACTATAATGTCCACAGGATTCACCTGAAGACAGTTTAGTTAGCAGGTGATGTCTATTCTGCATTTTCCACATTTTCCTAGCTGCTGGGCCATAGACCCCGAGTTAGTGTCTAACTAAAAGGGCCAATCTGAAACACCCAGTAAGCTTGTTCACACTTCTGAGTTCTGTTGCCATGCAGAGATCTAGTGGGGAATGTGTACAGAACCAAAGTGTACACTGACTTTAGGTCTGCCAGACCCAGAATACAGTCAGGCCATCTCTGCTCAGGATCAAGCCCTTAGTATCCAGCTCTGGTTTCCTGGAATGTTTATGTGAACTTCTGACCCCCCAAAAGCACACCATTCATAGGTCACTGATGGTCGTAATTACTCTAAAAAGATTTATGAAGGCAATAATGGTTAAGTAAACCATCTCTCTAAAGCAGAAGATTCCCCAAACCACTGTAAGTAACACCTACACAAAGCTGCAAACCTGAACAAAGCTGTGTCCTACAATGCACCTTATCACTACCTGTGGATTAAAAAATATTTCTAGGGCTGGAGAAATGGCTTAGCAGTTAAGGCGTCTGCCTGCAAAGCCAAAGGATCCTGGTTCGATTCTCCAGGACCCACGTAAGCCAGATGCACAAGGGTCACATGCATCTGGAGTTCGTTTGCAGTGGCTAGAGGCCCTGGCGTGTCCATTCTCTCTCTGTGTCTGCCTCTCTTCTCTCTCTCTCTCTCTCTCTCTGATTGCAAATAAATAAATAAATATTAAAAGATATATATTTCTAATAAATTTCCAAGATGTATTTTAAAAGTTAGATCTGGTTTTCATAGCACACATTAAAAAACACTGATGAGCTAGAGTGAACCTTAAAATAAAAGTCAATAGGCTGGGCATGGTGGAGCACTCCTTTAATCCCAGCACTCAGGAGGCAAAGGTAGGAGAATCACTGTGAGTTTGAGGCCACCCTGAGACTACATAGTGAATTCCAGGTCAGCCTGAGCCAAGGTGAGACTCTACCTCCAAAAACCAAAAAAAAAGTCAAACCATAAACCTACTGTAAGAAGATATACATGTAAGCTCATCAGGCCAGCTTAGGGCTACTAGAAAGAAGAAACCCAAACAGGAAGGCTTGATGGATTAATTTTACTCTTTTAAAGCTCAATGCCTCTTATGGTTGGATAAGCCCAGGCCCCCAAAACTTGGCATCATGGCTGGTTAACTCAGTCCCCATTCAGAATCTATAAATGGCCCTGATCTGGGTCTCTAGGTGGGCTTTACTCTGTCCTGCCTTCTCATAGGCAGGAGCTCTTCACACTGTCTCCTCTTCTTAAACTAATAAAGTCTCCATAAGCTTTTAAAAAATAACAGTCTATGCCTCACAAAGCATCATACAGAGCATTTGAAAACAAAGCCAAGCCATGCATGGTGGCACATGCCTTTAATCCTAGCATTGGGAGGCAGAGGTAGGAGGATCATTGTGAGTTCAAGGCCACCCAGAGACTACATAGTGAATTCTAGATCAGACTGGGCTAGAGTGAGACCCTACCTCAAAAAAAAAAAAAAAAAAAAAAAAGTCAAGAAAATATATGCCACAATTAAGATTAAGGGCTAGTAAACAGCCATTTAAACACATGGACACTAAAATCCCAATAGAAAAATAAGCCCAGGATCTGAATAGAGAGTGGACAGACCCACCTAAGGGGCCCAAGGTGATTTCTAGAATGTTGGAAAAGAAAAAAAAATGATAGCAACTTTTTGACCTATCTGTTCAAGTCCTTCATTTGGTGTATATATGTTCTCTTTTGTCAAATGGACAGCTCTACAGGAAACCTTCAATGAATCAAGTACATAATACCAGTTATGGTGAATTACATGTAAAATCTGGCACCAAATATGGCCTTTGAGGATCACTTAAATATAAAAATGTGCACCACAGCACACTGCAGCTGGTGGACAGTTGTATTTGGGGGTTCTATTTTGATAGCTTAAATATATTAATAAAATAATGCACATGTAGATTCTCTCTCTGCTTCTTCCTCTCTGTGTGTCACTCTCAAATAAAAAAAATAATGCACATGTGAACATACATATGTACAATTTTTTTTTCAGAAAGGGTATGAAAACAAAAGCTTAGCAGCTTTACAGAAGAACACCAATAAGCTAGTCAAAAAGCAACTTTAGCCTTCCCACTACAGAAAGGAATGCAAAATGCAAAACCAACAGAAAAACCTTTTCCCCTGTGAAATTAGTACACTGCTTCTTAATCTCAGTGATTTAATCTCAGGACACCATGGGGTAGACTTGCACTGAACTCTGCCAATGAAAACAAAAACAGTTAGATCTCTCAGAAAAGATTTGGGAAAGTGTATCAAAGGCTTAAAAATGGTAATACTTGTGGCTTACAGTTGCCAGATTTAGCAGACCATTTGGGGCATATCTACTAATCATTATGCAAGGTTTCCATAGAATAAATTTAGAGGCTAGGGGAATGGCTCTGCAGTTAAAGGCATTTGCCTTCAGGTTCAAAGCATTTGCTTGCAAGCCTGCCAGCCTGGATTTAGTTCCCAAGCTACCCAAAGAAAACCTGGTGCAAAAAAAGTAGTATATTCTGGAATTTGTTTGCAGCAGCAAGAGGCCCTGGTGTGCATGCACACACACACAAATAAGTAAAACTATTTTTTGTACAAAGCAAATTAGGGTTGGGACATAGCTCCGCAGTTAAAGGTGCTTGCTTACAAAGTTCACTGGCCTGGGTTTGATTCCCTAATATCCACATAGAGTGATTTATTTGAGCATGTGTGTGTACACAGATGTGTTTGTGCATGTGTGTGTACACACGGGAGTGCCAGAGCCTCTTGCCACTGCAAACAAATGTGCCACTTTTTGCATCCAATTTAAAGTGGGTGGCTTGGGAATTGAACCCAAGATGGCAGGCTTTGCAAGCAAGTGCATTTACCAGCTGAGCCGTCTTCCCAGCCCAAACACAAACATCTCTAGCACAGGATATTCACTGCAGCAGTACCAGACAGTACTGGTGGAGTCAAAATAATCTAAATATACGTATCAGAGAAACTGTCACATAAAGGTGACAACAACCATACAAGATGACCAGAGGACACCCATACTCATTGTAAACTGTACAATAACGAGAAATTTCTGAACTAGGAGTGGACGCCAGTGAGTCTCCTGCTACATGCCAGTAAGATCCTTGGAAGATGTGAAAGCAAACCTGTAAAATGAAGTCTGAAGCCATGTAAAAGGGCTCAGAGGGGGTAGAGAAGGCTGTGGTAAGGGCTCTTGCCATTCCACTTAGGCTCACACAGTCCAGACTACTCTCCCTATCTTAAGGTTAATCTTACACCTAAATTTCATCTGCAAATGTCTCCGTTATTGTTTAAGGTACATAGCATCTTTGGGAGGCCATAATTCTGCCTACCAGCCTGGTATATGGGTACATTACACGAGCACCAGGCAGACAGTCTATGTAATGAAAATATTGAATAACACACATAATGAATATAATTAGGAACTGTTCAGTGTTCAGAGGAAGACCTGGGATGAGGCTAGATGGACAGAGGCCTCTGGGACAGTAAGTAGGCTAGGATATCTGGAACACTGCCTGTCTAATCATAGATGACATGAGCTCAGTATGGTAACAGTGCTTGCTTTGGCTGTGGTCTCGAAAGGCAGTCTCTCCCTCCCCACTTAATGTTTCTGTTCCTATCCTCCCACCTCTGCCTGCTTTCCGATTTTGAATCAGGTCTACAGGTCTCTAGCATTAAAAGAGTGTGTCCATGAGACCAAGAGAAGGGGAACGAACAAATCACATTAGAGATGGGAAGGAAGTAGTTCTAAGGGCAAAAAACTGGGGGTCTAGATTATGCTGAGAAACAATGAGTGATGGGATCCAGCTAAGGGCAGGAACGCCATCCAGGTGTCTGCCCTTCTCTGACCCTGGATTTCCTCTTCTCAGAAAGAAGTGACTACAGGTATCAGGAAAGCAGAGTGCACAGCTTAAACAGCTTGACAGAAATTTTCATGCCTGCTGAAAAGAACATCCAGCAGCAGGGACTGCCCAAAAGCTGGGTGGGAAGCAGGAAAAAGCTGGGATATGTGGGGACAAGTGCATGGCTCTGGCCACAGGTGACGTTCCACGGGCTGTGTGATTTCTCTCATCGTTCCCCCTTCAGGCCACGGGCCCACTCACCAAGCTCTCCTCAAACCACTCCTTTATGTAGGCAGCTGTTGGGCCAGGGATCTGGCTCAGGAGGGTTGCTTTCTCCTGAGGAAGCACCAGCATCTCCAGGGCCAGCCTCAGGTCCTCGACGAGACGGAGCACTGGGAAGGGGTTCATGAAGGAAGACGGGGGAGACAGTCCAGACTCACAGGTACCATCGCTACTGTCTGCACCTGTCTTAGTGCCTGGAACAAGAGAGAGAGGCGGGAACCTCGGTAAGAACTGATGGTCAGTGAACTGATCAAGGAGAGGGCAAAGTTCTGGATCGCTTCTGTCACAGCAGAATCATCACTCATCACGTAAACTTGGCAGAAGCCTCCTTTCTTCTGAGGTGGACATGGTAAGAAGACAAGCAAGCCCACAAGGGATGGGTACCACCCACTGAGCCTGCCACACAAAGCTCATGGGCTTAAACACAGCCAGCCTTCCCCCATGATCCAAAGCATACTAGTTAAGATCCCATTCTTAACTTGCACAGGAATGTATTTGCTTGCATTCTTTTCTTTTTTAAAGGAAAATATTAGTAACATATAGCACTCAAACTTCTCACATTTTTATTTTTATTTATTTTTGGAGAGAGACATAGAGAGGACAGAGAGGGAGAAGGAGACAGATAGAGATGGGCGCGCCAGCAGTCTCTCAGCTGCTGTGAACGTGCGCCCCCTTGTGGTCAAGTGTGACATTGCACCCTTGAGTCATTTTTGCATCTGGCTAAATGTAGGACCTGGAGATTGGAACTGGGTTCTTAGGCTTAGCAGGCAGACGCCTTAACCGCTAAGCCATCTCTCCAGCCCGCTTGCGTTCTTTTAAGTCTGGGTGTTAGTGTGCACAGATGGCCAACAAAAGGTCCCTATGAGCATCTACTCCTCCCATTTTCTCCCTAGGCTGGCACGGTGAATGGCTGCATCAGTAGAACATGACAGAAGTGCTGGGTCACCAGGAGCCCAATGAGCCCGTTATCTCAACGCAGTGACAGAGGTGAGCATCGAGCAACTGTGGGGTCTTCTAGTTCCAGGTGAACCATCCACTCTACCACACACAACCTGAGCCACTGCCACTGAGAACTACCACAGTCACAAGACTATAAAGAAGCAGATGATGGCTGTGGATCGGGTTACTTGAGCCTGTAGCAATAGGCAACGATGACTATACTCATTTCCATGGTGGTTTCTAGTGAATTGGGATGTTTCTGGATGTTCTCAGTCGGAAGAATTTCACATTAAGCTTGTATCAACCATTATACATATTCACAGCTCAGCTTCCTATTATAGACTATATAATCTCTGAGGCCAGCGTCCACATCAGACTTGACTGAAAACCTAGCACCATGCCCTCTACTCAATAGACGGTGAGGTGGGGAGCTGATCAAATACCTGCACATGTACTCACATGAAGAGCTAAAAAAGTCTTCAGAGTGGAGCGATGGCCCAGTGGTTAAGGCGCTTGCCTGCAAAGCCTAACAACTTGGGTTCATTTTCCCAATATTCATGGAAACCCTTAGATGCATAAAGTGGAGCATATATCTGATGTTTGTCTGCAGCAGCTAACGGTCCTGGAATGCCCATAGTCTCTTTCTCTCTCTCTTTCTGCCTGCAAATAAATAAAATTTTAAAAGAGAGAGAGACTTCAGAGATCTGGGATACAGAGTCAGTGCTTTTTAATTTGATATACTCCAGACCTAACTGTTTTTGCCTTTCTATACTCCAGTCAACAGCAACAATAAAAAAAAAGTCCAAAACTGGTCTGGCACATCCTAACCAGGAATTTCTGTGCTTCTTCCAATGGTAAGAAAAATCTTAGAAAATAATGGTTTAGAAGGTAGAATTTCTAGGACATTTTGATTGTTACTAAGGCCAGTAGGATAAAATATCTGATATCAGGACTTTGCTGGAAAATGTGAGCTGTGGGGCCAGTGTCCACTAGTATATTACAGGCTTGTCATCTAATTCCTGGTCCCTTTGCTCTTTGAAGAGCCAACTTCCTTCTTGCCAGGCAGTTGAAAGAAGAAATCCACACAGAAGGAAACAATTACCATAGTACTTGATCGCCAGTTTGCTTTTTGAAAACTCATGATGTCGAGAATCATGGGTCACAATCCACAAACATGGCAGAGGCTCTGGGAGCTAAGAAACAGACCAAGCATCCACTCGCTGATGTGTGCTCAACACTTCTGGCTGCTACAGATCCAATATAGAGTTGACTGGGAATCGCACAAGCCAAACCTCAGGAGAGAAAATGGACAGAAGCTGAGCAAGACCTCCAATCTCTAAGCAGAGTAATCAGTCTATCCCTCTCAGACACAGATCCATCAGCTATAAGTGTAGGAGGAGTCAGACTGCGGAAAGGCAGAGACTGTAAACACAGAGGTTTTCATTAACTTTAAATGATTGTGTGGCTTTAAATATTATATACCATACAAAGAGTAAAATTTGGACAGATAAGAATACATATGAACTTAAACTATGAGAATAAAAAGAAGATAGAATTAAACTGAGTTAGGAAAAGATTTTATATGCCCAAAAGTAATTGAGTAAAATATAATAATATTCCATCTGGTTATATAAAATTAACTTTTGGTATTAAAAAAAAAAAAGCCTTGGGCTGGAGAGATGGCTTTTAGCACTTAAGGCACTTCCTTGCAATGCCAAAGGACCCAGGTTCAATTCCACAGGACCCACATAAGCCAGATGCACAAGGTGGCACATGCATCTGGAGTTCATTTGCAGTGGCTGAAGGTCCTGGCACGCTTATATTCTCTCTCTCTCTCTCTCTCTCTCTCTCTCTCTCTCTCTCTCCTCCTCCCTCCCTCCTTCCCTTTTTCTCTTTCTCTCTCTCTCTCTCTCAAATAAATAAAAATTTATTATCTTTTTTTTTTTAAAGCCTTTAGGAAAACCACACCTCCAGGTATTCTCTGTTTCATGATGAGAGATCTGAGAACACTCACCCATGGAAGAGAAATATACAGAGCCCCCCTTTGGTTTATGAAGCCATGTATATGCACACACAGTGGGAAATCAAAACTGCAGGTCACTGTATACTACCACTGCAGGCCAAAATCCTACTACGTACTTACTACCAGAACCCCAAAGCAGAGAACAGCACACATGCACGTACAATGATCCAGAACAGTCAACATCTACGGCCAAACATCAAAGCAACAATCTCCCAGAGAGCCCCATTCCCCACTCTACACATTCCCTGAAGAGGACCAGCTGCTATGAAAAATTACCACCACAGGGGGGGAAAAGTCAAAATAAAATAACCACATGCAACAAATAAGAAAATGTGTGTCCTAATCCTGGAGGTAACAGAACAATAGAAATAAAACAATAGATGAAATTGAATATATCTGTGTGTAAGGCAAGTTCCCCCCTCCCCCTTAAATTATTTCTCAGGAAAGGATGACTCAACTTCTATATAAGCTTTAAAAAAAAGACTTTCTCTCTGGGGAAACCCATTGCTTTATCATGAACAACAAAACACTACTTAGGGAATATCAATCACAGGGGTCTTAACTTTGGATGCACATTCAAGTTTACAAGCTAAAGGGTCCAGCCCCTAGAGATTCCAATTTATTTGGTCTGAGATTTGATGCAGGATGATAAACAGAGTCCCCAGTGTCTAAAATGAAGCCACGTGGAACCTACAGCAGGAGAAGATCACTCGTCAAATGCCAGTTTCTGATGCCTCATGGGTTACCTGGGCATTTTTATTTTAAGGACCAACATCAAAATTAATATCCATATAGTAATTTTTGAGTAATTATTTTGAGATAAGATAAAATACAGACTTCTGGTTAAGCTGGCAGAATAGGAGCCATACCAAAGAAACAGGGGCAAGGGGGATTTGGGGGAAGCAAGACAGCACACAATATACCCTTCTCCCAAAAATAAAGATAGCAGAGAACACTGGGGGAAAGATAGCTGGCTGCCTACCACGAGATGTGTCAGCTCCACCACATCTGCGAGAGCCCTGAAGACACTGAAGATGAAGTGGTGATTTTAACACAGGTACTGCTCTCACTGCTAGCCTGACAACGGGCTCCAGGGAGATCATGGCAGACACTGTGGTCACTCAAAACTCATCAAAGAAGAAATCCAGCAGCTGCAGAGAACTCAACACCAAATCAGATTGCCAACACACCAGCCAAGGCTCAGGGAACATTGCTGAAAAGGAGGAGGGAAGACTATAAGGGCCACAGGGTGGGAAGCATTTACCAAAGGCACTACCCCCTCCCCCTAGAGACCGTGGTCTTTACGACCCAACAGTGAGTACCAATAACCCCACTGAGAAAGGCCTTCAGTGGAATGGGGCAGGGGAGAGGAAATATTAAAGTAAGTAAATAAATAAATAGCTCCATGGTTAAAGGAACTTGCTGACAAAGCCTAATAGCTTTGGTTGGTTCGATTTCCCAGTACCCAGATAAAGCCAGAGGTATAGTACCATTTATGTCTGGGGTTCATTTGCAGCAGTTAGGAGTCCCTGGTGTGTCCTTACACACACATAAACACACTCTTTCCTTTTCATAAATAAATATAAATAAAAACCACTTTCCGAAGCACGTAAGTCTATGGCACATACTACTAGCATAATATAGAAATACTCTGGTTCTCCACTGAACTCATACTAAGTTCATAGTCCTGCCTCTTTGGAAGTACTCAAGGCCACATGGCTTCTTTTGGCTAACAACCATGAGGAATGACATGCTCACCTCTGGGAAAAGTTAAGTATCAGAATGTGAGTTCCCAGATCCTGGCCCCTGGCAATGGTGGAGGTTGACTCAGTCCATGCACAGAGTGAACAGACCGGGAGCAGAGCTCCCCATCCATGTGCAGAACGTACAAGTAATAAACTTGACACTTCAAACTACTTGTGACTGCAGCATAACATAGCCTACTTCAGTAGCCCAGGGGATTTATGTTGCTCAAGTCAAAAGTATACGAAGATAGACGTGAAAACCCTGTAAACAACAGTGTGAGGGCACAGGACACCCAAGAGAAACAGGAATTTTTTTTTTGAGAGAAAGAGAGACCGAGAGAGAGGGAGAGGCAGAGAGAGAGAGAGAATGGGTGCACCAGCAGCCTCTCAGCCGCTATGAATGAATTCCAGATGTGTGCGCCCCCTTGTGGTCAAGTGCAGCATTACGCCCTTGCATCACTTTGCATCTGGCTAAACGTGGGACCTGGAGATTGGAACCGGCGTTCTTAGGCTTAGCAGGCAGGCGCCTTAATCACTAAGCCATCTCTCCAGCCCGATAAACAGGAAATTTAAAAGGAGCCAGAAATAGAAGACAGATAGTCAACTGACTTCTCAACAGCCACAGCCCCGAAGATGACAAGACAGCGGCTATAAGTAGCCACAGCCTAAAATAAGCTATAATTCAAGATTGAGAACACTTTATGAGCCAGGTGTGGTGGCGCACGCCTTTAATCCCAGCACTCAGAAGGCAGAGGTAGGAGGATTGCTATGAGTTTGAGGCCACCCTGAGACTACATAGTGAATTCCAGGTCAGCCTAGGCTAGAGCGAGACCCTACTCAAAAAACCAAAAGAGAACACTTTATGAATTATAACAAAGTATAATGACACATATGCATGAAATTGCCATAACAAAACCCGTTGCTTTGCAGGCTAACTTTCAAAATTAATTTAAGAAATAGGAATAAGAACAAAAAGACATGATCAGATGATGATTAATAAAATTTACTCTTGACCATTTTAAAAGGAGGAAACAGCACCAAGCAAAAGGAGTGAGTTGAAAGGACTGTGATTGGAAATTGTTAAAATTGTTGGTCATGGGCTGCAGAGATGGCTTAGCGGTTAAGTGCTTGCCTGTGAAGCCTAAGGACCCGGTTTGAGGCTCAATTCCCCAGTACCCAGGTAAGCCAGATGCACATGATGGCGCATGCATCTGGAGTTCATTTGCAGTGGCTGGAGGCTCTGGCATGCCCATTCTCTTTCTCTGTCTCCCTCTCTTTGTCTCTAGTAAGTAAATAAATAAAATGAAATTGTTGGTTAAACAAAATGAATGATGCTAATTTAAAAAAATACAATAACTTAGGGAGCACGGGTTAAGATGATACTAAGATGAGTCAGTGGTGCAAATTAAAGCACTCTCTAGCAGTGCAGTCAGGTATCATTAAAAAGGAAGGCAAGGGCTGTAGAGAAGGCTTAGCAGTTAAGGCACTTGCCTACAAAGCCTAAGGACTCTGGTTCAATCCTCCAGGTCCCATGTAAGCCAGATGCACAAGATGGCGCATGCCTCTGGAGTTTGTTTGCAGTGGCTAGAGGCCCTGGCGTGCCCATTCTCTCTTCCCCCTACCCCGTTTCTAGTGGATAAATAAAAATAAAATCTTTTTAAAAAGGAAGACAAATACTCTAAAGATATATTAGCCCTCATTTTCAGGATGCATGCTAAAACATGTAAGGCTGAGCATTAAAAGATGTTGAATTTTCTCTAAGATTTTCAAAAAGTAACCTTGTGACCAAACCAACAGAAGACAGAAAAGCAAAACAGAAGTTTAAAAGAAAGTCATACAGAGCTGGACCTTGTGACACATACCTGTAATCCCAGCATTCTGAAGGCTGAGGTAAGGTGATACACATAAATGCTGGGCATCCGTGACGACCCTGCACACAATCCCAGAATTCCAGGAGGCAGAAACAGGGCAAGTTGGCTAGTCAGACCAGCCAACTCCACAAGCTCTGCATTCAGAGAGACCCTGCTCAGTAAATAACGTGGACAGTGATGGAGAAAGACACCTGACATCAGCTTCTTGTCTCCACATGCACATGTGTGCACACACATGCACGCACATACATGCACATGCGTGCACACACACACATGCACGCACATACAAGCACAAATCAGGAACTGTGAGATGACTCAGAAGTTAAAGACACTTGCTTCCAAATTCTTCCAGCCTGGGTTCAGGTCTAAGTTCAATACACCTGTACCCACAAAAGTAGTAGTACATATGTCTGGTGTGTTCATTTGTAGAGGCAAGAAACCCTGGTGTCTGCATACACACACGTGTAAATGAATTAATGAATGAATAAATAAAATCTTTTTTTAAAAAAAGAAGTAATTAAGAGCCAGTTGTGGTAGTCCATCCATGCCTGGGATCCCAGCACTCAGGAGGCTGAGGCAGGAGGATGAGGTAGACTTCAGCCAGGGACACAGCGAGACTCAGTTGCAAAAAAAAAAAAAAAAAGGGAGGGTGAAAGAGGAGAGGAGAAAGATGAAGAGAGGAAAGGGAAATAAGGAAGAAAGTAAATTTAATTAGGTCACGAGGGTTCGCCCCTTATGAAGGAGTGCATGCCTTTGTTGGTTGTCTCTGCAGTGGGTTTCTAATGAGCGCAGGATTTTGCCCCCAGGAGCCCCTTTCTCTCTTGCATCCATGCTCGCTGGCTCTTCTGCCTTCCACCCTGGATGATCCAACAAAAAGACCCTTATCAGATATGAGATCCTTGATGTTGACATTCTCAGCCTCTATCTAAAACTGAGAGCAATTTCTTTTCTTCATAAATCACCCAGTCTCAGGTGCTCTCTTAGGGTAGTACAAAATGAACTAAAATATTCTTGGCTTTGTATTCCTATGGGATGAAAGAATAGATTCCACTAATGCCACATCTGTGGCTTCTTCTCTTTCTCCCTTGACTCAATTTCTTCTCTAAAAGAAGAATGCTTCTAACCAAAGAACTAAAGAATCTAAAGAGCCAGGCATGGCGGTGCACACCTTTAATCCCAGCACTTGGGAGGCAGAGGTAAGAGGATCTCTGTGAGTTCGAGGGCACCCTGAGCTACCTAGTGAATTCCAGGTTCACCTGGGCTAGAGTGAGACCCTACCTTGAAAAACCAAACCAAACAAAACAAAACAAAAAGAATCTAAAAGAATCCATGCTCTCCTCTCTCTCCATACCTGCCCATCTTTGGGATGGTAGCCCTGTCCCTGGAGAAAACTTGTTCTCTAAGATCACTGTGCCTCTGCAAAGAGAAAATCTGCTGGATGAGGTTGTTCATTTCAATTTGGTGTAGATGTGCACGCACCCAGGTGTGCATGTGTTTGTGCATGCATGCATGTGTGTGCCTGAGTAGGATAGGTGGTATTCATGGTCCAAAGTATTGTCTGAATAAATAAGGTGGAGAGCGAATCAAGAAAGACATCCTGTATCAAACTCTGGTCTCTACATGTATACACACATGCATAAATACACACACACACACACACATGCCCTAGCATATAGAGACATGCATATAAAACACCACATATGTATATGTACACCAAAATAAAGAAGAAATTAAAATTTGAATATCCATAAGCACTGATTTAAAAAAAAAATTCTGGGCTGGGAGAGATGGACCAGGGTTTAGGTGTGCTTCCTGCATAAGCAGAAGGGTCTGAGGGGGCCTGAGAGTGCCAAGTTAGAATCTTCAGGTCCCTTGGAAGCTGGAGAGATGGCTCAGTGGTTAAAAATGCTTGCTTACAAAACCTGATGGCCCAGGTTGGATTCCTGAGTGCCTGCAGAAAGCCAAATCCACAATGTGGGCATGTATCTGGAGTTCGTTTGCAGCAGGAAGAGAGCGTGGTATGCCCATGTTCATATTCTCTCTATCTCTTAAATAAATAAATAAATAAATAAATAAATATTTTTAAAAGTATTTCCAGATCCCATGTAAAGTAGCTGGGCGTGTCTACACACACCTGTAATCCCACCCCCGCAGGGAAACAGTGATTTGAGAATCAGCACTCTCGGGCCTCTGGAAACAGTAAAAAGAGAGTCCAGCTCAAAACAAGAACAGATGGACGGAGCCCAGAGCGGAACACCCGACATGCCACTCTGGCCAGTGTGGGTGAGTGAGCCCCACCCCAGGCCGGCAAATGGAGTACTGCAAGGGCACAAACACATGCACACGCCACACACACACTCGTGTTACCCACACATCTAGAAATACACAACAGCAAAAGGAAAAATTATAAACTCGAATTTCCAAAGAGAAAAAAGAAAATCCTTCGACAGGGAAACAGTAGGTCGCTAGTGATTGGCAGATCGATTCCTATACCTACAACTATAGTAAATATTTAAGGAACAAACAATCCCAGACTTACTAAACGCTCTCAGATAGCAGACAATGAGGACACATCCCCATCAGAGTGGGAAGTGGGCTTGGCCAACAAGGAGGAAAATACTGTTGGCTGCCAAACAGCGGAAGCCACAGTGGGCCATTCTGACCTCTTTACCCAAGGACAGCTGGCCTTTGACAGCTCAGTCCTAGAGACCTGACTCCACTCCAGCTGTCATAATATATGTATTCATATATGTGATATTAATATATATCTTACTTTCTCCTTGCTGGGACAATATGCCTGGCCAGGCCAAAAGCAGCGTTAAGAAGGTCAGGGTTTATTTGGGGTTTATTGTTTCGAGGAAAAGTCCATCACAGCAGGAACACAAAGCGGAATCTCATCATCACGTGAGCAGGGAGTAGAGACAGATGAATACACACAACTGGGCTGCATTGTAAAGCCTCAAGGCCCTCCTCCAGTGACACACTTCCTCCAGCAAGGCTCTCTACCTCCTAAGAGTTCCACAGTCTTCCCTAACAGAGCCACCAACTAGGTATTAAGTATTCAAGCTCATGAGACTTTCAGGACATTTTACATTCAAACCACCACAGTATCTATGTATCTATCTATTTATTTATTTATTTTTCTTACAGATAGCACTTAATGCTGTAGCGCAGGCTGACCTTGAACTCACAATCTTCCTGCTCAGCCTCCTGCGTGCTGGTAACTACAAATACGTGCCGCCACACCCAGCACCCAGCTTTCTTCCAGACAAACTGAGCGGCGTTCCCAATCCTGAATGGGAAGCAGGCAAGCAGGCGCTGTAGAGCTCTGTCACGGGTGACCAGAACTGCTGATCTACCCCCAGAGAAGCAGCGAGCTGAGAGGCCAGGGAGGGACCGTTCTGGACGCAGGCACATCCTGTACGCCACAGCTGATATTCGTGGGCAGAGTCAACCATGGCAGAAGCGAGCAGAACTCTTTCTACTCCCATGAAATCTTTCTTCTGCTTTTTCCTTTTTCCAAACCCAGACACACTAATCAGAGCTAGCACAAGGCCCAGCAGACGGGGAACCTCTGTCTTAACTGTGAAAAGACAAGCTCTTCTATTCTTATCAAAAAATACAGCTGCAGATAAGGGCCTGAGTACCCTTCTGCCACGGCAAAGAGGAGGAAGAGCAAGGGCCTCTGCGTCCTCACCACGTGGCGCTGGTCCTATGCCAGGAGCAGCCTGACCAAGTACCCAGTGAGCCAGTGAATTCACAAAGTAAGTCATATGTAAACTTAGTGTTCATGTCAGTTAAATAGGGATGTAATCAAGCAATACATATATATAGCACAATCAACCACCAACACTGCAATTCCAATAGTGTTGTTTGCACACAGAATCAAAGGGACTAATGAGATTATCTGGAAGGTTAACATTCCACTAGAAGCTACAACAATGGTCTTTTGTATGAAAAGCAACTCACTGTTGACACTAATCCGGGGGTCTTTGACACTCCTCTTCCCACCTTTCTCCCAGAAACATCTAGGGTTCCAATCAAATATAGTCACACCACAAGGACACACTCATTCACATGTCAAGAAATCAAGTTTATTCCATTAGTAGTCCTGAGAACGGGCCTTTCTTTTTTCCCTTTACAATAACCCATTTCTACCTCCTAAGCCACTGGCCACTCTGAGACGAGGTCACCACATTGTTGCTCTGGAGGGGGGTATTTGTCACCTGACTATTACGATATACCAAGTTTCACTGTTCTCATCATATATAAGATAACATCTGCATTGTTCCATTAACTGAGGGTGGGACACAGATATCTTTTTTGCATTGAAAGTTAACTACAGCCTGGGACATGACTCAGCGGTTAAAGCTAATTGCTTGTAAAAGTTAACTACATAGACATTGGTTTCACATGGCCAACATGTACATTTTTTTGGAAAAAATACTTGGAAAATGAACAGTAACCTCTCATAGTATAGGGAGTAATTATACAAGTAAAATCCTTGTCATATAACATCATCTTTATTAATGATCTTTTCAGAAGGAATTACATCCATCTTAGTTGGAATCAGTATTGTTTTCTGTATAAGTAGCTACTACCTGGAATGTACAGGAAGCTTGGAAAAGTGTCTTCCACCAAAATAAGCAATGACTGGATTTTCAAAAATTACAGATACAGTACCTGAGTACTTGAACAAATGAAAAAGCAGTTGTGTTTGGGGAGTGGTGGTTACGCTAACTAACACCATTTAACCTCAATGACAGTCTAGAGAACAGCTGGTGGTGGCGGCACATGCTGGTAGAACACTGCTAAAGAGGTGGAGGCAGGAGGATCAGGAGTTCAAGGCCAGCCCAGGCTACACACTTTTTAAAAAGGACAAAAAAAAAAAAAAAAAGAAATGAAAATAGAGGACCAGGCATGGCAGTGCACACCTACTGTAATCCCAGCACCCAGGAGGTTGAGACAGGAGAATCAGGAGTTAAAAGGCCAGCTTGGGAGAGATGGCTTAGCAGTTAAGCGCTTGCCTGTGAAGCCTAAGGACCCCGGTTCCTGGCTTGATTCCCAGGACCCACATAAGCCAGATGCATAAGGTGGCTCATGTATCTGGAGTTCACTTGCAGTGGCTGGAGGCCCTGGTGTGCCCATTCTCTCTCTCTCGGCCTCTTTCTCTCTCTGCCTGTCTGTTGCTAAAAAATAAATAAAAGTTAACAAATTTAAAAAAAAGAAAGACAAGAAAGGCCAGCCTGGGTCTAGAGAGATGGCTTAGCAGATAAGGCACTTGCTAACAATGCCAAAAAACCCAGGTTCAATTCCCCAGTATCCACGTAAAGCCAGATGCACAAGGTGACACGTGTGTTTGAAGTTTGCAGTTGCTAGAGGGTGTGACATGCCCATTTTCTCTCTCTCTCTCTCATAAATAAATAATATTTATAAAGGCCAGCCTGTCTACATAGCAAGACACTGAAAAAATAAAATAAAAAATAAAAGAGAGGAAGATATAATGTTGCTATGAAAATATCATTTCAGCAGAATTTGTGGACCCATAATACAATGACATTCTCAAAATTTCTTTGAGCTCTGCTACCTTTCTTTTTTTTTTTTTTTTTTTTTTTTTTTTAGTTTTAGTTTTTGTTTTTCAAGGTAGAGGCTCACTGTAGCCCAGGCTGACCTGGAATTCACTTGGAGGTTTCAGGATGGCCTTGAACTCACAGCCATCCTCCTACCTTCTGCCTCCCAAGTGCTGAGGTTCTGAGCAAGAACATGCCGTGTCCTCCTCCTCGTTCACTCTTTTCTCCTATGCACAGCCCCATACATCAACACGCAGCTACCTGGGAATGACAGAACTTCAGAACAGACTCGGATGGCCTTAAACTCCATACCTACAGGCATGCTACAGGCTGGCTGAGGCTCTAGAAATGCCGTGGCGGAGCCTCTGTCCTTGTAGAACTCACGTTCTGATACATTCTGGGGGCAGACACTAGAGAGTAATGAGAATGTAATATGCCAGGAGACGAGAAGTCCTGTAAAGTAATACACATGGGGACTGGGGGGTTGGCTCAGTAGGTAAAGGGCTTTCCACACAATTGTGAGGACCTGAGTTTGGATCCCTAGAATCCATATAAATCACATACATTAGCACATACTTTTGGTGCTAGTGCTCCTACAGCAACATGGGAGGTGGAGACAGGAGAGCTGATTGCAGGCCTGCTAGTCTGAGGTACACAGTGGGGAACAGCCAAGAAGAGCTGTCAAAAATAAGGTGGAAGGGGCTGGAGAGATGGCTTAGCGGTTAAGACACTTGCCTGCAAGGCCTAAGGACCCATGTTCGACTCTCCAGATCCCTCGTAAGCCAGACACACAAAGGTGAAGCAAGCAGAAGGTTACATGTACCCACTAGGTGGCACAAGTGTCTGGAATTTGATTGCAGTGGCTGAGGCCCTGGAGCACCAATTTTCTCCCTCTTTCTCTTTCTCTCTCTCTAAGATTAAAAAAAAAAATAATAAGGTGGAAGGTGAGGACCAACACCTAAGGTTGTCCTCTGACCGACACGCGTGCACTGTGGCATATACATGCCCACAGAGAGAATGGCAGGCAGACAAGCATCAAGGACAGAGTGAGGCTGATGCTATATCAGACAGAGTCAGGGAAGGTCTTCTAGTCATGGTGGCCTTTCAGTGGAAATCTCACTGGGTCTGCAGGAGAGCAGAGAGCAAAAACCAGGGCCCCAGGACAACCAGTGCACAGGGCTAGAGAGCCAAAGGGAAGTTTAAGAAATGCAGCCCTAGAGGCATTACAGGCCAAGTCACAATGTGATACTACTGCATGGGGAGAACTTTAGGGATTATCCTGCGTTGTCACATCAGTAGAAAGTTGTGGGTGCAGCTGGCTCACTGGTCTAGGGGTATGATTCCAGCTTTGGAAAGTGGGGAGAGAAACAATATGATTTCATTTATTGATTTTGCAGGCACAAAAGATACAGGATTGAGGGGAGTCACAGAGTTTTGTACCACAGTTCCAGAAAGCCACTGAGACCAGGTGATGGGTGGCAGGGTTGGAGTTCCCGCAACAAGGCCATGAAAGGTCGCCGTCTGAGGCTGGGAAGGTGAAGCCTAAATTGCACTGGAGACCCCATGATGTGAGAGGTGCCAGAACAATGGCATATGCACCAGAGAAAGCTGTAGGCACAGAGTGAAGCTGGCCCAAGCGAGAGGCCATGTGTGCTACAAGAGCAGAGCCAGTGAAGAGCAGCTGCCCGGGCCCTTTGCAGTCCACGTGATTTTGTACTGAACCCCAGGTGCGAGGTATGGAGCTGCAGGATACGGTGTTTGCCCCACTGGGTTTTGATCCTGGTTGTGTGTGTGTGGGGGGGGGTTTCGAGGTAGGGTCTCACTCTAGTCCAGGCTGACCTGGAATTCACTATGTGGTCACAGGGTGGCCTTGAACTCTCGGTGATCCTCCTACCTCTGCCTCCAGTGCTGGGATTAAAGGTGTGTGCCACCACGCTTGGCTTGATCTTGTTTTGATCCAATTTTTTTCCTTGTTATGCCTACATTCCTCTCTTTTAGAAGGGGAATGTTTACTTTGTGTCATTGTACATTGGAGGTATGTAACGTTGATTAATTTTACAGGGGATCTCAGTTAAGCAATTGCTTTGAGACTCACAAAATAGACTTTGGACTTTTTAAAAAATATTTTATTATTTATTTATTTATTTATTTATTTATTTATTTATTTATTTGAGAGAGAGATACAGAAATAGGCAGGTAGAGAGAGAGAGAGAGAGAGAGAGAGAGAATTGGTGCGCCAGGGTCTCTAGCCACTGCAAACGAACTCCAGATGCATGTGCCCCCTTATGCATCTGGCTTACGTGGGTCCTGGAGAATCGAGCCTCGAACCAGGATCTTTAGGCTTCACAGGCAAGCGTTTAACCACTAAGCCATCTCTCCAGCCCGACTTTGGACTTTTGAACACGGTTGGGACTATGGAGACTTTTGACACTGGACTGAATGCATTCTGCCTTATGAGATGCCCAAGAGTCGGTCAGGACAAGTGGTAGAAACCCATGGCTTAAAAGTGACACATCTGCATATTAAGTTGACAAGGGGTGGACTTGTGCTCTACCACTGAACTACATCCCTAGCTCCAGTATAATGTATCTATTTAACATAATCCTATTAAGTTATTTTCTTTTTTTTAAGGTTTAGAAAGGCTTTATTAGAGTAAAAGAAGAAAAGAGGGAAAAGGTACAGAAAGCCCCTACCATGTGGAGGGCAGGAGGGGAGTAGATAGCCATGTGGGAAAAGAGGCCCCCTCATTTGGACCCTGCTGGGTTGAGATGGCAGAGGGGGCCTTACCAGAGCAAGGACCTAAAATTCAGGAGAGGTGAAAAGCCAGTATGTACAAACTGATTCTTAAGGGTTTTTGTTGTTGTTGTTTTATTTTGTTTTTAATATTTTTATTTATTTATTTGCAAGTAGAGAGAGACAGACAGAGAGAATGGGTATGCCAGGACCTCCAGCTGCTGCAAATAAACTGCAGATACATGCACCACTTTGTGCATCTACTTTACATGGGTATGAGGAAATCAAACTCAGGTCCTTGGGCTTTGCAGGCAAGCACTTCACCTGCTGAGCCATCTCCCCAGCCCAGATTCTTTTTTTTTTTTAATTTTGTTTTATTGACAACTTCTATACTGATAGAAAATAAACCATAATTTCCCTCCCTCCCCCTTTCCCCTTCACAACTCCACTTGTCTCTTTTAATTTGATGTCATCATCTTTTTCTCCTATTATGAGGGTTTTGTGAAGGTATTGCTAGGCACTGTGAGGTCATGGATATCAAGGCCAATTTCTGTCTGGACAGTTGCATGGTAAGGAGTCGTACCCTTCTTTGGCTCTTACATTCTTTCTGCCACCTCTTCCACAATGGACCCTGAGCCTTGGAGGGTGTGATAGAGATGTTTCAGTGAGAGCCCTGATTCTTAAGTTTTGACACAGAGGTAGGAGAGACAGAGAGAGAGAGAGAGAGACCCCAGCAGGCTGGCCAACACAATGTTGACAGAGAAGATCAAAGTCAAAAGATGAACATGGTGTGATCTGATGTTAAGACTAACTCTAAAGCTGAAGTCATTAACATATTGTGATATTGGCAGACAAACAGATCAGTGAGACAAAAAAGAGAGCTCAAGAAGACAGCCACATAATGTCATCCACAGCGTCTGACATGGGAGCAAAGGCCCCAGTGGAGAGAGCAGCAGTCCTCACAGCCAAGAGCTCCGCCAGCGGACGCTCAGAAGCACTGACCATCTCACCCACACGGAGCCTGTGGCTCCTCTCAAAGCACAAGAGCCCAGGAGGCTTCCGGTGTAGGCTTTCTAGATGCACTACTAGGAAATCCTCTCTTGAGGGTGTCTTCTCAATAAATCATCAGAGACCTAGCCCCGTAACAGGACATCCCAATCTATGGAGACTGAAAGAAAGACGTTGTCCATGGCCTCTCAGGGACCCTTCTCTTCATGGAGAAATCAAAGGCGTCAGAGACAGCAGCAGGTTGGGTTACAGTGAAACCTGTAACACGAGGACACTGTGAGACAGACATCCCTCGCCCCAGGCTCCCACTCACAGAACCCTTTACGACGCGATGGGAAGGAAAAGCAAAGGACCAGAGAGAGGCAGTGTCAGGTGTCCAGAGCTCTCCCTGTGGTCAGGCCACCATCAGTCCTATAGCTTCCTTCCCCATCTCTTCCTGTAGACACGGTTCACACAATGATCCTGGAAAAGCACACCCTGCTTGCAAATAAGGCCTATATCAAGTATTGACAGAAAGTTCACACACACAAAAAAAAAGTCGTGTTAAAAATCAATACAGCTTCTTGGCTGTTCCCATCAAGGAATGAATGAGCCTGAACAGCCCACTGTTGGTCTCTCCCAAGCAGCCATAATGTTGCTAGATCCTTTCTAAAGAGAGTTCCCTACTAACTAGTACAAATATGAAAACCAAACACTTGAGATGGACTAAAAAAAGAAAGACAGAAAAAAAAATAATGTAGGATAAAGCACACTGTGATCATGACATGAATCAATACAGAACTGCCTCCCTCCCCTCAGCACACTGGACGACAGCTGGGGAAGTGAGCAGCCACTGATTAGGTAACAAAGTCGGCTCAATTTCCAGTTTCAGTTCGACTGTAATAAATAAGCCATGATGTGCTTTGAAAAACTCATGATAGAATCAATCTCACTGAACCCAAACTGCCTCACAGCCAGGATCTAAATTGTGACAGAGTTCTATACATGCATGGGTACACCCTGACTCAACAGAAACCCCTACGCTATCACACCAGTTATTAGAGAATTTTCCACTAGTAGGTATATTAGAACGAGATAGAGGTGGCATGTATGGAGGAAAAAAAAACTATTAAAGGGCTTCTCTCATGCCAACAAAAAAGTGTAATGAGGAAAAGGAGCTTCTGAGGCGTGGAGGATGGGAAGCCCATCACCATCATGGGGCCCTGGGAGTACCTGCAATGATCCCGTCCATCTGCTCCAGGGCAGCTTCCAGAGCATGGCTAGCATCAGAAGCCATGGCTCCCTCTGTCTGCTTAGGCTCTTCCTCTTGTTACTGAAAATGCAAACACAGAACAAGAGAAAAATTACAGAAGTTCCTCATTCCGCATGTAAGACCACAAAATGCTTCTGATCCATCGCTGTACAATAAATGGTCTTTTTTTCCAGTTTTTGAAAAAAAAAACTGCCTTAGAAAGTATAATTGATAAACAAAGAACTGTAGACATTTAATGTGTACAATCTGTTAAGTTTGGGCATATGCAAAACTCCCAAAGTACCATTACCAAAATAAAGTTAATAAACATATCCAACTATTTCAAAAGTTTTGTGGGTGTTCATTTTTTTTTGTATTTTATTTTTATTTATTTACTTGAGAGAGATAAAGAGGCAGATAGAGATCAATAGAGAGAGAGAATGAGCACGCCAGGGCCTCCAGCCACTTTAAACAAACTCCAGATGCAGGTGCCACCTTGTGCATCTGGCTTACATGGGTCCTGGGGAATTGAATCTGGGTCCTTTGGCTTTGCAGGCAAACGCCTTAACAACTAAGCAACACTACACAACACTGTGTTAACTACATATTCAATGAAGAGTCCTTGCCAGAGGACTGGGGAGATGGCTCTGTGGGTAAAGTGCTTAGTACACAAATATAAGGACCTGAGTTCAAATACCCCCAAAACCCACATAAAATGCTGGCTATGGTCAGGCATGACTGTAATCCCAGATCTGGAGAGATGGACACAAAGAATTCCTGGGGCTCACTGGCTGACTAGCTAGTTTAGCTAAATCAGTGAGCCCCAGGTTTATGGAGAGACCCTGACTCAAAAGCCAGTTGGAGGGCTGGAGAGATGGCTTAGCAGCTAAGGCGCCTGCCTCCTAAGTCTAAGAACACTGGTTCCAATCTCCAGCGATTCCAATCTCCAGGTTCCATGTTTAGCCAGATGCAAAGGGGCGCAATGCCGCACTTGACCACAAGGGGGTGCACACATCTGGATTTTGTTTGCAGCAGCTGAGAGGCTGCTGTCGCACCCATCGCCCATCTCTGTCTTCCTCTCTCTCTGTTTCTCTCTGTGTCTCTCCCCCCCAGCAAAAAAAAAAAAAAAAAAAAAAAAAAAAAAAAAAAAAAAGCCAGTTGGAGAGAAACTAAGAAACTCAACCCAATGCTTCCATCTGGCTTCCACGTGCATGTGCACTCCATATACATGTACATACACACACACACAAAAAAAAAAAAAAGAAAAGAAAAAGAAAAAGAATATACCTTTGCCAGAGCCAAGAAGAGTGAGGGCTCAGGCCTATACTCCCAGCACTGGGGAGACCGAACAGATGGTAGTAAGTTCAAAGCCAGCCTGAGCTCTAAAGCAAGATGCTGGTCTCAAAAGAGAGAGTCCTAGTTGCTGATGTTTACTTCTGATAATGTCTGCATCTTCTCCTCCTAGCAAGGTGCTCTTTCTCCAAAAACGCTCAGTATTCAGATCTTTAATGATGCAATGAGAAGTTACCGGGGCTCCCCAGAGTCCGCTGTAGCAGCGAGACATAGCCGTTACAGCTCTCCATGCTGACAGCTCAGGCTACTAAAAGCTGCAGCCACCACTGAGAAACGTGCCACTCTTTTATGGCCACATATGTCCCATGCCAACGATCCTGGCTGAAAGGCTTTAACTGCTATTTTACTTCCAATGGCCAGGGTGCCCAACAGGTATAATGATATAATGAGAACAGACCATCTAAACTACTCTCTCTAGCACTAGTTCAAGTTGAATCCCAACCTCTCCAAGAATATAGAAGTCTAGCCACTTCCTGTTGTTCAATCTTCCCTCTGGGCCTGATGGGGAAAGACCCCACCTTCACTCCCTGCGACAACTGTTCCCATTTCTGGACCACTGGCTTCTGGCAGACTTTTCTCAGGCTTCTTGCTTCCCACCTCGTCGATGGACAGACAGCGGGGAAGATCTTGCAACAGCATTTGTCATCCTGAGAAGAAGCTTAGCTCACGTCTGTAACTTGGCAGCAGAATCATTGTTTGCTCAGTCAGCACAACCGACCTGCCTGCCGCGTGGGCACCAGTACTCTAAAGAACTGAGCACGCTCCCATGCTGAAGCGTGGCGCATGAAGCAGGGGGTTCTGGGGGGTCTCCCTTGCTCTTCATCTGAAGTACGACCCCTGGAGTGGATAGAGAAAATCAGGCACCACGCAGGGGTGGCTTCAGAGGTGGTGTGGTGAACAAGGACTTCAGCAGACCAAGTGCTATGCTAGACAAACACATATTACTAGAGTCATGGCTGGAGTCTAGACGCAGCTCTGTCACTTACTCACTTGTAAAATAGGGACAACACAATCTAACTCACAGGATGGATGATAAGTGGGTCCAGGAAGGTTTCTTTTTTTTGGTTTTTTGACCTAGGGTCTCACTCTAGCCCAGGCTGACCTGGAACTCACTTTGATCCTCCTACCTCTGCCTCCCAAGTGCTGAGATTAAAGGTATGTGCCGCCTCACCAGCTCAAGTGCTGTTTTTTTAATAGCAGTAACTTTATTAGGAAAATGAAGATGGCTATTGTATCTTAAACAGTTAGGATACAGGATCTTAACATTTCTGTCTTCATGTCCTGGAAGACTTCTGCCTCCTGCAAAGGAAAGGTTTGAGTTATGACTGGATGTGAAAGCACAAATGTATATAATACTTAACCTCTGAGGTTTTAAGGGACTTCTAACGACGTAACTCCAAAGGCCTGCTTCCAGGTACCTTTCTGTTCATCTTAGTAAATGCTATTTGGGAATACCACTCATTTGTTTTTAAGTTAGGAGGTAACTGAAGGACAAGTCCGCTCTCCACGTAGGACTCAGAGCTGAACTGATGCAGCCCAGTGAGGAACAGCCCCGCTCTGCTCAAAGGGGTGGGGCTGGGCTGGAAGATGGGGCAGCGGGTAAAATGCTTGCCACACAAGGGTGAGGGCCCGAGTTCAGATCCCCAGAATACCCGTGAAGCTGGTGGTGCCGCGTGCATTGGGATAGCAGCATCTATAGCAAGAAGAGAGGCAGAGACAGTGGAAGCCCTGGAAAATCGCAGGCCAGCTAAGCCAGGAATACGCAGTGGTAAACAACAAAAGGCTGCTCAGACGAGACCAAAAGCAGGACTGACACTGAAAATTGTCCTCTGACATGTAAATACCTGCACACACACACACACACACACACACACACACACACACATTTATAAAAAGAGGCTGGGGATGGAGACATGGCTTAGTAGTTAAGGCACTTGCCTACAAATCAAAGGACTCAGGTTCAATTCTCAGAAACTAAGAAACTCAACCCAATGCTTCCATCTGGCTTCCACGTGCATGTGCACTCCATATACATGTACATACACACACACACAAAAAAAAAAAAAGAAAAGAAAAAGAAAAAGAATATACCTTTGCCAGAGCCAAGAAGAGTGAGGGCTCAGGCCTATACTCCCAGCACTGGGGAGACCGAACAGATGGTAGTAAGTTCAAAGCCAGCCTGAGCTCTAAAGCAAGATGCTGGTCTCAAAAGAGAGAGTCCTAGTTGCTGATGTTTACTTCTGATAATGTCTGCATCTTCTCCTCCTAGCAAGGTGCTCTTTCTCCAAAAACGCTCAGTATTCAGATCTTTAATGATGCAATGAGAAGTTACCGGGGCTCCCCAGAGTCCGCTGTAGCAGCGAGACATAGCCGTTACAGCTCTCCATGCTGACAGCTCAGGCTACTAAAAGCTGCAGCCACCACTGAGAAACGTGCCACTCTTTTATGGCCACATATGTCCCACGCCAACGATCCTGGCTGAAAGGCTTTAACTGCTATTTTACTTCCAATTGGCCAGGGTGCCCAACAGGTATAATGATATAATGAGAACAGACCATCTAAACTACTCTCTCTAGCACTAGTTCAAGTTGAATCCCAACCTCTCCAAGAATATAGAAGTCCAGCCACTTCCTGTTGTTCAATCTTCCCTCTGGGCCTGATGGGGAAAGACCCCACCTTCACTCCCTGCGATAACTGTTTCCATTTCTGGACCACTGGCTTCTGGCAGACTTTCCTCAGGCTTCTTGCTTCCCACCTCGTCGATGGACAGACAGCGGGGAAGATCTTGCAACAGCATTTGTCATCCTGAGAAGAAGCTTAGCTCACGTCTGTAACTTGGCAGCAGAATCATTGTTTGCTCAGTCAGCACAACCGACCTGCCTGCCGCGTGGGCACCTACGTACTCTAAAGAACTGAGCATGCTCCCATGCTGAAGCATGGCGCATGAAGCAGGGGGTTCTGGGGGGTCTCCCTTGCTCTTCATCTGAAGTACGACCACTGGAGTGGATAGAGAAAATCGGGCACCACACAGGGGTGGCTTCAGAGGTGGTGTGGTGAACAAGGACTTCAGCAGACCAAGTGCTATGCTAGACAAACACATATTTCTAGAGTCATGGCTGGAGTCCAGACGTAGCTCTGTCACTTACTCACTTGTAAAATAGGGACAACACAATCTAACTCACAGGATGGATGATAAGTGGGTCCAGGAAGGTTTCTTTTTTTTTTGGTTTTTTGACCTAGGGTCTCACTCTAGCCCAGGCTGACCTGGAACTCACTTTGATCCTCATACCTCTGCCTCCCAAGTGCTGAGATTAAAGGTGTGTGCCGCCTCACCCAGCTCAAGTGCTGTTTTTTTAATAGCAGTAATTTTATTAGGAAAATGAAGATGGCTATTGTATCTTAAACAGTTAGGATACAGGATCTTAACATTTCTGTCTTCATGTCCTGGAAGACTTCTGCCTCCTGCAAAGGAAAGGTTTGAGTTATGACTGGATGTGAAAGCACAAATGTATATAATACTCAACCTCTGAGGTTTTAAGGGACTTCTAACGACGTAACTCCAAAGGCCTGCTTCCAAGTACCCTTCTGTTCATCTTAGTAAATGCTATTTGGGAATACCACTCATTTGTTTTTAAGTTAGGAGGTAACTGAAGGACAAGTCCGCTCTCCACATAGGACTCAGAGCTGAACTGATGCAGCCCAGTGAGGAACAGCCCCGCTCTGCTCAAAGGGGTGGGGCTGGGCTGGAAGACGGGGCAGCGGGTAAAATGCTTGCCACACAAGGGTGAGGGCCTGAGTTCAGATCCCCAGAATACCCGTGAAGCTGGATGCTGCCGCATGCATTGGGATAGCAGCATCTATAGCAAGAAGAGAGGCAGAGACAGTGGAAGCCCTGGAAAATCGCAGGCCAGCTAAGCCAGGAGTACGCAGTGGTAAACAACAAAAGGCTGCTCAGATGAGACCAAAGGCAGGACTGACACTGAAAATTGTCCTCTGACATGTAAATACCTGCACACACACACACACACACACATTTATAAAAAGAGGCTGGGGATGGAGACATGGCTTAGTAGTTAAGGCACTTGCCTACAAATCCAAAGGACTCAGGTTCAATTCTCCAGGACCTATGTAAGCCAGATGCATAAGATAGCACATGCATCTGGAGTTCATTTGCAGTAGCTGATTGTCCTGGTGTGCCCATTCTCTCTCTCTCTCTCTCTCTCTCTCTCTCTCTCTCTCATAAACAAATAAATAAAATATTTTAAATTTTAAAAAAAGAGGCTGGGCTGGAGAGATGGTTTAGCGGTTAAGCGCTTGCCTATAAAGCATAAGGACCCCAGTTCAAGGCTCAATTCTCCAGGACTCACGTAAGCCAGATGCACAAGGTGGCACATGCATCTGGACTTCGTTTGCAGTGGCTGGTGGCCATGGCACTCCCATTCTCTCTCTCTCTCTCTCTCTCTCTCTCTCTCTCTCTCTCTACCTGCCTATTTCTGTATCTCTCTCTCTCAAATAAACAAATAAATAAAATTTTTTTAAAAAAAGAGGCTGGCTTCTCTAGGAGGTGCATATGACAAAGGAAGAAAGCCACTCTGTGCGGAGGGGGAGGGCAGTGTTCCACATGGACAAAGGACAAGGAACGTACAGAAATTGGCACATCCAACACCAGGAGGTGAAGCACACTGTACAGTTAGCTTAAGGGAATGAGAATGATGACTTGTAGAAGGGATGGGGGGCCTCACTGGTACCACAGGGTCCTAGCAGGAGCTAGACAGGCTGAAACAAGGACCGGAACTGCCCTACAGTGGAAGAGCAGACGAGCCTGCTCCAGAACTAACAGGGCACACATAACTCCTGGGGGCATAAGGGTTGGGTCCGAATATGAGGTTGGGTGGGGTGATGGTTCAGTGGTTAAAGGTGTTGCTTGCTTGCTTACAAAGTCTGATGACACAGGGTTTGATTCCCCAGTACCCGTATAAAGCCAGATGCACAGAATATAAGAGGATGCCAGGAAAGAGGAGGCAGCAGAAGCTGGCCTAATTCAGCAGATATCCAGTTGTTCAGCCATAGGGATATTTAAAGGTTTGAAATATTTCCCTCCAAAAATATTCCCAGTGATCTTCGGGGTGGGGAAGTCTCAAATGTTTACTGTGACCTATGCAAACGGTGCTTCTAGGCCAACTTCACGCTGCTCTTCCCATGGCCCCCGGTGCTTTGGCAGGACTGGTCTCCCATAAACTTTCCAAACATGCATGGCACTTCACTCTCTTCCTTCAGGTCCAAAGTGCCTTCTCAGAAAGGTCCTTCCAAACACCCCTTATCTAAAGCAGACCTTTGGAAGCACAGTTAAGTCCCGGGATCGTATCCATCCATGTCCCTCTGCCACCTTCCCAATGGAGCAGGAGGCGCTGTCTGCCCCCTCCACCCCAGTCTCCATGGCCCTGCATCCTGCTGGATGAGAAGTTTTCTCAGAAGCTAAGAGAGAAAGAGTGGGCTCTTCCAGGTAGATGGAGTGATGCACGAGAGGCAGGGAGGCATGTAAGGGCAGGATGTAGTTGGCTGACGTCAAAATGGTTGATGAGATTAGATAGGAGCGTCCAGATGCTCAAGATGAGCCAAAACCTTCCACAGAATTCCAGAAGCAAGAGGTGGGAAATTCAGGAACAAGAGCCTGGGAATCACATCAGTCACCAGTGAGTAACCAGTTGTTAAAGTGGCTGCAAATGGAAACACACAGAGTTCTTTAAAGCGCAATCTCACCTACCAACAGACAGAGTTCTTGATGAGTGGTGGCTAGCCCACTGGAGGCCCTGTGCCATGGTGAAAGTTGGTGGGGAGGAGCTGGAGGGGTGCCAACCCCCAAGGGTCCGTATGTCCCCTTACAATAAAAGGGCCTTAAAAGAAGAGTGTGGGCTCTCTGCCCAGTGATGAGTTTGTGCTTGGCAAACACTCAGCTGGGTGGACCCATGGGAGCTCAATTAAAGGGGAGTATGAGTCAAAGGTGTACCGTCGTCACAAACCAGGAGCTGGGCCAATGAGACTGGGGGACCTGGTCTAGAGCTCGGTTCTAGACCTGCTGGGTCTGAGGTAAGGGCAGGACACTTGGGTAAGAATGGGTTCCTGACAAGCCCTGTCAGACTGTGAGACATCATGTGTCAGTATGTCACAGGTGTAAGAAAGGCCCCCACCCGACTCTGTGAACACAGGCAGTCTTTCTAAATCAGGAAGTCACAAGTGCTTCCCTGATTGCTAACAGCCACTTTCTTCTGTCGGAACTGCCTAGATTACAGTTCCCATCAGCAAAAGAACACCTGATGGGGGAACTTGGGTTCAAACAAATTAAAGATCCTGCTTCTTCTCTTCTCACACACTTCTGACATCAAATGTGTAGGATTTTTCTACAATCAACTGTGTGTGGGGGGCGGGGGTGGCTCTAAAGAGGGACAGTAACCAGCCAAGGAAGAAGGGCAGGTGCAAAGAAGGTTGCATCCAGCAACCTCAGAAAGGCAAGGCCCGGTCAATTCCCCGTAATTGAAAGGCCGCCCATACACTGCAGCTGCTCCTAAATGGTTCTTTTGAGAATTACCTTTTAGCTGGGCATGGTAGCGCACACCTTTAATCCTAGCACTCGGGAGGCAGAGGTAGGAGGATCACCATGAGTTCAAGGCCACCCTGAGAACACATAGTGAATTCCAGGTCAGCCTGGGCTAGAGAAAGACCCTAAGTCAAAAAATCAAAACAAAACAAAAAAAACACTTTTTTGCAATCCCAAAGCTTGGGAGATGTCTATGAAAAAGAATGTAAGAGAAAAAATTTAAATAAATAAATAAAAACAAAAATAAAAGAATATTAGGGGTTACCTCTATTGGATAGGAAGAGCCAGGAGTCATTCGAGCATCACAGAGGAAAAAAAAAAAAAAAAAAGCAAAAAAATTCATTGCAGGGCCTAAATTCTCAATTTTCACATCTTTGAATGCCCAAGAACACTGGTTGTACAGCCTAACACCTGGACACTGCCATATCATGGCTGTGGTTCGTGTGTATGTATGTGTTGTGTGGATGCACACATTTGTGTGTGCAGATACATGTGCACATGTATGCGCACATGAGTGGAGAAGAACACGGGCTGGTGCTATGTGTTCTTCATTCAATCCCCCTTACTTAGTGAGACCAGGTCTCTCACTAAACCGGAAGCTCACTGACTCAGCTAGACTAGCTACCAGCAAGCCCCAGGGATGCTCCCGTCTCCACCTCCCCAATGCCAGGATCAGGTACGCCCAGCTCTGTACACAGGTGGTGGGGATTTGAACTCAGGTCCTTCTGCTTTTAGAGCAAGCCCTTCCAAATGAGCCATCTCCTCAGCCCCACGGCTGTGGGTCTTCACACAACTCAACATGCTTAACTCTCCCAGCGTTCCATTGCGTCGCCTTAGCATCAGTATGAAATGAATCTTACTGCTCTAGACTGAAATAAAAAAGGGAGACTTCAAGTAAATATAGCAGACTGAACCCAAAACAGGCAATTTAGCTACCCACTAAATAACAATAGAAGAATTTACTTTGAAAAACATATCCCACAAGGACACAGGGAATGTGACTGGAGACAAAGGACATGCCAGAGTGCCCACTATGCAATGAGCATCCGCGGTCAGCCAGCCCTCAAGCTTTGGGAGAGATTTCTTCAGTAATACGAAAATGACAGAACTTGCCAGAGGCATGTGAACATCCTGTGAGATTTATATGATTGGTGAAGAACTTGTTTAATGCAATGATACAATAGAAAACCAAGCAAATAACAAAGGAACTCACAGAAACCAAAAAATGTCCAAATAAGCTCACTCCTTACAATGAAATGTCACCCACGGATTCCACTGAAGTGGCACTGGTGGAATGGAAATGGAGGATGGAAAAGTCCTGTGGGTTACAGGGATAAGCACACTCCTTACAATGAAATGTCACACACGGATTCCACTGAAATGGCACTGGTGGAATGGAAATGGAGGATGGAAAAGTCCTGTGGGTTACAGGGATAAGCACACTCCTTACAATGAAACGTCACCCACGGATTCCACTGAAGTGGCACTGGTGGAATGGAAATGGAGGATGGAAAAGTCCTGTGGGTTATAGGGCAATACTGGAAACGGAGCCAAACACTCATCTTCTAGATTTCCAGAGAGTACATAAGTCACTAGATAATTACGACCAAAAGTAAATAAAAATAAGTTAAAATAGCAGAACATGCTATATTTTAGAGATATAAAATAAATACTAAAAGAATTTAAGTGGTTGAATCTGAGGGAAAACGATGGGGTGTGTAGGTCTAGAGATGGCTGTTATGACAAATTATGTTCTATCACTTGACTATTTAAATTGTGCGGTGAGGGACTGGGAAGATGGCTCAGCAGTTAAAGGCGCTTACTTGCAAAGATTGTCAGTTTGGGTTCCATTCCCTAGCCAGCCATGTAAACCAGATTCTAAAGTGGAACAAAAGCTGGGCACGGTAGTGCACGCCTTTAATCTCAACACTGGGGAGGCAGAGGTAGGAGGATCACTGTGAGTTCAAGGCCAGCCTGAGACAATAGAGTAAATTCCAGGTCAGCCTGAACTAGAGTGAGACACTACCTCAAAAAAATGAAAATAGCCGGGCGTGGTGGCGCACGCCTTTAATCCCAGCACTTGGGAGGCAGAGGCAGGAGGATCGCTGTGAGTTCAAGGCCACCCTGAGACTACATAGTGAATTCCAGGTCAGCCTGAGCTAAAGTGAGACCCTACCTCGAAAAACCAAAAAAAAAAAAAAAAGAAAGAAAGAAAGAAAGAAAAGAAAAGAAAAGAAAAGAAAAGAAAAGAAAAGAAAAAATAAAGTGGAACAAGTGTCTGGCATGTGGTTTCAGCAGTAAGAAGCTCCTGGCACACATGCACACAAATAAATAAACTTTTAAAAAATTTTAGCAAAGCACTCAGGAGATTGAGGTAAAATGATTGCCTTAAGCTGCCGAAGACTAGCTTGGGATACAGGAGTAAATTCCTGATCAGCCTGGGCTAGACTAAGACCCTGCCTGGAAGGAAGGAAAGGGAGGGAGGGAGGAATTAAACTGTGTGCTATATTTGAGTAGTAAGCAATTGAATCTTGGACACTGTATGGTAGAACACTTGTCTAGCATGTTCAAAGCCCTGGGTTTGATCTTCAGCAATGGAAGAAAAAATTCAAAATATTAAGAGAGATTATGTGGTTTGGCTGGTACAGTGCCAACATTTAGCTGCTGTGTGTTCCATTTTCTTCTTTCTGGTGGGCAGATATCTAAGCTATGTGACTATGGATTTATCCAACTTTATCTCACTTAATACCCACACACCAGTTAGGAATCATTCTCCCTCCATTACAAATAAGAAAACACACTAGGTAACTTGCCTAAGAATGAACATGCTCCCTCCCCTGTCCTAGAGGGGAACCCACTGAGGGGTTTTGAGCACTTAGGCCAAGATCTGGCTTACTTTCTAAAAGGATTACCCTGGCTGTTGCTTGTAAAATAGACAGCAAGAATGCAGCTGGGAGCACAGGAAAACCAGACAAGACACGAAGGTATCTTGGGCAAGACCCATCATTGTGTCTATCTTAATCCCTGACCCATGCTGAGGCAAAGCCAGTAAGATTCACTAATACACTAGACACAGGCCTGAGAGGGAAGCTGAGCATGAAGGCAAGGTTCCTACCCTGAATCCCTAGAACAAGAACAACGGAGTGGGGCTCTAGGAAGTGCTATCAGGAAACTGGCTTTGACAAGTCCAGTGGAGGATTTGAAAGGACACCTGGGGAGGCATGCTGAACAGCCATCTGGGACTGTGAGTCTGGTGTTCAGAGGGAAGTCTGTGCTGGTGATAGCCAAGTTGGTAACAGGAATTTCCCGTCTGCATAAAGATGGCATTTAAAGCAATTGAATGAAATGCCTTTTAAGAACCATTGAGGGAAAAGTGAAAAGTGCCTAGAATGCTGTGGCATACTCCAACACAGAATCACCAGAGAGAAGGTGGTGACCCACGAGCCAGTGCAGAGTCAAAGCTGGGAGAGGGAGAAGGAGAGGAGGACCAGAGCCAAATGAAAGGACCAGATAGAAGACACAGCCAGGTGTGCCGCATGCTGCTGAGTAAGGCCAGACAGCATCTTCTCACAGGTCTGTCCAGCGGTGATCTCACCTGCTTCTGCAGCCTCACCTGACCTTGCATCACCTCAGCCCTGAGGATTATAACAGCTGCCTAACTGGTGACATCCCCCCCACCCCTGCCAGCAAGCCTGGCCACTCATTCTGCACTGAAGACTCACTCGTCTCAGCAGTCCCCAGACGGAGCCCCCTGCACAGCTCATCCAGCAGAGATACTTCCCTGGGGTGGACCCTGTACTCACTTTGCTCAGAATGTCTCAGGAATGAACCACCAGACACAGGCTAGAGAACTCACGGCCTTTCACCAGATCAACTCAACTTGAATTTCCATCACATCCCCTGACAACCTCCTGCCTCATCTAACCAAATGCCTCTTCAGCAGTAGCCTATTCCCACGTGTCCAACATCTGGCTGTTCCAGATGTTTCCCACTTTTATGACCATGCCAGCAGCTTTTCCTGTTAAATAAACTCTCATCGTCTTATCAAGCCAATAATCCAATGATACAAAGCTCCATCCTGCCCACCTACATGAGAGTCCCATACTGCTTTCATCCTGCAGAGGAGGGGTGATAGAAGCTGCGCGCCCAGCCTCCTCCCCTTACCTCTACCATCGGTCTGAGCTGCTGGAGCGTCCCCAAGTCTATAATACTTGCAGAAATGTTTATAGACTTGTTGATTGAAAGAAGCCAACTCAGGGGCTGGGGAGATGGCTCAGTGGCTGAAGGTACTTCTTGCAAAGCCTGCTGATCCAGATTCAATCGCCCAGCTACCCACATAAAGCTGGCTACAAGGAGTGGTGCAAGCATCTGACAATTAGTATGCAGTGGCAAGTACACATTACACACATACATGTTGTAGACAGCTCCGCGTTGCTGGCATGAACACCCGAACCAGACAGCCTACAGGAGGAAGGGTTTATTTCAGCTAACAAATCCAAGGGGAAGTTCCATCAATGGCAGAAGCAGCTGGCTCCCATTCATAAATCCAAGCAGAGACAGCAAACAGCACCACAAGCAAGCAGAAATAGGCAGCAAAACAGCAGGACCCAGCAGAGCACAGAACTCTCTGCAGACCTTTGACCTGGAATCAGATCCTCCCCCAAATACACCTTTGGGCTGGACCCCAGGATCCACCCCCAGTGACATCTCCTCCAGCCCGATGCCTGCAATTCCAAGTTTTTTTTTTTTTTTAATGTGAGAGAGAAAGAGAGAGAATTGGTGCACCAGGGCTTTAAGCCACTATAATTGAACTCCAGATGCATATGTCGCCTTGTGTGCATGTACAATCTTGCGTGCTTGCATCACCTTGTGTGTCTGGCTTACATAGGACCTAGAGAGTCAAACATGGGTCCTTAGGCTTCACAGGCAAGCACTTTAACCGCTAAGCATTTCTTCAGCCCTGGAAACCCAAGTTTTAATAAACACCTGAGTCTATAGGGGGAAGGGGGACATACATTCAAACCACCACACACACACACACACACACACACATACACACACATATACATATGCAAATAAAGAACAGAATTAATAAAACAATTAAAATAAACCAACTCATTGGAAACTAAGCCTAGGAGAAAGAGAGAGGGAGGGAGAGGGAGGGAGAGATAGTAGGGGCTAGTGTCCCCCTCTGCCCACACCACACCTGGCACCCATCTCCTTCCCCACATCCTCACACTGGATGGCCCCAAGCAATCATTTCCCCAAACGCTCTTCATCCTATATCAGTAATACCTTCACTGTCACCAACCTAGAAATCTGGAGGGTCTTCCCTTCCCTCACCCAAATCTTATGACCAGGTATGGTAAAGTCTCCCTCATCCCGCTCAGCTGTTGGCCCTCATTGGCACCACCTTCAGAATGACTGCACTGCCTTCCTAACTTGTCTTCTGGCCTCCAACCTATTTGTACGAGACTGGCGCTACCTACTACACTAATAGAGCTCTTCTCCAACCGATTTTCTAAAAACCTTTTGCTCTAAAAAGATAAGGTATGGCATTGGGATCCATCACCCAAAGATTCGGGAACATTCCCAGACCCATAGAATACTTCTCCAGTAATCTCTATAGCATGTGGATGGCCAAGGTGACTGCAAGTTAAAACAGCTCCAGCAATGCTGGTAGATAAGGTTACAAAAACGGCTGGTACTATAATCCCAGGGCTGACAGGGGTGGAGAGCACAGAATCACTGAGGCTTGATGGACAGCCAGTCTAACTGAACAACAGCAGTTACAGGTTAGCGAGAGACCGTCTGGGGAAATAAGAAAGAAGAGTGATAGAGACAAGGTGACGCAAGCACGCAAGGTCGCACATGCACACGAGGTGGCATATGCATCTGGAGTGCAACTAGAGTGGCTGGAAGCCCTGGTGCACCAATTCTCTCTCTCTATCTCTCACATTTAGAAAAAAAACAACTTGGAATTGCAGGCATCAGGTTGGAGGAGGTGTCACTGGTAGGTGGATCCTGGGGTCCAGCCCGAAGGTGTGTTTGGGGAAGGATCTGATTCCAGGTCAAAGGTCTGCAGAGAGTTCTGTGCTCTGCTGGGTCCTTGCTGTTTTGCTGCCCATTCATGCTTGTTGTGCTGTTTGCTGTCTCTATCTGTCCCTGTCCTCCTCTGGCTTGTACACCTGTGTGCACGGAGCATGTACAACTGCAACATACATGCACATACCACATGCACACATCACACATAGTATATACATATTCACAAAAGTAAAACTTGGTGTAGTTAATGGCAATGTAAGAATCTGATGCCCCAAACAGATCATTTAAAAAAAAAAAAAAAAAGAGGGCTGCAGAGATGGCTTAGTGGTTAAGGTGCCTGCCTCCTAAGCCTAAGAATGCTGGTTCCAATCTCCAGCGGTTCCAATCTCCAGGTCCCACGTTTAGCCAGATGCAAAGTGAGGCAAGGGTGCAATGCCGCACTCGACCACAAGGGGGCGCACGCATCTGGATTTCGTTCACAGCAACTGAGAGGCTGCTGGCATGCCCATCTCTGTCTTCCTCTCCCTCTCTCTTTGTGTCTCTCTCCAAAAAAATAATTTTTAAAAAAAGTTTTAAAAAAAGATATTAAAAGGACCTCATGACTCATGTCACCTGGAGAAAGAATCATTAACCATCTAGTCACTTGTGCCTTTGGGAGAACGGACTAGAACATCCACAGTCCAAGAAGTCACCAGGACCCGTCTGCTGTCTTTGTAATCATACTGAGCAACTGCCTTTACTCAACCCAGGACAGTGGAGAGGGGCATTCCCAAGAGATTGACAATTTCATTCTGATCTTCTGATTCCTGCTGACATCTCCTCAGAGTGGATACAGACCTACCCAACTGGACCAAAAAAAAAAAAAAAAAAAGTAAAAACTCAAAAGATTATTCTCAAATATAAAACCTGGGGGCTGGAGAGATGGCTTAGCGGATAAAAGGCCCTTGCTTTCAAAGCCTGAAGGCCTGGATTCGATTCCCCAGTACCCACATAAAAGCTAGATGCACAAAATAGCGCATGGATCTGGAATTCTTTTGCAGTGGCTAGAGGCACTGGCACATCCATTTTCTTTCTCTTTTTCTCCTTGCAAATAAATTATTATTATTATTATTATTATTATTATTATTATTTTTGTTTTTTTTTTTTTGTTTTTTGAGGGAGAGTCTCACTCTAGCTCAGGCTGTCTAAGAATTCACTATGTAATCTTAGGGTGGCCTTGAACTCATGGCAATCCTCTGCCTCCCGAGTACTGGGATTAAAGGCATGCACCACCACGCTCAGGTCTAAAAAAATAATTTTTAAAAACTGTTCTTTTAAGTTTTTGACAGTCTTAGTATGTTTTCTTTTACTTTCTTCTTCCTTTGCATCATGACTCTATGACACCTTATGAAAAAAAGTTATTGAGCTTTTAGTCATAAACCTAAGATTAAACATTAACAATCTGTCTTATGCTTTACTGTTTATGCAGTGTGACATTTCAAATGGCATCTTGTCACCCAAGTGTCCATCAAATGATAAGATCTACAAGCTCATGCCACCCATCATCACTTAGATCAGACACAACTCAAGACACTTTTGATTCTTAATAGGCAGGGTCTACAACCCTATTCAGCTCGGAGAAGCTTCAGAAAATAAATCTTTAATCATTATTAACCCTTAAGATCAAAGACTTAGAGGGGGAAATTGTGGCAAGATAGAAAGACAGGAAATTTAAGGGACTTGCAAAAGAAGCCACCACACCTTTCACTCTGGAATCTGGCTGGGAGTCAGAAACTTCAGCACAATGATAAAGCCAAAATTTCCTATAGAAATGGTGTCTGTCCTCCAAAAGACATCTCAAAGAAGGATGTTAAAAACAGGAGGTTGGAAAGTTTGCTCAGTGGTTAAGAGCGCTTCCTGCACAAGCACGAGGGCTGGAGTGAGTCTGAAACCTCTCAGTTGGATCCTCTAGGATCCACATAAATAGCTGAAAATGGCCATGAACGTTGGTAACCCTCGTCCTGTGGGGAGCAGACTGGAGAGTCACTGGAGCTTGTGCAAACAGCAAGCTGCAGATTCAGTGGACAGCCATGGAGAGGGACACCCAATGCTCTCCTCTGGCCTATGGCCCTCATGGAACACTGGATCTGCTGACACCTGTGCATCCACCAGACACACACACACACACATACCCTATCACACCTACAACACACATGTGCACACACATGTGCGCACGTACACACATTATGCTTATATGGGTCCAGAATGTTCGTGGCCTTGAGTTTAACCATCTTCACACTCCTCTCTCTTCTCTAAAGCTAAGCAATGCATCTCATCAAACCACATTACAATTTCATTTATAAAAGGAGACCGTCAAGAAAAATAAGTGAACTAGCTCATACACTTTTTACTTAGTTTCTAAACTCTATTTTTAAAGTGTAGTCCCTATAATCTCAAAGCACATACTAGCTGTTATCTGTGCTTAATAAACTTGGTAACTCTACTACATTCTGAGTCACCCTGAAAATTCTTTTCTGTTGCATAGTCAAGGATCAGGCTTTACTTGAGTGGAGGCACTAAAGTGTAATATAACGGGGGGGGGGACTCTATCTTCAGGCTCCTGGGTAGCTGGACTGGGCTCTTGTCTCCCCACTGCCAGGTCTTCTCTTCTCTGACCTTCACCTGGTGGGTTACCAGGTCTAGAAAAGTCGCCTTCCTCACTGGCCCTCAAAGCTATCCCCTCGTCACGTCACTACCTGCATAATGACTTCACTGTCTTCCTGATTCCTGGGCCACCCCCAACACCATTTCCGCCTCCCATCCCAACCCTCCCCATAACTGCCAGGAGGATGAGTCTACCCAAAAATTTCTCTCTCTCTCTCTCTCTTTTTTTTTTAGTACGTGTACTGGCTACAGGTGTGCGTGGCCATGCCCAGCTCTTTACATGGTTGCTGGGGAACTGAACTTAGGTAAACCAGGCCCTCGTGCTTGTGTGGCATGTGCTATTATCCACTGAGTCTTCTTCCAAACCCTACCTAACCAATTTAATCAAGGTTCCCTATGGTTTCCTAATGCTTCACAGCTTCCTCTCCCACATAAGAAGACAAACACCCGGGGGTGGTGGAAAGCACGCTGTGTGGTCAGATGACATTTGTTCCCACCTTTTCCCCTTTACCAGCTATTGCCTTTGACAAGTCCCATCAAAGCCTCACCTTTCCTACTTAGAAGGGGAGAAAAGACATCCACATTGTGGGATCTTAGAGCTTCACACCTATGCAGAAGTTCACAGCCACAGCAATAATCATTTTCCTCACCGCACGTGGCTCCTGCGTGGGCATCAACCGACCTACTATGACCAGCCTAGCCCTGCCCTTGGGGCTCTCTCATCACGCACCAGTTCCCTCAAGACCCTCATTGCCCCTGCTCAACACCTCTCTTCTCTCAAGGTCCCATTCCAACATCTTCCTCAGCAGAGCCCTTCTCTCCCCACTCAGATGAAAGTGACCACGCGACCGAGTCCCCCTCCTCACCCTCCCACAGGCCTCTGCAGGGTATTGACTACGCGACCGACCGTGGATTCCTTGGTCTCAAGGGCAGGGCCACATCTCTAACCCTGGAGCTCAGCGTACGTGTGCGCTCGAGGAACTGACAGAACCCAGCAGGTGCCTGAGGGAGGCATCTTGAGACTGGCCAGAGAAAAATGTCTTCCACCCATGGGGCCTGTGAAAAAAGCCATCTGCTTCAAAGCCATAATGGTAAAGCAGACAGGACGTGCCCATTACACAAGGAAAAGATGCAAGGAGGACAGGGACATAGGATTCCCATGGGTGGCAGGCCAAGTTATCTCAGCCTTGTGCCAGGAGCCTCAGCATGGGCCTGGGACGCGGAGGCCGAGCCAGTCCTTGCAAAGCCCTGAGGTCACGTTCTGCAGGCTAAAGCCTGACTAGGAAGAGCCGTAGAACTCACCTGGCCTGAGAAAACATCCCTCCACACTCAGAGCAACACCAGGCCCACAGACACCGACTCTGTGTCATGACCCAAGGACATGGTCACAGGCATGACCTTCCCTTCAGGACAAGCACCAGACACTGCAAAGCACTGTACTGGAGGAGTCAACGCAGGACAGAGGGACCAGCTGGGAAAGCTGCTATCACAGTTGCTAATGCCTTCGGTGGATATCTGAATCCAGTGAGAGGGAAGAGGCGGGGCTGTGATGCCTTTTGTCAGTGAATAGCAACAGCTTGAATAGTCATGGAAAAGCTGAGCAGGAGAAAAGAGAATGTCTCTGAAGGTGAACGAGCTTGCTTTTCTTGTCCCCACCTAATCACATATCAGTAACTCCTAATGCCATGCATTGTTTGAGGCTTTATGTGTCAAAAGTGTTTTTCACAAACATGACTTGGAGTTCCCGCCTAAACAGCCTGTCAGGCTATTAATCAGTTAACGAAGCCAAGGGGGCCAGGTGGGGTGGGGGGCGTGTCAGAAATACTACAAGGGTCCCAAGCCCAGGTGTGTGGGATGACAGCAGTGTCTGATGCAGTATTTCTAACTCTGCATCTTTCTGCCCCCCCCCAACACACCGCCCCCGTCCTTATGGAAGGTAGCAAGCAGTATGCACAGGGCATTCATTCTCAGCCACTCCCTGCAGGGCCAGTTCCAAGAGATCCCTAAGAAACTTTGTACTGCAGTCCAGCTCCAGGGAGCATGCTGGGAGGATTCCTTTTGCTTCATGAACCTTCCATTTAAAAGCCAGCCCAGCTCCCATCACATGTTCCTGCCACCCCACCAGCAGCCTTGGCACAGCCCAACCCAGATGCTTTCCATTTAAGCACTTAACCCAAACAAACACTCAAGCCATTCTCACCAAACCACAGCCCTTTAGCAAGGCTCCATGATCCAGAATAGCTTTCCCAATACCATGTAACAGCAGCAGGACAGTCAAAACTCAATGTCCTCCTCCTGTCCTGGATGCAAAGACTATCCCAGGGCACTGAGACCTCAAGTGCCACGAAGCCAGACTTCCAGTCTCACTGTCCCACAGTCTGGAACAGGGGCAACAAGCTGCCTAGGAGAAGCACCACCCCAAATGCATGAGCATGAGACGCTGTGGGGAGCTGAGCAGAGACCACAAGGAGGAGAGGAGTGCAGGGTCTGGCCAGAAAACCAGTGACTGGCATGGCACATCTAACCTCTGGTTGGAGGAGCACTAAGAAGCTGATGGTGTTGCCCCTTTGTATGTAGGGTTGCTTAATGTTTTCAAATGCCTTCTTCACCTTCCTCTGACTGTTCACACCTAGTGGATATTCTGCCCCGCTTCCCAGCCAGTCCTTTCCAATCCAAGAGCTAATTGTGGCAGAAGCCACAACAATCCCAGTAACCAAGGCTATAGCCATTAATCCTGTGCCTTCCCATGAGTGGTGTGGATACAAAATAAAATAAAATAAAATAAAATAAAACCAGCTCTCTGGAGTCTAAGAAGACGGTTCAGTCGTTAGAGGCCACTTTGATTGCAAAGCCTGCCAACTCGGGTTCAATTCCCCAGCCACTCATGGAAGCCAGATGGAAAAAGTGGCTCAAGTGTTTGTTTGCAGCAGCAAGAGGCCCTGTCATGCCCATACACATAAACATACACATGAAAACAAACAAAATAAAATTTAAAAGCACAGCGCTCATCGCAAAGGGAATAAGACAGTTCATTCTGGAGCTGAATGTGAGTGTCATAACATAGAAACCCAGATTCAAGCTGTCCCAAATAAAGTCATAAGTGACTTCGAATACACTGAAGGAAACATCAGCAAACAGGTTACAGCAAAATGAGGAAATCGCTTCTACAAGCTCCCAGAGCTATCTGATGACATCCTTAGCTTTCAGGTTGGTAGAAGCCAGAGGGCCTGTTTGTGCATTCCAAAACGTTTTCCTTAACAGTTAAAGGATGTTTCGTCACATACAGAAGTAGGCGACAAAGGTCTATTAAAGGAACTAAGATGGCCCAAGATAATTTGGTCATGGACCTGCAACATTCCAACCTCTCTACAATCACTGAAATTCTAGTCAATCAGAACACAGATATGGCTCATTTCCAGGAACTTTAGTTCACAGGGGCTTGGGCAGACCTCAGGCCAGACTTCATAGCCACTCCACCGAGGAGAAGGGAATCTGGGTGGCAGTGGGAAGCAAGGCAGGGATGTGTGCCCCTGGAAAGGGTAGGATGGAGAGACAGTCTCCAGGCAGCAGAGGGTCATAACCCCATCATTCTACTCTGTCATGTTATAAGATAAACTAATCTCGTGGAAGTGGGATCAACTGAAGCCCCTTGAGAGCCTCAGAAAGAGTGGGTCTGATTAGTAATGTACATGAGGGCTGAGATGGGAAAAAGGACCAGGACACAGTTAATGACTCTTTAAAGCTGGCTGCATGTCTCCAACCTCAAGTCGGCCCACAGTGCATCACAATGACATGGTAAATTACTTCCTGTCTGGGCAATTTCCACCTGCCTGTAAACACTGCCTTCTGGAAGTTCACAGCACGTTTCCCTGCCTCCTGGGAGTGAAAACACTTTGTCTTCATTATCTCATTAGTGAGGGATATATTATAATTACCAGCTCCATCTTACAAAGAGGTTGCTCCGTGGCCAGGGATCAGGGAAAGAATGACAGGAGGTAAAGCTGGGGCCAGCCAGAGCCCATCCCCACCTCTTCTCACCCCCTTGAACTTGGCCTGTATGCACCAGGCAATAACATCACTAAAACATCACCTAGAAGCCATCTCCGTTTCCCAGGAAGTGTGGAAGGGAGCAAGAGCAGAGGGAAGGTCCTGCTTGGGGGAGCCGGCGAGGTTCTCTGGATTTCCTCTCGTGTATCAGCTATAGTAGCCCATCCTTACGGCTCGACCCCTCAGGTCTCCATCGACACCCTTCCCCACATTTCTCTTTGACAGTCCCTTTCCTCCACCCTTTATTTTATAGCATATGGAGGCCTCTACCAGGTCTGCCTCTGTCCACCTACCTACCTGCCAGCTCACACCCAGCCTGCTCCTCGGTATATCGTGTTCCTCTTCTCTGGCCACACTCACCCTCCCTGAGAAACAGGTTCAAATATCCTTTGGTTTCCACACATGGGAGCATTCAGATCTTTTTAAACTTTTTATTTTTTATTTTTTTTTATTATTTTTTTGGAGAGAGACACAGAGAGAGAGAGAGAGAGAGAGAGAGAGAGGAAGACAGAGATGGGCGTGCCAGCAGTGTCTCAGCTGCTGCGAACGAAATCCAGATGTGTGCGCCCCCTTGTGGTTAAGTGCGGCATTGCACCCTTGCGTCTCTGCATCTGGCTAAACGTGGGACCTGGAGGTTGGAACCGCTGGAGATTGGAACCAGTGTTCTTGGGCTTAGGAGGCAGGCGCCTTAACCCCTAAGCCATCTCTCCAGCCCACATTCAGATCTTTTATTTTGAGTTTTCTTCTGTCAGACTCCACTCCACAAACTACCATACATCTTTCCTTTTTATTTATTTTATTTTAGGTATGTGTGTGTCTTTGGAGGTGTGTGTGTGTAAAAGGCACCTCTAGTGTCTTTACTCAGGAACACTGTCCACCTTTTCTTTTGAGTCTCTCATTGGCTTGGAGCTCACCATTCGGCTAGACTATCTGGCCAGCAAACCCCAGGGATCCCCCGGGCTCCACCTCTCCAGTGCTGTGATGACAAGCAATGCACTCACTGGCTGCCATGCCCGGCCTTTTCGCATGGTTCTGGGATCAAGTACAGGTCTTTATATTGCAAAGCAAGCGCTTGAATGACGGAGCTATCTCCCCAGCCTGCACGCGTCTTTCTTTGGTGGGACAAAGAAGTCTCAGCTTCTACTTTCTTTACTTCCAAACTCCCTTCCACCCTGTGGGAAAGCTGGCCACCCCTTTTTGCCTCATTAATCATCACTGGGGTCCAGCCTCTCAGTTATGCTCCCGAACTCGACTCAACATCTCTCTCCTCTTCTTCTTCCTCTCGCCTCACACAAACATGCCAAGAAGGTGGTCGGGACAGAAAGGCATTTGTGTTATGGTCAGTGGATAATGCCTGCCAAAGTGGATTAGTCCGCTGGTGCCTGGCGTGTAGACAAGCCTTGTCAGGTCAGTCAGTGTGAATCATGCCCTCAGCAACATGGACATTCCAATGGACAGTGCAAAGCCATCTCTGCAGAAGTGCCTCTTGCCGTCCTTTTCCTTCTGCACACTTGCCCCATGACAGATGAACCCCTGCTCCACTGACAGGTCTCTGCTGGCTGGCTGGGTCCTCAAGCATAGAGCACACACCCTTCAGGGCTGGGGAGATGGCTCAGCCCAGCATCGCGCTCGCTCGCCTAGCATGCATGAAAAGCCTCTCCCGATCCCAAGATACTCCCCGTGGCCCTTCGCCCTGACTCACTGTTGTCTTTCTCCTTGGCTTCCTAGCCTGTCTTCTCACCTTCCATTCTCTCACGCCCAGCGAAGCAGATTCACACTCCTCGATGCACTGCGTGCCCAGTCATCTACCAAGCTGTTCCTGTTTTGATTTCCTGGAGAGGCAGTGTAGGTGAAGTTTGACAGCCCTGGTGAGACTCTGCTTGGACACTGTCTGTGTCTGTCACTGACACTCCTACCACAGGACATCATTCTCCTTTTCCTGTGTCTTTTTCATGCTTCCCTTTGACCTAAGGATCCTTTCTACAGTCTTTGTCAAAAAAAAGCCTATTTTTCAGTGTCCAGACCATTCTGTGTTCTACATGATACAACCCCCACCCTGTCCAAGTGAATCTGGCACTGGCAGTTCAGTGGTAGAATTCTCACCTGCCAAATGAATGCTACTGGGACCCCACAACAAGCACCCACACCTTCATTTAATGTTTCATGTTGCCATGGAGATAGCCAATGGGAGAAGACTGCCATCCTATGTTTCACAGCTAGGTATCTGATTGGTGGAATGACAGAAGGAACAGAGCAGGTATAGTTCAGCCCTGTCTTTCTCTCTCTCTCTTATTGAGGGAAGTGGCTTGTGTCAGGAGGAGACCACTTTCATCCGGGTCCCCATGAAAGGCAGGCCATGTTAATTCAGCAAAGGGACCATGGGAACCCTATGGCCACATTCTCTAAGCCACTTCCTTAGCTATAAAGCTGATAGCTTGGTCTCTGACACGTGGTCCTAGTTTTCCACTGCTGCCCGTTAAGTAATAGGAACAATTGCTACATTCTAAACCAAACGCAGTGAAGGTCCACGTAACAGCGTCCACAGAAGTCTGTTGCAACTGGTGACCCCTAGGCACTCTCTGAAGGTAGGAGCACTCTCAACAGCTACCAGGCACCATCGCCGCCAAGGGTGACACACCTACTTTCCATATGTGCCCTGCTTGGGAGCTCGGCTCCACAGAAACCTGCAGCTGACACTGTAATTCACTTTCCCACGTAGGGCAAAGCCAAAAAGGTGGTCTGGAAGGCAAGGCATTTGTGCTGTGGGCACTGGACAATCTGCCAAAGTGGATTAAGTCCACTGGTGCCTGTATATAGATGGGCATTGTCAGGCAGTCGGTATGAATCAGACCCTCAGCACCACACACGTTCCAGTGTACAGTGGGGGAGTCTTATTCCACAAATCACCCTCCCAGTAGTGCTTACCTCCACTTCCCCCCTCTCTCTACCTGTCCCATGACCGACAAACCCCTGCTCCGCTGAGAGGCCTCTGGTTGTTGGCTGTGTTGCTTCTTGGGCTGAGAACACACCCTTCAGGACTGGACGTATGGCTCGGCTGGCAGAACGCTTTGTCTAACATGTACAAAGCTCTGGATCCAACCCACGGTACCATATAAACTGGGTGAAATAGCACATGCCTATAATCCCAGCACTTGGGAAGTGGAGGCAAGAGGGTCAGAAGTTCAGTCATCTTTGACTATAGAGTGAGTTCAAAGCCAGCCTGGACTACATGAAACCCTGTCTCAACATAATAAAAAAAAAAAAAAAAAGGGAGGGGGCTGGAGAGATGGCTCAGTGGTTAAAGGTGCTTGGTTCCAAAGCCTGACAGCCTGGGGTTCAATTTGTGCATAAAACCAGATGCAAAAATTAGTGCATGTATCTAGAGTTCTGTGGTGGTTTGATTCAGGTGCCCCCATAAACTTAGGTGTAATGCTAGGTTCCCAGCTGATGGAGATTTGGGAATTAATGCCTCCTAGAGGCAGTGTATTGTTGGGGCGGGCTTATGGGTATTATAGCCAGTTTCCCCTGGCCAGTGTTTGGTACACTCTCCTGTTGCTATTTTCCACCTTATGTTGGCCAGGGGGTGATGTCCACCCTCTGCTCATGCCATCGTTTTCCCCTGCCATCATGGAGCTTTCCTTCAAGACTGGAAGCCAAAATAAACCCTCTTTTCCCAAAAGCTGCTCTTGGTCGGGTGATTTCTGCCAGCAATACAAACCTGACTGCAACAAGTTCATTGACTGTGGTAGTTTGAATCGGATGTGTTTTGAATGCTTGGTCCCCATCTGGTGGCACTTTTAGGAGGCAGAGCCTTGCTGGAGGAGGTGTGTTACTGTGCATGGGCTTAGGGGTGTTATAGCCTATCTTGCCCTTGCCAGCGCTCAGCTCACTCTTGCTGCCAGCTGCTGTGGCAACAGGTGATGTCCAGCCTCTGTTCTACCATCCTTTCCCTGCCATGCTGAAACTCATCCTTGAGACTCTAAGCCAAAGGAAACTCTTTCCTCACATCAGCTGCTTTGGGTTGAATGTTTTGTCCCAGCAATGAAAAGATGACTACAATACCCACTTTTCAAAGGAAGCCACCACCGTTTTCCTTCTTGTAGAGGCAAACACGTCCTTGGACGCAGGTACCCTTATACGATAATTTACCTCCAAGAAGGAACAAGCAAGGATGTCATTTCATTGTCTCGATCTGATTATAGGCTGATTCAGAGAAATTCTTCCAATGATCTTTAAGTTGAGCGTTTCCCAAAAGCTTCATCTCAGAAAAAAAAGTCTCTATAATTATGGAAGCTGTCAATAATTTTTTTTTTAATCTCTAAAAAGTAACACCAGGGCTGGAGAGATAGCTTAGCAGTTAAGGCGCCTGCCTGCTAAGCCTAAGAATGCTGGTTCCAATGTCCAGCGGTTCCAATCTCCAAGTCCCACGTTTAGCCAGATGCAAAGTGACACAAGGGCGCAATGCCGCACTTGACCACAAGGGGGCGCACACATCTGGATTTCGTTCGCAGCAGCTGAGACACGCTGGAGCGCCCATCTCTGTCTCCCTCTCCCTCTCTGTCTCTCTCTGTGTCTCTCTCCAAAAATAAATAAAATAATTTTTAAAAAGTAACACCAGTAAGAGGTTATCACAGCAGCCAGGTGATGGGCAAGTAGATTCATTATAGTATTCCTGCTGTTGCTGTGGAACTGGATTTTCTTTATAAAATACCAGGTTAAGGTTGTAGTTACCTTCTTGTTCCTGGGACAAACATCTGACCAGAAGCAGCTTATAGGAGCAAAGGGTTTACTTCAGGCTTCTAGATTCCAGGGGCAGCTTCATCACGGTGGGAGAAGCTGGCTCACTTCATCACACATCCACAGCAGGGAGAGAAAGAGAACAGCCAGAGTTCAAGCTGGCTCTGAACACACTGGGCTGGACTCCACCCTAAGGTCTGCTCCTGATGACACAAGTTCTCTAGCTGGGCTCCACCTCCCAAGGACTCTACTAGGTGAGGAACAAATAGGAAACTTAACCACAAATACCTCAGGCTATGGCGACATTACATTCAAACCACCACAGTTGAAAAGAAAGTCAGGGCTGAGAAGAAAATGGCCCCATGGTTAAAAGCGCTGGCTGTGCAAGCCTAACAACTGGAGTTCAGATCCTCAGAACCCATGTAAATGCCAGACACAGTAGTGCAGGTGTATGCAAGCCCAGTATGCCAATAGCCATGGGAGGCAGAGTCAAGAAAATCCAGGAAAAACCTCCAATTTGGCCAGAGAGGTCACATGACCAAACAGGTGCAATAGTGCCATGTCTGCTCTGGGGGAAACCAACTGCCCTCTAATTGGACTGAAGGCCTGCTCTATGGGAGGGAATACATGCCTGGTACTGAGAAAGCTAATCAAAAGTCTATGGCAAAGCCGGGCGTGGTGGCACACGCCTTTAATCCCAGCACTTGGGAGGCAGAGGTAGGAGGATCACCAAGAGTTCAAGGCCACCCTGAGACTATATAGTTAATTCCAGATCAGCCTGGACCAGAGTGAGACCCTACCTTGAAAAACCAAAAAAAAAAAAAAAAAAAAAAAGTCTATGGCAGGGGAGGTGATGAACCTTAGGGGTATAAGCCTGCTCTTGTCTGACTAAATGTATATATTATTCCCACCAAACTGCCCTGAAAGCACTACACTTAATGTTGATATTCACATATTAATGCTACTCTCACTTCTGGTTAGAGAAGCTTCTCTTTTCAGATGGCGATGAACACTGGGATGACCCAAAAGGCAACATAGTGCTGAGAAGAAGGGATGGAGGAGTGTCCAGCACTGAAACATCTCTGTCACACCCTCCAAGGCTCAGAGTCCATTGCGGAAGAGGTGGCGGAAAGAATGTAAGAGTCAAAGGAAGGGTACGACTCCTTACAAAGCAACTGTCCAGACAGAAATTGGCCTCAATATCCATGACCTCGCAGTGCCTAGCAATACCTTCACAAGACCCTCATAATAGGAGAAAAAGATAATGACATCAGATTTAAAGAAAGACTAATGGAGAGAGGTAAGGAATATGATGGAGAGTGGAGTCCTGAAGGGGAATAGGGAGGAGGGGAGAGAAATATCATGGTTTATTGTCTGCAAGTATAGAGGTTGTCAATTAAAAAGAGAAAAAAAAGAAAAGAAAAGAAGAGAAGAGAAGAGAAGAGAAGAGAAAGAAAAGAAAAGAAAAGAAAAGAAAAGAAAAGAAAAGAAAAGAAAAGAAAAGAAAAGAAAAGAAGAGAAAAGAAAAGAAAATACAAGAAGCTTTCAGGCCAGATAGCTTGGCAAACAAAAGAGAACCTCTCTCAAACAAGGTGGAAGGCAAAGACTTCAAAACTGTCCTCTGACCTCCACTCAGAAGCCATGGCAACATGTGTACATGCATGCGTACGTGTGTGTGCACACACACACACACACACACACACACCAGCAGCCAAGGGAGGTGGATATATATATAGGATTTTACTTTCTCTTCCACAGAACTGATGCCTGGACCTAACTTCACGGAGATAAATACGCTGTTCTCCCTACAGTGCCCTCAGGCTCCATGAATAGGTTCCAACAGCTAACCCATCTCCCCTCACCTCTCAGCTCCCTCACCTCTCAGCTCCCTCACCTCTCAGCTCCCCTCACCTCTCAGCTCCCCCCCACCTCACCCCTCTCAGCTCCCCACCTCACCTCTCACCTCTCAGCTCCCTCCCTCAGCCCCCCACCTCTCCCTCACCTCTCAGCTCCCCACCTCAGCTCCCACCTCTCAGCTCACCTCTCAGCTCCCCCTCACCTCTCAGCTCCCCTCACCTCTCAGCTCCCTCACCTCTCAGCTCCCCTCACCTCTCAGCTCCCCTCACCTCTCAGCTCCCCCACCTCTCAGCTCCCCCTCTCAGCTCCCTCACCTCTCAGCTCCCCTCACCTCTCAGCTCCCCTCACCTCTCAGCTCCCTCACCTCTCAGCTCCCTCACCTCTCAGCTCCCCTCACCTCTCTCTGCTGAATTGCAAAGGGTGACTCCTCCGGGCTTCCAACTTCTAGCCAACTCCCCTTTAGTCGACCCTTTCCAGGGCAGCAGGACATGTTCCGGGGATGTATGCCCCACCTTCCATGGCAGCTCCTCACTACTTGCAGGGAAAAGCCAGACTCTGCAACATAGCTGGAGTCCTCTGCTATGGCCCAGCTGCACTCTCACGAAGTTCTGAGTCCCAGCCTCTTCCTCTGTGTTCTCATTTCCTCCACCTGGAATACTTTTCTCTATGGTCCTAAGGTCTCACCCAATGGACTTACTTCCTCCATGAGGCTTTTGCCCCACATCTCAACCCTTAGTCCCTCAGGAGGCATGCCTCCAACCTCTGTCCCTGTGCTATCTGGGGCCCACACAGATCGTGAGAGCAGCTTACATCACGTATAAGAATAACAGTAATTTACATTACTTTTCCACATGTCTATTCCCACTTCTAAATTAAGTAGCTTGAGAGTAAGAAGTATATTCTAATCACTTTTCTAATACCCAGAACCCACCGAGGAGCCTGGCACAGGAGGACACCTAGTAATTATTACGTTTGTGTATTTTGAAAATGGAAGGTAGAAAGAGAATGTGACTGTATCAGCATTCTGAAGTAAGGGTTGGGGTTGTCTGTGACAGCCTCTCCCACCTTCTTGCAGCATGACAGACAGAGGTGAAGGCACCTGAGCCATAAGAGGAGCGTGGCCATCCCTGGCCTGACATGAACAAAAGACGCATGATGGATGCAGTTATATTCCTAAAGGACCAACAAGAGGATGTTGCATTCCCTGACAAGTGACAAAGCCAGGCCTTTATCCTTATCTCACTAGTTTAGAATGACAGGCAACAAGAAAATATGGGTCCAAATTGGCATGCTTTCTCCATTATCTAGAGTATTCAGAGCCTCGTGCATAACTTGGAACTACAGGCAGCTACTTCCCCAGGTCCCCAGAGGGGTTCAGGCCTCATAATTTGGCAAGTTCTAGAGAACTGCTCATTGAATTCATCAAAATTTATTCTGCTTTTGAACCTTTATTTCAACATTGTTTAATCAATCAATGCAATGGCTTTCCTTCTGAATTTAAAAAAAAAAAGGGGGGGTGGTTGAAGAGAAGGCTGCTAAGTTAAGGCATTTATCTCCAAAGCCAAAGGACCCAGGTTTGATTCTCCAGAACACACATAAGCCAAATGCACAAGGCAGATCATCTATCTAGAGTTGGTTTGCAGTGGCTGAAGGCTTTGGCATACCCTTTCTCCCTCTCCTGATCTTTCTCTTTCTCTCAAAGAAATAAAATAAAATAAAAGACTGATTAACTGGGGAGCAAAAGAGATTAAAATATATTTAGAGGAAGGAGGAGGAGGAGTGGCATGCATGTGTCTGCAGTCCATTTGCACTGGCAAGCACCTAGCATGCCTATTCAATCCCTCCCTCACATACACACAAATAAATAATTTATTTTTAAAAAAGAAGAATGAGGGTTGGAGAGATGGCTTAGTGATTAAGGTGTTTGCTGGTCTGAGGTCTAAGTCTAAGGACCCATGTCTATCTCTCTCCAGATCCCATGTAAGCCAGACGCACAAAAAGTGAGGCGAGCACAATGTTGCACATGCCTGCTAGGTGGTGCAAGTGTCTGGAGTTTGATTTCAGTGGCTGAGGCTTTGTTGTGCTCTATCTGAAGAAGAAAAAGAAGAAGGAGGAGGAGACAACAACAATGAAGAAGAAAGAGTGCTCAGGAGCTCCAGGACACATACTTGTAGCTCTAGCTACTGGGGAGACTGAGGCAAGAGAGTCACTTAAGCCCAGGAGTTTGGAGCCAACCTGGATATATAGCAACACCCCAGAACAAAAACAAACAACAACAACAACAAAAATCCAAAGGAGACCACAGAATACCCTGACAGACCAGCCTGTATGCACTTTTAACTCTGTTTAGGTGCCTGGCTGTCAGGGGAGAAGGGGCCCTCCCATGCAGGCCTGGGCTGGAGGTTATTAGCAGCTCTGTCCTCACTAGAGGGCAGAGAGCCACACGGGAGCCAGAGGGAGACACGATGCAGACCCCAGAGAGGCCACATTGCACTAGAACAGAGGGCCCAGAGCTCTCCTGGGTGAGCCTTCAGACAAGGTGGCCGAGCTTCCTCTATGGGCTAAGCTCTTAGCTGAGTGCCTCTGCCCTTCGCTGTAACACTAAAGATTCTGGAAGCATCCTATCATGGGGTGAATCATATTCTTTCAAAATTTTTATGCTGAAGTCTTAACCCTATGTGACCATTTCTGAAATAACATCTCTAAAGAGGCAATTATATAAGAGTGGGCCCTAATCAGACATATCTAGTGTTCTTAGAAGAGATCAGGACACAGGCAGGTTCAGAGGGAAGACCAACTGAAGGCCCAGGATGGCTTTCTACAAGCTAAGGAGAGAGACCCCATAAAAACCACCCCTCTTCCCCCAAAAAATTTAAAGCAAAAACAAAAAATAAAAGAAACCTACCCAGCCAACACCTTGAACTTGGACTTCTGGCCTCTATAATTATGAGAAAATAACGGCTATCATTTGGGACTCCTGATTTGTGGTACTGTATTTTGGTAGCTGAGACAAACTCACAGACCCTCAAATGATCTCAGACACAAAGGAAAGTTCAAAGAAGGGCACCTCTCCCCCAGAGCAGTGGTTCTGTTCTGACTCACTGTTTTTATGTCCCGCATTCAGTCCAAGGGAGACCTTTGCTTCACATTCTCAGACACCCAAGTATGGGCAGCTCTTAACATTCCTTTATCTGTGTTTTTGTTTTTGTTTTATTTTGTTCTAAGTTAGCTCTCAGTATCAAGTCTGAGGGCCAACACCAGGTAGCATGGCCTGACTTCAGGATGCTACAAAGAGGAAACCCTAAAAATGCCGCAGAACTGAGTAGTTCAAGCTGTATTCAAGAATGTAGAGTCCTGGCCTCAGCCCTCTTTTCTTCAACCCAACTCAATAGCTCCGGCGTATTATGTGACCAGGGAAGGATAGAGCTGGGCCTGTCCCCTAACCTCAGTTCACCAGTCACAAGACACTTGTCACTTAGAGCATTTCCCTGTCCCACAGCTGAAGCCAGAGGACAGTTTAGGGACTTTCCCAAGAATAGGGATCCAGAAACCCCCTCATTTGCTCATCTGCTGCTGCAGACCAAAGACAAGCCTATAAGCGATTACTGTCTGAGGTCTCCCCTCCCATGGAAGTGCTGGTCCCATATTTGACAGCTCAGAGGAAAATGGAAATGTCATACTCTGGGGGGGGATCTCCATCCTTCTACACCTCTTCTTTCCCATCAAGCAGGGTGTTTATTCCCCACTGAAGATTCACATACAGTTCCCCAGACTCAAAGGAAGAAGTGAAAGGTAGAGAAGGTCATGTGACTCAAAGCCACAGCAAGATCAGTAGCCAGGTTCCCATATCCTACTCAAGCCCAGCGCTCAGCTTTCTGAGGTTCCTTTCTCACCAAATGAGTAGGGGCTTTTCCCCTGGAGAGCAAGAGGAAGAGAACGAGAGGGGTCCAAGCTCTGCCTTCCTCAGTTCTAGCAGCTACAACAAAATCACCACAAACTGGGTAGTTAGCTTATAAGCAAACCAACTTATTTCTCATAGTTCTGTAGGTTGGGAAATCTAAGATGAGTCTCTGGAAGACTCAGTGTCTGGCAAAGGCCAGATTCCCAGTTCTAGCTGTGTCCTCACACGGTACAAGGGACTAGTTAGCTCCCTCAAGCCCCTTTTATAATTCCATTTATGAGAGTGAAGCTCTCATGATTTAATCACCTCCCCAGGCCCCACCTCCTCATATCTTTACCTTGGGGGTTAGGATTTCAACAAATGAGCTCAAGGGGTAGGGCATAAATTCTCAGATTACAGCAAAATTGGATGGATGTGGATTTACATTGTGGCTCTTCTTTTTACATTGAGTAATATGCATTAACCTCTTAGGTTATTTTATACTGGAAACATTAAAGGTCTGCTGCACACTGGGCTGATCAGAGCGTAAGGAAGAGGACAGAATAAATGACTTGGGTTCAGTGCCTGGTGCAATAAATTCTGCAACACCCTGCCTCTCCCCACTGAGAGGACGTGTCCCTAACTGCACTGTTCCAGAAGATGGATTTGGACAAGACTCTTCATGGCCTAAGTTTCAGGATTAGGAAAACAAAAAACAAAAAAAAAAACAGTGTTGACTCCATTTGAGAAGTGGCCAAATCTCTTGATGCCAGCCCCAACGTAAGCAGACACAGAGGGTACAAGAGCTCCAATAGCGCGTGCTGTGGGCTTTCCGGGTCTTCCTAAAAGAACCTAACAGAAAGACAGTAAGACCAAGGCCACTGAGCCTTTCAGAACTGAAAATCTCCTACTGAGCACATACCACTTGTGGTTTTTTTTTTTGTTGTTTTGGAGACAGTATCTCACTCTAGCCCAGCCAACCTGGAACTCAATCCGTAGCCCCAGGCTAGCCTCGAATTCATGGTGATCCTCCTCCCTCTGCCTCCTGAGTACTGGGAATAAAGGCGTGAGCCACCACGACCATGTCTACTTAATCAAATGCCACTCTTTTCAACAGCCCCCTGGCACCTTTCTCAGCCACTCCCCTAAAGACTTAGAGACAGTGAGCAAACCAAGTTTATGACGCTTAGGGGCTACGTGAAGACAGGCTACTGACAGAGAAGCGACAACTGGATTTGGATTGGGGAGGCTCCCTTCACAGAAGCTAACATGGAAACTGGGCTCTGAGGGGTTAAGGGGAAGCACTATGTCCTGACTGTACTCATGGCTGATGTTAGCCTTGGAACAGCAGGTCCTCCGCCTTGTCCACTGATTAACTCCACAGACGGCTTAGCTGAACTGGTATCCTAACGAAGGTCTACAGCTGCCCTTAGTGGAAGCCACACTGGGGAGGAGTCATCCACATCAGACAAGCAGCCAGCCCAGGCCTCAGCAAAGCTTCCACACACAGCATAGAAGAGCGGTGCAATGGCCTGTCTTTCTTATCAACTTTTTTTTTTTTTTTGAAAGGCACAGAGAGAGAGAGAGAGAGAGAGAGGGAGAGGAAGACAGAGATGGGCACACCAACAATGTCTCAGCTGCTGTGAACGAAATCCAGATGTGTGCGCCCCCTTGTGGTCAAGTGCGGCATTGCGCCCTTGCGTCACTTTGCATCTGGCTAAACGTGGAACCTGGAGATTGGAACCACTGGAGATTGGAACCAGCGTTCTTAGGCTTAGGAGGCAGGAGCCTTAACCGCTAAGCCATCTCTCCAGCCCTTACCAACTTTTTAGGACAGCTCTCATAAATACACCTCCGCATTCAATTGTCACTTAAAAAAAAATTTTTTTTTTTGGAGGTAGGGTTTCACTCTAGTCCAGGCTGACCTGGAATTCACTATGTAGTCTCAGGCTGGCCTTGAACTCACGGCAATCCTCCTACCTCTGCCTCTCAAGTGCTGGGATTAAAGGCGTGCGTCACCACACCTGGCCTTACAATTTTCTTTCTTTTTTTTTAAGTTGTTATTTATTTACATGTACATGTGGGTATGTGCACACACACACCAATGTCTCTTGCTACCGCAAAAGAATGCAATGTGGGTGGTGGAGGAAGTGAACTTTGATGGACTGGTAGGCTTTCCATGCAAGCATCTTTACCCACTAAATCATCCCAGCCCCTAAAATTTTCTTTTAAATATAAGTTGTCGTGACATTTGAGGACTGGATTATAATGGTGGAACATTCCATCCATGGCCATTTTTAAAGTGTTCTTTATTAGAAGGTAGGACAGAGGGGAGGGAGAGCTTTTTTGTCCCCAAAGTGTCCTGTTAACACGAGATCTCAGGACACTGCAGCCTAGACACCACCAGATCCGCTCTTTCTCAACAGCCATTGTATTTTCTCAGCAGCTGTTGTTGCCTTCTTGCCTGATCATCTCAAATTTTCTTTCTTAATTTTATCTTATATGTGTGTAACAGAGAGAGGGAAAGGCAGATAGAGAGAGAATGGGGGTGTCAGGTCCTCTAGCCATTGCAAACAAACTCCAGCCACATGTGGCACCTTGTGCATTTGGCTAACATGGGATCTGGAGAGTTGAACCTGGGTCTTTAGTCTTTGCAGACAAGTGCCTTAACTGCTAAGCCATCTTGCCAGCCCTCATATCCAACTTTCTGAGCTGAAGGAAAGCTTTCCACTAGGAAGCCTGAAGGACCCAGGCCCACATAAAAGCCAAAGGAAGGAGTGACCTCTGAGACTGGAGCTGGGTTCTGAGCTCCAAGAAGAATATCAAACTGCACAGATAATTGGGCCTAGGGCAGACCTGCTGGGCAATAAGGATGAGCTGACTCTTCATGACAGAATCAGAAAGCTCCCTAACTTGAGCGGGCAGCTCCCACGAACACCCACCTGCCCAGAGCAATCCATAGAAACAATGCTGTCCTTTCATGCAGGACTCCTCGCGCCCACTTCACATCCCTGCATGGACAAGCCCCCAAGCAGATGCTTAATGAACTGTACTGGCCACTCTTCTCCACCCCCACAGCTTCACCTGGGAGTCTGCTCAGGCTTCTCTCTCATCCCTCAGCACACCCTTCCAACTCACGCCACAGCAACCACTCCAGCTAAACAGCCCAGGGTCCCAAACAGGAGAAGCTGACAGTAATAATGAAAGAGCTAAAGCTGAAAAGCTTTGTGTGTAAGTTAGAGACCGAGGTTATCTTACCCTAGTCTAATACATTTTCTTTAGTGGGAATGAAAAACAAAGAAGTTCAGCTATGGATTCAGAAACCACCAAGAGTAGTTAGGGATTAACAGTTTTCTCTGACAGCATGAAAAACTAGCAATGTCATTGTCTTTAGAACTCTATCTCCTGAATATGTGTGCATCCACATACATTAACTGGGACTGGAAAATGCTTCCTGACAATCTGGCCACATCTGCCAGGTGCCTCTGGAAGGGTAATGTGGTCTGACACCTGCTGACTAATCACTGCCTGCCCAAGCATGATTTAAAAAGAAATCTTGCACTGACGAGATGGTTCAGTGGTTACAGACACTTGTGTGTAAAGCCTGACAGCCCGGGGTGCAATTCCCCAGTATCTAAATAAAGCCAGACACCCAAAGTGGCACATGTGCCTGGAAACCATCTGCAGTGTGATGAGGCCTGGTGTGCCCATACTTGCTCAAATAAATAAACAAAAGAATTAAAAAAAAAAAAAAGCCTTCAAGGGGCTGGAGAGATGGCTTAGCTGTTAAGCACTTGCCTCTGAAGCCTAAGGACCCCAGTTCAAGGCTCGAATCCCCAGTAAGCCAGACGCACAAGGTGGCGCATGCATCTAGAGTTCATATGCAGTGGCTGGAGGCCCTGGTGTGCCCATTCTCTCTTCCTCTCTCTGCCTCTTCCTCTGTCTGTTGCTAATAAATAAAATAAACAAAAAATTTAAAAATTAATAAATAAATAAATTAATAAATAAAGCCTTCAAGCCAGGCATGGTGATGCACACCTTTAATCCCAGCACTTGGGAGGCAGAGGTAGGAGGAACACCGTGAGTTTAAGGCCACCCTGAGACTACATGAATTCCAGGGTAGCTTGAGTTAGAGTGACACCCTACCTCAGGAAAAAAAAAAAAAAAAAAAGTCTTCGCTGGCTTGGAGAGATGGCTTAGTAGCAGTTTAGGCACTTGCCCACGAAGCTTAAGGACCCAGGTTCGATCCCCTAGTACCCACGTAAAGCCAGTTGCACAAGGTGGCACATGCATCTGAAGTTCCTTTGCAGTGACTGGAGGCTCTGGTGCGCCCATTCTCTCTCTTTCTATCTGCCTCTCTCTCTCTCAAGTAAATAGATTTAAAAAAAATTTTTTTAAGTCTTTACTGTAATGCACTCCACATAATCTGGACTAGTATGTGGTGGTTAGATATGGTGGAAAGAACTGTTTGGAAACAGGTCAAATGAACATAAATGTAGTTTCCATCATTTGCCAGCTAGGAGACCTTGGGAACTTCCTGTGTCATCTTCTGCAGAATCAAACCCTGGAAGGACGCTGGTGCGATTCAATGAAGCAGACCGTGCTCTACGCCTGAGGCGTAGTGGAGACTCACTAAATGATAACGGTCCGCCTCTGGTGCCCTTCTTAACCTCACCCACTCCTCAGTTGTGGCCAGTCTAACCACTGGTTGTTTTCGACCCCGAGTGGCCTGTTCTCCGTCATGAGTATAGTTCTTCAGTTCCATTCAGGCAGCGGGCATGTCTGGTTCAAGAAGTGTTCCTACCATTACAGCAGAGGATGGTTTGAAGGTTATTTTGTGAGTGAAAAAATGAGGCCACGAGACCACTGACTGACTCCAGAGTACGAAGGAATTATGCTCTCTCTACCTTTACTCCAAAAAGGAAGGGAGTTTCCCCAGACTTAGTGGACCAGTTCTAATTCTGGGCCCAGTCCCCTCCCTGCCATCCAGACCAGGACATCAAGCCCTTTGTGTATCCACGTGGCTTAACCACAGCACCCTTATTACCATCTACCACACCCCACCCCAAACCTCAGCCTACGTGAAGAAGGCCCCGGTGCCCACAGCCCTTCCCAGCTTGCTCTTAGGGCTGTAACCTCACTCACTGTGTGGCCCAGGCTGCAAACAGTCAGACTTCTCAGTGCCGTGACTACTGCCCTCCTCGACCTCTCCCTCTACACCTGTCATACAGTCCTGGATGCCAGGACGTCCAGAGCATGCTCTGGTTCACTACACCCCGTGATGCTGGGTTCTCACCCTCTTCACAGGTGGTCTGGAAGTCTGAAGGGGCCTCTGTACCCCAATCAGGTGGTGAGGCCAAGGGAGGCATCAGAAGAGAATGCCTGTGGTTCTTCTCATGGACTATGGCCTCAGAGTTTCAGCCTACAAAGGCATTTCCTGAGAGCTTTCTTGTCTTGTCTCTCGACCCATCATTAAGTGGGATGCTCAGCCTGTGACCCAAGAAAGAGAAGCTGTAGGGTGCCCTTCCCCAGCCTCCCACCCACACTCCACCATATGTTTCTTGCAAGTTGTCTCTACTAGAATTCAAACCCCCCACCCAACCTCTGTGGTCCAAAATTCTTTGTTCAACTTTTTTGTTTAGTCCTTATTTTTGTTTATTTTTATTTATTTATTTGAGAGTGACAGGCAGAGAAAGAGAGAGAGGAGATGCAGAGAGAGAGAGAGAGAGAGAGAAAGAGAATGTGCACGCCAGGGCCTCCAGCCACTGCAAATGAACTCCAGATGCATGCGCCACCTTGTGCATCTGGCTTACGTGGGAACTGGGGAATGGAGCCTTGAACTGGTGTCCTTAGGCTTCATAGGCAAGGGCTTAAATGCTAAGCCATCTCTCCAGCCCCTGTTTAGTACTTAAAAAATTTATTTATTTATTTATTTATTAGAGAGAGAGAGATTATGGTTGTGCCATGGCCTCTAGCCACTGCAAACGAACCCTAGATGCATGTGTTACCTTGTGCATCTGTCTTACATGGGACCTGGAGAATCAAACCGGAATCCTTAGGCTTCGCAGGCAAGCTCCTTAACTGCTAAGCCATCACTCCAGCCCGTTCAACTTCTTTTTTGAGAGTTCCTGCCTTAGCCTGTTGAGTGCCGGGATTGTAGACATAAGCTACCAGACTTGGCTTCTTTGTTCAACTTTTAGTGATAGCTAGAGTCTAGATACACTTCCTCCTTAGTTCTTGATCCCAATTCATTCACTTACATAAGAGGCTTCTATTCTCTTAACTCATAATATCTGATTGACCAGGGATTGCCATATTCCCTTCTTCTCTCATGTGAAACCCTCCCCTGCCCTTGTAGCTACAACTCTGGTTCTAACTCCTCAGGACCCAGTCCCAACTGGTTGATGCACCAGGCTGATTCTGTCAAACTCCTATAATCCTTTCTGTGAGACCTCCTGTCACCTTTCAACATATCCTGCCTCCTCTGCTGTTTTACTAATTCCTTTCTAATCAATACTACTTTCAGAAAGATTCTAACACTTGCTTCCAAGAGAGCTGAACTGCTGGGCCCTAGACATACACTTGACTTATTTAGAATTTCTTACATCATTTCAAACTTAAATCTGCCTCCTCTTTAATTCCCTTTATGAGTAGCCCATCAGCTCTGCCCTCAGAGATACATGGAACATGGCAGCTGCCTCATCCCCTGTCTCATTCCTATCTTCCTGTTTCTCCTCAGGACTTTCCAATATTTTCAGGGCAAGAATACAAGTTTCACAACACTTAGGGGGTCCCTCCCCCACCTACCTCCAGGTGTGGTCAGTCTTAGCCAATGCAGGGGAAAATCCCTTTCCAAGGAATAAGCTGTGGGTTTCTAGTAATTCAGCCAGACTAAGCCAACTTATGTGGGCTTTTCCACATGGACAGTGAGGACACACATACATTGATTTTGGGAGCCTATGGGCAGGACTTTGCACTTATCCGGCCACATCTCATTAGCTGGTTTGGACTCAGCTGTGTGCTGCTCTTGGCCTGTGCATTGATGATCAGCCACCTGAAACCTAGCTAGCTACAGACCCTGCTGGGCATTTTGCCCCCAGAAATTCCTGCTCACCTGCACCAAGGCTGCCCTTCCTGTCATCCCTAGCTCAAAACACTATATTCCCCCTGGATTTGCAAGAGAAAGAGAGAAATTTCAGGAATACCTCTCCAGGATGTAAACTACTCCTCCCTGAAGGGGGCATGTTTATGTGTGTGTGGTGTGTGTGAGTGTATGTATGTATGCGTGCATAGATATGTGTGCATGAAACAGCCAGAGGTCACCTTTGGGGGTCTTCCTCAATTGCATTCCTCCTTATTTTTTGAGACTGGGTCTCTCAGCGAACCCAGCGCTCACCGCAAGCCGCCAGTCCCAGGGATCCTCGTCTCTCCATCCTCCAAGCACTGGGATTATAGGCACACACCAACACCCCCAACATTTATGTGGGTGCTGGGGATCAGAACTCAGGTCTTCATGTGTGCATGGCAAACATTTTACCCACTGAGCTATCACCCCAGGCCCTAAACCAGTCCTTTCATCAAAATGTTTTTCTCAGGCTTCCTAAGAATAAAAATAATAATAATAATAAAAGTAATAATGATCATACCACTTACAGCCTAGGACGTACCAAGCTCTATTGGCAACTATGATTGCATCATCTCAGTTAATCTTCACAACAACCTAAGGCAGTGGGCCTATAATTGTTAAGCCATTAAACAAAGTTAAAGACACAGCGAGGTTAGGAGACGTGCTCAAAGTAGCAACTGAGAAACTGTGTAGAGCAGGGATTTGAACAGAGGACTATGAGATTTGAAACCCCACTCTAGAACTACAAGGTCCTCAGAAAACTAGCTGCCTGTCACGAAGGACTGAGGGGGTGGGGTGGGCAAGAAGAGTCAGTTACCATTTTTCCAGAAGCAGAACAATAATCTGCGCCCAGGGCATTGTGCAGCACCAGTGAGCTGGCACAGTGAAAACCTAGACAGACACACAGGGCTGTTGTTGTTGCTGTTACCGGGTAAGCAGCCTTGCATCGAAGAACCAGATGTCTTGGCTGGTTACAGGAAGAGCTTATGTAATAAAACCTTTGCATGACATCCACTCAAGGTCAGGTGTCAGAGCCAAGAACTCTTCCTTGGCTATGGTAAAATGCTGAATGAGAAGAACCTGTCATTTCCTCCCTGAACCCACAATTTAATGTCTGTCCGCTCCACATGCCAGGCCACTCACCCCTATCTCCCTTCTCCCTACCTACTCCTGATGCTCACAGAATTTGGAGTTAGAAATGAGTTTGGGGCTGGAGAGACAGCTCAGCAGTTAAACACACTTGCTTGCAAAGCCTGCTGGTCCAGGTTTAATTCCCCAATATCCATGTAAAGCCAGATGCAAAAAGTGGCACATGCATCTGGAATTTGTTTACAGTGGTAGGAAGCCCTGGTGTGCCCATACTCTCTCTCTCTCCCTCTCTCTCTCTCAAGTAAATTTTTTTGTTTGTTTGTTTTGAGGCAAGGTCTCATTCTAGCTCAGGGTGACCTGGAATTCACTATGTAGTCTTAGGGCGGCCTCCAACTCATGGTGATCCTCCTACCTCTGCCTCCCAATTGCTGGAATTAAAGGCATGCACCACCATGCCCAGCTCAAGTAAATTTTTTTAAACTTTTATTTATTTATTTATTTATTTATTTATTTATTTATTTATTTGAAAGAAAGAGGCAGAGAGAGAGAAAGAGAGAGAGAATGGGCCAGCTGCTGCAAATGCACTCCAGATGCATGTGCCCTCTTGTGCATCTGGCTTACATGGGTCCTGGAGAATTGAACTGGGGTCCTTTGGCCTTGCAGGCAAACATCTTAACTGCTAAGCTCCAGCCCTCAAGTAAATTAAAAAAAAAAAAATGTAGCTGGACATGGTGGCACATACCTTTAATCCCAGCACTTGGGAAGCAGAGGTAGGAGGATTTCTGTGAGTTTGAGGCCAGCCTGAGCCTAATTCCAGGTCAGCCTGAGCTACAACAAGACCCAAACTCAGAAAACCAAAATAATAATAATAATAATAATAATAATAATAATAATAGGAAATAAATTTTTAAAATAAAAAATGAGTTTGATGCCACATGTCCCATTGTGCCTTGGAAAGCCCCATCATGCCAGGGTCCGTTAGGTCTTAACATTATCCTGTCTCCTTCCACTCTCAAAAGCATCCACTTGAACAATAAGTAAAATTCAATCCAGTACTCTGAAAGCTTCAAATTTTTCCTTCCTAGGAATGGGAGTATAGTTCAGTGGTAGTATGCACAAGGCCCTGGGTTAGAACCCTACTACCAGGAAAAAAAAAAAAAAAAAAAAAAACTCTCTTTCTCATAAAATGAGAATAACACTACCCTGTCATATGAGGTAAGGCTTTCATCAGAGACACCCAAGATGGAAGTTCTACTGTAGCCTCGCCCTCTGGAGACACCTTCCTGACACCTTCCTGCCTGCGGCACCTCTCTAACCTGCTGCTGCTTCCACGAAGCAGCCCAGCACTGAGCTGGCTGTTGGTGCAGAAACCTCTGTGGTTTAGGAAAACAAGGCCTTGTGCTGAGGAAGGAAACAGCTGCCTTGGAGAGGAGTTGTCCTATACACAGGCAGGGAACAGAGCAACCCATGTTTGGTCTTCTCAGTTTGAGTTGTGGCTCCGTCCTTGTCCATTTATATAGTCCCTACCACAGATTTCTCCCACTCTCTAGGCTCCGACTCTCTCTCACACACTCTCTCTCTCTCTCTCTCTCTCTCTCTCTCACACACACACACACACACACACACACACACACACATGGCTGTCAACCGAGGTGTTCATTTGAACAGGCCTCTCTGGGTGTTTCTGCCAGAAGTTTGGAGAACACTCTTCAGACACCCAGTGCAGTCACAGGAATGGCCCTCCAGCTCAGGGTAGCCCCTGGCCTGACCGAGACGCCCAGCCCAGCTGTAAGTGACTGGTACATTCTAACCATGCACACAAGATGCTGAGGAATTGCGTCTTTACCCTGGAGAGTCATGTCACAGCAGGAGTTGGGACTCTTCTCACCTAACACCCTCCAGCAATCTACAGGCACTGGTTAGCTCTAAGCTGGCAGAGAAATCCTGAATTCCAGATCCTCTCCTTCCGGGACTGTACTTAGCCCCAGGAAGAGTCAGATCTACTTAAAGCAGAACCTCCTAGGAATCCCACAACAGCAACAGCAGTAGGCCAGGGGAAAGACTAGGCATTCCGAATTCCCACCTGGGCTAACTAATCTCTTCCTGGAGATTGGTCAATGGCTTCTCCTCCCACCTAGGGCTGCATAAGTCATTCCTAAATCTTGGGCAACCCAAGTCTTCTCTGACTGTCCTTACTGTTTTACCATGGGGGCGTGGCTCGAGCACACATTTTAGTCTCAGCAGGAGCCATGCGGGGGCGGGGCGGGTGGGGGGAGCAAGGCCATATATCCTAACAGCAACCTCAGAACAAGATGAGGTAGCAATTGGCAAGAAAAGGCCTTGAAGGATTGACAAACTTTCCCTCCAAGTTGGATCATGGTATTCCTGTGTCACTGTTTTTGTTTGGCGACGGTGGCATACCAGGCAATAATCTAAAAGTGTCAAGTGCATTCACGCAGCTCTGCCCTAACAAAAGGAAAAGACCACTGTGCTGAGGTTCCCAGCAAAGGCAGGACTGTCTTGGGCTGGAAGCTAGGAGCCTGGCTGAGCAGAGAGGTGCAGAAGGGAAGGAGAAGAGGGAAACTGACCGCAAAGCCACTGAGTCTCTAGGCAGCACAGCTGACCCCAGGTAAGGTCCCCTCCTCATCTTTCAGCCCCCATCCGGACAGCAGCCCTCGCCCCTACAACAGGACAGGAAGTCCCCATGATGGGTTTGCCTTCTCCATCTAGCTACAGGCTCCCAGCAACTCCCTTCCCGCCTTGAGGTCATGAATGTGCCACCAAAGTCTGTCTGGGGTGGGGTGGAGGGGGGCAGCGAAGAAAAAGGTGTTTGGTTCCTGGAATACACCTTCCCAGAAAATTAGGAGAATGGTGGTTATGAAACCTGATTAATTCAAAGGGACTCATCCTAAGCGTACCAAGTTCTGATATCATCAAGGAATGCCATATTTCACCAGCTCCACCTAGGGAAGGTTGAAGGACAAAAGGGAGATCTCCCGAGCCTTCAGGGCCTTTGGCATCGGCCACCAGTGGACACTTCCCGAGTCTATGACTTGTAAGGCTCCAGCCTTAGCTATTAGGCCGACTGAATTCTCCCCAATCTGGTCAATGCCTGTTTTCATTGTCTAATGGCATCTCCACCTGGGCCTTCTGGCAGCTCAGCTCAGGCCAGATCCACTGGGCTACAGATGACAGCGCCTGAGGCCAGGAGGCCTCCGTCTGCAACCAAGAGTGGGGTAGGTTACTTTGCTACATTCCTGGGTAAAAATATAAAAGGAGGTAGGCTGGAAAGATGGCTAAAGGCACTTGCTTGCAAAGCTTGACAATCCAGGTTCAATTCCCCAGCAGCCACATGAAACCAAATGCACAAAGTGGCACATGTGTCTGGACTTAGTTCACAGCCGTAACAGAGCCTAGCGTGCCCATTCTCCCTGGTGTGGTCTTTCTCTCTTAAATTAATTAAATAATTAAATTTTTAAAAATAAAGGGCAAGCAAGAAGGCTCTTCTGATTACAAAATCAATCAACTATCCTCCCTTCCCCCTTCCAAGAAGCCCCCTATGCTCTCTTGCTTGCCACCCACAATTGCCTCCTTCTTCTGCCAGCAAAATAACACAAAATGCCAGTGTCCAATCTGACTCCTCGATCTCTCCCACAAATCCAATTAGTCACCCAATCTGGATTTCTTGGCAAGCTCGTTCCTCTCCATTGCTATCACTATTGTCCCAATTTGGGGCCTAAGCTCCTTCTACGGGTCATCCCCACAGCATATGCTCAGAAGACGCTCCCCCAGCCTGGCCTTCACAGCCCAGAATCCCCCAGAAAACAAACATGCATAATGCCTATTCAAAATCAGAAATAAAGAAATTCTTTTTGACATGAGTGTCATGGTGCCTAGGCAAATCGAGAATCTTGGGCTCAGTGATCCTCCTACCTTAGCATACCGGAGCAAAATTCTTTGGCTCCAACTTTCAGGGCCTTCCACCATCTTTCCCTGAAACTCTCTTCTAATAGTGCCCCCAGGCGGGATAGATATTTCCCTCCACTTACAACATTCTCTCCTACAGAGGATGAGAGAAAAAGAGAGGTTCTTAAAACTCAGGCAGCTAAAAAAACTAACCTAGAAGGCACCAGAAGGCTCAGGAAGCTGACAGTTATGAGGCTCACAAGGCCCCTTCCCCGAGGTTACAAAAGCAATAACTGCTGGGGAGCAGAGGCTGTAGTTGCCCACAAGTGGAGCACGGAGCTCCAAGGAAACTTTCTCCAGTCATCACCCATGCTGGGGTGGGTGGACTTTTCTTTTTTAATCACCATGCTCCTGTAAGTCATCCCCAGTAAACACACTGGTTCACCAAGAGGTCTTGGGTGGATCATATCTTCCGTGTGTTGTCAGTGTGCTGTCTGGAGTGCCAGACATTTGTTCACATCTCCCCAGGAATAATCAAGCAACCCCACCCCCACCACAGCCCGTGATTCTGGCCACTCGTCCGTAGGCCTTCTTTCCTTGTCTTTTACCTTCTGCTCCTGTTCCTTCCCTCTGCTTTCAGCTTTAACCAGCCAGCTCAAGGCCCCTCAGGTACCACAAACCCTTGCTGACATCCTTTCAGTGGGGGCCACGCACAAGAGCTAATGCACCCCCCGCCCAGCAGCTACAGAGTGGGCGGAGCGATGTCAATGAAAGTGGCTAAGGAGCACAGCAGAGGTCTGTTTGTATTGTCATCTGTAGTTTATATTAGTAGAAAAGAGTACAGATTGGGCTGAGAGGGCTTCAAGAAATAGATCTGCTCCCTAAAGGATTCGTAAGAGTTCACCCATGGTGCACACTTAAGACTGCAGACACCTCCAAGAAGAGGAAACGGAAGACACACATAAAAGAGAGGTTGTTGAGTTCCTCCATTTGAGGAACATTGGAGTTACACATGGAGAGCTAAATTGGGGCTAGCCTCAATCAGCTTTAAACATCATGCAAGAATATTATACTTTGGGGAGCTGAATAGATGGCTTAGCGGTTAAACTGTTTGACTACAAAGCCAAAGGACCCAGGTTCAATTCCCCAGAATCCACATAAACAAGATGCACATGGTGGCACATGTATCTGGAGTTTATTTGCAGTAGCTGGAGGGCCTGGCAGTCTCTCTCTCTCCCTCACAAATAAATAAAAATAAAATATTTTTTTAAAAAAGAATGTTACACTTTATCATAACTTATGTCAACAGATGTGTAACATACAGAGGCCAAGATCACTGCACAACATGGAGTGATTAAAAATATCACACATGCTGGCCCTGGTGGTGCAAGCCTCTAGTCCTAGCACTAAAGAGGTTGAGGTAAGAGGATCCCTGTGACTTCCAGGCCAGCCTGGGGCTACAAAGGGAGTTCAAGATCAACCTGGCCTAGAGTGAGACCCTGCCTCAAAAGAGAGGGGGAAAAAGTGAAAGCATCTCGGACATAAATGTGCACAGAGATGCAGACAGGAGCACCAAACCAATGACCTTAAGACCCGCAGAGAATGTATTTGCTGGGGATAAAGCCCAAAGTCAGCAGCTAACCACCCTCCCCCCACCAGACGTCTCAGAGGCCTTCAGAAGAGCTGGGGGAAAGCTTGCAGGGTTTCTCTAAGACAGCACCCCCTCGCAAGACTGCTTCCTAAAAGTGTCAGAGAGAAGAAAGGACCCTAGGGAGATCCACCAAGTCCAACAGACCTGCCTCTGCAAAGTCTTTAACTGAAGCTAGGCATGATGGCTCAGGCCTTTTAACCACAGCACTGGGAAGGCCTCATGGTGCTGGTCTCCACGACCAGCCTGGCCTACAGAATGAGTTCCAGGTCAGCCTTGGCTATAGTGAGACCCTGCCTCAAAAACAACAACAAAATGTCTGTAAATGACAGATCTGACCTTGCTTAGACTGGAAACAGGGACATAGAGGCACCATGAAGCCCTAAAACAAAAGGATGCTAAGAAAGGGAGAGGGAAGTAGAACTCCCCCAAGGAAGGAGAAAGCAACAAAAATAGCAACTCTGGAAAAAATAAAGCTGCCAGAGGTATATGCAGTTGTGCCCACACCAAGCAGTGACCGACACATTTTACATGGAGACACTACAGCTTATGTGTGGTGTGTGCATGCACTCTGCCTTCTCGTATTCTGAGGATCCACCAGAGGATTTTAAGCAGAAAAGAAACATGAACAGATTTGTATTTCAGAAAGAAAGAAAGAAAGAAAGAAAGAAAGAAAGAAAGAAAGAAAGAAAGAAAGAAAGAAAGAAAGAAAGAAAGGAAGGAAGGAAGGAAGGAAGGAAGGAAGGAAGGAAGGAAGGAAGGAAGGAGGGGGAGGGGGGGAGGGAGGGAGGGAGGGAGGGAGGAAGGAAGGAAGGAAGGAAGGAAGGAAGAAAGAAAGGAAGGAAGGAGGGAAGGAAGGGGGAGGGAGGGAGGGGGGAGGGAAGGAGGGAAGGAAGGAAGGAAGGAAGGAAAAAAAAGAAAGAAAGAAAAAAGAAAACAAAACAAAACTCATGGCCAAAAAAAAGTCAACTTCTAAGCATTACAGAACACATCATACTCTAGTTTCTCTTCAGATTGTCTAAATCTTTCACCTTTAAAAAAAAAAAAAAGCATGGGCTGAAGAGATGGCTTAACAGTTAAGGCACCTGCCTGCAAAGCCCAAAAACTCATGTTTGAATCTCCAGGTTCCATGTAAGCCAGACACACAGTGATGCAAGCGCACAAATCGCACATGCGCACAAGAGGGCTCATGCATCTGGGGTTCATTCTCAAAGGCTAAAGGCCCATTCTCTCGTTCCCTCTCTGCCTTTTTTTCTCTCTCTCTCAAAATAAATAATACTTTTTTTTTTTTAAAAAAGCACATCATTCCTCATATCCAAACTTGAAGTTGAATTTTTCCACTTTCCTCATACTGTATCCTGCCCTATCTAGTGACTGCCACCTCCCACTCGCTAGCCCCTGACCTATAGATACTTCATCAGTTTCTCAGGTGCAAAACAAAGTCCTCATCACGTCTACCCTGCACTGGTCTTCTAGTCCCTCAGTGGTCACTGTCCCTGGTTAGCACTTCCTTCCCCAAGCACTGCAGGAGTTCACTAGCCTTTCCTATCTGAGTTATCAGAGTCACCTGGGGGCACTTGGTAAAAAATGTCCCAGACTAACTTAGCCTGCAGAGGGTGTTAAACCCCCCAGGCAATTCAAGGGTACAGCCAGTGAGCAGGCTTCTAGCTCCAGATAGGGAAGAAATGAAGAAGTCAAAAATGCAGAATGCCAGGTTCCACCCTTGACCCAGTGGATCAGAATCTGCATTGGAACATCTTCCGGGTGAGTCTCAGGCACGGAAAGTTTAAGAAGCACTGTTCTCAAGTATCATCTGACCAGAGCATTTTCTGTCAGGCTGGGAGTTGGGAAGGTCAAGGGTCAAAGTCTCTGACCTGGAGAAGCTCAAAGAACCATAAGTCAGCCTGTACTTAATACCCTATATTGACTCCCGTGCTTTCAAAGTCCAGATTTCTTATACCTGATCTTTGTGGCCAGCTGGGGCCACTCAGGATAGGAACCATAGCTAGACTGAGCATGGCCTATGCAGTTCTCACAGCACAGGACACTCCTAACTCTCCTCGGTTTGGTCCCTCACACACACACACTGATCCTTAAAACTGTCCCAGATTGTCCCTGCTCAGATGAAAAACATGAATTTGCACAAGTTTCTTCCAAACTTCTTCATGTCACTTAGCTCATTCCACCTAGTCTTAAAGTCATACACACCTACCTCAGTTACCCCAGTATAACATGTATACAACAGTATAACATAACCCTCTGCATGCCTCCCCCCAGTAGCAATAAGCAAGTAATTTGGCCCATCACCAAAGCCCAACATAATATCACTAATAATTCAAATATGTTTTATAAGGGCTGTGGGTATTGCTCAGTGGTATAACACTTGCCTAGCCAGCACAAGGCCCTAGGTTAGATCTCTAACCCTAACCACCACAATTAAATAAAATCCCATATGAATGTAACAACAAAAGACTCACCAATCTCCCTTATCTCCCACTTCAAAGTCATTTAAATATGAATGTTAACAGAATACAAATGGGCAGTCTCTGGCCCAAGAGAGAAGTAAATTCCAAGTCAGATAACTTTCAGTGTTTCCTACCCAATAATAATCCTAGACTTTAGAGTTAGGTTTGTGGTCAACTACCTTTCTGTCGCTGAGAATCCAACCTCAAAAAATTCACCATGATCTTACAAACACGCCAACTTGGAGTAAAATCAATTAAAGAAGGACAGAGATGAAGAGTAAGACTGGAAGCAGACCCAAATACGAAGAGGGAGACGGATCCACACCAAATATCCAGATACTCAAAAATAACTGGATTTGCATTGGCTAGAATTCCTGTTTCGGTCTGCCGGAACCTTGGAAGCACTGGTCATATTTTCATGTGAGGACAACCAGAGTCTTGGGAACCAAATGCGGTGAGGAGAATTGGACCCACTTTTAAAGAACCATTCTCACCCTCCCATCCTGCAGGCTACTGTGACTCGGTGGCCTTGGGCCTCTGGAAAGCATGGTGCAGTTCACAAATAAAGAGTACAGAACTGGGTGCTAACCTGTGTCTGCACACATGCTCTATAGGAACAGAGATTAGCCTGGGTGAACAGTCCTCGACTTCCTCACCACCCAGGGCTCTCTAGTTTAACGCACGGAGCTGGGACCTAGGCGCACGGAACTGAAGCGGACGAGCATCCCGGCATCTCCAGCGCACTTGCTGGAGCGCGGCTCCCCGGCAGGGTTGGGTGGAGGTCCAGTTAAATACCCAAGTCGCATCATTTTCCTCTCCCGGCCAGAGGTGCGGGGGGAATGACCCCGTCCTCGGACACTGGACATGCTGCGAGGTCCAGAGAACCGCACAGCCCTCCACAGCCCCCCATGTGGTCCTGGCCGTGAACTCTCGGCTGCGCACGCTGCGCCCCCGTCCCGGATCCTACTGACCTGGATGCAGGACCGCGACTTCTTTCCCCAGGCGGCGGCTCGATCCCGTGTCCCTGCCACCTTCGATCGAGCACCAGAGTCCCGAACCCGGCGACAGGTCAGCGGCACCCCCAACAACAGCCGACCAACCAGTGCACAGAGCCCGGTCCGGCACCCACGTGACGGGGGCGGGGACCCCGGGGGAGGCTCGTCCGGAGTGTCGCTCGACCTCCGCTAGCACCTTCCTCTGGGACCGCCCCTGTCGCTCCTATCTCCTCCCTCCCCTCAGCAGCACGGCCCCTCCCGCTGAGACCCAAAAGCCACGGTTCCGGTTCTCCCCAACCTGCCTGCCAGCCCCGCCCCCGTACCATGCAGGCCACGCCCCCGGTGTGAGGCCACGCCCCCCGTGTGAGGCCACGCCCCCTCCAGGCGCCAGACGGGCCCATTGCACCGCCAGCTCCGGAGCTCTTCTGGCTGCAGCGAGGTCCCCGGGCCTTTCCTTAACGTGCACCCGCGCTCCAGGTCTCCTGGAGCTTCTACGGTCCCTCGACACTGTTCCTGGGACTCGAGAATGACAGTACGGTGAGAATTGCGGACAGGAGCATCGAAAACCTGGATTACAGGCACTTCTAGCCCCGCAGCCCTTGGAGCATTCGGACTCCCCAGCCTGCGTGATGGAGGCTCATTCCGAGGGCAGGCTCATTCTTTGTCTCTCAGCCCTGTTTAACAGATAGATGCCTTTACCCTAGATCTGGTGCGCTCGAACCCCCGGCGACCTCTGGTGGAGGTCCCCCTAGTGGCCGACAGCGAATAAAAGCTCTGGTGTTGCAATCTTGGGAATATCTGAAGACAGCTTTTCCTGTGCCCAGCACAAGGTCAGCTGCAACCCAACAAAAGCTTATCAGACCTCTGGGTTTTCATATTCAGTAGGGCTGGACCCTGGGGACTGAGTTCAGCAACTACCCACACCAAGGAGCCCAAGGTTGTACCACCGGGTGGTTGCCCTGCTGAGGCCTCTTAGGTACTGGCTGCTCAATTTAACCACTTAAAAATCCCTTAGGCCTCAAATGGCAGCTACACTGGGACTCTGGCATAGTCCCCAGCTCTGGCAGTTGTCACTACAGCGCCGGCCTCCGGTTTTCTGCAAGCTGGACTGTTGATAAACTTCACTGGACACATTTTTTTTTCCAAACCAAATTTACCCTGCTGGTCTGAAATTAACTAGTGTGGCCAGAGACTTGCACATGTGAACAGAACAGAAGCCACCCTAGAAAACAAGGTACGTGGCCACTACAGAGAAGTGGCCAGCAGCAGAGGAAGTCTTGGGCCCACAAGAGTTATGTTACAGCGGGACACCCTTTAGTTCTCTTTAACTTCCTTAAAATAGCTGCAGAGAGGCCTTCAGGCAGGGAGCCTGCCACAGTTCACTGGAGTTCATGGGTGTTTCCAACTCCCTCACGTGTCACCTCAGGGAAGCCACTGCCTTTACCCCAGTCCCCAGAAAATGCTAGCTTGTTCTTAGAACTATACAGTGACTTTACAAAACATAATGCAAAGCTGGTTCTCAAACTTAAGTTCCAATGCCTTAGTTTCCCTCCCAGAGGATCTAAATTAATGGGGTTGGGCTATGACTTGGATAATAGGACACTTAAAGTTCCCCAGGTGGTTCATTCTTTAACTATTTTAATTTATTTATTTGTGAGCAGAGAGAGAGAGAGAAAATAAGAATATGGGTGCACCGGGGCCTCTTGCTACTGTGAATAAACTCCAGATGCATGAGCCATTTTGTGCATCTGGCTTTACCTGGGTACTAGGGCATAGAACCTAAGCTGTCAGGCTTTGCAAGTAACTTAGCCATCTCCCCAGTTCCTCCCCAGGAGATTCTTATGTGCAACAAAATTTACTAACTATTGGGGTATATCATGAAGACATCAATTCTCACATAAATCTAACAAAAGACACCAGAGCTGAAAAATTCACCAAAGTGTTCCCACATCTGCATGTCATCGAAGTCACAATTAACAGGGCCTCACCTAATCTTCACCGAAAAGAAGTATTCTGTCAGCAGAGATTCAAGGTACCAGGTGTGTAGTTAGAGGCAGATCACATCCTGTGCAGAACTGTCACAACCAAGCATCTTTCAGATGGAAGCCAGATACATTACAAACTTGTTTTCAAAGAAACTGTATGTGCAGGCCACTTTCCTTATACCTGTTAGACAGGTAATGTTACTTGACCCATTGGAAGAATGGCTGCAGACTCATGGAGAGGACATATCACATTTATTCAATCAGACCTCATTTCACAAAAGATTTGGGCTCGCTGTACATTCCATCAGCTAAAGATCTACTCAAGAGTCAGGGAGTGCTTTGCTTACTGTGCAAGCATGAGAAACAGACTGAGTTTGAAAAAGCGGGTGTGTGTTTATAATCCCAGCATCGGAGGAGTGGAAAGAGGTGGATACTTGAGGCTTGCAGCCCAGCTAGTCTGGCCTACTTTACAAGCTCCAGGCCAAAGAGATATCCTCTCTTTAAAAAGGTGGACAGATGGGCTGGAGAGATGGCTTAGCGGTTAAGGCGCCTGCTTCCTAAGCCTAAGAATGCCCGCTTGATTCTCCAGGTCCCACGTTTAGCCAGACACAAAGTGATGCAAGGGCGCAATGCCGCACTTGCCCACAAGGGGGGGCGTGCATCTGGAGTTCGTTCACAGCGGCTTAGGGGCTGGTGGCACACCCATTCTCTCTCCCTCTCTGTCTCTCTCTCTCTCTTTCTCTGTCTCTGACTCTCTCCAAAAAAAAAAAAAAAAAAGGTAAAAAGGTGGATAGAACCTGAGTGCAACACTGAAGTTTCTGACATTGTCCTGTAGCATGTACACATGTACACTTGCACACACACAAAGCATGTGCTGGTACACACACACACACACAAAGATCTATGGCATGATGATGGTGGGGAATAACTTTTCACCACCCACGGTCCCAGCACGGACTTGACAAAGACAAGCAAACAGCTGCAAGCACACAAGGCAAGCCTCCTCATGTGACCAACCTGGAAACAGAGGCCACAGCACATGACACAAACTGGCACTGAAGCCTGCACTTGTGACTCAAACTCAGCTGAATTGGACACACGTGGGAAACACTCTGGAGGGGGTGCTTTCAAGAGTCGGACTGTCCTCGGTGCCACACAGCATATCTGCTGCAGCAGAGTTGTCTGCTATCTGACTTCCACCCACATTCCAGACTATTTACGGTGGGGGGTGGGGGAGACCTCCACGTGTAGTGAGGATTATTCACAGTCAACCCAACACAGCGCTCTCTGAGCGCCTTTGTGCAGAGGGGATGTCACCAAATAGAACCTGATGAAGTTATTTGCTTAATGTCACTTTGTGGTATTTAAAGCAAGAATAGAGAAGCAGGTGACAGTAAGACAAGATGAGACTGGAGCTGCATCCTTGCCCTTCAGCTGGTTTTCTGGAGGATGTAGCTTTTCAAAGATGTATAAGAAGGCCTTGTGCAGACATGCAATCTGGTAGGGGACAAACTATTCTTTTCAGGCTGAACTGATGAACACTTTGGTTATAGAAAGTTTAGGTGGGGATTTTGTGGGTTTTCTCTCTAAGCTTGGGAACTTTCCTTCTTTTTCTTTCTTGTCTCTTCTCTCTCTTAAAATAAATCTTTCATCACTTACCATTAAAAAAAGGATTCTATTGGTCAAAAATCATCCTTGATGCTTCTTGTATAAGTGGGAAGACAGATTTGTAGCATTTCCTAGTTCTTTTATTTCAAAGTTTACTCCCTTGAATAACTCACCTACATTCTCCTTGTCTCTAGCACAGCAACTGTGAAGACTTGTACAAATCTCATATACGAGAGAAGAGGGATAATGTACCCATGTATGAGAGAAGAGAGATAATGTACCCATGTACGAGAGAAGACAGATAATGTACCCATGTACGAGAGAAGAGGGATAATGTACCCATGTACGAGAGAAGAGGGATAATGTACCCATGTACAAGAGAAGAGAGATAATGTACCCATGCTTTATGGGTAGAAAGTGAGATTCAGATATCAATGCTTTTGCTTTATTATTACATCCACTCAGCCTGATGGAAGGACAAGGCTAGGGGAAATAAAAATTAGTAGTACTTCACTTAGTGCTGTGGTTTGAATGTGAAATATTCCCCATTGGTTCATGTGTTCAAACATTTGGTCCCAAATGGGGGGGGGGTGAACCTTGAAGTGGAGACTAGCTAGAGGAAGTTTGTCACTAGGGGCAGAGCCTGAAGTCTTTTAGCCTGTGTCCCTTCTTCCTATCTGCTCTCTGTTTCCTGACTGCAGAGTCAATGTGACCAGCTGCTTTATGCTCCTGCCGCCATGTCTTCACTGCCATGATGGACTGAGTGTCTTAAACTGTGAGCCAGAATAACCCCTTCCTCCCTTAAGTTGCTTCTTGTCATGTATTTGGTCACAGCAATGAGGAAAATAATACTAATGCAGTAACTAATACAGTTGGGTGGTTAAAAAAATAGAAGAATATTTATATGCATTTGAGGAAGAGGCATGAACCTGAGCAAAGGCCAGAGGAGGAAAAGCCAGTAGAGTAGACATGAGGGAAAGGCAGAATTATAGTGGTTGGTAAGAAAAGATGGTACAGTCCGAGTAAACACTGGAAGGCAAAAAAAAAAAAAAAAAAAAAAAAAAAAGCTAGGAGGACGTAAGCTAGATCAGAATGCAAGAGGCCTTAAGCACCAACAGGTTTGTATGAAGAATGGATGTTAGGTAAAATTCCTTAATGTCAGCTCTTGAAAGATACCAAAGGTGGTGGCATTTAGGAAAGGATGAATATATATTCCCAAATCTAGTCCCTGGTCCTGTGTTTATCCAGAGGGTTGAGGCCTTGGTGTCCTGGACAGCCACTGCCAGAGAGGCACCTTGTTCTACCTTCTCACTGCAGTGCATCACTGCTGGAGCAGCCTTTTCTTTGTCTGGAGTTTGTAAATAATCTGGTTTCCTTCATTCCAGGCATAGAGCTGCTTATCTCTGGGGTTGTAATGGATCATAGAGTGGCTTCGTGGCCGCCTGGGAAAGAACAAGTTGGGCAGGTCTTCATCCCTGATAGTGCCAAGTGGGTCATAGACGCAAGTGATGCGATGAGGGCCCTGGCCACCAGAATTGTAGACCACGTAGAGAACCCCACACAACAGGAACGAGGCTTCGGCATCCTGGCTTCTGCATGGAGTGTCCCATGAGTGTTCCACCCCCAGCGTACCAGGCTCAATCTTTGTGAGAACCAAATAGCCTTGGATGCCTGGCCCTGAGTGGATGGCCCAGAGCCCGTGCTCATCAGCAGCCAGGTCAATGTAAGTGGACGGGGACTGTGGGTAGACAGGTGCTCGGCCTGCCCCTCCCGGGAGCAGCATTCGATCTTCCACGGCCTTCTTCTGCAGGTTATATTTGATGATCTCATTAGCAGTCCCTTGGTTGTGAAAAAATAGAAAACCTTTGTAGATTACTTGACCTGATCCCTGCCAGGAAAGTGGTAGGACTAATTTCCGGGGTGCTGGCTTAGTGCTATCTTCCATGAATGCGCGGATGTTTGCAAATTCCCAAACAGTGTTGTTTCTGGATCCAATTAAGAAATATACTTTTGCTGAGTTACTGCCTGTGTCTTTCATCCAAGAGCCCTCTGGGTCCACAGTCTTCTTCACTATTTTCAGAGACTTTATGCCCATCAGCATGTTGTCACAACCTGCCCGAACAGAAGGAGAGGTTATTTGATAAACATGAGGCATCTACTTCCTGAAACACTCACCTTTTAACTTTAGCACTGATCCTGGTAGGAAATATTCTCATCATTGCAATGAAATGATTGGTGGCCCATCAAAGAAGAGTGTCCTTCAGAAAATCCTAGAGCAAAAGTGCAATACAGGCATGCATGTAACTTTCTTGGGACAAAGGACATTTAAACCCCAGCAATGATCCAAGCTCATTCTTTCCTATTATTCTTCTCACAGCTTGCTTTATTTTTTTGAGAGAGAGAGAGAAAGACAGAGAGAGAGGAAGAGGAAGACAGATAGAGATGGGCGCGCCAGCGGCCTCTTAGCTGCTTCGAAGGAAATCCAGGTGCACGCACTGCCTTGTGGTCAAGTGCGGCATTGCGCCCTTGTGTCACTTTGCATCTGGCTAAACGTGGGACCTGGAGATTGGAACCGGCGTTCTTAGGCTTAGGAGGCAGGCGCCTTAACTGCTAAGCCATCTCTCCAGCCCTCACAGCTTGCTTTTTTGATACCACATATAATAACATTCTTGCACATAGACATATTATGGCAATTCAGTGAATCAAAGACTAAATGAATGACTACATGCATAAGCTTGCTCAGAGAGTCGCTGTGTAGTTCCTAGTTGCCAATGAGTTCATGTCAAGATGTAAACAACTACTTGCTGTGTCACAGACCCTGCTCAAGAACACTGGGAACTGACACAATAAGAAGGGCATGGGTGTCTTTATTTTTAAACACCTTCCCCCAGAATTCTATATGGCTCTTTCCCTCACTTCCCTTCAATCTATTCTCAAACTTTCTCTGATCATTAAAGCTGTTTCTCACCACCCAATTAAAAAAAGGCAACCTCTGCTTTAGCTTTTACCCTGGTTCATCTTTCATCCTTGTGCTTATTTCCTTCTATCTGACATAGTATATTATCTGCCTATTATCATGTATATTACTTCACTTTCCTCAATAAAATGTATAATCCACGAAACCTGAGCTTTGCCTTTTCTGTTTCATTGACCGCTGTCTGCCTTGCTCTTGGAATAGCATCTGGAACAGCAAGGCAGGCTGAATGAATGAATGAATGAATGACAAACTTTTCAATCACCAAATCCACAGGCCACCTGCTTGTGAAACCCATACTCTGCCTTCCTTTCAGCTTCCTTTATTTTTCAGTGAGTCTTGCTCCCGCTTAGCTCCTCAAGGACTTTTCACCTGAAATGATCCCCTCTCTCCTGCCTTAATAGCGTCACCCTCGCCACTGGCTCTTCCCCTTAGAAAACAACCCAGGCTGAAAGATCACCTATCCTGGGAAATCCTTAGAGAATAGTCTCATGTGTCAATTTCTCTTTACCATAAATCTCCTCAAAAGGGGAGTCTCCTCACTGACAATTGTCCCCTAAGCCACTCTATCCAGGCCTCAGCTCTCCACAGATTTAAACTACCCTGCCCACTCCACAGGGTCACTTGCCATCAAGGCCACCCTAACCTTCATGTTACCAAGTCCATGACTCAGTCCTCACTTTTAATCTTAACCACATCTCAATAACATTTGATCATTTGGTCACTGTATCCCCTTGAAACTCTTCTCTAGATTCTGGGAGCCTTTCCTTGACTATCCTTTCTCTTTCCTGGGTGTTTTTATTTATTTATTTATTTTTGCTTATTTTTATTCATTTATTATCAACAGACAGAGAGAGAGAGGGAGAGAGAGAGAACGGGCGCACCAGGGCCTCCAGCCACTGCAAACGAACTCCAGATGCATGCGCCAACTTGTGCATCTGGCTTACGTGGGTACTGGGGAATTGAACCTCCAACCGGGGTCCTTGGGCTTCATAGGCAAGCACTTAACCGCTAAGCCATCTCTCCAGCCCCCACCCTTTTTTTTTCTCATGGTATCCACTGACTCTTTCTCATCTTTCACCTTTCAGTATTATGTCCTCAGATCTCTTATTTTCTCTATTGTTGTAGTCACCTTCATGCTGCTGGTACAAGAGCAGCTGATAGGAAGAACGGGTTCATTTTGGCATATAGTCTCAAGGGGAAGCTCCATGATGACAGGAAAAGAATCACTGGGCAGAGGCTGGACATCACTCCTTGCAATAGCAGGTGAAAGATCGCAGCAAGAGGGCTGGAGAGACAGCTCAGCGGTTAAGGCGCCCCCTGCGAAGCCTAAGGACCCAGGTTTGACTCTTCAGGTCACACGTCAGTCAGACATACAAGGTGATGCAAGCATGCAAGGTTGCACGTGTGCACAAGGTGGTGCACACGTCTGGAGTGGCTGGAGGTCCTGGTGTGTCAATTCATTCTCTCTCTCCCATAAAAAAAGGCCTGTCTGTTGGGCTTCCCTCAAAAAAATATAAAAAAATGATAGAAGCAAGAGAATAAGCTGAGCTGTGGCAAGGGGGGGGGGAACCAGGCCCTAACCCAAAGCCCACCCCCAGAAATCCACCTCCTCCTTCAACAAGTCTCCAGCCTCCCAGATTGCTACCAGCCAGGGGCCAAGTGGTCAAAACACATGTGTTCGTGGAGGACATCGGAGTCAGACCACCACATCTCTCTGTACTTACTCTCTAACTCATCTCCTTCTAGCTCTAATAAAAAATATTGATTTCTACATTTGCATCCCTGGCTTCTATATAGATATAGATATATTTACTTAGACCCAAACTCAGTGTCTTCAAATTGGACTGGTCCAATGGGCGTCTGGTCGCCATTTAATTTAAATATGTCTGCCCTAACAGTCACTATCACAGCACCTTTCTGATCACCTCGAGGTCGCTTACTGCACCACTAGTTTTTTTTTTTTTTTTTTTTGTTTATTTACAAGCTGATTGTCCATTTCCCCGAGGAGAACAGAGCCTGCGTCTTCATGTTTGCCATTGTGCTCTAAGACCTAACTCAGTGCCTTGCTTGAGGGTTCAGTAAATGTCCGTTGAATGAATGAAGAAAATGGCTATAAAAAGCCGTTATTTTTCTAGGGTCTAAATAGTCCTGCACATTCTGAGTTCTGACCGCAGACCCATTCTTAAGTGACCAGTCATTTGTAAAGCACTTTAAAGCTTTTAAAGTACTTTCAAATCCATTATTTTAAAAAAAAAAAAATTCAAGCCGGGCGTGGTGGCGCACGCCTTTAATCCCAGCACTCAGGAGGCAGAGGTAGGAGGATTGCCGAGAGTTCGAGGCCACCCTGAGACTACATAGTGAATTCTAGGTCAGCCTGAGCCAGTGAGACCCTGCCTCGAAAAACCAAACAAACAAACAAACAAAAAAATTCAAAACCAAGGTCCTTTTGAAGAGAATACATGGTAGAAGTGAGGTGGTGAGAAAGCCTCGCTGGACGGAGCCAAACCCTAGAAAGTCAGTCCTTTACATGGTCATGTTACTCTGGCTGCTTCTGGAGGCACTGAGGCCTTGCCTGGCTCACGCTGTAGCCAAGGTTAGACTTGGGGTCCACATGCAGAAGTCTCTCAGCCACCAGTGGCCACTACATCCTTCTGCTCACACGCTCCAGCAGACTGAGGGTCTTTCTTTCTTTTTTTCATATTTTATTTTTATTTATTTATTTGAGAAAGAGAGAGAAATAGGCAGAGAGACAGAAAAACAGAGACAGAGATAGAGAATGGGTGCTCCAGGGCATCCAGCCACTGCAAAAGAACTCCAGATGCATGTGCATCTGGCTCACGTGGGTCCTGGGGAACTGAACCTGGGTTCTTTGGTTTTGCAAGTAAGTACCTTAATGGCTAAGCCAACTCTCCAGTCCCTGAGGGTATTTCTTATGTAAGCACTGTAATAGGTAGCCTGGCTGTAAGAGGCCAGGCCCTGGGTAAGGCATCCAGGAACCTTAAATATTACATAAACAGCTAATAGGGAGTTTTTGCTGCACTGAGCTGCTGGGGGCTTCAGACTGCAAAGTGAAAGAAGAGGAATGAACTGCTTTGCAGGGCCCCAGGAGACCTTTCTCAGTTCCACAAGCCGAACCTGTCTTATGTGAAGCTTCTGTCCTTCCCAGATCATCTGCTAATCACAGACGAAGGCTGGGCATTGTTTTGAGTCCATAAATGACCACAGAGGCCTCTTATAGGGGTTGGGGAGTAGGATCCAAGGGTTACTAGAGAATTTCTGAAGTTAATAACTATTAAACAATAAATCCAAAGGGTTAAGGAAGTGAATAAATATGATGGCCACATTATATCAACTTAATGTAATTTTGGAGTGTCTGTGTGCATGTGTATGTAGCTGTGGCATTGTGCCCGTCACAGCAACTGTTTAGTGTTCAGAGGACAACTCTGGGCATCGGTCCTTGAATTCTGCCTTGTCTTGAGGCAGGATGGATGATTTTGTCGTTCACAGCTCCATTCACCAGGCTGGCTGCCCTGCAAGCTTTCAGGAGATTCTCCTTTCTCTGCCTCCCCTCTTACCCTAGATGCACTGGAATTACAGACACTAGCACTACACCATCCAGCTTAAAATGTGGGTGCTGGGGATCCAAACCCAGGTACTTCACTTTTCCAAGTGAAGGAAAAATAGCGTTTGCATAAGTTGCATAAGAAGGTTGCACAGCGAGTCATTGGCGGGGAAGGTGACCTCTAAGCTCAGCCTGAGCTGGGAGGCAGGCTCAGAGAACCTCAGGGGCCGAGTGGTACATGTCTATGTGTGGCTGGAAAGGTTGGACAGCCATGTGTACTGTGCCCAGAGAAGGACTAGTGAGGGCAATGGGCTCCCAAGTATGACAGGACATCTGTCTTGACTAGATGGCCCATCACTTCCGCAAGGGAGGAAGTCCAGCAGGGGTGTGGCTATGCTATGTAGGAACTGTGTTTTGGAACAAGGTGCTTTAGTGTCTTCTCTATAAGAAAACCGATTTAAAATTCAGCAGACAGAGGGGTGGGAATGTAATTCAGTTGATAGAGTGCTTGTTTAGCATGCACAGAGTCCTGGGTTCAGCCCTTAGCTCCAAATAAAGTCAGGTGTGGAAACAAAGCCCTGTAATTCCAGATCTCAGGAGGCAAAGGCAGCAGGATCCGAAGTCCAAGGTCATCCTCAGCTATACAAGTTCTATGCTAGATTAGGCTATAAAGACCTTTCTCAAAACAGTGAAATAATATCCCTTCCACTGTAGATGGGCATCAAAGTCCTGAATATTCTGGATTCGAGTATCTGACCTTCTCTTTGTCAATCCAGCCTTAATTCTGCCAGCTATAAAACAAGGTGTTTTTTTTTTCCTTCTCAGTATTGTTCCAATTTTAGTGCAAGTGCTGCCAAAGAAAGCACAAAACAAGGAATTTAGGCTGCATGTGCTCTACGATACCTTCTCCTCCATCTACAAATTTTAAAAAATTTCTATTGAAATTTATAGGGCATACATTTCCATTAGTCTAGTACGAGGGTGTTAGCACTCCCTACGGTGCTTCTCTTGAGAAGAGATCATTAGCAAGAGGAAGAGGTTGAGGAAGAATTGGAAGTAATAAATTAAAAAGTTTCGAGTCCAGCTAGGATGTAAATTATTTAACAGAGACAATGGCATACAAGGTTCTACCTACAAACCAGAGAAGGAAAATGTGTATATTTTTCCCTCGGGCAAAATTGCAGATAAGCAATTAGGGTAGATTTTAGCCCAAGGCCTCCCAGTGAATTCATGCACAAATATCACTTATTTAAATCTTTTAAAATACTTTCCCCCTTATTAATAACAATATTCTCTGGACCTCCTGAGATTTTTTTTTTTTGTAGGAGTGACTAAATGTGTATATTGGAAACATTTGGTCCAGTTCTGGTAGTGAATAGAACGGCTTCAGGCAGGGGGGGTGGGGAATGTGGAAGAGTAGACACAGGGAACCCTGACTGTGAGTTGACAAGTGTACTCCCTATGAGCTACCCAGACAGTGACAGGCATGGAAAGAGTGGCATGGATTCAATGAAGAGTTAGTAGAGGTCAGGTCTTAGTGAACTGGTTGGTGTGAGGGGGCCAGGTGACAAAAATCAGACTCAAGGATGGGGAGAGGGCATGCATGAGACCCCAGCAAAGAAGGGCCAGCTGGTTTGCTTGGCAAGAGTGGTACATCCATTAAAAGGAAGAGATTTCTCCTAAACCCATGAACATTGTCACTGCTTTTTAAAATGCTGCTATGAAACTTGACCTTTTCAATTCTCACTCTTATAAAACCATTAACTGTTCCTCTTAAGGGCCCAAAGCATTCTGTGTAGTCCTCGTCCAGACAGTTACCGTGTGGAATTAAATGTTTCCTTGCAAGAACTTTAAGCAGGGACTATGTCCTCTTCCTCCTCCTTTTCCTCGTCTTCCTCCTCTCTTTCTTCCTCTTTCTCTCTCAGTGCCCAGGATACAATAACAGCTCCCTTAAGCAGACCCACGCTGCTCACTCTCCATGCTCAGTAACCACTTCACTTCAGATAGGGCAATTACGTGTCAGGGCCTAGCTTGTGATCTCAGACCCGCCTATGCCAATTAGAAAGCAAACAGATTAGCAAATGTGATTTCACTCTCTGAGAGCTATGAGTGATGAGTGGCAGGAAAAGAGGAAGGCCGCCTTGTCTGACATGCTTCTAGGCAAGTCACACTTTGACTGGCATGGCCAGAGAGCAGTCCGTCCAGAGTTAGGGTTTAAATAGGATCTGGCATACAGTAACTGGTGTACACGTTGGCTTTGGTGAGTCACACAGACCCCTTCAGTAAATCCTTATCGCGTGTGTTTCTGGGTACTAAATCTAGGTTACTAGATCCTAAGTGTTCTAAGATCCCCGTAAGCAGGCCCTGACAGCTTTATTGGTGATTAGTAGTAGATTACAAGGAAGTAAAGATGGTGCTTCACTTTTCTGGCTGCTTGTTGTCCAACATCATGAAGCAGAAAACATCAGGAGAAGGCCTGAAAGCATGGACAGTGTGGAAGCTCTGAGCAGGACTCCAGCTTGCTTCCACCAAGTGGTCCTTATAGTTGAAGCCCAACAATTTCCTCCCAATGTCTCCTTTTTTCAAAGATTTATTTTTATTTATTTATTTATTTATTTATTTATTTATTTATTTATTTATTTGAAACAGAGAGAGGGAGGGAGGGAGAGAGAGAGAAAGAGAGAGGACGTGCACACCAGGGCCTCTAGCCACTTCAAACAAACTCCAGACGCATGCGCCACCATATGCATCTGGCTTAGGTGGGACCTGGAGATTCAAACTTGTTCCCTTAGGCTTTGCAGGCATACGCCTTAACTGCTATGGCCCAATGTCTCTTTTTGGAAGAAGCTAGCTCTCTATAACTTTTTGAAAACCTTAATTAACTTTTCTTTTATGTTCTTATGCTACATTATAAATTTATCTGTTGACATATTTATTGTTGGAGTCTCCTCAGTAAACTCCAGGATATTCAGAACTCCGTCTGCTCTGTTTTATTCACTTCTTTCTGCTCATGGTGTCCTGGAAATGCATGTGGCACATGCTAAGCTCTCTCAAGATTAATTATGAACATGGCCAATGTCTGTAATCCACCTCAACAAATCCTCTTTGCAGCCCCATGTAACTTCGAAGACTCTAAGGAGCTCCTGACACTGGAGGTTTGTGAACTGCTGCTCCAGAGCATGCAGGCTGGTCAGCATCATGTGAAGCAAAGCAGGAAACTGGCCGGGCCTCCTGGGAATTTCTGATCAAACAGTCTCCACTTGCCATCTTGTTATCTCACTGTTGCAACATCCCAAGCCTTCCAAGGTTGTAATTATAACCTTTTGATTCCATCTATTTCTCACAGCAAGGCTGGGCTGGTTCCTGCTTTTTTTTTTTTTTTTTTCAAACATAGTATTTTGATGCTCTGTTTTTTAAGCTCTGTTTTTTAATAAGTTTCTTAACAAACTAAGCAGGATGGAAATCTTCTTAGTCTCTGGCTATGGTAGTGCTGTCTTCTTGTGTTCTTGGTTAGAAATCATGCTAGTCTTGGGGAACACAGCATGGATAATGCTTATATGCATAAAAGTATGTTTGTTAATATATAGTTTTAATTTATTAAAATTTATTTGCAAATAAACTTGCCTTGCCTTTGCAAATAAACTCCAGATATATAGGCCACTTTGTGAATTTGGCTTTCTGTGCTTGCTCGGGAATTGAACTTAGGCTGATAGGCTTTGCCAGCAATCTCTTTTAACTGCTGAGTCATTTCCCAAGTCCAAAAGTAAGTTTCAAGGCAAGCAAGTCAAGCAAACATCACAGAACAGCAGGACAGGCAAGAATGAGGCTGACAGCAGGTGCAATAGTGGCATGTCTGCTATGGGGGAAACCAGCCACTCTCTAATTGGACTGGAGGCCCACTTCATGGGAGGGAATACATGCCTGATACCAAAATCCTACAACATGAGTACTCATGAGCCCTAGGCGTGTAACATCTGCTGGTGTCTGACTAAATGTATATATTATGCTCACCAAACTGCCTGGTAAGCATGGCTCTTAATGTTCATACCCATTTATTAATGCTGCTCTCACTTTTGGTTAGAGAAGCTTCACTTTTCAGATGGTGCTGATCTTGGGATGACCCAGAAGGCACCATGGTGCTGAGAAGAAGTGACAGAGGAGTGCTCAGCACTGAAACATCTATATTACATCTTCCAAGGCTCAGGGTCCATTGGAGAAGAGGTGTAGAAAGAATGTAAGAGCCAAAGGAAAGATTCCTTACAATACACTCTTCCAGAAACAAAATGGCCTGGATATCCATGAACTCGCAGTACCTGACACTACCTACACAAGACCATCATAATAGGAGGAAAAGATGATGACATCAAAATAAACATTGATTGAGAGGGGGAAGAGGTATGATGGAGAGTGGAGTTTCAAAGGGGAAAGAAGGGGGTGGGAATTACCATGGGTTATTGTCTATAACTATGGATGTTTCAATAAAAAAGAATGAAGTTGAGAAAAACTAAAAGTTGCTGTGTTTAATTGATGACTTCTCATCTACTTTTACAATAATAGGAAATGCAGGGACTTAGTGGTTAAAAGTACTTGCCTACAAAGCCTGCAACCCTGGATTCAACTTCCCAGAATGCACATAAACTCAGACGGAAAGTGGCATATGTGTCTGTGATATGAAGTGGAGATGATAGGAGACAGAGGCAGGAGAATACAGAATACATGGGCCAGGCTTGTGTGTAAGCAGCAAGAAGCCCTGTCTCAAAGAAGGTGGAGCACAATTTCTCTCACCTCCACACATGTGCCTTAGCAAAGTGCATGTGTTCCCCACCCCACTCAAATAAGTAAATAAAAATAAAACACAATAATGAATTTAGTATAAGTGGTCATAGTTGTTAATTAGCAATATTCTTTTGTAAAGAAAAACAAGACAGATCATCTAAAGAGAACTAGGATAGGATCCAGCTGTAAAGACCATCTCTATATGTTGTTTTGTGCTGTTTGCAATCGCCATCAAAGGAGATGAGGTGATGACATGGTAAGGCTAGCAAGAAGTCCCTGGGGCAATGCAGGTGGGACAAGAATGAAGAGAGGCAGGAAGCTGAGTGCGAAGGCTCCAGTAGTAATCAAGATTAGAGAGGACAAGAGTGGGAGGACTGCACTGGAGAGATACTCAGAAGAAAGAATTGATTACAATGGTAACTGGTCAATTGAGGAACAAAGGACATAAAATGGGAGCAAAGCAGAAAAGTTATATTGTTTAAAAGTCAATAAAGGGGGCTGGAGGGATGGCTTAGCAGTTAAGGCTAACTACAAAGCCAAAGGCCTGCAAAGCCAAAGAACCCACGTTAGCCAGATGCATAAGGGATACACACATCTGGAGTTTGTTTGCAGTGGCTGGAGGCCCTGGCACACTCATTCTCTCTCTTTCTCTGTCAAATAAATAAATAAATTAATAAATAAATACATACATACATACATACATACAGACAGACAGATATACATACAAAATAACATATTGTTCTTAAAAAGTCAGTAGAGGGCTAGAGAGATGGCTTAGTGGTTAAGGTGCCTGCCTGCTAAGCCTAAGAATGCAGGTTCCAATCTCCAGGTCCCACGTTTAGCCAGATGCAAAGTGACACAAGGGCATAATGCTGCACTTGCCCACAAGGGGGAGCACACATCTGGAGTTCGTTCACAGCAGCTGAGAGACTGCTGGTGTGCCCATCTCTGTCTCCCTCTCCCTCTCTATCTCTCTCTGTGTCTCTCTCCAAAAATAAATAAAATAATAAAATTTTTTTTAAAAAGTAAATAAAGGGCCCAGCATAGTGGCATATGCCTTTAATCCCAGCACTTGTGAGGCAGAGGTAGGAGTATTGCCATGAGTTTGAGGCCACCCTGAGACTAATTCCAGGTCAGCCTAAGCTAGAGAGAGAACCTATCTCAAAACTCCCCTCCCTTCAAAGAAAGTCAATAACGGGCTGGAGAGATGGCTTAGTGGTTAAGGTGCTTGCCTGAAAAGCCAAAGGACCCAGGTTCAATTTCCCAGGATTCACGTAAGCCATTTGTACAAGGTAGCACATACATCTGGAGTTTGTTTGCAGTGGCTGGAGGCCCTGGTGTGCACCTGTTCTCCTGTCTATGTGCTTCTCTTTCTCTCTCTCTCAAATAAATAAAAAAATTAAATAAAAAGAACATTTTAAAAAGTCAATGAAGAGGGGCTAAGGATGCAACTCAATTGACAGAGTGCCTGCCCAGCATGCTGAAGCCCAGGGGTTGATTTCTAGTATTGCATAAACCCAGCCTTAATCCTAGCACTCAGGAGGTGGATGCAAGAGGATCAGGAATTCAATGTCATCCTCTGCTACACTGCAAGTTCAAGGCCAGCCTGGGTACATGAGAACAGAACTTGTCTCCAAAAAACAACAACGACCAAAACAAAACAAAGCAAACAAAACAAGCCAATGAAGAAAAGACAGGAAACTAAACAACAAGGGTAGAGGAGAAGAAAAGCGATCTTTCTTTCTTGGCTTGATGAATTATGGTTTAAATCACAAGTCTGTTTCTGAGTTGGAATCACCCTCAAAAAGCCACCAAGAGAACCATCATGGTCTTCACGTGGTGACTCACAATGAGATCAGAAACTTCTAGTCCAGGCTTCTACTCTTGTGCCTCTCTGACCACCCTGAAGATGGCTCTCACTTCAGTCTCTCCCTCTAATGTGCCTCTACCCACCCCGACTGGCAGGCTCTTCTGTACCCTGTGCCACACAGACCTTTGTCAAACATCCATCTGAGGTGTCCGTGCTGGTCACTGTTGAGCCCAGCAATAGGATTGGAGAGCCAGCATGCATCGGTTTTAATCTCACCTAGGCCATTTATTTAGCTGTGTAATCATGGTCAAATTATCCACCTAGAGTCTTGTTTTCCTCCTCTATACAGCGGGAAATCGTTATGACATGTTTCCCATAAGGTCGCCCTTGGCATTACGTGGCATTACACTGCTTAGAGACGTGACATCCCGGTGTGTAGGAACCCAGCCTGTTAGCGATCATCCACATTATTCTCATTCTCTTAGCTGGCAAACGTGATCTAGTTTAGCACAAAGGAGCTCGGCTGTTCTCTGGATCTTTCTGTCTCCTCTCCCCAGACCCTCCTCTATCTGTACAGCCACAGAGTGTTCTTTTTGCTTGAAATGCTCATAACTATATTCGGCTGCACTTACTTAATTCTTTTCTATGCTTGTAACTCAGACAGAGGATTACCTAACAGATTCCATGGCTCCCCCATCTCTATGGCAACTTTGACCCTACCGACGTAACACCTGCCCCTTGTGTTTCTGGGATTGCTTATATATCCTCGTATCACAGTAGCCGTCACTCTGGGCTGTTTTCCTTGTTTGTCTAGATGGCTTCTTCTCCATTTGGCTATAAGCTTTTTGACAAAAAGGACACGATGCCATTCAGTTTCATCCCTAATGCCTAGCACAGGTCCAACATATATCAGGAATTCATTTCGACATTTGCTGAATCTATGGACAAACGAATGAGAGAGAATGAATGAATGAATGAATGAATGAATGAATGAGTGTTCACACCACCTTAGCTGACATGATTTGGGATTTTGGTTAGTGCCCACAGTAATGGACCTAGAGATAATCTCATAGAAAACAGAATTTGCAGATTAACAAACACAGTAAATGCTCTGTACGTAGGCCTTTCTGGACTCATGAGCATGAATTCTCCAGGGGACTATATAGACGCTGAACCACACACCTCCAGTCTTTCTGGCCTTGTGAATGCAGTGACTCTGGGTCCATATAAATACACATATACAAACACCCCTATACTCTCCTGTACTTCCACATACAGGCAGACCTTCATCCCTTCATTTTTAGTAACTATGTATGTTACAAATTGTACTTGTCCTAATGTTTTGTTCCTTGGGATACAGAAGCTTTATTTGGTTTCCAGTCAGTTATTGTGTTCGTTTGCTTAGTTTGATTTGGTGTTAGTGGATTTGAATATGGGGCATGGACATGGATTCCAGAGGGATTTACATATGCAGCCCCAGACTTTCTTCTTCTTCTTCTTTTTTTTTTTTTGGAGAGAGACACACAGAGAGAGACAGAGAGAGGGAGAGGGAGACAGAGATGGGCGCGCCAGCAGTCTCTCAGCTGCTGCGAATGAAATCCAGATGCGTGCGCCCCCTTGTGATCAAGTGCGGCATTGCGCCCTTGCGTCACTTTGCATCTGGCTAAACGTGGGACCTGGAGATTGGAACCTCTGGAGATTGGAACCAGCCTGCTAAGCCATCTCTCCAGCCCCAGACTTTCTTCTTGAAGCAATGATCTGACAGAGATGTGAGTTCTGTAATCCTGCAGGGTGAGGGTTACTTGAGGTAACTTGCATGCACCCTTGCAATAAAAAAAAGCTGGACTAAAACAGGAAATAAAAATAAAATGTGCTATAAAGACTTGTTTTGACTATCTTGAGAATTCTTCAAAAGCTGCTTACAAGTTAAAAAGAGCTTAATATTTTTATCCACATAAGAATGCAGCCCATGGAATATTCCAAAGGCTGTAGTTGGATAAATTCTCAACCTGAGGCCACAAGGCTTTGTGATATATTGGCAAATATAACGTAAAATTTTATTTCAGCAACAACAGAATTAGTACATTAATTAGAAACTTGGCTTCAAGGAACTTCCACTCACTCACATTCGAATTATCTATGTGTGTAAAGGAGATGGAGTGGAAGGGGCAGAAAGAAGAAGAAAGAAAGTTAAGGTTCTAAGAATTTTACTTACCCCACATGTCTGTGGGCTGACCTTAACTCGGAGTCATCTCAAAACAAAGACAAGGGTTTGAGAACAGCTCTCTGGGGATTAAAGAGCAGTCCTGCCAGTTATTGTCCTCAAAACCACGCCCTTAACAGTTACGTGAGAAATCCAAACTAATAGGTCTCGGAATTTTCTGAAAGTCTCCAGAGATACAAGGTTGAATTTTCCAAGGGTGTTCCAACCTCCACTCCCTGGAAGTTTTCTGAAGAAATGCTCTAAATCAAAATGTACGAAGGAAGCCCTAAGACCTGGCCTCTTGGTGACCCCTCCCTGACCCAAGGTGTTTGGCCACACAAGGGTGCTAACTTGGATTGTTGTTTTTTTAATATTTTATTTATTTACTTGTTTGAGAGAGAGAGGGAGAGGGAGAGAATGGGTATGCTAGGACCTCCAGCCACTGCAAATGAACTCTAGACACATGTGCCACCTTGTGCATCTGGCTTATGTGGGTCCTGGGGGATTGAAACTTGGTTCTTGGGCTTCAGAGGCAAGCACCCTTAACCCCTAAGCCCTCTCTTCAGACTTAATTTTTCCCAACTTAATTTTTTAGGAAAGTTCTGTAATTGGCACAATCCTGGTAGGCAAAGTTTAGAAGAAGATAGCCCTGAAGATTCTCTCCCCTGGGAGTGGACAAGACCTGGGCACAGAAGAGGACCGCACTCTGATTCCATAACACAAGAAGACAAAGGTTCCGGGATTTTGCAATACAAGGTTCTAAATCAGTTGATTCTCAATCAAAAGGAAGATTACAATAGGTGGTCCTGATGTAATCAAATTAAAATCTGCTAACAGAGGAGCTAGGCACCTTTAGAAGACCTCTGTCCTCTAAGCCTTGAAGGAGTGACTGGCATTTTTGAGCTACCTATGGAAAAGGGAGAGCTTGGAAACTGGTGGCCACGCATGGACTCCTGACCCAGAGAAACCCTGTAATAATGCGCACGTGCTGTGTTAAACTGCTATACCTGTTGTGACCTGTGTAGCATCAGGAAACTGATACAGGAATAGTTGCTGACAAAAATGGCCAAACAAAAGCAAAGCCAAAAATCCACTACCACCACCAAGAAGACTAGAAGCAGGCACAGCATAGGAAATACGCAGGGGACTATGTCAGCATTCTAAAGGCTAGCCTTGGGCCTCTAAATCAAAATGTACGAAGGAAGCCCTAAGACCTGGCCTCTTGGTGACCCCTCCCTGACCCAAGGTGTTTGGCCACACAAGGGTGCTAACTTGGATTGTTGTTTTTAATATTTTATTTATTTACTTGTTTGAGAGAGAGAGGGAGGGAGAGAATGGGTATGCTAGGACCTCCAGCCACTGCAAATGAACTCTAGACACATGTGCCACCTTGTGCATCTGGCTTATGTGGGTCCTGGGGGATTGAAACTTGGTTCTTGGGCTTCAGAGGCAAGCACCCTTAACCCCTAAGCCCTCTCTTCAGACTTAATTTTTCCCAACTTAATTTTTTAGGAAAGTTCTGTAATTGGCACAATCCTGGTAGGCAAAGTTTAGAAGAAGATAGCCCTGAAGATTCTCTCCCCTGGGCACAGGAGAGGACAGCACTCTGATTCCATAACATGAGAAGACAAAGGTTCTGGGATTTTGCAATACAAGGTTCTAAATCAGTTGATTCTCAATCAAAAGGAAGATTACAATAGGTGGTCCTGATGTAATCAAATTAAAATCTGCTAACAGAGGAGCTAGGCACCTTTAGAAGACCTCTGTCCTCTAAGCCTTGAAGGAGTGACTGGCATTTTTGAGCTACCTATGGAAAAGGGGGCCACGCATGGACTCCTGACCCAGAGAAACCCTGTAATAATGCGCACGTGCTGTGTTAAACTGCTATACCTATTGTGACCCGTGTAGCATTAGGAAACTGATACAGGAATAGTTACTGACAAAAATGGCCAAACAAAAGCAAAGCCAAAAATCCACTACACCACCAAGAAGACTAGAAGCAGGCACAGCATAGGAAATACGCAGGGGACTATGTCAGCATTCTAAAGGCTAGCCTTGGGCAGAGAACCTCTGAAAACAGCAGGTCAGCTCAGGGCGTCACTAATCACAAGGTTGTGATTGTTTAGAGATTTATGTTTTCTTCCCTCCCTCCCTCCCTCCCTTCTCTCTTCCTTTCTTTCTTCCTTCCTTCCTTCCTTTCTTCCTTCCTTTCTTTCTTTTTCTTCTTTCTCTCTTTCTTTCTTTTTTTCTTTCTTTCTTTCTTTCTTTCTTTCTTTCTTTCTTTCTTTCTTTCTTTCTTTCTTTCTTTCTTCCCCTCCAGAGCTATGGATGTAACCCAAGGCCTTATGCATTCTACACAAGCATCCTACCATCGAGCTATGTCCCTAGCCGGTCCCCACCATCAGATTTTTGGGACACCTCTGGGTTCATCTTGTCTGGCCCAACCTAGTTCCTTCCTCCTTTTCTTCCTGTGCTCTGTGGTCACACCAGCTGCTCCCTCTCAGAGAGCAGCTCATCTCAAGACAAGGTCAAGGCTGAAAAGGACGCCCTCACTTAGACCGCCTAGATCAACTACCTCATGCTATAGGAAAGGCCCCTTCCCTGTTTCTTGTGATGTGGGATTGAGCTGCAGCCTGTTGTATTGTAGTCTAACTAGCCATGCCACCTGGCAGGGATTTATTTGAACACAGTTACTGTTTTAGGCACACAACACTGAACGTGAACTGGCATGTCTGAGATTTCTTAGAGCTGACGTAGATGGAGAGGGAGAAATAAGCAATGAGCCAAGAAATGAACCAGACTACATCAAAGCTGCAAGATGCTATGGTTTGAGTGGGTCCCCCAAATTTACATATTAGAAACTTGATCCCTAAAGTCACTCGTCTGTGGTGTCTGGAGGTGGGGCCATTGGGATTGTAATTAGGATTCCAGGAGGTCATAAGAGTTGAGGGGAGCCCCCCTCATGAATATATTAGTGGCTTTATAAGAAAGGGAAGAGGACTGGAGAGATGGCTTAGCAGTTAAGGCGCTTGCCTGCAAAGCCAATGGACCCAGGTTTGATTCCGCAGAGCCCATGTAAGCTAGATGCAAAAGGTGGTGCAGGCATCTGGAGTTTGCTTGCAGTGGCTGGAGGCCCTGGCATGCCCATTCTCTCCGTCTCCCTCTCTCCCCTTCTCACTCTCTCTTTCTCTCAGATAAAAATAAATAAATAAAGTATTCTAAGAAAAGGAAGAGACCCCCCCCCCAAGCTATCTTTATTTTGTCTCATCATGTGACAACTTTTTCCATGTTATAATGCAAGATGCCACTCACCAGATACCAAGCTGGTACCCACAGCATGTTCTTGGACTTCTCAGCACGAAGCCACGAGCTAAATAAACTTCTACTTTTTATCAATTATCCAGTCTGTAGCATTCAGTAATAGCAACAGTAAACAGACTAAGACCTAAGTCCTCTTAAAGAAAACGAAAGTCACGTGGTAAGTTCCCAAACTCCTGTTTGTTGGGTTTCCTATCTTAACGTATTTACACCAGTCATTCAGTGGCTTAAGCCCAAACCTGGGAAGCATCCTGAGTCAGTTCTCATTTGCCCTTTATGCTTTAAAAACTATTTATTTATTTTAAAGGAGAGAGGAGCAAAGCCCTTAAAGCAATGATGACATACTCAGTTTATGACTGGTTTCCCTGGTGGAGTTTCTAGAATTTGGGGCAGACATAATTAGCATATGAATAAAGTCTCTCTTTCAGAATACAGACTGTGAAGCAGAGACTTTCTTCCTCATTGTTTTAACGAAAAAGACTTCTTAATGTGTTTATTGTTTGATGCTTTTTTATTATAGCTTGGGCTACTGGACGCTTCTTAATGGCCCAGAAGAGATTCTGATGGGTTACAAGACTGGGGAATGCATGCCCAATAGCAATTCATTGCAGGTTCCAGCCCTGAGGGTTGGCTGTCACCACGTTCAGGTTCAAACTGTTGCCTGCTAAGCTGGCAACAGCTCCCTGTTCCCAGGCCAATGGGTGTAAAATACATTCACCTGTCACTCTCCCTAGAAGGCCCTGGGACCACAAGGCCTCTACCAAACCAAGGTCTATCAGGAGGTAACTCTCTCACAGTAGCCTTAACTTTCTAAGGGGTCCTTAGGAACTCCCCGGAAAGAAATGCTACTTTCTTCCAGAGAATTAATTGATTTCCCTTTGGCCTTCCGGGGCCAGCTTGGTCTCCCAGCCCAACAACATCTTGTTACTGTCACCTGATCACACTTCCTAACTGCACCTAGTCGCATCTCTCTGGCTGTGATGGCCCCTAGAAGGGGGGATAAGAGGCTCAGTTCTTACTTGCATTCAGCAGAGCTCGGACCTTTTTGTCTTCCTCGGCTTCCTGGAGCATCTTTTCGGCTAGTGTCTTCTCCTCTGACTCCACGCATGCGTCAGCTTCCCGCAGGTACTCCAGGTAGTCGATCTCCCGCTGGGCGCGCTCCACTCTCAGAGCCAGGTTATGAACAGCACTCTTGTACTCGCTCGTGTGGGTCTGACATCGTCCCAGCAAAACGGATATGTTTTTGGAGAATTCTCGGAAGTCTTCGATGTACGCCCTTGTTGCTTGAGCACATTTTTCCAGCCCTTGCTTCAGATAGGAAGGAAAGTGCCAAATTATTGCAAGTTATTTTAATTAGCTAAGGAATGAAATGGCTACCGCTTACAGAAAAAGGATGATCAGTAAAATACAATGATCCAAAAGTGGAAAAAAAGAAAAGCAACCGAATTTAAAGATAATATAGCAATTTTCAAGTTTTCCCATGTGTTTCATGATATGTATGAATATATTTTTGCATGTATGTGATTTTTCACTATTTTTTTTAGAGAGACAGAGAGAGAGAGAGAGAGAGGGAGAGGGAGAGGGAGAGGGAGAGGGAGAGGGAGAGGGAGAGGGAGACAGATAGAGATGGGCGCGCCAGCAGCCTCTCAGCTGCTGTGAACAAAATCCAGATGAGTGCGCCCCCTTGTGGGCAAGTGCAGCATTGTGCCCTTGTGTCACTTTGCATCTGGCTAAACGTGGGACCTGGAGATTGGAATGGCTGGAGATTGGAACCAGTGTTCTTAGGGTTAGGAGGCAGGCACCTTAACCACTAAGCCATCTCTCTAGCCCTTTCACTATTTTTTTTATATTTCTGTTTGTCTGTCTGTCTGTCTGTCTGTCTGTTTGTTTGTTTGTTTGTTTGAGACAGGGTCTCTTCCTGAACCAAGTGGCCACTAATTTGGCTGGAGTAACTAGTCAACCACTCCTGTTTCCATCACTCCATTGCTGGACTTACAGGTGTGCACTGCCATGCCTGGATTTTACATGGGTGACAGGAATCCAAACTCAGGTCTTCATACTTGCATAGCAAGCGTTGAACCAACTGGGATATCTTGCCAGCCCCGAGTTTTACATATATTTTATTATCATTATTATATACTTACAGCACATTTTTTTGCTGATCATGTCTTTTTTATATGTGTGTGTGTGTGTGTGTGTGTGTCAGTGTTTGAGGGTTCACATGTGCCACAGCGTGCGTATAACATCTCCTGCCTTTCCACCTCACTTGACACAAGGCTTCTTGCTCTGGATTCTCACTCTGCTGGTGATCTTTTTGTGCTAGCCACGAACTTCCAGGAGATTCTCCTGTCTTTGTTCTGTCTCACCGCCACTGTAAGAACTGAGATCACGGAAGCCTGCTACTGCATCCAGCTTTTTACCTGGGGTCTGGTGATTACACTTGGATACTCCAGCTTGGGTCGTGAGTACTATATCCACTGAGCCACTTTCTTGGCTCCAAACATAGTCCTTTTTCTTTCTTTTTTTTTTTAACAAAAAACTTTTTATTAACAACTTTTATAAGTATTTTATCATAATCCCCTCCTACGACCTCCATTTCCCCCTCCCAAATCTGCCTGCAACTGAATCCTTCCTTTTTTCCCAATTAATCTCTCTCGTATTTTGATGTCATCATTTTTTCCCTCATATCATGGAGGTCTTATGTAGGTAGCGTCAGCCACTGTGAGGTCATGAATATCAAGGCTACTTTTGTGTGGATGACAGCATTGTAAGCAGTCTTCCCCTTCCTTTGGCTCTTACATTTTTTGTCCACCACTCACTCTTTCTTTTTTTTTCTTCTCACTATTTTTTCCTTCCTTTCTTTCTCTTTCTTTATTTTCCTTTTTTCTTTTTTTCTTTTCCTTTCTTTTCTTTTCTTTTCTTTTCTTTTTTTTTTTTTTGAGGTAAGGTCTCACTCTAGTTTAGGCTGACCTGGAATTCACTCTGTAGTCTCAGGCTGGCCTTGAACTCACAGTGATCCTCCTACCTCTGCCTCCGAGTGCTGGGATTAAAGCTGTGCACCACTACGCCTAGCTCACTATTTTTTTTTTATGAAGATCATACTTTGCATGGATACTTATGTGTGGGTACCATGTTTTCCCTCCTCCCTGCCCCCTTTCTGCTGGAGACCCTCCTCAGTGGGGATGCTGGCATTCCCCATGAGGTTGTGAGTTATGCATTGTGGGGGCAGCAGTCAGTCATTCAGGGATGCAGTGCCTGTGGACTTGACCTCCCAACCTGTGATTCTTACAAACTTTCTGCCCCCTCTTCTGCAAAATTCCCTGAGCCTTGGTGGGTGTGTTTTAAGTTCCCCCAAAAAGACACACCCACCTGAGGTAAAAGGTAAGACACCACTGCTGAAGACACTACATGCTGCCAACACAGGACACCGAGTGACCCACTGGAGGGGCTACATCCATCAAAATCTCTCTGAATTAGCGATGCTTATCCCATTTAACTATGCTGACTTCTTTCTCCCTTGGAGAACCTACTCTGCTTTCTCATAAGGTAGTGAGACCCAAGCAGACGAACCACCCCTCGCACATCAGCCAGTGCCCAGGGGAAACCACAGAGGATTTGGTGAGATGAGCAAGAGTGCTGCTTCTACGTGAGCCTGATCGTCAGTGACAGGGTGAAGGAGACAGATGCTGAGGATACTCAACACATGCCAAAGCCGAAATCTAGAAGCTCCTGAGAGCTCATCACTGAAGTAGACTTAAAACACACCCACCAAGGCTCAGGGAATTTTGCGGAAGAGGGGGCGGGAAAATTATAAGAACCCCAGGTCAGGAGGGTACCCCAGAGATACCCCTCCCCCAACAACTGACTTCTGCTCTCACAGCTCATAACTCACAACCCCATGGGGAATACCAGCCACCCCACTGAGGTAGGCCCTCAGAGATCGGGGGCGAGGAGGAGGGAAATGATGGTGCCTACACATGATACATCCATACAAAGTATATTCTTAATAAAAAAGAAATAAATTAATAAATACAAGTTCTATGTAATCAAAACATATGATGTTTTGATACATGGATACATTGCAGAATGGCTTAATCAGGCCAATTAACATATATATTATTCTATACTTTCATTTTTTTTGTGGTGAGAACATTTAAAACTTATTCTCTTAATCTGATTCAGATGTATAATATGTTGTTATTATCATAATGTAGTGTACAACAGATTTCTTGAACTTACTCTAATTGAATTTTGTATTATTTACCAATATCTCCTACCCCTAAGCCTCTGATAACCATTATTCTAACTCTGTCTCAGTGAGTTCAGCTTTGTTGGGTTCCACATATTGTGAGATCATTCAGGGTTTGTCTTCTTGTGGCCGGCTTGCCTCACAGTCCGAGCGCCTGCAAGTTCATCTACAGTGTCATGGGTGAGCTTCTTTGAAAACGCTGAATGCCATTCCAGTGTGCGTATATATTCTTTCTTTACTTTCTCTCCAGCCCTCTTTTAAAAATACTTTATTTGGACTGATGTGTTTGGCTTAGGTATGGAAAAGAGAAATTTAAGATTAAAAGTTAGAAAAATTCTAACAAGTTTAAAGTTTACTGGCACAGAGACTAGTTTAGGTTATTAAAACTGCTATTATCGAACACATTAGCAATCTTAAGGAAGATGGCCCAACTTCTTTGCATTAAAACAATGGAGAAAATACCTGAGGTGATTCCACCCCCAAAAGACTAAACACTGGGAAAGCAAATTCTTTTGAAAGCAAATGATTGAAAAGAAGGAACCTGGTCTTCAAAGTCATGATTTATTTCATCCCTGAATTAAGAATATGGCTGTGTCCTACGCACTTAGTATTGCTTTTGGAAGCATGAAAAATGCATGAAAGAGGTCATAAAGTGCACATGGTTCCAGAAGCCTCTGCTGAGATGTGGCGTATAGGCAGAGTATGATGACCCTGATGAAGAGTATGGTGAAACTATTGGAAGATGGACTATGGTTTGCATGGAGACCCAATGTTTGGATATACCAGGATTGTGCAAGGGCTACCTTGGAGCACTGTTGGCTTATATCTTGCAGTGGTCTTCCTATTTTACTTATTTATTTTATTTTTAAAGTATTTTATTTTTATTTACTTATGAGAGAGAGAATGGTGCGCCAGGGTCTCTAGCCACTGCATATGTACTTTGTATACATGCACCACCATGTGGGTTCTGGGGTATTGAACCTGGTCCTTATGTTTCATAAGCAAGCACCTTAACTGCCAAGCCATTTCTCCAGCCCTCTTCCTACTTTTTATTCTAGTCACTATAGTTTCAGGTCTTATATTAACATCCTTGACCTATTTTGGAGTTTATTTTTTTAAAGATTTTATTTTTATTTATTTATTAGAGACAGAGAAAAAGAAAGAAAGAAAGAAAGAAAGAAAGAAAGGAAGAAAGAAAGGAAGGAAGGAAGGAAGGAAGAAAGAAAGAAAGAAAGAAAGAAAGAAAGAAAGAGAAAGAAAGGGAAAGCGAGAATGGGTGCACCAGGGCCTCTAGCCACTGCAAACGAACTCCAAATGTATGTGTGCATCTGGATTATGTGGGACCTGGAGAATCAAACCAGGGTCCTTAGGCTTCACAAGCATGTGCCTTAACCACTAAGCCTTCTCTCAAGCTTCATTTTGCAGTTTATTTTGTGCAGCATGAGAGAAGAGAGTGTAGATTAATTTATCCACTTGAACATGGAAGATCTTTCCATTTTCCTCAATTATTTCTTCAATGTTTTAATTGTAGAGGTCTTTCACTTCCTTGGTTTAGTAATATTCCAAGATATTTTATTTTCTGAAGCTATTGTAAATGGGACTGATTCCCTGATTTCTTTCTCCATATGTGTGTTATTGGTATATATGAAGATTACTGATTTCTGTGTATTGATTTTATATCCTGCCACTGTGCTGAAAAAAAATTTATCACCTCTAGTAGTTTTCTGGTGATGACTTCCAGGACACTTAGGTATAGAATCATATCATCTACAAATAGGGCTGGTTTGACTTCTCACTTTCCAATTTGTACACTTTTAATTTCTTTCTCTTATTTTATTGATCAAGCTACAACTTCGAGTATTATGATGAATAGCAGTGGTGTCTTCTGTAGAGTTTGGGTGGAATGGCTGTAGATGGCCTGTTAAATCCATTTAATCTATGGTATTTTTTAGCTCCACTATTTCTGTGATTATTTTCTATTTAGATGATCTGTCTACTGATGATAGTGGTCTTAAAGTTTACTACTATTACTGTGTTGGGATTTATTTTTGATTTGATAACTTTTATATTTTGTATTATAAGATTTGGTGTGCTTGTGTTTGGTTTATGATTATAATATCTTCTTGCTTAATTGTTTCCTTGATGAATATGAAGTGATCTCCTTTATCTCTTTGGATTACTTTGGTTTAATCTATTTTGTCTGACATTTTATTGTCATAAATGTTTATTTCTCAAAAAAAATACTTTATTTGGGCTGGAGAGATGGCTTAGCAGTTAAGACGTTTGCCTGCAAAGCCAAAGGATCCCAGTTTGATTCCCTAGGACCCATGTAAGCCAAATGCACAAGGGGACGCATGCATCTGGAGTTCGTTTGCAGTGGCTGGAGGCCCTCATGCTCCTATTCTCTCTCTCTACCTCTTTCTCTCTCTCAAATAAATAAATAAAATATTTAAAAAAGTTTGGTTCAAAAAATTATTTTATTTTTAAGCTTTTTATTGGTAGCATTCACAATCATAATTTTAATAATGCAACCTTTAAATTAAATTAATATCCCATCATTAATTATATTCTTGTATATGAACATGTAATTTTCAATATTTTGTTACTCAAACAATGCTAAGAAAAGAAACTATTATGCTATTATACACCATATATATGGTACATATACATATATACATATATACATGTATATATATGTATATATATGTATATGCATCATATATATATGATTTATTTTTAAGGAGAAAGAGAGAGAGAGAGAGAGAGAGAGAAACAAATATGAGCATGCCAGAGTCTCTTGCCACTATGATCAAACTCCAGATATGGGGGGAAGGAATTATCATGGTTTATTGTCTATAATTATGGACGTTGTCAATAATAATAAAAAAAACCCTCCAGATAAATGCACCACTTTGTGCATCTGGCTTCACATGGGTACTGGTGGGCTTTTCAAGGAAAGACCTTTAACCACTGAGAAATCTCCCCAGCCCTGTACTGTATATATTTTATAACTTTACTTGGCTATTTTCTTTTCTTAGTTAGTCAGATTTCCAAAGGTAAACTTCATTCCCCCAACATCTGGAATGAAATGAAAAAAGAAAGAAAGAAAGAAAGAAAGAAAGAAAGAAAGAAAGAAAGAATAAATGGGATTGTTGGGCCAAAGAGTATATATTTAAAGCCCACTTGGCATAGTTTATGAAAATGGTCTTCACAAATATAAGATTTTAACTTCCAGACATCAATATGTAAAGGACTTCATTTGAAGAGAAAGACAAAAACAGGGACAGAGAGACAGAGAAAGATTAAAAATACCTACCCCCCCCCAAATTAATTCCCCAAGTCTATACCTTCTTTTTTCTTTTAAAAAAATTCTCATAATTTTTGAAATTTATTTTCAAGCAGATAAAGAGAAAAATGAGACAAATAATGGGCAGATCAGGGTCTCTAGCCGCTGCAAATGAGTTCCAGACACATACCTCACCTTGTGCATCTGGCTTTACATGGGTACTGGGGAATTGAACCCAGGTTGTTGAGCTTTGTAGGCAAGAATCTTAACCACTGAGCAATATCTCCAACCCTCTTTTAAAAATATTTTAGTTTGTAACATTTTATTGATAGCCTTCACACATATAGACATATTCCATACCATGATCATAATCCCCTCCCACACCCTCTCTTTTCTCTTCCCCTACCTTCCTCCCTGAATCCCTTCTTCTTTCCTTCTATTTTTTTTTTGTTTGTTTGTTTTTTCGAGGTAGGGTTTCACTGGTCCAGGCTGACCTGGAATTAACTATGTAGTCTCAGGGTGGCCTCGAACTCTCGGTGATCCTCCTACCTCTGCCTCCCAAGTGCTGGGATTAAAGGCGTGCACCACCACGCCCGGCTTTTCTTTCCTTCTATTTTTAAAAAATAATTTTAAAATCTTCTATTTTTTAAAAATATTTTATTTTATTCATTTATTTGAGAGAGAGAGAAAGAAGGACACACACAGAGAGAAAATATGAGCATTTTAGGGTCTCCAGCTCTCCAAATGAACTCCAGATGTATGCACCATCTTGTACATCTGGCTTATGTGGGTCCTGGGTAATTGAACCTGGGTCCTTTGGCTTTGCAGGCAAGCATATTAACTGCTAAGCCATCTCTCTGGTCCTAACTATTTTTTTTTTTACCCTCCTCTTATTCAGGTCTTATGTGGGTAGCATCAGGCACTGTGAGTTCATGAAGACCATGGCCACTTTTATCCCTTCCTTTTTCTTATCCCCTGGGTACATCCTGCTCAGGACAGGAATTCTGTGATTGGGTTGTTACGTGTCTGCCTTGGCCAGCAGTTCCTGCCACCTGGCTCTTGGCTTTACCTCTAGGTCAGAAACAGGGTGGAAAGATCTCCACAGATCACAACCCTATCCTCTTAAATCTACACTCCAAACTGTGGAAGTATTACTCTGTACCTATCCTGGTATTTGCAGACAAGCTCTTCAAGTACTGAAAGGCAATTCAGAGGGATTTGGCTGGCAGTAACCCTGGGACAAATTGGTGTTAAAGGTTTATCACACTTCTGGCCTTTTTAGTAGATGAGACTGGAAAGAGTTGAGAGAGCAACGGAGGAAGCAGTGGAACACCACGGGCCTGCGCACATTTCACTGCAGCCCGCAGGCCTCAGTCTGTCTGCTGGACAGCGTGAGGAAACATATGTGAGTGCTCTGTTGAGCTACTTTAATTGAACTGTCACTAGATGACACAATCATTTGGACTTGAAAAATTTTAAAGAAAACACATACAAAAACAAATGTTGGAACAAATGGCTTTCAAAGAAGAGCAAGGCATTAAGTATGAAATAGGAGATGCCAATGCTAGAGTGTGGCCAAGACCAGGGTGGAAGGCTACATTAGTCCCTGACAACTTGATGGGCCCACAGAAATGTTAGGTTCTTGTCTATTTTAATGAAGTGGAAGCTTAAAGGACTTTTATCTGTTTAACATTGCTGAAAATCTCTTCCTTTCTAAGTTCCAAGTCCAGTTAAGAAAACAAACAAACAAACAAAAAAAACAGCAGCAGCAACAACAAAACAAAACAAGATTATCCTCTCAATATGCTATCCTAACTTAAAAAATATATATATTATCTAGGAATGGAGAGATTGCTCAGTGGTTAAGGCTCTTGTCTGAAAAGCCTAAAGACCCTGGTTTGACTTCCCAGTACCCAGCACTCTCGTAAAGCTCGATGCAAAATGTGGCACGTGCATCTGGAGTTTGTTTGCAGTGTCTCAGGAGCCCTGGTGTACATGTTCTCTTTCTCTCCTCTCTCTCTATCTTTCTATCTTCTCTGAGTCTCTCTCTTTTCTTGCAAATAAATAAATAAAAATGCTTTTAAAATGTTATTTATTTGTGAGATAGATAGATAGAGGGAGAGAGAAAAAATGAGTACACCAGGGCTTCTTGCCATGTCATACCAAATCCAGACACATGTGTTACTTTGTATATCTGGTTTTTTTTTAAATATATTTTTATTATTTATTTATTTATTTGAGAGAGAGAGAGATACAGAAATAGGCAGGTAGAAAGAGAGAGAGAGAGAATGGGTGCGCCAGGGCCTCCAGCCACTGCAAACGAACTCCACATGCATGCACCCCCTTGTGCATCTGGCTTACGTGGGTCCTGGAGAATCGAGCCTCAAACTGGGGTCCTTATGCTGCATAGGCAAGCGTTTAACTGCTAAGCCATCTCTCCAGCCCTGTATATCTGGTTTTATGTTGGTACTGGGGAATTGAACCCAGGCCAGCAGGTTTCACAAGAAATAACCTTTATCTGCTGAGTCATCTCCCGAATCCTGTTGTCATGACTTTTTACTGTGATCAAATGGTTTATCATAAAAAGACAAAAAGAGACGATGAGATCTGTTAGCATTGCACTATACTGAAAGATGAAGAAAATGTGACTAAAATATTTTCTGTCCACATTTAAAAAATGGACTATTGAGTTTTCTCTAACAAATTGAAATTTGACTCACCATGCCAGGCAATGCTGTATGGATGGTGACCTAATTCCTCAGAACTGGATTCTCTTTAATAATTCCTCAGAATATCTTAAAGGTAAATTTCATCATAATTTCCATTTTATAGACGAGAAACACTGCTAGATCAGAGCACAGTGAAGCCATTCTCAAGATCCAGGATGTAACACTCTGAACGTGAGTTGGCGCCCTAAACACCTGGACTGTACACCTTCAGCATAGCTTTACGATGGACTTATCTGTACCCTATCTAGAAAATATACATTCTTCCAACAGAAAGAGAAGTGTGGATAACATCAAGTGACTTCCAAGAGACCTGTTTCCTGTGAACAGTGCAGACACCTACCTCCAAGACTTGAAAGCGCTGATAGATGTAATGCACCATCGCTGGGTCCTGTGCATGTCGTAGTGGCGGCAGAAATGCTAGGAGGAACAGCACTAGCACAGCAGAAGTTTCTGGAAGAGCCACCGTCATCATGCACCCTCCCCAGAAGGAAAATTTCGTAGGCTTTGGGTTTTGAAGGGTCTTCTGTTTTCTATCCGCTGTTGTGGTAAATCTTTAAAAAAAAAAAAACGTTTTGCACAGCCAGAGAACAAAGTTGCTTGTTATTCCACACACTGTGTGACCTCAGTTTGCAAGCTGGTGATCAAGTCCAGCTGTTGGCAAGTCAGTCCCTGGAGGGAGGCCTTGCTGGCTCAGTTGGTGCACAAAGCTCCCTGGGCCCAGCCTCGACTGCCCTTACCTTTGACATGCACAGAGACCCTGCCCAGGCCAGTGGCTGCAAGCAGCTTCCAAGTTTAGGGTGTGCAGACGAGAGGGGTGAGAGTGGGGAGGTCTGTCCCATTCCCCTCCCCTCCAGCGGTTTCCTTTTACTTATAGTTTTCTCCTCCTTAATAAAGTCTGCAGGCCAATCATAGGCCTCTGGCCCAACACAAGCCACCACCCTGCCTTTCACACCAGCCTCTCAGAGTTGCAATCTCAGTTCCGTTTCTGGCAAAAAAAAAAAAAAAAAAAAAAAAAAAAAAAAAAATCCCAGGATCCTTTTCCCAGAAGTTGTGTTGAGTCCCCACCTCTCCTCTCCTTCCAGCTCTCCTTGGCATTCCTGCAGCTCTTAAAGGCACAGCAAGGAAACACGGAGCTAACTGTCTGAAAAGCGAATGCACAGAGCTGCCTGGCTCTGTGGACAGACAGGTACAATGAGCTCCGGGCTTGGCTGCCCAAGCTGACAGCTAAAACTTCTTGGGGCTGAGTTCAGAAGAATTTTCTTCAGTGGCATGACAGTGGTTGACATAAGTGATCTTCCAGAGGCAAGGTGGCAGGAAATGAAATCCCTTTGTCCTAGAGTTTTCTCAGACACTAATGTCAGAATTCCCTTTATCTGCAGGCTACAAATAGGAAGGATCCAACTCTTGCAAGCTTTGTCCCGTCCAAGATAAACCATCTCGCTACAGCAAAGTCGTGACATCTTCATTTTGTGTGATGCCATGGCTTCTACTTACGTTTTTCTTTTCTTTTCTTTTTTTTTTTTTAAGTTTAGAGAGACTTTATTAGGTTAAGAGAAGGGAAGAGGAGAGATTATGAAGAGCTCATGTCCATGAGACAGTGGGGGAGGGGAGTAAAGCCCAGAGTACTTTGAGAACTTATCTTGACTTCTCCTTCCATAGGCAGAACCAGGATCTTCCTTGGTTCTTTCTTTTAAAAAAATTATTATTATTATTATTATTATTATTATTATTTTTTGAAGAGAGACAGAGAGAGAGAGAGAGGGAGAGGAGACAGAGAATGGGCGTGCCAGCAGTGTCTCAGCTGCTGCGAACAAAATCCAGGTGCATGCACCCCCTTGTGGGCTAGTGCGGCATTGCACCCTTGCGTCACTTTGCATCTGGCTAAACGTGGGACCTTGAGATTGGAACCAGCGTTCTTTGGCTTAGGAGGCAGGCGCCTTAACCCCTAAGCCATCTCTCCAGCCCCTTGGTTCTTTCTTAATCATCTACCAAACCGGAAAAGTTGGAGCATCTCTAAGGTGCAGCAGTTCTGGCCAGGAGTCAGAACACCGAGGTTTGTAATCGGTCTCTACAAGAAATAGTAAAGTCTGAAGAATTTTCATGTCCTTTAACATCCCTGGTAGATGTTCCTCCTCATACCTCTTTGATAAGACTTTAGCCTTTGCTCCCCATCCACCACTCCCTAGATATTCCCAAGCAATAGATCCGTATTATTTTTTATAAAGTGCACTTTATTTATTTAGCTAGAAACTACACTTTACTGATTAAATCGCCATGCCATGTTGACACATTTGAAACCTTAATGACCACCAATGCCATGGCTGTCAGGCTTGCTCTGCTTTCCCTAGCCCATAATAGGGTTTGGAGAGAGAGAGATCATTAACAGTGACCAAGACAGTTGCAAGTTCTCCTTCCCAGTCATTGAATGAGCTGCTCAGTTGAGATCAAGAGCTAGCTAGAACTTTCGAAAAGTTTAAAAAGGAATTTGATATTGCATATAAGATCTCTCTTGGTAGCATAGATTTATCGACAGTAGTGGTCCAAATAATTTGCTTCTGATCTATTTTCTTTTTCATTTTGTAACTAACTTTTTGGGGTCAGTATATAACTTTTTTGTTTTTGGAGAGACAGGGCGGGAGGAGAGACAGAGAGAGGGAGAAGAAGACGGATAGAGATGGGCATGCCAGCAGCCTCCCAGCTGCTGCAAATGAAATCCAGATGCGTGCGCCCCCCCTTGTGGGAAGTGCAGCATTGCGTCCTTGAGTCACTTTGCATCCAGCTAAATGGGGGACGTGGAGATTGGAACTGACGTTCTTAGGTTTAGCAGGCAGGCACCTTAACCATTAAGCCATCTCTCCAGCCCTCAGTATATAATTTTAATAAATAATTTTACTCCCTGTGCAGAAAGGAATCAAGCCACTACAAAATAAAATCTTTCATCTTTTTGGAAAGAGGAAAGGTTTTTTTTTTTTTTTTAAATCTTCTGCTCATCCACTCAAGAGATGAACAAACCTCTCCTCAAAGTTCAAAATGTTACTTATGGCCTTGGAATGTATATGAAGGCAGTTTAAAAAATTTTTTTTTTAAATTATTATTTCTATTTATTTATGGAGAGAGACACAGAGAGAGACAGACAGAGAGGGAGAGGGAGACAGATAGAGATGGGCGTGCCAGCAGTCTCTCAGTTGCTGTGAACGAAATCCAGCTGCGTGCGCCCCCTTGTGGGCAAGTGCGGCATTGCACCCTTACATTACTTTGCATCTGGCTAAACGTGGGACCTGGAGATTGGAACCGCTGGAGATTGGAACCAGTGTTCTTAGGCTTAGGAGGCAGGCGCCTTAACCGCTAAGCCATCTCTCCAGCCCTGAAGGCAGCTTTTTAAAAAATATGAATTATTAAGTTTATTGAGGGGAAAAATCACAAATTGTGGGTTTAGGAAACATGCTGTCATGTGGAAACACTGCATAGTTTATAAGGTTCATTTAAGAGGAATTGAGGTATTGGGGGGCAGAAAATAGAGTAGAGCAAGCATGTGGACTTAAGAGAAATTGAGGCTTTAAAAAGTTTTTTAATTTTTAAAAAATATTTTATTTTTATTTATTTGCGAAGAAGGAAAGAGGCAGGGAGACAGAGAGAAGAGAGAAAGAGAGGGAGAGAGACTGGGCATGCTAGGGCATCCAGCCACTGCAAACGAACTTCAGACACATGTTCCCCCTTGTGCATCTGGCTTACGTGGGTTCTGGGGATTTGAACCTGGGTCCTTTGGCTTTGCAGGCAAGAGCCTTAATCACTAAGCCATCTCTCCAGCCCCAAAACTGAAGTTTTTAGATTTTTTTTTTCTGAGGTAGGGTCTCATTCTATCCCAGGCTGACCTGGAATTCACTATGTAGTCTCAGGGTGGCCTTGAACTCATGGGGATCCTCCTACTTCTGCCTCCCGAGTGCTGGGATTAAAGGCGTGTGCCATCATGCCCAGCTGAAACTGAGGTTTTTAAAGAAAATTAGAGTAAAGCTATTAGCATGTGGAAAGTAGAATCTAGGAGCTTGTGTAGGGAAACTTGGGAAGAACCCGCACATTGTAGATTCAAAAACCAGGGGGAAGCCGGGCGTGGTGGCGCACGCCTTTAATCCCAGCACTCGGTAGGAGGTAGGAGGATCGCCATGAGTTCGAGGCCATCCTGAGACTACATAGTTAATTCCAGGTCAGCCTGGGCTGGAGTGAGACCCTACCTCGAAAAACCAAAAAAAAAAAAAAGAAAGAAAAAAACCAGAGGGAAATCATGCATGTCATCAAAGAGAGAAGTTATCCCAAACTATAAAGCAGAAAAGCCAATCCAGACAATTTTATGCTCTTCCCAGATCCTCTCAACCAGGCTGGGTCGGGGGGCAGCCAGACTCATGTGTATCCTTGTGGCCCTAGTGAAGAGAAGTAGGCAGGCTCAGCAGAGAGAGCTGAGCTGAGCAGAGTGGAGTGGAGTTGCAGAGTTCCAGACAAGAAGACAAGAGCCTTTGTAGGCAAGGCGAAGACCTGTTTGGTTGGTAGATTGAGAGCGGATCCACGGGCCAGCCCATCTAGGGCGGTCTGTCTAGGGAGAGTGCTGGACTGGGCAGTAGGGCGCTTCCATCAGACAAGTTCCATTTCTGCCAAGTTCCAGTTCTGTGGTAGGGTGAGATGGCATGCAGGATGGCATCTCCTGGTTCTCTCTTTGAGCCTCTATCCCTAACTGAAGCTGCCTAAAATAATAATTAATAATAATTAAAAATAAGCCGGGCTTGGTGGCACACACTTTTAATCCCAGCACTTGGGAGGCAGAGGTAGGAAGATCATTGTGAGTTCAAGGCCAGCATGAGACTACATAGTGAATTCCAGATCAGCCTGGGCTACAATGAGCCCCTACCTTGAAAAAAAAAAACAAACAACAAAAAAAATAAACTCTAACTTTCTCCTCTCCTCCTTCGTTCCCCATCCTGACACAAAACTCTAACTACTGTTAGAGGGAACAGGAACGCAGAGCCCAGTGGATGTCTTACTGCCATCTGTGTGTAGGGTTTTTGCTTTTTCTTTGTCCCTGAAAAAAAGCATTTAGGAACAACCACAACATAACAGTTTGAGACAATAGGAAATGGTTTTGTGTCAGTGGAATGAGGCAAAAGTTTAAATGGAAGTTTGGCACAGAAAATCAGAATCAATATCTATTGGGAGAATTATCTGCTTGTTTGAAAGGGATTTTAAGTTTTTGTCACATAAGACAGGACAGGTCTTATGACAATAGGTTTGGCTGTCTTAGCTGGATTGATGTTTCCCTCTGTGGTCCAGACTTTAGAATTAATATTTACTTCCATTAGAGGTAAGCATAATGTGAGCCCGGGGGGGGGGGTACAGGAAAATGGAAGTCTCTGATTTAGCTAGGGAATCTCACCTCAATAGTGGGGAGTTAGAGATGAAGACTGATATGGAGGCTCTAGTGGCTGAGAGGAGATATCGGGGTCTCCTTCCATCGCTGGAATCACCCGGGGCTCCTGGGAAGTGATGGAGGATTGATATGAGGGAGCCAGAGGGGAAGCTTTGAGCCCCTTAAATCCATTTAGATCACTTGTGGATGGCCTCTGGCCTTGGAGGTCTCTGCCTTTGGGGACACCTGGTCCTCCAGTGGTCTCCTTGGCATTAAGGACAGGGTCCAGGCAGAGGGCTCCTCCGGGGACAGTTTCTCTTGCAGTGTTCCAGCTGCCCACACTGGCAGCAGGCTCCAGGAGTTCTCCTTTGGGTTGGCTTTCTTTTCAAGCAGTTATTAGAACCAGAGTCTTTCTCTTTCTCCAATCAGCCTCCAGATCCCTATTTTAAGATCATGATAGTCAGACTATCAAGGGTGGTTTCAGGCTTTCCTGCCATTGGATGGCTGTTTTTGTCTAATATCTAGGGCCGACTGACTGAGTTAGAAATTGGCTTTTAATTACTATTTCTCCAGCTGGAGAATCAGGACTTCCCTCAGAAGGCCATTTTTTCCTGTCTTCTAGTTTGTAGGTCAGCCAGACAATGTGATAGAAGACTACCAGCCATTTTTTTCCTCAGGCTTCATGGGTCACAGAAATCCTGTTTTTCAGAGCACACTCTACTGGTGTGTCTGTGGCTGAGGGATGTTAACTATACTGAAAAGAAAAGGAAGGTCCATGAAAAGTACTATTAGCAATCAGGGATGGGTGGAAGCACTTGTGGATCCTGGGAGCAGCAGAATCCGAGGTCACTTCTCTTAGATGGGGGCCATCTTTTGAGCATGAGGCTGGATCCTGGAGGAGGGAAGATGACTCAGGAATTAAGTTATTTATAAGCAATGAACTTGACATATCAGAGCTCAGTCAATGAGCAGTGTAATATTGACTAAAACTGATTCACCATAGATTAAGAATACAACAGAACCTGGTTGAACTAAAACCGTTTGGTTTAGATCTAACCCTTTTCAAATGTATTTGGAAAGAGAAAAAATAGCTAGACAAGTGAAGTTTCTGTCTAATCTTGGAAGAGAACTATATAACAGGGCTGAAGAGATGGCTTGGCAGTTAAAGCTCTTACCTCCAAAGCCGAAGGACCCAGGTTCGATTCCCCAGGACCCACGTAAGCTAGATGCACAAGGGGCACATGCATCTGGAGTTTATTTGCAGCAGCTGGAGGCCCCATCATGCCCATTCTCTCTCTCTCTTTCTCTCTCTCTGCCTGCCTATTTCTCTCTCTTTCTCAAATAAATAAATAAAAGTAAAGTATTTTTAAAAAGAAATTTATAATCAGAAATCTGATGTACATTCGAGGCATCTGAGTTAACATAAAGCAATTTTATGTCTTACCCATGACAGTTGAAAATAGATAGAGTTGGACTGGCTATACCGATATGCCTGTACATACATACCAGAAGAACAAAAGTCTCAACAACTGACATTAGACTTAGATCTAGTGATGACTCTTAAGTAGGATTAAAATGGACAAAACAGGAACTATAAACCTTGAGATTCAGTTTCCCCAGTAGTTATACAGATAGAGGAACATAGCCAGTGTGTTAGAGCACTTCAAAGACAGTTTTATAAATGCCAACATGAGCAAAGCTGGCACCAGTGAGTTAAAGACTTAACCTGGACATTTTAAATTTAATTATGTATTTGTTTCTTTGAGGTAGAGTCTCATTCTAGTCCAGGCTGACCTGGAAGTCACTATGTAGTCTCAGAGTGGCCTTGATGTCATGGCGATCCTCCTATCTCTGCCTCCTGAGAGCTGGGATTAAAGGTGTGTGCCACCACGCCTGGCCTTAATCTGGACATTTTTGAGGCATGGTAACACAAATTTATAGCCTGGTTAACAGAGCTGGTTTAGTCTGTGAGGTGTTCAGTTTGAGGGTTAGGAGTTATTAAGCTACAGACAATAACTGGAATCATGCACATCCAGCTGGCAGTTGGTTGCTAATTCAAGATAGTCACAGGGGTAAAAAATAGCTGTATATAAAGGTACCTTTGTTTTCTCTTCCCTTCTACAGAGGTCATGTTGGAGAATTGTACTGTGCTAAAAACTGTACTGTGGTGGGCAGTTTCCTCCACTTTCTAAGGGGTGCTGCAGCCAGAATTTTTGACAGGAAAAAAAAAAAAAAAACTAAAAGCTTTTTCTGAGGCCATTGGTTGTAACTGAGCCCAAACTTAAGGATGTCCTCTAGCAGTGACTGTGGAGGTATCTTGGAGGCAGATTGTTCCATCTTAAATGAATGGGAGAAGGCTGTTTTTGTTTTTGTTGTTGTTTTCTTGGTCAGGGTTTTCTCTCATCTCCCCATCTGGAGGAGGCTGGGAGCAGGGTCCCCTGTTACTGAGTTGTCAGGGGTTTAAGATGGGTTCAAGTCTCTGGTGAAACTTTTAAGTCTTCAGTATCCCAGGTGTTTCACAGACTCAATTACCTGATCTCTTTTATAATAGTACCTTGTATTAGTCTGACATAGCAAGCCTGATGGCTGTCTTACATGCTTTAAGGAGTTTATAACCTGGTTAAGCACTTTAAGATCTAGTTTACCAATCTTATCCTTTTGACTAGCAAAAAAATCTAATCTGGGCTGGAGAGATGGCTTAGCAGTTAAGGCGCCTGCCTCCTAAGCCTAAGAACCCGGTTCCAATCTCCAGGTCCCACGTTTAGCCAGATGCAAAGTGACGCAAGGGTGCAATGCCACACTTTCCCACAAGGGGGCGCACGCATCTGGAGTTCATTCACAGCAGCTGAGAGGCTGCTGGTGCGCCCATTATCTGTCTCCCTCTCTCTCTCTCTCTCTCTCAAAAAAAAAAATCTAATCTGATAGAAGTGACTTTAGGTGACTAAGGGCCAGAGAGAAAGTGGACATACTATTTCCCTTGTGCTGTTTCTCGTTCCCTGTTCTCATCATTTACCAGAGGCCTGGTCTGGTCCATGAGGAGTCACTGGGAGACAAATATTGATTTAAAATTTGCTTGGATCTGAGACAAGGGAGCACTTGACCCTGAAATCACAGCCAACTTGCTATATCTTCAAGCAGCACCTGACAATTTAACAATTGAAATCAAAGCCAGGAGAGAAGCGAGGACAGTGCAGGGAACTGAGCATCTTAGCCATCTTGGCACGCTGAGCATAGAAGCATTTGACGAGGAGGGATAGAGCAATGGCTAGTCTCTTACAATTATTAAGTTATTTTAGCAAGATTAGGAGATTTTCCTAGGCTTGAGCTTTAAAGGAGTCATAGTCCACAATGTGAGCCTAGCACATGTACCTGGCTTTTATGGAGAGGCTGGCATCTGACATGAGACTGGCACCTACATAGGCCTGGCACAGGGGTTGGACCATATCGTGATAAGAGATGCCTCTCCCATACCTGCCTCTGGATCTGCTGATATCCCAGCACAATCAGAAGACTGCCCGGAGGAGAAGCCGAAATCAGATTTAACTAGGATTCCTGATGCCCCTGGCACTTCTCCACCCTGCCTGAAGACCGCCTTTTGCTCTACCCAGGGACTGGAAAAATCGAATGTGAATTTCATGGAACATGAAGGTAATGAATCTAACTGGGTTAGATCTGTGAGGACCTGACTGAGTAGATTGTTTGCCACAAAGTCTGTGCCCCCACCTGGAAATCCTGGAGATAGCTGAGAACTGTTGGGCACAAACTTGTCTGGGCTTTATATTAAATTGATAGGATCTGGTTTTAGCCTAAAAATCTTAGCTCAAGTCTCAAGATCGGGAACTTACTTTTTAAAATTTAAATTTAAATAGTTTTATTTATTTATTTGAGGGGGCATGGGCATGCTAGGGCCTCTTGCTGCTATAAATGAAGGAACAATTTGACACATGTGCCACTTTGTGCATCTGGCTTTATGTAAGTACTAGAGAATTAAACCTGGCCTGGCAGACTTGGTGCACAGCACCTGTAACTGCTGAACCATCTCCCCAGTTTGAGATGAGGAGTTTCTGTAGCTGGGATGAACCACCTTTGTGGAATATAGATCACTTTCAGTTCAAGAACATTCCATCCACCATGGAAGAAAGGCGTGGTAGCAGGAACGTGAAGTAGCTGATCACATTGCACCCATAGTCAGGAAGCAGAGTACAGTGAATGCTCTTGCTGTCTCTCTCTCTCATGTATATGTGTGTAGAGTATGTGTGTGGTGTGTGATGTAAAGTGTGTGATGTGCTGATTATACACAGATGTGTGTGCAGATATGTGCACTGTGTATGAGTATGTGTGTGTGAGAGGCCAGAAAAGAACTTCAGGTGCCCTTCTTTATTGCTCAACCAAGTATATACTTGAGACATGATCTCTCCCTCAACTCGGAGCTGCCATCAGCAAGTGAGCCCCAACCATCCCCTAGTCTCTCCTCCACCACATCCCTCCCCTGTCCCTCCTACAGACTGGGGTTACAGACATGCGTGGCCATGTCCAGCTTTTCACATGGGTTCTGGGGGAGAGGAATGTAGTGGTCATGAGACCCTCATGCTTAAGCAGCAAATGCTTTTAACTGAAGAGTCACCTCTCCAGCCTAAGAGAGCTCCTATTGTTAAAAACAATTCCTCCTATTTCCAAGAACCAATTTGAACTCCTCCCTCAACTAATGTTTGGCTAACCTCTTCTCCTAAATCCTTATTTAAAAAAAATCTGAGGTTGGAAAGGTGGCTTAGTGGTTAAGGTGCTTGCCTGCAATGTCTAAGGACCCAGGTTTCATTCCCCAGGACCCACATGAGCCAGATGTACAAGGTGGTACATGTGTCTGGAGTTCGTTTGCAGGGCTGGAGGCCCTGGCGTGCCAAGTCTCTCTCTCTCTCACTCTGTTTCTTTCTCTCTCTAATAAAGAAAATAAAATATTTTTTAAAAACCTGAACGATTGGGGACATGGCTCAGTGGTAGAACGAACCCAGGGCCCTGATTCCATCCCCAGCCCTGTAAAAGAAAAAAACATATAAATAACCTACCTGATTTAACATCCTTCTCTACATGAGAATGCCCTCTCCAAAACTTCTTATGTTTGACATTTTCCAATAAAGTATCATAAGAAGGCACGCTGGTGATTTTCTTTCACAAATACCTAATTTTGAAATTATAAAAAGGATCCTTCAATTCTTGTGACCACAAGGCTCAAAAAGAAAAGACATGCTTCCTTTGGAAGAAGTGCTTTGACTGACACACACTGGGCAGACGTGGCCATCCTTACTCAGCAGATGTTGCACTTAGCTTTCTGTTGCTGGGACAAATACCCAACCAGCAGCAGCGTATGGAGGAAAGGGTTTAGTTCAGGCTCACAGAATGCAGGGGAAGTTCCAGCATGGTGGAAGAAGCTGGCTCACACCAGCATGCGTCCATAGCAGAGAAAGCAAAACCAACAGCCAACAAGCACAGACAGCCAGAGCACAAACTGGCTCCTACACACCTTCGGGCTGCACTCGAGATCCACCCCCAGGTGTCTCACCCCCCTGCAGCAGGGGCTACGGGGACATACATTTGCCTTCGAATTTCCACAGCAGTCCTACTCAGTGGCTGAGGATGACCTGCTGTACTCAGTCTGTATGCAAAATGACAGGCTGCTCCTGGCCTTGTCTGCCACTCTAATCTCACTAGTGAGAAGAGTCACAAAGCACAGTGTCCACCCGCCCCTGCCACCACCCTTTTCTTTGATGCACATGTCTGACTCTTTTGCTTTCCTGCCTTCTCCTGACAGGGGAAACGTGAACCCTTAGATGCCCTTAGACTCAGATCACTAGACCTTGATCTGTAAGCTTAGCCAGGAGTTGTCTTCCCTAAGAAACATCAGTTAGCCTCAACCTGAGGTTCTTCTTTTTTTTTTTTTTTTTTGGTTTTGCGAGGTAGGGTCTCACTCTGGTCCAGGCTGACCTGGAATTAACTATGTAGTCTCAGGGTGGCCTCGAACTCTCGGCGATCCTCCTACCTCTGCCTCCCGAGTGCTGGGATTAAAGGCGTGCGCCACCACGCCCGGCTCTGAGGTTCTTCTTTTAAAACAACATTTGAGAGAGAGAGAAAGAAAAAAAAAAAAACGTAGGTGTCCCAGAGCCTCCAGCCACTGTACGTGAATTCCAGATGCATGCGCCACTTTGTGCATCCAGCTTTACATGAGTACTTGGGGAGCTGGACCTGAGTGGACAGGCTTTACATGCTAGCCATTTCTCCACGCCCCCCCCTCCCCCGCTTGAGATTCTTTGCCATATTCATTACGGCTGACTCTTTTTGCTATGGTATCTTCATACTGACTGTGAACCTCACTTCTGGAGCCTCCTCTGCTCCCAGCATCCTCCATTCGGCTGAGAGATGCTGGCCAAGTCTAAGAAAAGTCTGTGAGGAGAAAACTGCCTCATCGAGGCGGTAGAATCCAGCCCAGCAGAACCCTTCCTGAGACGCTGGAATTCCTCATTTGAATATGAGAAAGGTGTCTCCGCTTTTCTCTCCTCTGCTTTGCTCCCCTCTCTTTTCCATGGCGTTGTTTCCTCTTTATCTGTTATTTACCACTCCTGCCTCCCATCCTCTGCTTAATAGCTCTTTGCCTCGATGTCATCCTCAAATCTTTCAACCTTTTACAAGTAATTGCCTTGTTTCCTGCATGAGTGATTGGAGCGGCCTCTGATTCCCTGTTCATCTCTAGATGAAGCGTTGGCTGATATTATGCCAAAATGAAAAATTCTTTATAAAGTGACCTGAGCCAACCTTTCTTCAGCTCTTACCACTCCCACATTCGCCCTCCACAAGCGCTACATCTAATTGCCCTCATACACGGCCATGGAACTAAACACTGGTATATTTTCTTGTGTGTGTGTGTGGGGGGGCTATAGCTTAGAATATTTTCTCCTTTATAACTATAAAGTCTTACTCATTTTTCAGGTCTTTCTGCCAACCCTGGCAGAAGAGTGGCCTCTGTCATCTGATCAGAAACACACGGGGAAGTTTGAATGTTGGATGTTTGAGGGGATGGTGGTTCTAGGTGTTCTGGTGGACAGCTGTGGGCTGGAAGCCTCTGGGTTATGTATGGTAAGGGAAGAAAAAGTGATAGATCACTGCTCTAGCTAACTAGTATCTCTAGATTCTTGTTGGGGTCCTAATTCCCATGATCCCAGGATGCGACTCTATTGGGAGACTTAAATCTGGAGAATATTATTATTATTGTTATTGCTACTGTTATTGTTTGTAGAGGCTTTAAAGAAGTGGTTAAGTAAAAATGAGCCCTCAGGGTGGATGCTAAGTCAAGATGGCTAATGTCTTCATTTTAAAAACAGGTACAGGCACAGAGAAAGATTGCTCTTGGGTGAGGACACAGTTAGAGGACAGCCATCTGGAAGTTAAGGAGCTAGGCCTCAGGAGAACCAAATCCACTGACACTTTGACCTTGGACTTCTAGTCTCTCCAACTATAGAAATGAAGTGCTGTTGTCGGAGGCTGTGGTGTTTTGTTTTGGAAGCCGACAAAGGCTGATACAAACAATGAGTTGAAGAGAAGGATGATGAGGGCAAAATGCAGGGTCCCGTGGAGGCGTCAGGATGTGGTTAGCCGGAAGTGAGTTGTCAAGGAGTCTCCGTGGTGATACTCTGATCAGTGTCAAGTCCAGCTTTACACCTGGAGCTCCAAACTCTTTCCCCACCTATCTACTGGAGAGTTGCCATTGGAAATGGAATACAACCCACAAAGTTCATTTAGTTTCATTTGTCTCTTTACTCAAACTTAAACTTCCTTTTATATTATTTTTTTAAAAAATATTTTACTTATTTAAGAAAGAGAGAGAGAGAGAGAGAGAGAGAGAGCATGTTTGTGCATATAGGTATGCCAGGGCCTCCTGACACTGAAAACAAACTCTAGAGACATGTGCCTCTTTGTCATTCTGGCTTTATGTGGGTACTGGGAACCTAACCCAGACCAACAGGCTTTGCATGCAAGTACCTTTAACCACTAAGCAATCTCCCTGACCATATATTATTTATCTTGGGCAATAGTACCACCTTTTATATACATAACAAACATATGGGGGGGGTGAGGATTTAGCTCAGTGGATGAGTGCTTGCCTAGTAAGCGCAAGGCCCTGGGTTCAGTCCTCAGCACTGGAAAAAAAAAAAAAAAAAAAAACAAAAAAACAAATGTATGAATATAGACATTATTCTACATTATTCCTCACATTTATTCAGGCAATTAATTAGTCACAAAGAATTAATCTTACCACCTTAAAATGTATGAAATATATTCTCATCTCTCTTATCCTGTTAATTTCTCACTTAGGACTTCTTCATTTTCTGATTTTCATTCATTTAACAAATGTTTTGGGGAGTCTTTGTGTTCCAAGTACTGGACTCCACTCTAGGGACACAACTACAGTTATGACAGACGTGTGAACTTTTCCTAGGGTGATGAACAAATGTCTTTCTACCCTAGATAGGACTTCAGAGGCAGGCTGAAGTAATGATTGCATTCAAGTCATCTTGGTGAACGCATGAGTTTAATTAAAGCTACTTAAAGGGGCTTGGGTGAGAGACTCTTTATAGGAATGTGGGTAATTTACCAGTGGTGTATTAGAAGGGAGGAGGGACTCCCAACTATTAGTTGCCTATAGATCCTTGGGGAGGGCTGGGGCCTTGTGAGCCCCCTCCTCTCTCTGTGATAGGACATTAATGGGACCAATCTTGTGCAGTTCTCGTAGACAACCACAGCTTGTGAGTGTTTGAGAGGGTGACAGCCATGTCATTCCTGGAGAACAGTATTTCACACCAGCAGATAAGTTCCTTATACTAGAAGGGGAGATAATCATATAGATACACAATTAAAATGTACCATAACTACCCTAATTGTGCAGTCAGAGGCATAGTACTGATCACCATGACAGCAGGATGTCGTGGACCTGAGCTCAGTAAAGCAGGGATGGCTTCTCAAAGGAAGTTTATTTTGACTTGAAGAATGAATAGGAACTTGGAAAATGAATAACAACAAGGAGAGGTTGAAAAAGCCCTAGGTAGAAAAGGCAGCCCATGCACAGACCCATAACCTAGAGAGAGCTTAGTGAACTTGAACGGATGAGAGATGTGCATGGACTTGCTAGGAGGCCTCATGGAGTGTTAATAGTTTGGATTTCCTGGGAAACATCCTCAGACCAGTTCACATGCAAGGTGTCTTTTGGGGTATGTTTTCTGGATCACTCCCTATGAGGTAAAGAAAGGAGACTTGGAGAGAGAAAGACAGAAAGAGAAAGAGTGATAGATAGATGATAGATAGATAGATAGATAGATAGATAGAGAGATGGACTGCAATGCCGTTATAATATAGTCCTCAGTCCATCCCATGAGGTCATGGAAATTGGAGGGCCCATTAGGTATGCCTGAAATTGAGGCAAGAGGCCCGGGTGCTGGCACTCCTACATCAACCAGTCAGAGGGCATATAGAGTTGGATAAGGGAACTTCCTTTGGCTCAGAGCAGTGCCCACAGAAGGACTCAGCTGTGAGCCATGAGTGGAAACACTTACAAAGCTGCAGGAAAGAGCACCCTTGTCTTGCAGGTAAATTTAGGTGATATGCCAGGATCTCCTTCAGCCTAAGGAGAGGGCCGACCTTGCCAAGTGTGTAGATTATGATAACAGTTTGTATGCTATGGTAAGAACATAAGAGAACAATTACTGTATTAACTGAGTAACGTAAGTAGGTTTGTGTTTTAGAGAGACCTATCTGGAGGCCAGGTAAAGGATGGGTTGGAGGACACAGGACGGATGACCAAGCTGTAAGAGAGATTTGTGGAGAGAACATGAGGGCTAGAATATTGTCAATCAAGAGACAGCTAAATGGATGCTTTCAGATATCTATCTATCTATCTATCTATCTATCTATCTATCTATCATCTATCTATCTATCTATCTATCTATCTATCTATCTATCTATCTATCGTTTTTGAGGTAGGGTCTCACTCTAGCCCAGGCTGACCTGGAATTCACTTTGCAGTCTCATGGTGGCCTCGAACTCATGACAGTCCTCCTACCTCTGCCCTGCCTCCCAAGTGCTGTGATTAAAGGTGTGCACCACCACGCCCAGCACTTCAAGAAGTATTTAAGATGTAGAATTGGTAGAACCTGGCTACTGTCGAATGAGCGGCAGGTTGAGAAGGGAGTCAGGTTGGTCAGCCTCCATTCTGACCCCTTCTACTCTCCCAAGCACACTGTAGCTAGGCTGATGTGCAAACGTCCTTATGTAATTTTCTTGCATGGGAGCCTTGATTGTCAGCCATTTCCTTCCCACTAACGGCTAAATTCCTCGAGCTCAGGGAAATCTCTGCAAGTAAATTACACTTAAGCTGAGATTTATAAGAGGAGCAACTTGTCAGTAAAGGAGGAGAGACGATCATAAGGTCATTCCCGGTGGAGGGGGACCCACACATGCAGCCCTTTAAATGTAGCTCTGGCCAGCAAGTCTGCCTCTCAAAATTGAGCAAACTTCCTTCCATATCCATTCTGCTCCCCTGCCTTCACTTTGCAATATGTCTCCCACCTAGTCTTAGGACCTTGTTTGGATGTTAGTCAGTACTAACTCCCTTCCTCTTGGTCTGGGCTCAGATTTCCTTGCAGAACTGACCCTGTATATAAATCACAACTTCTTTTTTAAAATAATTTTTAGAGGCTGGAGAGATGGCTTAGCAGTTAAGGCACTTGCCTGCAAAGCCTAAGGACCCAGGTTCAATTCCCCAGGACCCACGTAAGCCAGACATGCAAGGTGGCACATGCATCTGGAGTTCATTTGCAGTGGCATGCCCATTCTCTCCCTCTCCTTATCTCTCTCTGCCTCTCTCTCTCTCTCTTAAATAAATAAATGAATAAATATATTTTTTTAAAATAAAATAAAATATTTTTTATTTATTTGAGAGAGAGAGTATGTGTGCACTAGAGACTCTGGGCTCAAGAGCCACTTTGTGCATCTGGATTTATGTGAATATTGAGGAACCTGGCCATCAGGCTTGGCAAACAAGTGCCTTTAACCACTGAGCCATCATCTCTCCAGCCTCAATCACAACTTCTTAACCTGTGGGGTCATGACCCAGTTGGGATCATGTAACTGAATATGGGGGTGGAGAAAATGTGGCAATAGTAAAAGGTTTCTGAATTCTTAATCAAAAATGAATTCAATCGGGGGCCAAGATATGAGGATCATCATGAGTTCAAGGCAAACCTGAGACTACATAGTGAATTCCAGGTCAGCCTGAGCTACGGTGCGACCTTACTTTGAAAAACCAAAGAAAAAAGTGAACTCAAACTCACATGTAGTGTTCCCCACATTGCATTGTGAAACTTTACGGCAGCTTTGATTCTGGACACACACCATGTGCACTTTTCACTGCACACGCCATCACACCACAAAATGTCTAAAACTGCTGCCTGAGACACCACTGCTCAGATTTGACACTATAGAATGCTGTGGGTTGGAGTGTTTGTACTGTTTACATGAAATTTCTTTCTTTTATAGAAGTATATTAGTCTAGTTACAGGAAAAATCTTTTAATATTTTCCTACCATCATTCCTCACCACATAAGTATCAAATTAAAATATCTTAGGATTATGTTGTGATAGAATGTTTGATTTTCAAAAGTGCTAATTGAGCCAGGCATGGTGGCACATGCCTTTAATCCTAGCACTCAGGAGACAGAGATAGGAGGATTGCTGTGAGTTTGAGGCCAGCCTGAGACTACAGAGTGACTTCCAGGTCAGCATGGGCTAGAGTGAGACCCTACCTCGAAAACAACAACAACAACAAAAAAGTGCTAATTGAGTTGCTGACTTTAGTTTCATTTAAAAAAAATGTTCAGTGAATTTTGGCTTGGGATTAAGATAGAATTTCCAACATTTTTTTTTTTTTTGAGGTAGGGTCTCGCTTTAGGCCAGGCTGACCTGGAATTCACTATGTAGTCACAGGCTGGCCTTGAACTCATCCAGTCCTCCTACCTCAGCCCCCCGAGTGCTGGGATTAAAGTTGTGTATAACCACACCCGGCTGAATTTCCAACAACTTTTAAAATTAAACATACTTCTGTCATTTTGTACTTTGTATTTATGCAAAGTGGTATTCTTGTGTAAACAATTACACAATTAAAGGTCTATAAATAAATAAATAATAGAATAGAAAAGGGGTGGAGAGATGGCTTAGTGGTTAAAGTGGTTGTCTGCAAAGCCAAAGAACCAGGTTTGATTCCCCAGCACCCGTGTAAGCCAGATGCATAAGGTGGCACATGCATCTGGAGTTCATTTGCAGTGGCTGAAGACCCTGGCTCATCCATTCTCTCTCTCTCTGCCTCTTTCTCTCTCTCTCAAACAAACAAATAAATAATAAAATAAAATGTCTACCAACTCTGAAAAATGTTGAGGATATTATCTGTCATACAGTATCAAATATTCAGCCAAGATTTAATTCTTTATGTAAGAATAAATAAACATATGGTTTCATTAATACACAAATTGCTTTTGTCTTTAATAAATGGTGAAATTATACATACACTAATGAAGTGTTTTAAAATAACATTTTGTGATTGTCAATAAATGTTTTATTTGTATACCTATTTTATATACTTATATACTCAGGTCACATAAAAATCGATCAGGCAGGGCTGGAAAGATAGATCAGCTGTTAATGGTGATTGCTTCCAGCCTGTCTACCTGAGTTTCATGCTCCCCAGCAGCATCCTTGGAACACCAGACCCAAAGGGGCACACGTGCCTGTGATTCCAATGGACCTATAGCACTCTGGGGTGTGGGGTGGTCAAGAGAATCTGGAAGCTCAAGGACCAGCTACTCTGGCATACATAGAGACCCTGTCTCAAAGGGTTGTTCTCTGACCTCTGTATGCATGCTGTGGTATGTGTGTGCCCCCACATACATACATATGCATGCCCCCCACATGAATAAATGAATGAATAAATAAATAAGTAATGAATAAATAAGTATCATGCAGAAAAAGATTACAAGTAAAAAAACTCTGATCCAAACCTTGCTCAGCCTCCATGCAGTCAGGTGATTCTCGTGATTTCCTCTCTGAAAGGCACCCAGAAACACAGTGTATCTGATAGCAGAAGTGCCTCAGCTCCATTGTTTGGGTCCGCATGACAGATTTTAGCTCAGACTCCCAAATCCTTTTTTTTTTAATTTGAGTGAGATAGAGACAGAGACAGAGAGGAAGAGGCAGAGAAAGAAAGATAGAGAATGGGTGTGCCAGCAGCCTCTCAGCTGCTGTGAACGAACTCCAGATGCATGTGCCCCCTTGTGGGAAAGAGCAGCATTGTGCCATTGTGTCAGTTTGTGTCTGACCTGGAGAATTGAACTGGCATTCTTAGGCTTGGCAGGCAGGCGCCTTAACCGCTAAGCTATCTCTCCAGCCCAGACTCCCAAATCTTTTGAGAGGATGAGGCGCTCTACCCCTTAGAAAGCTGGATAAATTTTAGGTGATTTCACTGCTGCTCAACAGATTCCACATCTATGAAGATCAAGTTCGTGGGTGTGTTGGATTTATGAGGCAGGCAATCCTGTGGCTGTGATGCCTTATTTCTGGGGAATTGCTGGGGAATGTGTGAGCCTCCATAGATCATTTGTCAGGGGATAAGAGGCATGTTTTCCTCTGAAAATAACCAAAACATTGTTAAGCTTCAAAGTTTTGGTTTTTAAAAATATTTTATTTATTTCAGAGAGAGAGAGAGAAGAGAGGAAGAGAGAGAGAGAGAGAGAGGAAAAGAGGTAGATAAAAAGAGAATGGGCACACCAGAGCCTCTGGCCACTGCAAAAGAGTTACAGACACAGCACCTCCTTATGCATCTGGCTTTTACATGAGTACTGGGGAATCGAACCTGGGTTCTTTAGTTTTGTTGGCAAGTGCCTTATCCACTGAGCAATCTCTCCAGCACCAGCTTCAATTTTTTTGTTGGTTTTTTGAGGTAAGGTTTCACTCTAGCTCAGGCTGACCTGGAATTCACTATGTAGTCTCAGGGTGGCCTTGAACTCATGGTGATCCTCCTACCTCTGCCTCCTGAGTGCTGGGATTAAAGGCGTGTGCCACCACGCCCAGCTCAGCTTCAATGTTTTAATAAAACTTTTCCCAAGCATATTTCAAACTTATTTACTTTCTGAAAACCATTTATTGTTTTCTTCATGCCATAAGGTCTTTATAAATATGGCCACTGTTCCTCATACACAATGTTTCAGAGATTATTAAAGTATGAAGAGAGGTTTGCATTTATGTACAGGGTGAGGAGAGCTAGGGCTTTTTAGTTCTTGCGTCTCTCTTTTATGCTTTCTTCTCTTCCTGTCTTTTAGATGGAATAAGCTAACTCTCATGCTAGTTCCCTCCTAGCATGTGAAATAGCCCTGCTTGGGATTCGGCTTAGACTTAGGCTCAGGAGTCATTCGAGGCCCCTACTCTCATTCAGATGCTAGGTGTCTCCCATCTCTTGGGTCGTAACTTATTTCAGTAACTTGTCCTGGCCCTTCTGCGTGACTGGATCCATAGCAGGACTTGGGCTGGCTGTTCTGCCTTCCTTGACCATGTTTAGCACCCTTGACCATAACTCCTGCCCTGTTTCCTCCATGTTCATGAACCTTTCCAGTGTCCACTAGAGAAGACCCCAGACAAGGACCTGTGGGACCCACCTAGACAGGCAGGAGCTCTGCTCCAGTCCACCCTCTCTTGGAAATCTAACTGTGCTCTGAATTCTGCCTCAGCATTTCTTTGGCTCCAACAGGCTCCAGCACATGCTTGCCCAGCAAGGAGAGAATAGGTTTTGACAGACAGAGAAGGTTGGGAAGTTATTTATCAGGACTGAGGTTCCTTTGTTTTCTCTGGAGCTACAAGGAATTCCTCCTTCCTGAATATTGGGTGCATTTTTTTTTTTTTTTTTTTGGAGAGAGACAGAGAGGGAGAGGGAGACAGACAGAGATGGGCGTGCCAGCAGCCTCTCAGCTGCTGTGAATGAAATCCAGATGCGTGCGCCCCCTTGTGGTCAAGTGCGGCATTGCGCCCTTGTGTCACTTTGCATCTGGCTAAATGTGGGACCTGGAGATTGGAACCGGGTTCTTAGGCTTAGGAGGCAGGCGCTTTAACTGCTAAGCCATCTCTCCAGCCCTTGGGTGCATTTTAACACACAAAACTCCCTAGAAGTCCTTCTAGTCTTCAAGAAGAAACCACCCTCCTTCCCACCTTCCTACCACTCCAGAGAAATGAGGGAAGGTACATCTGAATCCAAGGCTTCCCTGGTTGCTATGCAGGGAGGAACTTCACAATTCAATGTACTTGGGAGTAGGAGGGGCACTGAGTGAAGCAGGGCTGGCTTGAAATATCAAATTAATTTTTTAATAATTCAGATTTAGTACTCTTAATACATAGAGATACCAGAGCTAGAGTTCATAGAAGTGGTCTAGTGATAGTGTACCAGAGCGTGCGTGCACACACACACACACCATTCTAAGAATGAGAGTTAAATTGTTTATACTGGAACCAGAAGTGCTGAGGGGATTTGAAATGACTTTTCTTTTTTCTTTTCTTCTTCTTTTTTAAAATTTCTCTCTCTTTCTGTCTTTGAATTTTTGGAGACAGGGTCTTCAGGCTGGTTTGAATTTGCTGCCTGTAACTCTGAAGTGCTTGGCTTATAGCTGTGTACCACCATGCCCTGCTAAACAACTTAGATGCAACAATATTCAGACGTACTGATTTTAGTATTAATTTGCTTGCTACTCTTGCCTTTTCAAATTTTTGGATTCTGTGAAAAAGAAGGAAGTGGGGGAGTAGGGAATTGCATGTGGATTTTCATAGAGATTAAATGCAGTTTCAGGATGGAATACAAAGGAAGAAATATATTGAAGGAGAAACTTAAATTAGACATTAAGAAGTTTTCTGACTACAAAGTTTTAGAAAGAAATTTTGCAATTTGACTCTCTTTTAGGGGCAAGGAGATATTTGAAGAATAACTTTAAACAGATTTATATTAGGGGCTAGAGAGATGGCTCAGTGGTTTAAGGAGATTGCCTGCAAAGCCTAACTACCCAGGTTCAATGCCCCAGTGCCCACATAAAGCAGGTGCACAAGGAGGCACATGCATCTGGGGTTTGTTTGCAGTGGCTGGAGGCCCTGGTGTGTCCATTATCTCTCTCTCTCTGCTTGCAAATAAATAAAAAAAAAATTTAGGGCTGGAGAGATGGCTTAGTGGTTGAGGCACATGCCTGTGAAGCCTAAGGACCCTGGTTTGATTCTGCAGGTCCCACATAAGCCAGATACACAAGGGGGCACATGCATCTGGAGTTCATTTGCAGTGGCTAGAGGCCCTGGCATTCCCATTCTCACTCTCCCTCTTTCTCTTTCCCTTTCTCTACCTTTAATAAATAAATAAATAAAAATCTTTAAAAAATATTTTCTTAAAAAGAAGTTAAAAAAGCAGATTTATATTAGAATGTAAGGAGTCACAAGAAAACCCCACACATAGGCCCCATGAAGCTATTCACAAATGCTAGCTGAATTAAATGATGGTGAATCTCCAGGCTTCACTAGGTTTGGCTTTAGTTACATTCTGTTCCCACACACCCTTTGCTCTGAGACACCAATTGCCTTAACTCCAACTGCTCTTACAAAATGCCATAAACTTGGTGGCTTGAATAATGAGCATTGATTTCTCACACTTCTGGAAGCAGGAAAGCTAAGATCAAGATGCTAGCGGATGCACTGGTCAGGGGTCACTTCTTATTCATAGATAGCTGACTTCTTGCTGTATTCTTACATGGTGGTAAGGATAAGGTGGTAAGAGTAAGGTTTGGTCTGTCCTTATTTTATAAGGACACTAATCCCATCCTCATTGCTCCACCCTTATGACCTCATCTAATCCCAAATGCCATCATTAAGGTGGCGAGTAGCCAATGACAGGTAAGAGTCCATGAGATGGGACAACCTAAGACAGGCACTGTCACATATGATGATCCCTTGGGGCCTGGGTTCAACAATGGCTTGGCAAAAAACCATACCTCTCAGGGTTGCCAATAATAAAAACAAAAAGAGGATATGTATGGCACAATACAGGCCTGGTCCTAGCCAGACCACATGGCAGAGAAACCAGGAAGTGGCTTCTGTGAACATGGTGTTCTGCGCAGGCTTGGTGTGACCACAGTTACAGTCCCATGCTCGCAAGAAGCCTGCTATGAGATGACCTGTCCAGAGACAGGCTGTCATTGGCCACAAAAAGGGGGGGCATCCCATACAATGATTAGCCAGCCAAGCCCCTTAAAACCCACGTGCACTTCCTCAATAAACGAGTTTGCAGCAGCTTGTTCTCTGCTGCTTCCACCCAACTCCCGGAGTCTGTGTCGTGACTCCGCGCCTCTCACCCCCCACTCGGCAGAGACCCTGCCGTCCCTCCTGGGTTGGCCTTAGGGGGGACCGCAACACTTGGGGACTAGGGTTTCAGCACAGGAATTTGAGGGGACACAAATATCTGGTTCAAGGCACCAGTGTTTCCATTTATCAATAACAACATAAACAGGGCGTAGTGGCACATGCTTTTATCCCAGCACTCAGGAGGCAGAGGTAGGAGGATCACTGTGAGTTGGAGGCCACCCTAAGACTACGTAGTGAATTCCAGAGTGAAACCCTCCCTCCAAAACATAAACCAAAAAACAGAAAAACATGACCTAAGAAAAGTGAGAAGTTTACAATGCTCTCTTTACCTCTAGTCTCTCTTAGTGGCTCCTCCCTCTCTCCATCCTTCCTTCCCTTCCTTCTTCCCTCTCTACGTCTCTCCCTCAGCCTGGCCTGAGTCTGGTCAGAGCACTCTCAGCCCTGGACATTTATCCCCAACTCCCATGTTTTGCTGGAAATGCTTTCTGTCCAGAATCCTTTCCTGTCCAGCAGTGGTGCGGTGCTCTTTCCTGCCTCAAGCAAAGAGCCTGGCTCTGCTTTCCTGTGACCCCCAGGGATGACAGCTGCCCCCCCAACATTCACTTGGTGGAATAGCCTCCCTGTGCATTTAAATAAAAAAACAAACAAAAACACCTGCCCCCCCAAAATCACGTGCACCAGAGTCCTTAGAACTCTCCCTCCCTCCCTTCTTCATGGTTGTTCTTGTGTGCCTTTTGAAAGCTCCCCGTGCTGTTTCCTAAAGGCTGCTTTTCTGGAGGTTGAATCCTGCCAGTCAAATGCCCGACAGGCCAGGGGTGTCTGGCTGAGCTCCGGTGGCCCATAGTGAGTCTTCGTTCCTTTAGCACCTCTGCCAAGAGCTTCTGAAATCTCACCTTGTGTTACACAGCTTGGACAGCTTGAGAGAAGGAGCATTGACCTCAGAGAAGGGACCTGATCAGAGAAAGGCACTGATGTGGGCAGATGCAGATCCATAACTTCCAGAGGTGTGGAAGGCGTCTTGACGGCTGCCTGCACAGGGCTGCTTTGTAAGGAGACCGAGGGCCAGAGCTGGTTGGCTACTATGGCCATGCTGGGTGTTATATGGCTTCTGTCTCCCAGGTCGGACTTACCCTTGGTCTCCTGCACGGATTTCACAGTGGGGACCTTTGTGTTCTGTGAACATGTCGCTTCCTGGGAACATTGCCAGGATTTAAAGCTGAGGATGGGTTACCCGCTGTTCCGAGAGAGTGAGGGCCTCCTTGGCTCGTCTTCTTAAATATCCCACACCTGGGCAGGTCGAATTTTGTTTAAACTATTTGGAGTCTTTCGCCACTAGAGGGCAGAGGCTTTTCAAGCAGTCAAGTTCCTGGGCCTTTCCCTTTGTAGATTAAACAAGATCATATTCCATCTAAAAATCGCAGCCTTGGCCGTGGCCCCGACCCTGTGTCCTTTCCAGGTTCATGAACCTTGACTGCCCGAAAAGATCCAGGAGAAGGCCCGTGGGACCCATCCACACAGGCCAACGCTCCACTTCCGCCCTCTTGGAAATCTCCCTTTCCTCTGGATTTCCACTCCTCCACAAATCTGGCCTGCAAGGTTTTATTTTACAGCTAGGTTCAGGTACAAGGATGATGGTTCTTTCAGTCACCAGATCGTCAGACCTTTGAAATGCGCATCTCAATTCAAGGCACTGGGGGGGGGGGGGCGGGGCGCTGCCTCGTGTAAGCTGAGCAGTTTGGAGAAGGAAGATATTTGCTTTTGACACCCCAGACACCTCTGCCTTGATGCCATCAAAAGCAGGGAGCTGAGCTGTGAACAAATCCATGAGCTTCCTAGGATAAAGATTTCTATCACAGCCCTAGGCAAGGGATTACAGGCTGGTGCTTAAATATGTAGGCCAGGGAAGGCGGTGCTCAGCCTCCTCCCTCCTTCCTCCATCCATGCACAGACCCCTTCTCCGTCAAGTCACGAGAGAGCCCTCCTTGCCAGACTGTGATGAGCTCTTTAGTGAGGATTACTGAGAAAACCTGCCTTAGTCTTTAATTCAAAATGGAATTTCCTCTGCTTATGAGTCCTGGATTCACGCGCCACTCACTGGTCATGGTCAAGGGGCTTTTTGGACACTTGAAATCAAATTCCTTTCAGATCACTTAAAATGAAAAAGCCATCAAAGAGGGAACTGAGGGAAAAAAATGGAGGAATGAAGTGGACAGACAGTCCTTTGCAATGCATATCTAGGACTGCACAGCTCTGTGCTTTAGCTCTGTGGCTTTCTCACTGAGGGGCACAGGCAGGTCCCGAGATGCAGAGACACACAGACGCCAGAGGTGGAAGACCACCGGATATACTGTGTCGACCTTTCCTCTTGAGAGGAGAAACAGATTTCTCCAAGGGAGGCCGCTGCAGCAGAGGCAAAAGCAGAGGTCTGGGTCCAGCCTCAGACAGCGGCTTGGCGCTTGCTCGGCGCCCCTCACACTAGCCTCCTCCCACCCCGCTTGCTACACACGACTGAAAATCTTTAAAGGCAATGGAAGCTCTGACTAGCCTGCACGCTTGACGTTGTAATCTCTGGCATTCCTTGAAAGTCCATATTTCATGGTCCCCCAGGAGGGGAATCACCTGGAGGGAGAGCTTCCTTATCTGCTCCTTGGGTTATGGAGGTGTTGTATAGAAGTTTGCATAAAATCAGAGGGGAGGGCTGGAGAGATGGCTTAGCGGTTAAGGTGCCTTCCTGCTAAGCCTAAGAACCTGGTTCCAATCTCCAGGTCCCACGTTTAGCCAGATGTAAAGTGACGCAAGGGTGCAATGCCACACTTGACCAGAAGGGGGTGCACACATCTGGATTTTGTTCACAGCAGCTGAGACACTGCTGGCACGCCCATCTCTATCTGTCTCCCTCTCCCTCTCTGTCTGTCTGTCTGTCTCTCTCTCTATGTTTCTCTCCAAAAAAATAAATAAATAAATAAATAAATAAATAAATAAATAAATAAATAAATAAAATTAAAAAAAAACAGAGGGGAAAACTGCTGTGACTTCATCCTGTGTGTATTTAAGGAGGCAGGAGGCTTCTGAGAAGACCAGTCTTGGGCTGGTAGATTCATGGAGCCTTGCCTTTCTTATGGAATTCCCATGAAGTAATTTCTTAAAATGTTTTTGTTATTATAGACAATAAACCCATGATAATTCCCCTCTTCCCCTTCATAACTCCACTCTCCATATCCCCTCCCCCTCCCAATCAGTCTCTCTTTTATTTTGATGTCATCATCTTTTCCTCCTATTATACTGGTCTTGTGTAGGTAGTTTCAGGCACTGTGAGGTCATGGATATCCAGGTCATTGTGTGTCTGGAGGAGCACATTGTAAGCAGTCTTACCCTTCCTTTGGCTCTTACATTCTTCCCGCCCCCTCTTCTGCAATGGACCCTGAGCCTTGGGAAGGTGATAGAGAGGTTGTGCTGAACACTCCTCTGCCATGAACTAATTTCTCTAAGACCCACAAAGCTCCTTGGCTGCAGACGTACATGAAGTCAGGTCTCCCGGCTCTGAAGGGGCCATGTTCTCTGCAGTCTTTTCCATTGGCCTGAGAGGACATGAAGCCTTGCATCAGCTTCTTCGGCATTGTTCATCCCAATAATCCCATTGGTGTTTGTGTGGATGAAGACAGTGGCATGGGGAAGCTAAGCTCCATGTGCTTGGTCAAGGCAGAAAGTTCTGGGCATGGGGCTTCCAATGACACTATTTCTGTTGTTGAGCCCCTTGGGGATTCATGAAGTCTTTTAAAAATATTATTTATTTATTTATTTGAGAGAGAGAGAGAGAGAGAGAGAGAGAGAGAGAGAGAGAAGAGGGAGGCAGATAGAGAGAATGTGCACTGTAAACGAAGTTCAGAAGCATGCGCCACCTTGAGCATCTGGCTTATATGGGCACTAGAGAATTCAACCTGGGACCCTTGGCTTTGCAGGCAAATGCTTTAACCACTAAGTCATCTCTCCAGCTCTGAAGTCCTTTTTCTGAATTTTTAAAAATTTATTTATTTAAATTATTTGTGTGTGTGTGTCAAGGTCTCTTGCCACTGCAAATGAATGCCAGATGCTTGTGTTACTTTTTGCATCAGGCCAAAACAACAACAACAAGAAATACATGGGTGGCTTGGGGAATGAACCTGGGCCAGCAGACTTTGTAAGCAAGTGCTTCCAACTGCTTAGACATCTTTCCAGTCTCTGAAGTCTTCTTAAAGTCCATAAAAGAGGGAGCCAAGGGCTGGAGAGATGGCTTAGTGGTTAAGGCGCCTGCCTGCCAAGCCTAAAGAACACTGGTTCCAATCTCCAATGGTTCCAATCTCCAGGTCCCACGTTTAGCCATATGCAAAGTGATGCAAGGGCGTAATGCCGCACTTGAACACAAGGGGGCACACACATCTGGATTTCGTCCGCAGCAGCTGAGAGGCTGCTGGCACGCCCATCCCTATCTGTCTTCCTCTCCCTCTCTCTCTCTCTGTCTCTCTCTGTGTCTCTCTCCAAAAAATAATAAAAAAAAATTAAAAAAAAAGAGCCAAGCACAGTCACAGGTGTGGTACCATTTTATTTTATTTCATTTTTTTTTTTGTGTGTGTGAATGCATGCTTACATATGTGTGGGTGAACATTCATGTGGGGGCCAGAGGTTGTCATCTTGAGTCATCCTTAGTCACTCTCTACCTTATTTACTGAGGCAGGGTCTCTCACTTGAACTCAGAGCATACCAATTTGTCTAGTCTAGCTAGCTGGCTTGCCCCATGAATTCCCCTGTCTAACACTAGATGCTGTGGAATCCAAATTCAGGTCCTCACACTTGGGTGACAATATGCTTTACCCACTGAGCTGTGCCCGTAGCCCCTGTGGTGCTGTTTCTCAGGTGTCTGTGACCTGGTTGCACCAGGGGTTGACAAGGATGCATGTGAACCCCTGAAGACAAGGAGCATACAGGAGGGTGAATCCTGCAGCTTTCAGGGTTGAGCCAGTGGCAGAGCTGTCTCCAACTCACATTCTGTTTGTGTTTTCTGGGAACCCTATGGTTAGAATCCCTAAGAGCGAGTTCATATACTAGGAAAGTCTCAAGGAGTGGATACTGGTTTAATCTCCCTGCCTGGTCCTTAACCTCTGTGTAATTATGGTGCCAGGTCTCAAATCATCTTGAACTTGAGTCAAGGGTCATGAGTTGAAGGTTGGCAAGGAAACTTCCCTTGATTACATAAACATCTTCCAAGCTGGTAGAGGTCCCCTGAGCTGAGAGAGTCCCACTGAAGCTTCACACAGAGCAACAGTCTGTTACGAAGGCAACTGCTGACAGCTGCTTTTACTTGAGAGGACCGGGAACATTGACCCACTCACCCAATGAAGCTGATCGCGTCCATGTTATAAGCATTAGAATAATTTACTAATTGTTTCTGGCTTTTTTTTTTTTTTTTTACTTTAAAGCCAGACATGTCCCTTGAATTTCCTTTTAAGTCCACTATTGATATTATTTTTGAAATTATATCTTTATTTTCCTGAAAAACTCAAGACAGTGAACTAAAACAAACAAACAAAATGTTAGGGATATTGTATTTGGGCCTTAGGTGATGTTCTCCCTAGCCTGCTTAATCTTTTTTTTTTTTTTTTTTTTTTTTGGAGAGAGACAGACAGAGACAGAGGGGGAGGAAGACAGATAGAGATGGGCAAGCCAGCAGCCTCTCAGCTGTTGCAAATGAAATCCAGATGTGTGCACCTCCTTGTGGTCAAGTGCGGCATTGCGCCCTTGCATCACTTTGCATCTGGCTAAATGTGGGACCTGGAGATTGGAACCAGCGTTCTTAGGCTTAAGAGGCAGGCCCTTAAGCCATCTCTCCAGCCCCTGCTTCATCTTACTCTGTTTGGTGACATGAACACATTGCCATTTGCTTTGCTTTGTAGATTTTATTTTATTTTTGTCCTGAGGGTCAAGGCAAGGAGAGGGAAGAAATCTCTCAGTATGGAGAGACAGCACAATCCTTGACTTTCCTGCCAGGAAGGCCATTATCTTGACCCGGGAGCTCCAGTGGGTTTCTCTAAGCTGCTAAGAGGACTGTGACAGCAAAGGCGGTCTTACCCATCCAGACAGACACTGTGAAGAGGCAGCAGGTGTTAACAGGACCAGTGAGTGTCCGGAGAGTGACTGCAGCATGTGAGGCAGGCAGCTAGGCCTTGCCAGCCCTCCAGGACCAGCTGCACCACACGTGAGTGTCACTGGCTCCTCCACATGGATTTCAAGCATGGGAACACTTGAGGACAAACCCTAAATGTCTTCATGTTGATTTTATGAAAGCAAATGCAATTCTTTCTGAATCAGCAGCTTAAGGTAATATGACACCTAATTTTCAGAGAATAGGGTAAAACCAATACATATTTTAGAGAAAAATCTTACTTTAGTTCAAACACTTTTTAAAACTAATTTTTATTGGGAACTTTAATATGTAAACATGCTGTAAATTGGTCATATTCCTATGAGTTTATCCTCTTGTGGTTCAAATACTTTTAATCCTTTTAGTTCTAACTCAGAAAACAGCACATTGCTCTGTTCTTCTTGATTTTATTTATTTATTTATTTATTTTTAGACAGGCTCTTGTGGATGCTAACCTGGCCTAGAACTTGCAATACAATAGAAGATGACCTTGGTGGTCCAGTGTCTGCCTCTTAAGTGCTACGATTATAAGCAGGGTGCCATGCCCACCCAGCATTTATGTGGGTGCTGGGGGGCTGAACTCAGCTTAACATGCTTTTTAGGCAAACAACTTTACTCTTTGACCTATTTTCCCAGCCACAGTTTTTTTGGACTTTCTGATGTGCTGTTATGTTAAGGATTGTTTGAAGGCGTTATTTTCTTTTAAATTTAGTTTTAACTTTGTTTGCACATGTGTATGTATGTGTGCCAGGATCTCTTGTTGAATAGATCTGGTTTTACATGGGTGTTGGAGAATCAAACCCATGCCAACAAACTTGGCAAGCAAGCACTTTTAACCACTGAGCCAGTCCAAAGGCTTTATTTATTTATTTTTTTGGAGAGAGACAGAGAGAGAGAGGGAGAGGAAGACAGATAGAGATGGGCGCACCAGCAGCCTCTCAGCTGCTGCGAATGAAATCCAGATGTGTGCGCCCCCTTGTGGTCAAGTGCGGCATTGCGCCCTTGCATCACTTTGCATCTGGCTAAACATGGGACCTGGAGATTGGAACCAGCGTTCTTTAGGCTTAGAAGGCAGGCGCCTTAACTGCTAAGCCATCTCTCCAGCACGGCTTTATTTGTTTTTAAACATTGTATTTGTTTACTTATTATATGTATGGGCATGCCAGGGTCTCTTGTCGTCCCAAACGAATGCTCTTCCAGCTTTATGTGGGTAGTAGAGAAATTGAACCGAGGTTGGCAGCCTTTGCAAGCATGTGCCTTTAACCACTGATCAATCTACCTGGTTCTGAAGGCTTTATTTTAAACTTAAAAAAGTTTAATTAGTTCTAAATTTCCTTGAGGGGAAATTATGTATTTTCAAAGCCATTACATTTTTCAGTGAAGGAAAGACTTGCTTCTGAAGGTTTACTTGCCAGCTTATGTAGTTTATAAGCTTGTCTCTGAAACCCTAACAGATGTGTAGTTATTTGAAGTCATGGTTTTATTATTCTTTTTATGTTTGAAGCTTTGTGTTTGGCAAATTGCAAGAATTGCCTTTCTTTGATAAATTCAAATCTAGGTAAATCCAAAATTAAACTTCTGTCTGCTTGTCATCATGAAAAAAGAATTTTATCTAAATTACAAGGAAGTCAGTGTCTTAAAAATGATGTTAACGTCAGAGGAAAAAACAAAACACATTAGTATCCCTGTACCTCAAACAATGGTTGCAAATAACCTGAGGCACTGGGTATACATTAGAATAATAACAACAATTAATTTAGCATTTATTAAAAAGCAATTAACTTTTTGTAGTCTTAAGTTGAATTTTCAATAAAACATCAGAGAAGGATATAAGTTTACCTCTGTCAACTATAAGATGTAGTATTGAGTATCATGGATAAATTTCAAATTGATTGATTTGCATTGTCTGGTGATGCTTACTCAGCTGCCAGTGTCATCTGTCTTAGGCTATGGTTTAGGGAGGCTGTATTAATGACAGGAGGGCAGCACCTGTGGCCAGATCTCTTTGGTCTCCTCTTTCCTGTCCCACCAGTAGGAGATGTCATAAAACTTGTGTGTTGTTAATTTTTTAAAATATATTTTATTTTTACTTATTTATTTGACAGAAAGGGGGGGTGGAGAGAGACAATGGGTGCACCTCTAGCCACTACAAACGAACTCCAGATGCATATACCACCTTGTGCATCTGGCTTACATGGGTCCTGGGGAATCGAACCTGGCTCCTTTGTCTTTGCAGGCAAATGCCTTAACCTCTAAGCCATCTCTCCAGCCCCCAGCCCCCAAATGTTGAATTTTGACACTGGTGTAGGTAATGAGTTGGGGGCCCCTGATACCACCAAAGCTTAGCCAAGATGATGGGGTACAGGACTGGATCTTAATCCACTGAGGCTTTGGGGCTCTCTTTAACGTTGGCTCTTTTATTTATCTTAAAATCTTATTTATTTGGTGTATGTGTATGTGTGTGTGAGTGTGCGCATAGGCAGCGTGCGTGTGGAGGTCAGAGGACAGATTTCAGGTCAGTCCATGCTTTGCACCTCATGTGAAGCAGGGTCCTCATGACTGTTCACCGCTACTCCTCAGCTTCCAGGAAATTCTCCCGTCTCTGCCTCCCTTCTTGTCGCGGGTGCCCCGAGATTACAGAGGCCCACTGTTGCTTCTGGCTTTTCCTATGGAGTCTGGGGATCCAAACTCTGGTACTGAACTAGAGTACAGGGAACTGTACAGCTCTCATCAGGGATATGCATGTTAGGCCAGGCTCCACGGAGAGCTCCTTGTTATTTTATATGTGTCTCTCAGACTTAGTGATGAGGACCCAGGTTCACCTTCTGCAGCTCCTAGAATGCAAGCCAGTCCTCTCTTTCCTGGTTTCCCTTGATCTTTCTCTTTCTTCCTTCCCTTCCCTTCCCTTCCCTTCCCTTCCCTTCCCTTTCTTTCTCTTTTCTTTCTTTCTTTCTTTCTTTCTTTCTTTCTTTCTTTCTTTCTTTCTTTCTTTCTTTCTCCTTCCTTCCTTCCTTTTTTCTTTCTTTAATTATTTTATTTTATTTATTTATTTGAGAGAGAAAAGAAGAGGCAGATAGAGCGAATGGGTACACCAGGGCCTCCAGCCACTGCAAACGAACTCCAGATGCATGCACCCCCTTGTGCATCTGGCTTACGTGGGTCCTGGGGAATTGAACCAGGGTCCTTAGGCTTCTCCAGGCAAACGCCTTAACCACTAAGCCATTTCCCCAGTCCTCCCTTGGATTTTTCTTGCAGATCTTCCCCGTGGGACATTTTCCTTCTGATTATTTTCTTTTCCTCAGATTTATCATTTCAGTTCTTTCATGAAAGTCGGATTTGGAAAGTTCTAGCAAGGGAGATTGTCGCAGTTACCTTCTCGTTGTTGGGACAAAACCTGCCTCAGAAGCAGGCTATGGAAGGAAAGGGTTTATGCCAGTTTATAGTCCTGAGGGGCAGTTTCATCATGGAGAGGAACGCATGGCATGAGGAGAAAGCCAGGGTGTCACATCTTGTCACAGCATCAGGAGGGAAGTAGTCTGAGTACTTGGGCTTGGAGCTGGGCTGTATCACCTGACAGCCCATCCCCAGCAACACGCTCCTCCAGCAAGGCTCACCTCCCAGAGGCCCCACCACTTTCCCAAGTTGCCATTAGCAGGGTACCAAGTATTCAAAACACGAGTCAGGCTGGGAAGATGGCTCAGTCATTAAAGGCACTGTTGGCCTGGCTCTGCTGGGTTTGACTCTCCAGTACTTCTGTAAAGCCAGACATATCTACAGTTTGTTTGCAGTAGCAAGAGGCCCTGGCACACCCATTCTCTCTTTCCCCTATCTTTTTGCTTGCAAGTAAATAAATAAAAATATTAACGAAACAAAACATGTGAGCCCGTGGGGGACATTTTGTTCATGCCACCACAGAGATGAATTAGGAAAGAGTAGGCCAATGCATGGGTAGAGTGATGGCCTCGACTATTCCATTTGGCAGAACTGTTGTAGGAGGGCAGCAGGCAGACGTCACCATGGCAATCTCCTAGTGAGGTGAGCAACCCCTGCAAGGGAGCAGCTGGCAAAGAGTTAAGTTCAAACTAGATTTGGTAAACTTTCTCTTTTTAATTTTCATTTTTTTATTATTAATTTTTTTTGAGAGAGAGAGGCAGATAGAAAGAGATAGAATGGGCGCGCCAAGACCTCTAGCCACTGCAAATGAACTTCAGACCCATGCGCCACCTTGGGCATCTGGTTTACGTGGGTACTGGAGAATCCAACCTGGGTCCTTAGGCTTCACAGGCAAGTGCCTTAACTGCTGAGCCATCAATCCAGCCCCCAATCCCCCTCTCTTAATTAGCTGCCATAACTCTTTGTGAAGTCTTCAGAGAAGGGAGAAATTCTATTTAGCAATTCTTACCTCTGTGGACAATCCCAAGCACTTTTATTTTGGCTCAGAGATGAAAGAAAAGACAGGTAACCCAGTTCCAACTTTTGCATTGTTCGTGTGGTAACAGTGAGCATGGTTTTCCTCCAGGGTCTCTCATGCTATTACCATGATGAACCAGGCATAACCAGTTGCTTTTCTTTAGTTTATTCTCTCCTTTATGCTCCATGGATAGCCCATCCTCTTCCTCCACTCCCTCCATTGTCCATGCATATTAAACAGCTTTTCTTTATTTATTTCAATTTTTATTTTATTTGTACATGTGTGTATGCCTGTGTACATTAGACAAGATCTCTTGCTACTGCAAAAAAGTGTTCATCTGGGGCTGGAGAGATGGCTTAGTGGTTAAGGCACTTGCCTGCGAAGCCCAAGGATCCATGTTTGACTCTTCAGGTCCCACGTAAGTCGGATGCACCAGATGCATGCAAGGTCATATATGCTCACAAGGTGGGACATGTGTCTGGAGTTTGATTTCAGTGGCTGGAGGCCCTGGCATGTCAATTCTCTCCCTCCCCCCCTTCTCTCTCATTGTCTCATTAAAAAAACAAAAAGAGCCAGTCTATTGAGCTTGCCTCAAAAGGAAAAGGAAAGAAAACAAAACAAAAAAGAATAGTCATCTTGCTTTATGTGGGTTGCTGGGGAATTGAATCCAGGCTATCAGCTTTTCAAACAAAGCATCTATAACTACTGGGCCATCTCTCCAGCCCCTGCACGTGCTTCTAAAGTGGCAGTTACTGGGCTGAGGTTTTAGTACAGTGGTAGAGTGCTAGACTGTCATGCTCAAGGCCGTGGGTTTGGTACCCAGCATTGAAAAGGTGCCAGCTAGCTACAAAGTTCTTTAAATTGCTACCTCCTCCTCCTCCCACTCCAATTCCCTATGCCTCCCCAGAAGGCCTTGATGAGCCTGTACTGTTTTGGTTTCCACTCTTGTGATTCCTTCCCTGAATCAGGGCTGGCTTCATGACTTATTCCTGACCCCAATATATGTGGCAGAAATGACTAGTCCTTCAGAGATTATTTTTAAAAATCTGTAGCTGCCTGCTTTGTAAGAAGTCAGATTGTCTTGAGCTCTCCAGGCTGTGAGGAAGCCCACACTTACCATGTGGAATGCAATGCTCGGCCATTCACCAGCTCCCAGTCAATCAGGCATTCCAATGGCTCCAGCCTGGCTGCCATCTGACAGCAACTCTAAGACCACAAGAGAATGTGAGCACCTGAGCCCAGTAAACACACAGTCAGGAGAGGCAATAAACGTGTCCTTAAGCCACTGGGGCCTGGCATGGTGTCAGATGCCCGTCATTCAAGCGTGAGCTTTGCAACTTTGAGATTGGCCTGGACAACACTGAGACTCTCTAAAAGTTCTTTAGTGCTGTTTATTTATTTATTTATTATTATTATTTACTTATTTATTTATTTTTGGTTTTTCAAGATAGAGTCTTACTCTAGCTTACACTGACCTGGAATTCACTCTGTAGTCTCAGGGTGGCCTCAAACTCACGGCGATCCTCCTACCTCTGCCTCCCGCCTCCCAAGTGCTTTCTTTTTCTTTTCTTTTTTCTTTCCTTCCTTCCTTCCTTCCTTCCTTCCTTCCTTCCTTCCTTCCTTCCTTCCTTCCCTCCCTCCCTCCCTCCTTCCTTCCTTCCTTCCTTCCTTCCTTCCTTCCTTCCTTCCTTCCTTCCCCTTTCTCTTTCTTTCTCTCTTCTTTCTCTCTCTCTCTTTCTCTCTCTCTCTTTCTTTCTCTCTTTCTTTCTTCCTTTCTTTCTTTCTTTCTTTCTTTCTTTCTTTCTTTCTTTCTTTCTTTCTTTCTTTCTTTCTTTCTTTCTTTCTTTCTTTCTGATTTCATTCTTTCTTTAAGAGAAAAAGCACACACATGAGACAGAATGCCAGGGTCTCAGCCACTGCAATCACACTCCAGATGCTTGCGCCACCTAGTGGGCACGTGCAACCTTGTGCTTGCCTCACCTTTGTGCATCTGGCTTACTTGGGATATGGAGAGATGGAACCTGGGTCCTTGGGCTTCGCAGGTGAGCGCCTTAACCGCTAAGCCGTCTCTCTAGCCCTAGTGCTGTTTTATTCATGTGTGTGATGTGTAAGCATGCTCATGTGTGTGTACATGTGTGTATATGGATGCTTGTTGCATGTGCAGTCCAGAGGTCAACATTGGGCATTTTCTTCAATAGTTCTCCACCTTTTGCTTTTATTTATTTTTTATTTATTTATTTATTTATTTATTTATTTATTTATTTATTTTTCCAGAGAGTATTACTCCAGACCAGGCTGACCTGGAACTCACTCTGTAGCCCTAGGCTGGCTTTGAACTCAGTGATCCTCCTTCCTCTGCCTCCTGAGTGCTGGGATTAAAGGTGTGCACCAGTACACCTTATTTTTTCTTTTTGAAAATATTTTTTATTTTTATTTATTTCCTTGAGAGAGAGACAGAGAGAGAGAGAGAGAGAGAGAGAGAGAGAGAGAGAGAGAGAGAATGGGCATTCCAGGGCCTACAGCACTGCATACAAACTTCAGATGCCACCTTGTGCATCTGGTTTACGTAGGGCCTGGGGAATTGAACCTTGGTCCTTTGGCTTTGCAGCCAAGCGCCTTAACTGCTAAGCCATCCTTCCAGACACCACCTTATTTAAAAAAATTATATTTATTTTATTTATGAGAAAGAAAGAGAGAGGGAGAGAATGGGTACACCGGGTCCTCCAGTCATTGCAAATGAACTCCTAACGCATGCACCACCATGTGCATCTGGCTTATGTGGGTTCTGGGGAACTGAACATGGGTCCTTAGACTTTGCAGACAAATGCCTTAACCCCGAATCCATCTCTCCAGCCTCCTCCTTATTATTATTGTTATTATTATCATTTTGAGACAGGATCTTTTATTGAAGTCAGAGCTCATCCATTTAGCTAGACAAGTTAGCTAGCATGTCCTGGGGCTCCTTCTGTCTCTGCCTTCTCAGACCTGGGACTGCCAGTATTGACTGCCATGCCAGGCCTGGTATGGGGGTCCTGGGGATCTAAATTCAGGTCTTCATGCTCATGGGTAAGCACTTTATTGATTAAGTCATCTCCTCATCCCTGGAATGCTTTTTCACATAGCAACTGAAAATCAGAGCACCCACCATTACAGATGAATATAAACAAAAATAATCACCCACTTTCCCTGTCTATCCTTTGTTAGCTCTCCTTGAGTGTGAATATCTTTCTTCTCTGTGGTCTCAGGGTGGCCTTGAACTCAAGGCGATCCTCCTACCTCTGCCTCCCAAGTGCAGGGATTAAAGATGTGTGCCACTATGCCCGGATTTTCTTCTCTTCATATGAAACATGGAGTTGCTGTTGGCCATGAGGACTAAATCTCTGCATTGGAGTTATGATTGCTAGAAAATTCTGGGAACACCTGCATCATAGAAATCTTTTTTTTTTTTTTTTTCTGCTTCCTGACTCCTCTACCTGTCACATGCCAGTGAACTTCCTGGACGTTATACTGCTTGTTGAATGTGCCCAACTCACTAGCCAGGGAGGCTGTTTAGTGGCAACACATATTCTGGACCGCTTTGCTTGAAGTCGTGAGAGGAAGGACGGGGGGTCACTGCCAGGGAGAGTGGGAGGACGCCAGGCCTCGTCAATCTCCCCAATCTGGGCATCAACTCGTCCCAAAGGCTCTTCCTTTTTTTTTTTTTTTTTTTTTTAAATTTTACTTTAATTTATTTATTTGACAGAGAGAGAGAGAGACACACACACACACACACAGAGAGAGACAGAGACAGAAAAGGAATGGGCATGCCAGGGCCTCCAGACACATTGGCCACCTTGTGCATCTGGCTTACAATGGTCCTGAGGAATTGAACCTGGGTCCTTTGGCTTTGCAGGCAAGCATCTTAACTGCTATGCCATCTCTCCAGCCTGGCTCTTCCTTTTATTAAAAACATATATTTTTAAATTTTATTTATGAGGAGAGAGAGAGGAAGGAAGGAAGAAAGAAATATCAGTTACATCAGGATCTCTTGTCTCTGCAAACAAACTCTGGATTTCATGTGCCATTTTGTGCATCTGGCTGTATGTGGGTACCAGGGAATTGAACCTAGGCTGTCAGGCTTTGCATACAAGTGCCTTTTACCACTGAGTAATCTCTCCAGGCCATAATTTTAAAAAAGATTTTTATTTATTTGCACACGTGTGTGTGTGCACATGTGCATGACTGATAGGCTTTGCAAGCCAATCACTGAGCCATCTATCTCCCCAGCTCTGCAAGGTATTTTCCTAAAACATGTTCCTGCTATTCCCATTTTCTTTTCCTTTTTTAAAAAATATATTTTATTTATTTGAGAGAGAGAGAAAGACAGAGAGAGAGAGAGTGTGTGTGTGTGAGAGAGATAGGCACGCCAGGGCCACCAGCCACTGCAAATGAGCTCCAGATGCATGTGTTCCCTTGTGCATCTGGCTTATGTGGGTCCTGGAGAGTAGAATTGGGATCCCTTGGCTTTGCAGGCAAACGTCTTAACTGCTAAGCCATCCCTCCAGCCCAGTATTCCCATTTTCTTCAGGTGCTTTGGTGTCCTTCTACCCTTGAAATGATGCAGGAGAGCTGCCTTCCCCAAGTTCAATGAGACCACATTTGAATTTTTCAAAAGGAACATTTACTAGGAAACTAAAGGGCAACCAAACAGAACACAAGAGAACAGAGACAGAGTTGCAAATGGGTTGAGGAAGTTGAAATTTATAACCAGCCTCTGGCCACAGCTGTTCTGGCTAGGCAATGCTTTCCAGACACACAGCCACCTGCCTACCATGTTGGCAGTCCTCTTTGTCTGATTGTCTTTGCAAAAGCCATCTTTGAACCAGTAGCTTACTCATTCCTAGCTTTAGGCAGGAAGATCCTGAGGTGGAAACCACAGGATCTCCAACTCAGGCTCCCACTGCCAAGGACACGTCAAAGCTTAGTGGAATGGCTGCCTCATATCTGCTGGAGCCAGTCTTGTTTCTTCTGGGCTCTGCCTGGATCTAGTGACACTAGATTTAGTGCTCACTTCCCACTGGCACGTGCTTTGGTTCTAAACACCAGTAAGGTGGAGGACATCTGAATGGGGAGGGACGGGGACAGGGGGTCCTTGGGCAAAGAGAGTCACATTTTTCTCATGTCACCAGACATGGGCAGGAACCAGGATTCCATCTGAATCTCTGTGAATGAAAGGCAGGAAGAGATGGGAATGGATTTTGCAAGCTGGGGAGTTAGGAAGCTTGAGTGCCTCATACAACCGAAGGTCTCTGCCCCTTTCAGATCTGACATCAGGGTAGGGTTTCACATACTGGGGTGGCACTGTGGCAACAAGAACTTTCTGACAACATGCATGGATGCTGCATCTACCCACCCAGAGCAGCCTCCATTGAAATGCTAATGGAAATGAAGATAATGAAATGAAATTTCCCGGATATCTGTACTCTGCAAAAGTACACAACTCTGTACTCTGCAAAGAGATTGTATGAAAGAGAAATGTCATCTTGGAATGGTGGTGCGGATGTGTGTGTGTGTGGGTGGGGGGGGTGCCTTGCACCCATAAGGAGACAGAGTGAGAGGGTCGCTAGGTAACGGCTCCCAGGCGTCCCAGGGTATGCCGAGGCCTTTGGTTTCATTTCTTCTATGAAGGCATAAGCAATGAGGATGAGGTGTGAAACTAGCAGGAGATTGGCAGGCAGGATGCTGAGTGGTGAATGAGCAACCGGGGGAGAGCCCTTGACCTTCACTCTTGTAGGTATTTCCATTCCCCAAGTGCTGTGAGAGTGATATGTGTTTGCAATGAGAAGGAGCCTCCGCCTGTGGCTGCCCAAGTCTACTCTTTGGGCTGTTGCATATGGAAACACCCTGAAAGGCACTCAGGCCAGCAAGGCCCCAAAGCTGTGCCTTCCCTTAGGGGATCCCTGTGTCGTCTCTCGGTGATCTCATCTTATCCAAGGCGATTCCTATTTCTGAGGCTCTTCCTTTAGTGGACAGTGCCTGAGAAATGATATTCCAGACTGAATATGCCATTGAGAGAGGTAGACCTCTCCAACATGGGTGACTCATTTTATCCTAATAATGCCACCAGTTGAAAGGAAGTGGCTGCTGGCGACCTGGAAAATGTTCCAGAGTCTCCGTATCTAGTTTTAGCAGAAGAGAAGACCACGACTAGCTGGGACTCTGCCATGTGTGTGGGAGGGGGCAGTGAATTTGCTATTAACAAACCCTCCTTGCACGGGATTTTCTTCAGGAGCACGGCCTTTTATCCAGCTCTTCTCTTGGGGGGCTATTCTGTGTAAAGCTGGAGCTTAAATGCTTCTTGGGGTGAAATGTTTCTCTGAAGACAGTCACTAGCTCACAGATAGAGGAGTTGAAATTTAAATCTGTTGCCTATTTAGCACCTGGAGATGTTTATATTTTAATATTCCGTCCTTCCAGGGCATTCAAGCAAATAACTTCATGTCAGTGACTATTGGCAGGGCAGATGCTAAGTCTCCATAACCAAGGCCTTACACTAATTACCAAGAATCCTGGTACTCTCAGGACGCTCCCGGTGCCACCTGCGTTCTTCCATAGTCCGCTCTTGGCTCTTGACAATGAGAGATGAGCTCCCCTATAGCACTTCATCTTGGGCCACCCGGAGAAGGTGGCTGGAACATTCAGATTCACCAAACCCAATGTGGAAAGGGCCAGTTAATGCTGCGGCTACGGCTGAACGTTTCATCACTGGAGTCTTCCGGGTGTTGCGAGATGGGAAAAGTTACGTAGATCTTTGTTAGACAGTCGTCTGACTGTGTCCTGGGCACAGGCAGTCTTCCAGTCCATAGTCATCGTTTCTGTAGGAAGAAGAATCAGAGTGACTTAGTTTTCAATTGTGTATTTTTTTATTTTCCATATTTTATTTATTTGAGAGAGAGAGAGAGAGAAAGGGTGTGCCAGCACCTCTAGCCACTGCAAACAAACTCCAGATGCATTTGTGCATGTGGCTTATGTGGGTACTGGGTAACCAAACTTGGGTTCTTAGGCTTCACAGGCAAGTGCCTTAACCACTAAGCCATCTCTCCAGCCCTCAATTGTGTATTTTTTTTTTTTTTTGGAGAGAGACAGAGAGAGACAGGCAGAGAGAGAGGGAGACAGATATAGAATGGGCACTCCAGGAGTCTCTCAGCTGCTGTGAACGAAATTCAGATGTGTGTGCCCCCTTGTGGGCAAGTGCGGCATTGCGCCCTTGCATCACTTTGCATCTGGCTAAACGTGGGACCTGGAGATTGGAGCCGGGTTCTTAGGCTTAGCAGGCAGGCGCCTTAACCACTAAGCCATCTCTGCAGCCCTCAATTGTATATTTTTAATGTACGTTAAACACCAGGCCCTGTAGTGGATACTGGGCATACTAAGATGATGTGTAAGATACCTGATTACAAATAACTCCTAGAAGGACCCAGGGATAATAGGTGTGCACGAACTGCTCCAGAAGCCTTTGAGGGAACTTAGAGGGTCTTATGGGGCGGCAGGAATTCTGAAGGACAAGCCTTGAGCTACGTCACTTAGGCCAAAGAGGAGCTCATCAGCAGGGAAAGGACATTTGGCCAGAGAAAGGCCACACAGATGCAGGGAAATATGGGCTGCAGGACTGAGGTGACTAGATGGTGGTGCTAGGAGTGCAGTGGTAGCAGGCAGAACTGGGATGGAGAAAGTGGTGCAATAGCAGAGCACCTAATCTTTATTTCCCAGCCGTGGAAAGTGGGCTTTTCTCTTTTTTCCTTCCTTCTGGTACTGGGCATTAAATCCAGGTCCTTGTGCATGCTAGGCAAGCACTCATACTGAGCTACATCCCCAATTTAGATAGGTGACCTTTCTTTTTTCTTTTTTTAAAAAAATATTTATTTATTTATTTATTTGCAAGCAGAGAGAGACACAGAAAAAAGAGAAACAGAGAGAGAATGGGCATGCCAGGGCCTCTAGCCACTGCAAATGAACACCAGATGCATGTGCCCTTTGTGCATCTGGGTTACATGGGAATCCTGGGTCCTTTGGCTTCTCAGGTTAACACCTTAACTGCTAAGCCATCTCTCCAGCCCTCTTTTTTTTTTTTTTTTTTTAAATTTATTACAGATAGAGAATGAGAGAGAGAGAGAGAATCTAAGGATCAGGTTCAATTCTCCATTCTCCAGGTCTCACGTAAGCCAGATACACAAGGGGGCGCATGCATCTGGAGTTCGTTTGCATTGGCTAGAAGCCCTGGCATGCCCATTCTCACTCTCCCTCTCTTTCCCTCTCTCTGTCTCTAATAAATAAATAAATAAAAGTAAAATCTTTAAAAATATATAATGGGGGCTGGAGAGATGGTTTAGGTGTTAAGGCGCCTGCCTCCTAAGCCTAAGAACGCTGGTTCCAATCTCCAGCGGTTCCAATCTCCAGGTCCCACATTTAGCCAGATGCAAAGTGACGCAAGGGTGCAATGCCGCACTTGCCCACAAGGGGGCGCACACATCTGGATTTCATTCACAGCAGCTGAGAGACTGCTGGCGCGCCCATTCTCTATCTGTCTCCCTCCCTGTCTCCTGTCTCCTCTCTCTCTCTATATGTGTGTCTCTCTCTAAATATATATATGTGTGTATATATATATATATATATATATATATATATATATAAAACGGGAGGGATTATGATGAAAATATTATGTACATGTATGAAAACTGTCGATAGAAAAGTCGTTAAAGACAAATATCTGACTTTTCCTGCTAGACTCAGAAATGAGCACTCCTTTGCTCAGGCATGAGTTGTGTGTTCACACACAGACACACTTAAGAGCCAAGAGCCATGGTTACACATGACTTTTCCTCTGGCTTTTATGACTTTCGTTACGTTATGCTCTCACATGTGAATCTTTGATCTCGGAAATGTCGTTCACATGTTCTAGCTTGAAAAGGTTTGCTGTTCTCTCAGTTGATGTATACATTCTTGTTATTCTATAGAAGTCTGTGTGTGTGTGTGTGTGTGTGTTTAGCATCAATATCCTAAATACATACTGAGTTGAATTTCAGTTGAATGCTGGGCTGTGTTCAACACAAGAGAGTCTCCATTAAGAAAGCTTACCCTGGGGCTGGGGAAATGGTCCTGAGAATGAAGCACTTGGCATGTGCAAGCATGAGGAACAAGTTTGGATCCCCAGAACCCATGTCAGTGCTTGGTGAGCACTGGAGCCTCCCTTTAATTCTGGCACTCAGGAGGTGGAGACAGGAAATGGGATGGGGAGAAGCTGGCTACCAAGACTAGCCAAACTGGTGCACTCTGGGTTCATGTGAGAGATCCTGCCTCAGTAAATAAAGTGGAGAGCCGTTGAGGAAGACACCTGGCACTAACCTCTGGCCTATACACTCGTGTATAGCACCTGCACCCACGCACGTGCAGACACACTATACACATGCGCATATGCAAAGTACTTTCGATTTGAAAAGGGGCTGGGGAGATGGCTCGGCAGTTACAGGCACTTGCTTCCAAAGCCTGACAGCTTAGTTTGATTCCCCAGTATCCATGTAAAGCCAGATGCACAAAGTGACTCAGGCATTTGGAGTTCATTTGCAGTAGCGGGAGGTCCTAGCATGCCCATACATGCTCTTAGAAGGATCCTGCGAGATTCATTACTCAATGGATCAGAGATGCCGAGAGACTGATGAGCACAAAGTCCCTTTGTGACTGTGTGCATTGGGGTTAAAACCCAACACTTCTAATGTCAAAGTCCAAGCTTTAGCAATTCACCACTCCTAAACACATTCTGTAGGCCCAACCACTACATCTGATATGATAAAACAGCTTTATCTGCCTTGGCTTTCTAAACGTTCTATCATGAGGTACAAAAGCAGCCTTTAAGGAACCCTAATCCAAGCGAGCAGCATGCAGCAGGTGTCATTTCCCTCAGGGCTTCTCTGGATTCTGCTTAGTGACCTGTACATGCATCTCACTTGACCCCAGCTCCCCTCAGCTCTATGCAATCCCATTACAGCCTGGATCTCACTTGTCCATTAGATTAAATCTGAAGGCTACTTTGGATGTATGAACAACCCAGTAGGGAGGTGCCCAGTCTTAGGAACCACCCTATGCCAGGTTGGTTATGGCCATGTCTATAGTGTGCTTAGAGTTACACTATAACCTCAGCCAATAATTTTTTTACTAGTCTCCACACTTAGGAAAACCACTAGCAGAGGCCATACTGTCAATGGCCAACTCACAGCACAGCTCCAACTTGACCTCTTCAGCCACTATTTGTTTATTTAGTGGTGTTGCAGTCAGGTTCGCACTGCTGGCAGAAAACACCTGATCAAGAGCACCTTGTGGGAAAAGGGGGTTTAATTTGGCTTACAGACTCAAGGGGAAGCTCTATGATGGCAGGGGAAAATGATGACATGAGTCGATGGTGGACATCACCTACTGGCCATCATTAGATGGACAACAGCAACAGAAGAGTGTACCAAACACTGGCAAGAGGAAGCTGCATCTAACACCCATAAACCTGCCCCTCCAAATACATTGCCTCCGGGAGGATTCAACTCCCAAATTGCCATCAGCTGGGAACCTAAGCATTCAGAGCACAAGTTTATGGGGACACCTCAGTCAAACCTACACATCCACACATCCATGCAATTGCTGGGACCAGGCAGAGCCTCTGAGAATCTGTGCAGTGGTCAGTTGGTGTCCCCTGCTTCTGATGAGGCTTCAGTGGGGTGAATTTTCTGGGTACCCTGCTCCTGTCTGAGCCCAGCACCGTTGATTTTCCTCTTGTGGACATTGCCATTGGGGTCTAGAATGCCTGTGGCCATGGGCCAAGCCTATAAGCTGACAGTATAAAGGAATTTTGATCCATCCGGTAGAGTACAGAGACATCTTTGACCAGGAGTCTTGCAAAAGAAGCCTTTTGTAAATAGATGTATTCCTTGGAAAGTCAGGTATACAAGTCACTTCTGAAAAAAGTAGTCCATTGTCTCAGAAGGGATACGTTTTTTTGTTTTGTTTGTTTGTTTTTTTCAAAGTAGGGTCTTTCACTATGTAGTCTCAGGCTGGTCTTGAACTCATGGTGATCCTTCTACCTCTGCCTCCCAAGTGCTGGGACTAAAGACATGCACCACTATGCCTGGTGGAAGACTTAAAACAAATTATTTGCAAGGAGAGAAAGACAGAGAATATGGGTGCACCAGTGCCTCCAGTCATTGCAAACAAACTCCAGATGCACGTGCCACCATGTGCATCTGGCTTCACGTGGATACTGGGGAATTGAACCTGGGTCTCCCAGGTCGTTAGGTTTTGCAGGCAAGCATCTCAACCACTAAGCCATCTCTCTAGCCCAAGAAGGGATACTTCTGAGTACGGCATGGGTGGATGATTCTATCACCCAATCCCCTTGTGTGTGTCATTGAGGGCACAAAGGAAAAAGACTGGAATAAGTCTATCCAATAGAATAAAGCAAACACCTTAAACCCCTTTCTAATTTGTATCACACAACGAGCTGTTTCTCATGTAAGATTTTCATACAAAGAGATTTGAGGAAATATTTCTCTATAGTTGTGGGGACAATGTCAACCCAGTGGGACGTGGGGGGAGATGGGAGCGTGGAGATTGTATCGCCAACGCCATGATCAGCAATGGTGGTTTAAGCACTGTGATCCTAACGCAGGCCTGGCTGTTTCCAGAGCCAGCACCAGTCCCCTTGTTCTGAGACCAGTGGCCTTCCAGGCAGTGCTATCGGTGTGGGAGGTCCCAGGCACTTGGGCAGAATGACAGGAAGTACTAGTTCCCATCCTATCTGAACAGGGAGAATTTTAAGGGAATTCAATTGTCCTGAGACATACGGATTTGATTTGAATCAAATTGAATTGAAACCAAAGATGAGAACAATAGCAATGAAAATAGTAATGCGCAGTGACACTTCAATCACGAAACTGACAGCTGATGTGAGACAGGCCATGGAAACGCACCCCCAACTAAGGACATGGAAAGACGGAGTGAAACATTACACAGTGTCTCCCTGTGAATTTGAAAGTGAGTTCTGGTTGCAGGAAGCATCTCAGGGCCTTGAACTAAGAAGCTTGTGAGAAACTGAAGTGATTTTTATTATGTGATCCAATCTTATCTGCAGTTAATATTGTTATGTTTGTATTTACATTTTTCTTTAAAAAGCATCTGGCTTACATGGGTTCTGGGGAATTGAATTGGGGTCCTTAGGCTTCGCACACAAACGCCTTAACTGCTATTTCCCAGCCCTTAAATAATTTTTTTAAAGCTAAATGTTAACAATATGAAATAGTAGAAAATTCCTAAATTCATAATTTTCATGCACATATTTATCTACCTTTTTTGGTGAGGAGGTTTAGACAAGATATCACTATGTAGCCCAGGCTGGTTTTGAATCCTCAATCCCTCTGCCTCAGCCTCTAGAGTGCTCGGATGCCAGATATGTGCTATGATATCTGGCTTTAACTAGTTAAGTTTATAATCATAATTTACATGCTTAAGAAAATCCATTACAATACATTTATAAAGTTAATTTTAAGATGTTCAAATGCTTATGATAATTTAACCTAAAGCTGTAAGATTTTATTTTTTTAGCATTGACAGAAGTAAGTGCTCGAGAACAATTTTATTTAATACCTACTTCATTTGACATTTGAAGTATTTAATATAATCGCAGTTCAGATTCCCAATTTTACTTCAAGTGAATTTAGCTAATCAATTGCTCAAACAATGGCTACATTTTTAGATTTAATAAGGGATTTTTTTCTTTATTTAAAAATGTGTGAGTGAATTTGATTAAGTGTGAAGCTGGTGTTTAGAAATATATGGAAATTTAATTTGTTAAATTAAGGAGCTAATTGAGCAGCAAGAAAAAGTAAAAGCAAGCATTTTAGCTTTAAAACAAAATGACTGGGTTAACAGTTATCACTGTATAGCATTTGTGTGCACTGTTCTAAGAATATTGTGACTATTCATTTAGTCATTACCAAAGCATGGACTGTTATTATCCCCACTATACAGACAAGGGGAAAGAAGGCACAGAGCGGTTAGATGACTGCAGTACCACGTGTATTACTTTTGTAGTGTTGCCATGATAAAGTAACACAAACTAGATGGCTCACAATGACAGAACCTTCTTCTCTCCAGTTCTGGAGGCTGGAAGTCTGAAATGAAGGTACTGGTTGGGCCATGCTCCCTCTGAAGGCTCCAAGGAAAAATTCTCCCTCACCATTCCTAGCTTCTAGTGGTGGCCAATAGTCCTTGGCTGGCAGCTGCATCATTTCAGTTTTCCTTTCCCTCCTAATGAGGCTGTGCTCTCGTGTGCCCCTGTGTGTCCTCCTTGGCCTCTCAACAAGAGCATTAGCCATTGGACGTAGGGCCACCTGGGACCCAGTATGATCTCAGCTCGACTAAACATAGCTGCAAAAACCTTATTTTCAAGCAAGGTCAGGTTCTAAGATTCTGGGTAGACACGCATTCTGGAAGAAGGTATTGAACGCAGCATTCCACGGCTGCCAGTCTCTTGTATACACCCAGTGTCGCTCCTCAGAGCCCATTGCCTGCTCCTGGAAGTCATTTTCTTTTCTTTTGCCTTTAGTATACCACATTCTTATAGTTTCTTTTCTACATGAATCACTTCTTTTTCTTGGTATTAGTTTCTCTTTCTCTGACCTTTAAGTATTGGAATATGTCAGTTCTTGGTCTCTGGATCCTGTCTCCTCTCCGATTACATCTCAACCATGCTTACACATATAGCTTGACCTTTCTCTGGAACTCTAAGTTCTGTCTGGTGCTTCCCTGTAGATAGAAGCTTCCCAATAGAAGCTTCAAACTTAGCAGGTCCAACCTTTTTTTTTTTTTTTTTTTTTGAGAAAGTGCATGTGAGAGAATTGGCGCACAGGGCCTCAGACAGTGCAATGTAACTCCAGATGCTTGCACCACCTAGTGGGCATGTGCAACCTTGTGCTTGCCTCATATTTGCATCTGGCTTACATGGGGTCTGGAGAGAGATCGAACATGGAACCTTAGGCTTCAAAGGCAAGCACCTTAACCACTAAGTCATCTTTCCAGCCCAACATGTCCAACTTTCAATCAGTGGTTAAAGGTACTTGCTTGCAAAGCCTGCCAGCCTGGGCTCAATTCTTCAGTCCCTATATAAAGCCAGAGGCATAAAGTATGGCATGAATTTTGAGTTCAGTTGCAAGAGGTCCTGGTGCATCCATTTTTCTCTTTCTCTTTCTGCAAATAAGTAAATAAATAATTAAAAGTATTTAAAAAAGAAAAATTAGTGCATGAACCAGGAACAATTAGGCATGACCCCAATATAAAGTGTAAGGAGGAGACACAGGAAGGTTACAGAAGAACAGAGGACCTTGCCTGCCAAGGAAATTTGACCTTGAGCTTATCCAAGAAGGATTTTAAAAATATTTTATTTATTTATTTTAGAGAGTGAAAGAGAGAGAGAGAGAGAGAGAGAGAGAGAAAAGAATGAGAATGGGCATGCCAAGGCCTCTAGCCACCACAAATGAACTCCAGAGGCATGTGTCTCCTTGTGCATCTGGCTTATGTGGATACTGGGGAATCGAACCTGGATCTTTTCCAAGCAAGCACCTTAACTGCTGAGCCAACTTTCTAGCCCCAGGAAGGATTTTAGGAGGGGAAGAACACAGTCCGTTTTGTATTTCAGGACTAGAGTCTTGGAAGCAATGCAGTGATTGGATTGAAAAGGGACAGAAGATCCATGAAATGAGCTGTGTCACCCCCGGGAACAGCCAAAGCACTCCTCTTGCCTTGACAGACCCATTCGTTCCAGCCTGCGAAGTGCCGGTGAGTGAGCTGAAGGGAAAGAAGTTGACTTTGGCCCTTGAGAGCTCTACATGGCTGGTTCCAAAACAATCCCCGAGTGTTTATATTTTGCAAAAGCAACAGAGTCAAAAATGTATCAATGAGATCATGAACAAAGAGTCACACCTCTACCCCCACCTCAATGTACCCTGAACCTTAGAGTACAACAGCATGGACGTTGCGTCTATTCATCTGTTCAACTTACTTCAAGATCACACCGTGACCACAAGTGGACAATGGACATTTCTAGTTAAAGAGAGAGAGCCTAAGGTCTCCTTCCTCTCATTTGCTCGAGGTGAGAGACACTGGAGAGTGGTGCACCCAGCTTGCTGTATGTGTGGGTGCCTTGCCTCTCTCTTCTGGATGCTTCCACTCAGTGTGTGGTGCTGTGTGCACATAGTATCTTGTCTTAATCTTCTCCTGGACTCTCTTCCCCAACCAGCCTTCTCCTACCTGTTGACAACTATATGCCAGAAACTTCTACAGGGGTCAGGGAGTACAGGCTCATTGGCCATCCTCAGCAAAGGTCAGCAGTGGGCTTCGGTCAATTGAGTACCTACCTATGGACAGACCCTGTGCTTCACCTTCACCATGGGAAAGGAATACCACCCGTAGCAGTCACCTTCTCATTGCTGGGACAAAACATCTAACCAGAAGCAGATGACGGAAAGAAAGGATTTCTTTCCAGCTTACAGCTTTGAGGGGACATCAATGGCAAAGGGAGCATTATCAAGAGCAGACAGGTGGATGTCACCGCTCCACAGCAGCAGGGAGGAAAAACACTGCCCCCCAGTGACACACCTTCTCCAGCAAGGCTCTACCTCCCAGAGACTCTACCAGCTGGAGATTACTTAGGAAGCTTAAACACGAAAGACTAGAAGGGACATGTCATATTCAAGCCACTACACCATCCCAGCCCTGCAGTGTTTCACTGTGAAGAGAGGAGAGAAGCACCTACGTAACTATAAAACAAAACCCAGAGGTGGTCACAGGTGTGGTGCACTGGATGCCTCAGAGAGGAAGTGGCTTTCAAACTGAACCCTGAGGATTATGTAGGATTTATTTATATGGTGAGAGAGCTGAGAAAGGTTCATAACTGACTGAGGAAACAGAAGGTGGCCAGCAGTAGGATGCAGGCCTTCAGGAAGAAAGACACGCTCAGATCTGGGTCATTCTCAGCACAGCAGCTTAGAGGGAGAGGAAACCGTTTGGTGGTGGTGGTGCTGCTGAAGTCACTTCCGAGAACCACACGAGGAAGAGGTGACAGGTGCTGGGTGACCTTTTCGGACACTTGCTAGGATCAGCCTCACCCCGTTGGGTAGTGACGCTTCAGTAGACAAGGCCACTCTTCTTCGCCCACAGTACACGTGGGAGGACAGAAGCTAGAGAGTTTGCCGCCATTCCATGAGGGATAAACCAGCAATCACACGAGGATATGAGGCAAGGGTCCTCAGCCTCCACGCCCTTCAAGCTTTCCTTTCCTTTTCTAAGTATAACTTAAAGAGGTGTTTTTCTCATTTATGGAGAGATTTCTGAATTTGTTTAAACACTGGAATGTAGTTGAATGGAATGAATGCTTCTAGAAAAAATTGAATTCAACTTCATATTGAAAAGTTAATTAAATGTTTTGATGCTGCATCATTTTAAATCAAATACCAGATATTATATCATTTTATCTATTGATATGTACAGATATCTGTCTAATAGAAAATTTCAAGATATGTAACCATGAGCCACTGTTGTTTCAAACAGAATTAAGAATGGCAGTGGCCATGGTGGCGCATGCCTTTAATCCTAGCACTTGGGAGGCAAGAGGTAGGAGGATCACTGTGAGTTTGAGGCCATCTTGGGGCTACAGAGTGAGTTCCAGGCCAGCCTGGGCTAGAATAAGACCCTATCTCAAAAATAAAATTTAACAATGACTCCTGGACACCATGTAGTATTTATTTCAGTTTGAATTTCTTCCACTTATCTTAAAACTATCTTTTGTGGGCTGGTTAAGCCGCATGCCTGTGAAGCCTAAGGACCCTGGTTCAATTCTCCAGAACCCATGTAAGCCAGATGCACATGCATCTGGAGTTCATTTGCAGTGGCTAGAGGCCCTGGTGTGCCCCTCTTTCTCTCTGTTTCAAATAAACAAACAAATAAATAAATGAATAAATAATCTTAAAAAAACCTGTCTTTTGTTTTGTTTTCTATCAATTTAGGGTCTCACTGTAGGCCAGGCTGACCTGGAACTCACTCTGTAATTCCAGACTGGCCTTGAATTCACAGCAATCCTCCTATCTCTCTCTCTTGAGTGCTGGGTGGGATTAAAGGCATGTGCCATTACATCTGGATCAAAAATGATTTTTGTTTTGTTTTTCAAGGTCACTGGCCACTGATGTCCCAGTTGGTGGTGGAGGGAAGCAGGGTCCATCCTGGAGCAGCAGGTGAGTGTGATGACGGGCAATGAACACCTGGGAGACCGTCTGATGGCCAGCACTCGTTTATTCAAAAGGGGAGTGGGTTTATAAACACTTGAGGAAGGTTGAGATGGCACATACAGACTTATGGCAATCGGATACATAGTTTATGGGTTGCTGTGAGGGAGGAGCTGTGAGAGAGAGAGCAGGAATGGCGGAAAAAGCTACTGTGACTTCAAAGCTGTGAGGGAGGAGCTGTGAAAGAGATGGCGGAAAGGCTACATGACTTCAGCCACATAAGGGTCTCTAGCCACAAGGTCAGGAACTGTGGGGGAGGGCAAAGCCTGACTTATGGAATTGGTCAGAGCTTTTGGGATCCAGGGGGAGGGCCTCTCCAGTTCTGCCCACTCTGGGCGATGACAGGGCACACTACAACCTTGCCCGAGGGTTGGGAAGGCCTGTCACCATCACCCATGACAGGGCCAGCTGCAACCCCCTCAGCCCAAGGTCCCTGGCATGTCCAACAGTTCAAGCCAGCTTCCTCACAGTCCAGCCCATTTTTAACAATGCCCAACAGTAGGGTCCACTCTAGCTCAGGCTGACCTGGAATTCACTATATCAAAAATTGATCTTTTTTTAAATATTGATTTATTTATTTGCAAGCAAGAAAGACAGAAGAGAAAAGAGAGGAAGAGAGAGAGAAGAAGGGGTGGGGGTGGAGAGAATGGGCATCCCAGGTCCCTTAGCCACTGCAAATGAGCTCCAGATGCATGTGCCACTATGTGCATTTGGCTTTCTGTGGATAATGGGGAGTCGAACCCAGGTCATTAGGCTTGGCATGCAAGGGCCTTAATTGCTGAGCCCGCTCTCCAGCCCTCAAAACTGTCTTTTCATAACAAGCTTGCTGAGTCAGACTTGAACATAGTTAAACATTGAATGTGGCTGATATGGCCACCGGCTTTTATTTATTTATTTATTTTGGTTTTTTCATTTTTCGGTTTTTCAAGGTAGGGTCTTACTCTAGCCCAGGCTGACCTGGAATTCACTATGTAATCTCAGGGTGGCCTCGAACTCATGGCGATCCTCTACCTTTGCCTCCCAAGTGCTGGGATTAAAGGCGTGCGCCGCCGTGCCCGGCCTGTCCACCGGCTTTTAAATTCTAGGCAGTCTCCAGGCTCCTCCTCCCTTTACAGTATCCATTCTGTAACACTTTCCACATTTTCAATTTGGTGCATTCTCATGCTACGGGTTAATGTGCTCCCTGCCCTCAGATTTGCTGTAAATTGGTAGGTGGATCTAGTGGCTTGGCTCAATTGAAACTGAAACTTTTTGGAAGAGTATTTCATGGGTGGTGATGAGCTGTGTTAAAGGAACATCGTGTTTAGTTGTCCCATTTTTAGCCATTTTAAGATAGATCACTGGGTTCAGATGTTGAGCCAGTCCAACTCAGCCTTCATGCTCCCTATTAACATTTCTTACCAGAGCCTACGCCTGCTAGTTGCTTAGATGTTGCAAGCTTTTCTCACAGTACAAGTACACAGATTCGAGAGAAGGTCAGAGCCCTAAAGCAGAGATCTGAAACACTGGAAAACTAGAAAACAAACTTCTGGGCTGGGGAGATGGCTTTTGATTTCATGAAACAATACATCCATTTTACTCTTTAAAGCAGTTTGAACCAAGGTTTCTGTTCCTAGAAGCTCAAAATATCCTACTTGTCTCGGGGTATGGGAATTGCCTCTTTCAAAACACTCTGGGGCTGGAGAGATGGCTTAGCGGTTAAGGCGCCTGCCTCCTAAGCCTAAGAACCCGATTCCAATCTCCAGGTCCCACGTTTAACCAGATGCAAAGTGACGCAAAGGGGAAATGCCTCTGTTGACCACAAGGGGGCGCACGCATCTGGATTTCATTCACAGCAGATGAAAGGCTGCTGGTGCTCCCATCTCTATCTGTCTTCCTCTCCCTCTCTCTGTGTCTCTCTCCAAAAAAAAAAAAATAACAAAAACACTCTGGGTCAGCCATATGCCAGTGTGGGGTCTGTTGGCTGTGTTAGATGGGCTCCCCACTCAGCCCTAGGACAAGCTCTTTATGAAAGGACTGTGTGAGGTGTCAGGTGTTGAATGTCTTCCCCCAAACCAATAGCAAAAGTTAATGTTCAAAGTCATGTTTAATGGTGTTTGAGAAGTGAGATCTTTGGCAAGCGATTGAATCATAAGGGCTTTGCTCTCATGCATGAATTAATCTAGTCATGGATTAAAAGGTCAACAGATTGTGGCAGTAGCTGTGATATAAAAGTTCTCAGCCGGGCGTGGTGGCACACACCTTTAATCCCAGCACTCGGGAGGCAGAGGTAGGAGGATCACCGTGAGTTCGAGGCCACCCTGAGACGACATAGTGAATTCCAGGTCAGCCTGAGCCAGAGTGAGACCCTACCTCGAAAAAACGAAAAAACAAAAACAAAAACAAACAAACAAAAAAGTTCTCTCCAGGGCTGGAGAGATGGCTTAGTGGTTAAGGCGCCTGCCTCCTAAGCCTAAGAACGCTGGTTCCAATCTCCAGCGGTTCCAATCTCCAGGTCCCACGTTTAGCCAGATGCAAAGTGACACAAGGGCGCAATGCCGCACTTGACCACAAGGGGGCGCATGCATCTGGATTTCGTTCTCAGCAGCTGAGACACTGCTGGCGCGCCCATCTCTGTCTTCCTCTCCCTCTCTCTCTGTCTCTCTCTCCAAAAAAAAAAAATAAAAACCAAAAAATAAAAAAAATATATTAGAAAAGAAGTTCTCTCCAGCCCACTTGATTAGTCTCACCACATGCTGCCCTGCACAGCCTCCAGATTCTATAGGGTCCCCACCAGCAAAAAGGGGCCTCTCCAGATGCAACCCCTCAACCTTGTGCCTTTGTGAGGGGTCCAACTTGAGCATCGGCCAACCCAGTGGGAGAGAAGCTATGGGCAGAACCCGAGGGAAGCTCTTCTGTATGGTCAGAACTGCAAGTCACAGAACCAGAGTGAAAGGCCTTCAGTTTTGGAAGTTGACAGGGTGCTCAGGCCATTTGCCCTATGGTGGCATGGGGTTTGGTCGGTGTCAGTGACACAGTACATTCTTATCTGACACCCTGAGGGCAATGTGATATTAAGTAGCAGTACTGAGGTATAGATTTTTCTAGATGTTAATTCCTTAAAGTCACTGTACACATGGATTTATTTTACATCTGATAGTGGTGAGTTCTCATCACAGTTTGTTTCCTGAACCTGTGCGCATAATTTAAATCTGCAATGCTGTTACTTCTTTTAAATTTCGTGACCATTTGCTGCTCATTCAAGTTTAAAAGTAAGAAATGATTATTTTATGTATTTTTCTCTGCATTTGTGAACTTATCACCACGTTTGGCTATCTTCCTCCCCAGGGTTAGTTATTGTTCATCGTGAGGTCAACGCTTGAGTACAAATGACATCTCCAGGCACAGCTGGATCAAGAGGTTCAGACAATGTCACCAGGCTTCACTACTTGCATTGCCTTTCAAGTCTGTTTTCTTTTGTTTTTCTCTGTTCTGGGGTTGAAGCCTACTGTCTTGATGTCAACATAGCAGCTAGAAACTTCATACTTGTATCCTCACAGCTCTCACTCCTGTGGGAAAGTATGGATCTTTCTGGTAGTTCCAGTAAAACTCTTGGGCCTGGATTGGATCACATCCTCACCCTATACCAACCCTCAAATGTGCTCAGGGGTCATATGTTTGGAGGGGACAGAGACATTTCTGGAACCCAAGGGTTTGGTTATCTTCTTCCAAACCACATGTAAGGGGAGGGGAAGTGGGCTGAGCCCTTAAGGAAAATGGGTTCCTTTGATCAGAACAGAGGGAATGCTGCATAAGCAAAAGCCCAGCATTTTCACTCCGGGGCTTTGCAAGCTAAGATAACAAGGGGGGATGCTGTTCTGTTGTAGAAGATCCAAATCTTTGCAAGTACAAAGCTGAGTCTGATCAGAACACAACATTCCAAAAGTGGAGGGAAAACATGCCACTAAAATTGAAGGAAAAAAAAAGAGTATTCCATTAGCTTTTAGGATTTTAAAAACACAAGGCTTCTGATTACTTAATTTTACTGCATATTGTTCACAGCGCGTCCTACTGGGTTGGGAAATGATGGCTATACTGAAGCAGATGATTAGGTGGGGAAGAAACAGCAGAAACAAAACAAGTGAAAGTAAATTAGCATAGAACTTATATCACACATCATTTGGGGATGTGAGGTCACGAGGGGTAGTGAATTGGTACCAGCAGGATGGTAAGAGGAGAATTTTCCTGAGAATTCTTAGGCACTGTTTTCATTTTACACTGTTAAGTGAGCTGAATAAGTAACAGCACAGAGGAGGAAAAAAGTCTTTTAGAACCAGCATAGCTGTGTGCTCCCCGAACTGACTGTGCGAGACACCAGTTAAGCTCTGACTGCATTATCTTCTGAGTAGCTGACCAGGGATTTGCAAGGATTGCTGAAGTGTGTGGGTACAGGTAAGGTTCTTCCGTGAAGAGTGCAACGAAAGAAAGTCAAGTGTGAGAGTAACATCTATAATCTGGGAGAGTCATCCTGTGAGAAAGCAAAGGGGGAGCCTTTCCCGAAGGGGTCCTGGCTGGACCCAGTTGGAATAGGCATGGCGGCTATACTCTAGAAGCACTGGGGTAGGAGAATACTGTGTTGGAAAGCCCTCTGTAGAGCCAGAAGGTTTAAATGTGTCTCTGTGACAATATGAAAGACCCGCCCACCCCAACCATCCTAGCCGTGTGCACAGTAAGCATTGTTTTCTGGCTCATGGATGCTCCAGGACAAGGCTGAAGGAGCACATGCCACTCAGGGTGCATTATTCCCAAGACAGATGCCCAAAGCTAAACACAGCAAGGGGAAGCACGTGACTTATTGTGACTCCATCCATATTCATCCAAAGCAAGTCACAGGGCAAAATCTAGTTACTCCTGTGACATCCTGACAAGAGCGGGCATGTCACACTGAATGAACACTACTACAGTCTGCCTGACGGTCTTGGGTAGGCTGGGGCTGTTTGTTTATCTAGGGAGACAATACCATTTGTGTATTTTCAGGGTCTACTAGTTACGTTTCTCGTTGCTGTGACCAAAGCAACTCAAAGGAGGGAAGACTTATTTTGGCTTACAGTTGGAGGGGACACGGCCCACTGTTGCAGGGAAGGTGTGACAGTGGGAGCACGGAGGCAGCTGGGCACACTGAGTTTGCAGCAGGAAACAGATAGAGAGGAATTCTGGTGCTCAGCACCTTTTCTCTTTTTCCCTTGTTATTCAGTCCAGGAACACAGCCCACGGAATGGTGCCTGCTCACACTCAGCGTGTGGTCAAACCTCTCTGGAATGTCCCTCAGAGACATACCTAGAGGTGGGTCTCGCAGGTGACTGTAAATCCAGTCAGGCTGACAATGGACCTTTCGTCCCCCATAGATATTGATACAAAGGTGTTCGTCTGGTTACATGCTCTAGAGGGTGCTGTTATGTTTCTAGGAAGATGGGCTGCCACTCTGGAGGCTCAAATGCAGTTGGTCTGTCATGCTAATTATCAGTTCATATGTGTTACTCCTCTACCCTACAATGGGACCACTACTGAGTGGTGGAAGGTTGAAAATCATATTCAGGGTATTTGGAATAATCTAAGCATAGATTTACAAAGTTTATAAAAGGAAATACCTGTTATTTCACATAGTCACTTGTCTTTTGGTGATCCTGCTAACGTAACTAAGGGACTTTTTGATGCCTTACACAGCATTACAAAAATGATCTCCCAAACAGTTTCTTTCTCAGCTTTTCATTTGGCTACTATTGGTTTCAGGCAGCCTGCTATTACTATTATGTACATTTCCCTGTATGTGTAAATTAGGGCTCAAACAATATAAACAAATCTTTACTGATCGGGTCCTTATACATCATCTGGCTCTAACTGGACCTGCAGCAAGCCACAAAAAACTTACCCAAGATGACACTGCCCCATTTTAAAAAACAAAGAGGGGGTTGTTGGGCATTGCTAAACATGGGCTGGGATTGTGAGGAAGCTGGCCTGGGCTGTTGGAAATGGCTGGGGACCTTGGGCTGTGGGGGTTGCAGCTGGCCTTATCATCGGGAACCCACTCTGCCCTTGGGCAAGGTTGTAGTGTGCCCTGTCTCTGCCCAGAGTGGGCAGAACTGGCGAGGCCCTTCCCCCCTTGATCCCCAAAAGCACCTGACCATTCCATAGTCAAGCTTTGCCCCCCACAGTTCCTGACCCTGTGGCTAGCTGCCCCAAAGACCCTCATGTGGCTGAAGTCACGTAGCTTTTCCCGACACTTGCAGCTCCTCCCTTGCGACTTCTGCCTTCTAACACCAGCCAATTAGATAGCAACCCATAAACTATGTATCCAATCACCATATAATCTGTATGTGCCTTCTCAACCTTTCTCAAGTGTTTATAAACCCACTCCCCTTCTGAATAAAAGAGACCGTGCTATCCATCAGACCGTCTCCCGGGTGGTTCATTGCCCGTCGCACTCACCTGCTCCAGGACCCTGCTTCCCCCCAACTCCTCCTGCACCTGGGACATCAGTGGCCAACAACCCCTGGGAATAGCGAGGACCCACAAACCATCACACAGGTCGAGGGTTCAGTTAGATGATGCATACATGACGTACGGATTAGTGCCCTACATGGAATTGTGTTTGGTGGAAGAAAGCCAACACTGGGTAAAGAGGCAATGCACGCTGTCTTGTGAAGGTGGCAGGGAGAGGGCAGCTTAGGTGTTTACAGGAGGGGGGTGGCAGTCAGGCAGGTTTGTGTTTAAGGTGGTGAGAAGAGAAACACATGTCAGACTCGATGTTCATAAGTGCTGGACAATAGATGAAACACTGCACAGTGATGGGTAGGTCAGAGCCTGCCTCAAACAGCCCTGGCACGATCTGAGGAAGGCTGTGGACTTATCTTCCCAGCACCAGCACAGTCTGGTCACCGGACTTCCTCCAGGGAAGGTGGCTGGAGGCCCTGTCGATCGCACCTGCTCACTCCTTGCTTCTTATATCCTCTGCTCACTGTCTCTCTCTACTGCCCCCACATGCTGCTCTTTCCTTCCCCCTTTCAGAACCAGAGCCCCCTTTCCACCATCTCCAGCTCTCCTCTGGTGCTCTTCATCTGCTACCATCTGACCCCCCGCTTCATCCTTAGCCCTCTATTACCACCTTCTATCGACTTCTTCGCCTTAACTGAATCCTGTTCTTTTTTTCCAGCTCACACCACTCTGTAGCCCATTTCAGAAGGCTATTTCAGCATGGGGCTGCAGGACCTATGGTCTATTTTCTCCTGGCTTCTCCATTTTCTTCTCACTTGAGTCAGCCTTCTACCACTCTTCCCAGTTTGCCATTAGTAACACAATGGCCTCCCGCTCCATTCTCTGAAGCTCAAGATCCCTTGTCGCTGTCTGCCACTGTCTCACTCCAATGAACCAGTGATGGCTGGTGTCCCTTCCTTAAGTTGACTTATCATCAGGCATTCAGTCCAGAGGGGAGGCAGCGGGTGAAGCTGTACAGATCTGGCCTCTAACTCATGGGGCTTGCTGAAGACTTACGACTGAGGGCCTTTGCAAGGCGTGTTATTTTGAGAGAAATGTTTATGTTCTGCAGCACAGGAGAATTTGCCACTCTATCAAATGATTTCGGTAAGTCTGAAAACAGAAACCAGTGCCACATAATGTTGGAGACACAATGGGTGTGGCTGTCATTTTCACGAGAGTTGCAATGAAATAATCACAGCACAAAATGATAAATAAAGGCCAGTATCTCACTGAAGCCAGCACCCTCCTGTCGGATGCTTTCTTCTTCCAAGCAAGAAGCATGTGCTGTTACCCTGTCCTTCTGCCTTCTGGCAGGACACAGCAGGGATGGGCAGCGGCTGCTTGGAGAAGATAAGATCCGCTTGCAGAGTCTGTAAACACACTGTGCATCTAGCAGGGACCATCAAAGGCAATGAAGCCTCCAGCCAGGCTCCATAGCTGAGTACAGCTCCTCACAAAGCAGCAGTGGCATTAGCAGAGCTCAAATAAATGGCTCTGAAGCCTTCTCTAGGGCAGGCTTTGTAGCTCCCTGTCTTCCTTCCCCGTTGTCTCTGCACCTCTCGCCTTCTCAGCTTCACAGTCACTAAGTTGTCTCAAAATATCAAGTCCACAGGATCCTGGAGCCAAACAAGACCGCAACATCTAGACTCTGCTCTCTTCGCGGACCATAAAGACTTTTCATGAAGCCCCTCTGCAGAGAGGTCTCACACTAAAGGCAAAGCATGAGATGTTTCTGAGGACTTTTTCCCATCAGTTTTTCGTGCATGGACATTTAAACAGACCATCTTGTCAAAATATACAATAATTGTCAAGGAAGGACCCACGATCTTCATGTCACAAAAGGGATTTGAACAGCTCATGCCAGACAGGAGGGGATCTGGACCATCGGGACTTCAGGTCCTTCCCCTTTTCTCCATCAGCCAATGTTGAGCACCTATCCATGCTTTGGGGTCTCTCTAAGGGCCTTTGCATTCAGAGATGAATGAGGTACCATCTCTGTTTCTGGGGAACTCAGTCTATTCTGGAAAACCAACTCAAAAGCAGAAGATAACATATGGCAGCTATAACAGAGGCATTTCTACTTGGAAGAGGTTATGTTTTACTTGCATTAGCCCATTGTCATTACTATAATGAAATACCTGAGGCAGGCTGATTTTATAAAGAAAAGAGGTTTAGAGCTTCGACTCTGGTAAAGACCCTCTTGGCTGCATCTCATTTGGCAAGAGCATGTGCGCGAATGTTGCGTGGCTTTCTCTGAGGAGACATGAACAAATGTCTACCTCCAGATAGGGCAACAACAGACCAAATAAACAATTCACCCTAGTCTTAGTAAATCCATGTGTTTCATTGGGGTTCCTTATATGAGCACGGGTAAGCATTTACTTCCAGGAGCATGGACAACTTATGGGCAGCTACACTACTGAAACAAAATATCCCTTTAGCAATTGTTAACTGCTTACATATCCTGGGAAAGAGATGGGCTTCATGTGTCTCCCAAGCCTCAAGTACCCTCCCCACCTTCCACAAGGGAGTGTTAATGGGCTCAGTCTTATGAGGGTCTCATGTGAGTCATCATAGCTGTTCTGATCGCAAGATGGTGATGGCCATGTCATGCCCAAAGGAGAGAGTTAACAACAGGAAAAGATCACATCTCCATATGGGATGCCTAACAGGTTGATGTCCCAAAGTCCCTTCTGGGAGCCTATTCCCAATGATCCACAGACCTTTTGAGGATACATGTAAACCATATACAAACTAAACCAGGTAGAATCCCAAAGAAGAAAATTGACAACACAGCTGGAAGGTATCCCAGGCAAAGTACAAAAAAGCCAAAGTGATACCACAGAGCTACATGTTTCCAGGGCAGTGGCAGGCTGTGACTCTACAGACAGGAGGTGGCCAGGTTGCAAAGGGCTCTGTGTATGTTCTAAGAAATTTGAGTTCTAACATGTAAATAGGAAGCCAAGGAAAGACAGAATTGGGATGAGGTGCCAGGGTGAGTCATTAACTGGTAAGCAGCTCCCTGATGTCCTTACTGTGTCATGGAGAATGGCTGGAAGATGCCTCTTCTGTTGAGAGGGACTCTGATCAAGGCCAGGACTGGATGGAACCAAACCACACTGTCCCAGTGCCTTTCAGACCCCTCAGCCACACTGACCTCATCTCTCTGCAGATTCACACCCTTTCATATCGCCAAACCCACCAACACAAAGGGCACCAGGATATGCTCCTGGGTCCCAGGTGGAACATGCCAGGAGGTGCTGGTGTGATCTATGATTCCTTCTGTCCCTCTTAGTGCTCACGGTGAACTCACAGACAGAAGGGAAGGCAGGGACCTTGTAGCAGACAGCTTCAGGTTCTCTGAGATGAACTTCCAGACCAGGCAAAGTTATGGAGGAAGGGATATTTATTGAAGCTTACACATCCAGGGGAAGTTACAAAATGGCAGAAGAAGCTGGCCTGCCTTCACAGGACTAAACATAGAGAGAAGCCAAAAGCCAAAAGCCCATAGCACAGCATACACCTCAGGAACTTCAGCGAGGCACACTTTTCATATCTTTAGAATGGAATCTCAAACCCATCACCACACCTTAAGATCTGCCCAGTGACATTGCCTCCAGCCAGGTGGCTGCAGATGCAAACTATAAACTAATAAAACACTGAATATATTGGGGGCCATCTAGTCAAACTACCACAGACCTCCTACCCATATTCTAGGAGGTAGTGGGGAGAAGTCAGGAGTTATGAGTGTACTGGTCTTGCATCTCTAGAGAGGGAACCCAGGGCTATCACCTCCCGCTTTCCCTAGAGGGAATCTAAAGGCCCTGCCCAGACTTGACCCTGTGCCTGAGGTGGGTTTCCAGCTTGGCATTTCCACATAGTTGCCTATTCCAGGCAAAAGCCCTATGGCCACTTCCATGCTGAGGATAAGAGCTGGACTTTTTACTGACCTCAGCTGTGGGCAAGATGGTCTGAGCCTACACACTGGCCGAGGACTGGTGTGCTAGTCTGGATGAGCTGACTTACAAATAAGAGACCTTCTCAGGATGGCACTGTGTAGACAGCACTTCGGAGAGTCTGAAGAGCTGGCTCAATACAAGCCTGCGGCCTACTACAAGAAGAGCTATGTCTAAAACAACTTCTAACATTCTACAGCACAGCTGGACCACGGCTGATAACAATTAATTGAATTTAAATGTAGCTACTAGAGAGGGTTTTTGAATGTTTCTAACACAATGAAATGATGAATATCTGAGCCTTAAATATGGCAATTGCCATGACCTGATCATTATACATTGTATAAATTACTGAAATATCATATATATATGTGTGTATGTATACACACATACATATATAATTGAAAATAAGCTGAGCGTGGTAGCATATACCTTTAATCCCAGCACTTGGGAGGCAGAGGTAGGATTGCTGTGAGATTGAGGCCATCCTGAGATTACATAGTAAACTCCAGGTCAGCCTGGGCTAGAGTGAGATGCTACCTCAAAAAAACCAAAAAAAAAAAAAAAAAAAAAAAAAAAAAAAAAAAAAAGAAAATAAACATGGTCTCTTGGAGGCCAAGAGGACAGGAAGGAGTTGTATCTCTGTGGGTCGCCATCTCTCCCTAAAAGAAGTTCTGTGTATAGAGAAAACTAAAAGTGACTTAGGATGGAAATGTGGGGTGTGAGTAAGTCTGACTCTTAGCTCATAAAAGCCAGTGAGGGCAGGCGAAGGCCGTCAGAGATGCTGGGCAGGAGGCTTGTGCGGGAGCCGGCAGAGCTCAAGGTTCTTGAAAAGGCATGGGGGCAGAGATGGAGGGAGGGAGGCTCAGGGGAGAAAGAGGGCTGGGTGAGAACATTATCTGGGTTTCTGGGGTGGGCCACCCCTGACGTCAAGGGTCAAGAGGGCAGGGCTGTGAAGTCCAAGGCTGAGCAACAAGGCCTGAAGCCCTGCCCCAGTGACAGCACTGTTCTATTTGACTTCACAGCCTCACCCAGGTCTCCTAGAAAGCACATGCTTAGACATCCATGTTTCTTCTTTTTCTCTTAAACACACGTGTATGTCAAACAATACTGATGATTAAAGACTGCCTACCATCCACTGAGCACTGCGTTAAGCACTATGCATTTATTTTCTTGATCAGGTTTCATAACAGCTCTATGGGGCAGGATCTGTTATGATGTAAAGAGTTCAATAATCCGTCTTAAAGAAATTCAGAAACTTGTTCAGGGACATACAGGTAAGAATGTGAATAGACCAAAATGGGAATAGAGTGGTTTGACCTTGGAGCAGAGGTTTTAAACACTCCAGTCTTCTTTGGGCTCCCAAAGCAACAGGGTCCCGCATCTGACTTGGAGGCAGTGGACACTGGCTCAGGGAGTCTGCAGAATCCCAGGAGGGCAGTGCGCTCATGGAAGCTTCTTTCCACAACCATCTTCCAGTCCTCCCATCCGTCCCTAGTCACTGATCTCTACTGGTACTGAAATCATGAACCCCAGGAGAGATCAGAGGCGCCTGCTTGCCAGTCCATTTCGGCTTGGCCTGTGATGTGGCACAAGCCTCCAGGGGGGCGGCCCCCGCAAGAGGGAGGACATTCTCAGCCCTGCCTCACACACGCGGGCCTCTGTTGGGTATGGAAATTGGGCAATTTTTCACTTAAAACCATCTGAAAACAAACTTCAGTGCCTTCAAAATTATATATTCACAGAACATTTTTAGACTCTGGAATAGGATTAGATGGTAATGATTTAATTGATGGTTAAGTGTGTAGATAAAATGAATGTGCTGAGTCCTTTCTGTAATTATCTCTCCAAGGAGCCCTGGCAGCTGTAATTACTGTCTGAGGCCAAAATTACAAACCAGCTGTAGTTTTAAGCAGAATGTGTTATAGCCCCTGCTGGATCTTGAAGGAAAAGTCGGGCATCACCAGCACTAGAGCCCCCCAGGACCCATTGAAGGGGGAGCAGAGCCCTTGAGGAGAGAACAGGTTCTTGCCCAGTTAGTCTGCATCCCTGCCCCTCACCATCACTGTGCACTGCCCCGCTCTTTCCCCTGGTACTGGGAATCCTTTCCCCTGCTCTTTTTTTTTTGCCAGGAGCATTTCTGAGCTCAGTCAGCAGGCACCGATCTCTTACTCAGGGGCCACACAGCGGGTCCGACAAGAAAGGGTATTCTGAAATCAATTCAGGGGTGATGCTGGAGCCTTCATGGGTGTAGAGACACACTGGTGAGACCATGAAAGTTCCCAGTCTACACCCGGTTGGTGGCCAATAGTCCAAATTAGATTACACATCTCCATTTGGCCCAGAATTCACAAGAATGACACGCCTCCATTGATCCAATGAGTTTAATTACTCTTTGCAAACACCAAGCTCTTGTCCAGGTAGTTAGTCAAAATATATAACTCAACAGCCCCCATAGAAATATGGAGACCGTCCAGCACTCCAGGTGCTGTGTGAAGGAGTGGGTACACAGTACTGAATGGAGCCAGGAGGATGACACTGGGCTGTGGCTCTTGAATGGTCCCAGACTAGGCTGGGCTAAGAACTTGGTAACAATCCTGTCTGAGGCATCGAGCTGAATGTAAAGGTATGGTGTTTCAGGAGGAAGTGGGCATGCTGTTGATTTCAGCTGAGCTGACTGGAGACCTTGGCCTTGGCTCTAGGGCCTCTCTCAGCTCTGTAGCCTCTGCCATGAATCCAGCACACCTGGGGTGCATCTAAGCTCACAGGTGGCGCCTCTCTGTGGTTCATTTCTAGTCCATTCTGGGTCCTTAGCTCTGTCCTTGCCACATACAGCTCTTGCTAGGTACAAATAAGACAGACCCAACACCAAGTAACACTTGCCATAACTATTCTTAAGCAAAAAAAAAAAGGGGGGGGCTGGAGAGATGGCTTAGCAGTTAAGGCATTTGCCTCCAAAGCCAAAAGACCTTGTTCAATTCCCCAGGGCCCATGTAAGCCAGATGTACAAGGTGGCGCATGGGTCTGGAGTTCATTTGCAATGGCTGGAGGCCCTGGTGTGCCTGTTCTCTCTCTGCCTCTTTCTCTCTCGTGCTCTCTTTAAAAAAGTCTCATCTCTCTCAAATAAATAAAATGAAAGTTAAAAACCCCACGTCTACTTAGTTATGGGGGGTGTGAAATCATCATCTGCTCTTATCTGGCAGAGCCCTTGGCGTCTGCTCAGAAATATTTGCTTTGGACATGAAAACAAGTCTTAAAATGCCAGGGAGAAAGACGCAGTTGTGATGAACTCAACCACTGAATGAAGGAACGTCAAAGGCATCCAGCTCCACCCTCCAAGGAAAAAGAATGATCAACTCCATGTTTTTTCCCCTTTTCTTTTCCTCTTTCTTTCTTTCTTTCTTTCTTTCTTTCTTTCTTTCTTTCTTTCTTTCTTTCTTTCTTCCTTTCTTCTCCCTCCCTCCCTCCCTCCCTCCCTTCCTTCCTTCCTTTCTTTTTTTTTTGAGGTAGGATCTCACTGTAGCCCAGGCTGACCTGGAATACACTAGGTAGTCTCAGGGTGACCTTGAACTCATGGTGATCCTCCTACCTCTGCCTCCTGAGTGCTGGGATTAAAGGTATGCACCACAGTGCCCGGTTTAAGGTTTTTGTTTTTTGAAGGGCAAAGCTAGGAGAATGCTCAGCGTTTGAGGTCTGCCTGAGAATTCACTCATCCATATTCATCCTGTCTCTGTTTCTTTTTCTAGGCTGCCGGTGTCGTCTTAGAAAACAAACATCATGTCCTTTTATCGTACTGTGTATTTACTCCTCAGGGTCTGAACATCGCGTGGTATCTATTGGCCCCAAGCATTTACTTACTGAAAGGAACATGTCCATAAACCCCTAAAGACTTACTTGCAGTGTTATCAATGGCCAGGGGAGGGCAGCAAAGAGTAGTTTAGCTGATGGCAGATGCCCCAGACAGGGGCCATGTATTTATTTATTTTGGGGGGCGAGATAGTTGCTTTTGGGGCAAGGATCCTATAACCTGTGGAATATTTAGAAACACTAAGGACGCCAGGACTGGAGACAATTTCTGACATGTGTCAAGTGAAATCTAGGGTCATCAGTGAGGAAAACCAATTCCAACGAAACCCAAAGCAGCCAGTGGCCAGGGCTGGGGTCTGGTTATGGACAGATGGACCAGGATTCCACAGGAGGTAGGCTAGAGTCACAGCCATGGCCACAGGAGCCCTGGGCGCAACACCATTGGAAGATTCCTAAGTTTCCTCAGAGCTCCAACCTGGGTCCTAAATAAACGAGTCCTAAAGGGACTTCCTAAGAGAAGCTGGGGCCTGACGCCACCTCCATCTAGGTTGGTGTTTAGAACAGTGAGAAGAGAGGGCCAAGACTGTCTTAGACATGGGAAAGCCCATTTTTTAGGTTCTCAGATCCTCAGGTCCCCCCATAGATGTGGAAACCGGCAGTTTGGGCTTCAGAAGAAGCACTCCTTAGATCTCCATCTTCACTAGGGAGTTGAGTATGGGCAGCACACGTATAGATGTGATGGGGGGAAGGTACCAGGGCCCTCCAGAATGGAGCATCTCTTATCTGGAATGGGTCCCTGTGGAAGCTGCTGGTTTGAAAACATGGAGATCTGCACTTGGTTTGCTACCTGTGTAAATGCTGGCTTGAATGTTTTGGAATTTGAAAAAAAAAAATCTGATTCTTGAAGTACCCATGATGGAGTCCAGATTTGTTGGAAAAAACTGGGTGGATATTAATGCTACTCTCACTTCTGGTTAGAGAAGCTTCTCTTTTCAGATGGCGATGACCACTGGGATCACCCAAAAGGCAACATAGTGCTGAGAAGAAGGGATGGAGGAGTGTCCAGCACTGAAACATCTCTCTCACAAGCTCCAAGGCTCAGGGACCATTGAGGAAGAGGTGTCAGAAAGAATGTAAGAGCTAAAGGAAGGGTACGACTCCTTACAATGCAACTGTCCAGACAGAAATTAGCCTCGATATCCATGACCTTGAAGTGCCTAGCAATACCTTCCCAAGACCCTCATAATAGGAGAAAAAGATTAAATTAAAGATTAAATTAAATTAAAATACAGACTAATGGAGAGAGGGAGGGGATATGATAGACAGTGGAGTTGAGAAGGGAGGGGAGGGAAATATCATGGTTTATTGTCTATAAGTATAGAAGCTGTCAATAAAAAATTAAGTAAAAAAAAAAAAACTGGGTGGATAGTGCAAGAGGTAAATTGGGAATTTACCACTAGTACTCATGCTCCTGAAAGAGAACTCTGGAAGGTTCCACAGGTCTTGCCAAGGAAGAAAGGGACAGTGATTCCCATGGAATCTTAGGAGACAGTGACCCCCCATCTCTAGGGTAGGACATGTTTGGTGCACATGGCTTCAAAAACTGGCACATTTCTAACCATGACATGCAAGTGGAATGTTGCTGGGGTCCCAATGTTCCTAACCAAGAATTACAAAGACTAACACCTTCCAGATGTTTCCATGCCTGACACCAATGCCTAGAACTTCGGCTGCTCTCAGTGTGAAGACAAAGCAAACAAGGGCTATGTGGCTGGCTCTCTAGCCCGACCCTCTCTCCAGACCCTCTGGCAACATGATGTATTTGCTCTTTGCTTTGACCAGTTACTGTGGAATTTCTGTCCTTTACATCAAAAGTAACCCAGTGATTTCTAGGGGAGGGAGAGACATTTTCTTCAGTGTTATAGTCAGTGGTAAATTATGCTCTTGTGAGCAGTTCTAATTAAATGTATTGAGTCACAACAGCAACGCAGATATGCAAGTAGAAGGTTGACTAGGTGGGAAGAGGAAGGAGGTCAGCAGGAGTGAGATAAGAGAGAGTAATGGAGAACTCATACCTCGTGTAAAAACCATCCGAATCCTGTGGATAGACTCCAGAGGGAAGCTCGCACTGGACTTTGATCAAGAGCGCCTATACCCATCAAAAAGTCGATAAGGGGCTGGAGAGATGACTTAGCGGTTAAGGCGCTTACCTGCAAAGCCTCAGGGCCCAGGCTCAATTCCCCAGAACCCACATAAGCCAGATGCACAAGGTGGCTGGAGGCCCCAGTGTGCCTATTCTCTCTCTCTCTCTCTCTCTCTCTCTCAAAAAATAATAAATAAAATATTTTCAAAAAATTTAAAAGTCTCCTAAATAGCTAGGCTTACTACCCCCTTTAATCCATGCTGCTTTCACTCTTGGTTAGAATATATCTACCTTTTATTCCAGAAGGCACCAACAACTGGGAAGAACCAAGAACCATCAACACAAGAAAAGATAGCCAACTGCCTAGCACGAGACGCCCCACCGCCATCACATCTACCAGAGCCCGAGAGACATCACAGAGGAAGTGGTGTTGGAAACATGAGCACTGCTCTCACTGCCAGCCTGCCAAGCAGCTCCAGGGAGAGGCTGGCAGCACCGAGGACGCTCAAAATGCTTCAAAGCAGAAATTCAGAGACTGCAGAGAGCTTACCACTGACGTAGTCTTACAACTACCCTCCAAGGCTCAGGGATATTGTGGTAGAGGAGATGGAAAGAATGTAAGAGCCATGGGGTGGGAAGGAGTATCCTGAGGCCTTGCCCCATTGTTGCCCTCTCCCCGCACTTAAGAGACTGACTAATGCATCCATGACCACATAGTGACCACCAATAACCCCACTGAAGAGGGCAGGCAAAGAGGATATACGAGTATAACCTGGGCTGCAGAGATTGCTCAGTGTTTAAGGCACTTGCTGGCAAAGCCTAACGACCAGGATTTGATTCTTCAGTACCCACATCAAGCTAGATGCACGAAATAGCGCATACTTCTGGAGTTTGTTTGCACCCATTCCTTCCCTCTCTCTCTGCTTGTAAATAAATAAAAACATGTATTTTTTTTTGAAAAGATGATGACATCAAAATGAAAAGAGAAGCCGGGCGTGGTGGCGCACGCCTTTAATCCCAGTACTCGGGAGGCAGAGGTAGGAGGATTGTCATGAGTTCGAGGCCACCCTGAGACTACATAGTGAATTTCAGGTCAGCCTGGGCCAGAGCAAGACCCTACCTCGCAAAACCAAAAAAAAAAAAAAAAAAAAAAAAAAAAAACCAAACCCGAAAAAAAAAATGAAAAGAGAGACTGATTGAGATGGGGAAGGGATATGATGGAGAGTGGACTTTCAAAGGGGAAAGTGGGGAGAGGGAGGGTAGTACCATGGGCTTTTGTCTACAATTAAGTAAGTTGTCAGTAAAAAAAAAATTAGAAAAAAACAAGAATATAACCTGATGGGAATAGGACCAACACCAACACCAGATAGGTTCATACAATAGAATTCATAATAAAAATAAAAAAATGGAGAGAGTAATGAGGGGATGAGTAGAATAAAATACAATAAGTTACATGTATTAAAATATCATAAATGCATTATTATATAGAATGTGTACTAATAAAAACTTAAAAAACACAAAATCAATAGGCATATATCCAGAGGACTCTTCTCACTACCTTAGAGATACTTGCAAAACCATGTTTATTGCTGCTCTATTCACAATAGCTAAGAAATGGAAGCAGCCTAGATGTCCCTCCACAGATGAGTGGATAATAAAGATGTGGTACATTTACACAATGGAGTTCTATTCAGCAGTAAAGAAAAATGAAATTATGAAATTTGCAGGAAATGGATGGATCTGGAAAGGATTATACTAAGTGAGGTAACCCAGGCTCAGAAAGCCAAACATCACATGTTCTCTCTCATATGTGGATCCTAGCTACCAATGTATAGACTTGTGTGTGAACTGTAACCAAAAATAGGTACCAGAAGCCAGTAAGCTGGTAAAAGGCTATAAGGGAGGGAGGAAAGGGAAGGACTTAAGTGTATGGTAATGCACATATGTAAGTAGAAGAACTGAGTACAGGGAAGGGAATGGCCTAAGCGAGGCCATGGGAAGAGAATGCATACAAGAAGGGTAGGGGGAGGGTCAATCTAAACTCAAGATATTATGAATAAGACATATGTAAAATTACTTTTTTGAATAAGGGCACATCTAGAAGCTGTAGACTGTTACTACAAAATTTTCAGTACCTGGGCTGGAATACCTTCCAGTGAGTTGTTGGCCAAGGAGGTCCCGGTAGCCTCCAAAACATTAAAGGCTCTTGCCAAAGCCCTTGGTTTCCCTTGAGAAACAGATAGTAAGACCCTATTGCTGAAGACATCTCTTGTCTGAGAGGCAAGGTCACTGAGAAAGCAAGCTGGTGTGGAGCAGAAAACCTTCTCCCTGTAGACCAGCCAACTGAAAGCTGGAAAAAGCTGCATTGCACGCAACGTATGGGAGACAGAAGCCATCAACAGTGAAAACAGTGGACACTGAATATTCAAGCTTAGCCAGACAGGCCCAATGACTGAATGGGTGCAATAGTGGCATGTCTACTCTTGGGGTAACCAACTGCTCCATAATTGGACTGAAGGCCCTCTCTATGGGAGGGAATACATACCTGGTACTGAAAAACCTAAGTAAAAGTCTATGGTTGGTGAGGTCATGAGCCTTAGGGGTATAATCCTGCTCTTGTCTGACTGAATGTATATATTATTCCCACCAAGCTGCCCTGAAAGCACTACACTTAATGTTCAGATTCACATATTAATGCTACTCTCACTTCTGGTTAGAGAAGCCTCTCTTTCAGATGGTGAAGAAGCTGTCAATAAAAAATTAAGTAAAAAAAAAAACTGGGTGGATAGTGCAAGAGGTAAATTGGGAATTTACCACCAGTACTCATGCTCCTGAAAGAGAACTCTGGAAGGTTCCACAGGTCTTGCCAAGGAAGAAAGGGACAGTGATTCCCATGGAATCTTAGGAGACGGTGACCCTCATCTCTAGGGTAGGACATGTTTGGTGCACATGGCTTCAAAAACTGGCACATTTCTAGCCATGACATGCAAGTGGAATGTTGCTGGGGTCCCAAGCTTCCTAACCAAGAACTACAAAGACTAGCACCTTCCAGATGTTTCCATGCCTGACAGCAATGCCTAGAACTTCGGCTGCTCTCAGTGTGAAGACAAAGCAAACAAGGGCTATGTGGCTGGGTCTCTAGCCCGACCCTCTCTCCAGACCCTCTGGCAACATGATGTATTTGCTCTTTGCTTTGACCAGTTACTGTGGAATTTCTGTCCTTTACATCAAAAGTAACCCAGTGATTTCTAGGGGAGGGAGAGACATTTTCTTCAGTGTTATAGTCAGTGGTAAATTATGGTAAATTATGCTCTTGTGAGCAGTTCTAATTAAATGTATTGAGTCACAACAGCAACGCAGATATGCAAGTAGAAGGTTGACTAGGTGGGAAGAGGAAGGAGGTCAGCAGGAGTGAGATAAGAGAGAGTAATGGAGAACTCATACCTCGTGTAAAAACCATCCGAATCCTGTGGATAAACTCCAGAGGGAAGCTCGCACTGGACTTTGATCAAGAGCGCCTATACCCATCAAAAAGTCGATAAGGGGCTGGAGAGATGACTTAGCGGTTAAGGCGCTTACCTGCAAAGCCTAAGGGCCCAGGCTCAATTCCCCAGAACCCACATAAGCCAGATGCACAAGGTGGCTGGAGGCCCCAGTGTGCCGATTCTCTCTCTCTTAAATAAATAATAAATAAAATATTTTCAAAAATTTCAAAAGTCTCCTAAATAGCTAGGCTTACTACCCCCTTTAATCCATGCTGCTTTCACTCTTGGTTAGAATATATCTACCTTTTATTCCAGAAGGCACCAACAACTGGGAAGAACCAAGAACCATCAACACAAGAAAAGATAGCCAACTGCCTAGCACGAGACGCCCCACCGCCATCACATCTACCAGAGCCCGAGAGACATCACAGAGGAAGTGGTGTTGGAAACATGAGCACTGCTCTCACCGCCAGCCTGCCAAGCAGCTCCAGGGAGAGGCTGGCAGCACCGAGGACGCTCAAAATGCTTCAAAGCAGAAATTCAGAGACTGCAGAGAGCTTACCACTGACGTAGTCTTACAACTACCCTCCAAGGCTCAGGGATATTGTGGTAGAGGAGATGGAAAGAATGTAAGAGCCATGGGGTGGGAAGGAGTATCCTGAGGCCTTGCCCCATTGTTGCCCTCTCCCCGCACTTAAGAGACTGACTAATGCATCCATGACCACATAGTGACCACCAATAACCCCACTGAAGAGGGCAGGCAAAGAGGATATACGAGTATAACCTGGGCTGCAGAGATTGCTCAGTGTTTAAGGCACTTGCTGGCAAAGCCTAACGACCAGGATTTGATTCTTCAGTACCCACATCAAGCTAGATGCACGAAATAGCGCATACTTCTGGAGTTTGTTTGCACCCATTCCTTCCCTCTCTCTGCTGTAAATAAATAAAAACATGTATTTTTTTGAAAAGATGATGACATCAAAATGAAAAGAGAAGCCGGGCGTGGTGGCGCACGCCTTTAATCCCAGTACTCGGGAGGCAGAGGTAGGAGGATTGTCATGAGTTCGAGGCCACCCTGAGACTACATAGTGAATTTCAGGTCAGCCTGGGCCAGAGCAAGACCCTACCTCGCAAAACCAAAACCAAAAACAAAAACAAAACAAAACAAAAACCCGAAAAAAAAAAATGAAAAGAGAGACTGATTGAGACGGGGAAGGGATATGATGGAGAGTGGACTTTCAAAGGGGAAAGTGGGGAGAGGGAGGGTAGTACCATGGGCTTTTGTCTACAATTAAGTAAGTTGTCAGTAAAAAAAAAATTAGAAAAAAACAAGAATATAACCTGATGGGAATAGGACCAACACCAACACCAGATAGGTTCATACAATAGAATTCATAATAAAAAATAAAAAAATGGAGAGAGTAATGAGGGGATGAGTAGAATAAAATACAATAAGTTACATGTATTAAAATATCATAAATGCATTATTATATAGAATGTGTACTAATAAAAACTTAAAAAACACAAAATCAATAGGCATATATCCAGAGGACTCTTCTCACTACCTTAGAGATACTTGCAAAACCATGTTTATTGCTGCTCTATTCACAATAGCTAAGAAATGGAAGCAGCCTAGATGTCCCTCCACAGATGAGTGGATAATAAAGATGTGGTACATTTACACAATGGAGTTCTATTCAGCAGTAAAGAAAAATGAAATTATGAAATTTGCAGGGAAATGGATGGATCTGGAAAGGATTATACTAAGTGAGGTAACCCAGGCTCAGAAAGCCAAACATCACATGTTCTCTCTCATATGTGGATCCTAGCTACCAATGTATAGACTTGTGTGTGAACTGTAACCAAAAATAGGTACCAGAAGCCAGTAAGCTGGTAAAAGGCTATAAGGGAGGGAGGAAAGGGAAGGACTTAAGTGTATGGTAATGCACATATGTAAGTAGAAGAACTGAGTACAGGGAAGGGAATGGCCTAAGCGAGGCCATGGGAAGAGAATGCATACAAGAAGGGTAGGGGGAGGGTCAATCTAAACTCAAGATATTATGAATAAGACATATGTAAAATTACTTTTTGAATAAGGGCACATCTAGAAGCTGTAGACTGTTACTACAAAATTTTCAGTACCTGGGCTGGAATACCTTCCAGTGAGTTGTTGGCCAAGGAGGTCCCGGTAGCCTCCAAAACATTAAAGGCTCTTGCCAAAGCCCTTGGTTTCCCTTGAGAAACAGATAGTAAGACCCTATTGCTGAAGACATCTCTTGTCTGAGAGGCAAGGTCACTGAGAAAGCAAGCTGGTGTGGAGCAGAAAACCTTCTCCCCTGTAGACCAGCCAACTGAAAGCTGGAAAAAGCTGCATTGCACGCAACGTATGGGAGACAGAAGCCATCAACAGTGAAAACAGTGGACACTGAATATTCAAGCTTAGCCAGACAGGCCCAATGACTGAATGGGTGCAATAGTGGCATGTCTACTCTTGGGGTAACCAACTGCTCCATAATTGGACTGAAGGCCCTCTCTATGGGAGGGAATACATACCTGGTACTGAAAAACCTAAGTAAAAGTCTATGGTTGGTGAGGTCATGAGCCTTAGGGGTATAATCCTGCTCTTGTCTGACTGAATGTATATATTATTCCCACCAAGCTGCCCTGAAAGCACTACACTTAATGTTCAGATTCACATATTAATGCTACTCTCACTTCTGGTTAGAGAAGCCTCTCTTTTCAGATGGTGATGACCACTGGGATGACCCAAAAGGCAACATAGTGCTGAGAAGAAGGGATGGAGGAGTGCCCAGCACTGAAACACCTCTGTCACACCCTACAAGGCTCAGGGACCATTGCGGAAGAGGGGGCGGATAGAATGGAAGAGCCAAAGAAAGGGTATAACCTCTTACAATGCAACTGTCCAGACAGAAACTGGCCTCGATATCCATGATCTTGCAGTGCCTAGCAATACCTTTGCAAAACCCTCAAAATAGAAGAAAAAGATGATGTCATCAAATTAAAAGAGAGACTAGTGGAGAGAGGGAGGGGATATGATGGAGACTGGAGTTCTAAAGTGGAATGGGGGGAGGGAAGGGAAATATCAGGTTTTTTTTTGTAAGTATAAAAGTCAATAAAAAACAATAATTTAAAAAAAGCAATACAATGAATATATCTTAGGTAAGTCAAAAACCTGTCAGATCTTTTGTCCTTAACCAAAGAAACCTTCCAGGAAGTGTCTTGTCTCCTCAGAGAGCCTCTCACTCACAACTAAATGGCTGTTTCTGACAGTGCTATGCCTTGCTTGGGGAGCCTCACCTTTCTATCTGGCCCTTCCCTCCACGGGCTATCCGTGCTCAGCCTCTCACATAGTTCTTTTCATGGAGTTTTCAATCTCAGGTGCACAGCCTTCCAGGATGGCACAGCTCACTCATATACGTGCTTCTAAGAGATCTTCTGACATGCTTGTTTGGTACCAATTGATGCCTACTAGGCTGCAACATTGCCCTGAATGTTCTGTTGATTCTTCTTGTGGGATGCATTCATGTGTATGTCTTATAGCCGGGCTTTCCACTTTAACTCCTGTGAACTGCTGCACACCTCTTGTCTTGTGATTTTTCTATATCCAACCTAACGTCTGTCATAACAAATGGTATCTCAGGTTTTCTTTTCTTTTCTTTTTTTTTTTTTTTTTTTGGAGAGAGAGGGAGAGGAAGACAGATAGAGATGGGTGCGCCAGCAGCCTCTCAGCTGCTGTGAATGAAATCCAGATGCGTGTGCCCCCTTGTGGTCAAGTGCAGCATTGTGCCCTTGCGTCACTTTGCATCTGGCTAAACGTGGGACCTGGAGATTGGAACCAGCATTCTTAGGCTTAGGAGGCAGGCGCCTTAACCGCTAAGCCATCTCTCCAGCCCTCAAGTTATTTTTATTGTTGTGCTGTGTTTGGCTCCGTCTGCCTGCTGGTATCAGTTTTGCACATCTTGATGAATGGAGCTAATCAATCTCTGAGAAAAAAGCTTACAGGGTCTTTGTAAGCTACTCTGAATTGTTATAGGAATGATTTCTTCTGGTATCTTTTTTTTTTTTTTCAAATATTTTATTTATTTGAGAGAGAGAGGACGAGTGAGCAGAGGAGAGGGAGCAGGAAAGAGAAAGGGAGGGGAAGATAGTCTGTCCAGGGTCCTTGCCTCTGCAAACGAACTCCAGGTGCATGTGCCACTTTGTGCATCTGGCTTTATGTGGGTTTTGGGGAACTGAATCCAACCTTATAAGTAAGTTCCTTTGACCACTAAGCCATCTCTCCAGCCCCTCTTCTGGTATCTTTAAGACCATGGTTCAGAACCTCATTTTAAACATGAGCCTGCTCTCCTACGGCAACTATTGATCATCTCCAACGTACACTCCTCAGTCTCTAGAGTTGCAAAGGGCAATGGGAGGAGTGATGAAAATACCACCTGTATTGTTAAATTCTTCCCTTTTCCAAACAAATGAACACACAGAAACAAGACACTGCTTCCATGCTCACTCCTAGTAGGTTGTGTGTGTCTGTGGGAAGCAGTGACATTGACCAGTTTTGTCACACCTTATTCCATACCAGGAAGAACTTCTGTCTTTGGACCTTTGGTGTTCACACAGTGTTCTCTGTCTTTCTCCCTCTGGACAGAACCTCATGTGGCTCAGGCTGGACAGGAACTCACCATATAGCCAAGGATGAAAGGGAACTCTCTGCATGCTCCTGCTTCTACTTCCTGAGAGCTGGGATTACACGCATGCACTACCCTTCCTTTTTTCTTCTTCTTCCTTCTCCTCCTTTTTAAAAAATATGGTTCTGGAGGTTGAGCTCCATCCTCAGCCCCCACAGGCTCTAAGCATCATAATGAAACAGTGTAAGTCGTGATCTTTCTCCTACAAGCAGCATTCTCTTCACTGTGCCTATGGCGTCTCTCCAACCCCTGTGCTTCTTTTGCAGAAAGTCAAGCTTCCTTCCGATGAGACAGTCCTCAGTTATTTTTTGTTATTTTGCTTATTCTAGCTTTTTCCCCTTTTATTCAAGGGAATGCCACCATTTCAGATTTTATCTTCAACACAGCTAGACCGTGAAACACTGTGGTCACAAGCGGGGAGGCCAAACACTCTTTATCACCTGATCCACACCAGTTCTGGCGAGTCTTTGAGCTGCAAGGGACACAGGCTCACTCAAGGCATCGCAATACAAGTTTGGGTGGGCTTATTTGTAATAATCTAAACATTCATCAGTAATAATAGGAACTAACTCTCACAGAAGCTTGAAAGGAGGAACTATAATGGGAATGGGTGCAGGAATTTTTGTTGTGGGCCAATATAATTTCCAGGACCTTGGTATGAGAACCTCTGGACTTTTGAACTGGTCTCTGCCATTAAAAAAGCTTTCACTGCTGCATCCACTTTTCTTGTCCTTTTGTTAGTTGGCATCTTTGTTTTCTTTTACTTTCCCTATGTTGCATATATTTCTTCTCATTGCACTTCCAATGTATCGTTCTCATGGCCTATCAAAACTAGATTCTCTTGGGCTGGAGAGATGGCTCAGCGGTTAAGATGCTTGTCTGCAAAGTCTAGGACCCATGTAAACCAGATGCACAAGGTGGCACATGCATCTGGAGTTTGTTTGCAGTGGCTGGAGGCCCTGACATACCCATTAACACACACACACACACACACACACACACTCTCTCTCTCTCTCTCTCTCTAATAAATAATAAATAAAATTTAAAAACCTGGATTCTCTCTGCAGAATCTGAACACCTCTCCATTTCTGGTTCTGCTGACGCCTCATCGGCAATGTTTGTGGTATTTCCAAATGTTATTGATACAACTCACTGTGGGGTATTGATCATGTTGTAAGTCACTGGGCAGCTAACAGAATGGCTGCTGAGAACATGTGCTCCCTTTGATCTAATCCCCTATGGCCAGGTATGGTGGCTTGAGTCAGGTGACCCCCATAAACCTAGGTGTTCTGAATTCCAGCTGATGGAGATTTGGAAATTAAAGCCTCCTGGAGACAGGGTATTGTTGGTGGTGGGCTTATGGGTATTATAGCCAGTTTCCCCTTGCCAGTGTTTGTTTGGCACACTCTCCTGTTGCTGTTGTCCACCTGATGTTGGCCAGGAGGTGATGTCCACCCTCTGCTCATGCTGTTGTTTTCCTCTGCCATCATGGAACTTCCCCTTGAGTCTGTAAACCAAAATAAACCTTTCCTACACACAAGCTGCTCTTGGTCAGGTGTTTTCTGTCCGCAATGTGAACTTGACTGCAACAGTCAGGTTGGTACAGGAGGAGTGAGATTGTTACTGCTAGAAACCTGACTTTGTGGCTTTGGCCTTTTGGAACTGCTTTGCAGAGGCTGTGGATGGATTTGGAATTGTGGCCTAAGAGATGCCTTACAGTGCATCAAGTACAGATTGATGGACTGTTCTGGTCAGAGTTGAAAGACCTGAATGCAATAAGAACTTTGGACTTTGAGGTTTGGCTTATGAGGGTAGGAGAGCTTTACCTGGACTGGGCTAGAAGCAGTTTGTGTGAGAAGCTTGCTGTTATGCCCATGTCCTGAGAACTTGTGCAGGGTTGCATGGTGTAGAAATGTACTGGTGCGAGCAGAAGGATATGACACAGAAAAGAAATCCTTGGGCTGAAATTTCATCTGCAATTATATGAGAGATTACAACTTTTGAGATTGGGCCAGCTGACCTGCACTGGGGCAACAGGAAGAATGTAGACTCTTTTGAAGGTGCCTGAGTGCTCAAGGTGTGTCCTGTTCTTCAAAGTCTGTTTTATTCCCTCATGGATTACCAAATTGGCACACTACCTGGCATTATGGAGTATAAGAAATGCAGGAAAGAGAGGGTCATTGAATTTGCAACAGTTTTGTGTTTTGGAAACAGTCATGGTGAGTGTGAAGTAGGCCTGCTAAGGACAGCCTGCATGGAGATGCAATGGAGCCATGAGGATGGACTGTGGGTTGCAGTGGAAACCCAGCGGAGATGCTGGGACTGCAGGAAGGAAAGCTGCCAGCCCTGGCTGAAGTTTTCCAGGACTGTGAGTAGCCTTGCTGGTTAGGATTATTGGGCTTGAAGATTTGTCACTGACTGGAGTTGTTGGACTTGGAGCTACAGAGTTTGATGTTTGCTCTATTTATTTTATATCTTGCACTGGTTGAATATTTCTTTGCTATACCCAATGCCATCCCTTGCAATGTGAATGTTCAGTCTGTACCATATGGTCTTTTTTTGGAGTTTTTGGCATTATGGCTCAGTTAAAAGATATCAGAATATGTGGATGTTTGAACATCATTAGGATTGATACAAACTATGGGGATTTTTAAAGATGGACTGAATGCTTTGCATTTTATGTCATGGATGGTTATCAGTTTGTGGGATCCAGGGGTGGAATGTGGTGGTTTGATTCAGGTCTCCCCATAAACTTAGGCATTCTGAATATTTCATTCCCAGCTGATGGAGATTTGGGAATTAACACCTCCTGAAGGCAGTGTATTGTTGGGAACAGGCTTATGGGTATTATATCCAGTTTCCCCTTGTTAGTGTTTGGCACACTCTCCTGTTGCTGTTGTCCACCTGATGTTGTTGAGGAGCTTATATCTACCCTCTGCTCACACCATTGTTTTCCCCTGCCACCATGGATCTTCTCCTCCAGTCTTTAAGCCAAAATAAACCTTTTAAATTTTTTTTTTTTTCCCCACAAGCTGCTCTTGGCTGCGTGTTTTCTGCCAGCAATGAGAACCTGACTTCAACACCGGCTATACACACTTTATAAACCATGGCATTTGGAGCTGCTTCTCCCACATGTAAGAAAGGATGGAGCATGCACACATGCCGAGGAGGCTGGGCTGGGGCAGGGGCTGTGTGTTCTGGTATGGGTCTCTGCCTCTTGTCTGCTCTGCACCCCACTCCTTGTTCATTTTCCTGGATCCCATTTGCCAAAGGGTAATGTGTAACCCTGAAATCTCTCTGCTAGTCTCCATGTTTTGTTCGCATTACTTCACCTGTCACTGTTCAATATGTTTATTTGACTTGATGTTCCTTGATGGGAACCCCCTTGGCTGTGTCTGAGTCTATATCCAGGAAATACTTTTCTGGCAGTCCTAGCAGATGTCACTGAGTGTCCTGAGCACTGGTTGCCCCCATGGCACTTGCTATTAGACACACTTCTCTTTTCTGTTGGTTCACCTTGGCTCCCAATCGGACTCTCCTTAGCCTTTCTCCGGTTTCTAGAATTCTGAAGCTCACATTCTACACAAAAACTTTGCCCTAACAGGCAATTGTGGTTGAACAAGTAACTTTTCCTTTTCTTCTATACTATGTCCATGCCTCTATGTCCAGTAAAATTCCAGTCTGCATTATTTCTTCTATTCTGTGCTGGTATTTTGTCCTCATAATTGAGCCAGGTTTATAGAAACATTTTTCAGACCAATTCGTCTTCTGAATACCTTGGAGAGTTGTCTGGCTGATGCAAAAAGGAAAAGAGATCATTTGCTTTCTGAGTGGTGAAAGGAAGCCTCTTGCATTGGCACTGGGTCCTTTAGAACTTTAGAACAAATGCTCAAAGCCTGCTCACAGCTGGAACTGCTGGAAGTGAATGGAGGTGTGGTTTGGGAACTGGACCTGGGAGGAGAGGACTTAGTAGGAAGAGGCATCTGTGCTAAGAGCTGATGCTGAAATCAGAGATGAAATACAGATAAAAGTGTGACATCTAAGAGTTGGGGGTGGGATGTGGGAGGCACAAGGAATGACAGTGTGTGGGGGGTTTGGTCTGAGCAGTGTAGTTTCAAAGTGCAGAGCGGGGCACAGGGAGAAGGTAGGTCATTCTAGACCTACCTGCTGATGAAAGTTGATGAGAAACACGAGAAGAGTCTAGATTCTGGCAAAAGACCTGGCAGGACCAAGGTGGGAAAAGCTATTCCAAGGCTGATTGAGGATGGAGGAGTGTAGAAGTGCTTCTGGGACACTAATAAATATACAGAACAGGTCTGGGAACCAGAGAGCCCTGGGAGACAGGAGGCTGGTGATCGGCCAGGCCCCAGTTCTGGTAACTGGGGGAAGTGGTAAGGGAACATTACATGAGCCCTGGGTCTTCTGCTGTTATACAAAAGCAACACACCAGGCATTAATCCTGTCCATGGAGCAATATTCACTTCCATAGATCACGGAGGCAAGATGGTACCACAATGGGCCTGATGTGGGAGGGGCAGAACATCATGCATGCACTGTGAGAAGAGCTGAGCCCTGAATCAGTAGGTCAGAGCCACACACCAGGAATCGCCTCTGTCCCCTCTATCAACCTTTTCTCCCCTACTGGCCCTTCCTTGACTGATACGACGTTCATATTTCTTGCTTCTGTAAAGGAAAATTCCTTTCCCATGATCCTTCATCTTCTTCTAGCTACTTGCCTACCTTTTGCCTTTCCTTTTCAGCCAAGAAACTTGAAGGAGGTGTCTATAGACATTAACTCTAGTTCCTCACTTGCTTTTTTCCCCACTATTCAAATTATTTTATTCTTTAATAAATGGTGAAAGTATATGTATACCAAAAATTATCTTAAAATACATTTTTTTAGGGTTTATTATCAGTAAATGTTTTATTTCTAGGGCTGGAGAGATAGCTTAGTCAGTAAGAGACTTTGAGAAGGCTTGATTTGCCTTGAGTTTGATTCCCCAGCACCCACACAAACAGCCAGATGTGGCCACACATGCCTGTAATGCCAGTCCTGTGGGATCACTGGTTAGCTAAGTTGACCAAAAATCACAGTTCCAGTTCTCCTCATTTTTCTTTTTCAAAATGTGTTTGTGTGTGTGTGTGTGTGTGTCTTCATGTGCAGAGGTCAGAGAACAACTTAGGGTGTTCACCTTCATCTTCTACCTTATTGGAGATAGGGCTGCTTTTGTTGTTGGCCAGACTGGCTGAAAGCTTCAGGATTCCCCTGAATCCACCTCCCATTGCTGTAGGTGCACTGGAATTACAGACACATATGCTGCCTGTGACCAGTTTTAGATGGGTTCTGGGGATCTGAACTCTGATTTTAAGGTTTGCATAGCAAGTGCTTTTAAGCCATCTTTCGAGGCCCTCGTTTCTCACTTTTTAACTCCACCCTCCTTGTCGTTAATCAAGATGCTTCTAGTCACACCATCCCACTGACAGTGCTTTCCTTAAGTGGGGGTGGGCAGGCATGCCGTCAGCTCAGCCTGTGCAAAGAGACAAGTAGCACAGGGTTGCTGCTGGTGTTGAAGAATGATTTAAAATAATATTAAGTTCAATTTGAAATCGCTTTGAACAGCTTGTGCTACACCTTTGACTTGCCATGGCCTGTTATGGGTGCCAATATTGGTGTTCTGATGTCACCCTGTCTCTGTATCTTTCCCCAGTCCTTGTTCCCTCCCTCGCTGCCTCCTAGTTAGGAAGATAGTCTTGCCAGTCTGAGGTCCTTGGCCGATGCTGTTCCAGATTTATTTTTCTAGTCTTCACTTTTGGCTTTAGCAGAGAAAGGCAGCAAGATGTAGACTGTTTCTTTCTGAGAGGCCCCTTTTCTTCACAGTAAGGCCCCAGCTGAGTCTGGAGACTTCTAATGCTGTTGCACGGACCATGGGGACTATGGGAACCAACCACAACCTCCCTTAATTCATGGGAAGCTTTTGTCAGTAAAGCTCTGAGCTTTCTAAGGTACTTTTCACCAAGGGATCTGGCAGACTAATTAGTCTTTTTCAGCAGATTATTGGCATACGCACTTTCATTGAACAGTCAGTGAACCACCAATCTGACGTTGTTCAGAGCAATGCGTGTGTGTGGGGGGGAGAGAGGCAGATGATGGTTAAAATCTAAATAACTTTGTTGTGAACTCAATATGCCTTTGAGAAGAGCATTTTTTTTTGGAGCGAGACACAGAGAGAGACAGAGAGAGAGGGAGAGGAAGACAGATAGACATGGGTGAGACAGCAGCTTCTCAGCTGCTGCAAACGAAATCCAGATGTGTGAGCCCCCTTGTGGTCAAGTGTGGCATTGCACACTTGCGTCACATTGCATCTGGCTAAACATGGGATCTGGAGATTGGAACCGCTGGAGATTGGGACCAGCGTTCTTAGGCTTAGGAGGCAGGGGCCTTAACCACTAAGCCATCTCTCCAGCCCGAGAAGAGCATCTTTTAAAAGGTGATGAGTGAACATTGTATTTTGTCAAATTCTATTGCCCCTGGAACACACCAAAACTCCTTCATCTCCCCTCTCCTTGTCAGCTCCCTCTTCTGTTAACTTTTACCCCAAGCCCCCTTCTCTACTTTTGTAGCAAGACCATCCATCTGGCCAACACAGTGGCCTAGCTGTCATCCCAAACTCAGACCTCCCTTGATCTCCTCTCCATACCCTCTACTTCTCTCTTCACCAGCCTCAGCACAGTTCACCCTCACCACTGCTGTTATTCCAGCCCTAGACTCTTGCTTGTCTCCTCCAGATGGTCAGCATGATTCTTTTAAATATTAATTCCAGTGCTGACTTAAAATACTAATTTCAGTGTTCCCTAGTTACTCTAGTAGAAAGGGAACCCCGCGTCTCCCTTTCTGGTGCCAGTTTTGTCCCTTGTGTTTCAATCATTTAAACTCTCTGCTGTCCTAGGCGCCTGCTCTCCCCTTTTACAACTTTGTCCCTTTAAATGAATGCATTGATCTTTATTCGTTTTCTTCTCCCCTTTGCTCAATGAGAGGATTCTCATTCATTTCCAAGAGCCTGTTTAAGGGGGACAGGATGTGTCTGGGTCCCATCCTCTCCCGTGGTGAGTTGGAAGTCTCTCATCTATGCGCATGCGCATTGTGAAAACAGCAACCATATAGTTGATGGTGTTACACCAGAACAGTTTGCTGTCAGTCTCCTGACCAGCATCCTGGAAAGCACGTCCTCAGTGTTCATCCCTGCAGCCACAGCCCTCCACGTGGTGCCTGGTTCCTAGCAGGAGCCAAGGAGGCCTGTGGAGCTCTTTCACAGCAAGGACAGTCACCTTCAACAGGTGCAGTCTCTCCTCCCTTTTTGTCTTTACCCAACACATCTCTTCAATGCCACACACTTGGTGTCTATACTATTTCACATCTAAGGCAAAGCACAATTCCAAACCAAAGGTTAAATGTTTGTGGCAAAAAACAAACAAACAAACAAACCCCACACTTTTTTTGGTTTTAACTTGTGCTCATGCAAACATGGTACCACAAACTCAGGCAGAGAGAGGCTAAAATCAAGGGATGATGCTGATTCTTGTTGAAAAACTGTGAGGACAAGCCTAGAACTTGGGCTGGAGAAATGGCTTAGTAGTTAAGGCACTTGCCTGCAAAGCCAAAGGATTCAGGGTTGATTCCCAAGGACCCACGTAAACCAGATGCACAAGGGGCACACACATCTGGAGTTCATTTGCAAAGGCTGGAGGCCCTGGCATGCCCATGCTCTCTCTCTGCTGCCTATTTCTCTCTCTCTCTTTCTCAAATAAATAAATGAAGAAAATTAAAAAAGAAAAGCCTAGAACTCTGTTCTTTCAGAGAAAAGACCTAAAAATGTGCAGTTTTATTGTTCATTTATTTTGAAATGTGGACCTAGGGCCTCATGGGGGGGCCTTTACCACTGGGCTACATCCCTATCCCTGGAATGTGTGCAGTTGATCATCTTCCATAGCTCCCTCTTCTGATCCTCATTCTGGGCCAAATTTACATGGGGGGTGGGCACTGCAAGTGTGCATCCTGTAATTCAGTGTTTTTCATACTGAAAATACAGACCCATTGTTGGACTTGAGAAATTAATTTCATAACTGGTGAAGCATTCTTTTCTTTCTTTAAAGTGTGCATTAGTTTGAATGTATGCCCCTCCCTCCTCAAATACCAAATTTTTTTTTTTGAGACACAGAGAGAGAGGAAGACAGATAGAGATGTTTTTTTTTTTTGCTTTTTTTTTGTTGAAGAGCAGCATTGCGCCCTTGTGTCACTTTGCAGAGAGTGGGATCTGGAGATTGGAACCTGACTTAGATTAGAGAGGCAGGTGCCAGCAGCCTCTCAGCCCAACTCAGATGTTTTATGAAAGCATGATAGTTGTGCATGGTGCCCACCTTTAATCCCAGCACTTGGGAGGCAGAGGTGGAGGATCCTTGCATCACTGCATCTGAGACTAAACAATTCCAGGACCTGGACTAGATTGAACCCTGGCATTCTTAGACTTAGGAAAAAAAAAAAAAACCAAAGCTTAGCCATCTTTAGCCAAACTGGGGGAAGTTTTGTAAAGCATGTAGCTTGGATTTTTAGCTACCTGGGGGAAAGAGCTGTCACTGTGGGCAGATTCTGGGGTCCAGCCCTTGGTCCTTGCAGCATTACTATTTATTGTCTGGTGAGATTGCTGCTGGTGGTTTCCTCTCTGCTTGGATCTGTGCAAAGGGGCCACTCTTCTGCCAGGGATCTGCAGAAACAAACCCCTCCTTCCATAAGTTCTGCCTTGGATCCTCATCCCAGCAGCATGGCTGTGGTTCTCTGCATTTCATGGGTGGTATGTCTGTGCATGTGTGCGGTGTGTGCAGGTGTACACACGTAGGTGCATGTGCCCTGTGCTCATGCATGTGGAGGAGAGGGGAGGACATCACATGTCCTCCTCCTTTATCGTTCTTCTGCCTGATTAACCTGGGACAGCCTCCCACTGAGCCTGGAGTCCCTCATTTTGCAGTCAAGCTAGCTGTGTAGGGAGCCCTAGGGACCCGCACCCCTCAGCACTGGGCTTACAGGAATGCACTGCTATGCCTGTGGATTGAACTCAGGACCTCATGTTTGCACAGCTCTTCCCTGCTGGCAGCTCCCCAGCCCCCTGGGATGAGTATTCTTTGTAAAAATGAAATAAACATTTAAAAAATAAAGCACATCATATGTATTTACACAGAGCATTTGTTTCCCCCATCTCATCTGTGTGTGTGTCACAGTATCACAGTGTCACTGTATTCCTGGTTTTTCACCTTTTCTTTGTGATTTTGGAGGCATGGTCTTGCTATTAGCTCAGGCTGGTTGTAAAGCTCAGATCCTCCGGCCTTCTCAATACTGAATTCATAGGCATATGCCAGCACGCTCAGGCCAGTGTGAATCATGGACAAGTACTTCTGAGGCACAGTGCTGTCAACCATGTTTCATTTGGGACTTATTGTAATACTGTGTTGCAGTCTACACTCGTTATATCCAAGTCTCAGTGAACCATTGAAAATTCTAAAAAAAAACAAAACAAAACAAAAAAAAAAAAAAAAAAAAAAAGAGAAAGAGAAACTTGGAACAACCCCAGAAAGTTGTTGTTACGTTAACATTGAGATAACACCACTGAAAATCAACTGCTAAGGCTGAGAAGCAGCTTAGTCAACAGAGTACCTGCCTAGCCACCATGTGTGAGGTGTAAAGTTTGATCTTCATCACTATAAAATAATAAAAAGTGAAAACACACAAAAATATTAATCTCTGTAATTTTAGCACCCAGGAAGCTAAGAAAAAGAGTTTTATAGGTTAAGCACCAGTTTAGGCTACATAATAAGGATTAAAAAAAAATCAACATTTTTCTGGGCTATAAAAGGAAAACAAACACTTGTCATTAGATCCTAGGCTAGTTCCTTTCATAAATACTATATCATTTAATTATCACAACAGACATTTAAAACCTGGTGCTATACTCCTGTTTATGGAGTAAGAGGCAGATCCTCAGAGAAATCAGGTGACCTGCTCAAGCTCAGTAGCTTTAAGTGGCAGAGCTGGCATGAGCTTGCCTTCCTGTTAGACGCGAGTGGCAATAGCACAGCTGGGGCAACCCACCAGGATGTTTAATTGGGTCATGCCTTTCCCTCTGATTAAATGATTTTGCTTTCCTCAGTTTCTGGTTACTTCAATCACACTAGCTCTTGCATTTATTTGTATTACACATTCAGTTTCCAAATTAAATTAAACTTTAGGAACACATTCACTAGAAACCTAAACACCTTCTCATTGGTGGGGAAAAAAAAAAAAACCTCAAAAACATGGAACCAGAAGCAGCTTATACAAGGATGGATTTCTTCCCAGCCTACAGATTTTTTTTTTTTTGCATGTTTTTCAAGGTAGGGTCTTGCTCTAGCTCAGGCTGACATGGAATTCACACTGTAGTGTTAGGATGCTGGCCTATAGTCTTGAGAGGAGATTTCATAATGTCTAGGAAATTATGACAGGAGCAGACATCCAAGGATCACATCTTCACATCAGCAGGAAAAAAGTAGTAGGAGTGATCCCAGCACAACAAGCAGGGCATACATACTTCCGCCAGCAATGCTCCACTTCCCAAAGACTCCACAATCTTCCCAAACAGCATCACCAACCGGGGATTAACCATTCAAACACATGAGGTTATGCGGGTCACTTCGTATTCAATGCCCCTTATCTTTTAACTTGACACCACAGTATTAGCCAGCAAATATCTGTTTAGGTGTATGCTTTAGTTTTCTAAGAACTTAAATTGTACATACACACACATATAAACAGATCACAGAAAAATCTAGACTCTTGGAATAACCATGGGCCATCCAGTTTGGGGCTGAGCTCAGCAAGTTGTCACTGCACAATTGAAACACCAAACCATGGGGATTCTCCCAAAGGCACTGCTCCTGATTTCCCCTCCCCACAGTGCCATCCAATTCCATTCCCTGAGACTGATTCTATCCTTGCTGCTCCAACACTTCTCTGCCAAGCCCTACTGCACCCAATCATTCCTCAGCCAGTGTTCCCCATCAGTAGCAAAGCCTTCAAAACAGAAGCCACCTATTATTCTCTGAGCATGGAAGAGAGGTAGTGGAAGTAGAGAGAGCCCGGTTTTTCACTTCCTATCCTTTCCAGGATGTGAATGAGTGAAAAAAACACACACACACACACACACACACACACACACACATATATATTAGTGATATGCTTCCCCACCAGTCTGTCTCCTGGACTCCTCATCTGGGCTTTGCAGTTGAGGTTGTAATCAAGTTTTATCGCTTTCTGTCTGGACTGTTCCAAGAATCATTCAAAATCCCACCTCTACTACAGCACAGGGCTCAGAACTGTATTTCCAGGGTTACTGCTATTATTTCTGCAGTCCCAAATTCCTGTTCTGAAGGAGCTCACAGTCAAGCAGGACAACATCCTAGGCACCCATGGATTGACACCTTCAGGAAAGATGGAGAAGGAAGTTCCATCTGTGTGTTGTGGTTTCAGAGGATAATTGGCTTGAAACAGTAGGAGGAACAGATTCTGCACCGAGTCGTCCGCGACGAAGCGCATGCCATCCAGAAGGCCTTTACTTCCCCATTATTTCCCTCTTTTGTGTTCAAGCATCAAATAAGATAGAGCTAAAAGTAGTTTTCCTATAACAAAGAACAGCCTTCTCAAAGTCTTTGCCATTAACTCTTTCATGCCTGCTGCCATGTGGGAGGAGCAAAAGAGCTAGAGGTGGTGTGATGGCACACTGCGAGGACTGAGACCCTGCCCGATTCGAACAGCGCAATGGATGGCAGTACCCCTGATTGTCCCTGGGTGGGTGTCACTCAGTCGTGATTTCTTTCTAGGCAGGGATCCCTGGACCCTCATTCCCAATTTAAGATTTATTTCCAGGGCTTGATATGTAGCTTAGCTGGTAGAGGGCTTACCTAACGACTATAGGAGAAGTGCCGGGCTCGATCCCTACCACTGCATAAACCACACATGTAATTCCAGCCCTCGGGAAGTGAGGGCAGGAGGACCAGAAGTTCAAGGTCATCCTCAGCTATTTAATGAGGGATACATGAGACCCTATTTCAAACAACAATAGCAAAAAGGGAAAAAGATATTTATTTCTGGGTACATCTGTATTCACACATGTTGGTTTCACACATGGCTAGTATTGGAAGGGCCATTATTATTCCTTAGTACTATCAGAGCCTGAAAGTTACAAACAAAATTTTGCAACTTTTGTTAGCATAAAATTTAAATCACAACTCAAAGATCAGATTCTGTCTCCCAACCAGAACCCATGAAAACAATGTTGATATCACAGTAGGTTCTTATGCATTGGGTCTTGTGACAACAAGCGCTCCAGGCAGGATCCCACTTCAACCCTTAAAGTTTGCGAGGAAGAGCTCGGCTGTCACCCGCGCCAACACCAGAAGCTGACGCAAATTCCTAGCTGGCTCCTGGCTCCTTCATTAGGGGATCTCACTGCCCCTGTTGGGGTCCCCATTCACTTTCCCTGAAGAGATGCTTCCAGAACTAGGATGCCAGCACAGAGTGCTCAGCTTGATATTCTGTTTGTGGATTCTGTGGGTTCCTCTGCATCCAGGACAACTCCTGTCTTCCTCTACTGATGAGGGGTTGCCTGGCCCAACATGGCCTTATTTCTTGATGTGACCCTGAATCCAAACATCAAGGAGTTTGGTGCTTTATCTTTGGGGGCTGTTGTAACAAAATACCCTAAACTGGATCATTTATAAACAACATAAATTTATTGCTTATGGTTCAGGAGATTGGGCAGTCCAAGATCTAGGCACCAAAGATTTGATGTCTGGCAATGGCTAATTGCAGGCCCTCACAAGCCAGCCCTCCCTGCTGTGCTGTCACATGACAAGCCTCTTTTGTCAGGTCCTAGTCTCATTCACTAGGACAGCGGCCTCATCCTCTACTCATTTCACATGTTTTAATTCTACCACACTGGGGATGTGATTTTAAAATTCATATTTCGAGGGAAGATACAAGCAATTTAGACCATTAAAGAGGTAAAATGTACATAAGGCCCAGTGAAAAATACAAACAGATGTGGATTTAGTTGGATCCAAATCTCCACGTCCCCTGAGAGACTTTGTTAAGCATTAATAACAGGAAGGGAAATCCAGAATGTTTACATTTTCAAATTTGTAGTCAGTCTTAATCCTTTTGGATGGCGTTTACTTTCTTGATTGGTTTCAGGACCTTTCTGTAGTAGACTGTCAATCTGAACCCTTGTTTATCAATATGTAAGCGGGTGCCATGCAGATCCTCAGCTACAAACGGGGAAATCACCCCGATATTTTCCGGCCTCACTAGCAATGGCTCCGGTTCCTGACACTATTGCAAAGCACCTTCCTTTCAAAAGTTGAGATTGCTTAAGGACTTGTAAATTTCCCCTGGCTTTTTAGAAGGTCCCCTTTCTTTGTTTTAAGCTCTTTTTTTTCTTTTACCAATATCATCCCATTTCATGTCCTAAATTTTATTAAAATGGGAGTAACAGCTAACTTTCAACCCACTCTTGGGCCTTACTTAAAAACAAAGTGATAGGAATCAAAGACACAAAGTTTAGATTTTCATTTTTATCCTAAAGGAACTGAAGAACATAGCAGGCAGCACTGATGGGGCAGGTGTGTGGCTGAGCATCATGGCCAAGGACTTTACCTTTTTCCAACCTGGCAATCCTAAACAGAGGGCTTCCTACAGGCCCTTCAGTCCTACGCACAGAGCGAATTCCCACGCCCCTCCCCCGGGAGTAACATAAAAATACAACAGGAACACAGTTTTCCCTTGACTGAAAATAGTAAGTTAGTGTATCACTGAGGGTGGAAGAATACCCTTTGACTGTGACTGTTTCAATATGCGGGTTCATTAACCGAATATCAGTAATGGTTTCATTAGGAAAACTTTGCAGAGTGTGTACCATGCAAATGCTCCGTTAGGGACTGTGCATACCCCACTGAACAGGACAGAAAGCTCAGCTTCATGCAAGCCAAGTGCTCCCTACTCAAACCCCTCTGGCTGCACTGACTCCTTAGCCTTAAAGCCAACTTCAAGATACCAATTCATCAGACCTTCCATGTTCATCCATTACCGGGGAAGCAATAAACCTAGCTTAGTGCTGTCAGCAGGTTGTACTGGTGTAGCAGCTGCCTTCTTGTGGTGGGGACAAAATGCCCTATTAGAAGCAGCGGATGGGAGGAAAAGGTTTTATTTTTGGCTTCTACTTTTGAGGGTCAGGGAAAACATCACCGAACAAACAGTTGGGGCATTGCATTTTGTCATATCAGTAAGGAATGAAGTCGTCTGAGTGAGCTAGCTAGCACTGGCAAGGGGGCTGGACTCTAAAGTGCCAAGGCTTGCACGTGACGCACCGCTTCTAGCCAGGATCCACCTGCTGGCGATCAAATGTGAGGCTTGGTCACAAACCCTTGAGACCACACACCACAACTGGGGACATTTGGGAGGCAGTATTTGATAGGAACATTTCCTGAAAAACTCATTTTTGGTAGCTGTGACCTTTCTGGAAGACCTCTGCCAAGATGCTCCGTCTTTGCGCCAGGTCCCTTCCACTGTCAAGGACATTCCTCCCCGAGAAGCAGGGGGGTGGGGTGGCCTGTTCATAGTAGCATAAAATACTCTGATTCATTTCCTCTGTGAGAGGAGAATCAGTCATTCAACGTGATAGTGAAAGCCACTCTGGAGATGGGGAGAGCTGAAGCTCAAGTCCATTGTCATCCCCCTGCTATGTCGTTATTCTGAGTGTAACCCTGCAGGGCAGAGAGTTCCAAAGCAAGCAAGGCCCTTTGCACACGAGAGGAGAGTCCAGGTGCTGTTGCCTCTCTGTTCAGCAGAGATGTTACTGCCCCTCATACTGTTGTTGTCTTTCATGTCTCTAGTGTTCACCTTCCATGAGCCCATGTTCTGTTCAATTCCTATCGCCACAGACTTTCAAGGAAGTCAGTGATTTGGTATCTTATCAGGATGAGAAAATACTTAACATCCTCCTTTTTTTTTTTTTTTTGGTGGTCAGGTAATTCAATAAAGGAAGACTGGCTTGGGAGAGTCTGAATGGCTTTGGCTTTCCCTCCAGTGACTGCAAACCCAAAGCCCCACGAACTGTCCACACTGCATTCTGGACACTTCCATCCACTCATACAGATTCTAATGGTTTTGGTAATATTTTCAGACCGCAGACATGCAGCACAACTTTATATTCATTGTAATCATCTTTGCTTCAGGGGCTGTACAAGTAAGTGCTCATGGATGCTTGTTATGCTCACTTCTACTACTAAAAACAGTTTTTTTTTTTTTTTTTTTAAAAAACTGCAAAAGTTAAGTCCTTCCTATTGTCAAAAAAAATCCTCTTATTTTTCTTCTTATTTATCTTCACAGATGGGTGGAGCAAGTCATTCCCTTATTCCCTTGAAATAAATTGCTTCTGAAATATTTCCCTGGCAAGAAAAGTCAAATCAAGGGCTAATGTCCTTGTCATTTCCTGGCCAGTTCTCATTCAGGGTGCAGCGCCTGCTGTTGGCCCCTGGGACATCTCTGTACTTACCTTCCTCTCCCTTGGGAAAGCAGATAGTGAAATGCTACAGGATCCAGCCACCAACATCAGCCAAAGGGGCGTCTCCTTGTTTTTGCTAAGGAGCTGCAGTGGTTCTGAATATCTCAGCTGCACTTGAAAATGCAAAAAGCCACTATGACCAGTCTGTGGGAACGGAGGGAGGACATGACCTCTGCTCACACACTTCTAAATGGAGGCGCAGTAATCAAGGAGCGGAGCTTGCTAAGGGCCATCTCCATTTGAACTGCCTGCTGTGGATCCCTTCTCAGTACTGTTGACACCTTGCCCGGAACTGACTTCCACTGTAGATTCTGCTGAATGGGGGCTGCTGGGACGTTAGCACTGAAGGAACTCGACTGCTTTTGTCATATGTCTCACTTGTTTATCCCTGTACTCCACCCATCAGGGACTAATCCAATATCTGCACAGCAGGGCTGGTCTTTTCATTGTCTATCAATCAGGTTGTCTCTTGAGCTGAATTAATGCCATGTATTTCTGCACGCCAGGGGCAGATAACACAAGATCCACAACCAGCAAGACTCCCATGAAACGAGTCTTATGTTTGAGTTTTGTTGAGAGAGGAAGGGGGAGTAAGAGAGGGAGAAGAGAACACCTCTAAGCTCCAAACGCCGCCTTTACATGGTGAGAGGACAACATGGTATTGGGGATTATAGGCCATCGGAACACAGTCTTGTCCATTCCTGTCAGCTTCCCTGTCTCACCAGCATACTTCCCAGGAACTCTTGCTGGAGTGGGTATTGGTCACATGATGCTTTCTCCTGGCACTGTGTAGACTGAAGCCTCCAGTGGGCTCATGCTTTGAAGCTTTGAAGGAACTGCTGGGTTACCGATATAGTCTTTGTACCCATGGTTCTAATGCCACACCCTGACTAAAGCTAAGGGTGACAAGTGAGGACTGTGTTCATCAGTACCTGTGTGCCATTGTATCACCCTGAGCAAAGAGGGGCAAATAGGCTCAGCTAGGTGATGCAGGCAGCCAGCAAGGCTGCTTTGCAACCCTGGCAGACTGAGGCATGTGTATGTACAAAGGCTGGGCCTGGGGAGAGGACAGACCCATATGGAGCACTCTACAGGAGCACTGGGTCCATCGGGATCATGTTGCTGATCTTTACTGTATGTACATCTCTAACTGCACTCTCTCTCTGTTCTCTCAGATAAGTGAAAGAGGATGTAACCAAATGCTGTTTTGTATCTGGTTTCCCACCACACCAAGCTTGTGCCTCATTAATCCAGATATTATGTAACACTTCATGGGGAAGTGGAACAAACCTGGAGCTACTTCCTGTTCATCTCCCAAGAGCTCTGGATGAAGATGAGGTAGACTTGCAAGGAAAGGTGTGGGGAAGTGGTCGGACCAACACCAGTATATCTTACTTATGCAGAGTTCAGTGCTGTGGTAAGGGACCCAAGTACTCTGCCATCTCCCGTGACTCATATAAAAATCACTGCTATCCCCAAGTCCCAGGTAGCCTGCTCCTGGGACATCTGCATAGCTTTCCAGGCTGCTAACATCATGACGCATGAAGGGACAGGTATTATCTGACCTTCGCCTGTGTGGTGAAGCCATGCAGAATTCCTAAGAGAGAAATGGATGTTTGAACTCATTGGCTCTGGAGGCTCCATCTGCCGCCTCCCTGGCAATGCTAGGGTGTGTTAGACATAGCCCTCAGTAGGCTGCCAGATCTCTGCACGGATTGCGGTTCAGTGCTAACCTAGTTCCTTGGTTCCTACCACACCAGCCTCCCTTCACACTAAACCCCAACTTCTTCATAATCACTCTGTCCCCATTTTCTCTCATACAACATGTGCTCGTGGACATGTACACATTTAGCAGTTCTTGTTTTAAAGCATAAATGTAAGCTAGCATAATAAAACAACTTATCATACTTCCTTACATGACAGAGTTCCATAAGTATTCACCACAGCCCGTGCAGATGTGGGACACTTATAAGGAGTGCCAGGACTTTACTGCGCTTTGGTTAGATGCCAGCAATGAGCTCCATTCATCATAGATTAAGATACTTAATCCTCACAATTGCCCTTGAGACACTTTCTGGCCACTTTATAGATGAGAAAACGGAAGAAGAAGAACCAACCGGCACATGGCCTTTGTGAACCGTGTGAATCGAGGTCCAGCCGACGTCAGCTTGTACATCACCCAGCATGCTATTATCTATGACCTCCACCGCCGGCACAGCAGCCGGCAAAGCATGGCCCGCCTCCCACCGGCTTTCATCTCATCCGGTATCATTGCCCTAGTTCTGCCAATTGCATGTTTACTTTTTCAAAGGGAAAGCGTCACTTCCCCTCTCAGGATGGATCTGGAGTTCAGGGCATACTTCAAAGAGAGACGAGAGGCCACAGGGAGAAGCAGCCTCCCTGGACTTGTCTTTCATATCAGACACACGGGCAATTCATTCTCTTAGCTCCGCTGCAACAGCTGAAAAATGACCACTGTATTAGCCAAAGTTTCAGTACTTTTAACCCTAATGACATTTATTTCTCACATATCTGTTGAACATAGACCTGCATGAAGCTGAGAGCTCGGGGCTTAGGGAGTACCTCCTGGGTGACTTAACTTGTCCTTCTGCCAGTGGAGGAAGCCTACAGGGTGTGCTTTCTACCCCTGCTTTGTGGAACATCCGCTGCCACTCGGGCTGGCGTGCCACACCCCACCAGAAGTTGTATCTGCCAAAGCCAATGGGGAAGCACAACTTATTCTTTGACCCCACGTCCTTTCCCAGTTGCCATCACAGAGCTCTGACACTCCTTGCCACAAATGAGAAAGTCAGCATAGACTTCTTAGGGTGCAGGGAGTGGATAATAACTATTCTCACTGCCTCTGCCAGTGGCAACCCTGAACAGAATTTAATGAGCCCCTAGATGGGGTCCTTTGAGAACTCCACCAGGAGCTGAAGAGGTGAGGTGCAGTGGCCCCAGCTCCTTCCCAGGTGGTTCACGGGTCTTTGGATCTTCCATAGGGGTTAATTTTGATGCCAGTGAAGAGCATCTTAACGCCTATGGCCTGGGGACAGAGATGTGTTTAAGCACGGCAAATTAGGGGAGTCTAGTTTCTCCTTGAAGACAGCAGTAGCCTTCATGTGTGGAGTCTCTGTTCTGAACCACCCCCACAAAGACATGTCCTTCTGATGTCAGGCTGGGCTGGGGCCTCTCTGCCTCTCCACAGCTGGCCACATGTGTACTCCAACCAGATTCACGTGACTATTAAGGGCAGAGGCACCCCATTGTCTTGCTTGCAGGATGTCTGTGCAGGAAGTGGCTGCCTACACTGGCAGAAGGGAGGAAGGTCATCTGCATGGAACCTACACACCTTCAGTAAAGGACTCCTGCCTGCTTCCAGGTGTTCCCATTCCCAGAGGCTCGAGGATCCTCCCTGAGATCCAGATCACCCCTCTAAGCTCAAGTGCCTCTCCTGTGTGCTCTTGGCACTCGCTTGTTCACGTCAATGACTGACACACACCAGCTTCTGCCTCTTATTGTCTACAAGGTCCGCAAGGGAAGAAATGGCTCCTTGTTCACCTCGGTACTTTATGTGCTCACATAGCATTTGACCCTCAGAAATATGGCTTAAATGATTAAAAAAATATTTATTTGCATGTGTGTGTCTGTGTCAGAGTTGCTGCTATAATAGAATGTTTTGCACGAAGGCATCTTTAACCACTGAGCCATCTTCTCAGATCCTAAACATTTTTATTATTATTTTTTAAATCTTAATGATTTATTTGCGAGAGAGAGAGAGAGAGAGAGAGAGAGAGAGAGAGGAAAGGCAGGCACAGAGAGAATGAGTATGGCCATCCTGAGGCTTCCTGTCACTACAAACGAACTCCAGATGCATGTGCCACTTAGTGTATCTGGCTTTACGTGGGTACTGGGGAATTGAACCTGGGCCCATTGGCTTTGCAGGCAAGCGCCTTAACCACTGAGCCATCTCTCCAGCCCCAAGAATTTACTTTTTGAGGGCAATAAGCAAAGAGTGGAGGAGAAGTGACAGGAAAGTGTGAGTGGATGAGGGCGAGAATGGCAGAATGCAGGCCAGCTGTCTTCAGGTATCCTTTCTTTTCTGTGCAAAAAAAAAAAAAAAAAAAAAAAAAAAAAAAAATATATATATATATATATATATATATATATATATATATATATATATATATATATATATCTTTTTTTAGAGCTGGGGAGATGGCTTAGCTGTTAAGGCGCTAGCCTACAAAGCCTAAGGACCCAGGTTTGATTATCCAGAACTCACATAAGTCAGATGCACAAGGTGGCACATGCGTCTGGAGTTCATTTGTAGTGGCTGGAGGCCCTGGCACGTCCATTCTCTCTCTCTCTCCCTCTCCTTTTCTCTTTTTTTCTCTCTCTTTCAAATAAAAATTAAAAAAAATCTTTAAGAATAATTTTGTTTTTAGTTGAGCATCCTGCCATCCAACAAAAAATATATATTTATCACCTTTGCCTACAACTAGACATACCCCAAGTCCAGCGACTAAGCATGAGAAGCAGTGTTACACGTGATCTCAAAGAGAAGCCTTAAGACGAGGCTATGTATTCTCTTGACTCTCTCCCTATCTCAACTTTTTATGATCTGGAAGATGTGATGGTTTGGAGATTAGTGGTCATATCGCACAATTGCACAAGGGGAAAAAACTCCACACAGGGAGAATAAAGCAGAAAGGCAGAAGAAGTCCAGATTTCTGTTGATCACAGAGGCACAATAACATCACACTGGCATCCTTTGGACTTCCTGCATGTAAGAGCTTCTCTTTTCATGTGCTGCTTTTTAATGCTTTGTTGATTTTATTTTATTTTTTTAAAAATATTTTTATTACCTGGCGTGGTGGTGCATGCCTTTAATCCTGGCACTTGGGAGGCAGAGGTAGGAGGATCACCATGAATTTGAGGCCAGCCTGAGACTACATAGTGAATTCCAGGTCAGCCTGGACTAGAGCGAGACCCTACTTCGAACCCCCCCAAAATAATAATAATAAAAACAATTTTTTTATCAGGCTGGAGAGATGGCTTAGCAGTTAAGGCGTTTGCCTGTGAAGCCTAAGGACCCAGGCTTGACTTCCCAGAACCCAGGTAAGTCGGATGCACAAGTTGACACATGTGCACAGGTGACACATGCAGGCAGGTGGTACATGTGCACAAGGTAGAGAGCATGCATCTGGAGTTCATCTGCATTGGCTAAGGTCCTGGCATGCCAATTCTCTTTCTCTCATAAATAAAACAAGAAAAAATAACACTTTATTTATCTGTTTATTTGTGTGTGTGAGAGAGAGGGAGCGGGGAACGTGTGTACACACAGGTATACCAGGACCTCCTGCTGGAGCAAATTCCATTTGCTACCCTGTATGTCTGGCTGTACATGGGGAATGGGGAAACCTGGACTGGCAGGCCTTGCAAGCAAATGCTGAATCATCTCCTTAGCCTGCTTTGTTGATTTTATTAAATGTCATTGAGCCTACACACTAACCAGCTCACCAAGACTCAGGCCAGTGCCAGAGCCAGTCCTGGAACCCAGGCTTGCTCTGGGTCAGTTTCAAGTTCTTTAAGAAGTCAGGCTCAAGACATCAGATGATAGCCTGAAACTCCACATCCACCTGGATCCCCAGATGCCCTCTAAATGCCAACCCAAAGCCATACCAGGGAGACAGAGAGTCCTGATTGTTTCAGAAGACAGTAAGCCTGAGGGATCATTCCTGATCAAAACCCCAAGACTGGTGGGGACTCAGATTTCATGCAAGTCCCAATAGCCCTGGGAAATGTCACCAGGGGCCCCAGGAGGCACAAGAGCATGCAAGCTGTTAGCAGCACTTGCATTTCCACAGCAAGGCATTTATTCTTCTGCAAAGTGGAGTACATGGGGTAAGACTCACTCACCTCCACCAGAGAGTGCCAGTGTGCAATGGGCTTCCGTGGATACGACAGCATCTCACTCCAGTGGTCTCTGCCCAACCGCTCAGCCTCATTCCCTACTTGACACACGCCGATGACCTCATTGTGACCTACACTGTGAAAATGGCCCACAATAGTTTTTTCTTAAAATTTTGGTAGGTAAAAGCAATAGCCACTCAATTAAAAGGATGGAGGAAATAGGGAATTGGTAGGTTCCCACCCCCCCCGCCCCTGGCCCCCAGCCCCCAGCCCCATACCTTTCTCTAATATAAAACAAGAGGCCAAGCTTAACAGCCCAAAGACCTTGGTGGGATTCAATGTTGTACCTGGTTTTCCTAATTCAGACATGGGTTGGCTTGTTTCTAAGACCACTATGTTCAATGAACTCCCCAATGCACGCTAAAGGTACCGTGCCTGGTTCTGGAACACATTTGGCTTGCAGATCCATGCAGTGAAAAGGAAGCCATCAGAAAAGGGACAACTCTGTATAATAAGCACTCACATTTCCACCAGAAGCAAGCAAGGATGAGTGGGGGAGCAGCTCCGAGCCCCGCAGTCACGGGTGATGACCCACAAAAGGGGGCACAGCTGGGGAAGCTCCAGGCTCTCTGGCCCTTGATTTCATTAGATAACCTTGCCATCATGTGAGGTCCTTCTCTCTCTCTTTCCATTCTCAGCTTGGGTTCTTGGACCCAGCTTGAGTTCCTATTTGTGAAAAGAATTCTGCTCCTTTAGCCCTAGTGCGGGTTTCTGCCTCGGGCTATGTTTTTAAATTCTACCTAGCAACTTCTTACAGCCTTATAAAACACTTGCCAAAGCCCAGGGACCATTGTAGAAGAAGGGGTGCAAGGACTGTAAGGGTCACAGGACGAGCAGGAGCATCCTGAGGCATTGCTCCTCCTCATACACATAGAGATGCATTCATGACCCCGTGGTGAGTACGAATAACCACTGAGGAAAGTCCGCAGCAGATTTGGGGTACAGTAAGAGAGAGGGGATATATGAGGATCAGTGGAAGGGAATGTGGCCAACACATGATTCGCTCATATAGTACAGTTCATAATAAACAATAAAAAAACAAAGGAAGTGTCTTTAATGAAATGTATAGTGTTTCCATAAGTCAAGGTTTTCATTTAATGTAGTGTTCTTATAAAAAAAAAAGTCCTTTGAAATATTTGGAAGGATGTGGCCCATTCTGTTTCCTTTTTCCTATATGCAATTTTTTTGGGGGTTCTATTTGTATAAGGGAGCAAAGGGTTGACAAGGGTGGGGAAGGAATGTGTGGGATAATGGAATCTAGGCTCATTCACGCAGAAGCCAGTGGGTGCTGCCATGGATTTTTCCAGGCCAGATTCACGAGTTTACTGATAATTAAATTGAGGCAGAGATTACATAATCAGGTTTGTCAATGCAGGAAGCTTGGTGATAGCTTGAAAGATGCTAGTCTAGCCTTCTGCAGTTGGTGGGCAGCATCCTGTCCTGGGGCTTGACATTACATGCTATGTGTTGTGAAGAGTTCATGGAACAAGGCCTACTACCCATGGGCAGTCGTGTCAGCACACAGTCTTGTTTCATGTAGGTATCTGCTGGTCATTGAAACTGCTGGAATTTTAGAAATATCTGGGAGACTTTTTTTTTTTAGCTACAAATAATATTTGTAAGATTATATTAGAAGTCAGAATGATTTTTTTTTCTTTTATAATTGTGCCCAGACCACGTGGGAGGTTTCTAATTAAAAAGAGACTTTGCATTTCAGTCTAATGACTGGTTTAACATGTATAATTCCCTGTTGGTACTTCCTTTGCATATTAAAATGACTGTTTTTCAAATCTGTCCTTTAAATACACAATTGGCTACAATGCAGGCTATAAATATCTCTTCTGTGCTGTATTAATTAAACGTCTAGCATCTTATACATTTTAATGTTCTCTGTCATCCAGACTGCTTCCAGCATTTTCAAGAGAACATTTCTGTGTTTGCTTTCAGACTTAAGCAGATGGAAATGATCTTTATTAAACATGGTGCAAGAAAGAAAAAAAATAAAACGAAGAAGTTATATATTTATGTTGATGGTCTGGCTAAAGTAATTGTTCTGCTGTTTTGGGTACAAGCTTTTCCCTAAGGTGGTAGGATTGCTCAGTGGAAAATTAGACCGAATGGGGCCATAGTTCTCCACATAGAGAACTGAGATACTAGGAAGTATGCAGACATGGGAAGGGACAGAGGTGGGTGTAGGAGGACAGAGGAAGAGGAAACTGTAAGAAAAAGGGAGGAAAGACAGAATTGCTGAGAAGCTCAGTGATATCCCACTCTGCTGCGTGGTTTGGACGAGGGAACTCACTGGCAGTCTGCTTCCCACGTGCTGCTCTGTCAGTCACACTCTGTAGCCTAAGGCACGGGGCTGAGTTTATGGCTGCCCCTCTGTCTGACCTGTATGCACGGAGAACTGTGCACATGGATGGAGAGAGGGCTCCAGGCATCTCACCGGTCGTAATCCATGACGGCTATGTACAAGTGGATCTGGTCGATGCTCTCAGGAGGGACGTCAAAGACTATGGCTTCATTGTAGACGGGGTTAAGCGTGTTCCTCTTGGTGGACGTTTTCCTCTTCTTCAGTCGCCGGCCATCGCACATTAGTGAGACTTTCACATAGGGATCTGCACAGGCCATGAGAAAACGGGATGATGAGGATCAATGTACACATACTGTGCAGGTAGGACTCCTTTCTCTGTCAGGAGTCTGCAGCTTGGGGAATTTTAATGAATGTGGTATCTGGGAAGTGACTGGGATAATTAAGTTATTCATTCAAGAAAAAGCACAGGACACTGTTGCCTCAAAATGCATGAAATTTAAAAATAGCGTGAAAACAGCTGTTACCAAATTAGAAAACATTCCAGCTAGAATTCAGGACCTACTTGTCTGTGAAAAGAAGAGAAATGAATGCATAGGCATTTCCAAGGGGTGAAAACAGGCCTTAGCATGCCCCTGCTCTGAGCCACCCACAGGATCTTTCCCCAAAGACTGGAATTTTCAGACGGGAAGTTCTCAGAGTCCTAGAGATTCTGAGTTCCTAGGGGACAGGGGGAGCTTCGAGGGTTGGCTGCCTTTAAGTACAGTGAGCAGCTGGTGATGCCTACAGTGAGTGTGCAAGGGGAGAAACAGTTCCTCAGGGAGAAAGAAGACACGGGCCTCCCTGTGTGGCACTGTGACACAGTGACAGGTGTCAAGGCTGACCTCCACTCTAGAGGGTTTCTTCTGCCCCTACCAGCACCTCACTTTCCTCCTGCTCAAAGGAGAGTCCATGACAGCTGGGGAGATAGCTCAGTGGCTAACATGCTTGCCGCACAAGTCTGAGGACCTGAGTTATGCCCAGAACTCATGGAAAGCCGGATGTAGTAGTTCCCATCTGTCATTCCAGTGCTTCTAGGAAGGTGCAAACAGAATTGCCAGAAGCTCTTGGACCAGCCAGCCTGGTGCACACATTGGCAAACAACAAAGAAATCCTGTCTCAAAAGTGCAAGGTAAGGATTTACATCCAAGGTTGTATTGGTTGTCCTCTGATCGCCACATACTTGTGCTGACATGGTGCACACCTGTGCAGGCGTGCACACACTAAACAAAGGGCTAAGGGTCCGCTCTCTCATTGTTTAACTTCCCTGATATCCACACTTTCCCAGTGGGACTTTAAGCCAGTGGGGTCCCTTCTTTGTTTTCTACTTAGACACATGCTGGGGCATAGGACATAGAATAGACTGCTTCTCAAGTGCTTTGACTTCAGTGACCAAGAGTCAGTGTATTTGGGATGTCAGTGATCACATTCATGACCCCTCTGCCAAGACTATCTGTGTATATGTATATAGTAGAATGTACACATATTTTGTTAAAAGCTTAGAATTTAAGGGTACATGTTTGATTCACTAAAAAATAAACTGTATAGCTCACTTTTATAAGGATGTAGAATTGCCTCTGTGGAAGGACCCAACTAGACACACTTCCTCAGCATCTACTAACTATAGAGCCAGTTAGTTGGCAATTATGGTGAGGAGAAGATTCAAGACTCAACTAGTGTTCCATAGCATCTAACAGATATGGAACAGTTTTATGGGGTTCTACATATCAACTCGCTTCACCTTACAACCCGATCTGCCAGATAGTAATCATTCCCTCATTTTGCAAATGGGACTTGTCTAAGGTGTCACAGCATTTAGGGGGTCAGAGTGAGATTAAACCTAGGCAGTTTGGTTCCAGTCAATATGCTGTATTGGGAACTTAGTAATGTACTACATTAGAATCAGACGAGAAATTTAAGAATGTCCCACCTGACGCTCCTGTTATGTCCATGGCCTTTAAATTTCTTGCTTTTATGATGGTAATGGTCAGCCTGCCAGCCGTCGGGAGATAGCAGAGGGAGAACATCAGCTCTCCGAGATCCACATTGTCCTGTCAAGAAAGCAGAAACTGAAGCATTGGCAAGTGTCTTCAGCCAGTGTGCACAAGGCAGGGCAGCCCTGGAAGGGATCTCTCTAGTTCCTTTTGCTCGGCTCAGGAGCTCCTAGTGTCACTTCCTTTCATGTCACATGAAGATTGCATCAGTGCTCTGGGGGTGGGGGCTCCTCACCTATGGAACTCACTTTTCGATGACAGAGCTGAAGAGGCAGTCCACAGCCTCTGGCCACCACATACCCAGCCCACATGCAGCCCTGCACAGCTTCCAAAGCCCAGAACACAGCCTCCAGTGCAAAAGCGCCACAACCGTAATAATTCTCCACAGAGCCTGCTCTCCCTCCCATGTGGCTCGACTCATATCACTACTGCAATCTACAGAGAGCTCTCAGCACCGGGCCACACAAAGAGCCGTCCCACGAGGTTGTGTAGCCCCAGCGCCACTCAGGTTCTCTGCAAGTAGTCCTGTTCAGCTTCCTGAGATCTTCCAAATGGGGTTTACAGCAGCCGACATGTTTGTTCTTCTACACAGGCCCCCCAAATGAGCTGTACTAAACCCATCTACTCCTGTATAACCACACACATCCTTAGAACACTGCTCCAAGCCTCTGCACACCAGCAACATGGCTCCACCAGGCTCTGGCATCTTCCTCACACAGCTCTGGACAGGGACACTGCATGAGTCTCAGAGTGGGCAGCCAATGACCGCACCCTCCCACATGTCTGGACGCACCTATTCCTACACCATCTCCATGCAGGAAAAAAAAAAAAAAAAAGTCCAGTACTCACATCCCAGGCAGCTCTGCTACCTACATCTTTTTTTGGCAGGGGAGTCTCACTTTGCCATATCCCTTTCCATCCTGAGTGTGTCTGTCTCTAAGGAGCCCCTTTCCCTCTGCTGGGGAAGACATTTCCCTGGGCAACATGCAGCCATCCAAATAGGTCAGAAGACATCCAGGGAGAGTGTAACCAGGAAGAGGGGGGAGGGAAACCAGTTCATTTAGTTTCAATTTCTGAGAGACACCTGAGGTTATTGAGCTGGGTGCCTGTGTCTAATTAATACAGTTTCATATTGACAATACTCTGGGGATGCAGGTTCTGGCCCTCAGCATTCACAGCCTCCCCTCCCTTCCTGGATTCTCTGAGGATACTTCTATTTTTAGAAGCACAGATTCAGCTTTGGAAGGTCACCTCCTGCCTTGACTGCTTCCATGGGGGGAGGCAGTGAAGGGATCTATTTGGTCGCTAAGGCAGATGGATGGCTCAGTGTCACTTGCCTCATGCAAATAAATCGCCTCTCCTTGCAACTCAGGTTGTCCTGGTCCTTGGAGCCCTGACCTCAAGGGACCTGGGTGCCCAGGCCTTTCCCTGCAGGCACAGGCAGGAAGCAGTTCAAGAGGAGTGCGGGTTTCGCATGCAGCAGGCTCTGGTTGCTGTGCTGGGCTACAAAAGCACAGTGGTCTGTGGGGGGGCAGAGTTCTGTCTGCCGATCACCCTTTTGCTTTCTATACCCTGGTCCCTTCCTTTGCCCTTAACTTTTATTTCTTCCCTCAGAGAGCTTCTCACAGCACCTTGTTCTCTCCTCCAAAGAATTCCAGTTCGTGAAGTAATTATAGAAGCAACCAAAATTATGCCCATGAAGTTTCATAATCAATTCTTTGAACATACATTTCCCCGAGGGCTCACACTGTGCCCATACTTTGTAAAGTTTGGAATGTAAAAATGCACTTGCTCTCGTTCTTGTCCTTCAAGCACAGGTCACTTCTGTATGAAGTGTGTTGGGTTGCTTTTTTTCCTCCACATGGAATCCCACCCATAAATATTTTTATTATGTGACTACTCGCTCATGAGTCAAAAGAAAAAAAAATCAAACCTCAGAATAAACTCCCTATTGTTCTCATAAACGAAAGAAGTAGTTCTCAAAAGTGAAAATGCTTGACCTTTAGGAAATTTACAAAGAAATCTTGTGGGCTGGGGATGGAGCGCAGCTGGCAGTGTTTGCTTGCATGCATAAAGCCCTGAGTGTCATCTCCAACACTGCACAGGCCTAACTGTGGCGGTGTACCTCTATAATGCCAGCACTCTGGAGGTGGAGGCAGGATGATTAGACGTTCAATAAAATTCAAATAGAGAAAAGTTCAAGTAAAGCATCAAATACCCGCTTTCCCCATGTATACATTCCAATGTCATTCCTTTCTCCAGAGGAACAGCATGTATTCCCATCAGGTTTGGGGCTGGGGATGGCTCAAGACAATAAAGCTCTTGCCATGCAATCATGAGGGCCTGAGTTTGCATCTCCAACACCCACATGAAAGCCAGGCAGGCATAGTGGGTCACCTGCAATCCCAGCGCTCAGGGGCAGAGGTTGGGGATAGGTAAGCTGGCTGGCTAGACTAGCTCCATTGGTGAGCTCTGGGCTCACGTGAGATCCTGTCTCAATAACTAAAGGAGAGAGTGATCAAGGAACACACTCAGATCCAACCTCTTGCCCCCTCATGCATATTCACACATGTTCATGTACACCATACATGTGAGCACACATTTACACAGCACTCAGAAGACACATACGTAGACATGCAAAAATAATTTCATCAGCCTTCCTTCCTTCCTTCTCTTTCTTTCTTTCTTTTTTTTTTCTCCCTGAGGTAGGGTCTCACTCTAGCCCAGGCTGACCTGGAATTCACTATGTATTCTCAGGGTGGCCTCGAACTCATGGCAATCCTCCTACCTCTGCCTTCTCAGTGCTGGGATTAAAGGTGTGTGCCACCATGCCCAGCCCTTTTCTTTATTTTCATTCATTCATTCATTCATTCATTCATTTTTTAATACAGCCCAACTGACTAGCCTTTTTTTTTTATGGGACAGTGAGCAAGCATTCGCGTGCGAGAGAGAGAGAGAGAGAAAGAGAGAGAGGGAGAGAGAGAGAGAGAGAATTGGCATGCCAGGACCCCCAGACACTATAAATGAACTCCAGGTGTGTGTGCCACCTTGAGGGCATGTGCGACCTTGTGCTTGTTTCACCTTGTGTGCCTGGCTTACATGGGATCTGGAGAGTCAAACATGGGTCCTTAGGCTTCACAGGCAAGCACCTTAACCACTAAGCTATCTCTCCCACATGTCATTTATTCACTTTTAACACGTGTCCTGGTTGTGGGTTGAACATTGCCCTTCTAGAGTCTAGGGGGCAGACTCATTAACCCTTGAGAAGCCACAGGCTTGCTGGGCTGTGGAACAGGAGGGCATGCATGGTAGGTAATGTTGCTTTCTCCCCAGCAGATGCTGGTTAGGGATCAAGAGCCTCTAAATCCTGGTGTCTAGAAATGCTCCTTGAAACCAGTGCTTCTCAATCAGAAGTGATCTTGCTTCTCCAAGGGACATTTGACACAATCTGGACAAATCACTGGCCATTACCATTGAGGACTGAGGTGGGTTACTATCATCTGATAGCTAGGGAGAGCCCAGCATGCTGCAGAACAGCTTACATTGTGCTGGCAAATGCTGGTTATCTCGTCTAAAATGTGAACTGGTGCCAAGGTTGAGAAACTGATTACACAGAAGTGTTTGGATCCTTTGTAAATGTTCTGCAGTGCTGATAAGAGTCAAGTAGAGAAAAGTGGTGGAGGATCTGTCTTCATTTCCAGTTTCAGAGGAAGAAGGTGGGCAGAAATACCACAAGTGGCTGAGTGCCTTGGAGGGCATGAGGGGAAGGGAAATGCCAGCAGAGAAGTACTTCCCTTGCTTCTGCTTTGTGTGACCAGAAGTTTAGGACTGCTGGCAAGATATGGTGGGAATTAGAAAGAAATAGAAAGCCTATGTAAATTGTCTGTCTGCCAATCTGTAATCTCTTTTCTGTGATGTTCATCTGTCTTGCCAATGTTAGCTGTCATTTCTGGCTAACCAGTGAACATCTGTATTCCTATTCTTAACTTCTCTGATGAATTCCTTCCCAATTCCCTGAAGTTCTGAAAGGGCTGGTGTTGAAATCCAGGCTGACTAAATCATCCATGTTCTTGTGCTTTACTGGGACAAAGGATGGATACATAATCCAAGCAGGATTAGGTAGAATTATTTCTAGGATTGAAAAATTGATATTGAAAGAGAAAAATTCTCATTCTGTTGGGGTCATTTATTAGAAGATATGACTTATTCATTAGAAAATATAAGACTAGAATTGTGTTGAGTCTTTAAAAAATTTTAATTATGCCGGGTGTGGTGGCACACGCCTTTAATCCCAGCATTCGGGAGGCAAAGGTAGGAGGATCGCCATGAGTTTGAGGCCACCCTGAGATTACATAGTGAATTCCAAGTCAGCCTGGGCTAGAGTGAGACCCTACCTTGAATAACCGAAAATGAAAAAACCAAAAAAAAATGTTTAATTATGTCAGAGAAAGGAGAGAGAATATGAATGAATGAAATGGGTATGATTGAGCCAGGGCCTCTTGGCACTGCAAAAAACTCCAGACACATGTGCTACTTTGTGAGTTTGGTTTTATTTTGGCACTGGTATATTAAAACCAGGCCATCAGGCTTTGAAGGTGAGCACCTTTAACCACCAAGCCACCTCTGCAGACACTAGAGTTGTTGTATGACACTTTTTAAAATTATTGTTCTTTATTTATTTGTAAGTAGAGAGAGATAGAAAAGAGAGAGAGAGAGAATTGGTGCACCAGGGCCTCCAGCCACTACAAACAAACTCCAGATGTATATGCCACTTTGTGTATCTGCCTTTATTTATGTGGGTACTGGGGACTTGAACTCAGGTTGTTAGCCTTTATAGGCAAGTGCCTTAATGACTAAGCCATCTCTCCAGCCCTGTTCTGTGATTCTTATATGATACAAGGTAAAAGTGGCACAATATTACTTTGAGTTAATCTACGTAAGGTCAGGGTGTATACTAGATACTGCTTGTCCAAATAACTCAAACAGTACCAGGAGCTTTTATCTAGGAAGCCAACAAAGGAGATAAATGGATGTGTGAAAATACTTTTGACTTCAAGATCATATGGATGTGCAAAAGTACTTATGACTCCAAGAAAGAGAGGCAAATGGAAAATGAACCAGAAAAAAAATCTGACAAAAATAGAAAGCCCAAAATGTAAGATGGTAAATTTAAACAAACTTTTCACCAATGACATTAAATATCAATAGCCTGAATATCTGCATTTAAAAGTTTTTCAAGTTTGGACATCTAGTACAATTGATTGAAGCTGAGTTCAAGTCTTGATCCCTCACTTCACCTTAGATAAGCTTTGCAATTTCTCAGTTCTTCTCAGTTTTCTGAAGTTCAGGGTTAGTATCTGACGTATAAGGGTGGTAATAATGAAGGTTCATGGAAGAACATCTACACAACAGGTACCAAACAGAGGGTAGCTCTTGTAACTCCTGTATTAGATTACGTATTATTACTATCACAAATGTCAGGGCTCAGAAACTGGTACCCCACAGCATGATGCTTTGGCATGCTGAGTACTTTTGATTGAAGGAAATTGGGAGAGTGGATGCGCTAAGGATGAGGATGCTTTCTGAACATTTCCTGCCCTTCTTGCTCCTTCTCCTCTTTCTCACCCAAAGTAGACCAAAGAAACTAGAATTCCTCAAGTTGGGTCATAGAAACAAGAAGACTGGGAATGGAAATATTTCTCCAGCCTCCCTCCGCCGCCTTTCTGTCTTGGAGTTGAGCACATAATTTTCTCTGATCTACCTTGTCTGAAAGTAGGTCATATGACTCTTATTCCAGAAGTGGTCCAGGAAAAGGAAACTGAGAGTCTGAAGAAACGAATTGCAAAGACTCTCCCTTGGTATAGCTCAGTTAGGCCACCCTTGTCCGCTCACTTGTCTACACACTGGCCAGTCTTCATTCAAGATCAGCCTAGTGACACTTTTGTGAGTCTTTGGATCCTCATGTCTGAGTTTCATGTCACAGAAAACTTGGATGCAACACATGTTTGACTATTTTTCTCCTCTCTCTTCAGTGATGGCCAGGAACCCTGGCATGGCTGAGGGACGTTTTCCTTCCCTGTCCCAGTTTGTAGATGCCTCAAGGGGAAAGATTCACCTATCTCTTCCAATAGCCACCATGTAGGTGTGGCTATTTCAATATTTCTGGCATCAATGAAGTGACACTCAAAGGGAAGGGGCAAGAATATCTGGATGTATACATCATCTTAGCAGCTTCCTGGATCCTTTGGATCAAATTTCCAGTGATCCACTAGGCTCTGGTAACCGGGTCTCCACTTCATTACTCCCCCTCCCCAGCGTCTTCCTCAACACTACCAGAGAAATCCTGTTCTTACAAAGCCTCTTTCACAACCAAAAAACTGCAAGATACAGCAGCAAATGCAATCCTAGTGGAAACATCTCTCTCACACATCCTTTATTTTCACCTGTAACAATCACACTGGTGGCTCATCCTGGGTTCACCGGAGACAGGGAAGCTGATAAAGGACCTGGTCATCCTGTTTCCTCAGAAACTCCAACTATATTCCTGACTTTTCCAGACATGACAAAATGGTAAGAAAAAAAGAGTCAATTTTTTTTTCAGTGATAATCCAACCAACAATTAACATGCACTGTTAAAGTAACTGTTGGTTGCACTTTATTTATAGGTATTAGCATGATTAATTGCACTGGAAATGTGCCTGGAGATGAATCTTCCTGAGCTGGTGCTGGGGCACAAGTGACCCGCAGCCCTCACAGGGAGTGGGAGATGCTGGGATCAACCCACTCTCTTCTTCTCAGCCTGCTCTCAAAAGACACTAGGACTTACCCTCCTTTAAGAAAGGATTTTCTTTGACCCATGCTAAGTTCATGTAGGAATGGACAAGATAATAACATCATTTATGCATGAATTTATTTTGTGATTGACAACAAAATTCCCCAGCACCATCTTGTGTAGTCTTCTCCAGCTCCCTGGTTTCACATGGCATTTATATGTGGATGGCTTATATAGTTATAGTTCTACAAAGTCCCCTCCCTTTACATCTAAATGTTTTCTTTAGATCACTACTTAATGTCTAACAGGCATCTCAATCTTAATATTTCACAAAGGAGCTGATTTTCCTCTCCTGCTCCCAACTTCTTACCTAACCCGTCTTCATCTCCATGTGGTGAAACCTCCCAGGGACAGAAGCTGAAAACCTGGTAGTTATCATATCAATATTCTTCCTTTCCTCTCACCCTCCCACATGTGGGAGTCATGTATTTCTCCCTCCAAGAATAAGCAGAATCTACCTGAGTTCCTCCTTTACAGTAATAATCCATTGCAAGATGCCACCCATCTCACCATCACTGTGGCACAACAGTAAAGGTAGCGGGAGAATGCTTGCTGTGATGGGGTGCTGGAATCATGGGCCTCTACCCTGCCATGGGCTCACAGCTGTTTCCAGCAGAGGACTCCTTCAAGGTGTGTTTCTTCACCCTCATGCCTACACTGTATCATGTCTCTGACTCCAGGATTCTCAGTGATCACTGGCTGAGTACCCAGAGAAGACAGATTCAGTTAAGGGACACTTCAATCTGCAGAAGGGAGGTGACACTATGGTTACTAACCTCCCCATGTGAGGGGACTTTCTCCCAAAGGCCTCTAAGGATGCCATCCCATGGTGGAAGAGCTCGCATGTCACCTGCACCCACAGGAAGCTGGCTGTTTCCCAGTGCTGCGTTGACAAATGGAAGTCAGGATGATGATAACACAGGAATTGGATAATAAGAGTAATCGCTCAGTCTGAGCAAGCACTTTGCCTTCCTATGAGGAAAAAAGTGTCTCTGGTTTGTCTGAAATCACATAATATCTGCTTTTGCTCTGCTGAGATTTGAGTTTTTCATATTCAGACGAGATGGGGTGTGGTCAGGGTGGTATGGCTGTAGGCTAGCTTTTCATACTCAAAACACATATAAGGCAGGGAAGACGTGGTGAATCTGGTGGACTGATCTATGACACATACTTAGATGACAACGCTTCACTGTATGCGAGTTTACCAAGTACATAGCTTTTCTCAGTACTAGAGGCATTTTCATGGGGGCCATAGGACTAAGAACACAGGACACAGCTTCACGCCAAGGTGGCGGTCCCAGGCCCTGACTGGCAAAGAATAGCCATCTTTCAGGTATAAAGAGCTGAGCCACTTTCCCAGAAAAGCAAGCCTGATGCTCCTCTTCAGCATTTAATCCAGACCCATGATTAAGGGGTTGTTTGAGAACCCCTCAAAAATCACTGCGTAAATGGATTCCTTCAAAACAGGGGCTACCAGACCAATATCACTTCCTATGAGTGGGCTACCAGCCTTGAGCACAGGGAGACTACAGGCACAGGTAAGGTGACCAGGGCATGCCATCCAAGAATCTCTCTCTCATATTTCTGCAGATGACCTAGGTACATGTAGCTTAGATAACAGTAAAGGTGAATTCACATATCTAGTTGGACAATCATATAGTGTTAAGTAATGACCCAACAACTTGGGTATTATCCATTTCTACTATTTTATCAATAGTTTATAAGACGTCATAGAACTTCAGTAGAACATAACAAGCTTAATAAGAACACTGTAGTCCAGAACCATGATCCATAAAAGCCCTGACAGGTGAGACAGTTAGGGCCTAACATCAATTTATCAAGGTGAATTATTTGAAGACTTAAAACATCAATAATAAAACCATAACCTAATGTATGCAAAAGTAAAAGGCTTTAATCTTATTTTGATCAAATGTGATATTGCTATCAGAAACTGGTTTTTCATTAAGCTACATCAATAGAGGTATAATATTTAGAGGACAGGTGTATAGCAGCCAAAGGTACCTGAAAAACAAAATTCTGTTCCATGCATCTTGATTTTTGAGACATGATTTTTGAGATAGAAGATAGTAACAAAAGCAACCACTACGGGAGAGGGAGAGGGTCAAAGTTATAGGAATTATTCAGCCTTAAGGAAAACCATTCAGGCAATACAAGATTATTTTTCTAAAAAAATTATTTATTTGGGGAGGTGGTGGAGAGGATGGGTGCACCAGTTCTGCTAATGCAAATGAACTATAGATCCATGCACCACTTTGTGCCTCTGGCTTTACATGGGTACTGGGGAAAGGAACCTGAGCCATCAGGCTTTACAAGCAAGCATCTTTAACCACGGAACAATCTCTCCAGCCCCAGGTAACACAAGAATCTTGCTGGGACTCAATTGAATCTGTGTCACACAGAAGAGGGACTAAATTGGTTCTTAATGATTCCAGAGAGTAAAACCAGGGTCAGTAAGTGGACACCATAGGAAGATTAGAATAGTCCTTTATATCACAGTCCAAAACCATGAGTAATCGGTCTCTGACCGGTATGTTCATCAAGTTTCTCTGCTGTCAAGAAGGATCATGTATGAAGAGGGCAGTTGGAAAAACAGAAAAGACTTGTCTCTTTCCTAATCCTGATCTGTAACCCTCTAACTCAGACACAAGGTGGTTGGTAGGAAAGACAGTGTGTTTCTGGGACAGGACAACTATTTTATCAGAACCATGACTAAGATGTTTGGCTTGGGGGAGTGTGAAATTGTATCCAAGGAGAAAATCTAGAGATGAAGGGACCAGAAATAGTGAAGGTCATGGTCTAATGCTGCTTCATTCAGCTCCGAAGAGTATAAAGAGTTGAATTCTAATTTTGGCACACCTGGCATAGGAATTTGGGGAGTTGGAGCTTTTCTTTCTCTCTCTCTCCTCTCAACTCATATCTCAACATTGCTTTCCTAATAGATAGTTTGAGACTCACATGTGATTTTTTTTTTAATATTCCCATTTTCCCAGGATGATATCTAGCCAAAGAGAAAGTCCTCAGTTAAAACAAAGGCAGAAGCTTTCAAAAATTACACAAAAGGCTCTAGTATTTAACTTGAATATTCAATAACCTATTCTGAAGAATTTCTACAGATCCTCCCATTCTCAATAGAAAAAGAAAACTCACAAAAGTAATTGGAGATGAAAATTTGTTCTGATTTAAAGGCCATGGGAATCTCAAAGCATCCTTAGAATTGAGCGCTGTGTGCTGGCTCTGATGGGTATGGTACATTTCAGTGGCGTTTGAAGAAAAAAAAATTAGATGAGTTGGAAACAATTTTGAATTCATTCTGCATCCTCAGTGTCTTTGAGTTCCGAAAAATTTCATCAAAAGTAAGAATGTATGCAGTGTATAGGGGATCAAGATGGGACTCTAGTAAATATGTCCTCTAAATAGAAACATGGCAGCAAGAGTTAAGATAGCATGCTCCGTGGTATGAACAGTCACACAGAAAACACAATTTATTCTAGTATGGATGGGGATTTGACCCAATGAAAAGCACACATGATACAGTTATTCCCCCTCCCCACCCAAAGCCTTTTACCAGAGTCAAGTACCATGCATCTCCCATTCCTCTTCTGTCTCCATCAACTGTTCCCACACTGGCTATGCAATCCTTAGAACTTAGTGCCTGGGTCTCTAAGCTGTGTTTGTTCCCTGTCTAAAACTTCTCTCGATAGCTGGGGAGACAGTTCAGTGGATAAAGCATTTGGCATGCAGGCATGAGTACCCGAATGCAGATCTCCAGAACCCTTGTAAAGCTAGAGGCTGCAGCTGCAATGAGAATGGAGGCAGAGACAGGAGAAGTGCGCAGAGCCTCACAAGCCAGCTAGCCTGGTGAAAGGAGCAGAGAAGGATGGACCCTATAGACCCTGCGCCAAACATGGTGGAAGGTCAGGGCTGTCACCTGAAGTTGTTCTAACTCCACATGTGGTATGAACTCTCCTTCTCTCTCACACATACATCCCTCCACCACACCCACACACAGTGCCTTGATTATAATTCTTCTTCTCCATCACCTCTTCCAACCCATCCACCACGTTAACACAGGTATGATCACTTTACCTTCTTGCTTAAATTCAGTAATAAATCCTGGATGCTCTTAGGTTAAAAGCTCAATCTCACTGTTTCTCTTACGAAAGACTTGTAAAGCTTTTCTGTTCTCTCTGGTCAGTCTGAATTATTCTCACCCCACCCACCTTGCCCTTTTATTCTTTTATGTGCTGTTTCTTCCTAACGACCCATGCTCATGTCTGTGGCAAAATTTCCTTTGTATGTTTTTGGTGTGTGTGTTGCGAGGTGGGGAGAAAAGGTCTCATAAATTGATCTGGTCTGGAAGTACCGATGTATCTCATGCAAGCTGGCCTAGGACTCAAGCTGCTCCTGGTGCTGGGAGTATAGGAGTGGATCACTGCAGCCCACTCCTTTTTATTTTTATAAAGATTTCTTTTTATTTATTTATTTATTTATTTATTTATTTATTTAAGAGGGAGCAAAAGGAGAGAGAGAGAGAGAGAGAGAAAGAAAGAAAGAAAGAAAGAAAGAAAGAAAGAAAGAAAGAGAGAAAGAAAGACAGAATATGAATGCTGTCCAATTTGAGAACTGGGGCAGATGGCACTTTAGCAAAAGAGGATCTGCATTTCCTCCAATCACCATCAGACTACTTTCCTCTGTGACCAAGGCACCAAGGTAATTTTCTAACACTCTTGAGGGGAAGATGAGATTTTGCTGCAACACAGGGCAGTGAAGTTATGTGTCATTTCATACCTTTAAATAGAGACAATCATAGTCTCTCTCTCTCAAATAACACATGTCAGGCAGCCTACACAAAAATGCAGGTGTTAATTCACTGTCATGTAACCCCTCACTTCCTAGAGCAGGGACAGCCCCAGGCAGGTCCATCGTTAGTAAACCAGCACACCAGCACAAAAGCAGCAGGGGTCTTTTCAGGAGGGTTAGGCAAAGTGATCAAAGACAGCATAAGGCAAGTATGCCTCTTCAGTCATAGTTCACTCAACTCATAGTTGAAGACACTCTTACATCTTAATCTAAAATCCAGATAAAGGGGGAATAAGCATGCCCAAAGAATTCCCTAGACAGCAGGCAGAATTACCCATGAAAGGTAACAAGCTATCATTGTAAAATGACATGGCCTGGGAGCTGCAGATATCACCAGGCAGGTTGAACTACACTGGCCCATGGTCACAAAATTCACTACTGTCAAGAATGGTTTTTGCCAGGTGTGGTGGTACACATGTTTAATCCCAGCATCTGAGGGGCAGAGGTAGGAGGATCGTTTTGAGTTTGAGGCCAGCCTAGTATTACAGAGTGAATTCCAGGTCAGCTTGTGCTAGAGTGAGACCCTACTTTGAAAAAACAAAAAACAAAACAAAACAACAAAAAGAATGGGTTTGCAACAACACACTTTCTATCTCCATAAACTCTCTGCCCTTGCCTTTATTAAAAGATGATGTTAGGGGCTGGGGGAATGAATTAGAGGGTAAGAGGTCTTCTGCTTAAGCACAAGGGCCTGGAATAGCCTGAGATTGTCCAAATTCAATTCCTCAGCATCCATGTAAAAAGCAAGATATGGCCATATGTGTTATACCCTAGTCTGGAGAAGGAGCACAACAGTGATCAGAGAATCACTGGGCCTTGTGTACTGAGCACGGAACTCTGGGTTGAATAGGAAGAGACTGTCTCAAGGAAATATACAGACACATGATACAGGAGGACCCTCTTTTGACCTCCATGAGTAGGCGTACATCTGCATACACATGTGCATATGCCACACACACATCACAGATCACTGTATGCATAGTTGACACACGTATACACACATGCAAAAAAAAAAAAAGATGGATTTTTAGAATGTGTTAAACGATTCTAGTAGAATTTCAGAGCAAATGTGCTACTCTGACATCTAGGAGACAGGGAGTCAGAGGGTTGCCAGTTTTCTCCATACAGTGTTTCATTCTAGACTCACAGGACTTTCTAGAAAAAGTCAGCCACTACAGAGAATCCACTTCTTGGTAATAGCCCAAGGCCACTCCATGTGTTGGGATGGTTTGGGCAGCAAATCCACTCACAGCAGTTGCCATGATGATCTGAGGAAATCCTGGATTCCCTGCGGTGGCAGCTAATTCAGAGCATTGGAATCTGTTCTCTTTATATCTGGCATCTACCCAGAACAAGAGGGACAGTCACACAGTGGGAGGAAATCTGGAAACATGGAGGGAAGGAAAAGGATAGGAGTAAGGGTAGGTTGGACTTCATGTTCGTTTTTTTGTTGTTGTTGTTGTTATTTTGCTTTGTTTTTGTGGACTGAAACCTGAGCCTTTCAAATTAAACTTATTTACTCAACAAGTATTTGTTGAAGTCTTACCATGTTCTAGGCATTGCACTCAATGCTGGGAATACAGAGGAGAGAAAGGGCAAGAATCCTTGCCATAATGGAGTAGTTGTTCAAATTGTTATTCAAGAGCTCAGGTAATATACTAAGTAAGTAAATTATATTATCTGATAAATGGAGAAAAAATTTATTGAAAAATTAATGGTATATCAGAGCTGGCGGAAGAAAATACAAGTTTAAGCAGATTCGGGGGCTAGCAGGGTAAATTTGCAGCAGGACAATTGTGGTAATGAATTATGAGAATGAACTGTGGAAAAGAACGATGGGAATGTTTCTTATGAACCTTACAAATAACTTTTCTGAGATTACTGCTGTGAGATGCTAAGTTCCTGACTTGTAACTTGTTTACAGTTAATCTTTTTTTCTTTCTTTTCTTTCCTTTTCTTTTTCTTTTTTTCAAAGTATGCCAGCGTTTGAGGATAGAACCAGCGACCAGAATCCGCCGGCACCGAAGACATGACATTGGGAGGGCCAGAGCCCTTTCGCTCTGCCTCCGCAAATAACAGGGAGCGGGACCGTACGCCCAGCCCCCGCCAAGAAAAGGAAGTCTACAGTTAATCTTATAACTATATAATCAACCCACTTCAAGCAATGTGACCAGGTTTCCTGGGTCTTGGTGAGCCTTTGGCCTGACAAGTAATACTTAGAGATGCTGACTGATCTTAAGCTATGCTCTTTGCCCAATTTCCATAGTGACCTGATTGGACTCTCGACTCAGAGAAAATATACATGTATAAGAAGTACTGACCATAGTGTTGAAGACAGCAAGGTCAGTGACTAAGAGCCCACAGATCTGTTGAAGACAAGTGGTCTTCATTGCACTTGTGATCAGAGGGTATGTGGGTTCTGGATCAGCAAAGCCCAGCAGATAACACGCCCCAATCCCTTCCTTTATCAAATGTTTGAGGATTATTCAAAGTTAAAACTTCTTTGCCCTTTGTCCATACAATGTACTACTTGTTCACATATTACTGGTTTTTGGCTGTTCAATAAAAATGCCAATGAAGCCAGGCGTGGTGGCAGACGCCTTTAATCCCAGCACTCAGGAGGAAGAGGTAGGAGGATTGCTGAGAGTTCAAGGCTACCCTGAGACAACATAGTGAATTCCAGGTCAGCCTGAGCTAGAGTGAGACCCTACCTCAGAAAGCGCCCCTCCCCCCCCAAAAAAAAGTGAATACGTGCATGCAGGGGAAGCCACGGCCACAGTAACATCCGAGCAGCAGTGACCGCAGATGCAGCAGGTTTACTGGTGGCTTAAGCTAACCTTCTCCTCAGTTTCTTTCTTCCTCAGGCTGCTGCGAGAGGCAGCTAACCCATTCCCGGGCTCGGTGTGCCAGGAGTTAGCTCTCCCACTTCTCAGACTCTGCTCCTAGAAGCAGTTTGCCCACTTCTGGAAAATTTTAGAAGTTAGACTTCTAAATTCCAAGGGCTGTGTCCTGCCCCCCCTCCCCACCAAATAGGGCAGAAAACCAATGAGGCTACTGTCATAAACCTACAACTAGGCAGTGCTAATCAAACATTGTTTCTGCTAATTTAATTTCATGAGACTTCCTCGGGTTTTGTAAGTTCTCTGTGCTCACGATGAAGTATTGACGTTTCTCTTACTCACCTAGTCAGATGTAACCACGTGCAGCAGCGTCTAGTTTAGATCATGTTTTTAGGCTCTTTTTCTTTTGAAGTAGGGTCTCACTCTAGTCCAGGCTGACCTAGAACTTACTCTGCAGCCCAGGCTAGCCTTGAACTCACAGCAATTCTCCTACCTCAGCCTCTCATGTGCAGGGATTAAAGGTGTGAGTCACCATGTCCAGCCAGCAGTTGGTTCAGAAAGGATTGCAAGAGGGGTCTACTAGAATATTCTTCTTAGGAACTCAAGACATAAGTAAAGCACAAGGACTTCTACGACAATCTAGAAAAATGCGAACAGGCTTTTGAAATATTCACCATGAAGCCTTTCTTCTGCATTTCTAGGCTACAATCACACTCATTGCATGATCCGGGAACTCCAACAGGCTGGGAATGAAGGCTGTTCCAATGACCAGGTGCTTCCAGATATCCTTGAAGAAAGTCTGAGCATTCAGCTAAATTATGTGAAATTACCATCTTTGTAGGTCAAGGCTAGGATACGAGCAATTTTAAGAAATATTTTTATTGATTTAGTTGAGAGAGAGAGTGAGAGAGAGAAAGAAGCAGATAGGGAGAAAGAGAATGGGCGTGCCAGTACCTCCAGCCACTGCAAACAAACTCCAGACACATGCAACATCTTGTGCATCTGGCTTACGTGGATCCTGGGGAGTTGAACCAGGGTCCTTTGGCTTTGAAGGCAAGCACCTCAACCTCTAAGCCACCTCTCCAGCCCATGAGCAATTGTATATAGTTCAACTGATTACATAGCTTAAGGTGAGAACTGTGCTTACTTCTGGCCTTGATGCTGTTATTAAATGCCCTCCAGCGTAGTTTATGAGAACTTATCTCCAAAGAGAATGCAAACCTGAGCAATCCAGGATGGCCAAGGACTCCAATATTGGCTATACGTGCAGGAGCGAGGCCAGGGGAGGGAAGGTCTTTAGCTCAGCACAGGCCAGTAACAGCCATATGGGAAGGAGAGATTCAAGACAGAGAAAATCACTGCAGAGTAAAATGGATAGGCAAAAAGGAATGATGCAATACTATGTAGTTTAAAAATACATTCCAGAGGAGGAAACAATATCAACATTTCAACTCTTCTACTGAGTTCATTTTAATCAGAAACCAATAGGGGACAAAGATGCATCAAGCAAGGAAGCATTTTCACCAAAATAGCAACCAGTGAAGTGATAGACTGTATGTAAATGTGGCTGGATTTATAATGTACCAACAAACAGAATCTATCAGTATTGATAATGTGCTTTGGCCAAGAAGGTTTTATTCCCAGTTGCATGGGTGACTCAAAATTAGCAAATAAGCTCAGCAAACACTTCTCTTAATGTTCATACCAATATGTTAATGCTATTCTCACTTTTGGTTAGAGAAGCTTCTCTTTTCAGATGGTGGTGACTTTGGGATGGCTCAGAAGGTGCCATAGTGCTGAGAAGAAGTGACAGAGGAATGTTCAGCACTGAAACATCTCTGTCACACCTGCCAAGGCTCAGGGTCCATTGCGGAAGAGGTGGTGGAAAGAACAGAGCTAAAAGAAAGGTAAGACTTCTTATAACGCGCTCCTCCAGACACAAAATGGCCTGGATATCCATGACCTCACAGTGCCTGACAGTACCTACACATAATAGGAGGAAAAGATGATGACATCAAAATAAAAGAAAGACTGTTTGAGGGGGAAGGGGCATGATGGAGAATGGAATTGAAAAGGGTAAAGTTGGGGGAGGGAATTACCATGGTTTATTGTCTATAATTATGGAAGCTATCAATAAAAATTTTTAAAAAACTAGCAAATAAGGAATGCAATGAATCATGTTTATTAGCAATCCACAATAACCATATAAAAAATATTGAACCTAAGAAGACAGGTGCTAATTCTAAGTGTGCAAAAATAAAGAACTTCTACAAATCAGAAATTTGAAGGTAAGAACAACAAAATTAAAAATGAACAGAAAAAAAAACATAAATTTAACATATATGTTTGTGTTGCTCTAAATCACAAGTTATGAAGAAAACCCACAACCAAGTACCATCATTAAAATGGCTAAAGTTAAAAAAAAGGTAACAACAAATATTAGCAAGAAAGTAGAACGCTTAGACAAAATACCTGGCAAAGTGTTTATTTCCGCTTACAGTTTTACAGCCATCATGGCAGGCAAGGCACGGCAGCAGACTGGTCACATTCGTTCACCAGTGAGGCCGCAGAGCGGGGTGAGGAACACCACTGCTCAGCCAGCTCTCTCCTGTTTATATAGTCCAGGACCCTGTCCATGGAATGGCGTCACCTACAGTTAAGGTGAGTTTTCCCACCTCAGTTAACCTAATGAAGATCCCTCACAGACAAACCCATGGCCTAACCTCATCTAGGTCACCCTAGATGATTGATTCTAGGTCCTGTCACGTTGACAATCAAACTCAGCCATCACATGAAACAAGTGGAATATCCATGCATTGCTGCTGGGAATGTACAGTATACTTTGAACACTTATCTTTTTTTCTTTTTTTTTTTTTTTTTGAGGTAGGGTCTCCCTTTAGCTCAGGCTGGCCTGGAATTCACTATGTAGTCTCAGGGTGGCCTTGAACTCATGGTGCTCCTCCTATCTCTGCCTCCCAAGTGCTGGGATTAAAGGTGTGAGCCACCACACCCGGCTTTCCTTTTTTGTTAGATTGCTTTTGGGTTTGCTAAGTATCCCAGATTGTCCTGGAATTCTCTACATAACCTCCATGGTCCTCAAACATACAATCCTCTTGGTTTAGCCTCCTGAGTGTTAGGGTTATAGGTATGTGCCACCATGCCCCACTTGGATTTCTTATAAACATAAATCTTTCCTATAATCAGGGGTTTCTACTCGTAGGTATTTGGTCAAGATAATAAAAGCATAAACTCACACACAAACGTGTACAAGATTATCCACAGCAGCTGGATCCATATGAGTAACAAAACAACGAAAAACTGCAAACAGCGCAAATGTGCCAGAGCAGAGCAAAGGATGAACAAGGCTTGGAGACAGTCACAGTGTGAGAGCACTCAGAAAGAAACCAATGAAACAAACTTCTTCTAACACGCTGTGGCACAGATGAGTATTACACTGAGCAGAAAAAAATCCACCCTGTAACCCACAAGCATAAAGCGTAAGAGCAGAAATCAAGGTGACAGAAGTCAGAACAAGGGAACCTCAGCAGTGACAGACTGTTCTACACCTTGTCCTCAGTGATGGTTACATGTGTGAACACAAGTGTCAAAACTCCTCAAAACGAGCACTGAAGAGCTATGCATTTTACCACAAGTGATTTATCTCTCCATTTATTGCCAGCCTCTTGCGATGTGTATTGGGAAAAAAAGGGTTTTAAAAAATATAACACTTTCAGTTCTCAATGTCAGCAAAAATAAAAAGCACAAAAGAAAAACATTCTTTAAATTTATATAACAAATCTAAAAAAAAAATTTAGTAGGCAGGTAGGGTGTCACACGCCTGTAATCCCAGCACTAGGAAGCCCAGGCTACATAGTGAGACTGTCTCAAAAACAAGCGTGTCACATCTCCCGAAAAAGAAGAAAAGATATGAGGCTGGCACAGTGTCTGTATGTGAGACTGTCTCAAAACAAGCAGTGTGTGCATGTGTGTAGAGATGTATGTGTGTGTGCATGTGTGTAGATGTATGTAGTGAAAAATGAAGAAAAGATATGTGTAGAGATGTATGTGTATAGTGTGTGTGTATGGCAGATGAGTATGTACAGTGTCTGTGTGTATGTGTGTGTATGTATGTGTGTGTAGAGATGTATGTGTGTATATGTGTGTGTGTAGAGATGTATGTGTGTATATGTGTGCATGTGTGTAGAGATGTATGTGTGTACAGTGTGTGCATGTGTGTAGAGATGTATGTGTATAGTGTCGGCCTGCATGTGTGTAGAGATGTGTGTATATGTGTGCATGTGTGTAGAGATGTATGTGTGTACAGTGTGTGCATGTGTGTAGAGATGTATGTGTAGTGTGTGCATGTGTGTAGAGATGTATGTGTGTATAGTGTGTGCATGTGTGTAGAGATGTATGTGTGTACAGTGTGTGCATGTGTGTAGAGATGTATGTGTGTACAGTGTGTGCATGTGTGTAGAGATGTATGTGTATAGTGTGTGCATGTGTGTAGAGATGTGTGTACAGTGTGTGCATGTGTGTAGAGATGTATGTGTGTACAGTGTGTGCATGTGTGTAGAGATGTATGTGTATAGTGTGTGCATGTGTGTAGAGATGTATGTGTGTACAGTGTGTGCATGTGTGTATGTATGTGTATGTGTGTGTGTGTAGATGTATGTGTGTGTGTGTAGAGATGTATGTGTATGTGTGTGCATGTGTGTAGAGATGTATAGTGTGTATGTGTGTAGAGTGTGTGTATGAGATGTATGAGTGTGTATAGTGTGTGCATGTGTGTAGAGATGTATGTGTATAGTGTGTGCATGTGTGTAGAGATGTATGTGTATAGTGTGTGCATGTGTGTAGAGATGTATGTGTATAGTGTGTGCATGTGTGTGTGTGTGTACAGTGTGTGCATGTGTGTAGAGATGTATGTGTGTGTGTGTGCATGTGTGTAGAGATGTATGTGTGTACAGTGTGTGTAGAGATGTATGTGTGTAGAGTGTGTAGAGATGTGTGTGTACATGTGTGTGTGTAGAGATGTATGTGTGTATAGTGTGTGTGTGTGTAGAGAGATGTATGTGTGTACAGTGTGTGCATGTGTGTAGAGATGTATGTGTGTACAGTGTGTGCATGTGTGTAGAGATGTATGTGTGTAGTGTGTGCATGTGTGTAGAGATGTATGTGTGTACAGTGTGTGCATGTGTGTAGAGATGTATGTGTGTACATGTGTGTAGAGATGTATGTGTGTATGTGTGTAGAGATGTATGTGTGTACAGTGTGTGCATGTGTGTAGAGATGTATGTGTGTGTGTGTGTAGAGATGTATGTGTAGTGTGTGTGCATGTGTGTAGAGATGTATGTGTGTAGTGTGTGCATGTGTGTAGAGATGATGTGTATATGTGTGTGTGTAGTGTATAGTGTGTGCATGTGTGTAGAGATGTATGTGTGTATAGTGTGTGCATGTGTGTAGAGATGATATATGTGTGCATGTGTGTAGAGATGTATGTGTGTGTATAGAGATGTATGTGTGTGCATGTGTGTAGAGATGTATGTGTGTATGTGTGTGTGTGTATAGTGTGTGTAGAGATGTATGTGTGTATAGTGTGTGCATGTGTGTAGAGATGTATGTGTGTATAGTGTATGTGTGTACAGTGTGTGCATGCCTGCATGTGTGTATGTGTGTGCAGATGCATGTATGTGTGTATAGTGTCCATGCATGTTGTATGGGGAGTCCACATGGTGTAGGACATCAGATTTTGTGTATAGTGTGTGCATGTGTGTAGAGATGTGTGTGTGTATAGTGTCGGCCTGCATGTGTGTAGGTGCAGATGCATGGGCTCCATGCACTTGTATGGGGAGTCCACAGGAGGACATCAGATTTTTCCTCTGCCACTCTTCCCATTTGTTATCTTGAGATAGAGTTTGAGCTGCCTCGCTACCCCCACCTTGGTCAGAATGACTGACCAGCACATCCCAGAGATTCTCTTGTCTTGCCCCTCACAGGACAGGGATTACAGATATGAATGTCCATACCCATTTTTTAAATCATGTGGGTACTGGAGATCAAACTCAGGCCCTTCAAGCCTTCATGTTTGCAAAACAAGTGCTCTTACCAACAAAGCCATCTCCCCAGCCCTTGCAAGACATCTTTTTTTAAAAAAAATATTTTTAAAAGACAATGGAGAAAGGGAACTGTTCTATATTCTTGAATGTCCATGTTTCATATTGCAAAGATATTAATTCAACCAAAATTAATATATAAGTAAATCCCAGAGCAGATATCACAATTCTTTTTAAACATCTTTCCCAGACGGTTTAAAAATTTATTTGGAAAGATGGCTCGGTGCCTAGTGTTTGCCATGCAAGTATGAGTACCAGAATTCAGATCCCCAGTACACACATAAAAGCTAGAGGCTGTGGCATTTGTAATTCCAGACACGCCTGTGGGCAAGAAGGGATGCTGAGACAGGAGAATTCACTTGAAGCTCTGGGGCAGCTATCCTGGTAAACATTGCTGTGAGCAAGAGACCCTGCCTCAACAGAGGTGGAAGGTGAGGGTGAACACTGGTAAATTGTCCTCTGGCCTCCACATGCACAATGTGGCATGCACATGTATGTACTCACACATATGAACACACAAACACACAGACCAAAAATTAAATTTAAAAAAGTTTATTTGAAAGACTGAATGGCTTGAAATAGTCAACTTAAAAAAAAATCATTAATAAGAATTAAGGAGAAAACTTAACCCTAAAACCATAAACACTGGCTGGTACCAGAACTGGGTTATGCTCCACAGAGAGCTGTTGGTCATGGAGGCTGATGAAGTCCCCAAAACTATGCAGGTCACTCCCAAAGCACTTGGTTCCCCACCAGAGGTAAATGGTAAGGCCCTATTGCTGAAGACACCACAGGCTTTGAGCACAGAACAATGGAAGATCACATTGGGACTTGGAAGGAAGTCTGATGGATAGCCCTGATAGTGCTGAAAAGTGCTGTGCAAGCTGCTGGGAAATAAAGGTCACCCCCAGCATGAACAAGCAGAGGACCCTGCCAGCTACAAAATCCACCAGTCAGGCAAGGTGTACACACCTGTGCAATAGTGGCACACAGGCTGGGGGAGTGCGTAATCATCTACTCTCCAGTTGGATGTGAGGCCCGCTCAGTGAGAGGGAATTCACACCTGGCACCGAGAACCAAGTCAGAATCCCATTGATAGGAAGGTCATAGATGCTAGAGAGAAGCTCCCACTGTTCTTTGGCTAAGAAGAAAGATCAAAAAGCCTTCGCGGGCTGGAGAGATGGCTTAGCGGTTAAGGCTCTTGCCTGCAAAGCCCAAGGACCCCCAAGTTTGATTCCCCAGGACTCACATAAGGCAGATGCACAAGGTGGTCATGTGTCTGGAGTTCGTTTACAGCGGCTGAAGGCCCTGGCACACTCATTCTCTCTCTCTCAAATAAAATAAATTACAAAGCTTTTGAAAGAACTATGTTTACCCACTTTGATCCATGTTACTCTCTCTTACTCTTGGTTAGATAATTTGATTTTTTTTTTTTTGGACAGCAAATACTGTCAAAAACCAACTAAACACCATGGAGGAAGTGACAATTTAAATCCAAGTGCTGCTGTCATTGCTAACCTGAAAGTCTCCCCAAGGAGATGGTGATAGACACTGAGGAGATTCAAAACACATCAAAGCAGAAATTCAGAGGATGGTGAGGTCAACGCTAAGGGAGATTACAACATACCCATCAAGGCTCAGGGAACATTGCAGAAAGATAGGGTGAAAAGATTGTAAGTGCTACAGGGAAGGAAGGTGTACCCCAAGACATTGTCCCCCCATCCACTGAGACTGACTGGTACATTCATGACCCCACAGTGAGTACAACAATCCCACTAAGAAGGGCCCTCAGTGGAATGGGGATGGGGGAGAGGGGATATAATAGTGTCACCCAATGGGAGTATGACCAATATGCAATATGTTCATATTGTAAAATTCATAATAATAAAAGTAATTAAAAATTATGAAGCCAGGGTGCTCGTTTATGCCTCTAGTCCCAGCACTCAATAGGCTTAGGTAGGAGGACCATTGTGAGTTTGAGTTCAGCCTGGTTACAATGAGACCTCACCTCTAAAAAATAAAAAAAATTAAAAAAAAAACATACAAAGATGGTGTGCTAGGGATATAGCTCAGAGGTAGATGTCTTGACTGGCTTGTATAAGTCCCTGGGTTCCATCCCAGTACTGAAAGTAAAAAAATAGATTGAAGATTTGTCTTACTAGGTGAATATTGCTATGAAAAGGGTAAAGATTAATGAAAAACACATAAGCTACAAAACACAAGCACATAGGCTGCCTGCTACTTTGGTACATAGTTATCTCTTGAAAAGATATGGAATGCACATGCCCCAAACCTTCTCAGATATTATAAAGGGGAGTTTATTCTCTAAGAACTAGAAATTCTATTACACGCCAATCACATATCATCAGTTTCTGACAACATGTTCTCAACACTTTCTTTCATTCACAACAGATCCCATGATCAACAGGCCTACAGTAAAAGAGCATCTGTTTGAGGAAAACAATGAACATCCTTTAAATTCCAATTATTTCCATATTTATCCCAGTTTTATTAAATTTTAAAGGCTTTTATTTTGTGATGGTGCCAAAAGTTAAAAGCGTGTTTGCTACATGCTAATATTGGTGGTGACTTAGTAAGTGCTGGTTTATTCAGCTAGGACCAAGATAACTAATTATTAGAGGAGGCTTTGTTAAGAGCATTAGCTTGTACATTATCAGATTAATTCTAAATGGAGTTATGTTCAAGATTATCATTTTAGACTGTTGAACCTGGAGTCAGACAACTGAGGTTTGATCCCAAGATCTGCTATTCCCTCTATGACCTTGACTCCATCACTGAACTATATGTATCTCTGTTCTTTTATTTGTAACACAAGTTATAATAACATCATACTATATTTTGTCTACTTGCAAACAGTTACATGATGCAAAAAAATCTTGGAGGTCTACACTAAATAAAACCATAACTACAGTACCTTGAAAAAAAAAAAAAGAAAAAAGAAAAGAGCTATGAATGATGGTGGCTCCTTGAGAGATAAGCAATGACAGGAGGCCTTTTAGTGTCTTCCTTATGGCTTTTTATACAGAGATCTACAGTTTTCACAAGGACTAGGTATAATTTCCATAGGTCATATACTCAACTTATGTACACCTATTTTACAAGCAGTCACACCTAGATTAAAGCTTGCTTAATGATAATGTTTATGAGTGCTGAAATTACCGACATAACATGATTTGCGACACTATAAAATAGTAAAACCAGACCAGAGGGCAAATGAAAAGATATGTTAAAAAATCATCATATATAAATAATCCCTAGGAAATAATTGGATTGTGTAAAAATGCATGTGAGAATTTATATCACAGTATAAATTAGGCAACAGAACCCTTAGTCAATGTGCTAGAGAATGGCTCAGGGGTTAAAAGCACTTGCAAATCCTGTCAGCCCAGGTTTAATTCCAGCCACCATGGAAAGTCCAATGGGCGTTCATTGCAGCAGCAAGAGACCCTGGAAGGCCCCCAGCAAATAAATAAAAAATATTTTAAAAATTAGTCAATAGAAGACTGGTCAAAATAGATTGTGGTCCGTCCACACATGAAATGGAATACTAATGGCCCGAAGGACTGTTACTGAAAATGAAGCTGCAAATGTCTGTTAATGGATAATATGGGAAGAATTCTTATCAAAAGAAAAACATCGGGTTATAAAAGGACTATGCATAGAGTAACCCCAAATTTGTGGAAAAAATATGTTTGTTTATGTCAGAAATCCTAAAGTAAGTACACCAAGCTACTAGTGGACCCAGGATAACAATTATGCACACAGTATCACTATATAGGTGATTTAGTAGACTCAGGATCACAGTTATGTACACAATATCACTATGTAAGTGGGGAGAGGCCAGAACCTGGAAATCTAATGGAGAAAAAGAACCAGCAAGGAGAAGGATGCATTTCTATATGAAGCCTCAACACCCAGGAATGTCAGAATCCAGAGACTCTCTTACACACAGAGGGACCGAGATGAGGTAGCCTGGCAATGAATCAGGGAGGTGGGCTTGAAGAGCCACGTGGTCAGGCATGAGAGCCTTTGGAAGGTGGTCCAGACATAGATACTTCTCTGTCCCTTAAACTTGACACACCAAAGCCAACAGCGTTTCCTCTGAGGGACATTATATGACCACAGGCAAGCAGTGGAGTTTCATCCCAAATCAGGGGCACAAGGCTACCAGCATGCCACACGGTTGACCTACAGGGCTTGAGATGGATAAGAAAGGAGTGGAGCCTGAGGAATATTACCAGGGGAACATGTAGTTACTGATGACCTCTAACTCTGCTCACATACTTCAAGATATTTAACTAAAGCAACCACCCTAGGAACGAGAAAAGAAAAGCTCAAAGAGCTATGAAATGTCGTGAACATTTCAGCAGAGAGAAAGCAGTGACAGCTTGGTTAGATGACACTGAACATTCCATCAGCTTATTCATCCATTGACTTAAAGAAGTTATCCATGTCCGCGCCCAGAGAATCTGCTAGACACAGAGGGACTAAAATGAAGACCAAGGACAGAAAATGAGTTTTATATACTTTCAGTTGAGAAAATACAACCAAGTGCTCTCCATGAACCTGGAGGAGTGTAAAAGATTATTTTGCATCTGTACGTGTACACACACATTTGTGTGGTGTGCATGTGTGTATGCATGTCCTTATATGTGTAGGCACATGTATGTGTGCAGGTGTGGTTACACGTGTGTGTGTATCATCTGGAGGCCAGAAGTTGATGTCGGAGGTCATTCTTAGCTGCTCTCCTTTGAGGCAGGGTCACTCACTGATCTTAGAGCTCACCAACTTCTCTAGACTAGCTAGCCAATGAACCTCAGCAATTCCGCATCTCTGCGTCTCCAGGGCTGGGATTACAGGCCCACACCACCATTTTACATGGATACGAGGGATCCAAACTCAGGCCCTCATGTTTGCGTGGCAAACACTCTACTGACTAAGTCATTTCCCCAGCCCCAGATTTTTAAAGACTGGAGGGCTTAGTTTCCTATTGAATCATGCTTGGCATTTGTTTTCCTCCACAGTCATGAAGACAAACGTGCTTACAGCTCCATCATCATGGATCTTCATAAGCCTTCTGATTATCAGAGGGTTTTGGCATACATGGGAGGAGTGAGGGTGGGGTGAGTGCAAGGCAGGTCTAGAGAGACAGGCACTCACACATGGAGATGCCCAAGGAGCATGCTCGCTCAGCACAGGAGGACAGGAGACAGGGGCCCTAGCAATCCATAAAACAAACCTGTCTGGGAGGAAAGTCTTCACTGTCTGGATGGAAGGTTCAGTTTAGGACAGTGTCCTTTTTTCTTTCCTTTTCCCCTTTAGCATTTGCACTCCTATCCATCTGTCACAGCTGCAGAGTTCTCCAGCCATGAAGGAATCTGACCCCAAATTTCTATTTTAGTCCTAGCGATGCCTGGCATTTATCAGAAACAAATGCAACTACTGAAGACAACGGACTCTGCTCAGAAAGGTTTGGCAATTCAGCTGGGTCACAAAGGGTCTTAAACATATGAAACCCTTAGCTACATAGTGAGTTCAAGGCCACCTGGGCTAGAAAGACTGTCTGAAATATATATGTCCGTTGAATGGTTAATGAAGGGAAAACAAGGAATTTTCAACAACTCAGTGAAAAACTAGGGAAGACTATTTTCTGCCTTGGTCACTCTCTTAATTTTTTGTTTTAATTAGTGTCAGTTTAAAAGTTAGGCATATATCTGAGATTCAATGTCAGCTCTGCCACTTGTGTCATATATCTCAGCTATATGAGTTTGGGAAATTTATTTATAGAGTGAGAACCATACCATTGATTATTTTTTTATGTGTATTAAAAGTGATATGACTATAAAACTACAAATTCAACAAAATGTAGCTATTATTTTCAGATTGATTGGGCCTCCTATTCTTTCTCAAATCTTTATCCTGTATCTATCTGTGGTAGTTTGAATATATGGCCCCCAATATATTCAGTGTTTTATTAATTTATAGTTTACATTGGAAGCCACCTTGCTGGAGGCAATGTCACTGGGGGCGGATCTTAAGGTGTGGTGATGGTTTGAGATTCCATTGTAAATATATGCAAAGTGTGCCTAATAGGAGTTCCTGAAGTGTGCTGTGCTGTGTGGCTGGTGGCTTCTCTCTCTGCTTGGCCCTGTGAAGGCAGGCCAGCTTCTTCTGCCATTATTGGAACTTCCCCTGGATCTGTAAGCTTCAATAAATAATATCCCTTCCTCCATAACTGTGTCTGGTCTGGAAGTTCATCTCAGCGAACCTGAAGCAGTCTTCTACAAAAGTGGTACCAGAAGTGGGGTGAGAGGAACCTGACCATGTGGATATTCATCTTTTGGAACCTTTGTTTTGGAGGAATGGGCATGGACTTGGTGCTTGCAACTGAAGATGCCTTCTGTAGTGGTAAGCCAAGTTTTATGGACTATTCTGATGAGAGTCTGAGAATGCTAAGTGCAGACAGTATTGAACTTCGAGGTTTGGCTTATGAGCTTTCTAAGGGGAAGGAAAGACTGCAGAGGACTTTGTTGGAACTGGGCTACTGGCATAAGGGATGGCTGCGTTCTGCTATCCAGGCCCAGAAAGTTTGATCAAGGTTAAATTTGAAATGGGCTGATGTGCTTGGCTAAAGATATTGGACTGAGAGATTTAAGATTTTAAGTTGGAAAACCTCAAGCAAGTTAAAATTAGAGGCACTGAGACTGGTTTTAGGTTACTGGAGCTGCTACTGTCAACCACATTAGCAATCTTAAGGAAGGTGGAAGGAAGGTGGCCTGACTGCTTTACATTAAAACAATGGAGAGGATGCCTGAGGAAAGACTTAGAAATGCAAACTCTTTTGGAAAGAGTTGACTGGAGAAGGAAGCTACTTTTCAAGGCTATGATTTATTTCCTCCCTGGGTTAAGAATATGGCTGTGTCCTGCACACCTGGTATTAGTTTTGGAAGCTTTAAAAATGCATGGAATGGTCATGAATTGCATATGGTGTCAGGAGTCCCTGCTCAGATGCGGCATGAGGCAGGGCATGAAGACCCTCAGGAATAGGCTGGAAGAGCCTTTGGAAGATGGACTATGGTTTGCATGGAGACCTGAAGATGTTTTGGATATACCAGGACTATGCAAGTGCTCCCATGTAGTGCAGTGTTGGCCTGGGATCAAAGTTTTCCCTGGCTACTCTGCCCAGCTGGTGGGGCAGAATTGGAAAACCTGGAGACTGTCAGTCTCTGGTTATATTGAATTTGAACTTCAGAAATTTGATGATTGCTGATGGTGGCTGAGTTTGCATTATTCTAGTCTCTCCTTGCTATGCCTTATACATAAAAATGTTTACTCTGCCTTTACATGTTGAAAGTATTTAACTTGTTTGATTTTACAGGACTATCTTAAGTTGGTCAAGACTGTGAGGACCTTTGAAATTGGACTGAATACAATTTACAATGTGTGATAGTTATAAATCTATTGGGGGCCAAGAGCTAAATCTATTGGGGGCCAGGGGTGGAATGTGGTAGTTTGAATATATGGCCCCCAATATATTCAGTGTTTTATTAGTTTATAGTTTGCATCTGCAGCCACCTTGCTGGAGGCAATGTCACTGGGGGCGGATCTTAAGGTGTGGTGATGGTTTGAGATTATAAAGATATGCAAAGTGTGCCTAATAGGAGTTCCTGAAGTGTGCTGTGCTGTGTGGCTGGTGGCTTCTCTCTCTCTCTGCTTGGTCCTGTGAAGGCAGGCCAGCTTCTTCTGCCATTATTGGAGCTTCCCCTGGATCTGTAAACTTCAATAAATAATATCCCTTTCTCCATAACTGTGTCTGGTCTGAAAGTTCATCTCAGCAAACCTGAAGCTGTCTGCTACACTATCAAACATAACTTCATTCCTTACTTCATGCAGAAAGCAGAAGCATTAGACAAGAATTCCCATAATGTGGTACCACATCCTTACGAAGACAGTTGCATGTTTATCCTCTTTCCAGTATTAGAGGATGTAGTCTCCATCTTTTCAAGTAGGAGGAATACCCCACCTCACTCAGCTGGCTCAGAGACTCAGTGGAGTATCTCTACTCTCCCCACTCTTCAGTACTTCCTCTCCAATGGAAACCTCAATTTCCTATCTCCCCCTCACTCCTCAGCCTGCTCACATCTGGCTTACGCATCTTTGCTCTACCTAGACCAGCTCCAGTCTCAAGTGTTCTCTGATTTGCTGAATAGATACCATTCCACCCTCACCTGGACTTCTCAGAGGCATTTGTGGCCAATGGCAACTTCCTCCTTGTGATAAGACTTCTAAATTCCACATTGCTCAGTTCTTTTTCTTCTCTGTCTTTTTTTGACTCTTCAGTTTAGTTTCCTTTGGGAAAACTTCTCGTCTACTGGATATTTATACGTAAGACATTTCCATGTCTTGGTTGTAGATTCAGCTTCCTTCTCACTCTTGATCTTTTTAAGGCGATCCTCTCTCATTCTTCTGATCTGTTTGGACTAGCCCTATCATTAAGTTTCAAGCCCACGCAGCTAACAGTCTATCCAGTATCACCACTGAAAGGGTGATAAAGACCATAGACACCTCGTGTCTTTTGTGTCCAAAACAGATTTACAACCACCCACTTTAAGTGTGTTTTACTTCTAACAACAAGAGACTCACCATTAACTAGATGCTAATATGAGAAGCCTTGCCATTTTCCTCTTTTGGAATATCGGTGTTAAGAACTGCTCAATGTGATTGGACCAGATCCAGGAAAATTTAGGTTGTTTTCCAACTAAGATCTCTAGCTAGTCCAGTGAAGTAATGGGAAGATTCTAAGAGGCTAATTAGATGGTTATGAAAAAAATCAGGAAAATGAGAGAAGTTTCCGCTATGCTATTTACAGTGGAAATTTTAAGTTAATTTTTCAAAATAAAGAAACCCTGGTGGCTGATAGAATGTTTGATGAATGAAATAAGCTGACACAATGATCAATGTAATATATTATAAGAAAAAGATAACAGAGGCAAAGAAGTAAAACAAATAAGTCCCCTGGCCAACTCAGCATATTAATTAGAAAGAAATAATATAGAAGAAATAAATCCATCCATATTTTTGTCAATATACAGAAATGGATTATATTTTTACATAAAAGATGAAAACTAATTAGGTTTAAAATCTAGATCTATGTTATTCATATAAGACAATTCTGAAATATGACACATTAATGTTGCAAATAATGGAAAATGTAATAAATACTAACTAAAATCTTACGTAAGGTTGGACAACATGGTCTTGAAGGTGAAAAGCATTATTAGAGGTCATGTCCTGGTGAGTTTCTTCCTGACGTTCAATGTCCTTTCCTCCTAACTGGGGATACATCATTTCAATGGGTCTACTTTCTAGCACTATTGTCTGGGCTCTTTTGTAACAAGGAATAAACAGTAACCATTTCTATCCACAAGTGTGTAGGTGGAAATCTATTGGATGATAGTTTTGGAAATTCAACTTTCCTGATCTAAAGGGATAGTTTTAGTTGACATATGATTTTTTTCAACTTTCTACCATTTTCTTGAATGCAATTCCAAGTTGCTATCGGAAACTGACAAACCATTTAGTAGCTATGAATTTGAAAATAACATTGTAAGATGGAGGAGCAGAAAATTCTAAGGATATTTGTCCTTGAAAACTTCCTTGAAGAACATAGCCAGCCCTGAGCTATTACTAGATTTCTTATTTCTTGAGAAACACCAAATTCTCTTTCACTAAGACACTCCAGCTGGTTTTCCATAACATGCAGGCAATCTCATTTCCAGAAGACATGAGGAACAAATTTTCCAGGAAGATAAATTTAACTTATATATGTACAAGAGGAGACAAATCAACAAATTCTTCCCAAAAGCAATTACTACAACTCTCAGTAAATAACTAAAACAGACATCACATATCAGAATACAGATTATTCAAACCATACCATACAATTCACAAGTTTCAGCTAGAAGACACCTATGACACCTTGAACTTAACAAGAGAAGACACATTATTTTTAAGGAACCATGGGATAATTATAAAACTGTACCTCAGGACAGGCGTGGTAGCACGTGCCTGAAGTTCTAGGACTTGGGAGATGGAAGCAGGTATATTGGAAATTTAAGATCATCCTTAGCTACATAATGGGTCTGAAGACAGCTTTTCCAAAACATAAGTAAGAGGGAGAATATTAACATTAAAGAAAAGAGAAGCCAGCTGGGAGTGGTGGTGCATGCCTTTAATCTTGGCACTTGGGAAGCAGAGGTAGGAAGACTGTTGTGAGTTTGAGGCCAGCCTGAGATTACATAGTGAATTCCAGGTCAGTCTGGGCTAGAACAAGACCCTACCTCAAAAAAAAAAAATAATAATGAAAGGAAAGAAAAGCCAGATGTTGTGGCTTACACTTGTAATCCTAGCAATGGGGAGATGGAGGCAGGAGGATCCTGACTGAATTATTCTGGGGGAACGGGGTGGGGGGAGGAAGGAGGGAGGAAGAAAATTAAACACTGGTCATTTGAAAAGCTTTAACAAATTAGCTAAATCTGTGGTAAAGTCAATCAAGAAAAACAAAAGAAAAATAGATATTATAAATAAAATAGGAGCCATAATTGTGTATATTTTTAAGCATTTTTATAAATGTCATAGAATATTGACAAACTTTATGAGAAATTTATGAACTTAATAAAAGAAACTAGAAAAATACTATCAAATCAATCAGGTCAACTACTTAAATCCCACTTCAGAACAGATAAGTTCACAGGTAAATTTTACCAGCTCTCTCAGAAACCAGTATTTTTATCTTATGAAAAGGTTTTAGAGATTTAATGATTCATTTAAAGATGGAGTCTCATGTATCTCAAGCTGGCCTTGAGCTTAAGGTCCTTATGCAGTTGAGGACGACCTTAATTTTGTGATCCTCCTGCTTCCACCTTTCTATAGGCATGTGACACCACACCCAGTTTGTGTAGTCCTGAGGATCAAAGCCAGGCCTTTGTGCATGTTAGGAAAGCACTCTACCAATTGAGCGAAATCCTCATCCCCCAGAGAATTTATTTTAAAGAGTAACTTTATCTAATTCATTTTATGAACCTAGTATACCCTTGATATAAAAAGATGACATGGACACTGTAAGAGGAAAATTATGGACCAAGAGCTTTTATTGAACATAGCTTCAGAAATGCTTAATAAATTATCAACAAGCAAAATGAAGTGGCATATGAAAAAAATCACATATCAAGGAGAAGGTAAGAATCCAGGCGTGGTGGTGCACGCCTTTAATCCTAGCACTCGGGAGGCAGAGGTAGGAGGATCACCACGAATTTGAGGCCACCCAGAGAGGACATAGTGAATTCCAGGTCAGCCTGGACTAGAGTGAGACTGTACCTTGAAAAACCAAAAAAAAGAAGGTAAGACTCATCACAGGCATTCAAGGATGATTTAGCACTGGATCATCAAACCCTGCATTTCTCTACATATGAGGGAAATGGAAAATAATATTATTGACTCAGTAGACTAAAAAATAGTAAAACTTAGTAATCATTCTTTGAAAAGAAATGTAGCAGGGATTTTTAATTTTATAAAATGTGTTGACAAAATATTTGCTAAAAATATAATAGTCCTGAAACATCAGAACTATCACTTTAAGCACAAGACAAGAATATGTGTCTGTACCACTTCTGTACAAAATTGCGTCACAGTGTACTAGGTAAGAAAAATAACAATGAGCAGGAGGGCTGAATAGAAATGATTTTTTATTAAAAATAATGATCTAAAAGAATCTTCAAGCTAATTTAATAACCAAAAATAAAAGTTTGCTGGATATAAGATCAATATTCTAAAATCAATAATTTTTATTTGCTAGCTAAGACCACAGTATTGACAATTTTTGTACTTGTATCAAAACTATATTGTACTGAAAGCCAGGCATGGTGGCGCACACCTTTAATCCCAGCACTTGGGAGGCAGAGGTAGGAGGATTGCCGTGAGTTCAAGGCCACCCTGAGACTACATAGTTAATTCCAGGTCAGCCTGGGCCAGAGTAGGACCCTACCTCAGAAAACCAAAAAAACAAAAACCAAAAAAACTATATCATACTGAGATATAACTTTATGAAAACCATTAAAGATTAAGGAGCTCCACTGTTACTGGACAACATAAAAATATCCTTTATTAAACAGAATCCAACTAATTGTCATTCTCTTGCTTTTTCCATAGTTTTTCTTCATAGTATTTATCACCTCCTAATATGTATGTTAGTTTTACTGTATTTTCTTCATTAGACTACTTCTTTTTATGCTTTTATTCTTTTCTGTATAGTAGCAGCTGGAAAATGTGATTATTCCATAAGCATTTCTGAATGAACAACTAACTAAATCAATGAACAATCAAATGACATCTACGGATAGAAGAAAGTCAATATTATGAAGATGTCAATTATCATCACATAATCACATAAATTCAATGCAATTTAAAGAAAAATAACTCACCACATGGAATTGAGTTTTCTTGTAGCACTCCTCACCATTTCAGTTAAATAACAACTTGTGTAATGACTGGCTTAAGTCTCAGCATTCCTCCTGCCTGACACCCCAAACACAAAGAACCTAAGTCAAGTGTCTGGCACATAGTCACCACCCAAATCGGAGCTGTAGGCTGCACGGGAAAACATGCTTAATACTGCTACTGGTGAGCAAGACATTACTCTCCCTGCACAAAACTGGGCTCATCACAAGTGGAGGAGTTTGTGAGGACCCCGCCCATCCGGGAGGAGTTGTTGTCTGGTAATGGTTGCTGGGGAGGCAGGAAACATTCTCTTCAATGCTATGGTCAGTGGTAAGTTGTTCATACTCTGGTAAAAAACCCCTCCCCCCAAGCCGTGCTTGTAAGCAACACTAATTATGTTTTATTTTTATTTATTTATGAGACAGAGAGGGATAATGGTGTACCAGGGCCTCCAGCCACTGCAAATGAACTCCAGATACAAGGGCCACCTTGTGCATCTGGCTTATGTGGGTTCTGAGGAATTGAACTGAGGTCCTTAGGCTTCACAGGCAAGCACCACTAAGCCATCTCTCCAACCCAAGCAACACGAATTCAACTCAGTGGGTCACAAAAGATAAGATCTCAAAGTTGAAGTGGGACTATAAGGAAGAAGGGGTTTAGCATGACATATACATGACATATACATACATAGCATATAAACATATAAAATGGCCACCATATTAAAAAGAATAATAATTATTCTCAGAGAACTGTTGGTTACCTACAAAGTCTGTGTGCCACTATTGCACAAGTGTGTCCTTCTTGTCCAGCTAGTTGATTTCATAGTCTGGAGGGTTCTCTGTTTATTCATGCTATTGATGGCCATTGTCCTCCCGTGGTCCCCATAAGACTTTCCAGCACTATGAGGGCTAGCCAGGAGGGAGTTAGTTTCCCTTATGATTCCAGCATGATATATTCCAATGTCCTGTGACCACAGCCTGCGATGTCTTCAGCAATAGGGTCTTACCTTTTAGCTCTGGCAGGTAATCAAGTGTTTTGGCAATGATCTATATTGTTTTGGGGATTGCATGACAACAGCTTGCTGTCGCGAGGAGGGGTGGGGACGGACCTATTTTTGGGCCTGGGATTTACTGGCCAGAGTCCATGGTTTTAAGGTTCAGCTTTTTCCCAGGTCCACTCGGTGGAAAAGAACTCATACCTGGCTGTAGAAACAAGTCAGAATTCCATGGTCAGGAAACTTAGCTTCAGAAAGAAGGCCCCCCCTGCTCTCTGGAGAAGCACCATGGGCTCTCAAAGGACTTTGCATACTCCCTTGAGCCCACACTGCTTTCACTCTTGATTGAAGAATCTGCTTTATTTTACAGATGGCAGAGCAAATGGAGGAGAACTAAGATCCATCAATAAGGCAAGATGGCCAACCGCCCGCCCACAGACCTGCCACCTTTACCCCATCTGCCAGAACCCAGAAGAAATGACAGAGGAAGTGGTGACATGAGTATGGCTCTGACTGCTGGCCTGACAATGACAACCAGCTCCGGGGTGATAGTGACAGACACAGTGATCCATCACAAACTATCAAATCAGGGCTGGAGAGATGGCTTAGCGGTTAAGGCGCCTGCCTCCTAAGCCTAAGAATGCTGGTTCCAATCTCCAGGTCCCACGTTTAGCCAGATGCAAAGTGACGCAAGGGTGCAATGCCGCACTTGACCACAAGGGGGCGCACGCATCTGGATTTCGTTCACAGCAGCTGAGGCTGCTGGTACCCATCTCTAGCTGTCTCCCTCTCTCTATGTGTCTCTCTCCAAAAAAAAAAAAAATTATCAAATCAGAAATCTAGAGGCTATGGAGAACTCAAAACAGAATCAGACTGCCAGCAGGCCTGCCATGGCTCAGGGAACACTGTGGAAGAGGGGGCAGGAAGATTGTAAGAGCCACCAAGTGGGTAGGAATACCCTGAGGCATGGTTCCCTGCTACCCTACAGGTTCACGGAGGACTGACAGAGGCCTCTATGACCCCACCATGAGTACCATAACTGAGGAGGGCCCCCAGGGTAATGGGAGCAAGGGTAAGGGCATAAAATAGTGTAACCTATATATTCTCCAAATAAAGAATATGTAAATCAATCACTGATGATCAAGATTCTTTTACACTTTATATTTTATTTTATTTTATTTTATTTTATTTTATTTTATTTTATTTTATTTTATTTTATTTTATTTATTTTACAGCTGCCTCTAAGGACTCATAAGACTCAGAAAGGACCTTTTTGATACTATCTCGAATGTTCCCAAATCCGAGATAATTAGCTTGCAAGCAGGGCGCATCAGTAGTACACGGGGTAGGGCACTATGTGCAACAGGACGTCCCCTACTCATCCCTCCCAGGAGCTGGACCCCGGGGAGTCAATGGCAGATCAGGAGGAAGAGGACAGAAGAGTCTCCAAGCCAGGCAAGGGTTGCTGAGGGACACAGCCTCGATGCAACTGTTTCATTTGAGAACACTGGAATGCAGGAGTATCCATCTCACCCAAGCAAAGATCTGTATCTGTGTTCTGTGCTCGGGCTATAATTGGGGTCCAGACAACCTCTTGGAACTGCTTCCTCCACCCTTTGATGGGTTCATTTTATTTGTTGACTTTAACCACAGTGGCAAATCTCAGTTCTTTTCTGGATGTGTTCACACACACTGCCAGCTATCTCAGACTAAAACCGAGTAGTCAATAAGCCTAAAAGAAACCCCCATTCCTCTCCAATGAGGTAGGTCACTGGATGCAAGCTGGGGCCTGAATGTGACCAATAAGAAAATGAGAGCTCAAGTAACTCCAGATATAAAGGGATGAGAAGACACAGCATGAGAAATACAAACAACACACGTGTGGACCAGTTTCGGAGAATCCCAGAACTTGAATGCCATTTCCAGGTAACACTGCACAAATTCCATTACAGCCTTGATCAGGCTCCTTTCTTCTGTCTAGCCTTCTTCTGTTCTCTAAGGTTAACTCCACTAGCCTCATTGCTCGGTCCCCATTCTTTAACTTAGCATATAAGAGAACAAGCAAGGGCTAGAGGGATGGCTCTGCAGTTAAGGTGCTTGCCTGTAAAGCCAAAGGACCTAGGTTCGATTCCCCAGGACTCATGTAAGCTAGATGCACGAGGTGGCACATGTGTCAAGAGTTCGGCTGCAGTGGCTGGAGGACCTGGTGTACCCATTCTCTCCCTCTCACACGCGCTCTCTCTTTCTGGCTCTTTCTCATAAATAAATAGTTTTAAGAAGGCTATAGAGACAAAGATCTGATTGTAAAAGTGGAAAAGGAGCTGGAGAGATTGCTCAATGGACAAGGTGCTTGCCTGCAAAGCCTAAGGATGGGAGTTTGATTCCCCAGTACCCACATAAAGCCAGATGCACAATGCGTTGCATACACCTGGAGATTGTAATGTAGGCATTAATATCTTTATGAGACAAACCAGAGCATAAGAAGAAATGGTTGACCACAGTATTTCCAGAAAGGCAGCCCCTGAGCATCCCTAGGAGCAATACTGTCTCTGTTGGTGTTGAGGTGACAGTGCCGAGTAAGATGGTGGATGGATTTTGAGCAGCACCACCACCACCAAGAACAAACTGCAAAGAGTGATGATGAGCCTAGCCCATGAATAGCTTCCTGCCAAGAAGCAGCAGAGAATGCTGTGGAAGACAGAGCAGAGGAGAGCACCTGCCGTTCCAGAGCCAGGGGAAGCGGGCCTGCAAGTCACTCTTACTTAAGAGCTATTCCGAACTGAGGAAGGGACCATGTGCCAGGTTAAAGGCCAAGCCTGAGTCCCAGCAGGAAAAGCAGGACCCCTCACAGTATGTTGCCCACCTCTGGAGTGTGGGTGAACTAGTGAGGTTTGCAGAACAGATTCACAAGTTCTTAGGACATTCATGTTTGCTCCTGGTGGTCAGCTCAAAATGGCCTACAGGTAAAATGTTTGGTTTATTTCAAGAGTGATAGGGAACCAACATAGTGTTTCAATCAAGAGATTGACACACTTTTTACGTGACTCACTGTGGCTGCAATATAGGGAACAGACTAGCAAGGACACAAGGAACTGACTTACATCAGGTCTTCTTAAACTTTTTCCCATTCGTAACCCCTTTATGCCTGAGAAGTTTTTATGCCACTTCAGGTATCCTAGTTTATAATACATGTATATGAATCAAACATTTATTGATATTAAATGATAAAAATGTATATTAAAAATTATTTAGGGGCTGGAGAGATGGCTTATCAGTGAAGGTGCCTGCCTGTGAAGTCTAAGAATGCCCGTTCGATTCTCCAGGTCCCATGTTTAGCCAGATGCAAAAGTGATGCAAGCGTGTAATGTCACACATGTGCACAAGGGGGCGCATGTGTTTGGAGTTCATTCACAGTGGCTGACAGGCTGCTGGCGTGCCCATTCTCTATCTATCTCTTTCTTTGTCTCTCTCTCTCAAATTAAAAAAAAAATTATTTAGTATACATATAATGTTTCCCATTTATTGAAGACAAAAGCAAATTTGCATCCTATTAAGATGAATGCTAACTTAGCTACTTTTACATAAAGAATTAAATCTTGCCTGAGTGTGGTAATGGCATGCCTGGAATCCCATCACTCAGGACACAAAAGCAGGAGCACTGGAATTCAAGGCTAGCTTTAGCTATATGAGACGCTTCTCAAAAAAAAAAAAAAAAAAAAAAAACACTGGGGGCTGGAAAGATAGCTCAGCAGTGAAAGGCACTCGCTTGTAAAGCCTGATGGCCTGAGTTCAATTCCCCAACACTCATGTAAAGCCAAATGGACAAAGTGGTACACGCATCTGGAGGTTGTTTGCAGTGGCAAGAGGCCCTGACATGTCCTCTCCCCTCTCTGTCTCTGTATCTCTCTCTGCTTGCAAGTAATAAATAAAATATTTTTAAAAATTAATTGGCTGAATTTTTTTGTTTTGTTTTGTTTTTTCGAGGTAGGGTCTCACTCTGGCCCAGGCTGACCTGGAATTAACTATGTAGTCTCAGGGTGGCCTCGAACTCATGGCGATCCTCCTACCTCTGCCTCCCGAGTGCTGGGATTAAAGGCATGTGCCACCATGCCCAGCTGATAGGCTGAATTTTTGCTACTATAGGACGTACAGCATCTTCAGTGTTTTTCAGTATGGAATGACATTCTGATTTTATAATCCTTGATGCCGAGGGAGCCTCTTCACATAAATATGTAGTACAAAATGGCAGAGGTATGTTTGGGAGTATTTCAGAAACTGTTGGAAATTCTGTCCTAATCCCAAGCCAAAACTGATTTAACAGTTTTTTATGACTCAAGTCAGCAACTCAGACAGCAATTTTAAAATCGCACATTTTAACACAATACAATCCAAATATACACTAATTTGATACTTACATGCTTAGAAATTCTGTAATTAAGCCATTATGTTTCTGCAAGAGTAAAAACACAGTAATTCATAACACATAGTAGTCTAACATTTGAGCCAAGCTGTTCCAGGCAGTTTTGTTGCTGTTGCGTGGGCTGACAGTATGTGTAGGACAAAGTGGGTATACTGTGAGTTCAGAACCAAGATTTCAGTGAAGTCATAGGGTGTCACATGGGTGAATGAGACACCTTGGATCCATGACAGGTTTGCTTTTGTATTAATTTCTGGTCATTGCATATTCAGAAGCCTTTTATTGCTGCCGAATCTTTTGCGACCCCTACATTCAGCTACATGTGATCATGACCTAGTTTACAAAGTTGAGACTGGGGCTGGAGAGATGGCTCAGTGGGTAAAGTACTTGCTGTTCAAGCATGAGGACCTGAATTTGGACCTTCCACACCGACATAAAATGCTGGGCATGGCACCACATGCCTGTAATGCCAGGGTTGGGGAGGAGGAATCAGGGGCATCCTTTGGGCTTGCTGGCTAGTTACTAGAGGCAAAGAAGTGAACTTCAGGCTAAGAGAGTGATCCTATCTCAAAATAATAAGGTGCAGAGTATTTGAGGAAGATTTCTGATATCAACTTCTGGCCTCCATACATGTGTTTGCACATGCACTTAGACACACATGTGCCCCCCCCCACATAAATATGTGCGCATCACACACACACACACACACACACACACACACACACACTGGAACTTAGATCACAGGTGTCCAAAGACGGTTCATTTGTCCAGCAATATCAAATAACTTCTGTTTGTTATTTTAAAAATAAAGTATGTTGGGTCAGATAGCACATGTCTGTAATCCCAGCACTAAAATGGCTGAGGTAGGAGGATCTTGAATTCAAGACTAACCTAGCCCAGGTCCTAAAAACCCAGTAAAATAGTACATGAATAGAACATAGAATCAAGAAAACACAGATGTAAGTTTCTCTTTGCAGATGGCAGTGACCTTGGGATGACTAGGAAGGCACCATGATGCTGAGAAGAAGGGACAGAGGAGTGCTCAGCACTGAAACATCTCTATAACACCTTCCGAGGCTCAGGGTCCATTACAGAAGAGCTGGGGGAAAGAATGTAAGAGCCAAAGGAAGAGTAGGACTCCTTACAACGCGCTCCTCCAGACACAAAATGGCCTGGATATCCATGACCTCACAGTGCCTGACACACTACCAACACAAAACCATCATAATAGGAGGAAAAGATCATGACATCAAAATGAAAAGAGAGACTGATTGAGAGGGGAAGGGGTATGATGGAGAGTGGAGTTGCAAAGGGGAAAGTAGGGGGATTATCATGGTTTATTGTCTATAATTATGGAAGGTGTCAATAAAAACTTTAATCAAAAAAGAAAACACAGCTAGGTGTGGTGGCACACTCCTTTAATCCCAGCACTTGGGAGGCAGAGGTAGGAGGATCACCATGAGTTTGAGGCCACCCCGAGACTACAGAGTGAATTCCAGTCAGCCTGGGCTAGAGTGAGACCCTACCTTGAAAAACCAAAAAAAAGAAGAAAAAAAGAAAAAAGAACATACATGAGTGTTTGAGAGTGGCTGTGCACTCTCAAAACTACTTTGCAAACAGAAGAGCACTGAACCCACAATGGTGCATTCAGGTCTAGAGGGACAAGCGTGAATTCAAAGAGGGGAAGTTTAAAGACTAATTAACTATACCAGAGAAGGGAAGACATGAGGATATGCTAGCAAGAATTAAGGAAAAGTATAAAGAACAAAGAGGTACCAAAGAAAAAAAAATCCTCTCTGTGTGCAAGGCTCAGACTCAGCACCTGTTAGGGTCTAGGCATCACATACAGAATGGCAGAGAAGTCACTGTGGTACTCCAACCACAGAACTTACTAGAAATCTGACCTTTGGCACTTGCCAGAAATCTGGTTCATCAGTGTGCTGGGGGGGGGAGCTGTTCATCTTCCTAATGTGGCTACATTGACTAACTCTCCTTCTGCTTCTCCTTACTACTTTGTCTGCTTAATTGGCTTATTGAGGGCACATGGCCAAGCCTAGCTTTAGGGCTGTCAGGGCCCAGCTCTGACACTGTCAACTCTGGTCACTTGAGGAGTGGTCACTATAACAAGCAAGAAAAAAATTCCTTCCCCTCGCAACACCTCTCCAGCACCCTTGGCTGCTCCAAGTGTTTCAGATGCTAACAGGAAAAAGAACTAAAAGTCTCAGATTGGCTTTTCCAGGGTCGATAATGAAAGATTAATATGGGACTAAGAGGAAATAAATTTAAACTTATAGGTATAGGGCTGCAGAGACTACTAAGCTGGTAAAAGTGCTTTGCCATGCAAACATGAAGACCCGAGTTTGACCCCCAGCATCCATATAAAAAGCTGAACATGGTATGCATGCCTATTACCCCGGTACTGACAGCAGACAGCAGGGGCAGTAGGATGGCTGGGGTTCTCTGGTCAGCCAGCTTGACTGGAAAAAAAGGAGCTCCAGGGGTTGGAGAGATGGCTTAGCGGATAAGGTGCCTGCTTTCGAAGCCTAAGAACGCCCGTTTGATTCTCCAGGTCCCACATTTAGCCAGACGCAGTGACGCAAGGGCGCAATGCTGTGCTTGACCACAAGGGGGCGCAAGCATATGCATACAATACACATCATCTATATACAAAAAGAGAAATAACAAAGATGAGAAAATATACATAGATGTTTTAATGTTTTATCTTTGCACTGCAATGCATGTCATCCCCAGCCCTCCCCAAGGCAAGTCAAACTGCGTACTCCATGACACCATCCTCTTCCTGACCCACAGGCACCCCGTGTGATACATAGTTGCATGCGTGCTGCCGTCTCCTTCTGCTAAACTGTTTCCTAGGTCTCAGCGTGCCTCACAACTGCACGTCTCAGGGGACACATGGCACTTTGTTTTGTACTATTCCCCATGGGACTAGGCAAAAACTTAGCAGAGTCTCCACATGGCAGCTGATTTGCTGACTATCCTAAAATAACTTCAATACCTTCCTTGCCACTCCATTTTCCTTGTTATTTGGAGCGTGATTAGCTTGGGACCTCGTATGTTTTGCAGATCTTGAACCATAGATCTACAGGTCTTACTGGCATCCAGGGATACAGGGCAAGTAAATGCTTAACAAACTTTATCATTGGCGACAGTAACTTGTAGAAACCCTGTCCTTCCCAGGACAGACATCCCAGCCCAGTTGCCTTGCTGTAGCGACCCTGATCTCTTCTCCGTCTCTGATTTGCCTAGACCACAGCTGCACAGGAAGTCCCATATTCATACACATTTATGCTGCTCCTAGAAGTAAAACAAAGCCCATTTTCTTTGCAATTATGTGTGTCAGCTGTCTGCCTGAGGCAGGGGTTCCTCCACTCTGTGGGTAAAATATCACAGCACCTCACAAACATTTCTATTTCCCAAACCCCTTAGGGGTGGTCAATCATCTGTTGAGCTTGTTGGGGTACGGCCAAATAGGACCCACGCCCACCATCTGGGCCCTTTTCATGCTGAAGGCCGACTGAGACTTCCTGTTCCCTCAGCTTCCTCCAGCCCCACCATTCTGCTCCACTCCTATGAGTTTATTTCCCAGAAAACACAATCTCAAACCAACCACCAGCAGCTCACCCAGGCTCACCCCAGCTCTGGAATGGAGTTGTTGGCAACTCATTATTTTCTCCTTCCCCTCATGCCTCAAGGTCAAGCTTCTGGTGATGTTGGTTAAACAGACAGAATCCACCCAGCCTTGGACCTTCCAGCACCAGGCTGTCTTCCACCTAAGCGCACTGTTTATCTGAAAATACTCTGCTTACGAGGGCAGCAAAATGTTGACACAACACAGCCCAACTTCGTCTCAAATTTCTACTTCCATCTTCACAATCGATGAGGATTCTGGAAAGTGCATCATGAGTCCCATTACATCATCTTATTGAAGGTGATGGGGTGGTATTTACAAAAGGAAATACTTTCTTTCTCCATAAAAATCAATGATGACAGGGTGAGGCTCTGGGTGGGAACAAGTCTGGAACTCCAGACAGACACACAGCTCCCGCATGGCTAACACACAGCACAGGAACTGCTCGCAAAAGTAGGCCAGCCTCAGAGCTGCATTGGGCTGCCATCAGGCAGGCTGCCCAAAGCCTCAGGGCCATTGACCATGTAAGCTTGACCCTGGCTAGCCACATCCCTGGTCAATTAGTATAGATGGCAGACTCTCAAAAATGTGACCGCTGTCCCATACAACACTCAGATATTCTCTGCTTGTATAAGGATCTTGGGAACTATTGAGCTTTTAATTTCATTTCCCACCAAGTCATGATATTCAACTACTAAGAAGTAGGCAATAAAGCTGGTATGGTGGTGCCTGGTTGTAATCCCGATGATTCCTCCCGGCATTCAGGAGGCAAAGACAGGAGCATTGTCAGAAGTCAAGGAAAGCCTGGTATTCAGAGCAAGTTCCTCACGCTGAGATTGCTAGCTCAAAAACAAATAAATCAACAAAAAGATTAAGTAGGAAATACATACATCCTATCTTTTATTTACCATTTGTTTTACACGAGAAACAATTTTCCAAACTGTGGCTATTTTTAATTTTTTTTTTAATTCGTGGAGAGGAGAGAGAGAGTGAGTGAATGGGCTACAAATAAATTCCAGATGCATGTGTCACTTTGTGCACCTGGCTTTACGTGGGTACAGAGGAATTTAACCTGGACCAGCAAGCTTTTGCAAGCAAGAAATGCTGAGTCATCTTTTCAGCCCTTAAAAGAAGTAAAATTAACTTTGAAAAATTTGTTTGCTGACATTTTCATAGATATAAATTACATTTGATCTATGTACTCCACAATAGCCACTCTTATTCACCATTCAGACATGACAAAGCCAGTATATTCACAAACTCATAACAGATTCGTAACACATGGTTCCCTGCGCGTGATGGGGTTAGCCAACATTCTGTTGTAGATACGGGAGGGGCTTGGGAGATTGCTCCTGCCTCATGAGTTAGTGACACCTATAGGTTACTCGGAGGAGGAGTCATTTTCTTCCATGGCACAGCCTTTAGCAAGAAATGGCTACCTCTATGGGGACAGGTGCTACAGATGTCTGACCTCACTCCATAAGCCACCATCACAAATACGATGAGAGCTGGTCAGCAGCATCAGGGTTAAAAATCTACTTCAGATGGTTTTATATGTGTTATTTAGAAACATGTTTTTTTTTTAAATTACTTATTTACTTTAGAGAGAGAGAGAGAGAAAGAGGGAGAGAGGGAGAGAGAATGGGTGCACCAAGGCCTCTAGCCACTGCAAATGAACTCCAGACACATGCGCCACCTTGTGCATCTGGCTCACGTGGGCACTGAGGAATCGAACCTGGGGCCTTAGGCTTCACAGACAAGTAACTTAAGTGCTTAGCCATCTCCCCAGCCCTAGAAATGTTTTTTTTTTTTCCCAAAGGATTCAAGTTTATCTGTCTTTAGGAAGTGTTTCAAGGCATACAGTATTTCTTTTCTTACTCCTTCCCACCTCACATTTTCTGGTCTCAGGTTGAAAGCTGGAGAGGACAGCACTGGCAGTGCTGGCCACAAAGAGGAGCTGTGGGAGTGACACTGAGAGCGGTCTGGGCCTCACAGTGACCAGAGGTCACCCAGGCCTCTGGACTGCATCGTGAAGGTCTGTGAAGAGGCCACGGGGGAGGAATGTGCTGAGACAGAGAGAAGAGGCACAAGCAGGAGATGACTTTGGCCCTCTTCCAATCTGATATCATTTACACACGGCTCAGTGTATCGTTAGAAGAGAGACTGACTAAGGTGCCCGGTGGAGAGAGGGTTGTTGCCGGCAGTTTCTCCTCTACCATTCAAAGAGCTTGAGCCTGAAGCCTCACAGCTAACCAGTGCCACATCATCAGAAGACCATGCGTGAGCATTCTCTGCAGAGATGCCATCACTCTCCCTGATCAGCTTCTTAAAGTGTCATTTACAACTGCAGCTAATGTTTTCTCAGAAAGAAACACTAGTTAATCATTTCTTCCACCTCACCTTCTAGATCTCTACTGATTAGATCTTTGCAAATCTGACCCCCACCAGCCTGTTCTGTTTCACATTCTCATGTACCATGCATTCAGCAAAAAAAAAAAAAAAAAAAAAACAACTAGACTGGGGGCACAAGTCATGTGGGTGGGTCGGGTCCTGCTGGCACTAGTGTCTCACAGGGTTTAATGGGATGGAACAGTGGAACACTCATAGTTCTTCTAAGTGTGCTAGATCCAGTCATGGTACAAACACATCTTTATTGAAGGTGATAAGGCACTGCCAAAAGTTATTCTAAGCTGGGCATACTGGTGCATGCCTTGAGCATTTGAGAGGTAGAAGCAGGAGGATAGAAGTTCCAGGCTGTCATCATGGTAAATTTGAGGCCAGCCTGGGCTACATGAGATTCTGCCACAACCAACCAACCAAGGAAAACAAGTTACCCCCCAAAAAAAAGCATATTTTAAAACCAAGATAGACAGTGTGGATTGTTGTATAATAGAAAAAGAAAAAGCAGCCTGGTATGGTGGCACGTCTTTCAGTCCTAGTACTTGGGAGGTTTAAGTAGGGGGGGTGAATCTGAGGCCACTCTGGGGCTCCAGAGTAAGTTCCAGGTCAGCCTGGGCTACAGTGAGACCCTGCCTCAAAAAAATGGCAGGGGTTTTGAATAAGTTTTTTTTTTTTTTAATTAAGTAGAAACGTTGTATGGACACATCATGTGTTGGTACCATAATTTCCCTCCTCCCTGCCCCCATTCCACTGAGAGCCCTCCTCAGTGGGATTGCTCGTAATCACCATGGGGTGTGGGCTATGAGTTGTGAGAATATAAACATGTATTCAAGTCATGGATAATCTCATTACTTGTAGAAACTTGCCCCTCCCAGCCTCACTCTATTTCCTGTAAAATGGGCACAACCTATCTCACTTTTATCTAAATTAACTGGGGCTAAAAATCAGTGAAAATGGGGTCTGGCCCAGAGGAAGTGTGTGTCCCTCTTCCCTCCCCTTTCTTCCTGCAGAGGGCTGAGAATCCTACCCCGACAGCCCTCCACCTACAACGCTCAGTCTCAGTGCAGCTGCTCCTTGACAACTTTGAGGATTTATAGAAACTTTTTTTTTAATGATTGCATTTAGCAAAGAACTTTGCATATGAGTGGTGAGAGCTGAGAATGTAGAGAAAAGAATGAAATGGGTGGATTTTGTTAAGACAGAGGTAGTGAGGGTAACGGGACAGAGGAAGCTGAGCAAGTTTCATTTTGTGTATGCGCCGTGGTTTTTATTGGGAGAAAATACATATAACACACAACCTATCATTTGAGCAATTTGTACCACTCAGCGGCTACTGAGAACATTCACGATGGGGCAACCATCACTGCTACCTAGCTATTGATCTCCAGTAACTTCCTCATCACCCCAGACACTCTGGATCCCCTCCGTGGCCCTTGGCAATCCTGGCAGAGGATTTTTACTAAGTGTATTCATGATGTTGGGAAGCCATCATTGCTACCCAGCTGTCAATGTCCAATAACGTCCCCATCCCTACAGGGCGCTGTATCCCTCCCCTGCCACTGGCAGCCCCGGAGAAAGGGTTTATATTTTCAACTTTTTGTTGAAAACCTCTCTATCATCTATCTATCTATCAATCAATCTATCTATCTATCTATCTATCTATCTATCTATCTATCTATCTCTATCTATCTATCATTGATCGATCTATCATCTATTTATCTGTCTATCATCTATCTGCCTACCTATCTATCACCTATCTATCTATCCATCCGCCCACCCACCCTTAATCCTTTCCTGCCATCCTTTTTCTCCCCTCACTTATTCGTTACTCCACTAGACCCTTTCTTTCCACCTAATACCTTGTCTATTTTGATTTAATTTTTTGACTCCATATTATGCAGGTCTTTTGCAAGTAGTGACAGCCACAGTCATATGTATAATGGCTGCTTGGTATCTAGACTGTTTTCCAAATGACTTCCCCATCCTTTGACTCTAACATGCTTTCTGCTACCTCTACCACAATGGCACTGGTGGCAGAAGGTTATAACTCAAATTCCCTATTCCAAGTCCAGTTGTGTGTTTTCTGACACTTCTGAAAGCCATTACCCAAAGGTGGAGGCAGCTCAGAGCCACTGAGTGTGTGGACCATCTGCCTCAGCACCCGGCAGTACTGCTGCCCAGATCCTTGGTTTGTGTCGGCTAGATTGCTTGTTTTTCTCTAAGCTCAAACTGACCTCAGCTATTTCTATAAAGCTGCTAAAACTGAGAAGTATGCAGTCCAGAACCACGTGGCTTACAATTGGGTGGGGGCTAATATCTGAGAGAATGAGAAAAGCCCACCTCTTAAAAAGATCAGTTCAACTCCTAAGAAAACACCCATCCACAACTAAAAATACAGAAGGATTTTCTTCTGTGTTAAAAAAAAAAAAAAGGAGGTCTGATACCTGGAAGGGGTTAAATGCTATAAATAGCTCAAGGTATTGAGAATGCAGAGGGAGTGTGCAGTTCTGCAAGCAGAGGGCAGTAAAATCTGGCATGAAATGCTAACGAGGACGCTTCAGGATCTGAGAGTCAGTGGGACCTTCTTCCACCAAACGTAAAGCAGTATTCTTAAACAGCAACAGGATTATGACTGACCCAGTTTGCTAAGAAAGCCCTGCAAGGACTAGAAAGGATCTCAGACTGATTTGAGATGAAGGAAATGAACCACACAGCAGATTCTCTAACGCTGTCCTGTTTTGGGTGAAGCCATGCTGATGGCCAGGTGACATTTGCAGGGCCATCTGGTGACATTTCTTTTTGGAAACAGATTAGTAGAGACTAGGGAGGGTGGTGGAGTTGGTGCCGGGGCCAACACAAGATTCTCAGGTGGCTTTTTGGAGCTGCACACATCTTTGAAGGGGGAGGTTCCCCATGGTCCCACAATAATTGTTAAACACTAAATGATCTGATGGAGTACTTCTTCAGTGAAGACACAGTGCCCCCTTTAAAAAAAAACAATTTATATTAGGAGCTTTAATATATGAACCTACTGCAAATTGATTCTATTCCCATAAGGTTATCCTTTTTGGTCCCTTCTCCTCTGTGCCGGAGTACCTTTTAATTCTTTCAGTATCAACTAATACAAAGCGCAGGTACTAGGGAGAGTCCCTTACTGGGTCATTTCTCTAGGGTGAGAGGGGAATGATGCCTCTAGATCCACTTTGCTTCCTCATGGAATGGCTTCCTGTTCTGATGCCACATAGTCAACCCCCTGTTGCCTGTGGTCTCTTCAGTTTTCACTGGCCTCCCAATGCCCAACATTTTCTTTTTGGAAAAAATAATTTAAATTACTTTTGTGTGTGTGTGTGTATGTGTGTGTGTGGGGAGGTAGGTGGTATAGGATGCATGCACCACATGTGTCCACTTGCAGAGGCCAGAGGAGGACATCACATGTCCTCTATCATCTTTACACTTGGTACCTTGAGAAGGTCACTCACAGAACATGGAGCTGTCATTTTTGGTCAGAGAGGCTGACCAGGAAACCCAAGGGATTCTCCTGGCCACACTTGGCTATGTGCATGGGTGCTGGGGAGTTGATGTTAGGCCCTCAGGCACTCTTACTCGCTGAACCATCTCTCCAGCTGCTGGGCTGTTGGTTGAAAGAACAAATGCCTTACTGAGCATTGAACAACTCCCTCCAAGCTCTGCTGTCACCGCATTCTTTTTCTGTAGCTACTGTGTGTCTGTATATCTGTATGTGTGCATGTGTGCAATGTGCATGCAAATGTGTGCGTGGAGGCCAGAGGTTGGTATCAGTGTCTTCCTCAATCACGCCTCACCTATTTACTGAGGCGGGATCTCTCACTTGAACCCATAGCTTGCCAACTCAGATAGTCTAGCTACTCAGGGAGCCCAGGGAGTGGGTGGGAACCACTGTCTCAGCCTCCCAAGCACTGGGATTACGGGTGAGTTATCATGTCCTGCCCACCTGGCATTTACTGGGGTACTGGAGGTCCAAATTCCTGTCCTCATGCCTGTGTGACAAGTGTTTTATTCACTGACCCATCTTGCCAGCCCCTTTCACTGAGTTCGAGATCTGCATCTTATACAGCTGGATGCCAACTCCCTCTGTCCTGACTCTCCTCCTCAACAAGCTGCTGTCCACATGCTGACGGGAAATAACAGAGACCTGTCCTTCCAGCACCAGGTGCGAGCAGTCAAATACAATCTCCTGCCCTTCTCAGGACCCACAGTATACTTCATTACAGAGACGCCAGACCCAAGATCTCTGAAGCTGCATACGAGATTCCCCAGGCAGGGCCTGTTCCTATAAGCACCGCCCTGCTCTGACCGGAATGGTTTGCTAAAGACGGAAAGCAGTGTTACTGAACTGATCCACGTCAGTTTCTTTTCCTGATGCACTGACCAGCCCCCAAGGAGAGACTGGAGGGAAGTTTCCTTTGAAGACCGTGTAAAGGACTTTTATTATTTGGGGGTGTTTGGCTGGCAAAGGAGATCTGTGGGGGGAACCAAGCCCTGTCCTGTCCTGCTGCTTAGTAACATAGTCCCCCATCCCCCAGCAGAGAGAGTCCCCTGAGACAAAGAAACGTGTATTCTGCTCCTCTGCTTAAGCACGTTACAGAAAGAAGCAAGACAGTGTCACATCCAAGTTAAAGCTACAAATGAAGTGCCATGGACACAGAGTACACAGGAAAGCCGTGTCGGAAGTTGGAGAATGGGTATTTTTGGACAGAAGGATTATGGAAGATTCAGGATGATCTGTTCTTCTATTTTTAAGGGTTTTTTTTTTTTTCCCAATTGAGCAGATTAACTAATAAAGGAAGAAGCTAACACTGAAAAGTAAAATCTATTCTGAAGTTTCAAAAGACTAAAGTTCAAGTAAGACTGAGTTTAAAAAGCAGCTTTTTGGGGCTGAGATGACGGCTCTGGGTAAGTGCACTTGCTGCAAAATCATGAGGGCGGATCCATCCAAGTTCAATGCTCCAGCAACCACACAGACAAACCATGCATACCACAGACCCCAGTTCTTTGGGGAGTGGAGACGGGAGAATCACTGATACATACTGGTCACCCGGCTGACGGCAAAAAGGCAGCTCTGGGTTCAGTGAGAAAACATGTCGAAGGAAGTGATAGAGACCAACACTAAACATCCTCCTCTGCCCTTGAATATGCACATGTGCATATAACACACATATACCAACACACACATGTGCATATAACACACATATACCAACACACACATGTGCAGACACCATACATATTCCAACACACACAGGTGCAGACACCATACATATTCCAACACACATGTGTGCATACACCATACATATTCCAACACACACATGTGCAGACACCATACATATTCCAACACACACATGTGCAGACACCATACATGTACCAACACACACATGGGCATATACCACACATATACCAACACACATGTGCATACACCACACATATTCCAACACACACATGTGCATATACCACACATATTCCAACACACATATGTGCATACACCATACATATACCAACACACACATGTGCATACACCACACATATACCAACACACACATGTGCATACACCATACATATACCAACATATACATGTGCAGACACCACATATATACCAACATACACATGTGCATACACCACACATATTCCAACACACACATGTGCATACACCACACATACCCACACACATAGCATTTTGGGTTCCACATAAGAAATCACGAGACCAGCACACATCAGGAACTATGAGGTTTCCGAATTTGGGCCATTTCATACTCCCTGCCAGCTCATAGCCCTGCCTCATACTTTAGAGAATAGACAGAAACAGCAGTTGGGGTGCATGGGCTTCTTGCTATAGGTCCACAAATATCTCTGCATGTGAATCAGTCCTTTCTTTTCTTCTTGGGAAAGGAGAGAAACATCTCATGAAAAACCAAGAGCCAAAACACCAGCTCGTGTTGGATTGCACTTGCCCCCTCCTTCCAGTGGGCTCCCAGCCACGGGCCTCGCTCTGTTTTGCTCACTCTTCTTTCTTGCACCTTCAGGCTCCCATCATAGTGTTCTTACCTCTCAGTGTATAAAATGCCTAACCCTCATGGCTTACAAATGGTCCCAGATTTGAGTTCTTTTCCTTCTCCTCATCTGGATTTTGTTCTTAGAGCTCTTATTAGTTACCAATGACTGTCATGTCACAGGATCTAGTGGGTTCTTTTCAAGCCTTTCTTTTTAAAAAAACATTATTTATTTATTTGAGAGAGAGAGAACACACACACACACACATACACACACACAGAAAGAGAGAGAGAGAGAGAGACAGAGAGAGAGAGAGAGACAGAGAGAAGAGGCATATAGAGAGAATGAGTGCACCAGGGTCTTCAGCCACTGCAACCAAACTCCAGATGCATGCACCACCTTGTGCATCTGGCTTATGTGGGTCCTGGGGAATCAAACCTGGGCCCTCTGGCTTCACAGCCAAGTGCCTTAAGCACTAAGCCATCTCTCCAGCCCTCAGTCCTTTCTTCATCAATACTGGTGCAGCTTTTGATCCACTTGACCTCTTGCATTTCTTTGAAACATTCTTCTTGTGACTTTCATGACTCTATCAGTCACTTTTCCCCTTGGGTTATCTCATTTCTGGTTGCAAGAGGGTTCTTCCAGTTAAATTCTAAACACTAGAATTCTTCAGAAATTTGTCCCACACCCACTTCCTTTATCACTCTGCATGCTAATATAAAGTCATTTCATTCACTTCTCTTATCCAAATATCACAAATAGTGTATGTTGGTAATTTATACCTTTACATTATCACCTGAGGCCTTGTTTCTGAGCCCCTGTTTAGTGTACTCACTGGATCCTGTGTTTTGCATGCTGAGATGTTTCAGTGAGGAAAAAGTGAGTGTGTTAAAAATGGGTCACATAATCTTAACCTCTTTCCATACAAAAAACACTCTACATTTCACCCAAATGACTGCTACTCAGGAAGCACACCATCTTCCTTGACCCTGGGTCAAAAGGGTGGAAGGTGAGGACTGACACCAGAAGTGTCCTCTGACCTCCACATGTGCACATGACATGTGTTACCACACTTTCACACACAAACATGTACATCTACACCCATAGCCCAAAAGGTATATAAGGCAGTTATGTGGATAAAGTACAATCGTTCTGAGAAATAGTGCTGTAACAGTTGAATACATATATAAAAAGACACAGCACATTAATCCATACCTCACACAATACCCATATATCAAAATTAAATCAAATGAATTAACGTCACAGATGTCAGAGCTAAAATTTTACAACTTCAAGAAGACAAGAAAGTCATACATCATGAATTTGGATGAGTGGAGATTTCTCCAACATGTCATTGAAACAGTATCCTCTAAGACAGACAAAATGGATTCCACAAATTAAAGAAAAGGCAGAAGAGTACCCATCTCTGACTGCAGCCTTTCTCAAGCTTCACAGGAAACCAATGAGGGAGACAGGGGTCTGGGGCTTCATGTTCACATCTTACACAATCAAAAATCTAGACAACATACGTTATGACACAATGGTTTCCAAAACCCTGGGCATCTGGCAGTGGGGATGTGGTGTCTGAGAGATGGGAATAAAGAAGGTGGATCCTATGTTAGCCCAGTTCACACGCCAGAGTCTCCACAACAAAACACCAACAGAGAGGGACCCCAGCAGAACCTGGAGTGCTCCCTCCACTGAGGAAATGGACCAGAGAGTCTGTTGAGACAAACCTAGCCAGAGTTTGTGACTCAAAGGACTAGGGAGAAGAACTATTAACCATCAGAGAGCCAGGGTCGATGGAAACTAAAAGAAGATTTAGGGCTGGAGAGATGGCTCAGTGGTTAAGGTGCTTGTCTTTGAAGCCTAAGGACCCAGGTTCAATTCCCCAGCACCCATGTAAACCAGATACACAAGGTGACACATGCATGTGGAGTTTATAGTGGCTGGAGGCCCTGGCGTGCCCATTCTTTCCCCCACCCCTATCTCTCTTTTTCTCTCTCTTAAATAAATAAATAAAACATTTTAAAAATAAGATGTAGTAAATGCAAACAAGAAGCCCCAGTATTTTTACATTTTCTTTTTTTTTAGTTGGTTGTATGTTTGGTGCAACCTTAATCAAACTCTGGAAAGATTATGTATTTGTAAATAGATAAGCTGATTATAAAATATGTACAGAAAACTTAAAAAACCCAGAGTCACCAAAATGATTCTGAAAAAGAAAGAACATGTGGACTGTCTGACTTTTAGGACTTAGTGAGATATAGCAGAAACACTGTGGAACTGGAATAGTTATTTAAAAAGAGCAGGGGCATAGAAGAGTACCCAGATCAGACTTACAGATAAGATCAATTGATTTTCTTCAAATGTACAAAATGGGGCCAGGGAGGTGGCTTAGTGGATAAAAGCATTTTCCATGCAAGCCTAAGTACCTGAGTTCAGATCCCCAGAACCCACCTAAAAGCTGGATGCTGTGGTGTTGTCTGCAATCTCAGTGTGTTGGAAAGAGAGGCAGAGACAGAAGAATTTCCTGAAAGCTCTCAGGCAACTAGCCTTGAAAATACAGCAATGAATGAGTGATCCTGGGTCAAAAGGGTGGAAGGTGAGGACTGACACCAGAAGTGTCCTCTGACCTCCACATGTGCACATGACATGTGTTACCACACTTTCACACACAAACATGTACATCTACACCCATAGCCCAAAAGGTATATAAGGCAGTTATGTGGATAAAGTACAATCGTTCTGAGAAATAGTGCTGTAACAGTTGAATACATATATAAAAAGACACAGCACATTAATCCATACCTCACACAATACCCATATATCAAAATTAAATCAAATGAATTAACGTCACAGATGTCAGAGCTAAAATTTTACAACTTCAAGAAGACAAGAAAGTCATACCTCATGAATTTGGATGAGTGGAGATTTCTCCAACATGTCACTGAAACAGTATCCTCTAAGACAGACAAAATGGATTCCACAAATTAAAGTCTTGCGTAAGGACTTACTAAAAGAACAATACAAGCCATAGCTTTGGAGGAAATCTGTGCATATTACATGCTTGATAAATGACTGCTATCTAGACTACATGAAGAACTCTCAGGATTCAACAGTATGTTGTCTTTAAAAAAATATTTATTTGTGTGTGTGAACAGAGAGAGAAAGAGAGTGCAAGAGTGAGAGAATGGGCACTCCAGGGCCTATAGAAACTGCAAACGAACTCCAGATGAATGTACCACCATGTGCATCTGGCTTATGTGTGTTCTGGGGAATCGGACCTGGGTCCTTAGGCTTTACAGGTAAGCACTTTAACTGCTAAGCCATCTCTCCACCCCAAGTTTTTTTTTAAAAAAATATTTCTTTATGAGAGAGAGAGAGAGAGAGAGAGAGATTGGGAAAGAATGGGCATGCCAGCACCTTCAGCAACTACAAATGAACTCCAGATGCAAGCACCACTTTATGCATGTGGCTTTATGTGGATACTGAGAAACTGAACCCAGGTTAGCAGGCTTTGCAAGCAAGTACCTTTAACCCCTGAGCAATCTCTTCAGCCGAATAAGGTTTTTTTTTTTTTTTTAAGCAGAGATGAGAAGGAAGAGTCTGAGGAGTTGGATGATGACATGGAATTTGGCTTGTTTGACTAAATTCCTGCTTCCCTGCAAATAAAGCCTTTTTATGTTAAAAAGAGGACTAGAGAGATGGCTTAGCGGTTAAGGCACCTGCCTGCTAATGCCTAAAGAATGCCTGTTCAATTCTCCAGGTCCCATGTGTAGTCAGACGCAAAGTGATGCAAGGGTGCAATGCCACACTTTCCCACAAGGGGACACATGCATCTGGAGTTCGTTCACAGAGGCTGAGAAGCTGCTGGCACTCCTTTTTCTCTCTCTCTCTCTGTCTGACTCTCAAAAAAAAAGACAAGAATTGAACTGAAATTTCCTGAAAAATTGAAAAATAGAGATTTTAGATAAGCACATGAAAAGATTTTCCAACCCTATATGGCCAGGGAAATAAGTGAAATTCCCTCTTACACCCATAGGAATATCTCAAAGACCAATCTTATCCAGAATGGGTAGCACAAAGATCAACTCGAACCTCCATATACTGATAGCATAAGCGAAAAATGGCACAACCATTTTGGTAAATAGTATAGACATTTCCAGAAAAAGTAACATATGCCTACCATATGAGCAAGCCCTTCTATTCCAACGTGAGTATATGAGAGAAATGAAGGCATATGTCCATACGAAACACACCAGTACTCATGAGAGCTTCATTTGTGACACCCCAAACTGAAAATAAACCCATGCTACCCAAGAGCTAGGACATCTATGCAATGAAATAGGACTCAGGAACAAAAAGGATCAACTACAGATGTGCATAACATGATGAAACACAATAATTATTCTGACTGAAAGAAACCAGACAGAGCACACGTGGTATAATTGTTAGGTATATAAAATCCTAGAAAATCCAAACTAATCCTGAGTGACATCAAACAGACCCTAGTGGCCTGGAGGTTAGGAGATGGGTGGCGGGAGTGAGGTTGGATGCTTACAAAGGGGCATAGACAAGTTCTGAGGTAATGAATATGCTCATTATTTTGATTATGGTGGGTGGATTCACAAATGTATACACATGTCATGTGTTGTTAGGCTGCATACTTCAAACATATGCAGTTTATTATATGCCAATTGTCCCTTGATAAAACTGCCTTAAAATTCTTCTGGAATCTGCCACGTGTCTCCATGTTAATTATGAACATGCTAGTGAGAAAAATCATCTCCTCCTGGCCTTGGACAATAAGCTGAACTTACCCTCAGACCACTGTTTGGTATCCTTCCTTCCTTCCTTCCTTCCTTCCTTCCTTCCTTCCTTCCTTCCTTCCTTCCTTCCCTCCCCTCCCTCCCTCCCTCCCTCCCTCCCTCCCTCCCTCCCTCCCTCCCTCCCTTCTTTCTTTCTTTCTTTCTTTCTTTCTTTCTTTCTTTCTTTCTTTCTTTCTTCTTTCTTTCACTGTAGGCCCAGGGATCTTTTAAGAAGATAAAACTATTCATGTCATTTCACTGCTTAAAAAAAAGTCTCATAAAGACCCAAACACTTATGCTTACCTAAAAAAAAAAAAATCCCTGTACATTGTTCCTGCCTGAGTTTTAGTCTCTCTCTCTTTTTGCTTCTCTGTTTAGGCACCATCTGCTCTTGACTTGCCCAAATTATTCCTGCCTCAGGGCCTTTGCATGTCCAGCTTCTTTGCCTAGGCCTTTGTCCTTTCCCCAAACTGTCCTTTAGACTCAGCTTGAATGTTGTTTCCTCCAAGCAAACTTCCCACAGTCCAATGGTAGGCGCAGCCCAGAGCATTTGCTTCCAGCACCCTCGCAGAACCAATCATACATGTAGGTAATTATCTGCATACTGTCTACCTGTTCTGCCCACATTCCCATCTTCCAAAACCGTAAGCTCCAGGAGAGTAGGGGCCATGTACTTGATGTCCTAGACACTGGCTGGCTGTTACAATATACTTATTGAATAAATGACAAGGCTCAACTAGAACTTACTTCTTGACCCAGAAGTCACTTGCTCACTCCTCAAGTAGATTTTTCTCAACCCACTCAGGCAAATTCCAATTGTACAAATCAACATCATGACGTGTTTTCTGAAATCATTTAGGTCTTAAACTGGCAAGAATTGAGAAACCCAATAGGGCTGAGGAGATGGCTCAGTAGCTAAAGGTGCTTACTTGCAAGCCTGCTGATCTGGGTTCGATTCCCCAGTATTGATGTAAAGCCAGATGTATGAAGTGGTAGAGTTCATTTGCAGCAGCAAGAGACCCTGGCATGCCTCCACATACATGCATACATACATACATACACACACACACATACTAGAGGGCCTGGAGTGCAGCTCAGTTGCACAATGTGTGCTTGGCATGTACAAGGTCCTGGGTTCAACTTTCAACACAAGGAAGAAAAAAGAAAATAAAGGCAAAAAGAAAGAAGGAGAGAGGGAGTGATGAAGGGAGGAAGATGAAGAGGAAAGAAGGGAGGAAGGAAGGAAGCAATAGCAAAGGTGTAAAGGGGACAATCTTTCAGTATTAAATAATTTAAAAAACCAAAAAGACTAGATTTCGAAGAGAAATGTTAGCGTCTGACTTAATAGGTCAATTGGGGGTTTTTTAAGAAGTCAGGGAAACTCATCTTAATGTGAACATGTCCTCTGGATGTTTCACTCCCTAACTGTTAAGCAAGGAGGACACGGCTGGAGAGGCAGAGCTCTGTAGGAAATGAACCTGACTCACCATGGATGCAACGTTGCCCAGTCTTCAACAGAGCAGTGGCCTAGATTCTCGATGTAGCTGCCAGTGGGGCTGGGAAGATAAAGACTGCAACCATGGCCAATTTCCAAAGCAGCTTCCTAAGAAATGGCCCCCTCCCCTCCCTCTTGCTCCCCCTCCATGTTTATTTAGACTCCCCTTAATTAGAGCATTTCAGCATGGAAGCATAATGCAATCTGAAGGGAAATTTCCCTGGAGAGCCATCTGTCAGAATTAGACCACACTTAGCTACTGGACAGTAAGGCGGTATTGTAAATACCACTGCTTCCATTCTCCAAAGACACAGAACTCATTTACCAAGCGAGCAAATGCCAATCCTTGGGACAAGGAGGCTTTCTGTCAGGAAGCTGACCGGCTGTTTTGGACAGGAATGCTTCCAAAGGTAGAAGATCATTAATGCTGGTCCCAGGGGGACATTCACTTGACCAGTCTCACCCTTCTTCAGAGACAAAATCACTGTCCTTGACAACTCTATTAAGTTCTCCTTCAGTTGTTCCCGATCCACACAAGATAGTTTGCTTTTGTCTTCTCAGTTCAGTTCTCCCTGTGTGCTCAGCCACGGAATGGTTTAACCATGGAAGATGAGAGCGAGTAATGCCCATTTCTGCCCCCACCCTCCCTCTCAGGACCAGCCAGCTCACCATACAGATATCTGTCTTTAATACCCAGCCCAAGGCAAACAGAGTCTTGCCTAAGAAAAGAGTGAGTGGGCTGGGAGGTGGGGATCAAGTCTGTTCTTGCCATCTCTGAGACATGGTTCCCCCTGTGCCTTCAGAACCCTTTCCCGCTCTTCTGTTATGCCACATTGTAGTGGGTCCATTATGCCCTGCCCAGATCCCCTTGACCAGACTGATGCATCCATTCTTCAGCTGCTGTGGTTGGTTGTTCATTAGCTCAGAGCTGCATTCTTTCTAGCAGGATTCACTCAGTTCATAGGGAGTCATCTTACCAGTGACTGGAAAACGGGTGGGATACCTGCTCCTGGAGCCCCCCCAAACATTACAAGCTATTGCCAAGGCTCTTAGTTACCCATCAGAACTAGATGGTAAGATGATAATGCTGAGGATCCCACATGCTTGTGCTGTAGGTAACTGAGAAATCAAGCTGGAGCTCAGATGGAAGCTTCCTCCCTGTTGACTAGTTGTCAGGATGTTGGAAAAGGCCAGCTGGGTGAGAAACCAGTAATGAATTATGTAAATTTTATGGCTGGCCAGCCAAGCCATATGTACCAAGTGGTGCAATGATGACATGTCTATTACAGAAGAACCAACTACCGTCTAATTGGAGTTCAGACCTGCTCCACAAAGAGGGAATTCGTACCTGGTACTGCAAATCTAATCAAAAGCCTATGGCTGGAGAGGTCATAAGCCCTGGTGGGGGGGAAACTATTACTGTTATCTGGCTAATGGGTATATTATGCCCACCAAATTTCCCTCTAAATACTTATGCTTATATTCATATATTAATGTACTTTTCATTAGAGAAGCTTCTCTTTCTATTTTTAGAATTTATTTATTTATTTATTTATTTATTTGAGAGACAGAGAGAGAGAAAGAAAGATGCAGATAGAGAGAAGGAATGGGCATGCCATGGCCTTCAGCCACTGCAAACGAACTCCAGATGCATGTGCTTACCTTGTGCATCTGGCTTACATAGGTCTTGGGCAATTGAACCTGGGTTCTTTGGCTTTGCAGGCAAGTGCCTTAACTGCTTATCCATCTGTCCAGCCCAGCTTTTCTTTTTAGATGGCAGTGATCACTGGGGTGACTCAAAACTCACCAAAGTTGGGCTGGAGAGATGGCTTAGCAGTTAAGGCACTTGCCAGCGAACACTAAGGACCCATGGTCAACTCTCTAGATCCCATGTTAGCCAGGCGCACAAAAGTGAGGCAAGCGCAAGGTTGCACATGCTTACTAGGTGGCACAAGCACCTGGAGTTCAATTGTAGTGGCTGAGGCCCTGGCATGTCAATTCTTTCTCTCTGTCTCTCACTGTCTCTAAAATTAAAAAAAAAAACAACAACAACAACAAAAAAAAACTCACCAAACTGCTAAGAATTGTTAAGCACTAAGTAAAACATCTGTATGAAAACTCCAAGGATCATTGCAGAGGAGGTGGTGGAAAGAATGTAAGAGACAAAGGAAGGGCGGGGTGCTTTGCAATACTGCCTTCCAGATACAAAGTGGCTGTGGTATTTATGACCTCACCGTGGTTGATGCTACCTACACCAAGACCTGCATAACAGGAGGGGGAAAATTATGACATCAAAATAGAAGACTAGTTGGACAGAAGGGATTAAGTGTGTGCGAGGGAATTTGAGGATGGTAGGAAGGGATTATGATCATGTTGTAAATAAAAAGTCTTAAAAAATGACTGGCAAGTATACTTCTTCCTAAGGGCAACCATCTCAGGGTGAGATTCGTCTGGGGTGTTTGCTGTCCCAGAACTCTCTGTGAGATTAGACTCAGGACAGACTAAGGGCAACCATCTCAGGGTCAGATTGGTCTGGGGTGTTTGCAGTCCCAGAACTCTCTGTGAGATTAGACTCAGGACAGACTAAGGGCAACCATCTCAGGGTCAGATTGGTCTGGGGTGTTTGCTGTCCCAGAACTCTCTGTGAGATTAGACTCAGGACAGACTAAGGGCAACCATCTCAGGGTCAGATTGGTCTGGGGTGTTTGCAGTCCCAGAACTCTGTGAGATTAGACTCGGGACAGAATTTGGTTTGCCCCCCTCCCACTTTCCTTAGCTCTTTTCCTTAATCCACCTGCTTCCTTACTTCCTTACAAGTTTTGCTGAGGAGCAGTCACTAAATGAATCACTTGTACAGGAGGCTGGAGGTGTTGCTTAGTTGGTAGAGTGCTTGCCTATCATGCACAAAGCCCTCAATTTGATCGTCAGCACCGCATACACCTGCAATCCCATCACATGGGATAGGTAGAGGTAGGAGTATGAGAGGTTCAAAGTCATCTTTGGCTACATAGTGAGTTCAAGTCCAGCCTGGGCTACATGAGACCCTGTCTCAAAAAAAAAAAAAAAATGTCCCCTTCTCTTTCAGCCTCTGCTTTTAAGAATCCCAATTTAATATACACACAGTATATTAGAACAACCTTTATTTTATTCACTAATTACACAAAAAGAATCTTACTGTCCACCTGTCAGGTTGAACAGAGAGGATACAGCCTCAGGCACTCTCAAAAAGCAGTTAGCCTAGGGCAGTAGCCAAAGATGCATCATCAGTGGATTCAGATGCGATTTCTCAACTCAACTATATTTTACTTGCTTATATTTAAAACATAAAGGCACAGGAAATTTGTAAGTAAATAAAAAATACAAGAGAAAACAAACAAAAAGCAAAACCGTATAGTTCTATGAATGCCAAAGCACACTTGAAGGCGCAAAGCATTTCTCTTGGGACAAAATAATGATAAAAGGATTAAGTGGCCAGAAATCTATAAATACTAAAATCATCACTTTAAGTGTACATGAAGCAAAAAAAAAAAAAAAAATCAAAGCACTTTGGTTAGAATAATAAATCTAAAATACCAAACTGTGGACAAATGTCTGTAGAGGACTTCAAAGGAACTGTGTGGTCTCATATGCAAGGTTTTATTTTATAATTCATTCATTCATTCATTCATTAATTTTAGAGAATGACAGAGAAGGAGAGAAAGAGCACAGGTGCACCAAGGCCGTTTGCCATTGCCAACTAACTCTAGATGCGTGTACCACTTTGTGCATCTGGCTTTATGTGGGTACTGGGGAGTCAAACCGGGACCAGCAGACTTTGCAAGAAAGGATCTTTGACTGCTGAGCCATTCCTCAGCCCACATGCATGGCTTTTTTGGGTTGTTTTTTTTGTTTGTTTTGTTTTTTCAAGGTAGTGTCTCACTCTAGTCCAGGCTGACCTGGAATTCACTATGTAGACCCAGGATGGCTTTGAACTCACAGTGATCCTCCTACCTCTGCCTCCCAAGTGGGATTACAAGCATGCTCCACAATGCCTGGCTCTATGTGCATGGCTTTTAATGGAAATAGGTATGTTTGTGTTTATTGAGAACTTTAATATATGAACACATTGCAAGATGGTTATGTTTGTGATAAGTATGTTCTAATGAATCTGGAATAGATAATACAAAAGCACATTTGAAGGGAACCAGAAACTGAAAAATAGGTGAGAAGGAAGAAATTTACCATTTCTCCTCACACTTCTCTAAGTCCTACTTACTAGTTTCACATTTTAACAGTGACAGACTGAAAATTATTAGCCTAAAGATACAAATTATTAAAAGAAAATAACTGAATAAGTCCAAAGGATCAAAAAGAAGATGCATAAAACAAAAACCAAGTAGACTCAACAAAACCAAAGGTTGATTCCTTGAAAAGCTTCATGAAGCTGACAGACCTCCAATGTCACTGAAGAAGGAGAAAGAGAAGACTTGGTAATAGTAGAAATGGGGAAAGGAAAACACAGAGTAAGGTTATGAAGAACTGAAGCCAAGTCTATGTGTGCTAGGACTGCTTGCTGTTACAAACTCCAGATGCATGTGCCGCTTTATGGGTCTGACTTTACATGGACACTGGGGAACAGAACCCAGACCAGCAGGCTTTTCAAGCAAGTCCCTTTAATCACTGAGTTGTTGTTCAGCCTGCCTTTTTATTTTAAGTTTTGTTTTTTATTTATTTATTAGAGACACAGAGAGGGAGAGAGAGGGAGAGAGAGAAAGAGTGAGAATGGGCGCACCAGGGCTTCTAGCCACTGCAAACGAATTCCAGACACATGTGCCCCCTTGTGCATCTGGCTAACGTGGGACCTGGAGAATAGAACTGGGGTCCTCAGGCTTCACAGACATGTGCCTTGACCACTAAGCCATCTCTCTAGCCCCTGTCTTTTTATTTTAAACAGAGTTTCTCTGTGGCCTTAGGCTGGCTCTCAGCTGGCTTGAAATTGTCTTAGCTTCTACCTCCCTAGTGGTGGGATTACAAATGTGCAGGCTTTCTAACTTATCTTAAATGACTATATGTAAAGAAGGTAATACAACTGATTGAATGAAAATCAAGAAAATAAAATTGTAGGAGGACTTATTCATCCACTTAATCTCAAATATCTTTGAAAATATTGACAAGCTAGCCGATACATCCATATGCACACAGCACATACACACACTTATGCATCTCTGCTTACACAACACAATATAGTATGAACAGGCTGGATTTATTCCAGAAATGTAAGTTTTCATCTAGATTGGAAAATATAGCCATGTCATATACCACATGAAAAAGTAAATTAGTAGTCTATGTGGTCAGAGGTCTGTGAGCTTCACCCACCCCTTGTCTCAGGTGTGCTGTCCTGCACTCGCTGTGACATTTCTGCTCTATAATCTACATAGCAGGAGCTGCATGTCTGATTGACGATGAGTGGGGAAAAGGCAGCCAGTGTGCGTCAGCAGATTCTCACAGGCATAGCTCAGTAGACTGTGGTGATGGCCAGGCCTCCCAAAGCCACTTTTTTAGATGGAATTTGACTTCCTTGTCAGCCATTAAAAACCAACCTTCTGGTTCTATAGCCTTTTTTTTTCAAGTTGCCAGTCCTTTAGAATCAGCTAACCAGGCAGTCCTTAGTGTTTCTGGCCCACATGTAACAATATCCTGAGTTAGTTGTTACTGGCTGGCACCAGCTTGGAAAGCCCATTGTATCTTCTTCCAAAGTTGCATTTGATGGTGTTGCATTGGCAACTTAAAATCAGACCCACGGGGACTAATTACATCACAGCAGGCCTCAAGTGCCAAGTCCCAGCTCTCCTTTCCCTCCTGTTCCATTGATAGCATCTACTGGGACACCCCTGAATATGATATAGCTGTAAAATCCTATGATTGTTACACTTGTGACTTTTGGGACAATGGGACAAAAAGGACTCAAAGTAATCAGGTCTAGTCACGAAGCCTGCCTGCCCCACTTGAACTCAGTGCATAGGTAGGACACACATGCCTTATATCCTTCCTATCTGGGAAGTGCCACTTGTCCACCTCTGTCAGGTCCGGAAATGAGCCAAAGCCCATGGGGCATAAGACAGGACATAAGCAGTTAAGGCGCCTTCCTGCTAAGCCTAAGAACTCGGTTCCAATCTCCAGGTCCCACGTTTAGCCAGATGCAAAGTGACGCAAGGGCGCAATGCTGCATTTGCCCACAAGGGGCTCACACATCTGGATTTCGTTCACAGCAGCTGAGAGACTGCTGGCGTGCCCATTCTCTATTGGTCTCCCTCTCCCTCTCTCTCTGTCTGTCTCTCTCTCTGTGTCTCTCTCCAAAAAAAAAAAAAACTTAATCCTAATTCCCATTCAGCTACTCTCAGCTATGTAACCCTCATTCAATCACTTTAAGGCCTTCTACCTCAGGTTTATCTGCCAAAGGAAGATCTTGGATTGTAAGATTTCTAGAGTTCTACTCAATTGCAAAGTGAAGAGCAAACACTCCACAGTGTTCAGTGTAAGTAAAAACAGCTGTTCAGAACAAGCTTCAAGCAATACAGCAGTGTTTCCCGCAGTCAGATGACTTGTTCCCAGGAGCTCCTCCAGGTAAAAATGCTGGTTATAAAATCCTTTTAAGCGTGTAGCGGAGCTAATGAGACAGAGATGGAACTTTTCCATGGCATGAATCACCAAAATGAGTAAACTCTGGTGTTGGAGCTTCAGTGGAGGAAATGAGGCTCTGGAGTTCAGAGGACTGCGTCTGCTTAAAGCTGGTTTCCCAAAGCCAGAGGACACATTTCTAAAGGATAAACGAAATAAAACGTGTACCTTGCACAGGTCGATACTGTGGATCCATGACTCTCTTGGACTTGATCTACGAGAAGTAACCACTGCCCCCACCAGTTTTTAACCATTAATACAAAACCACTGGACCCAAAACTCGGAAGCTTCAGGATTAGTTTAATTTGTTCCATGTGGTCAGTTTCATCTGGGTATCTGTAGAAACAATTTAAGATCATCTTTCAAGGAACATATTTCTACTGACAAAGTTTCATGCTAGGTGAACTTGCAGTCACAAGTCAGTACGGCAGGCAGCAGGACCTGAAGGGTTGTCAGTCAATGGAGATGTCAAGCAGAAGAATCAGAGCAGTACAGATATGGTTACAGGAGTTATGAGGGACAGAACACTAAAATAACAACACATGGAATGCTGAAATACATACCTACCTGTGTAAATATATGGGCATAAAGATTTTGAAAGTATGCTGATGAAAAACACATTATCAAATGAACTAAGAAAATGTGAAAATGTCAAATAATGGAAAGAAGTGAATAGCTATAATCCATCAGTGATCAGAGGAAACAAGTTCAGATTCAGAAACACTTCACTGTCTTGATTAGGGTGAATCAAAAGGCCTGCTGAATGTGCAAGATTATACATAAGCATAGGACCCTAAAGGGGCAAGGGAGAGCCAGACATCAATAGAAGACTGACAAAGGAAAAAATGCTTGACTACATATTTGTTAGTTAGGAAACCAATGATCACTTTACAACGCCACAAAGTATGCAAGAATTTATGCTCCTAAATTTTTATTCCCAGAAAAATAATCTTCTAAGAATAGTTACAAAATAAAAATGTTTGGGAGCTAAAGGCTTACTTAAAAGTTACTGCTAGTGTATGGATATTCAAGAAATAAGGAACGAAATATCCCAGTTTCACCCTCCTCTGTTCTTCATTCTCTGAACTCAGCAGAAGCCAGACACTGAGGGATTTCCTACAGTATGAAGAGAAACAGAAACCCCACCTAGCAGAAACAACCGGAAGGCATCTGTTGTAGACAGCTTCAGGTTTGCTGAGATGAACTTCCAGACCAGGCACAGTTATGGAGGAAGAGATATTATTTATTGAAGCTTACAGATCCAGGGGAAGTTCCATAATGGCAGAAGAAGCAGCCTGCTCTCCACAGGGCCAAGCAGAGAGAGCAAAAGCCAACCAGCCACCACAGCACACAGAGCAAAACTAAAGCCAAAAGGTCACACAGCACACTTCAGAAACTCCTGCTAGGCACATTTGCATATCTTTACAATGGAATCTCAAACCATCACCACACCTCAAGACCGGGGCCCCCAGTGACCTTGCCTGTAGCAAGGTGATTGCAGATGCAAACTATAACTAAAAAAAAAAAAACACTGAATATATTGGGGGACATATATTCAAACTACCACATTCCGCCCCTGGCCCCCAATATATTTAGCTCCTGGCCCCCAATAGATTCATAACTATCACACATTGTAAATTGTACTCAGTCCAATTTCAATGGTTCTCACAGTCTTGATCGTCTTAAGATAGTGAGTCCTGTAAAATCAAACAAGTTAAATACTTTCAACATGTCAAGGCACAGAGTAAACATTTTTAACTGGTATAAGGCATAGCAAGGAGAAACTAAAACAATGCAAACTCAATCACCATCAACAGTCATCAAACTTCTGCAGTTCAAGTTCAATATAACCAGAGACTAACAGTCTCCAGGTTTTCCAATTCCACCCCTCCAGCTGGGCAGAGTCGCCAGGGAGAACTTTCATCCTATGCCAACACTGCACTCCATGGTAGCCCTTTTGCACAGTCCTGGTATATCCAAAACATCTTCAGGTCTTCATGAAAACCACGGTCCATCTTCCAAAGGCTCTTCCAGCCTATTCCTGAGGGTCTTCATGCCCTGCCTCATGCCGCATCTCAGCAGCGGCTCCTGGAACCGTGTGCAATTCATGACCACTCCATGCATTTTTCATATTTCCAAAACTAATACCAGGTGTGCAGGACACAGCCATATTCTTAATCCAGGGACAAAATAAATCATAGCCTTGAAAAGCAGGTTCCTTCTCCAGTCAGCTCTTTCCAAGAATTTGCATTTCTAACAGTCTTTCCTCAGGCAATCCTCTCCATTGTTTTAATGTAAAGTAGTCATCAGGCCACCTTCCTTCCACCTTCCTTAAGATTGCTAATGTGTTTGACAATAGCAGCTAAACCAGTCTCAATGCCTCTACTTTTAACTTGCTTCAGGTTTTCCAACTTAAAATCTTAAAATCTCAGTCCAATATCTTTAGCCAAGCACATCCATCCATTACAAATTTAAGCTCGATCAAACTTTCTGGGCCTGGATAGCAGAACGTAGCCATCGCTTATGCCAGTAGCCCAGTTCCAACAAAGTCCTCTGCAGTCTTTCCTTCCCCTTAGAAACCTCATAAGCCAAGCCTCGAAGTTCAGTACTATCTGCACTTAGCATTCTCAAACTCTCATCAGAATAGTCCATAAAACTTGGCTTACCACTCCAGAAGGCATCTTCAGTTGCAAGCACCAAGTCCATGCCCATTCCTCCAAAACATAAGTTCCAAAAGACAAATATCCACATGGTCAGGTTCATCTCACCCCACTCCTGGTACCACTTTACTGTTGTAGACAGCTTCAGGTTCGCTGAGATGAACTTCCAGACCAGGCACAGTTATGGAGGAAGAGATATTATTTATTGAAGCTTACAGATCCAGGGGAAGTTCCATAATGGCAGAAGAAGCAGCCTGCTCTCCACAAGGCCAAGCAGAGAGAGCAAAAGCCAACCAGCCACCACAGCACACAGAGCAAAACTAAAGCCAAAAGGTCACACAGCACACTTCAGGAACTCCTGCTAGGCACATTTGCATATCTTTACAATGGAATCTCAAACCATCACCACCCCTTAAGACCGGGGCCCCCAGTGACCTTGCCTGTAGCAAGGTGATTGCAGATGCAAATTATAACTAAAAAAAAAAAAAAACACTGAATATATTGGGGGACATATATTCAAACTACCACAGCATCCAAAACAAGCCAACCAACTTTATGAAGCAAGAATTACCTTGATTTCAAAGCAAACAAGAGCAGTACAAGGCAGTAAATTTCATGCACCACTCATGCACATGAATGCAAAATGAAATGTCAGTAAACTGAACTCAGCGGTGTAGAGAAAAGGTAACATATCAAGGCCAGTTTGTATTGATCTAGGAATATAAGATTGAATCAAAATTAGGAAAGTGACTTAATACAAGTAACTATGATAGTAGATGTAAAGGGAACCTCCTAAAACCATACCATGTGATAAAGATAATTATTTATAACAAAACTCTTATTTAGAATAAAGGAATACTTTTTATGGGTGTAGCAGAGAGCTTCAGGTTCGCTGAGATGAACTTCCAGACCAGGCACAGTTATGGAGGAAGGGATATTATTTATTGAAGCTTACAGATCCAGGGGAAGTTCCATAATGGCAGAAGAAGCTGGCCTGCCTTCACAGGGCCAAGCAGAGAGAGAAAAAGCCAACCAGCCGCACAGCACACAGAGCAAAACTACAGCCAAAAGAGTCACACAGCACACTTCAGGAACTCCTGCTAGGCACACTTTGCATATCTTTACAATGGAATCTCAAACCCACCATCACACCTTAAGATGGGCCCCCAGTGACATTGCCTCTAGCAAGGTGACTGCAGATGCAAACTATAAGCTAATAAAACACTGAATATATTAGGGGACATATATTCAAACTACCACAATGGGTCTAGTCTATTTTTATTTTTTTATTTTTATTAGTTATAGACTTAGTATGTAAAGAGCACATGTTGGTACCATCCTTTCCCTCATCCCTGCCCGTGTTCCAAAGGAACCCTCCTTGTTGGGGATGCTGCTCATCCCCATAACAAACCAGATATCCAGAGGCTCCTCAGAGCCCATCTCTGAAGTACACTTTCTCTCTCCCTCTCTCTCTTTCTTTCTTTCTAAACATAGGTTAGGATAGAATAGGTTAGGATAGAATAGGTTAGGATAGAATAGGTTAGGATAGAATAGGTTAGAATAGAATAGGTTAGGATAGAATAGGTTAGGATAGAATAGGTTAGAATAGAATAGGTTAGGATAGAATAGGTTAGGATAGAATAGGTTAGGATAGAATAGGTTAGGATAGAATAGGTTAGAATAGAATAGGTTAGGATAGAATAGGTTAGGATAGAATAGGTTAGGATAGAATAGGTTAGGATAGAATAGGTAGGCCTCCTATTCATGATCCTCCCACTTCAGCTTTCTGAATGTTGGGATTACACCTGTGTGCTATCATACCAACTGAGGAATACATTCTGAATATAATAATGGCATTCACAAAATATAAAAGATATACACAAAATACCTATAGGAAAAATGAAACTCTATGGAAATGGAAAGATACTCTATTTAAAATATGGAACCAGTAAAGGATGCCCACACTCATATTTATTATTTAGCATTGTACTGAAAATTCTAATTTGTATAATACAAAACAGAAAGAACCAAAGGTGTAGAAAAAAATGAGAGGCACACAACACACCAAGCCATTATAATTCACACATGACTGATTATTTACAAAGAAAATCAGAAGCATCTATAATTATAAGAATTATAAGAAGTTCATAAGATAAATATACAAAAATTTCAACTATATACCAGTACTAGTCAGAAAATGCAACTTTAGAAGTTACCATTTGAAATAACAAAAATGGGGTTGGGGAGGTGGTTCTGTGGAGAAAGTGCTTACTGTGCAAACACGAGGACCTGAATTTGGATTCCTGGCACCCAAGCAAAAATGCTGGGCAGGTTGCACATGTTTATAATACCAGTGTGGGAGAGGTGGAGATAAGAGGATCCTTAGAGCTTGCTGGCTAGCTAATGGAGCTGAATCACAGAGCTCCAGGTTTAAGAAGAGAACCCTTAAAAAAAATAAGATGAAGAGAGACTTAAGCGTATACCCAGCATCAACCCACATGCATATGCACACATATGTACATGCACACATGTGTATTCACAATATATAAATGCAATATACATACACGAACATGTGCAATAAAATAAAATAGCAACACAATAATTACCTACCAGCAAATCTAAAAAGAGACATACAATATGTTTGTGTAAAAAATTATAAGGCAAGAATGAAAGACTTTAAAGAATGTATAAATGAAGAGGTACAGTGACTATCAAAAGGATATAAAATTTCCTTAAATTATTCCATGGACTTTAGATAGTCCCAAAGCATGAAAAAAAAAAAAACACTAGAAAGAATTAAAAAATATTTTCTTTGGTTTTTCAAGGCAGGGTCTCACTTTAGCCCAGGCTGATCTGGAATTCACTATATAGTCTCCAGCTGGCCTCAGATTCATGGTGATCCTCCTACCTCTGCCTCCCAAGTGCTGGAATTAAATGTGTGCACTACCACACCTGCCTCAAGAATTTTTATTTATTTATTTATTTTGGTTTTTCAAGGTAGGATCTCGCTCACACTCAGGCTGACCTGGAATTTAGTAAGTAGTCTCAGAGTGGCCTTGAACTCTGGGCAATCCTACCTCTGCCTCCTGAGTGCTAGGATTAAAGGCATGTACCACCATACCTAGCTAAGAATTTTTTAATTGCATTGTAAGTCTAAATTTTATGCAAAAATCCCTCAAGTTATCAGCTTAACCCCTACCTTATAAGACTTAACTGAAGGGGAATAGACTACATTTCCTTTTCAAGATGTTAATGTCTATTTTAGAACAATAGTAATTTGTAAAGTGTGCTTTTGTAGAGATTGTAAAACAGAACAATAAACAGAAAAAAGTTTCCAAAAATAGTTTCTTATTAATTTATTTATTTACAAGGAGGGGAAAAAGGGAGAGAGGGAGGAAGAGAATGGGTGTACTAGGGCCTCCAGCCACTGCAAACAGAATCCAGATGTATGCAACACTTTGTGCGTCTGGCTCTATGTGGGCCCTGGGGGATTGAACTCAGGTCCTTAGGTTCTGAAAGTAAGTGCCTTAACTGCTGAGCCATCTTACCAGCCCAGATTCTTTATATATTGAAATATATATAGGACAAAGCATATACTGCATTATTGGGAAAATATGCCATGAAATTTACATATATATATATATATATATTTCTTGAGGTATGGTCTTGCTCTAGTCTAGAGTGGTCTTGAACTCACGGCAATCCTCCTACCTCTGCCTCCCGAGTGCTGGAACTAAAGGTGTGTGCAATTACACCTGGCTGCAAAATTATATATATATTTACATTTTTTATTTTTTTAAAAAAAGGTAAATGTGTTATATAAACTGAATATTAGTGTCCTTCTCATGTCACTCATATGTAAAGATATTCTGTTTAAAATGTGAAACAAGTCAAGAATGCCCACACTGACATTTATTATTTAGATAGCGCTGAAAATTATAATTCAAGCATTAATATTCAATGTCATGCTATTTGGAGGTAGAACTTTTGGACCGGGATTAGATTAGCTGTGCCATGAGTGGGATCAATAACCCCCCCCTTTTTTTTTTTGGTTTTTCGAGGTAGGATCTCACTCTGGTCCAGGCTGACCTGGAATTAACTATGTAGTCTCAGGGTTGCCTCGAATTCTTAGCGATCCTCCTACCTCTGCCTCCCAAGTGCTGGGATTAAAGGCATGTGCCACCACGCCCGGCTTAATACCCCTTATTTTAAGGTCAGAGCTCTTGTTCTCGCCACTGTGTGAGAACACAGAGAAGGTGAGCTGGGAGGAGAGCCCCACCAGAAATGAATCTGCTGCACTTTGGCTGTGGACTTCCAAGCCTCTAGAACTGTGAAGTGAATGTCTGTGGTTTAAACCACTCAACTCATGGTATTTCATTATGGCAGCCTGAGCAGGCGGATCCAAGATGCCTATGTATCATGCAATGCAAACACATTCCAGAGGAGGTGAAGATTTTATTTGAGAGACAAAACAATGGGCTGGAGAGATGGCTTAGCAGCTAAGGTGCTTGATTGCAAAGCCAAAGGACCCAGGTTCAATTCCCCAGGACCCACATAAGCCAGTTGCACAAGGTGGTGCAATGCACCTGGAGTTTGTTTGCAATGGCTGAAGGCCCTGGCACACTTATTCTCTCTCTCTAATAACTAAAATAAATAAATTAATTAAAATAAAATAAAAAATATTGAATGTTTTTGACAGGCATGTGATATACACCTATAATTATTGCTCCCAGGAAGAGGCAGAAGCAGACAGATCACTGTAAATTCAAGGCCAGCTTAGTCAACATAGTAAGTCCCAAGCCAGCCAGGGGTACATTGTGAGACCCTGTCACTAACTAACTAACTAACTTACTTATTAACTAATTAACTAACAATCAAGTACAATAGCAACACAACAAAAAAAATCCTTTAAACCTTCTAATAGAAAATACAGGAGTAACATATTCACGACATAGAGTAAGATTTCTTAAACAAGACACAAACATGCTAATTTGCAATGGAAAACACTAATAGACTTTACTACACAAAATATAAGAGCCTCTACATACCAGAAGTTACTACACAGTGAAGACAAACATTGCTACAGGGTGATAGATGTTTGTAATGCCTGTAATCTTTAGTCTGGACTCTACATCCAGGCTAAAACATGAACCTATATGATTGATACAGAAGACAGGAGAAACGGCAGAAAAAGCATTTCACAAGAAAGCAGGAATGACTAATTAGCATATGAAAAAAACTGTCAAATTTGGCAACCAAGATAATAGTGATAATATACCATCTTACACACACTGCACCTACACACACACACACACACACACACACACACACACTAATCAGTGGGACGAGGCTGTAAGAGCTGCCAGAAGAGGAACATTGGGAGCCGTCAGCTTTTATCAGTGGAAAATCTATTTGAGGAGCCACTGTGGAAATGGCCTTGTTACTACCTAGAAAAGTTACCTCCATCAGGGATATAAAAATTATTGTATACATGAACCAACAGATGGATAACTATTGTTTGCTCTATTATTCGGAATCACAAACAAACTAATAACTTGTATGTAGTCAATAATAGGTTGATAAGTTGTCATATGTTAATGCAGTGGTATATTATGTAGCAATGAAAATATATAACCAAAAGAAAAGAAAATACACAAACCACAGCTATTCCAGTCATCTGTATTATTAAATGCCACAATCAATGTTGATTTGGTGGAGGGAAGGCAAGTTAAAGAGCCATGGAAAGCAGAAACAAGCATCTACGGTTCCCTCTTCGATTGAGCGGAACTATGACGCTAGTGGACAATCTAGGGTCAGCAAAAGCACCTGCAACATTCTGTTCTTCCGCTGTGTGCGATCATGCCTGTTTATTTCATCACTCCTCTATGACTCCATTTGTGTATATTATATACAGTGGATTACATACATATATAGTGCACAAGCAAAACCTTAGCAAACCTCAGCGCTTTCAGTTCACTCTCTGTGCCAGTCATGTTTTAAGTGACAGGTTATAAAATAATCTGTAATTCCATTCTCATGACCTCCCCTCTGCTATGGCTATCCAAAGGCTTTTTGATAAATCTCATATTCTTTGTAGCTGTATGGAAAGACAGGATTTTCCAAGAGTGAACAGGAAGCTCTTCTATCAGGGAGAAGGCTACAACAGCAGCGATCTCAGGGCTAGAAGGTCGAGGTACTTTGCCACTCTATTCTTACCCCACAGGAAACTGTTGAAGAAGACATTTCCTTCCGTGGCCTGTCTGTATCCAGGCCGATCCACCTCTGTGTACACACCGTGGCTCCCTCCACAAAGCCCCAGAAAGCAGCTCCCAGCAGGATCCCCACTGAGCTTCTTAATAACCTCTCCAGCTATTTTATGGAATGTATTTGCCGAAAATGTATAAACCGACGCCTGGCTGGAAGGTGTGACCAAGCCTTCCCTAAACAGCCCTCTCTGAGCTCAGGCCTCAGTTTAGGGCTCATTACTATCACTTCGATGACAGTGTCTCTCTCTCCTGTGCCCAGGGGACTTGGCAAATGCCCCAGAGGGAGGGTAACATGGAGGCCACTTATATCATCTTGTAAGTAGCCAATGTCTATTTTGTCTCCTGGTTTGGGCAGTTGGAACTTATGAGATAGTAGTGCTCTCCCTAGCATCTAATTTTGGCTGTATGTGTGCCAAAATTTTTTGAAATAAAGAGATCTGTTTCTTTCCCAATATCTCAAACCACCATTTTTTTTTAAATCAACTTCTATCTTCTAATCTTTCTCTAGTTAATTTATAGTCTTTCCTGTCACTATGACGGAGACCAGTCAACCCTTTGCCACACTTTCCTTATCTGGAAACCGAGACAAAACTGGCACTGGTATATGTGGCATGTGGAGAGAAGTCTTTGGTGAGATGGCTCAGTGGTTGAAGGCACTTGTCTACAAAGTCTGTTGGCCAGATTCAATTCCCTAGTACCCATGTAAAGCCAGATGAACAAAGTGGTGCAAACATCTGGAATTTGTTTGCAGTGGCAAGAGGCCTTGGCATGCCTTTCTCATTCTCCCTCTCCTTGCAAATAAGTAAATAAAAATGTTGTTTTTAAGAATCACAAAGTGTGAGACAGTACCCAGTTCATAAAAGTGTCTGGAGATAGAAGTGTCCAGTGGGGGTAGCTGGTCACTGTGTCCTCTTCCCAAGCTGAGGGAGTCTTTCACTCACTCAAGGCTCCAACTCAAGCTGGATCAGCATCTGAGCTGAATAAAGATGGTGACATTTGCTTCCTTGGGATGTCAAGATGAAGAAAGCAATGCTGGCATTCAGAAAGAAGAGCTTGGCCTAGAAAGATGGCTTAGCAGTTAAGGCACTTGCCTGCAAAGCCTAAATACACAGGTTCAATCCTCCAGGTCCCATGTAAGCAAGATGTGCATGGTGACGCATGTGTCTGGAGTTCGTTTGCAGTGGCTGGAGGCCCTGGTGTGCCCATTCTCACTCACTCTCTCTCTCTCCTCTCTGTCTTTAATAAATAAATAAAAATTTTTAAAAAGATTTCCCTTAAAAAAAAAAAAAAGAAGGGCTAATCAAGGGGCGTCAGGAAATTTGGACAATGGAGAAAAATAAGTAGCTGAAAGATATCAGTTACCCAAGAAGTTCAGTTCTGCTCCCTGGAGATCTTTCTTTTGTGTCACAGGAGGATGACAAGAATACAAATGAAGTAGGAAGATCCTTTGCAATCCCATGTTTCCAGCACAATCATGGGTGCCTGACCACCACCATCATGGATGTCTAACTACCACCATCATGGGTGTCTGACCACGACAATCATGGATACATAACCACCACCATCATGGATGCCTGACCACCACCATCATGGGTGTCAGACCACCACAATCATGGATGCCTGACCACCACCATCATGGATGCCTGACCACCATCATCATGGATGTCAGACCACCACCATCATGGATGCCTGACCACCACCATCATGGATGTCTGACCACCACCATCATGGATGCCTGACCACCAGCATCATGAATGCCTGACCACCACCATCATGAGTGTCTGACCACCACCATCATGGGTGTCAGACCACCACCATCATGGATGCCTGACCATCACCATGATACGTGCCTGACCACCACCATCATGGATGCCTGACCACCACCATCATGCGTGCCTGACCACCACCATCATGGATGCCTGACCACCACCATCATAGATGCCTGACCACCACCATCATGCGTGCCTGACCACCACCATCATGGTTGTCAGACCACCACCATCATGGGTATTTAACCACCACCATTATGTATACCTGACCATCACCATCATGGATGTCTGTCCACCAGCATCATGGATGTCTGACCACCACCATCATGGAAGCCTGACCACCACCATCAGGAAACCTGGACCACCACCATTGATGCCTGACCACCACCATCATGGATGTCTGACCACCACCATCATGGATGTCTGAATACCACCATCATGGAAGCCTGACCACCACCATCATGGACACCTGGACCATCACCATCATGGGTGTCAGACCACCACCATCATGGATGCCTGACCACCACAATCATGGATGCCTGACCACCAGCATCATGGATGCCTGACTACCACCATCATGGGTGTCAGACCACCACCATCATGGACACCTGGACCACCAGCATCATGGATGCCTGACCACCACAATCATGGATACCTGACCACCACAATCATGGATACCTGACCACCACAATCATGGATGCCTGACCACCAGCATCATGGATGCCTGACCACCACAATCATGGATACCTGACCACCAGCGTCATGGATGCCTGACCACCACCATCATGGATGTCGGGACCACCACAAAGCTCCTCTACCTTCTCCTGAGCTCAAAATTAGATGTGACCTTCTACAGATCAGTTTTGCCAAGTTAGTCTCAGAATGACTTTCTTATACCTTTGTTTTATGAGTCTTTCATTTGAAAATGTGGTGCAAATTCTTCTCAACCACTCCCATTTCATGGGTAACATTGAAGAGCGGATCATGGATGTGCCGCTGAGCCAGCCTGAGCAAAGAGGCAAGGACTCGGGGCTCTTAGAGACAGGCCATGGACTCAGTTGGACCCATTAGCACCCTCAACCTGAGAAAGCTTTCAAGAAGATATGGTGATCCCTCTGGAGCTCTGACACTATTGTAGAAGAGGTGGCAGAAAGAATCCAAGAGCCAAAGGATAGGGAGGAGCACCATGGAATGATGTCTACCAGACACAAAGTGGCAGTTGCATTCCTGACCTCTCAGCAGCTGTTGTTATCTGAACAAGACCTGCAAAACATTGGCTCCAGTGATGTGTTGTCAGTGACATCAAAATAGAAAAGGGATAACTGGAAAGAACAGGGGTTCAGTGGAGGTGGGATGGAGGAGAGTGTGGACAATGGAGGGTAGTGGAAGGGAATTATATTCACAGTACATTGTGTATGTGTATGGAAGTTGTCAGCACTTTTTAAAAAGTTGAATAAAAACATGGTGAAGGCAAGAGAGATGGTTTTGCATTAAGGTGTTGCCTGCAGAGCCCAGCGACCCAGGTTCTATTGCCCAGTACCCATGTAAGCCAGATGCACATGGTGGCACATTCATCTGGAGTTTGTTTGCAGTGTCTGGAGGCCCAGTGAGCCAATTCTGTCTCTCTCTCTCTCTCTCTCTCTCTCAAAATAAATAAACAAACAGAAACATGGTGAGGAAAACAGATGTTTGCTATCAGGAAACAGCTAAGAATCAGAAAGTTATAAAGAAACAATGTGGTTCCTTAATACAGTTTCCACAAATAATTCCTAGAAATTTCAAAATAAATGTTGTTTAAAAAAAGCTATCCCTATAAAGATATAAAGAGGTTCTAAAACTAGCCACATGAATCTTGAGGTGAACTTTATATTCCGTTCTCCAAATAAATATCCCGTACACGTCCCATGTTTGTATGCTAACTGTGCAGCGCCCACCCCCCGAATGAAGAAATGCTGGACTCACATTGGTGACATATTCGATGTCCTTCCAAAGGACGCACTCCCTGGGGAAATCAGCCAACTCTAAGAAGTGGTCCACCACCACTTGGCCGATTAGGTCGTGGCGAGAGAACCTGTCAAAATCGTACACAGAGAAGTGAAGCTTCCGAGCTTCAAGGTCATTGTAGGGCACTGGGAACAAAAACACTTCATCAAACACAGGGTTCAAGGTCTTTCTGTGAACTTTAGTCTGGTGTTTTGTTTTCCGATCAGGAAGCAAGTAGATCTTGACGTAAGGATCGGAGGTCCCAGAGAAGTCCTTGGCGGGCAGGTTGACAGCTTTGTGAATCTTCACCATGAGCTGCTCTAGCTCACAGTCGTATTTTAAAATGAAGTTGAGTTTCCCGCAAGCTTTGCTGTTACTCCGTCTCCCATCGTCGTTGTCCAGTGACCTCTGCTTATATAACTCTGGTTTAATTCTACCGATCCCAGTCAGCTGCTCCTGTCTCTGAAGCTGTTGGATATTGAAGTCCGGGTTTGACAGGTTGAGTTGTCTTTGGAGTGAATTATGCCTTAAACAAAGAGCAAGACAAACAACAACAACAACAAAAGTTATAACCTCATTAGCTACGGGTCTTCCAGAAACTTGTGCCTGGAATATAGGTGCACTGTTACATTCTGTAAAAAGCTTAGATCTGTGGGTCTATTTTCTTTTCTTTTTGGCCTAAATTCAAAATGCTCATCAATGTGAATAAGCTGCTCCCTAAGGCTTGAAGCTCAACATTGATGCTTGGTATCAGGAAATGAACTTACTAACATGTGACCTTGGAGCTTTAAAGGTTTAATGCACTTTCTCAGCTATCTAATGTGCCATTAAAGAAGCTTATCTGTCTGGGGGAATGTAAAGACCTGTACGTACTCCTTTAAAAATAAAGTCATCCACCTTTATAAATAATATCCAGAAACTGCACTAGTGAGCTACCTATTGTCTTTAAAAGAACATATTGTTTTAAAGTCAGATGGGGTGAGTTATATGCCTGTAATTCCAGCACTTGGGAAGCTGGAGACAAGAGGATTGTCATGAGTTTGAGGCCAGGCTGGGTTACCTAGAGAGTCTCAGTCTGGCCTGGACTGCAGAGTGAAACCCTGTCTCACAAACAGAACAAACAAACAAGAAACTAAAAACATTTTTTCCTCTAAATTACGTAGCATTTTTGTGTCACTTGGTTATAGCTTTATAAGGATATGAATTCTTACTAGATCGATTAAAGCAGCTTATGTGAAGATACTGGGGCTGGAATGTGTCTGCTTGCAAGGCACTGTGTTTGATGTGATTGGTGCACATAGTAGCCCTGGAATTGTGTTTCTGTTGGACCACATGGGTGGTGCATACTCCTGAGGCTTCATTTCTGAAATACACACCGATGGCACAAAAAATAAAGACGAGCTACCATAAACACAGCTAGGGATTATGGAGGAGAAGGTCAGGTACTAATGTCTGTGAACTGAACATTTGCTAATGTAGTCTAATCTTCATTCTATGAGCTTATTGGTTTAGACTAGAAGTTTCCCTAAAGCTGTCTTTAAAACCTGCTTTATCTATGTAAGTCTTACCAAGGTGGCAGAAGCAGTCATTATATTCAAAACTGGTTTTCTGATCACTTGCTTTCTGTGGTACTGAGGATTGCTAGGCAAGCACTCTATCGCTGAACTATATCCCCAGTGCTCTTTTCACTTTGAGAGAAAGTCTAACTAATGTGTCCAGTCTGGTCTTGAACTCACTCTGTAGCTCAGGCATCCTTGAACTTATGATCTTCATTCCTTAGCCTCTGGAGTAGCTGCCATTACAAGCCTGTGCCACTGGGCCCCGCATGAGGTGGTTTCTTGAAGGGTACTTTTACTTTCTTTTTAAAACTCAGAGTGCTGGGCGTGGTGGCACACGCCTTTAATCCCAGCACTCGGGAGGCAGAGGTAGGAGGATCACCGAGAGTTCGAGGCCACCCTGAGACTACATAGTTAATTCCAGGTCAGCCTGGACCAGAGTGAGACCCTACCTCGAAAAACCAAAAAAGAAAGCAAACAAACAAACAAACAAAAAAACTCAGAGTGCAGTGTTCATGTACCGTGTTATATGTAGTCAGTCAATGACCTTAATTAAAATCGTGTCTCCAGCAGAAGGTAAAGGGAAAGGTGGGTTGTCTGTGAGGGACTGGTCAATAGTTGGAGACGAAGAGTGCATATTTTCTATTCTTTCCTCTTCCTTCCTTATGTCTGTCTTATGAAATAAAGATGTAGGGATGGGATTCACAGACACAAGGCATGTTTGAAATAATTCTCCTTTTTGTCATCACAGATGCTGCCACGCTGAACGTCCACTCTCCACTCTAAAGTGTTCTCCCAGTCACTAAACCCATGTGATACAAGAGCACTGTCACACAGCTGTCACCCACAACACGGTCCACAGCAAGCAGACATATCCCAGGCATACACAAAAATTCCCCAAACGGGCAAAAATTGTGTGCCCTGGAAGTTGCTGCTCTGAGATTTCAATTTCATCTAAAGCAACCCAGTGTTAAAATTTCTCTGTATCTGATGATGTGGGGTGAGGGGAGAAGACAGGATATGCTATTAAATGATCAAATTGGCTCTCACTGCCTGCATCACCAGGACACCCCCTTGGCTGGAAGTGGAACCACTGTGGTGCTACAGTAAATCTTTCTCTGTTGGTCTCTGTGTGTAGAAAATGCCTTAACACAGGCAGAGGCCAGAGGGGGATGATCGTACCAGCTCTACCTCTTTCCACTATTAAATTTTCTTTGCAGACTACATTTTTAAAAGGTCCACCATGTGATCATGAGTCAGTTGCCACCACTCTGGTTGAGAACTAGTTAGTAGGACTAACCAGTAATTGGTACATCTGTTTGGGACTTGAGTCTGACAGAGCAGTCGAGTCCCAGCCACTGGGGCCTTGTTCCTCCTGGGTTGTCACTGTGAAGAATCTCCCTGCATAGCAAGTTACTTTTGAGGTTTTTTTTTTTTTTGAGTACTGGTTGTAGATTCATCACATCATAGTAACATTTTGTCTTTTCCTTTATCTGTAGAGCTGAACCTACCAAGTACATTTTAATTTAAATTTCAAATAAATGGAGTTGGCTACTTAGCAATAGAACATATTCTGTTCAACATATACATCTTCTTAGACCCGAAATCTGCAGAGGTTAATACTACATATGCAGCTCTTCCTAACCACAGAGCATTGTGGGTAGAGGGGGAAGGCTACAGAAATCTGTACTTCAAAAGCAAAAGCAAAAGCAAAAATCCCATTCCCTGTGGACTCAAGTGCACAGAAAACATTCAGAATTCCAATACACAGAGTCATCTAACAGTCATAAATATGAATACTTTTACCTGTCAGATGAATGACATGTTAATTTCATTCCCAGCAAATTTCTTTCCATTCAGTATTACTACTGGGAAAACGGCTGGATTTCTCTGGAAGGTAGTGGCTTAAAGTAGAAAGCGAAGACTGTAATGGGGCATGACAGTTTCTCACTGCCTGGGGCTCCTTCCAGGGGGCTGAAGTTGTGCGCGTGTGTGCGTGCATGCGTGCGTGTGTGCGTGCATGTGTGTGAGAGATTATAAATTCAGAAAAGCCAGAGAACTAGAGTAAACACCCAACTTCCCTACATCTGCCAGCACTCTGCAAGCTGAGTAATGAGAACAGGGAAGCTGCCCAGGAGACATAAAGGAGACGAGGTAGGAGAAATGGCAGATCAATACTCCTTATCTCTCATAGGCTACTCAGATTGGGCAAAAGAAGACCAAAGCAGTGGGAAGAAAGAAACCAATCAGTGTTATGACCTGCACAGTCTCTGAACCATCACCCAAAAGGCCAACCATGTCCATCAGATCCGAAGAAAGAGAACAGAGTCACAATCCAACAAACGCGAATGTGCAAAGTGAGGCATCCAGTGGAGTAAGAGGTACAGAGAAGCTGAGCCATCTAGGTCAGGGTGTCCAGCCTTCTGGGGTCTCTGGGTCCAAAGTGATGCTGTAGATGTCAGTGGGGAAATGAACTGAATTTCCAGGTTGGACCTGCTCTCTAGCAGCTGCTCAGCTCTTTGGCTCCAGTAGCTGTCTCCAAAGCCTCTCACATAAGTGTACTCCATCTCTGAGCCAGTACTTAGAATTCCCAGCATGCCTTTTGTCTCTGGTTTTCCAGCGCACCCGAAGACAAGTGCGTACTCTTCTACATGCCCTCATCTCTGCGGGGAGAGCTGAAACCTCCCTCGTCTGCACTTTCTTACCGGGCTTCAGGGATCCAAGGAGAGAAAACAGAAAGGCAAATGGAACTTTAGAATCACCACACAGGTCAAGAAGGCACAGGAACCCTTCCTTGTGGTGAAGAGGAGAGAGATACAGATACAGAAGGGGAAGTTCTGGCTAGAGACAGAGAGTTAACATATTACAAGGGCAGACGGAGATAGGAATCTGAGGCTTTCTTGCCCTAGTGTTCAGGGATTCTCCCATGAATGAGATAATGACGACACCCACTTGCAGACAGTGGAGGTGTGTGGTCAACTGCAGCTACACAAAGTGAGGTGTGGCCTGCTTCCTCCTCCCACCCCTCTCAAGACGTGAAACCTTGTTGTCATTTTCAAGTGCTTTGTCCTCTATAACCAACATGAACATTTGCCCGCCATCACCTTCCCTAAGTAGCTCATATGACCTATCTCTTTCCGTTCCCATTGCTCCCAGATGGTTCAGGACTTCACCACGGAACTGGGCCTCTCTAGCCAGTCTTCATCTATCCCCCACATCGTAGGCATTCTTACAAGATTAATCTGCTGAGAATGACTTGAGCCCTTCAACTTGTAGAACTTTGAGCAGAGAGCTATATTCCTTTTTTTTCTTTTTAAAAAAGTACCTAATAGAGAATTGTATACACTGTAGATGCTGATACATATGTTTAGAGTAAAGATATTAATGCCGTGGATATAATAGTTTTTGATAATTAAGTCCCAGTAGAGAAAACAGTCATTTGCATCTAGTTTCAGAGATTCATGAAAACTGACATAGGTCTAGGCAACTTCCAGTTTTGAAGTTATTCATTTATTAAAATCTGAAGAAATAGCTAAAACAATGATATGCCTCTCTCTCTCTCATAGATAAATAAATAAAAATAAAATATTTTTTAAAAAATGGGCTGGAGAGATAGCTTAGTGGTTAAGACACTTGGCTGTGAAGCCTAAGGACCCAGGTTCAATTCCCCAGGACCCATGTAAGCCAGAAGCACAAGGTTGCTCATGTGTCTGGGGTTTGTTTACAGTGGCAGGCCCTGGCAAGCCCATTCTCTCTTTCTATCTGCCTCTCTCTCTTTCTCATAAATAAAATAAAATATTAAAGAATGATATGAAAATGTATTGTTTTCAATACAAAAATAGAGCTTAATAGAGATGTGCCACTCAGGGTTGTGACATAATTCAGTTCTAGCATGCTTGTACAGCAAGCACAAGGCCCTGGGTTCACTCCTCAGTGCCAGAAAAAAAGTTGTAAGCAGTGGCGCTCACAGAATAATTATAATATTTATTCTCTGTGCTTACTGGGGTGGTGGCCAATAAAAGAATCCAAGTTTAAAGTGAGATGTTTATCTTCTTTAAGCCCTAGCCATGCATTTCTTTGACTCTATAGATTGCTTAATTCAGAGATAAAGTCAAAGGTCTAAATGAGAGGCTCTTCATGAATGTGAAGCGTGAGATAAGTGCCCATCCTCCAGCCTCACGCTGTGATAGGCCCTGCTTGGTTTATACTTCTGACCCTTTGCCATTCTTGTCAGCAGAACTAGAGAAAAGTGGCCTGTTATTGCCCTGTGCATTCTGTCAGTCATCCACACAAGAAAGTCTGCTATGTGCCTGGGGCTGCTCTAGGGGCTGGACACAAAAGAAAAACGGAAAGAAAACAGATGCAGTCTCTGACCTCACAGAACTTGTAGTCCAGAGGGAGGTAGAGGCGATAAACAAATCAACAATGACTTAGAAAGGGATGAATGTCATGAAGGAGTCAAGACAAAGCCACATGAAACAGGAGAGTGGGAGGCAGCGGAGGATGGCATACATCCTTGGTGGTAAGGTGGGGGTGTCAAGAAGATCTCTGTGCACAGAAGACATCCAAGCTAGAACACTAATGCTTCAAAGGAGCCCAGAAAGGACAAAGATAAAAAGAAAAGCATCCCTGGTTGAGGAACCAGCATGTGTAAGGTCACCAGGTAAGAAAGAGCTGACAATGACAGGGACAGAGGTGAGGTGAATGTAACTGGAATATGACAGGTAAAGCTTCCTAAGTAAGTCCATGTGGACAGTGACCTCTGAGGTTATATAACATGGGGGCCCTGACCAAAGGGGAAGGCTATGTCCATTGCATTCAGGGCCTTCGATTTTCATAAAACCAAAGTGTTATACTGGAAATTTAAGAAGACTTGGAAAAAAAATCTAGCATGAACGTCCATCATGAGGCATGAATCAGGAAATGAAATAGATGGCCTACTTTGGGGATCCATATATTCAAGGTGGACACTGTCCATAGGATGCACTGATATTAAAACAAATTCTGAGACAATTAAGATATCCATATTCCCAATACATTAGGTCTTTAATCCCAGAGGGATTCTATCCAAATTGAAAAGAATTAACAGGACTTTGGGGTAATTTAAATAGCAATTGAACTAACTAGACTCAGCATGTTAATGTTTGAGCTTCGAAAAAAATTGAAGAAAATGGGACACATTCTCAGAAGACAAAGCACAGCACATCTGCGGGGTCTGGAATGGCACAGGTATGGCAGGGGAGGTGGGGGTTTCCATGGCAAAGGCCATTGGTAGAAGCAATGGCAACCATGGGGTCAAGATGTGTCCTTAGCCGAGAGGGTGTCTTAGATGCACTGGATCCAGGAGAGGTCACGGAACCCCAAGACAAGCGAGAACAGCAGAAAGGGTAAGGAAGAAAATGACAGCAGTCGGAAGGCCAAAGAAACACCAAGGAACAAGGCTCAAGAAACAAGAACTATAAGGGTAGAATGTTCAGGGCCGTCTTACAGAAAGCCTTCTCCCTTCCGAAATATGTTGCTTTAAAAAGAGAGATAAAGATGTTTTGGAAAGCTGGGAACTATGTTCAGTGATCAGATGCTTGCCTAGCACTCACAAGCGCCTGGGTTTAATCTCCAGAGATATAAGAAAACAGTAATATTATGGAGCAAGAAGGAGATTTCATTTAATTTTCCATTTTGTTAGTAAAAACTGTGTGTGTGTGTGTGTTCTGATACTGTGACACAATCACTACAGAATTAGAAGACCATACACTTCTAGACAAAGATATGTATTTCCAAATAGAACCCATAAAACTGGGTTGGTAGTAATTTAAGTGTGGTTGTTTAAAATGTATAGAGCTGGAGAGATGGCTTAGCAGTTAAGGCCCCTGCCTCCTAAGCCTAAGAACTCTGGTTCCAATCTCCAGTGGTTCCAATCTCCAGGTCCCATGTTTAGCAGATGCAGTGACTCAAGGGTGCAATGCCGCACTTGACCACAAGGGGGTGCACACATCTGGATTTCATTCGCAGCAGCTGAGAGGCTGCTGGTGCACCCATCTCTATCTGTCTTCCTCTCCCTCTCTCTCTCTGTCTCTCTCCAAAAAAAAAATGTATAATGATACAAATTATTAATACTAGGTCAAATGTAGCTGGGAAGAGTTTAGGTTGCTAATGACAGTTGAGCTATTACTAAACCCGATTTCACTGTCTGAAAATGTTATTTAATTTCATATCTTCAAAACTAAAATAATCTAATATACAATGCATTTTTGCAGGGATTAATTCCTTTGCTTTTCTTTTTTGTCCTTCTAACCAATTCCCACTAATCTGTGGTGAAGGTAACAATGGTTTATTTTTTTCTTTTAAGCACACAATATTTATTGATACACAGAGTATCAAAGTGATTTTCTAAGATAAATATTGTGATGGTTATGGTGATATTACTGATAACCCTTCACTAGACTTATAGGGGAGAATGCTCAGATCAAATTTAGTAAGAAGAGATAATTTTATCACTCTGTACTGGAGGATCCTAGATGAGAAAAATTTCATATAGAATAGAACCAACTGTGATGCCACTTCAATGCGGATTCTCATATGAAAGGTTTCAGTCTTGATGGAGTAAAAGGATTTTATAATGAGTGTGCCCTCCCACATGAACTCCATGACCACATCAAGCAGAGCTCTAGAATCTTTAAATTTTACATCTGAAGAGAAATCCTAGCAATATCAGAGGATTCCTTCTAAACCAAATGGCAGCCAACCAGCCATTTCCTTACAGAGCATATTCTAAGTTTAGCTCTTTGATTTGGAATTGGAAACGATTCTAAAATAGGGTTTTGAAAAAAATTTTAAGTATCAATTGTCACAATAATGTGAATGAGTGGAACCTCTAGGATAAAGTTTATTATCACAAAATGGGTAAAATCTTGTTTCTATTTCTACAGAATAAAAGACTTAAAAAATATACCACTAAACCTTGTTCATATCCGCTCCCCCGTCCCTGGAAATAGCACATGCTATTCCTCTGGCTACCACACAAGCAAATACTTATACTTAAAGAAGGCTGATGGTCTGGAGAGATGGCTTAGTGGTTAAGGTGCATGCCTGAGAAGCCTAAGGGCCCCAGTTCGATTCTCCAGTTCCCACATAAGCCAGATATACATGGTGGCACATGCATCTAGAATTTGTTTGCAATGGTTAGAGGCCCTGGCATGCCTATTCTCACTCACTCTCTCTCTCTTCCTTCTCTCTGTCTCAAATAAATAAATAGAATCTTTTTTTCTTTTAAAAAGAAGGCTGATTCCTATATGTTTTTTTCCTAATATCTCAATTAAAAGTTGTTTTTTTGAGCTAGAGAGATGGCTTAGCAGTTAAGGTGCTTGCCTACAAAGCTAAAGGACCAGGTTTGACTTCCCTGGACCCATGTAACCCAGATGTACAACGTGGCACATGTGTCTGGAGTTTGTTTCTAGTGGTTGAAGGCCCTAGCATTTCCATTCTCTCTATCTGCCCCTCTGCCCCTCTCTCTCTCTCTCTCTCTCTCTAAAATAAATAAAAATTATATATATGGCTCTCTTTCTTTTTGGTTTTTCAAAGTAGGGTCTCACTCTAGCTCAGGCTGACCTGAAATTTACACTGTAGTGTGTCAGGCTGGCCTTGAACTTATAGCCATCCTACTACCTCTGCCTCTCAAGTGCTGGGATTAAAGGCGTGCACCACCACACCCAGCTAAAAGTTGGCTGTTATATCCACTGATCACAACTGGGTGCTCAGACTCACATTTACCTGAGTGCAACCTGAGAGTCTTGGGAGAAGCCTGTCTCAGGACAACGATAATGATAATAGTAATAGGCAAAGTGGAAGTCCTAACTAAGCGAAGACCCGTGTGAATGTTGTATTTGTGACGCTGGGCTAAGTTAGAAGCACAACCCCAAGTGAACCAGGGAGGCATAGCCAAGAGCTCAGGTCTGGTGTTGGGTGAACCTGGCCAGGATTCATACTCACAGAGGACTTTGTTAATCTCGAGTGTCTCCTACTGTAAAAGGAAAAACAATAGTATCCATTTCAAAATAGTAAGCTGTACCAAAATGATATGCGTAAAGTTTGTACCTCATACCTGACACATGTTAAGTCCTAACAACCCTTACTTGTATATGGACTCCATGGAAGCTGAGCAGAGCTCAGGAACTAAATTCAGCACAAGAAGCACAGTTTGCCCATTTGCATGTCTCTGACACTAAGCAGACATCGAAGGGTTACACGCCCCTTGGTTAAACAGTAGCATCACTGCCAAATAAAGGTGGGGATGCGACAGTCCTTGCCTTGCATTCTGAAAGGAGGGGGCAGTACTGACCGAGCCGATGGTGTTGGCTCTGTGACTTGGCGTTGCACACGAATGGCATGGGCACAGTTCTCCTGGACCCCTGGCTGGGTGGAGAGGGGAATGTCCGGGGAGGTGTGGCTGATCTTCATGGAGGAGTCGGGGCAGGGCGTGGGCGGGTCTAAGAAGTCCTCACTGTTCTCCTGCTCATTGGTCTCTGTGTCTGTATAGTTAAGAGGCTCTTGGTTATTGTCTTTGCCTCCAGAGAACAGGCCTCGTTCTCGCCACGGAACCCAGCAGAGTTTCCAAGACACAAAGAGAGACACAGCAAAGAGAGCAAGGCCACAGGCAGTGACCACGAGGGTCAGCAGGCTCACGGAGATATCTGCAAAGAAGCAAAAATAAAGGTCAGTGTGATTGTTTGTCCCACGTCGGCCCACTGCACAGTACCCACGGATTCCCAGTCTCATCCACTCATCCCCACGCAGCCAACTGTGGAAGAGCAGGTTGAAGGATGCTGTGAGTCAGCTGACAACCAGGATTGAGACCCAAGCCAAAGGACCAGTGGACAAAAATAGAGAGGAGATACCATCACATGCAAGCTGTGTCTAGAAACACCAGATCAGTGTGTATTCAAGGGGAAGTTGAATGGCCTGGAAGTCAAATGAGATTCTATTCTATAGACAGCACTAATAGTTAATGTCTTCCGAACAGGGAAGCTTCAGATGTCCTTAAAAATGACTAGGACTGGAGAGATGGAATCAACAGTTAAGAGCACTTCCTGTGCAAGCTCGAAGACCTGCAGATGTCTGAGAAACCACTAGAGTTCTATCCCTAAGACCCACATAAACAGCAGAGCATGGCCATGCACACCTGTAACCTTAGTCCCGTGGGGTGCAGAGACTGGGGCTTGTGGAAAGAAAAAAAAAAAAAGAAAGCTCTGGGACCAGTAAGAGACTATGGCTCAAGTAATAACTGACAGGAGAGCCTTGGATTAGAACACCTGACGTTCCCTCTACCCACCGCAGGCAAGCACATTGGGTCCCAGGGCGCCACATGGGCACGTACATACATGTGCATATACCATACCCCCCAAAAAAAAACACTGACTCTAATCTCAGAGAGCCATACAAAATTTGGAAATTAAATTACAACTTCTTTCAACTAGAGACATGATTTTTTTCTATCATTGCTATTAACTACTTCTTCTTCTTCTTCTTCTTCTTCTTCTTCTTCTTCTTCTTCTTCTTCTTCTTCTTCTTCTTCTTCTTCTTCTTCTTATTATTATTATTATTATTATTATTGGAGAGAGACAGACAGAGAGAGAGGGAGAGGGAGGCAGAGATGGGTGCGCCAGCAGCCTCTCAGCTGCTGTGAACGAAACCCAGATGCATGCGCCCCCTTTTGGTCAAGTGCGGCATTGTGCCCTTGCGTTACTTTGCATCAGGCTAAACGTGGGACCCGGAGATTGGAACCGGGTTCTTAGACTTAGCAGGCAGGCGCCTTAACCAGTAAGCCATCTCTCCAGCCCTATTGCTATTAACTTTTAAGGGTTTAAGCAAAACAAAGATCATATCTTTGGTATACTTTATAGCTTCAAGAATACCCACTACTGGGATCTTTAGGACCCAGGGCAAGTTGTCATAGTTGGAGTCCCCCCTCCATTATCAGATCGTGGGGCAAGTATACAGGCCAAGAGGTGGACTTGGTAATCAAAGGAAGCACGGATAGGGAAAGTGAGAGAAGCATGAAGTCTGTAAATGGGACCCCGCTGAGGGCTGGGGTTAGGCATGCTGGGAAGCACCCATACACCTCAGGGTTATCCCACCCAAGGAAAGAAGATCCTGGGCTCCCCACCCACTGACTCTTTTCAGTCATTGATTTGAGGGCAACTCTCAAAGCACATTAAACACCCAACATTTCAACACACAGCACTGGTAGGCACAATGAGTTCCAGTGGCCAGAAAAAGAAAAAAAAAAAAAAAACCCACATTGAAATCAATGCAGAGGCTGCACTAGAGGTTGACCACCAAGCCCTGAAGTGGTAAGGGTGAGGAGTAGGGCAGATCATGATAGTGTCCGTGCATGACCATAGTCCCACGGCCATTTAGTGGCCAAGGGCTGTGTCCGTAACTATCAGGGCAGAGTTCAGGCTACCATCCCATCCTGTATTAGGCTAGAGAGGCTGAAACATCGACTAATTCTCGACACCATTACTCTAAAGGATGCTCCTACATGTCCTCCCTGTGCGCTATGACATTTAGGAGCCTCGAGGACTTTCCTTACGGTTTGCCTCGACTGGCCACGTGACTACTTGCATTGCTTCCACCCAAGTGCTCTGGGTGTGTATTGTTTGTCAGAGAATGTGCTTTGGCGATACAGTGGTGTGTGGGGGGAAGGGATGACAGACTTGATACCATCCTAGGCTCATGATCTAAAACATTTTCAACATTTGTGTCCTTTACCATCTGTGACAAGTTGTATTCCTGATCAAGTGTGTGGGGCCCTCCTGCAAGCCACTTCACCAACGGAGTCAAGCTGACCAAACACCATCCCTGTTTTTCAGCATGACTCTGATGGCATTTTCTCATTCTTTTTTTTTTTTTTTTTTGAGAGAGAGAGAGACACAGAGAGAGACAGACAGAGAGAGAGGGAGAGGGTGACAGAGAATGGGCATGCCAGCAGTCTCTCAGCTGCTGTGAATGAAATCCAGATATGTGCGCCCCCTTGTGGTCAAGTGCAGCATTGCGCCCTTGCGTCACTTTGCATCTGGCTAAACATGGGACCTGGAGATTGGAACCAGGTTCTTAGGCTTAGCAGGCAGGCGCCTTAACCGCTAAGCCATCTCTCCAGCCCTCATTCTTTTTTTTTTTAAACATTTTTTATTGGCAACTTGCCAAATTATAGACAATTATAATTTCCTCCCCTCCCCCACTTCCCTTCCATTTTTCTCGTTCTTACAGAATAATAATCCTAGTTGTCATGCAAACCTGCTCTTGAGAGAAAAGCCAGATGCCAGCCAGCTAGTGGGTCACATGGACATCCCTGATTTGTCAGAATAAATCTTTGACCTTGTGGTACAATGATATTATATTTTGTTTGAAACACTTGAACACTTGGTCCCGGCTGACCTGGATTCTTGGGTGGCCTCGAACAACAATCCTACTAACCTCTGCCTGATTAAAGGCGCACAAATCTATCAACATGTCCCCCCCTTCAGTCTACAAACCCCACTGAAATTGAAAACGAGGAAGGGTGTCATTGACCCATCATGGAACCAATGACTTTAAGGAATTTCCAAGACGATTTAAGGAAAAGCAATTCTCTGTTGAACACCTAAACCAACAAGTGAAAATGTAAATTAAAAATCTCAAGTTTGGGTTGGAGAGATGGCTTAGTGGTTAAGGCACTTGCCTGCAAAAACTAAGGACCCAGGTTCAATTCTCCAGGTCCCACATCAGCTAGATGCACAAGGTGGCGCATGCATCTGAAGTTTGTTTGTAGTGGCTAGAGGCCCTGGCGCACCCATTCTTTCTTTCTCTCCCTCCCTCTCTCTGTTGCAAATAAAAATAAAATTAAAAAGACCCTCAAGTTCAAGGATAGGGGGAGAAGGAAGTCCAGTTGGTGGAGGCAAGGTAAAGGCACTGAAAAGAAACCATACTCTTTAGATTCCCTTTATAAATTCATGGAGGGGCAGTGTGACCTTAGGCTCTGCTTGGCTCCGACAGATTACTCTATTGATGCAGATTTCTACAATTGATGGACCAGCTTAAATCCAAATCCTTTGAGGTTAGTTCTGTGCATGTGACTTGTTCTAGCCAATGGAAGATGAGCTTACATAGCCCTTCCCAGCTTAGGCCAGAGGACCATTGAGCTCTGGCCTTGCACATGAGAAAAAGAGCTTTCAGGTTAGGGCTGGTCTTCTAGCCTGTGTTCTCTAAAAATGTTTATTGCACAGGCCCCAAGTCCAGAATGAGGAATAAACTTCAGCCTGGCTCACAATTTGGCATAGAGATGTAAGAAATACATAAATCCACAAGTAAAATTCAAATCGATGATGCTTTGAGTCACTAAGATTTTAAAGGGATTTGTTGCCATAGCAAAAAAAAAAAAAAAGACTAAAATGACTAATATATATGACCATATAAATTACTGTCCAAAGCTGGGATGCTTTTAAGAGATAACAGGGAGCTGGAGAGATGGCTTAGTGGTTAAGGCGACTAAGAATGCTTGTTCAAATCTCCACATCCCACGTATAGCCAGATGCAAAAGTGACACCAGCACACAATGTTGCACATGTGCACAAGGTGGCACACACATCTGGAGTTCATTCACAGTGGCTGAAAAGGCCCTGGCATGCCCATTCTGTCTCTCTCAAATAAAACAGAGAAAGGGGATTATGGCAATAACCACATGGGGATAAGACAGTTAATACAGGATTGCCCACTGTAAACTAGAACATACGGTCACTCTGGACTTTAAAATTCCATATCACGGGCTAAGTGTGGTGGTGTACACTTTTAGTCCTAGTCTCAGGAAACAAAAGCAGGAGGATCCTCACAAGTTAGAGAGCAGCCTGTCTATATCACAAGTTTCAAACCAGTCCCATGTATATATGTGTGTGCATACATGTATGTATATATGTAAGTCTGTATGTATATGGTGAAATACTATCTCATAAAAATTAAAAGAAAGAATCTCACATGAGCCCTGACCTCACTGGCTTAGAATATAACCTCTGAGGGTTCTTTCTGCTTGGCATAGACAACATCACACAACTTGAAGCCCTTGGCTCACTTTTACTGGTGGTTATCAGACTCCTGACCCTGCTCAAGGACAATTCCCACTTGTTAACTGACTTCTAGGTCAGCTTGCTCACAAGTCCGATCATGGGAGTAGAGGGACATGAGAAGAGAGACCTTGTCCATGTAAACACTGAACAGCAGGCATCTGATGATGATGAAGCACACCTGTGGAGTACTGCAGCCACTCGTTACTTCAACCTTGAATAATGGATGGGTATGTCAATGCCTACGAGTGCTGTGGTCTTACAGACACATAGTAGTATACATTTGTGTGCATACAGTCATTACAAAAATACAACTCCTGGCAAAAGAGAATTCTTTATGTTTGTTCACACAAGGACACCATGAGAGCTAGCAGTACTTCAGAACACCTGCCAGGAGAAAGCAGCGGTGGCCTATGCTGCCACACCAGCCACCAAATGAATCATCTGGGTGTCTGTTAATGGCTCAGCATGCCCTCTAGACACTTACATTTGTGCTTTTCTCTCCTTTCAAAAAGAAGTACAAACCACTAAGGACATTCTCCCCTCCTCAGGCCCACAGCCTCAACAAAGGGAGACAGAGGGTAGGCTTAGAATCACAGAGGAGCTTTATTGAGAGGAGAAGTTATTTAAGTTAGGTGTTGGGTACACAGCCATTTGCCTTAGTATTAATCTTTAAGTGATGTATGCTTTTTTCATTGTATTTTTCTTTTACATCTGCAAAAATATTCCAAAGTGAAAAAATCAATTTAAGTGACAAAATACAATGATTTTTTTTTTTTTTGAAGAATAGGAACAGCATAATTGGTCCTTCTGGCCAAAGTTCAAAGAAATAATTAGATGGTGATTCAGGTCTTTAAAAAGGCAAATGGTCGAGCTCAGATCCAGATCTCTAGGGGAGCTGCTCTTTTGGTGAGTGGGGGGAAAGCTGGGCATAAAACTACACCAAGAGCTGTGTGGAGCGCACCTGTGCCACAGAGACATGGAGCACAACATCCCGCAATTAGGCCCGGGATATCACAGGAGGGACTGTCAGGCTGTGTCCCTGCACAGCAGAAATAACACTCTGGACTCAGTGACATCCCAACGACATGTATAATAACACATGTATTCGTAAGTGATATCTGCGGACTTGAAAATGCGGGCTTGTTTCAATTGACAACTACTATTGACCAATGAATGAAAAGCCTGAATGTCCCTATACTGCATGAGAACATAGAGACAGCAGTTGTCCCCCTAAACTATGAAGGACCAGGATGGACACATGAATGGGCAATAAAGGACAATGAGGGTAGATCAGCAGCTCCAAGGAGGCTGGCCAAGGTGAGCCATCAGGATAAATGGCCCATGACATGAAACAAATTAGAGTTACAGACACATTAATTTGTGTACTGTGATTTACGAAACAGCAGCTTACAGGATATATATATATATATATATATATATATATATATATATATATATATATCTGTAGCAGTAACCAGGAAGAACCCCCCCCCCAAGATCTCATCTGATCTACAAATAAAACTGTGGCCAAAACAAAGAAATTAATATAGCTGAAGTTAAGGAATTTGAGTGAATGTGAACCCAAAAGTACAATATCTAAAAACTCAGGAAACAATAGCAAAGATAAAAAAATGTAGCATATTTCCCCCAAGAGGGCTAGTATTTAAAGTTCCTAAAAGGTTAAGGCAGAAAATGAAGGTTAAAATCATCAAAGAAAAAAAATTTAAATTCCCTAGATCTGAAGGGCCAGTGGGTAGAGGTCTACTGGACATTTACATTATAAATACTACCTCAGTTGCAGTGTTGTGAAATTCAGAAACATAAAGATGAAAGAAAGTCATAAGCTTAAAAGATAAAAATAATAAAAACATGATGAAATTAAAACCACATCACACTTCTGGAACTCCTGCAAACCTCTGAGAAAAAGCCCCCACCCACCTTAGAATCCACTACACAAACAGGCCATTGATAATGTGCGGGAACTGTAGTAAGCCAGGCAGGTACTTCCTATGTGTCTGTCATGGAAGCCACTTAAGGATGACTATGGGAGATGAAAATAGGACAGAATATGCAAGGAAAAAAAAACCCATACTTCACTCAGAAGACCAGACAAAGTGCATCCCAATGCAAGAACTGCTCAACAGGCCCAGAAAGGAGCCAGTCCCACATACCGCTTGGAGCAGTAACCCAAAAAGCATCAAAAACTACCCAGTTAACCAAGGCCTGTAACACAGAAACCGTGAACTGGAAGTCTCGCGATATTAGGGGCTGCTGCTAATAAATTTTATGGCTGACGACTATGGTTATGCTTCCCAGATACCTATGGAACTCCTAGGGTTTGCTTAAAACTATGGATACACGAATACTGACCACAAATTGATTACGAAAACAAAGTCTTACATACGGAGTTTATGACATTGTCCTCTCGAGTTCTGAATATGTTTGACATAACAAAACATAAACATTTAAAAATAAATGCTTGGTAGAGGGAAAATGTTGATCTCCAACTTCAACCTTAGACATTCTCATTTAATGGGTCTTGGATAAGACCCAATAAATGTGCATTTTTAACAAGCATCTCAACGTTCAGGTGACAATGATATGATGCAGGCAGTCTATAGATAAAACTGAGGAAGTGTGGTCAAGTGTGTGTGTGTGTGTTTTCAGAGCATAACAGGTTTTCCTGACCCTAAAACAACTGTGTCTTTGGGCCTAATGAAGACAACACCAGGAAACTTTGTTAGGAAAAGAGGCCATGGAGACCTGAGGCTGTCACATGGTGCTTCACGGGGAACGCGGTGATGTGATTAGACAGAGGAACACCACACAGCTGTGGCGATGGGATGTGACCAACGTAGGGTTGCGTTGGAATAAACCTGGAGCATCCGCTTTATTTGATGTGACTGCCAATATCTCTTCTCATGACAACATTTCATTCCATTTTCTATATTTTTAAGTTCTACACATTAGGTATTTATTACTTTTACAGCTAAAAAATGCTAATATTGCTACAAACCTAAAACCCCTCTAAAAATAATGCCTATTCAAGCAAGAGTGAAGAGGAAGTGGAGAGCGGTATTAAAATTAAACATGTGAAAAGCTTAGCTTCATACATCCCTCAGTAGGTCAGAGGGCATCTTCTGAGTAGTACCCTGGACAAGAAGCATTCTGTACATTCCAGGTTAAAATGAAATGTTTGGATGCTAGTGACTGAACCTAAGTTGTCTCAGAAAAGAAAAGTGCAGGCATTGCTGTGTGACTGGAGCAAAGATGCCACAGCTCAATAGTCATGAACAAAGTCACGCTCCACCCCTGTGCCTCACAGCTGGGCATGGTGATGCATTCCTACAATTCCAGCACTTGGGACATGGACACAGAATGATCCGGAGTTCAAAGCCATCCTCAGCAACATAGGAAGTTTGAGGCCAGCCTGAGCTACATGAGACCCTGTTTCAAAAAGAAAAATTATTTCTTGGCACTAACTGTACAACTTGAGGCAAATTTCTCTGTGTCTTGATTTGTTGTGGGAACGCTGGGTCTGTACATCTTGGAGTTGTAATGACTACATGACATAGAAAGTTACTAGCATTCAATAAGTATGTAATTGTGGGTTTTTTTTATTATTATTATCCTTGAAACTAAGGGAAATGGTCTGATTCAGATTGTACTGGCTTTGAGTGATGCTCAGTCAGGAGGCAAATGGTGACCTCAAAATAAACTTTTGGGGAAAAACCTCTAGGTACCATCCATAGGCCTATGCATGATTACATCATATGGACATATGATTAAATCAGTTGCATCATGGGAAAAGAACCTTCACACTGTGCAAAGACTTACATAACCCAAAACAGATATTGACTCATACCTGACCCCTAGTGACCAGCTGCTCCTCCTCTTGCACCCCATAAAGAGAAACCCCAAGCAATGACCACTACACTTGAGTGACCAAGGTTAAGTAGCCTGCTGTTCCCTTGCTCTATATCTTCTCTGAACTTTTGCTTTGCCTTTGAACAAAACTTCGTGCTGCTTGCTATTGGATGCAGAATGCTTGTGTAGCATGCACAAAGCCCTGGTTCAATTCCCAGCACCCCACAAACCCAGTGTGGTGGCACACACCTATAACCTCAGCACTTGGGTGGTATATTCAGGAGGATTAGGAGTTCAAGGTCATCTTCAGTTACATAGTGAGTCATATCCTAGGTTATATGAGACCCTGTCTTAAAAAAAAAAGAAGAGCTTGGCGTGGAGGCATACTCCTTTAGTCCCAGCACTCAGGAGGCCAAGGTAGGAGGATCATTGTGAGTTCAAAGCCAGCCTGAGACTATATAGTGAATTCCAGGTCAGCCTGGATGAGAGCAACACCCTACCTCAAAAAAGAGGGGGGGGTCTGGAGAGATGGCTTAGCGGTTAAGGCACCTGCCTCCTAAGCCTAAGAATGCTGGTTCCAATCTCCAGTGGTTCCAATCTCCAGGTCCCATGTTTAGCCAGATGCAAAGTGACACAAGGGCGCAATGCCACACTTGACCACAAGGGGCACACACATCTGGATTTTGTTCGCAGCAGCTGAGAGGTTGCTGGCACGCCCATCTCTATCTGTCTTCCTCTCCTTCTCTCTCTGTCTCCCCCCCCGCCGAAAAGATATTCATATGTTGAAATCCTATCCCCAACATGATATTAGAGAGTGGGGGCCTTTGGGAGGTGATGGGATTAGTGGATTCATAAAAGAGACACCCCCCTACACCCAGAGAGTTCCCTTATTCCTTTGAAGTATGGAATGGCCATCTGTGGACCAGATAACTGGCACTCACCAGAGATCAAATCTGCTGGTACCCTGGTCTAAGACTTCCCAGCATCTAGAACCATGGAAAATAAATTTATGTTCTCAATAAAATCTGCAGTCTAGTATTTTGTTACAGCATCCCGGGCTAATTTGGACACTATAGATGAGGAGTGAGCCCAGCCCTACATATACTAAGATCAAAGCCAGCATGTAAGAATACTTGCCACACTCACAAGGGCCTGGGGGACCCGAGGTTGAGTTCTATTTGCTAGGACCCACATAATCAGCTGGGCTTGGTCACACATGTGTATAAATCCACTCATGCGGGGAACAGAGAGAAAAGAATTGCTGGGGCTCGTGAAACCCACAGCTCTGTATTCAGAGAGAGACTCTGGTTCAATGGATATGTGATAGTGGGGCATCTGATGGTCACCTCTGGCCTCCACAAGTACACAGGTCCATGCATCTTCACATACATACTGCCAGCCATATCCAAATACATAGAGAATGTGCAAAAAATAAAAAATATCAGGAGAAAACAAAGTCCAGGGTTTCCTTTCTGCATGTTGCATAGTTCTCCTCTACATCAAATGTTCAAGTGTAGCTAGGGCAGGGTTTGCATAGTCCAAGGACCTAGTAGACCCATGCACCATTGATACTCTGTGACCACAGGGAAGCCACTGCCCCACCATGGTCTTCATCTGTCCTAAAGGGTCTGCGCATGACTCTCACATTCTGTGACTCTCAGGAAAACTGCAAAAATGACCTTTGAGTTCACAGGATTGTCTGTAAGTTGGGCCAAAGTCACCATAGTGACTCCCATTAGTGACTCTAAGGCAGAGTGCTAGCCAATTGGAGGCTGCAATTTAGAGCCATTGCTGCTTTTTCATTCCTGCAGCAGGCATGAGGTTCTCTTAGCACTAGCTCATGGTGAAAATTGCAAGGATTAAGGAGCATTAACTTGGGCCTGCAGGGGCCATACCGTTATTAAGGCACTGAGCCAGGTAAACAGAGCATACGGATTCCTTAACTCTAAGAAACCCAAGGCTGAGTAAAACGAATCAGAACTCGCAAAGTGGAAAATGGAATTCACTGACTTTTTCCATGACTGACATGGAGCAAGGAACCTAAATAACAAGACTAGGTTTCTGGTCCACAGATGCTTGCCCTACAAAGCTGCCCAAGTGATTCTGCCTGTGTGCCTACGCAGCTGGCCCAGCATTAGCATGGAGGAAACACTTCCCGTGGCACTCTTCCCTTGCAAAGTGCTGTCTCGTGGGTGTAGGCAACTCCTCCTCCCACTGGCATTGTCACCTCTGCCTCAGCCAGATTTAGGCTACAGAGCAGCTGCAGCTGGGAACACTCAAAGCTGGGCTGTGGCTCTCATGCTCATATCCCCTACTTCCAAAGCCTGCTGCACCTGAGCTTCTGCAGTCAGCATGGCCGGAAGGCTCAGAAATCACGACTTTGCTCGCTTCTGTGTATCCAGCTCTCTTCACTTGCCCTCTCTGGAAAGCACTTGATTTGGGGGCAGGGGAGGGAGCTACTTGAATATGTATTTTGCCACTTACTTAATTGGACATGCATATTAAATCTACATGTTAAAATATTTTTGTTTTTGGTGGGGGCAGGGCTGGAGAGATGGCTCTGCACTTAAGGCACTTGTCTGCAAAGCCTAAGGACCTTGGTGCAGTTCCCCAGTACCCACATAAAGCCAGATGCACAAGGTGGCAAATGTGTCTGGGTGGCTAGAGGCCCTGGCATACCCATTCTCTCTATATATCTTCCCTCTCTCTCTAATGAATAAATGAAGTACTTTTAAAAATATTTTTTTAAAGGTGGTGTTCTTTGCTTTGGAACAGGAGCTCATTGTGTAGCCCTGGGCAACCGGACACTCACTATGTGGATCAGGCTGGTCAAGTAGACTAAGCCTCCTGCCTTTGCCTCCCAAGTTACGAGATTACAGACATGCGCTATCACGCCCAGCCCCTAAAACGTTTTTATACGTAGGGATTCTGGCTTAGATAAAAATAAGTGGAAACACTCAGATGTGCCAGGACTGTAGTGGGAAAATGATGTATAGATGATATAAGCCAATAGGGGATATCTACCTTAAAAAAAAAAAAAACCCTTGAAAATATGACTCAAGAACATGTGGGGCAAAGGGACAGGTCAAAATTGTCAACAATCCCCCTTGGTGTGTCCATCGGGAATGACAGCCCCACCATGCCCACCAGTGCTGTGTGGGACTGCAGAGAACACGACTCTGCAACGAGAGACCAGGTTTCCAGCTGTTAGCATCTGCGCCATGGTGGGCTCCTCCCCACCTGTCTTTGCACCTGCATCTCATCTCTGTAACAGCTGATCACAATGCTTTCCCTACTGTTTCTTGACATTTTTTTTTTAACCCTAGCACTCTACTGGCCCAGTAATTCACACCACCCAGAGGACCCTTTCCAAACTTTTTCAGTGCGAATCCTTTACTTGGCCAGATCTGGTCTCACTTTGAATCCAATTTGGGGTTAAATCTCTCATCTCCCCTGTGAAACAAGATTAAAAGTTTGCTGACAGCCTCTGCTGTGAAACGGTATTTAGAAAACTCTCACAGAGCAATATGTGATGTGGAAATGTTTCCTCCCATTCTGATTCCATTCTCCCTAAATAACCCCACTCCTTACCTCTTCCCAGTTCCAAGGGGAAGTGGATTACTGGATTTAAAAGTGCAGGCTCAACCCTACTTCCCCTTCTATTTGACATCCGCCCACTTGCATGGGGCATGGTCAGGATGAGGAAGTTTGTTGTGAATCTGCACCCCGGCATTAGGTAGACTTTCCCTTTGGTCCTTCTTCAGGCCCAGGAAGATGCCTTCAGAACACAGTCTTGACCCTCAGAAATCTGGCCTGGCTGAGAGCAGACTGCACACACACTCTGCAGGTTGATCCTCCCTCCACTGGTGCGAGCAAGGCCTTGTAGTCTTCTATTAGCGTGGGTGTAATTCTGTGGTGGTCGGAGGCGGAATTTTTTTTTCAGCACATGGAAGGTGAGCAACAGACAAGATCTATGAGGAAGTGCCCTGCAGACTGACTGCAGACTTGTTGTAAGCACATGGAAGGTGAGCAACAGACAAGATCTCCTGAGTCCTGAAACTGCCCAATGAACAGACTTTTTTTTTTAAATATTTTAGACTTATTTATTTGAGAGAGAGAGATACAGAAATAGGCAGGTGATACACTCCCCTCCAGAGTCTTCTAATATTTCTCTGACATGGGTACTGAGAATAGACTCTTGAACTGCTGAGTCCTGGGAACTGCTGGAGTCAATGAACCGAGGGATTTTTATATACTAATATCCACAGGCTGTTGGGTTCCAGGTGCTTCATAATTCTAGGATTCCAAAATGATGGTTTTTTTTTTTTTTTTCTTCCCAAATTAAAACCTTTAAAAAATCCTATGAATAGGGCTGGGGAGATGGCTCATCAGTTAATGGTATTTGCTTGCAAAGCCTTTCAGGCTGGGTTCCATCTCCCAGTACCCACGTAAAGCCTGATACAAAACATGGTTCAATGGTCTGATGTTTATTTATAATGGCAAGAGATCCCGGCAGGCCCAAACATCCCTCTACATACAAATAAAAGAAAAAATAGAGAGATAAATTTTTAAAATCCTATAAATAAGTAACTTTTCATTTGTATATGATGTCCAAGCCAAAGACCATCTTCTAACATCTGATTAATATTGAAACTGGGTCCTAACATTTGTATTTTAATATTTCAACAAAGGGCACTGGAACTTTCACTCATCACTCCAAATGCACACTCCTATATTCTCTTCTCTGGTCTGGGCGATTCTGCCCTGACTCATATAAACATGTCACAGATCTCCCAGGCCTTTTACTCCAATGGAGCTTGGCCTTTATGATGCCCTAGTGTAAGACTGGAGGACAAGCAGACAAGGACGTTAAGGTCTTGACTCCCCCAGCTGTCACCCTGCCATCACTGTGTTGCCCGTGTCCTCTACTGAAGGCCGCAGATCTTCCTCAGCGTTCTCCCCTACCTAGGGTGGTGATAGCTCCTCTGTTACTGCCCTGGAATACCACACTATCCCTTGCTGGTTCCTTTGAATCGACCTTATCCTTGCAGAAGGTTCTTGTGTTATATACTACTCTGAAATTACTCGGTTTGGCCATATTGCCGGTTACCACTGGAGCCCAGACTGATTCTCTCACTGTCAAATCAGTTCTCTCCTATTCTGGGCCCCAGCTCTTGGTTTCTGGGTCACCTCAAGGAAGCTGTACGACTATCTGGGCTTGAGATTCTCAGCATACAAAACAAGATTTGTTGAGTTGAAAGAGCCTTCCAGATCTCATCTTCTCAAATGGAGTAAAAAAAAATCCCATCTCTAAAGTACCTTCTATGACCAAGCATAATGCTGGGCATATGTTGGATGAGCGATAAAATTCTGAGCCAGATAGCTCAGTGGTAGTGTGCTTGGGAGGTGAAGACAAGAGGATTTCTCAGAAGCAGAGTGAGAACCCTGCCTCAAATGTGGGAAGGTCGAAGACTGATGTTAAAGTTGTCTGACTTGTACATTCACGCCATGACGTGTGCCTGCCTGCCCTCCCACACATGAACACACACTCGCACACACACATACAATAAAATAAAGCAAATAAGTCACTCATTTTCCTTATTATTTATTATTCATTAAATGATGGGCATATAACCAAGAAATGTCATTGTTCTAAGTAGCAATGATCAGTAAAGACAAAAACAGTTCCGACTTCCGAACGACTCGTGACCGTCTGAATGACACAAGGATACCAGTTGTTCTCACAGTATTCTCCTGAGGCTTGCCCTCCCCAAGTTACAGATGTTCTGCATAACAGGCAGTGGACAGAGCCGTGCCTATGAGCAGGCTCTGATGCTTTTTCCTAAGACCGTTCTGCGATCTCACTTCTTTTTAATCCCCAAGTAGTTGAGGATTTTTTTTTTTTTGACATTTATTAACACTATAGTAAGATATATGACATAAAACTTACCATTCCAAAAATCCTAATATTGTGATAGGGATAATATTAGCTTATATTCGAGTGTCTAATAAATGCCAATGCTGTGGTAAGGAAATTCACTGATCCTCATAAAATATCTATGACTACCACAATTTAACAGCCAAGGAAACCAAAGGCCAGAAGGGTGAAGTACTTTGCTAGTGCTCTTGGTATTCACTGTACCTTAACATCAGAAGGAACTCTTAGCTAAGGTGAGTGCTGTGCTCACTATCTGGGAAAAGACCCTTAATCCTCAATATTTCAACATATCACTTTATTTGAGCTGAAACACTAATCCACTAATGTATGATAAAAGATAAGTCCTTGGGTTGGGGAAATGGCTCAGTGGTTAAGAGTGCTTGCTGCTTAAGCATGAGGCCTCTTGGGCCAGAGATCACCAAGTTTGACTCTTCAGAACCCACATAAAAAGTTGGGGGCCATACACATCTGTAACCCCAGTCCACGTGGGGGAGGGGCAAGGAGACTGGAGAATCACTGGGGATCTCTGACAGATAGCAGCTCTGGACTGAGAAAAAGACGCCCATTTCAAGGAACTATGGAAAGGAGTGATAAAAGGATACTTGACGTTCTCCTGTAGACTCCAGACACAACACACACACACACACACACACACACACACACACACAGATAAAGGTATGTTCTTTTCTATTTTTTTGTTCTTTTCTTTGAAATGAGTCTTCTGAGCATACTTCTGTGTTATCCTTCTTTTTTTTTAAAGATTTTTTTCAATTTTTATTTTATTTATTTGCAAGCAGAGAGAGAGAGAGAGAGGAGAAGAGAGGCAGACACAGAGAGAATGGGCGTGCCAGGGTCTCCAGCCAGTGCAAACGAACTCCAGATGCATGTGCCCCTCGTGCATCTGGCTTACGTGGGTCCTGGAGAATAACGCCTTAACCACTAAGCCATTTCTCCAGCCCCTGTGTTATCCTTCTTATATCAGAAAGATCTATTATGCAGTTTCTTTATATTCAACTTACATTTCTTCCTTTTTTTAAAAAAAATTTCATTTACTTATTTGTAAGGAGAGAAGAACTCCAGATGCATGCACCATTTTGCACATCTGGCTTTCCATGGATACTGGGGAATTGAACCCAGGCCAGCAGGCTTTGCCAAGAAAGGCCTTTAACTGCTGAGCCATCTTGCCAGGCCAATTTACATTTCTTTAAAGTATAACAATAAAGATGTTGGCAGAGTAATCTGAGAGGAGAATACTGGGCCTTTACCACTGTTCTCAATCCTTCATAGCTGTTCCTCCACTCCTAACCTGCCAGTGGTTAGACAAAGTAATTTGCCTTTACCTAGCCTTACAAAACATTCCATTCAGTTTTCATAGAAACAATTCTCTTTGGGGATTCATATTTAATCCATATATGTAACACTGAATTAAATCACATAATTGCAACAATAAGCACTACAGAACAAACAAGTTTGGGGACAAAGATAACTACTTTTTAGTAAGCACTCCGCTTAATTTATGGGAGTAGAAATTAAGAGAACAGTGAGTTTGCAATCTGTGAGCATTCAGCATATTGTGGTATCTCCTGAATATCTAGGTTGAATGGCAAGCCCTGATAATTCTGGTCAGCTCAATACAGCTTGTAGGTAGTCACTGCTTATAATTTACCTGACTCTGAATAGTCACCTCAGTATTGGTTCCAGGACCAACACTGAGGGATGCTGAAGTCTCTTGTGTAAGACGCTATAGTAGTTACTTAGGACTTCGATCATCTCGCACTTCTTATGATGCCTAATACTATGTAAGTGCTGTGTCAACGGTGTTCTATAGTCTAGAGAATGAGGACAACAGGAAAAGCATCCACACACTCACTACAAATGCATTATCTTGTGAATATTTTCTGCCTGCTGCTGGTTCATCTGACTGTAGATGCTGGTGGATATAAAAGACCAGTATAAAATAGAACATTTTAAACAATTATTATCACAATGGAATAATAGCCAACCAACATACTCATTTTATAAAGTGGGGAATCTAGAGATAAAGTCCAAGATGGACACAGTAGGAAACGGAAATTTAATTTTTTAGGCTGAAAATAATACCTATAATCAAACTCAAACTAACAAATAAAAATGGCAGTGGGAAAATTCTTTATCTTGCTGACATACAAACACACATGCATAGACATATATAGTGTAAAGTCAGTGAACAAAAAATAAAGAATATTGAAGGAATTACTAGAAACTTAACATTAGAAAAGTATAAATAAATATTGTTCCTTTGGAGAGAATCCGCAGGAATGAGCGGCACCTTCCTCTCCCTCCAGTTTTTAACATTGGACATAAATGTTACTTGGATTATTAGAATTAAATCTGTAAAAGGTTAAGTGAATATGGAGAAAACACAGTTTATATTAGAAGCTGAAACAACCTGAAGTCTGATGACTGAGGATGACTAAGTGCCCCGAGGGGCTCTGTCTCCTGGGAAGCCATGATATGAAGGCACCTGTGAAGGTTTTTGCTCTCAGAAACTTCCCACAGCAGTAGCCACAGGCTGCCACAGAATAGAGAGCACAGATGGTCTGGGAAGGGTCCCCAAGTCCACGACTGTGCACAGTGTCCTGTGAGATTCATTCCAGCAAGGAACTGTAATTAAGTAGTGCCTGCTGCAGGCACCACGGGGCCTATGGAGAGGAGCCTGCCGCCTGTCTACCCGCCTGCCTCTGCACTCACATCTCCTTTCTACCTGGCCACCAGATAGTCTGTGGGAACCCTCAGCTCTCGCCTCACTTTTTTGCCTGACCCAGAATCATCGAATCAGCTGCACACAGCACAGATCTCCACATAGCTGACTTGGCTTGAAAAGAAAGATAGAAAAATGGCCCCGGTGCCTAGAAATAAATAGGTCTCTCATCTCCCTCTAGCCACAAGATTGGTTTTTCTTTATGTTTTTTTGATATGCAAAAAGTTGCTTTATTCACTATATAAATGTAAATTTTTATGAAGATATTAGAAGAGAAGCTTCCTTATCTCAATTAGGAATTATTCAGCTCTGTAACAATTTTTCCTTGAGGTAATATTCAAGGGCCTGCAGGAGAGCTTACATGGCTGAGATACAGCCAAGTTGATGGGCCATTGCCAGTGTCCACAGCAGGAAAGAACAATTAGCAACTTCAAGCAATTTTGTGTTTATGATCATTCAGCAAGCAAAGTTCTGTGTAAGTAGGCCCCTGTGCCATAATTATAAGGGTCAGTTCAGAAAATATTGATAGAGGCCAGGTACCCACAGTGGGAATTTAAGCACACATCAGGAAATGTTCTTGGGGAGCATAATAAAGTGATGTAACAATCTTCCTGCAAGCATAACAGTGAGAAAACAGGAAGAGACAAGGATTGTGCATTACAGATATATTCCTTATTCTATGACCATCTGAAAATCTTGTCAAAGGAGCAATACTCCACCACACTGTTTTAAATAAGAATTTTCATAAACATTGTCATTCCAATCCTAAGGTTTTTTTTTTGTTTTGTTTTGTTTTGTTTTTCAAGGTAGGGTCTCGCTCTGGCCCAGGCTGACCTGGAATTCACTCTGTAGTCTCAGGGTGGCCTTGAACTCATGTTGATCCTCCTACCTCTGCCTCCCGAGTGCTGGGATTAAAGGCGTGCACCACCACGCCCGGCTTAGGTTTTTTTTTTTTTTTTTTTTTTTTTTTTTTTTTTTGCATGTGGCAGAAAGCTGCAGAATTTCAGTTCCTCAAAGTTAACTTTAAGTTTATTCTATATCTGGCTTTGCACAAGTGGCTCCAAAATCTGTCTTTATAGCCTCAGCACCCGCCATGACATCAAATTTGAATTGCAAGTTAAAACCCCCAATAGAGCAGGTACAGCAGTGGAAAAGCAAAAAACCAACAATCTTACATCATCACTGGACTCAGAGGGCTCGTAGAGAGTACAGAGATATCAAAAGCAGTTTTGCTGAAATAAGTAGGACGCAACACAAGAGAGGCTCCTTCCCTGTCAGGATATCTACTGATGCAAAATGCAGAGCTGGCGAGGAGCTAAGTCATAAAGAGTCCCCCAGACATGACAGGGGAAATGTTCTCTCCTGGATCCTCCTTCATCTGTTTAGGAATTCCTCTCCACTCTGATGCCCAGGAGTGGGACACATTTGTTAGCTATGCTGCTGCTATACTCTGGTTTAAAAGAGTGGAGTTTTTCTGCAAAAAGATACTGTGTCTGACTCTCATATCTGCTCCTGCCTAAAAGCAAGGGCAGGGCTAGAGAGATGGCTCAGCCATAAGAGTGATTGCTATGCAAGCATGAGGACCTGAATTAGATCTCCAGCATCCACATTAAAAGATAGGCATGGGACACACATACCGACAGGCCCAGCGCTCAGGAGCTTAGAGAATTATCAGAGCTTCCTGGTCAGTCGGTCTAACCTGAAAACCAGGGATCTCCAGGTTCAGTGAGAGGCTGTCTCAGGAAAATGAGAGTGCTAGAAGAAGACGCTGACAAATTCCTCTAAGCTCCACACACGTGCATAGGACTTATGTATCTGTGTCGCACACGTATGCACACGCCACACATACTATGCATGCAATGCATACATATACACACCCAAATCAAATAAAAAAGCAAGGACGCTTTCACATACCTGTGAGTTCAGAAAACTTGCCTCTAAATATTTAGTAATGGGCTAAAGCTGCTGCACAGAAGTTCATTAGAGTCAGCTATAGAATTTTCAGGAATTTTAAAAGCATTTATTAAACACAGAGTTACTAAAATTAAATCATATGCTTATAACACAATAAATGATACTGGAAATAAAGGGGAAAATAGCCCAGACTGCTCATTCCCTCCCTACTCATTCCTGTTCCATTTTCCTGTTATCTACTTAAAGGAGCCATCGTGTCTGTGTGGTAGAATAGGAGGGCTGATGGGTGGCCATGGATCTCCTTCCAACTCTACCTTCAGAAACTGCATTTTGGGGAGCTTGAAATAGGCCATCTTTAGGCTGATATACCACTAAAATTGCAAACACCAAAACTCAAGGTTTGACTTACCGTTTTTCTGGGGATGTGACGTTTTACTAAAGTCTTTCATAAACAATGGGAAATCTTAGTCACATAGATGAAAACTGTACTGTGCTTGCAGCCATCACATGGAAAGTAGCACAAAATTGAGTCAGTTTTCTTCCAGGATTCAAAAACGATTCCCTATTTGAACAAAGATGTTGCCTACATTAATGGCCAGCAAGTGAGGTGCTGGCATATGGTGGTGGTACCATTTTGCTTTAGTCTTGTTAACATAAACGAAACTATCAACGAATAGGTATATTGGACCTACACTCCTTTGTCAGTTGCCATCAAAGGTTGCTATGGTAACCGGAGTTTGACAAAAATCAGGGAAAGCATACTGTGTGGATCAATTGTAATGTAATCAATTGTAGGGACTATGTGTTTTATTATTAATTGTCTTGCAATTTTGTGTAACATTTGTAATAAACTATCATGAGTGTATATACATATACACTTTTTATCCTGGACAGCTGGTTGTCATAGGTACCTCACTGGTACATCACTGTCCCCAATACAGGCAACATGGAGACTGACATTCACAAAGAAATATACACAGCTAAGCTTCTTCTAATATGCTCATTGCTCTTTAAATCAGGACTTTAATGTAAAATTCCATTTTTAGTGCTCAAAAGATCTGTCTCATCAGCCTTGCCTTTGCAGCATAAGTGGCTGTCACCAGATGGCAACAGGGTTGAGTTTGACCCCAGGCAGTTAGATGCAGGAAGATCAGAAATTTCTGAGTCATAATCATATGCAGAAAATGAATCTGCTTATGAGACAACTAAAGAACCCCTACTTCTCTATGTGGGTAACTTTCTTCATGATCAATAATCTTACCCTTGAAGCCATAGTGATGAAATGTATGTGTGCTTGATAATTGTTTGAGACGCCTGTTAAAAGGATGTATTTCTGAGCTAATCCTCCTGAGATCCTGATTCTGGGTGAGATTCAGAAATCTACATTTTAAATAAACGCCCCCAAGTATCTCTAAAGGCAGGAGGTAGCTGGAGATTCACAGTTTGAGAAATGCAGTATTATGGCACACTCCACACAAACACGGTGGGTCACCTAAGCTCCCCACTGCTTTCTTAAGCCCACTCTGGCTCCATCAATCTGGCCACAAGGATATCTTCCTGTCATTTCTTTTCAGCTGGCATGAGCCTTGCTCCACCCACCCATTCCCCAACAAAGTTTCTTGGTTCCCATTTTTTTATGGCATATGTTGGTTATCATAAATAGCCTTATAAAAAAATCTTGTTGAACTAAGAGGGACTACTCCATTTCAGGAAGCTCCGGAGGTTTACTACAACTTGTTTGGAATAAGGTAACTCTGGGGCACTTTTCCTAAATGTTCACAAACCATCTGCTAAGTTGGCTTAAGACCTTGCCAGGGATGGACACCAAGTTCATGGTCTTGAATTTCTAGATTCCATGTATCTTTCACTGTGAGGACTGGGCCATGTGCCCAACTCTATCTGCTGGCATAGCTGCCTCTGTTGGACGTCTTCTGGCATCTGTCATCATTATTCCCTCTCTCCAGGAAGGAAGATGTCTTCCTTTTGAGCTTAAACATAAAGTAAAATACTATATCTCTTATTATCCTTTATATGTTTCCAAACCACCAATTAATTCTGGTTATCAGCATTCCTGAAAATATCTGCATAGCATATGTTTCCTGAAAGTTCCTTGATGTATGTCCACCAGCCCCTTTGTTTGTATGCCTTGAGCCCTTTTGATCTGCATTCTTCGGTAGATAAGCGTTTCCTAGAGGGTGGGTTCTCCCTCTCGTTCTCTACTTGTTAGAGCTATAATAGGAAAATACAAGAGGCCTTTTATGATTTTTATTCTTCTTGAACTATCTGAATCTTACTATGTGAAATTATACCTACTTTCATTCACTTAAAAACTATACCTTAGGGGAAGATTTCTCAATGGTTGGAAGCACCTGCTTACAAAGTTTGCCAGCTAGAGTTCAATTCCCAAGCTACCCATGTAAGCCAGATTCTATTCCCAAGCCACTCATGTAAGCTAGATAGAAAAAGGTGCAAAAGTCTGCTGTTTGTTTGCAGCAGTTCTCCCCATACAAATTAATATTTTTTCAAAATTTTAAGTTCATTTAGCTATTATATGAGAGAGAGGGAGAGAAAGAGCCAGACACAGAGAGTGGCTGTGCCAGGGCCTCGGCCACTACAAATGAACTCCACATACGTGCACCACTCTGTGTATCTGGCTTATCTGGGTCCTTATGCTTTGCAGGCAGTGCCTTAACCGCTAAGCCATCTCTCCAGCTCCAAATTATTATTTTTTAAAACTATGCCTTAGTTTGAGCCACGCATATTATACAACACAAGACCAATTATTTTCAAGAAAAATAATTTTAAGTAAAATAGGATAAGAATCACCTTTTAGGGGCTGGGGATGTGGCTTAGTTGCCGGTGTTTGCTTAGCCTACATGGAGCCCGGGGTTTGGTCCCTAGCACAGCATGAACTGGATGTCACGTGCATACCTATAATCCCAGCATTTGGGGGATAGAGGAAGGAGGATTAGGAATTTGAGGTTATCTGGTATTGCTACTCTGGTTGTAATGGGATCAAAATCCATATTCAGATCCTTAGGTACTTAGATTCCCCCAAGACAGTCTCACAGAAACCCAGGGCTCAGTAAAATGAGTTACAAAATCACTGTGCTGATTCACATTCAGTTTGGAACCAGCTTTTCTCTGTCATTTAAGTAACGTGCAACATGCCTAGTCTTTAACACATCTAAAGCACGACTGGCACTGCAGCTTTCTTAGTGAATCTTTACATACTACTGTGACAGAATTGTTCAACAGAAAATGTTCTGAGCATGATCTGCAACAAGTTGATGACAAAAGTTCTGAAAAAAAAAAAAACACCTGTTTTCAAGTTTAAACTGAAATCCAGCATATCCTCGGAGGGAAGGAGCACCATCCTTCAACAAAAAGTGCACCAATACTGAAGGGATTATCCCCTAAGCCATACTGCCATATGCCTCACACAATATGTATTATTCTAACACCACAGTTACTTTTCTACTGCAAAAATGCCCTAAAGAAAACATTGCAGATTCATAAGTAGGAAACAAATAGATATAATCTTTCAATGGGTTCTCCTTTTTCTTTTTAGTTATTGCTGACATCTGACCTGAATAGAACAATGAGGAAGATAAGACTTGGACAATGTCTAGCAAATATAACCCAAAAGCTTGGAGGCACACAACCTATAATTAATTCTCATCTTGTAGATCACACTATTATTTCTAAGGTTGTGTAGATGCAATTCCTGCCATAACTTGATAACAATGACCAGAATTCAGCTGCAAACATCCTTTCACACAGACCATTTGTTCTTTCAACAGGTCAAACATTTTATCAAGGACCCGTTATGTTTCAAGCACTGAGTTAGTTTAGAGGAAGAGAAAGGTGTATAATACAACTTCCTTTTGTCTCAAGTAGTTCCCAGACTAGTGGGGGAAGCAGATATGGACATGTAAGTGAAGGCGCAGTGATAAGGAATGAGCAAGAACACAAGGGACCCCAGAGGTAACATTTAGATGAATGCCTAGGAAGAAGCCACCAGAAAGGAGAAGAGGGTGGACTGAGGAGATGGCTCAGTTGGTAAAATGCTTATTGTGCATGAATTTGGATCCCTAGAACCTGTGTAAATGCAGGGTGCGGTGGCACATGCTTGTAATTCCAGTGCTGAGGAGGCAGGGAGAGGAGATTCCAGGGGCTTACTGGCTAGCTAGTCTAGCCAAATAAGAGAGATCTTATCTCAATTAAAAAAAACGGTGGAGAGCCATTAAAAACACCCAGTGTCAGCTTCCACTCTCCACATGTATGTGTGCACCCACCTAAATACACACACTACTCCCCAGACATAAAAACATACATACATACACATGATATACACACATACCAAAAAGAAAAGAAAAGAAAAGAAAAGAAAGAAAGAAAGAAAAAATGAAGATGAAAAGAAAGAAGTCAGAGAGCAAGGTTAATCATTCCAGGCTCCAGAAATTGTTCCAGGTATTACAAAAATAATAGTGAAGAAGAAAAACAGAGTTTACATGGAGGAAGACAAACAAGTCCATTCGGACCTATGCACTATGCAAAAACAATAAATCCAAGGAAAGAAAATGCACCCACATGGCTTTTCTAAGAAGGTGCATACTGGACATCAAGGCCAGTGAGGGATGAGCCACGTGGACTTGTGGGGAGAGTGCTCTAGTCAGGATACAGCAGCAAGTGTAAAAACCCAAATATTGACTCCAGTTCTGGGCATGGTGAATCAGAAGTCACTATATTCACATGCAGATCTACCCAGGCAACCTGAAGATCAGCACAATCCAGGCTGGAATATGGACTTGGAATCATTAACATGTTTGAGTTTTATGAATCTTGAGACGGGAGAGACAATTTGATAGAGATTCTCACATGAGAAAAACAGGATCAGCAACAGGAAGAAAAGATATCCATGAAAGAAAAAGAACAGGCTCACTGTTTTAAAATTCAAGACAACAGAAATCAGTGACGACTCTTATAAATGTAGGAGCATTCCAACAATTGAAATGCGCCCACTGGAATTAGTAATTAGCGGGTCACTGATGACTGTAGTTGGAGCAGTCTCAGAGGAGGGGTACATGTGGGAATTGGACTGCAGTGGAGTGAAGGAGGTGGAGGAGGAAATGTAGCTGTGAGAGCAGACAAAAAAAAAAAAATCACTGGCAATGCCCAGAGTCTGGCTAGTCATGGAGAATATTCCAAACAGTGCTTGGAGGCAAAGCAGGCATAGACCATGCTCATTCTGCATTGCCCCAGCTCCCAGGAACTAATTCCAACCAGTGACTAGAACTTTAATCAGCTGGATGGCAAAATTAGGTCACCAGTCATGTCTCAGCCCTTTTAATTTATAAGAACTTTCTAGAAACTATCCCAAAGCCTGTATGCAAGATCAAGTGGGATGGAAGACATTGTAATCACAATATTATAAGAAATTATGTTTGTTGGTTGAGGCACCTGACCATGAAAAAGGGAATAGAGATTACTGGTACTTTCCCTAAGAAGGTGGCCTTCTGTGTGGGTGCTGCATTTTATAAGGAAAACTCATCCCTCCACCCATACGTAAAACACTAGCCCCAGAAATCCAAGGTCATATTCAGTCACATGCATCCAGTAGGGAGAAAGAAAGAAAGGAGAAACCTTTATGAGGTGACGAGGGTTCAAGTGACCAGGGAGAAACCAAGGAAACTAATATGATTTAAAAAAAAAAAAAAGATGAACTTGGCTGGGTGTGGTGGTGCACGTCTTTGACTCCAACACACGGGAGGCAGAGGTAGGTGGATCACCCTGAGTTCAAAGCCACCCTGAGATTACATAGTAATTTCCAGGTCAGTTTGGGCCAGAGTGTGATCCCAACCTCAAAAAAACAAAAACTAAAAATTAAAAAAAAAAAAGATGATCTTGGGCTGCAGAGATGGCTTAGCGGTTAAGGCACTTGCCTACGAAACCTAAGGACCCAAGTTCATTTTCCCACTACTTACATAAAGCCAGATGCACAAGGTGGTGCAAGTATCTGGAGTTTGTTTACAGTGGCTAGAGACTCTGGCATAGCCATTCTCTCTCTCTTCTTCTTTCTCTCATAAATAAATAAATAAATAAATAAATAAATAAATAAATAATTTTTTAAAAAAGACAAACTTAACAGAGGTATAGACAAAGACTACACAATCATGAAAAAAGTGAATTATAGAAACACAAATGTGAATGACAAGACAGAAATATCAGAATGAGGGGGCTTTGCTAGAAGCAAAAAAAGCAACCATGCTCAGACTAACCAGAGGCAGTTTTACACAGCACAGCAGGTAGTGAAATTATCATAGGACTTTATCTCAAAGGGCACATAAGCCAGAAATAATAGATTCCATGATTTTTACATAAATACAGCAATAGCAAAATCATGGTTGTTTTTTAAAAATGAAATTAGGTGATTTGGAGGCCTCTGTGATCTTAGAAATTGAGTTTAGTTAGGATAAGGCTTTATTACGCTTTCCAAAACCTTGTTTATATACTTGCTTGCCACCACTATCAGGACACGCTCTAGCCACAAGACTCACTTAGAATGGTGCTTCTACTTCCTGGGAAGAAGGCAATTTCTAAGTTCCTGTAAGCAGCTCCTATAATACCATAGGCCAGACATGGCCCTCTCATTCTAATTCCTTCACAGAAAATGCACACTGAGTTCTTTCTCCCACCTCAACTATGTTCTTACACTCTAACTTCTCTGGCATACATTGGGGCACAAGTACTTAACTGTACACTTCAAAATGTAAAGATGCACAGAAGGTCTAGAGTTACCTGTTTTAAACAAAACCACAGGGAATAGCAAATGCAATCAGTATCATATCTTAAAATAATACCTGAAACTGCTTTTCATTTCAGACTCACCTCTATAAGTGCTACATACCTTAACATGAATTTCTTTTGTATGCATGTATGTGTAGGTGTGTGCACATGTGCATGCTCATGTGTGTGCACATGTACACATGTATACACATGCATGTGGAGACCAGAGGGACACTTTGGGTGTCATTCCTTAAGAATGCTATCCACCTGTTTTTGACACAGGGTATCTCATAGCCTAGAGCTCTCCAATTAGTCTAGACTGATGGGCAGTGGACACTGGAGTCACTCCTGTCTCTTCCTCCCCAGTTCTGGAATTACAAATTCGCACCACAACAGTTTTGGGGATCAAACTTGGACTTGATGCATGTAAAGCAAGCACTTCACCAATTGAGCTATCTCTCTACTTCCTCAAACACACATTTCTGAAACCCAGTTCAGTCTGGTTCCCTCAAACCATTCCTATTTCTACATTCTGATTAAGAAACCTCTGAATAAGAAACCTCAGACTTCCTTTAAACTTCCTTTCTATTCCAATCCATGTTCTAAGGATTCTATTAAAAAATCAGTCACTATTACCATTACCAAAAATATCAGCCCTTAACATGTCCCCAAGACCTTCACTCATCTTTCTGATTTCTCTGTTATCACATAAACAGTCCATATTTTTACTCATAAATCCAGTTCCATCAATTGTAACCTCACTCAGATCTCCCCAAATGATTTGCCTAATAGTCAGGTTGGCAACATTTCAAGGCATATTTACTTCTTCTTTGGGGAATTCTGTCAAAACCACTCCTTCCAAGTCTGGGTTAGGTCCCCTCCTACCATGTCACACTTTTTCTTATCACATGGAACAGTAGTGACTATTTATTTGTCCATGAGAACAGTAACTCCAGAACCATGGACAGTACCCATGATTGGTTCCTGTACACGCAGTGAATGGACAGCGACATTAAGGAACACTTAACACTAAAAAAAAAAAAAAAAAAAAAAAAAAGGCAGCAAACGGCAAATGGCTGCACACATCTATAATTCCAGTAAGAAGATTAGAATAAGTTCGAGGCCTGTCTGAACTGCATAGTGAATACTAGGACAGCCAGAGCTATAGTGCAAGACTTTGTTTCAAAAAAAAAAAAAATCAGAAAACAGTAAAAAGAGCCAATGGCAAGTTTGGAGGATAAAATGAAGCAAGAAGAGAAAAGTGAAGGCAGAAGAGACAAAACAATAATAGAGTCGAGAATAAGAATGTGGAGAAAAAGAGTAAAGGTTAATGGAAGGAAAAGACAAAAAACAATATACAGATTTATTTTATTTATTTGAGAAAGAGGGGGAGAGAGAGAGAGAGAGAGAAAAAGAGAGAGAGAGAGAATGAATGAATGTGGGTATGCCAGGTGTGCTACTGCAAACAAACTACAGATGCATGTACCATTTTGTGCATCTGGCTTACATGGGTTCTGGGGAATTGAATTTGGGTCCTTTAGCTTTGTAGGCAATGCCTTGACTGCTGAGCCATCTTTCCATCCCTCAATATGCAGATTTTTGTGCAAGAAAATCTTTCTGAAACAACAGTCTCAACCAAGGGGATTGATAAAGGAACCAAGGGCCAGAGGCATGACTTAGAAGTTAAGGTGTTTGCCTGTGAAGCCTAAGGACCCAGGCTTGATTGCCTAGAACCCACATAAACCAGATGCATCTGGTGGTGCATGCATCTGGGGTTCGTTTGCAGTGGCTTTAGGCCCTGGCATGCCCATTCTTTCCCTTTCCCTCTCCATCTCTTTCTCTCCCTCTCTCATAAATACATAAATAAAAATAAACTAAAAGATTTTAAAAGGGAACTAATATTAATTGATCTGTAAGTGCCTTTCCCTGTCCCAAACAACCAATCTTATTCACATTTCACAGTTCTGTAAGCAATGTTATCCTCATCCTGTGACAATAATGTGAGACAACAAGAAGTTAGGCAACTTCCTGAGTCATACACATACTAAGTGGTAAGGCAATCTTTGAACCCAGGTCCAAGAAACTGTCTGGCATGCAAGCATTGGGGTCCCCCCTAAGGCCAGCACAGGAGGGACTGCAGGGTCTCTGCCGAGTTGAGGGTGAGAGGCACGGAATCACAACACAGACTCCAGGAGTTGGGTGGGAGCTGCAGAGGGCGAGCTGCAACAAACTCGTTTATCAAAAAAGTGTAGGGGGTTTTAAAGAGACTTGGCTGGCCAATCACTGTATGGGGTGGTCCCCTTTTTGTGACCAATGACAGCCTGTCTCTGTACAGATCATCTCATAGCAGGTTTCTCGCAAGCATTGGACTATAGCTGTTGTCACGCCAGGCTTGTGCAGAACGCCATGTTCACAGAAGCCACTTCCTGGTTTCTTCTGCCATGCAGTCTGGCTAGGGCCCGACCTGCATTGTGCCATACATGCAAGTTCTTCACTAAAGTGTTCACTTAGTAAGCAGTTACATGTAGAACAAAGGCAGAGTCCACGGTAAACATTTCAAAGCATCCAATCATTAATGAACTTTGGACTTCCCTCCTTACAGCTCAGGCCTTGACTTTTTCTCTATCTAAATTTCAATCTTCCAGTTCCTCTGAGAGCAAGAAGAACATCCTGAAGTCAGCAGCAATGAAAATCTTATGTGGAGGGGAAGCCAGGAGCATCTAACCTTATCCCAACCCTCCATGGGACTCTGTAAAGTGTAAGCCTGGTCCAGGGGCTCAGGACACGTCGGTACTGTGTGTCGCCCTTGTTTATCCTTCCCTACAGATCCAAATGGACATGGGAGTGTCGTTATGACACCAACCAGCAATCCCTGTTACACTGCCCAGCCCTGGCTTGTCCCCATTCTAGCAACACTCTCGAAATGTTAACTTCTGGGAGGGCATCGTTTATAGCAGACACAGCCCTCAAAGTAAAGCACCTATAAGGACCCAACCAAAATACTTCCTAAATTAACATTACAAATGGGCTTGGTGCTGCAGTTTTATTGCATTATTTTATACTGGGGAAAATGTATTCTCTAGCTTTCCCCAAACATCTGTAACAATATAATAGCCTTGTCATAACAGCATTCACAGACAGGAGGGAAAGACGGCTACTCTTCCAGTTGAACAAAAGCTTACACAGTGGCTATTATGCCAAGGTGCTTGCATTTATGTAAGTCTTCCCTTTCTAACCGGAAGCAGAGTCCTTAAAGGCAGGGAACTTTGTAACCCCCACCCCCCCCACACACACACCACCTTCTTTAATCTACCAGGCTTTGCAGATTTCATGTGTAGATATTCTCCACATCTGATGACACTGTGTGTATGGATGTATATGTCATGTATATCTGAACATCAATACCAGTACCCTCAGATGAAAGCAGATTTTTCACAAGAAATTAATTTTAACTGATTCAATTTATCATCTAACAGTGGTTACCAAGGATACCAAATAGCCAAAATCACTTGGCTCCAACTTGCTTGTTAAATCAGAAGATGTTAACAGAAAACTGTGAAGAATTATTATTGTCTAAATAATCTGGCTAGAAATAGTGTTCCCCCCAATGTTCCCAAGTCCCAAACTCAGCTAAAAACATTCCAATCTATAATAATCACCAAGAATATGCAAAGATTTTTTTCTAGTATTTGAAATTCACTGATTGGTATTTAGGAAAAAAAAAATGACCATTAATGGTTTCACTTTAATTCACTTCCTGATGAAGCAGGGAACTGAGAATGGCTACTGATTTGATCTTCTTATCTATCTGAAAGCAGGCGATTCTCACCACAGCAGTTAATTGAGCATTCAGGTAATCTCGCTGAGTGTGTCCTAAATCAAACAGCCCATCACTGTGTATTTATTAATACAGACAAACATTTAACTGGCGAGCCTAGAATGTGCCCTTGAGGGCAGAGAATTAAAATGAAAACACTCACACCAAACAAAAAATGTATACATAAGATGAGGAACTGTCTATAATGTATTACTGCACATTTGTATATTTAGAGAGGAATCAGGTCATTGGTATTCTCTCTCCAAAAGCACAGACAGTCACATTTCTTCCTAATAATTGTATTTCTGCACACTTTGAGAATGTTAATTCTCTGTCATTCATTGCTATTAACATGTCCCACTTGGTGGTTTGTCTTCATTTTATTCACATTACCTTTTTCAAATGAAATGTTTACATTGTTATCTTTGTCAAAATCTGCCAACCTTGTATTTTACAGTTGTTAGCTCTGGGTAGTTGTTAGCTCTAGGGTTGTGCTAAGGAGGGCTTCACCTATCTCAGATATGACAGCCCATGTTGGTACCATCCTTACCCTTATCCCTGTCCTCCCCTCCTCCAAAGGTACCCTCCTCACTGGGGATGCCAATTATCCTCATGTGGATTATGGGCCATGCACGGTGGGGGTAGCCATCAGTTATGGGGAAGAGACAATGTCTCTGTGCATAATGCTCTAACAATTTTTCCACCCCTTCTTCTGCAAATTTCCCTGAGCTATGTTTGGTTTGTTTTCGATCTACTTCAGTGATGAGGTCTTGGAAGCCTCTGTGTCTCTGGGTCTCTGGCTTGGTAGGGTTAGACTTCTGTCAGAGAACTTGATGACCCACCAAAGGTTAATGGTAAGATCCTACTGCCGAAGACATCATATGCTGTCGGTATGGAACATGGAGAGACCTAGCAGAAATCTGGAAGAGAGCCAGGCCCCAGAGAGTTAGCTCGTCTAGTGCCAGAAGGTGCTACATGAGCTACTGGGGGAAAATGGTCAACATCTATCCAAGCAATTCGAGGTATAAGCAACTTAGCAGCGAACAACCTGATGTGATGCTCACCCAAGTGCAATAGTGGCACACAGCCATGGTGGGTAACCAGCTGCTCTTAGACTGGTTAACAGATCTGCTCAGTGGAATGAAATCCATAGCTGGAACTGGGAAACAAGTCAGAATCATATCCAAAAAAAGACAGAAATTTTTAGTTTGTAACCAATATTTGTTTTTCCAGTTTTCCAAAAGAACAGAAGTTATTTGTACGTGAGTAACAATCTCTCAAGTTGAAAGATTATAGAATAGAGTCTTTGGTATTTCCCAAGAATAAAATGTGAGTGTTGGAATTCCAAACGAATTATTAGCATATTAGGTGATTTTGACTTAAAAAAAATTATGCACTAAAAATAGCCCAAATAGAAAGATGGACCTGGATCTTATAGCATACCACTTGGATCCTCCCAATCCTTGTCTTACAAGAAAGAACATTTTTTAAAACCAGGAATCGAACTCAGAGCCTCATGCATGCTAGGTAAGCATTCTGCCACTGAGCTATGTCTCCAAACCAAGAGAAATTAAAATAATGTTACCATGAATGATCAAGACAGGTCTTGAACTTGTGTTCCTCTTGCCTCAGCTTCTAGAATGGATGTGTCACCATGCCTGGCTCTGTTTCCAGGTTTCATCTGCTTATTGCTGTTGTTTTACTTCATATGTAGGAATTGTGGTTATAAAGTTATTATCAAATATTTTCCTTTGGAAAATAAATGGCTCAATTTTTCATTAAATTTAAACCATGGAAAAATTTAGGGAGTGGGAATATTTACCCCAACGAGTTAGCAAATTATACCAACACTATTAAATGAATAACCCATTTTCTCCTCCATTAGTTTGAAATGCTATTTTTGCAAGACTCCGCATGGCTACGCTAGTTTGTTTCTACCCCACTTTGTGTTTTCATTTTTCTCTGGGAAATAAGAAGTGCAGGTATCTGATGAAAGAACTAGGAAGTGACAATGAGGACCAGGCTGAGGTGAGATTCTCCGTGTCAACGCACAAAGGGAAAATAAGGGTCAGTCCATACTTGGAGCACCTGGGTTCAAACTCCAGCTCCCTCACGAACTGACGGTGTGGAGCCAGACAAAGCATTTCATCCTTTGAGGCTTTGGATTCCTCCTCTGTCACGTATGGGTAACATACTCTATTAAATGCTGCATTAAACTATTTATTATGTAAAAGCTTAACACATTACCTGTCACCAAGTCCTATCAAGTATTGTCATTATTAATAGTTATAATTCTTACTGCTACCAGCAGCAGCAGTTCCATGGGCATCCTTGTCATATTAAGATAGTGGCTTTTTCTTTCGTAAGTAATTATCAGAAATGATGCTGAATTTTATCACATGTTGTTTAGGGCACCACCTGAAATGATGTTTGTTTCTCTGAAAACTTACTATTGTGAATCAGATAGCTTTTCACACCCATTAGAATGACTATAACAAAAAAAGACAGATAATGGCAAATGCTGACAGGCCTACATCATAATGAGAATCCATATATACAATTGTTGGGGACATAAAAAACTGCAGTCATTTCAGGAAACAATTTGGCAGTTCATCAAAATGTTAAATGTAGATTTACTATGTGACCCAAGAATCCTACTTCTTAGATGGCAGCAAAGAGAAATGGCAAAACACATCCACATGAAAACTTGTACCTGTGTGTTCTAGGCAGCATTAGTAATAATGCTCCAAAGTGGAGGAGAAAAAAAAAAAAAGCCAAATGTGAAAAAACTTGTAAATGAATAAATAAAAGTAGTCCATATAATAGCATACTAATCACAATAAAAAGAACTAATTATAAAGTCATATGGCTGGACCTTAAAAACATGCTAACTGAAAGATTCCTGTCACAAAAGAGCACATAATTATATGATGTCATTCATGTGAAATGTCCAGAAGAACTAAACTAATGGAGACAAAAAGGAGAGCAGTAGTCTCCTGCGGGGGAGTCAGCAGTGCATGGACATGAGGACTCTTTCTGGGGTGATGGAAATTCTCTCCAGAACTGATTTACAGGGTTGCTAGCACAACTCTGTGAGTTTACTGAAGTGAACTGATTTGTATCATCAAATGGAGTGAATCACATAATATGTAACATATGTCCCAATAAAGTTGGGGATTTTTTGTTTGCTTTTTAAAATATATTTTATTTATTTATTTATTTGGGAGATAGAAAGAGGCAGAGAGAGAGAGAGAGAGAGAGAATGGGCACGCCAGGGCTTCCAGTTGCTGCAAACGAACTCCAGATGCATGCACCTCCTTGTGCACATAGCTTACGTGGGCCTTGGAGAATTGAACTGGATCCTTTGACCTTGCAGGCAAACGCCTTAACCACTAAGCCATCTCTCCAGCCCTTTTTGTTTAAGACATGGTTTTATATTCCCAGGCTGTCCTTAAACTCACAACAATTCTCCTGTCTCAGCCATCTAAGAGGTAGGCTTATAAGTGTGTAACACCTTGCCAAGTTGCCCATACAAATTTTACTTTTGAGGTTGTTCGTGTTTCTTTTATCTGATCTGACCATATGCTCATCAATTAAAAAAAAAAAATGTTTCCTCAACATTTTTTCTCTTAGTGCATAGAAAATTCTGTAAGTACGTAAATCCAACTTTCAACTTTATTACTTTTTAAAAATATGTTTTGCATGATTATATGTGTATGTGTATATGTGTGCATGTGGGTGGGTGAACATGTGTGCATGTGGAAGCCAGAGGTTGATGCCAGGTGTCTTCCTCAATGATTCTCCACCTTATTTTCTATTTATTTTTATTTAATTATTTATTTTAATATTTTATTTTTACTTATTTATTTGAGAGAGAGAGGGAGATACAGAAAAAGGCAGGTAGAGAGAGAATGGGCATGCCAGGGCCTCCAGCCACTGCAAACAAACTATGTATGAGCTCCTTTGTGCATCTGGCTTAAGTGGGTCCTGGAGAATCGAGCCTTAAACCAGGGTACTTAGGCTTCACAGGCAACTGTTTAACTGCTAAGCCATCTCTCGAGCCCTATTTTTTATTTTTATTTATTTATTTATTGGTTTTTGTGGTAGGGTCTTGCTCTAGCCCAGGCTAACCTGGAATTCACTTGGTAGTTTCAGGGTGGCCATAAACTCATGGCGATCCTCCACCACGCCCAGCTTCCACCTTGTTTTCTGAAATAGGGCCTCTTGCTGAACCTGGAGCTCACTGATTCAGCTAACCTAGCAAGCCTAGGTGTCATCCTGTCCCGGCCACCACAGTGCTGAGATCATGGGCAAGTACCCCTGTGGGTTTACATGGGTTGCGGGATTCCAAACTCAGGTTGTCATACTTACATAGCGAGCACATTAGCAACTGAGCCATCTCCCAGCCCTTAACACATTACTTCTATCTTCTATTTATTTAGTCTATTTGCTGTTATTAGTGTTGTACTGCAGTCTCCCAATTATGATTTTCTAAATTTGCAAAAGTTTTTATAAATCTTGTTTTATATATTTATTTCTTCATTAATCAAAAGTACATGCTGCAATTTCCTCATTTCCTATTATATTAGTTATTAGCCATAAGTAATATGCATGTAATGATTTGTTTCACATTCGCTGTTTGCTACAGAAACCTTAATTCAATTAGCATAAAATTTTTCCCAAAGGGTGGATAATGACAACATAAAATCCACGGAGAAATATTTTTCACTTTTTAATATATTTAATGAAACTATTTTCTGAACACTGAAAGAATCAGGTACTGTGGCGCTAACTCTGATTCTCTTCTGACAGACCACCCCCCCCATGCTCTCAATGGCATTTGCTATCCACTTCTTTCCTGGGGCTTCCCTACGACCACAAACCCTAAGACATCACCTCTTACTGCAGAGGCACATGCTTCAAAGTGCCTATTTTGTAAGTCTTCCCAACTCAAGTTCCCAATTCCCAGACCAAAGTACTAGGAAGACAGCTGTGACCAAGTGACTGAGGCACAAGCCAATATAAAAATTAAATGATCAAAAAGATGTAATGGGAAAGGCTGTGATTTTAATCTTTATCATTCTGCCAAGTGGGTCCTCTCACACTGAACTGTAAGGATAAGATTTCCCCCCAGAGGAATGCACACATGAATGGCCTCTGACGCAGTGTGGGTTCGAATCAATGAACGGGTCTATCAACAGCATATGGAAGAAAAACAGAAACACTTTGGGATGGTTTTCTAGTTCTCCTTGTAGATCCTCTCTCTGAAATAGATTCGATAACATGATGAATTTAACTCCCTCAAAATTAAAGTAACACACGTGAAGTACTTTAAAAGTCCCAGAGGAAGGATGACCTATAAATTCAGGATATTACAGTGACACTGACTCTAACAATGCAGACTGGGTGGAAGAGATTAAAGAGGAGCAGGCAACCCCGTTTTCTCCTCTCCTGGAAGTAATCTGGAAGCCTTCAGAGCCACTCACATCCATATTATGTGAAAAAAATAAAACTGAAAGTATGTTGACCCTGGGATTCTCTGCGTTGCTTTACTTTCTGAATCAAGTGCTAATTGGAGTGCTAATGTGACTCCTCCATCTCACCCATATTCTTGCTCTGTTTCAGGGAATTGTCTGACAAAATGTAGGCATATTGCAAAATGATTTACAGCCTGCAAGAATCAAGCAATCAGGTTCTTGTCTAACCTCATGGCCTAGAGTTCTTGTAACCATGTTTACCATATGGTTATCCTAAATTAGGAACAAATGATCATCATGTTAAGTGCTTGGTAATAAAAAATATCCTTTTAGTTATTGCTAGGATACTACATCTACATCGTAAAGCTAAATTTTCTACAGTATTATTACAGCACTTATACTTAATATTATTTTTCCCATTATGGTTTTAAAATTATCAACTTTATGTAACAAACACATTTTATGTTTGTATGCACTGGCCTTGTATTTTAAAATTTTTATTTATTGACAGATTTATACATATCTATATTTTGATCATGATCAGCTCCCATGACTTTCTCTTTTCCCTCCCCTCCTCTCCCACTGAACCCCTTCTCCTTCCTAAGTGGTGTCTTTTCTACTTTGATGCTGTGTGGGGATCACTGTAAAAACTTGGGGAAGTTATTTCAGAGCAGGTGCAAGCTATGCCACTGAAGAAAATGTCTCCTCCTCCCCAAGCAACCACTAACTGCCAATAACTTCTGAGGAAGGGACATAGGCCTCATGTCTCCCTTCACCACTCGTGATAGAATGTTGATGGGCCAAATACTGTGCACGTCTTCTGCAGGTAATGACAGTCACTGTGAGGCTCTGAATGCAACAGTCATGGGATGCCTGGAAGACAATATTCCACAGCACTCCTCCCCATCCTCTGGTTCTCATATTCTTCTGCCCCCCTCTTCTGCAGTGTTCCCTGAGCCTTGGAGTGGGAGACAGAGATGTGTCATTTAGGGCTGAGCTCTCAACTTTCACTTATTTCTCAACACTTTGATGGGTTTTGAGTATCCCCACTACTCACTGCCAACTGACTTGACTTATGTCTTACAAAAATTTTACACAAATGGTTTGAGCATTTTGTTCCTTACACCTGGGCTGTAAAAAGTACTTTCAGTCATGAAGGCCATTAATGGATGTTATTTGTAACCCTACCTGAATGTCAGACTCAATTGCACAGAGAGTTGAGATGCCACCCTGAAGATTCCGACATCCATCAGGGCAGGACACTCGGGCTTCAAAGTCTCCCAGTTGATTTTGATGCACAGCCAGAACCGAGAACCATTCTTCAAAAACCTTTGAGTTTTAAGTGGCTTTATCATTCAGTGAAGTTCTCATCCTCCATTCCCAGCAACTTCTTCCTGATGAGCTAGTAAGGCAACTGCCCTGGACATCCATAGTAGGTGTTGTAGCCGACCTTATGTTTACTGCATTTAAAACTAAACTCACTTTTACACAAACCATACCATACTTGAAGTAGTCAGCCTAATAAATCCGAAACATCCTCCCCTCACATACCAGAAACAGGAATCAAATCCCTCTATCTCATACCAGTGTGCTGCTTTGCTCCTAAATATCTTTAAGGAATCGATTGTGTTAACGTGGTCCTTTAACATGTCTGCCTGATGAAAACTAACCTGCTGATGTCTTCCCTAAAATTCCTGAACTTTGACTCTCCTGTTGTCAGACTGCGCCAACTCAACCACACTACCCATCCTTGTAGCACAGGCCTATCACCCATCAGCTCACTTCCCCTATTCCTGGAACAGTCCATTTGTGGTTTACTGGCACTCACTCCAAACCACTTTCATCATAATTCCTGGTTAATTCAATACCTATGTTGTGATAACACTTCTAAAACCCTGGCCCTTCAGTTCTAGAGCCCCTCTCTTTTGGTAATTTGCTCTCCCCCTATATCAAGACAGGTACCAATGGCCTGGAGCTGGTCATACCAACACAGGAAGCTCCTCTGTCACCTTGCTCATAAACCTCTCCCTCCAGGCACCCTCGTCACTGCATTCCTAAGTCATCCCATCTCTACAGGGCCTATGATCTACTAATTCTACCACCTTTTCACTATCCTTCATTCTCTTATGTGCCCACTTTCCTCTTATTCCACTGAAACTCCAGTCACTCTAATCACTTTGTGCTACACCCTCAACACTTTTGCCTCTCTTTCACTGTTATACATAAACATAACCCCAGTTTAAACACAAGCATCTCCTTATTCTTTGCCTGCGCAAACATAGCCGTATGTGGTGGGAGAGTAGAGCACACCTATGAGGATAGATCTCAGATGAAGTCTATGATGACCAGCTTCATGAAGGTCCTCAGTCTCCCCAGACCACCATACCCCAGTTCCCTCATCTCCTCTCCTGTAATCATCATCATGTCCTGTTTTCAAACCTCTGCCTCTTCTGACCCTTGCTTCCTCTCAGAAGCTGTCCTTATTGCCTCCTCTTTCACTCAGAATGGAAGGACAATCAAACGACAAAGTCTATGAACTCTCTACCCACATCTGCCCACCTATGCCTGTGCATTTTGCCTGCCTTTACTCCTGGGCCATGAATGGGTTATTGAAAAACTTGCCCCTCTTCCTGCGCCTCTAGCAGTTCAGTCATCTTAACCTTTTTCCCTCTTTCTAGCACAAAAACAAGTCTCTTTTCTGGAAAGCCATCTTTTGAGTCATTTTCTTCCCTTTTTTTCCCTTCACAAATGTTGCTTTTGGGCTGAGGAAATGGCTTAGTGATTAAGGCACTTGCCTGCAAATCCTAAGGATCCCAGTTTGATTCCCCAGGACCCACATAAGCCAGATGCACAAGATGCATCTGGAGTTTGTTTGCAGTGGCTGGAGGGCCTGGTGTGCCCATTCTCTCTTTTCTCTATCTGCCTCTTCCCCTTCCCTCCCTCCCTCTCAAATAAATAAATAAAACATTTTTTTGAAGTTGTTTTTGATTTTATTTTTCTTCTCTGTGTACACATAGGGGCGTGTGTGTGTGCTGAGACCCATGTGTGAATGCATGCACCTTTCATGAGACACTGTATTTCCTATATTGCTGATGTGAACACCAGGCTAGCTGGCCTGTAAGCTTTGGGTTCCCCTGACCGCCTTTCGTTGTGACATTAGGGTTACAAACTCTTGCACCACTTGTGTAGGCTTTACCTGGGATCTGGGGATCTGAACTCTGGTCATCAGGCTTGTGCAACAGTGCTTTCAAAGCGTGGATCCATCCTCCCCCCGCCCCCCCCCCAGTGCTCTTCTCTTTCTTATTGCCTCTTTCTCTTTTGAAAACTAGTCAGACTTCCCCCAGCTCTGCTTTCCTTCAAAACCATTGAGTTCACGGTCACCAATGAACCTCCACATCGCTAAGTTCCTGGTCCTTTCCTCACTTGGCCTTCAGCTGCATTTCATGTGGGGAATCATTCCCTCCCCCCAGGAATCCTTTCTTCACTTTCATCTACAACATTGCTGTTCCTCTCACCCTCCACTCCAACTTTCGCTTCTTTTCTGTCTCCTTGGTTGTTCCACACATCCCTGAGGTCCAACTAGCTGTGTGACTGCTTTTCTAGCTTCATCTGCCCACAAATTCATATGCTGAAACCTAACCACCAATGTGACAGTATTAAGAAGTGAGGCCTTTTAGAAGGTGATGAGACAATGAGGGCAGAGGGCTGGAGATGTAGCTCGGTGGCAAAGTGCTTGTATAGCATGCATGAGGCCCTGGGTTCAATTCTTGGTATCATCAAAAATAAAATAGGGGCAAAGCCCTCATGAAATAGGGTTAGTGTTCATTCTAAAGAGGCCCAAGGAGGTACAGGAAGAATGATCACAAGTTTAAGGTCATTCCTAGCTACATAGGGAGTTTGAGACATGACTAGAATACATGAGACTTCCTCCCTCCCTTGCTCATCCATCCATCCATCCATCCATCCATCCATCCATCCATCCACCCATGCACTCATTCAATTAATCAAGGCCCAAGAGAGCTTCCTGGCCCCTTCTGCATGAGGACAGAGTCACAGCTACGAGGAACGGTTCCTCACATGACACTCTAGTGCCTTAATGTTGGATTTCCCAGCTTCTAGAACTATAAAAAGGAAAAGTTAGGTGATTAGAATTCACCCTCACCCATTTATTTTAATTTGGTTCCACCATTCCGAATAGACTCAAACAGGACAATCTTCTAGTGTCTTGTCGTTACATTTTGTCTATGTGCTTTTGGTACCAAAATGTGTATTTGCTGTCTAGACCTTGCTCTTTAACTCTTAAGAAGTACATCCAATTGCCCACCCGAGGACTTCACCCCAGCAGCCCTCAGTCCCACTGCCTGAATTCTATTGTCTGGATCATTGCTATCACCTAAGTCCTGCTAACTCCTCCCTCTTGAAAAACAAAAGTAACTTGATCTCATGTCCCTCGCCAGTGGCTAGTTCCTTTAAAACCAAAACAAATTTGAAAGAACAGACTCTCCTTGTTGCTGCCCATTCCTCTCCCCATAATCCCTCTTAAGACTTCTCCAATCAGGCTTGTCCTCCATTCTCTCTTCAAAAACTGCCTTTCTTCATCCCTTCCAGTGACCCCTGCATGCCCAGTAGGGCTTTCTGTTAACACTCTTACTTGGATTTTCCTTCATGGCTGGCCCCTCTTTGTTAATCCCTCAACATCTCTGTGCAATCTGTCAGCATTGGAGACTTCCAGAACTCAGTCCTTGTCTCCTTCTCTCCTCTGTCCGCACTGCCTTCCTACATGATGCCAGGCTCAGTGGATTTTAATAACTCCCACATTTACATCTCCAGGCCAGCCATCTTTCCCAAGCTGTAGCCTCATATATGCAACTTTTTAATCCATTTCCCTATTTGCCCCACAATGATGCATTTCCACCTTGAAACTCAACATGGAACATCAGCAAATTTACTTCTCTTAGAATTCTATTCTTCAGGCTCTCAGGTCAAAGTCTCGGTCATTTTTTATTCCTTTCTTCCATACTCTATGTTCATTCATCAGGAACTCCTGTTAGCGCCACCTTCAGACAACCCAAACGTGGATACTTCTCACTACCTCCACTGCTGCCATTCTGAACTCAGCTGCCACCACCTATCACTTACATCCTTGTAATGCCCTCAAAAGCGTTCTCCTTGAGTTTGTCCTCACCCCTTTACAGCTCGAGACAGAATCTATGTAGCCCAAGCTGGCCTTGAGCTCTCAATCTTCCTGCCTTCTAGGCCTGGGATCACAGGTGTGCACCACATACCTGGACAGTGTGTCCTTTGCACTGCCAGCGTGATCCTTTCTCTTCCTAGATCTTTAGCCTCTCTGCTTACAAATTCCTCCTGGCTTCTTAGCTGACTCTTGGTAAAGCCCTATTCTGTTTTTGAGACATGGTCTTATGCATTGCCTCAAACTTGCTTTATAGCCCTTGATGACCTTGGTCTCCTGATCTGCCTGCCTGCACCTCTAGGCTTATAAGCACATACTACCATACCCAACTTACATAGTACCAAACACAGATCTCATGCATAGTAGGCGAACAGATTACCAACTGAGCTAAGTCCCCAGTCACATTCTGAACAATGGCTCCTGTGTGCTGTAATAAGTCTGCCATCACCTCTCTTGCCTCACTCACTGCTATTCATCTCCTTGCCTACTTCACTATAATCCCAATGGTCTCTGGCTAATATGTGAACATGCTAGGCATGCTCCTGCCTCAAGACCTTTGTACCTGCTGTTCCCCTGTGTGGAAGCTTCTTCCCCCAATGCACCTGTCTTGCTCGCCATCTTCTTCTGACCTTGACTAATCAGCAACTTCTAAGTGAGGTCTTATCCTTTTTCCATGCTTTATTTCTCTCCTGAGCACATAGTATTGCTTAATATAAGCAATTAATTAATCTATAGCCATTTTCCCCCTCTAGCATGTAAGTCCCATGAGGGTAAGCTTTTTATTTTGTTTGTGCACAACTACCTGTGCATATGTATAATAGTCTAGGCATCTAGGCATTGCACAGTCATATATTACTCAATGACATTTTAGTTAACCATGGACTCGCTATGCAATGACACCACAAGACTATTATAAAGCTGAACATTCCTGCGTCTTCATTGTATAAAGGGGCCACGCTGAGGGACTGCCTTGTATCATCTGGATTTGAGTGAGTACACTGTATGTTTGCATGACAGTGAAGCTGCCTACTGCTGCGTTTCTCAGACCATATCCCTGTTGGTAACACACGACTGCACCTAGAACAGAGCTTGGTACGCAGTAAGTGCCCAGTGAGCAAATGAGGAAGAAATAAAGAGCATCCTCAATTATAACCTGTCCAATCAATTTTCATCCCATCTCCAGAAAAAGCCAAGAGGTGAATCTTAACTGAGCAGGCCGGCTCATACCTGTAATCCCAGCACTCGGGAGGCCAAGGTGGAGGACTGAAATGAGTTTGAGGCCATCCTGGGTTACATAGTTATAGGCCAGCCTGGATCACAGTGTGAGAGCTTGTCTCAAAAAAGGAAAGTAGAGGTAAATCTTCTCACCTCAGTATTGCCTTTATTTTTGTTTTTGGTGCTGGTGGTGGTGTGTATAAGCGCACATTTTTTCAAAATGGAGGTTAGAGGACAAACTCAAATGTCTGTCTTCACCTTCCACCTTGTTATTTTTAAAGATTAGTTATTTATTTATTGTGTGTGAGAGAGAGAGAGAGAGAGAAATAGGTGCACCAGGGCCACCAGCCACTACAAAACAAACTCCAGCCACATGTGCCCCCTTGTGCATCTGGCTTACGTGGGTGGGTCCTGGGGCATTGAACCTGGATCCTTTGGTTTTGTCAACAAACACATTACCTGTTACGTCATCTCTCCAGTCACCACCTTGTTTTTGAAGTAGGGACTCTCCCAATGTTTGCCAGTTTAGTTCATCTGTAAGTTTCAAGGAAATTGTCCTGTTTCCACCTCCCTTCTTGCCATAAGCATGCTGGGATTACCGACACCTGTCTGGCTTTTATGTGGGCTCTGGGGATCCAAACTCAGGCACTCACACTTGTGTGGCAAGCGCTTTATCCACTGAGCTGTCTTCCCAGCCCTCAGATTTTCGATGAAAGCCCTCAGTCATTCTGTAGTACTAGGCTTATTCAAACTGAGATGTCTCCAGTAGCCAGACACATGCCAACGTAAGGGGCAAGCAAAGTACCTGCTGAGGGGGTAGATATGAAAAGAAGATAGTATATAACTATTCAGTTCACGTGTTTTAAAGAACTGTGGAGGTGAGGAAATGGCTCAGTGGGTAAAAGTGCTTTCTGTTCAAGCACGAGGGCCTGAGATGGCCTGAGTTAGATCCCCAGAGTCCATGTAAAATCTGGGTGTGGCCGTGCGTGTTTGTAACTCCAGTTCTGTGGGGAGCAGAGACAGCAGCAGGACTGAGGCTCATTGATCAGCCAGATTGACTGAATAAATTGCAGCTCCAGGCTCAGTATGGGCCATGAGCATCTACACACAAATGTGAACACATTACACACACACACACACACACACACACACAAATACACACCAAGTTTTTTTTTTTTAACTGTACCTGTTACTTAGTGGCCTCTACACAATGAAACAAGAACCATCGCCACAGCATGGCATGGTGGGCACTGGGTAAGCCTCCCATGCTTCCTTTCCCTGAGCCTCTGACTCCAGAGAAAACAGACTGTGTGTGTCCACAGATGAGGCGATTGCAATGCAACTGAACACATTGCTTTTTCATTATTGAATAACCAGGCAAGGAAGCAAGATGTCACTGTTGGCATTGTTGGAAATTATATCTGGAGCCCAGATGTTTGAACCAGATGTCTGAACTTGCTAAAGGCAGTTTTCACAACTACGTAGGGTAATTATACTTGAGTTTCAGGGTAACATGAGTAGGGATCTAAAACGGGAGTCAGTGAATGGAAGATTTTCTATTTGCCAGGATCTTATCTTAGATAAGAACAGCATCACTGCCCCAAAGGGAGGAAGGAAGGAAGACCTGAGTGAGAAGCTGCACTCAAGAACTTGCCCCACCTGCCCATCTTCTGCTCTCCTTTGCTGAGAATGGATCTTTTAGGTTCACCAGAAACCATCGGAGCCTCCAGGGACTCTGACAAGGGCCCACGTGGATTATTTCCACGATAGACCACACCCAGGCCTCCACGGACTTCCATTATGGACCAGAATTTCCTACAGCAGTCTCTCACTATTCCCAGCGTACACTGCACTTAATACTTACCTGGGGCCATTTTCCCCTGTCTCATGGCCTTAGTAATTTCCTAGAATGTACATCCCCCGCCCGCACATTCCAGGCAAACTGCTTCACGCCAGCACAGCTTCTCTAGGAAGGCTTTGTGGATCCACTCAAGTCAGCTAATTGCCTCTCCCCTCCTTTCCTAAGCTGTATCCAGTGCATATCTCTTCCTGCCTGCATTTTATTAATTGCAATTATTATTTTATCTCAATTCCATAGGGGCATAAGCTTGTCTAATGTATCTTTGAATTACTCATGTCTAACCTAGTACATGGTACTTCAGAGACACTCACTGAATGCTTTTGAATTTAGCTTAATTTTAATTAGAAAAAATTGATCCGATCAGATTGCCTAACATAAAGGGTGCATAAGGGAAGGGTAGAATCAGATGGAAAATAAATAATAAAGAGCATGCCAGGGCCTTCACCAACTGCTAACAAACTCCAGACACATGTGCCACCTTGTGCATCTGGCTTACATGGGCCTTGAGGAATCAAACCTGGGTTCTTTGGCTTTGGCGAGCACCTTGACCGCTAAGCCATCTCTCCAGCCCTCATAATTCTTATTTTTAAAAAATATTTTATTTATTTGCAATGAGAGAGAGAGCAGAGAGAGGGGGAAAGGAAATATGAATGGATACACCAGGGCCTCTAGCCACTGCAAATAAACTCCAGTTGTATGCACCACTTTGTGCGTCTGGTTTTATGTGGGTGCTGGGGAATTGAACCTGGGTCATTAGACATTGCAGGCAAGCGCTTTAACCATTGAACCATCTCTCCAGCCCTCATATTTATTATAAAGGCAGTACTGTGCACTAAAAGAGAATGCGCCATGAGTCAGGAGAACAAAGAGTTTAAAGACATCCTCATCTACATAGCAAATCAGAGGCCAGCCTGGCTCCATGAGACACTGATTCAAAACCTTCCCCTCAAAAAATGTACAATGAATATTTATTTATGAATTCATCCCTGAGAATTCCAAAAGGTAGTCCAGTCCATGGATTGATTAGAGTCAGACAACGTGAGTTAATTTATTGTACAGTGCTCCCTCTATGAGCTAATTTGATAGAATATTTACATTTTAACTAATGCAAATTGGTAAGAAAAACATTAAGATTTAAAAAAAAAAACTGGCACAGTGGAAAGAATAAACAGAAAATTCTCCTAGGAGAAATTGTAAGTAGAATTAACATATTCAAAATATTCATTTCTACCAACAATACAACAGATTGAAACAACTACGTGGCTGCTCCAACCCTTTGCGTTAGCCGCCCTTTGTTTTAGTTGTGTCACCAACTGACAGTGGGTTTACTGCTGACATGTAACAGGACTGACACAGATGCACTAAAACTCAAATTAAGCCCAGTATTGATAGCTTAACTTTCAAAAAATTTCCCAAAAGAAAGCAAGAGACTGTAGGTAGAAATTATTATTTACATTAGAGGAAAAAAAAAATGAGCCCCACTGGGCATGGCACATTTGTATAATCCCAGCTTTCAGGATGGCAGCCACAAGTTCAAGACGGCAGAATGAGTTTGAGGCCAGCCTGAGGTACATGTCTCTCAAAACAACAACAACAACAACAACCCCCCAAAACTAAAATGAAAAAAGAAAGATTGCCCCCAAAGAAGACTAAGTAGAAAAGGTTATACTCATTCTTTGAGACACACACAGTAATCACAATAGTGACAATTGGACAAGAACCCTAGGAATAATGTGTAGTGCTTACTGTGTGCTGAGGACTTGATGTGCATTATGACCTGGATAATGGGGCTGCCAACTTTGTCAAATAAAAATATAGGATGCACAGCTCCATTTGAATTTCAGACAAAGAGCAGGTAAGTCCATTATATACATACGGCCCATGCTGTAGCGATGGTGTCTATCCGAAGCATCAATTGAACTGTTTGTTATCCTGTACTCTATCTGAGCACTAGTAGCGCAGATACTAATATCAATTTTATTGGTGAGATTAAATAAATGGACATAGGGGATAAGCAGCTAATAAAGTGATAACGTGCTATTCTCCCAAGAGATGAGAAGAGAGATGTGGCCTGCAAATGATCACAGATAGGTAAAACACTTGTGAGACCACCATGAACCAGCCCTGAAAGGAAACCTGTGCAGGTGACAACACTGCCACCAGTAGCTACGTATCAAGCAGTTTCTTCTGCAGGAACTGGCCACTCTTACTTTATCCAGGAACAGCATGGAGTCGAATCTTTTGCTCCAAGTCACTAAGTGACTAAGTGACTAAGTGAGCACAGGATCCAGTCTGACTCCCCAGCTCTAGCTTACTTCACTTTGGCATTCTGGTTCCCTGAGTGGTCTTCCCCCCCCCCCTTTAGTTATAGTTGTACAAGTGTCAATATATAACTTTTTTAGGTAAGCCAGGTATGGTTATACATGCCAGTAATCACAAAGCACTGGGGAGGATGAAGCATAAGGATCAAGTTGGAGGCAGTCTGGGCTACATAGTGAGTTTGAGACTAGCCTGGGCTATACAAAGCAAAGTCCTACCTCAAAAAAAAAAAAAAAAAAAAAAAGCCTGGAAATACAGTTCAGTTGGTACAGTGACTTGGTTGGCATACATGGTACCCTGGGTTTAATCCCCAATACTGAAAAAATGTAATAAAATATATGTGTTAAAATGCATGAGCTGGCATGGTAGCACATGCCTTTAATCCCAGCATGCAGAAGCAAAAGGAGGTGGACTGTCATGAGTTCAAGGCCAGCTTGAGACTGCATAGTGAATTCTAGGTCAGCCTGGACTAGAGTGAGACCCTATCTCAAAACACAATAAATAAATAAATAAATAAATAAATAAATAAATAAATAAATAAATAAATGCATGAACAGGCTTAGCAGTTAAGGCACTTGCCTGAGAAGCCTAAAGACCTAGGTTTAACTCCCCAGAATCCACGTAAGCCATGGGTGCATCTGGAGTTCGTTTGTAGTGGCTAGAGGCCACTACATGAACATTTTCAGAGACCTGCAAAGCCTTGTGTTCTGGTTGGCTGTGCTCTAAAGCCTTTCATGAAGCCAATAAAATGAAATGCTTGAAAATAAAAGTAGTGGCAGGCTTGATGGTGCTCGCCTGCAATCCCACCACAGAGGATAACCAAGGAGTCTGAGGCCTGCCTGGGCTATATGAGACCCTATCTCAACCAAAAATGAAATTGCCCCTTACAGTGATGGATTTCTAGATCAATCCACACTCCACACTTAACTTCTCACAGTGAGATTAGATTGCGGGTCTGCTTGGGTACCTCATGAAGCCCCACCCCTTTGTATATGTTGGTCTTTGAACTTGTTAATCCCTCAAATCAGTTAGCAAACAAAGAATTGTATCTTTCTTGGAGGCCAACCTATGGAAAAGCACACATGCCCACCCCCATATACTGAAATGCCAGGATGCATCTGGGCACCACACAGAAGAGGAAGCTGTAGGGTGAGTTCCCTCAGTTGTCAGCTCAATGCTTCCCTGACAGTCTAACCCACATCAAAACGTTTGTGCCTTTGATTGTTTATTCTGAAAGAGGCAGCTGGCCACAAGCTGCCTGTGATGCCTGCACCAAAGTTTGCTTTTGTTTATCTCTCTTGATAATTACCTCATGACTAAACCACTCACTGGTCCATGTAGAGGAATCTCACAGAGATCAAAACACACTTGTTTAAATAAAATATTTATGAAGAAGCCCTAAAATGTCACTGAAGTAAATGCAAATTGGATCTTCACATATTGTACATCCAGTATTTCACCCATTCCTTAGAAGACTGTTTCCTGATTGCAATTAACATTAATTTTTAAAGATTAATCCCTTTGTGCATAATCACCCCAAGTGATTTTTGTGCATAAAAACCCAGTGTTTTAAGACTGATTATCTTTGACTATCTTGGAAAAAACTAGTACTGCTGATATTTAATCATGACTATTTTGAAGAATTTCCTTTAGAAATTATATTTAATTATTATTTTACATGTATACGTCCTGATAAATGATCTCACTGTACTTCAACACAAGGTGGCATTAGTGAAGATTCTCTTTTCTTTGTCAAAGCTCTTGGGTGTTTCTAATGTGCAGTCAAAGTTGAAAAGCATTGGGTGGGGTCCTCTCAGAATAGAGTAGGATTTACCTGGAAAGAGACACTGACGAAGTGGCGTCAGGGTCCTTTCGTGTCTGAGTTGGTGACCATTTTCTAGACCTTGGGTACAGACCTGGGAAGCATGTGGAAAAACCTCCAGAATAGGCTGCTGGAACACGAGTGGAAAGCTAATGCCCGGATAACAGAATTCATAACCAAATTACTAAAGTGAATCTGTCTAACTACACACAATTTAACCCGTATCTGGGGATTTAAATTCACTCTGAAAGTTAAGAATGGACAAAGTATGTCCAAAGATGGTGCTATGAAAGTATTTGGGAAACTGCTATTGATATCACTTCTAAGTTCTGAGGAAAGTCTGTATTCAAGGGCTGCACATCCATGGATTTAAACAAGTACAGATCAAAAATATGTGGGAAGATGTATTTGTAGTGAACACGTACAGACTTTTTTCTTTCTATTATTTCCTAAGTTACACAGTTTTAACAACTAGTGACATAGCATTGACATGGCGGGATACTACAGTGATCGAAAGATGAGTTCAAGCACGAGGGAGGACGTGCACAGGTTTGTATAAAAAGCTGAGCACCCTCAGATTGTCACATCATGGGATTGCAAGTCCACATTCCTCAGATACTGAGAGACAGCTATGTGACATGACTGCCTGAGGGGATTTCTGCTTTCTGAATGAAGTCACAACCTGAATTGTGTAGAAAATTCTCTGTCAGAGAATTGTTGATCTTGGAAACCATCACTGTGCAGGGCAATTTTGTTTTTGGTTGAGGCACCATCTCATCTTATCCTATGTGATGACATTGTAATTTGACTTAGGCCCAACTCGTTCTTTAAATGAAAAGCATGACTTCACTTTACCCACATAATGGTCAATATTTTGGCTGTGCTCCTTTTTGTTGTTTTGTTTTGTTATTTTGTGAGACAGTGTCTCCTGTAGCCCCAGCAAGCCTTGAACCTACTATGTACCTGAAGATGACCTTGAACTTCTGATCCTTCTGCCTCCATCTCCCTAAGCAGGAATTACAGATGTGTGATACCACCCTCAGTTTTATGCAGTGCTTTGTACAGGACAGGCAAACACACTACCAACTGAGCTCCCTACCCAGCCTTGGTTATGCTTGAACTTTAATATGCTCATGTCTCATAAGTTCATATTCAGTAGGTCTGGGATCCTGCAGTCTCACAAGCTCCTAGTATTGCTGGCACATGAAAAGTCCTTTGAGCAGCAACGTCTTAAGAGACTTGGGAAGACCAAGTGAAATGACCTACATACAGTGTTTGGCACAGTGGCTGGGGAGATGGCTCAGTGGACAAAGTGCCTGCTGCTCAAGCTTGAGTACTCACGTTCAATCCCTAGGCCCTATACAAAAAGCCAGAAGCAGTGGAGGGCTTCTGTCATCCCAGCATGCTGACTAGGAAATATGTGGAGACAGATTTCCCAAGAAGCTTATGGGAAGCGCAGCAGTGGACAACAGCAAAAATCAGAGAGAAATACCCAGCTTCAAATGAGGTGCAAGGTGAGGACCAACTCCTGAAAGTTGTCCACATGCACACTGTGAAATATGCACACTTTCACATGAACATACCTGCACACACACCCACAACACACTTTTTAAAAAAAATATTTTATTTTTACTTATTTATTTTATTTGACAGAGACAGAGGGAAAGAGAGAGAATGAATGGACTCGCTAGGACCTCCAGCCACTGCAAATGAACTCCAGACTCGTGTGCCCCCTTGTGCATCTGGCTAATGTGGGTCCTGAGGAATCGAACCTGAGTCCTTTGGCTTTGCAGGCAAACGCCTTGACCACTATGCCATCCCTCCATCCCCATACACAAGTTTTTAAACAAGTGATTGGCAGAGACATGGTTGGCACCCAACAGAGAAAAGACTTACGAGGAACATGGTAAGGTATATTTAAAACTAGGAACTCTGGGTTGGGGAGATGGCTCAGTAGTTAAAGGTGCTTGCTTGCTAAGTCTGTTAGCCCATGGTTCAAATTCTCAGTACCCATGTAAAGCCAGATGCACAAAGTAGCACATGTACCTGGAGTTCATTGTCAGTGGCAAGAGGCCCTGGAAACCCATTCTCTCCCTCTCTCTCTCTCCCTCCCTCCCTCCCTCCCTCTCTCCCTCTCTCTCTCTCTGCTTGCAAATAAACAAATAGATTTTTTTAAGGCAAACTGCTAAGAGTCATTCTTTCTTTTCCAAATGTGAAAAAATGAGTGCAGCCACAAGTGTAGGATGGAGAAGGGGGTCAAGACTCATTCTTGTTGAATGAAAAAGTTCTCATCAACTTCAGTGAGTACAAGTTTCACAGAGCTCTCTATTCCACACACGGGAAAACCTTCTAACAACTGCTCCTCTTCAGCCAGTGAAAAATCTCCACTGAAAACTATGAGAAAGCCACTGCAATGTTAAAGATGTTCAACTATAAGACACCATGGCTATCAAAGAGACACTACACACTCAACATGCACAAAAAGTTACACACAAAACAAAACAGAAGCCTCCCCAATTCCCTTCTCACTCGAAGCCCAGCCTCTTCCTAAAACTTTCTGCCTGTCAATCAGTGTTAGTGGCAGGATCACCAAGATGGTTCATAAAGAAGTTATGGTCCATCATTTCATTTCTGAAATGGATTAATAATACATTTCTCCGGCTTTACCCTTGTTTTCCTACAGTATTTTCTCAGTGTGGTATTCCATGTTACCTAACAACTTAGAATGATCTCATAATTCATTCAGAGTAAAAGCCAAAGTCCTAAATGTATACAAGATCCTATAGGACCTGCCTGGCTCTCAAACCCTTGACCACATTTCTTACCACTCTAGCCACCCATGCAGCCCCTGTTTCTTGACCGAAAGCAGTGATGCTCCTGCCTCAGGACCTTTTCACGTATACTTTCTGCTGCCTCTAGTCCAGCCCAGCCTTGTCCCATCTTTGCAAAAAGAAACAAACATTCTAGATGCAACGTCACTCTGCTGGGAATTACATGGATGTTTCTCCTGTAACTGAAATTCTTATTGGAGCTTGAGATCAACAGCCATGGTGGGGCATGGGTGGGGGGGGTGGCCATGAGCAGACAACAGGCAGAGAAAGCTGGAACCTGACATTCAGATACATTCCTTTCCAGGAAAGGAAGTCACCCAGGAACACAGGGCAGCTGCACATGGTTGTTCCAGGTCAAGGCACACAGCAGCAAAGATGCCATTCACTTGTGATGCCATTCAGCCTTGTGTTCATCCTGTCCGTTGTTAGGGCTCAGAGATTAAGGGCACTCTTGCTTTCGACAAACCTCTTGGTAGAGATGGACACAAATGTGTGTGATGTAAGAATTAATGTGAGCAAGGCTAGCGCAAAGACGAACACAGAAGGGGATTTGGCCTGACCGGAAATGTCCTGAGAGAGGACACACCATAGATACCATCTCCGGCCTCAAGTCCTCCCACCTTGTACATGCAGTGTCCTGTCCCTGCCTCATGAGCAGGTTACTTCCTGACAGAAACCAAGGAGCCAGAGGGGCAGGAGCTACCTCAAAACCACGTGCCCTACTTTAAGAAAGCAGAGCTCTGCCTTCAGGGGCCTGGGAAAGCAGCACAGACTCTCACGTACAGTGTTTACAGGAGATTTCCTTGTGACTGTTCCTCCAGGGTACCCAGTGCCAGGGCTCAGAGGACCTGAAACATGGAAACCTGCCCCTGGATTAGAAGTCGCACAGGCAGAGCACTGGCCAAAAAGACATGGACCTATTAAATACTCAATTCAGAGATGGGCCTCCATCCACTTTCTCTTGCAAAGCCAGAGGGCAGCTTGTCGGGGATAACACTTTGGGGCACAGGGGCAGGCAAGGAAGTGAGAGGTTTCAGTACCAGCATTTGCTGTGGGGTTCTGCTATTAAGGACAGAACATCCCACACTTGGGATGTCTTTCTGGGGCTCCTGTTGGTGAGGGGAGACACTCCCATTCACATCTGTGGTCTATAAGGCACATTCTAATACAGCTGGGAGCCAACCACAGGCTGGACACTTAAACCTCCCAGGAAAACAGTGCAATCAGTACTTCTCAACTAAATTCTCCCCTTTGAAGTGAAACATTAGTGATCATTTGATTACATATTAATGTAGCCACAAGCAATGTAAAGTAAAACCTTTTGCGTATAGGAAATCTAATATAAACTTTTATCACTTGTCTTCAAAGATACGTTATTCAAGTCAGGTTGTGTGAATCTCTTTAGGAGCAGAGAATTCTCTACTTTATTCTTTGGGTAAATGAATTTTTACATAATGATAAAGCTTAAAATGAGATAACAGGTACTGAATACTTTACAGCAATAGCTCATGGCAATGTTTACGCACAGGAATCAAAGGAAAGGCCCGTTTTTAACAACCCAACCACGATAGACATGCTTTTGATTATTTTAGTTTAAAGCACTTAAGTTGAGAGAATATTCAAGAAAAATGATTTCCTGCAGGTTAGAGGCAGCTCAAGGAAACACGTGAAAGGTACCTATCTCCCAGTGACCAGCGGTGGATGAGAAGACCTGGGCGACCCAGGGTCTTTGGGGAAAGCAAACCACTCCACTAAATTCCCTCCTCCGACCTTAACTGGTCAATCGGCAAAATAAATGAACTTTCTAAAGTTAGCAGCTTCTCCACTTTCGCTTAGGAACAACTGTCGGGTTGTAAGAGCCGTGACCGAGCCCACCCACCCCCGTGTGTCCTACCGGCAGCAGCGGGTCGAGCTGGAGCCCAGGCCTGGCCACCTCCGCACCTTGCGACCTACAGAGAACCGGGTCAGGCCATTGCTGTCCAGGACCCGGGTCTCTCTTGGCCTTGGGCCCAACGCTGTATCTCCTCCCGCCCTTCTCGCTCCAGAGCGAGCAAAGCAACTGGGAAGCTCGGATGAGCAGCGCCCAGTGGGATTCAGTAGCCAGGGGCCCGTCCCCAACTCCCAACTTCCCAGACTTTCCCGGCTCTCCGCTCCCCCTCGCAGCCCCCAGGCCTCCGCGGCCTCCGCCCGACTCCGGGCGCACACGGAGCGGGGGAAGCGGAGAGCGCAGCGCGGAGCCCACGGGAGTCCGGGAACCCGGGCGCAGGTGGCGGTGGCGGGCGTGGTTCCTCCAGCCCCGCACCAGCCCACGGGGACTCGGCCTCGGCGCAGCCGCCTCCGCCCGGCTTTCCGCCCAGTCCTACCGGAGGCCACCGTGCACCGCTTCTTGAACCCTCTTGGGAAGGGTTCGGTGGTCATCCCGTGCCCTCTGGCCAGTCCGCGTCACTCTTGTTCCTCAGGCCCTGGTGCGGGCCCCCAAGTGCCATCCCAGGGCCCATCGGTCGCGCCAGGAGGCGGCGGTGGCGGCGGCTGCACTCACCTGGGTCGCGGAGCCGGGGTCTGGCGCGGTCCCGCAGGTGGTAGATGAAATCTTGGCAGCTGTCGTGCTCCAGGGCCCCGCGGGCACAGAGCTCGGCCAGCAGCTGCAGCGCCTGGTGACAGAGCGCGTCCCTGGCCCCGGGCATCGCCCCCCCGCATCCTCGGACCGCGCCGGGCAGGCGGGCGCGGGAGACAGCCCTCCGCCTGCCAGCTCAGAGCCGCCGCCTCCGGGCGGTCCGCGCTCGCCGCCGCCGCCTGCGCCTCGCCTCGCCTCGCCTCCGTGCAAGGGTCCGAGCCCGCGCCGCAGCCCCAGCCGGCCGGGTCTCCCACCGGTTGCATGCAGCTCCCCCCCACCCCCCGCCAGCCGGCCGCTCTCGGGCTGGCTCCGTCTCCCGCGCGGCCCCTCTCGTCCCTCCCCGCCGGCGCCGAAGGGAGGCGGCGCCGCACAGCCCCGCGCGCCTCTGCCCGCGCTCCGCCCGCCACTCGCGGCCGCCGGGGGCGGTGCCGGGTCAGGAGTGCGCGCCGCGGGCTGGGATCGCGGCTGCCCCTGCCTGCCTGCCTGTCTGCGTGCCGGCCGGCGGGGAACCTGGGGCTGGGGGACGGGGAGCGCTCGTCAGCCCCTGGCCCAGCGCGGACTCGCCCGCGGACCCAGCGCTCCGAGCGGACGGCCGCGCCCAGGCTGGGAGAGGGTGAGCGGGTGCGCGCTCAGGACGCTCTCGCCGCCTCCAGTCCTCCGCCCGGATGCAAACCGAGCTTCCCTCCCACCTCTGCCCGCGTGGATTCCCAGGCACGTTCTCGGGTGCGTGGCGCCAAGGCTGCAAGGTGGACCACACCCGAGTCTTCTTCGAACTTGGAAAGCACCGCCGGTCTGGGCGGAAACCGTGGGCCTAAGGATGCCAGGCGCCCAAACGGGAGGTCTGGGACCACGATGATTTGGCAACAAAGGACGAAATTTCGAGCACTGTGGTGATTTGAAGGTGAAGGCTCTCCTCAGAACTGAGGTGAAATGTGCTAATCTTGGGAATGATGCTGGGATTCATCTGGAGCTTTGGAGGTCCCAGCACCCAAGGGAGAGTATCCCAGAATTTTGGCTGTATGGAAGGACCTCAGCCACCTCGCATCGACCCATCTCTTCTGCCTTCCAGGCAGAAAGCCTAGAAACAACCACGAAGTATTGAGCTCTTTTGTGTGTGTGCCAGACACTGGGCCACGGCCTTTTGGATAACCTCATTTCATTCCCTAGATAGTCCTAAACATCTCTACAACTGTCATCCCCATTCGGACGCTGAAATACCAGACTCAGAAAGGAGTCAGTTGCCCAAGTTCATAGGTGGGGGATGGGTAACTTTCTGACATAAGGCACCAGTGTTTCTTCAGGCTACACAGCACAGAAGAAGTGGAGGCAGGGAAATCAGAAGTTCAAGGTCACCCTGGATACTTAACCAGCTTGAGGACAGCCTGGGTTACATGAGACCTGGGCTCAAAAGAGACAATGATGACAACGATAACAACAAGATTTTATTTCCTTTACGCTTGAATACGATCTCTTCTGGCTTACTTTAATGGGCAGGAGGTGTGGAAGTGGAGTTCTGAGCCAAGTTTAGGCTATAAGAGGACTTGTGACTTTTGTGGAATACTCTGTTGGAGAAGTCCTGGAGAATGAGAAATGATGTGGGAGAAAGTGCCCTATGAAAGCAAATGGAGACACTACTATAGAGTGAACTGAGAACCCCTCAATTGCTTATGTTGAGGCCTCAACTTTTTAAATTTTTAATAAATCATTTTATTTGTTATCAAGGGGAGAGAGAGAGAGAGACCAGGCGTGTCAGGACCTCTAGCCACTACAAACGAACTCCAGATGCATGTGCCTCTTTGTACATCTGGCTTAACATGGACATTGGGGAACTGAGTCCCAGTCATTAGGCTTTTTAGACGAGTGCCTTAACCATTGCTCCATCGCTCCAGCTGTGAAGCCTCAACATCTACTGTGACTGTGTTTGGAGATAGGGCTGAGATGGTGGTATATAACATTAACTGAGGTCGTAAGGGTGGAGCCCTGGCCCAATAGGATAAGTGTTCTTATAGGAGGAGTCATCAGAGAGTTCATTTTTCCATCAGCCATGAGTAAGCCAGGCACAGAGTCCTCACAAGTAAGCAATTTAGTCAGTGCTTAGATCTTGAACTTCCAGCCTCTAGTGCAAGAAAAGAAATGCCTGTCGTTTAAGCTTTCCACTCCATTGAGCTGACTAATACAGATGCTTCAGCCAACAACCAGCACAAGGCCCCCATACGTATGAGGGATAGAACTGCTAACACTAGACCTCCCAGCCCACAAATGAGCCCAAGTGACAGTCAGTGGGATCGAGATCTCCACTGAGTCTGGGCCACACTTGTGACCCCCTAGCTTGATGGTTTTAAGCCACAAATTATGGGGTAGACTTTCTAATACAACAGTCAACACCTTAAATCAGCACAGAGCTGGTAACAAAACCGGGACTTGAACCCATGTCTGTGTGGCTCAAAGCTTCTGTTATTTACACACCCAGTAAAACTGTAAAGGTGAAACAGAAGGAACACAGAATTGAGAGCAGTTGGAAGTTAAAGAAGAACTGTAGGGTTATGCGTGTTACTCTTCTCCAAAAATTTATTCTTTTATCCATTGAATGAGCATTTACTAGGCCTGTCCCATGACTCAGAAAGCATTCAAGGCCCTGGGCCCACATGAAGCAGCAAGCAATGCCCTGCGCTGTCTCCGGCAACACTTTCTCATTCTTGCACTTGTTGTGGCATAGACAGGAAGGGAGCTTTTAAAAATAGTACATGGGCATTAAGAGGCAGGTCACACTAAGGCTGAGGAGAGAATTACCCCAGCTCTGAAGCAGTCCACATGAGGCTTCTTTGGTGCTCTTGTTAGGAAGTTTTGTTGTCTAGACTTCCTTACTCAGAAGTAAGTCTTTGGAAGAAAGACAGGCAAGGTTGTGAATAAAAACAGAGGATGGAAAGAAAACCAAGGCTAGGAGAGAAGACATGTGACAGCCATGATTCCACTTCAGAATCCACTGGCTTTCCTATTGCAACTCAGACTCCTGCGACGCACACTGGCCTGAGCTATTATTTCTTAAAGCTTATCCCACACTCATGCTGAAATTTGATTTCCACTGCAGCAGTGTTAGGAGATGGGAGGTGATTAGGTTATAAGGGTTCCGGGTGGGATGAATGTCATCGCAAAAGAAAAAGTTCAGGGCTGGAGAGATGGCTTAGTGGTTAAGGCATTTTCCTGCAAAGCCAAAGGATCCCGGTTCAACTCTCCAGGCCACACATAAGCCAGATGCATAAGGGGGTGCATGCATCTGGAGTTTGTTTGCAGTGGCTGGAGGCCCTGGCTTGCCCATTCTCTCTCTCTCTCTCTTTCTCTCAAATAAATAAGTAAATTATATATATATTTAAAAGTTCAGCCTTTTTTTATTTTTGCCTTTCTGTCTTCTGTGTCATGACACAGCACAAAGGCCATTTCTGGATGCTGCCACCTTCACCTTGAACTTTCTTGCTTCGAGAACTGTGAGAAAATGAATTTCTGTTCATTATATACAGTTTTTTTCAGGCATAGTGACCCATGTCTGTAATCCAAGCACTTTGTAAACCAAGGCAGGAGGATCAAGGCTAGCCTGGACTACATGAGATTGTACTCCTCCCACTCCAACCCCCAAAAGCAAAACCAGTTGCAGTGACACGTGCCAGTAAGGAATTTCTGAAAAGGGTGAGGCAGGAGGATCATGAATTCAAGACCAGCCTGGGCTATACCTTTAAAAATGAATCAAAATAAAAAAATAAATTTTTAGTTCCCCACAAAACAGACTAAAGAAGGGCTGGTATGCCTGGGAATGCCCCTGAACAGAACTTCCAGTTTATACATTGAGGAAAGGAGCTTGTGGAACAAGGCCCTTGAAGTGAGTATGATATCTTCTGAGTTCATGTATTAGTTATTATAGCTGATAACTCCTGAGCATTTGTTTTTACTCACTAATCCTGACCACCCAACAGGGTCCACATTATTTCTTCATTTCATAGATAAGGAAACAAGCAGAGAGATTCAGTAACTTCTCCAAGAAGCTTAACACTGATAGCCATGATTCAAATTAAAGTTTGGCTTCAAAGCCTATCTTTTCTGTCTTCTTTTGTTTGTTTTGTTTTCCTTCTCTTTCTCCCTTCCTCTTTCTTCATTTCTTTCCTTTTTCCTCCCTCCCTTTGTCTGTTTGTCTGTCTCTCTCTCTCTCTCTCTAACTGGTAACCTAGGCTGACCTTGAATTCCCAGTGCTTTTACTTCCACCTTTCAAACTCTGTGATTACAGCATTAACACGCCTAGCGCACCCACCACACCTACCACACGCAGCTAGAGCCCATTCCTTCTATGCCATGTAGCTGTTTTGAGCTGGGGGGGAGGAGGGATATTTCCATGGTTTATTGTCTGTAAGTATAGAAGTTGTCAATAAAAAAAAAAAAAAAATAAACAGAGGAGGGACTAATGGGAAAGAAGAAATGGTTCCCTGGAAAGGGCACAGGGAGAGGGGACAGAAGAAAGTAATGGAAGGGGAGTATGATCAAAATAAATTATGTATATGCATGAAAAAAATATACCCAATACCGTTATCCTCTCAACAACTTGTTCCTTGTCTTCTACATATGTTTCAGTTGGTAAAAACCCTTTCTGAAATATGACGCCTAACGGAATCCACCAGCACTTCCGGTACCATCAACCAACATGTGGGTGAGGTGCATCCTGCACCTTCTGCCTTGTCCCCTGGAAGGCAGCGCCTCCCAGTGCAGCAGTCGCAATCCCTTACACCCGTCCTGCTGCTAGCCAAGACCCAGATTCTGTGCAGTCCAAAGAAGCAATAAATGGAAGTGCTCTCAAGACCCAGATTCTGGACATGGGAACTGGTTTTGGGTTCCTAATGGCAGAACTTTCTGTTAGTAAGCATTGTGGTTGGTCCTATTCCTTGTAAGATTGTTTTCTTTCCCAAAGGAAAAGAAATTGAAGTGCCATGACTGGTCCTTTGTGAACCTGGCTATCTCCTATTGACCAGTACTCTCATGAAATGTTCACAAACTTAATTACCCAAGACCAGTGTTTACTCATTGTCATGTGTGCTTTACAGCCTGGAATACAATGCATCTGGACCAAGATTGTGACAATGACTTAGAGCTCATGTTCTGTGATCACCACTCTCATCTTGGTCATCAGTGTCCTGTGAAACCCGTGAGCTTTGTTCTTTCCTGATTTAAATGAACTTTTCTTGAGAGATGAAAGAAATTGGGAATTGAGTAGCAACCCGTATGTTCATGTGACTATTCTCATTGAATTATTACCTCAGGGAGCAGATTGTTATGGTGTGTTTACAATCCTTATTCCTCCTTCCTAGACTGTGAGATCCTTTCCTGGTTTTGTCATTGACAATTACTTAGTTACAACTGCCATTTATTTTACGTTAAGAAAGCAGAGACTTATTGGTTTACCATTTAAAACCTATACCGAATAAGCGATATCACAAAGGACAGAAGGCAATGTCCCTGGTCACAGGGCCTGGCATTCCTTTGCTGTCTTCTAGTGGTCACACTTTACATTTGTTCTTCTATGCAGAATGAGAGGGCAAAGGAGAGAAAAGAGAGCAGGAGTTTTGCTAACTCAGACTGAGAAAAAACACAACCTCAGCCCCTTTCTCTACCACCAGATAACATTGTGAACCACTTTTTATACCCATGGATCTGTCCTACAAAGTGGCAGATGCCCCTTACCCTGGCCAAGCCTGAACAATTAATTGCTCCAAAGAGAGAAGAGAATGGAGTTGTCTAAAACAGGCTAGATTGCACCATAAGTCATCTTGAAATATCTATCTAAAGAGTTGTCTGGAGAAAAGATTCTAAAGAACCCACATCTTTCTTTATCTCCATAGCAAACTTCCCTCCTTGCCTTCCTCCTTCTCACTTCCCTTCTCTACCTCCCCAGAGTGGAAAGTTAGTCCATAACAAGCTGACCTATTCTCCAGTGCCCGATTATTCAAATGTCATTATCACATTATGGGTGAGTATACGAGGACTGAATAGGGACAGCGGGGTTTCAACAACCCAATTCATGATCTCTTGCTTAATAACAGGTGGTTTGGTATATGGAGGTAGAACAAATGAAGTAGAGGAAGGAGATTAAGAAAAGGGAGGAGGAAGGGGGAAGAGGAAAGGAGAGGGGGCAGGCAGAGAGACACTGACTCTATTATACTGCTTCTGATTTTATTCAGAATACCACACGAAGCCCTCAGGTCTCACTTGGTACACGGAACAAGGCTCAGGTTAGTTGCTGAGTTTATTGCCTAATCACATTTGTTGTTGTTGTTGTTGTTTTGTTTTGTTTGTTTCTTTGGGACAGGGTCTCATGTAACCCAGGCTGGCCTCAAACTTGCTATGTGGACCTTAAATTCCTAATCCTTCTGTTCCTGTATTGGGGTTAAAGTCCTACACCACAATATCCAGATTTTCCTATTCACATTTAATGAACCAATGTCCGTTGAATGCCTTATTAAATGCAAAACTTTTTGATATGATTTTTGTAATTGATGATTAATTCCATAGTTAAGCTTTCTTGTTCTTATATTTTACATTAATTAATTACAACAAAATCATTGCTACCTTTTTTTTTTTTATAAATGTATATATATATATTTGTTTTATTTACACATTTTCACAAATATCATTGAAAACTTTATCCTCCTCCTAGGAATGACTATTCTTTATTGAAAATGTCCTTACTATCTTCTTATAATTTTTTCTCTCTCATTTACTTTCCATAAATACATTCTGCAAGGTTTATTAAGAAGCAAAGTAGAATTTAGAATACTGAGCTTTATTTCTGTTATCATAATTGTAATTGCTCTTGCTGTACTTTTTAGCTCATACCATATTCCAGACATTCTTAAAATGTTCTAAATATATTAGCTCCTATAATCTTCATAACAACTCCCTGAGAAGGATATTGTAATTAGTCATTTCCACGTTCATCTGAGGAAATAAAAGTAGCCTGCTAAATTCACATAGCTCATCAGTGGCAGGGATAGACCACGTGACTCCAGAGCACTCTGTCCACCTACACCCCCATTTCTGCAGGTGGGACCTGGTGAGTACCCAGAGCCCAGGTCCTAAGCTGAACAGGTCCAGATGACCTGAAACAGCCAAGTCGACCTTGTGACTTCTCCAGCCTTGCTGAATGAAGTCGATTTGATGCTTTGATTTTGTTTTCTACATGTGAGGATGGGCAGGGTCTGAAGATTCATGGTTGTGTCCTGTATGGTCTACAGACTGGCCTGGGTGCCCAGCAATAAAGAAATTTTGCTGAGAAACTCTTCTGCATTACATCACTACATGCTGTGCATTGTGCTTAATTTTAAAATACTTATTTATTTACTAATTTATTTATGAGAGACAGAGAGAGGGCGAGAGAGAAAGAGGCAAATAAAGAATGGGCACGCCAGGACCTCCAACCACTGCAAACGAACTCCAGGTGAATGCTCCATCTTGTGCACCTGGCTTATGAGGGTCTTGGGGAAATCGAACCTGTGTCCTTTGGCTTTGTAGGCAAGCACCTTAACTGCTAGGCCATCTCTTTAGCCCCTTAATGTGTTTTTAACTTAATCATTGCCACAACTGTTATTATCATCCAGATTTTAGAGATGAGAACACTGAAATCCTGAAGCCCAAGTCACCTGCCCAAGGTCACATGCCCAGTAAACGCAAGATCAGGGATTCAAATCCGTGCTATACACACTTCCAAGGGAGAGACTTAACTGCTATGCAGCACGCCTCCCCATGAATCTCATAGCAGAATTGGCTGGCAGGAATTTTTCAAATTGTATATCCACACCTGGGGACTTTTGTGATCACCTTGGACAATCAAACACACATTCTAAAATGAGTATTTATGACACTGAAGAAAATTGAATATATTTTAAAACAAGTTATATGCTGCTTGCTAAGGAATTGATAAAAGCCCAGATGATTATACAGACTCCAAACCAAACACTGCCCCTTCGTTTTGCTAAGCCAGTCCCACCTGAAAGTCATCAGCATTCCCACTGTGTCTGTCCGCAACTCCAGCTCTCTCCTGCTGGGTATCCTTCCCTGCTTCTCTTTTGCATGTCTGACTCTCTTGTCCATGTGTGTTGGAATTATCTTCCTCTAACAAAGAGACCTTAATTCTGCTATCTACAACCCATCACATTTCAGATTTTGCGTGGAGATTTTCCACTAACTGCATATACATTTGCCACTCATTCAGCAACTATAAAATAAATGCCGTCCTCTTTTGTCAACAGAAAACACAGCTTTTGCTCAGAAAGGAATAAGCAATAGCTTTTTCTGAGGCAAGTATGAGTGATCATGGCCTGGAATATGGACTCAGGTTGCCTGCAATGACATGTTCCTCCATTGAAATGGTTCCAAAACAAAGTCTTGAATGAATGCGTTTATCCCAACACAATTGTTACAGTCAGCTCTGCATTGCTGGGACAAACACCCAACAAGAAGCAGCTTATGGAAAGGGTTTATTTCAGGCTTACAAATTCCAGAGGAACACCATCAATGGTGAAAGAAGCTGCCTCATTTCCATAGATCCAAGCAGAGAGACTCCATCAAACAGCCAACAAAACCCAACACTAGCAAGCAGACACCCTGGACCTCAAACTGCCTTTTTCACATGTTAGGGCAGGATTCAAGATCCACCCCCAAATACACCTTTGGGCTGGACTCCAAGATACAGCCCCAGTGTTACCTCCTCAAGCCTGGCTGCTGGAGTTGTCCCAAGGTAAAAGCTCAATTCTTAATAAAATTTTAAAAAAATTATGGGGCCATACAGTCAAAGTACCACAATAATTTTGGCTCTGGATTTGCAACATTCCAACCCTAATGATCAAGTTTGAGTCAGATTTACAGAGTCTTCAGCATGGCTTTCTTTCTGGACACACTTCAGTCCACACTATCACACAGATGTGTTTTCTTGCCTTCTTCCTGGGCAGGACTTTATGGTTTCTGTGTTATATCTCTTTTCTCTCCTCTTTCTAGAGATCACTAAAGTGCATGTTGTTGTTGTTGTGTGTGTGTGTGTGTGTGTGTGTGTGTGTGTGTGTGTGTGTGTGTGTGTGTGTGTGTGTGTTGGGGAACTATCTTTTCTGTGTTGGGCCCAGAACTTACTATATCTGTCGTAATATAAAATAATGCCCCTGGAGACATGTGGACATAACAAATGAGCTATTTTTTTTTTCTTTAAAACTATTTTATTCCTTGTGGAAGAGCACTGGTTTTCAAAGTAGGCTTAGAGTCTTAGGGTTTTCTGGGGTCCAGCCATTTGACAAGACAGCACCCTATTTCATGTTTCCTAGAGGATATTCTGTTTAGATCCCATTTGGAAGAGTATGCTCTATTGAAAGGAAACTTACAAAATTCAGAAGATGAAGGTTTTATGCAAAATGTGAACTTTACTGAACTGTATGTGGCTGTCTGACTTTGAGGGTTTAATTAGAAGAAATGATGCACCTTTTACACTATAACCTTAACCTGCATTGATTAAAATAAAACAAACACCTTCATTTTAAGGATTAAAACAACAAGATCATTACATATCAGTTGTCCTACTTAGAACAGTTCTATTTAAGGTATATGTTATTTGTGAGCTGTTTTGTATATTACCTCAACAAAGAGGTAGTCGTGTTCAATTTTTGGTTTAAAATGTTTAGTCTAAAAAGATATATTCAGACTTTATTTTGTGGGATGTTTTTTAGCCTTTTGCCATGACATTTATGAGGAAAATGTCTTGCAAATATTATTCAAGAAAGAAAGCATAGACAGGTTTTTCTAAGTTGTTTTTTTTTTTTCCTCAATAATCTTCCTATTTTTCTTCAGTCTCTCGTGGTTTTAAGCTCAATTGGAGGTGAAATTCACTTGAAGTAATCCAATATATGACATTCTGAAGGCAGGTACAAGCTAAAATGCAAGGTTGTTACCATCATACACAGCCACACAGGGTGGAGTGGGATGGGACAGGTGGGGCAGAATGAGGACAGAGAAGTGGAGAACAAGGGCTTGACCATCTCTGTGCTGCCTGAGATCTGCCTTGGTTTACTCAGACAGAGTTTCATATAGCCCAAATCTTGAACTTGTTATGTAGTGAACAATGACCTTGAACTAATCCTTCTGTCTAGACCATGCTGGGATTACAGGTATATATGTACATTTATGCAGTGCTGGGGATCAGACTCAGGGCCTTCTGCATGTTAGTCTAGCACTCTACCAACTTAAGCTATAGTCCAAGTCTTCCCCTGACCCCTTTAAACAACTTTTTTGAAAGAGTATCTCACTACCTAGCCCAGATTGACCTTTAACATGTGGTGATCCTCCTGTCTCAGCCTCAAGTTTATTTCATTCTCACTTCCATCTCTTAGTTGGCACTTCTAGCTGACCTCTAACTATTGGGGTTCCCCAGAGCTTGGTTCTCTGATCACTCTTCTCATCAGCATTTTCCCAAAGGAATTTCCTTTGGTCCTGTAGTGTTGAATTCCAAAAGGACTCTTTGATGGCATTTGTTTGTATTTTCACCAGGATCCCGCCCACCCCTTATCTTCATATTCATGTGATGAACTGCCTGAGTGGCAAACATTTCCATGTCTCACTTCACCTTCACTGCCCCTGACTACCCCCCTTTAAGTTCTTCACTCAGTTGCCCAGGACCAAGGGAATGGATTGCTTCCTTTAACATTTTCCCTTCTTTCTACCTAATCCAGTTTACCAGAAAATCGTATTGCTTTTTAAAATATTTTATTTATTCTTATGTATATTATTCTGGTTTTACATTCACAGTGGTGACTCCATTGTCCTCCTCCCTGTCCTCCCTCTTCCATAGGGACCCTCATCAATAGGGAATGTGGTTTTTCACATAACATATCCCCATCTGCTTTCTTCCCTTTGTCCCCACTCTATTACCTAATAGAAACCACCATCATTTTCTGCCTGGACCATGTAAGAGCGTCCTACAACAGACAGTATTGGGTACTTACTAAACATGTACTAATCCCCAACAGGTATTAACATTCTAGTAGTTTTTTCATGAAGCCACTTCTGCTTAGTCAGGCCCTTTCAGGGATTATGACCCCTTCCCTAGGTCCTGGAGGTAGAATATAATTAGCCTGAGACAGCGATAGTAATTCTGTGCTCCTAACCAATGACGCATTTCGGAAAGAGCATCTGACCAAATTATGACCCATGACATGAAAGAAAATGTATGGAGGTCTCTTGAGTAAGATTCCTTGCTCTGGAAAAGGGATACAAGTAATATTGCTTCCTTCTACTTCTGGACATTGTCATACCTGATTCACTGGAGCCTGATTCACAGTGAAACTGCTCAACCAGACAGGATGCAATGGACAGGCAAGGGAAGGGCACAGTCTTGAGCTTCCTAGTGAAGTGGAACCAGCCTTGATGAGGCACCACGGCAGCCTCCTTTCTCTGTACTTCTTGTCACTGGACCACTTTCATTTCCATGTTACCTGAGGTACTGTAAGTGTTTCTGATGGTTGCTTTCTTTTCTTTTCTTTTCTTTTCTTTTTTCTTTTCCTTCTTTCCTTTTCTTTTCTTTTCTTTTCTTTTCTTTCCTTTCCTTTCCTTTCCTTTTTTCTTTTCTTTTCTTTTCTTTCTCTCTATCTGTCTTTCTTTCTTTCTTTTTTTTTTTTTTTTTTTGGTTTTTCAAGGTAGGGTTTCACTCTGGTCCAGGCTGACCTGTATGTAGTCTCAGGATGGCCTTGAACTCACAGCGATCCTCCTATCTCTGCTTCCCAAGTGCTGGGATGAAAGGCATGTGCCACCATGCCCGGCTGATGGTTGCTTTCTTTCTAAAGTTTCTGTCTCAATCTGAGTTCCTCAACAGCAGAACATACTAGTTCATTTAAATAAAATGTCTGAAAGAATGTTCTGGAGCAAATCAGAGGTAAACTTGGCAGCTTTGGCAGGGATAGAGACAAACCTCCATGCTGAGTTCTGCAGTAGCCCGAAGAGTTCACATAACTTTTTAGGGATCTCCAGTCAGGTAAAAGTGGATTCTTGACTTAGCCACAGGGGAAAAAAAAATTCCAGGGTGATCCAATGTGGAGCAGAGTGGGAGAATTTTACATTCCTAAGCATGAAGGTTAAGACAGAGACACAGAGGTGCTTAGAAATACCTAATACACACTCAAGAATATGGACATGTGATGGGATGGGGAAGATGGCTCAGTGGATTAAAACACTCATTGCTTGAGCCTGAGTACCTGGGTTCAACCTACAATCCCTACATAGAAAGCTGGAAGCCATGCTGTGCTTCTGCAATCACAGCATGCTGAATGTGAGCTGGGAGGCTGAGACAGGGGACTTTTCTGGAAGTTTCACAGCAAAAGCAGCAAAGCAAGATCAATAAAGCCAGACTGAGATGCATAGAGAGAAACCTTGCCTTAAGTGAGATGGAAAGGTGAGGACGGACCAAAAAGTTGTCCTCTGACCAGCATACATGTGCATGCACTCACATACATACACACACATGAACATGGGCACACACATGCACACACAAAAACAAATACTTGTAAAAAGAGAACCTGCTTTTAGCCAATATGTTGGTCAAAGTGAACAGTCAAAGCTTTTTGGCAAAAGTAGTTACCAAGTGCCTGTAATGCCACATCTAATATTTTAGTGTAAAAGACAGAGGATCATGTCTTGGGCTCCATCTTTCTCTCGGATCACTCATTCTGAGGTAACCAGCAGGCATTTCATGAGATAACTCAGATATCTCTGTAGAAAGGCCTACCTGATGATGAATGGAGAATCTCAGACAACAGCCAACTATTGAAGGATCTTGACAGCAGCTCCAGTTAACCCTTCAGAGCACGTGACTGTGTCCTGTGCCCAACGCGATTACATTTTCATGGGACACATTTAACAACAACCAGCCAGCTAAATTGCTCCCAAATTCCTGACGCTTAAATTATGAAAAACAACTGCCTGCCTGTTATTCTACATTGCTGCGTGCAGGTGTAAGTAGTTACATTGCAGTAGATAATGAATGCATTGTCCTTTGGGGTCTTATCATCACAATGTCAGAAGCCAGAGACACTGTAAACCTCCCCCACAGGGGAAGTACTAGTGATTGATCTTTGGCAATATGAACCAACTGACTGAAACTCCAAGAAAGACTCTGAAGAGAGTATTGCTAGAACTGAAGGGTCTGCTACCTAACACTTTGCCCAAAAAGTGGGAGACAGAGATTGGTGGAGGAGAGAGCTTTTATTCAAGTACAGGCCTGAGGAAAATGAGGTAGACATGCTATTTCAAATCTCTTCCAAAAGTCAGTCCAGAAACTTCAGCCTGTGTAATATGATTGATATCAGGGAATTCAGAGTTCAGTGGTGTTGTACTTACCTTCTTGTTGTTAAGACAAACACCCCACCAGAAGCAGTTCATGGAAGGAAAGGGTTTATTTTGGCTTATAGTCCGAGGGGACATTTTGTCATGGTTGGAAAAGCATAGCAGAGCAGACAACTGAACATCACATCTTGTCACAGCTAGAGAAAAAGCAGCAAGAATGAACCAGGTGTAGCACTGGCAAGCGGGCTGGATTAAAAAACCCCAAAGCCTGTCCCCAGTGACACACCTCCTCCAGCAAGGCTCCACCTCCCAAAGGTCCCATCAGCTAGGAATTAAGTCTGAGCCTCAATCACAAACACATGAGGCTACGGGGAATGTTTCACATTCAAGCCCCCACAAGTGGGCACTTCCATAGGGGTTCCGGGTTCTTGTGTCCTGAAATAAGGAATTGGACAGTCACATAAATAGCAGTAGCAGAACCATGAACAGTTTGCTATGGATAGTGCTCATCTAAGGGGAAAGAAATGGGCTGGAGCAGAGAAAACATTTAGATGACCAATGGCATTGCTGTACAAAATAAGGGGGCTTTTGAGATCCTTTGCATAGCGAGACCTTTCTCACACATGTCTGTTACATATTGTTCCATGCAAAACTTCATGCATCACATGTCTCATTAGAGTCTTAAATCTTCACTCAGGGGTGTGTTTTAGTGTATAATGAATCATAGATCACCTTCAGACACTCAGGAGTGCCTCTATGCCTAAGTCAGTGATCAGTGGCTGGATTTCATTGTCTTGGCTGGGGAATTTCCAGTCATCTTCTTTTTAGCATTGGTTTTTCTCATATGTCAATTTTATGTCCTTTGCATAAGACCTTCTGGACTTCACTCTCCATCCTGTTCTCCTTCTTCACTATCTCATCCCCCTTCAAGATGGAGGCACACAAATAAGTCATTGTCCTAAACCTGCAGTCACCTTGGATTCCAGCAGAAGCGAAGCCTCCTGGGACACACCACATCAAGAGAAGGATAACGACCCATAATGGCAAGGCTGTACCTGGAGCAGAAGTAATCACCTGACAACCAGTGTGTGTCCTACCAAGGTCTTCTTTAGACTACCTTCCAGAACCAGAACTGAAACAATGATCAAGAGACCCTACTTTGCTTAGGTTTGCTAATTATGCATTGTTCTTGGTCCTGACCCAATTCCTTCTCCTTGCAAATCTAAAACTCATATTAGTTTCTCAAAGATGGTGTTGGTATCCCTGGGACCTTGAATCTGTTTTTCCCGGTGTAGCCACATTAATGAGTTCTCCTGTCCCTGCCTTTCCCCATTACTTATCTCTTCAATTGGCATAGTGGGGAAAGTGGCTGAACCTAGCCTGGTGGGGCTGCCAGAGGCCTGACCTGTTCTCTAATTATCCATATATGTATGTCCAAAGAAACCCAACACAATGTGGTAGAGGAACACACAGGGTGTGAACATCAGCTGTAGGGATTATTAAAGGCTCTATCTTGGATATGAGTTATCACAGTAGAAAATTCTCCAAATAAAGAAAGGATGTATTTAAAAAATGGTGAGCTGGGGAGATGGCTTAGCAGTTAAAGGCACTGGCTTGCAAGCCTAGTGGCCTGGGTTCAATTTGCACATGTGCAAAGTGGCTGGCACATGGATCCGGCATTTATTTGCATGGGCAAGAGGCCCTAGCATGCCCATGCTCTCTGTCTCTCAAATAAATAAATTATTTTTTGAAAAGTGGCCAGAGAGCATGAAAAAATGTTCAAGAGAACAATCAGTAGTTTCCAAATTATGACAGACATGGAGAAGAATATGATTTATTTATCACAGTCAGGTTAAAGGATGAGTTAATTTCTTTAGGTATAGACAAATTCCGCAACTTTAGCCCACCCTGTCATCTCCTAGTTTCCCCATTAGTGGTTTGAATGCATTATGTCTCCCATAGTCTCATGTGTTTGTGATTAAGCTTTACACTTAACCCACAGGATTAAGTCCAGTGCAGGAGGTGTGTTGCTACAGGTGGGCCTTGAGTTTTACTGGTGCAGCCCCACTGGCTGTTCACAGTTCAGTCCTTCTGCTTCCTTCCTGCTGATATGATGAGGTGAGATGCCCAGGTGCCTGCTCCTGCTCTGCTTTCCCCACCATGATGAAGCTTCCTCTTGAAACTGTAATCCAAAACAAACCCTTTCCTTCCACAAGATGCTTCGGGTTGGGGGTTTTGTCCCAGTAACAAGACGGTTTAACTGCTACACCCTGGGGACAGCAGAGTTACATACAGCAACACCTAACTCATGCACTGCCTCCTCACATACTCTCCTCCTATCATGCTTTCTCCTCCAGTCAGCCGTAGTGACCTTTAAATTCGTGAAGTAAATCTCATCCATTCACAGTTTAACCCTGAAATGGTTTCCAATTGCACTAGGAGTTAAAACCAAACTCCTTTGTTGAATTTGTCTTGTGCTGCATAACGGAGCTCTCCTCCACATTCCTCACACCACCTCACACTATACCCCCCTTTGCTCAGTTTGACTCCACCCCATTATTCTCTTGCTGTGCCCAAATATAATCAGCCTGCTCTCAATTACTGATGCTGTCCTTGCTCCTTCCATAACTTAGGCATGCTTCACAAGTGGCACCGTCTTTCTCTTCACTTATCCACTTAAGAAAGTACCTTGTCAAAGAATCTTCCATGTTGGCCCTATCTTAATGCTCCACTTCACATCCATCTATTTGCTTGATATCATTTTTCACTGTAAAATCTGTCTTGTATATACTATCAAATCTCAAATATTTGGATATCTATCTTGTGCCAGAAACTGCTTGGGATGCTAAGTGTTTATTTACTTGGGTTTTTTGTTTGTTTGTTTTGCTTTTTTTTTGAGATAAGGCTCACTCACTATGCAGCCAAGGCTGATTTTGAACTACTGATTCTCCTACCTCCACCTCCCAAGTGCCGGGACTGCAGGAGTTTTGCCACCACATCCAGCTATTTGCTTGCTTTTTTTTTTTTTTTTTAAATTCTATCCCTTATATCAACCAGGATGTGGAATTCCTGAGAATTTTGTCCATCATGTCTGCTCCTGATAATCCAGCATCCATGTGTGTCTAGTGAATATTTGTTAGTGAAAAAAAAAAGAAGAGGGGCTGGAAAGATAGCTTAGCAATTAAGTCGCCTGCCTCCTAAGCCTAAGACCGCCAGTTCCAATCTCCAGGTCCCACGTTTAGCCACATGCAAAGTGACAAGGGCACAATGCCGCACTTGACCACAAGGGGGCGCACGCATCTGGATTTAATTCGCAGCAGCTGAGAGGCTGCTGGCGTGCCCATCTCTATGTCTCCCTCTCCCTCTCCCTCTCCCTCTATCTCTCTCTGTGTCTCTCTCTAAAAAAAAAAAAAAGAAGAAGAGAATGAAGAAAAACACTCAAATCCAGATGGACCAGGATACTTGTGAGAGAAATGTAGATAAGATCCAGTACCCTATGTCCATCCAAGAGTCAGGTGATGGAATCCAAGTGAGTATTATAGATGTGGACAAATTCAGGAGAGGGAAACAGGGCTACAAAGAACCAGCACCAAGATAGGAAAAATTCACCCATGCAGATTAATCTAAGCTTCCCTCCACTGTCACATTTTATTAAGATTTATCAACAAAGAACCAAGTTATCAGTAAGTGCTAAAATGGATTGAATTGTGACTGCCACTCTTTTTAAAAATATTATATTTATTAATTACTTCATTCAAGAGAGCAAGGAAGAGAAAGATAGAGATAGAAAGAGAGAGAGAGAGAGAATGGCATGCCAGGACCTCCTGCCACTGCAAACGAACTCCAGATGCATGCACCACATGGGTACTGGGGAATTGAACATGGGACCATAGGCTTTGTAGGCAAGCACCTTAACCACTAAGCCATTTATCCAGCCTATGACTGCTACTCTTAAATGAAATTTATGGCCACCTGAAACCTCACAACATGACCTTATCCAAAAACCTAGTCTTCCCATAAGGGAGGGAAAAGAGGAGAGGAGAGCAGAGGAGAGGAGAGAAGAGGAGAGGAGAGGAGAAGAGAAGGTCTAAGGAAAGGGTATTGAGGGGTAGAATGGTCTTATTTGGGTGAAGGGGAATAGAGAAGAGAACTGGGTAGGAGGAGAATTAATCAAAACTAAAGATGCTATGAATAAGCCATATAGAAACTTACTTTCTTGTTAACTATTTAAAAATATATGTAAGTTTAAAAAGAGTTCAGACAGCAAAATTGTTACAGCAAAATTTCAGTGCCAGAGGTGGGATCCTCCCCAGTGAGTCACTGGTCAGAGAAATCCCTGAGGCTCCCCAAGCAATACAATACAGACTGTGGCCACGGCTCTTGGTTGCCCACCAGAACTAAATACTAAGACCCTATTTCTGAAGTCACCATATGCTTCAGATGCAGGACACTGAAGAATCAAGCTGAAGTTGAACTGGAAGTCACTTCCCTGCTGACTAACTGTCATGATGCCGGAAAGAGCTATGCAGCCTGTTGAAAGAGAAAAATAACCCATAGTCTTAACCAGCAGTGGACTCTGCAAGCTACACAACTGACCAGCTAGGCAAGATATGCCCACTAGTTTAATAGTGGCATATCTGTTATAGGACCAACCAACTATTGTCAGGCTAGATTTGAGACCTGTTTCATGAGAGGAAGAATTTGTACTTAATACTGAAAACATAGTCAAAATCCTAGGGCTAAAAAGGCTATAAGCCCTAATGTTATTCCCTCCAAAATATCCCCTAAATGCTTACATGTATGCCCATATGTTAGGCCTGCTTTCACTTTTGGTTACAGAATTTTTTTCTTTTCAGATGTAGTGACTCAAAACTCGTCAAAGTGCTGAAAAGAAGTGACAGTTGAATATTTAATACTAAACGAGATGCTTCTATCACAACCTCTAATGGCTCAAGAACTATAGTGTAAAAGGTGGTGGAAGGAAAGTAAAAGCCAAAGGCAGGAGAGGAGCATTGGCACACTGTCTTCCAACAAAGCAGTTGTTGCATTCATGACCTCACAGGGGCTGCACAAGACTTGCACAAAACAAAACCCAGTTATCAAAATAGAAGAGGGAATCGTAGTACAGAAGAGGGAGTTCAGTGTAGTGAGATAGGGGAGGAGGCAAAGGAGGGTAGTGGGTGTGGAGTATATAAATCTTTAATAATGATATTTTTTACTAAAAAAAAAGAACAAAAGAGAAATATAATCTTTGCACATGTAATGAGTCATGCATGTAGAGATGAAATCATCCTGGATTTAGTGTGAGTTGCATAGTCAATGACTTTCTTATAGGAAGAGGGTCACAGAGACACACAGAGAAGTCCATGTCAGGCTTCACAGTGCTACAGCTACCAGTGAAGGAAGGCTAAGGAATTTCCAGGAGCTACCCAATGTCTCCAGAAGAAATGTGGCCTACTGACACCTTGATTCCAAGCTTAGACCTTCCAGAACTGAGTCAAAACTCTATTGTTCAAACCACTAAATTTATGATAACTTGTCATAGCTGTCCTAGGAAAAAAAAACACAGTGATCTACTGTTTTTCTGTTTCTGGCATAAAGTAATTGTCTAATAACTCAGCTAGGTAAATATGTGGTCATCAACTTATCCAGTATCTTGCAAAGAACAGAAGATTTAAAAAAAAAAAAAAACCATTTTTTCAAAAAAAAATCAGATGATTAAGTGACCTAGTATAATTTCAAGAAATCCTTAGCAGAAATATATAAAAACCCTCCCAGTGGTTCTGCCTGAACACTGGGTGTCAAAAACGCCTGAGGAGCCTGACCTTTTCCTCTGCCTGAGATGGAAATGCACTGCTGTGGCGGTAAAATTACACAAGAACCTGGCCTAAAATGGAAAAGAAAACACGAAGATGTGCGACCAAGTCTGCAACATTTTGCCTATGTGTGAAGTGTCTTACTTTGAACATCTTTCCCTGATTCATATTTTTCCTCCCTGTTCTGCTCCGGCACTTACCTGCATATTACCTGTCCTCTCACATCACTTGAGGTTGGTGAATTGAGTACCTTCTGGATAGTTATGGCTTCCTCAGTCACCGTGGGCTCTATAAAAGTGTAAGAGGGTCTTCTTGTGGGGCCTCACAATTCTAGAAGTGGAAAAGATGGGTGAACATTTTCTAAAATCACAAAACAACGTAAAGGATAGAAGAGTGAGTCTGTCTAGAAGAAATGGTGCATGTTGTGGTGACCATAAGAAAGTTAACTTCAGGGACTGGGGAGATAAAGCACTTGCTCACAAGCATGAGTAGCTGAGTTCTGAGTCCCAAAGCCCATGTAAATGTTGCATGAGGGGGACAGCCCTCCTGTAATTCCAGCACTCAGAAGGCAGAGAAAAGGAATCTGCAGGATAAGCCAGCTAGCTGGGATGGGCAAGCTCTGGGTTCCAGTGCAAGACCCCGCCTCCATAAAGAAGATGGAGTGTTTGGTGAAGATACCCAAAGTCAACCTCTGGCCTCCACACACACCCACACACTTGCACCCACACACATATGAATGCACACACATGTATACCATCCACATACACACATGCAAAAAATCAAACAGAAAGTTACTTCATTTCACTCCATAAATGCATCTCATTGACCAAATGAGAAGATTTGACAAGACCAGGTCCTCTTGGGTGCTGACGGTCCAGCTTGGCTTAGGGTTCGTTTGCTCCATGTGTTAGTCTCAGCTCCTCTTTGAGACTCTCATGGGCAGGAAGAACGCCTCCCTCACCCCAATCCCAGTGCTCAGGACTCTGACCCACTCATAGGAGGCACTAGCAGAGTGCATGTGGATCGGTTGGCAGAAATCTTCCTCCCTTATCTAGTATCTCAGAATCAAGTAGAATTCAACAACCCAAACTGAAAACTTTTTTTAAAAAAGTCACAACTTAAAGATAAATATCTGAGCCGGGCGTGGTGGTGCACGCCTTTAATCCCAGCACTAGGGAGGCAGAGGTAGGAGGATCGCCGAGAGTTCAAGGCCACCCTGAGACTACATAGTTAATTCCAGGTCAGCCTGGACCAGAGTGAGACCCTACCTCGTAAAAAAAAAAGATAAATATCTGATACCAATAGGAAGTTATTCCTGTCCTGCTAAATCCCACTGAAAGGCTCTGTGTCTCAGTTTTACATTGATCTGGATCTATCAGAAAGCTCCAGACTGTGATTCTCTGATTCTTTCTTTTTTTTTTTTTTAAAGCATTTTATTTTTTTTATTTATTTATTTATTTATTTATTTATTTATTTATTTATTTGAGAAAGAGAGGGGGAGAGAGAGAACCAGAGAGAGAGAATGGGCACATTAGGGCCTCCAGCCGCTGCAAACAAATTCCAGACACATGCGCCTCCTTGTACATCTGGCTTACGTGGGTCCTGGGGAGTTGAACCTGGGTCCTTTGGCTTTGCAGGCAAGTGCCTTGACAGTTAAGCCATCTCTCCAGCCCTTCTCTGATTCTTTTTGTCTTGGACCGGTGATCATCATACATCTAAATGTGTGTATATGACTTGAAGCTACATTTATACATGAGAAGTGTGTGTGTATGTGTGTGTGTGTGTGTCTGTGCACACATGACATCTCAGAGAGATGCTCTGAGTATGTGTTTATGTGTGTTGCTTGATCCAGTGGGAGGAAGGGGGATCTTTATGCCCTCTAGGATCCGTAGCCCAATTTCTATTTAGAGTTTGTCTCAGAGGGGGAAGCATGCGTGTATCTCGTACCCCTTGTTTGCTGGCCCCTGGGTCTCCAAGCCCTGTTCTTGTTGGGGGAGGTTTTCTGTCCACTGAAAACCTTGAGGGGCTAGTGAGCATTGGGAAGGCTACCAGTCTTTTCTTTGGAATATCGAAAGGCAGCAGACAAACGAGCTCAGCGTTTTCTCCCGCATAGATGATGTTGTACCTGTCAGCGCTGTTGTCTGGACAGTTTTCTCTTGCAGACAGTTGTCTCAAGTTTATGACTTTCTCTGCTGCCAGGGGGGCAAAAAAGTCAATCATTTATTTTTCAAAAGAAAGCACAGAACTATAAAATGAAAAATAATGGCCAAATCAGTAGTTTTTTTGTGCTTGTCTGACAGAGTATGTATGAGTTAAGCACCACCAGGGCAAAGGTGGAAGCTGTCCCGGTGCAGGTCTCTGGAGACTGTCCCTTGGGCGTTAATATTAATGTGGGATTTTTCAAGGAACACAAGTAGCTTAATATTACACCACGAACACAGTTTCTGGGTCAGGATGACTCCTTAGGCAAAAAGAACTTGTCTGTACTGGAAAAGCTTAATATTTCTTTCCTTAGCCACCAACCCTGTCACCCTCCCCCAACACCGACAGTTTTTGTTCGGAACTTAAAGCTGACACCAAGGGAACCCATTTGTAAAGTTGTTCTAAGCACTCTGCAAACATTAACTCATTGATTCTTCAATGTGATGCTACAAGGTAGGCGCTAGTATCACCTCCATCTCTCAAATAAAGACACTGAAACCTGGAAGACATTGCGTCACTCACCCAAGGTGACATACCCAGTGAGCAGGAGAGCAGTCTGCCTAGAGACCACTTTATGAATTGAGATGCCACACTACCGGATTGTTCAAGACACTGCTGCAAGCAGCTCTTAAAATTAACATTTAATATCAATGTTCAATATAAATCACAGCTTAAAATAGAACAGAACTTGTTGGCAATTATATATTTGGATACAGATTGACATCATAGCATTAATCTGAGCTTGGAAAACACTGGAAACATGTTGCACAGCCCATCACTTTAAGAAATCATGGGGCTGGAGAGATGGTTCAGTAGTTAAGGCACTTGCCTGCAAAATCTAATGACCAAGATTCAATTCCCCAGTACCCATGTAAGCCAAATGCACAAGGTGGTGCATACATCTGAAGTTTGTTTGCAGTGGCTAGGGGCCACTGACATGCATATATTCTCTCTCTCTTTCTCTGTCTGTGTCCCTCTGCTTGCAAATAAATAAATAAAATGTTAAAAAGAAAAAAAATAAAGAAATCGTGGACAGTAAGAGTAAAACGTCAGGGCTTTCCTCTGTCTGTTCTTTTACACTATCCTTGCTTTGTCTGGATACAAGGTCTCCCCATTTGTCTATACACACCTCTGCCATGTTGAATCCTGGGGACTGAAGTCCTTAAAAGCATACAGAAGAACCCCGTGAGAGAGGCACGTGTCTGTAATCCCAGCCTTTCAGAGGTGTAGGCAGGAGGATCAGGGGTTTACATAACACATGCAAGGCCAGCCTGAGCTACATGAGATCCTGCTCAAAAAAATAAAATAAAATAAAAGGAAGCATTCAGAAGATACTTAATGCTATGTGTGGTTGTAGCAGGAAGGTTCCCAGGACAGTGGCTTCTCTGCAGCTTTTGGCAGTAGGCAAGGTCCCGGATCCTTTGAGGTGTTCCTCACTTAGTGATACCTAATTAGAAGCTTTGCTTGGGATCTGCCCATTGGTTCCCAATATTCCTGTGTAAATGTAAATGTGTCACAGTATTTTAGTGTTAACAGTCATTGGGAAGTGAGAGATGACATGGCAGGATTGTCTAGCTATGTTTCACCTCAGCCTTTCTTTTCCTTTTTGTCTTTCTTCCTTCCTTCCTTTCTTTCTTTCTTTCTTTCTTTCTTTCTTTCTTTCTTTCTTTCTTTCTTTCTTTCTTCCTTTCTTTCTTCTCTCTTCCTTTTCAAGGTAGGGTCTCACTCTGCTCCAGGCTAACCTGGAATTCACTATGGAGTCTCAGGGTGGCCTCGAACTCTCTCGGCGATCCTCCTACCTCTGCCTCCGGAGTGCTGGGATTAAAGGCATGCGCCACCATGCCCGGCTCCACCTCAGCCTTTATGTGGTCTCTTCTAAGGCCGATTAGCATTTGTACACTAAGAAGTGGAATCATGAAAATCGACAGGTTGATGTCTTATCCTGTAGCAAGTTGGTTTCTACCATGATGTGTCCTTAAATATATTACTGTATAACTTGCACTCTAACTCTATTGAACATTTTATCCTATTCAAAATCACCAGCCAAGGTCCTTAACCAAAGTTGCTCTTTGTGAGATAAAACTTATTTATTTGAAAGAGAGAGATAGAGGGAGGAAGAGGCAGAAAGAAAGACAGAATGGGCATGTCAGGGCCTCTAGCCTCTTCAAACAAACTCCAGATGCATGTGCCTCCTTGTGCATCTGGATTACGTGGATCCTGGGGAATAGAACCATGGTCCTTAGGTTTTTGAAGGGAAACACCTTAACCACTAAGCCATTTCCCCAGCCCTGATCAATTTTTTCCAGTGAATCAATTATTGCTACATAAGAAATTGCCCCAAACACAACAACTTAAAGCAACAAATGCTAATCACAGTGTGCATAAGTCAGGAATCCAGGTGTGGCTTAACTGTGCAATTCAGTTCAAAGATTTTCATGAAGTTGCAGTCCAACTGCAAGTCGGGACTCTAGTTTTACCTGAAAGATTGATGGTGGGGTGGAAGGAACTCTCCCTTCAGGTCCACTTATGTGGTATGTGCTTGCGTTCTTTATCTTCTGTTGAATGGGGGTCTCAGTTCTAGCTGGATTGGAATACCTTCCTCCACTCTTTGGCACTGAGAAGCTCACAGCAGAACAGCTGGCTTTCCCCAAAGCAAGTGAATGAGAGAGATTGTCCAAGAAGTCAAAATGGATGGAATCCACCATCCGTCCTCTACACATTATTGTCCATGGAGGTGATAAGTATGTTTCTTTTCTAAAACCAATTTTTAACAACATATTTTGTTAGTCCTTTTTTCTACAAATAATTTCCATATTTGTCATTTTTCTTTTAATTTTGCTTTATGATAGCTTATGAGAAACATACTTTGGTTTGTCACTTAGGGGAGGGCTGCTGAAGATGTGAGCTAAGCAGAGGCTCTCCCACTGAACGACACCCCAATTATGCATCTGTCATAAAATCCCTCCTTCCTGGAATCTAAAAATGCTCATTTACAGTTGATTCTTGTTTAGTAACTAGAAGATTTCACTTTAGGTAATTTGAGGACATCACTAAATAATTTTGATTTTACTTTTTTTTTTTTTTTCCAAGTACCTAACCAACTGTTCCACCATTAAATATTAAATGTCTTTCTCTTTCTTTACATTTTCATTTATTATGTAAATATATTCAATAATTATACCTATGGCAGCAATTTCTAAAATGTTTACATATCTCCAGTGATCAAGTTATCAATTTTTGTCCTGGATACCTGTTATTTATTTTTTGAGACAGGGTTTTATGTAGCCCCAGCTGGCTTGGAATTTTCCATATAGCCAATGGTGGCCTTGAACTCCTGATCCTTTTGCCTCCATCTCCTAAGTGCTGGAATTATAGGTATGTACCACCACATGCCATAGTTAAAATTGAAATGTAAGTTTTATTATTTTGCAAGGCAAAACTCTCTTTATTTGCTCTTTCCATCTTATTTTATATCATTTTGTTGGAAACTCTTCATTTTTCAGAATTACATATCTTTTAAATGGACTACATTATCACTTTATAAACTAAAAATGTAAAGAGCTCTTTGAGATTTAACTAAAATCACATTAAAGGACATAGATAATTTACTAAAGAAGATATATATATATATAACTAAAAAATGAAAAAATAAATACAATTTTGATCATTTTAGTCATGAAAGGAATGTGGGATAAAATAACATTGCAACAATGTCTCCTTCAGTCTAAATTTGAGAAACAATAAAACTATAATGCTCAGTGTTAGGAAGGGTGATACTAGCACTAGGTATAACCTTGCCTGGAAAGTGATTTTGGAAACCTATACAGAAGTAGTTAAATATTAATATCCTTTGAGCTAAGTTACTCTTATGTTTTAAAGACAGTAAATATTTTAAGAACCATTTAATTACCTAACAATAGAGCTCAATAGTTAAATATTGATAGATTAATGATATATTTTATGTAATTATAAGTTACATTTTCAAAGAAATTATTTAATAACAATGGAAAGATATTCACATATAAATGAAAAATCAGAATGAGAGATTTACATATCATGATTATAGATTTGATTATATAAATGCATGTATACAACACATAAATATTAAACAAATATATGCATAATTAAATTATATATTCACATACAGAATATATAAATATTAATGCATATACATACATAATTGAATGACTAGACAAAGATACTTAAAATCTGATTTTATCTTTATGAATGGATTATGAATGAATTTTTCTTATTCTCTTTTATGTAGTTTTTTTTGTTGTATTTTTATTTATTTATTTATTTATTTGAGAGCAACAGAGACAGACAGAAAGAGAGAAAGAATGGGTGCACCAGGGCCTCCAGCCACTCCAAACGAACCCCAAATACATGAGCCACCTTGTGCATCTGGCTTACATGGGTACTGGGGAATTGAGCCTCAAACTGGGGTCCTTAGGCTTCACAGGCAAGCGCTTAACCGCTAAGCCATGTCTCCAGCCCTCTTTTCTATAGTTATTAAAATGCTGAAAATATTATATCTTTATAATAAGTAAGAAACTGTTAAGGAAGGATAAGAGAATTCTTTTAAACCTAAGATAATTCATGTCTGTACTCATTTGATAAATTTACTTACTCGGGCCAGGCATTATGTTAGGTCAGCAGTAGACAGAGGATGAACAAAGTTGGCAGGCATTCTTCTCCCTGTGACTTCATAATTCTTTGGCTCTAAACATTTGTATTTCTGGTTTTCAACCACTCCTTTTCTAATATTATCACAGCCAGAATAAATAGGTTGTGTTGTTCTCATACTCAGCAAAAATAATCATAATAACAAAACAGTTTGCTTTTCTTCAAAGAAGACTTAACAACCAATGCTTTTAACTTCCTACCCTTCTCCTGTTCTCACAGGCAGTCCTTCCCTGGAGCTAACTTTTTTTCATGAGAAATGATTGTGTCACCAGCAGCAGCCAAATTGCCAAATGACACCTTTCTTTCTCTATGATGTGCTACCATCTCAGGAGCTAGGTTAGCAGAATTCTGTGCTGAAGCCCAGAAGCCTTTGAGTTGTTTCTTTTAAATACACTGTAATGTGAGTTCTAGAAAGAGCTACAGTAAGCTACTCTCCCTACCCTCAAGACCTTTCTGTAATTTCTATAAGGTAGGTTTATTAATGTAAAGATGTTATATGCATATTATATATGTACACTAAATTTCCCAAATTATAATTATAAATTATAATAAATAAATTATAATTTATTAAAAATGAGTATAACAAGTGATTCCAAAAATACCCCTCTACATTCCTATTGCTCTTTTACATACTGATTTGCTGAACAAAATTTTTAAAGTAGCATTTTTTTCTACAGTCATAATAGCTTCAGTCAGCTGGTCATTCACTATTGAGTGACTTCTTTCTCGGTGACAGGAATGGCCCTAGAAATTGGGGATATTGAGATAAACAAGGCTGAGCAGAGGTCCAGAGAATGTCACAAGACTCTGACCTCAAAGCTATGTGCAAGAAGTTTTAGAAGGTGGAAAAAGATCATTTAATAAATTCCTTTTAAAATGAAGTGTTTCTGCTAAGTTTGCAAAGTGAGCAGAAGCTTGAATGCCATAGAAAATAAGGATGGGAAAGAAGGTACGTGTGGGAAATTAGGAACACTGAAAGAATGCTAAAGAGCATGAATCAGGATACTGTATTGACCTGCCAGTGATTGTCTTGTTTCTCCTGCTGTTAAAGAAAAATTGGAAGTGGGTTGAAGATTTAGCTCAGAGAAAGAGTGCTTGCTTAGCAGGCACAAGGCCATGAGTTTGGTCTGCAGCACTGAAGAAAAATAAAAGAAAGAAGAAAAAATAGAAAGAAAATTAGTATTTTTCTTCTTTGTATTTTCCCTCTGCTACATTCTAGCAAGTTACCAGACACTATTTTACCTTTTGAATAAAATCTCAATAAATCTTCACGATAACACTATAAGGGATGAACTATTATTATGACCATTAATCTCTATTATCAACTTGCTCAGGCCAGGAATCAAATAAGAGATGTGCCTCTTGGGCAGGTCTGTGAGGGTGTTTTTAGGAAGGACCCCTTCCCCCAGTGAGGAGTCCATCGAGAGATAGCCTATATAGAAGGAGGTTTCAGGAAAAGCCTGCTGCCTGTGCTACTTGCTGGTGAACGCATTATACCCTTTTACTGCCATTCCCTCTCAAACATCAGAACCCGGCTTCATCTGCCTTCCAAAGCAGACTAAAGGCCAGTGGCTCTTCAGGAATTCTCCAGGACTTCAGTGCTAGATTGGGACTGCTGAGGCATCCAGCCTAGTGGACTGAGCAGCTGCTGTGTTCACAGCCTCTCCAGCCTGCAGACAACCATTGTTGTACTCCCCAGCCCCAATGTCATAAGTCAATGTAATAAATCCCTTTTTATAAAATATCCTCTTCCTATTGGTTCTGTTCCTCTAGAGAACCCTGACTAATTCTAATGTATTAAAAATAATACACTTGGGGCCTGGAGAGATGGCTTAGTGGTTAAGGCGCTTGCCTGTGAGACCTAAGAATGCCCGTTCAAATCTCCAGGTCCCACATTTAGCCAGATGCAAAAGTGATGCAAGCGTGCAATGTTGAACATGCACACAAGGGGAGCACACATCTGGAGTTCATTCATAGAGGCTAAGAGGCTGCTGGTGCACCCATTATCTATCTCTGTCTCTCTCTCTCTCCAATTAAAAAAAAATACACTTGGGCTGGGGAAATGGCTTAGTAGTTAAGGCATTTGCCTGGAAGTGTAAGGACCCCGGTTTGATTCCCCAGGAAACACGTAAGTCAGATGCACAAGGGATGCATGCATCTGGAGTTGTTTGCAGTGCCTAGAGGCCCTGGAGTGCCCATTATCTCTTTCTCTCTGTCTGCCTCTTCCTCAGTCTTTCTCTCAAGTAAATAAATAAATAAAATATTAAAACCATAATAATATACTTATCTCTAGTTGAAAATTAAGTAAAATGAGGCACAGAGAAGGGAACTTGCTGGTTACCAACAAGCCAGACAAATGATTAAGTCAAAGCTCAAATGATAAAACTATCTCCTAAACAAAGGATTTGCTTGCAGAATATGTAAAGATGAGATTGGGCATGTTTAGGGTGTTATGGCCATAGATGTAGAATACATAAAGAACCCCAAGCCCCCAAAAATGAGAAAATAGTCATCTAAAGTTCATAGAACAGTCAACTGCCCAAAGATACTCAACCTCATTTGGATTCCATGACAGGCAAAATAAGGCTACAACACAATACTGTGTTTCTCATCAACGAGGCAAATATTTTTAAAGTCTGACAATAGCAATTATTTGCAAGGATTTACTGATTGCAGCATAAATTTAGATAAACAAATTTCAGAGGCAAATTGGTAGCAGCTAGCAAAACCATAATCATGTAAATTTTATAGTCCAATGTCCACTTCTGGATGTATAAACTCAAAAATATTCTCACATGTAGACATATCAAAACATGAATGGGGAAAGCAATTAATATCCCATCTGTGAAACTACAGAGCTGACACTAACATAAATGTCTATTACAAAGGGAATTGCTAAATAAATGCAATATGCTTAAAGTTATGTAATGAAATACAGGACAGTGAATAAAGTTTATGGACTATATTTATATTGTTTACTTATATGTATAAGAACTAGCCACCATAAATTCTAGGTTGCAAGAAAATAGGTGTTTATCATGTTATTTTTTAAAGATGTTTTAACACTTAGGAAAAAAACCCAAGGGTTGGAGAGATGGCTTAGTGGTTAAGGCACCTGCCTGCCAAGCCCAAGAACACCAGTTCGATTCTCCAGGTCCCACCTTTAGCCAGACACCGTGATGCAAGGGTGCAATGCTGCACTTGCCCACAAGGAGGCGAACACATCTGGCGTTCGTTCACAGTGGCTGAGAGGCCACTGGCGTGCCCATTCTCTCCTCTTTGCCTCTTCCTCTCTCTCTGACTCTCCCCAAAACAAGCAAACGAAAAGGACCATTTCTTCTACCTTAAAGAAGAATAAATTCTACAAGAGACCCTAAATGCTTCAGATCCAAATCCCATTTCCCACTTTTTGCCCCTTCTGTCTTTGCAAAGGCAGATAATTAAGCTTTTACATTTTCCAAAGGGCTGTGGTTATTTGCACCCTCTCCACTTCTCCATGGCCATGGATTGCGGGACCCAGGGCTAAGGGACACCTCTTTACAGACTGTGTTGTTTTACTACTTCCAGGTTCAGCTGGAACCAAAGCTTATCTGTCTTTATTGTAGCATGAACACTAGATACTGCAAAATGTTTCACTACTCTGACATTTTTGTAGTAAGACCCCTGAAATCTCAGCTTTACAGGAGCTGGGAGTCCCAGCCTTTTAGCTTTGCCATTCTGTGTGGGCCTTATTTTCTCCTAGTGCAGCTGGACATTTTCTGTGCAGTTCTAGGACCTGTTGCCAGCAGCTCCTGGTTTAACGGTCTGAGTGAGTAACTCCAGTGAAAGGACAGTCATTTGCTTCAATGTCTCTTTATCAGTCCCAAGGAAGACAATGGGGTGATTTACCAAATGGCAAAGGTGTGTTATTGCCACACAATGAGGGCAAAATGCTGGAAATAGAAGTAAAAAAATCAAAAAACAAAAACAACTTTTATAGCAAAAGTAATAGACACCATGAATCCACAAGTCATCCCTAAACTGTAATTACGTACAGCGTCTTGTCTGGAGAATTAAGACAGGACTACGGGAGGAAATATGATACTCTGAGCCACCTTTCACCGAGGTTGTCATGTGGTCGCAGGATAAACTCGCTGGAGTACAAGCGTTCCCAGCTGCAGACAGTGGAAGCAGAGACCTAAGGCCCACATATCAGCAGGCGTGGGCACTAGATGATGACAGAGAAGTCTTCAGAACGAACTGCCCCAGAAGTGGATGTGACATAAACTTCCTGAAACTGCACTGAGAAGGAAAAGCTTTGAGATGGACAGCAAATGCTCCTGCTTTTCTGTTTGAGATTTCCTAATGACATACCTAAAAGCGTCCGCTGCTTCTCTCTCCTCTCATTCGTCTCTTATGCTTTGAGGCAGGATCTTGCTATAGATCCCTGGCTAGCCAACTACTTACTATATAGACCAGGTTGGCCATGAACTTATGGAAATTCTCCTGCCTCAACCTCCCAAAGGCTAGGATTAAAGGTATATACCATCAGCCCCTATTTTTCCTTTCATCTCCTCTATCTTCCATGCCCACTTTTCCTCCTTTCTGGCATGCCTCTGACAAGCTTTTCCATTTTCCAATGGGGAACCAAAGCACTTTTGGTCAAACAACTCTAGAGTTTGGAGAGCTATGAAGAGTCAGGACTCTTCAAAGCATGTGATTAAAGATACTGAAGAGGACAAAAAGATAAGGAGAATAGCACTAGAGCATGTCTGATAGATTAGAAAAGTAAGAGTTCATCACTGTGACCAAATACCTGTCAAACCACCTGAAGGAGGAAGGGTTTGTTTTAGCTCATGGTTTCAGAGGACTTAGTTCATGTTGCCTGGTGAGAACACCATGACGGGGGAGTTGGTGACAGAGGTTCTTCTTCAACTTATAGCAAACAAGAAAAGGGAGAAGACACCCCTGGATCTATAGCCAATGACTTACTTCTCTTAAAGTTTCCAGAACCTGCTAATACAGTGCCACCAGCTGGGGATTTTTTTGTTATTATTATTTTATTTATATTTATTTATTTGACAGAGAGAGGGAGAGAGAGAGAAAGAGAGAGAATGGGCGCCCCAGGGACTCCAGCCATTGCAAACGAATTCCAGACGTGTGTGCCCCCTTGGGCATCTGGCTAACGTGGGTCCTGAGGAATTGAACCTGGGTCCTTTGGCTTTGCAGGCAAACACCTTAACTGCTAAGGCATCCCTCCAGGCCTGGGGATTCTTAACAATGAGCCTCTAGGAACATTTTAAGTTCAAAGTAGAACATACAGGTATCTACTTGGAAAGCAAACTCCCTGAGAAGTATGTGGAAGGGGTTCTTCCTGGGCATCTTGACTTCATGACAGAACTAGGGGCAAATGAGCCCCATATTCTAAACTGCTTCCTGAAGACCTGAATGCACCTGTTTCAGTGGTTAGCTCAACAGCCTCAATAAGCAGCAGGACTCTGAGGACGCAGGATTGGCATTTACACTGACTGCCCATCCGGCTTGTGCCAGCCATACCCAGAGTTGTTTGACATTTCACGGGTGCAGGCTTTAGTCCCAGTGTCCACTATGTAGATGCCCAAGGCAGAGTTTTCCTTCTACTTTCTACTAACGTCACAGCTTTCAGTCAAATGAGAGTGAGAGTGTGAGTGCTCTTTTTTTTTTTGCTTCCCAGGGGAAACATCTGCCCTCCCCGAGCATGGCCATGCTGTGAAAAGAGAGCATATCCAGTTTTGCTGCAGCCTGCTTCCTCACTGGCTGATCACCAGGCAAAATGTCAAGGCAGCTGGCGCTCATCAATTCACCCTCTGTGATTTCAAATACCAATTATGGCTGTGAACTCCTAATTGCCTCATTTCTAGCCACATTTCAAAGTAATTAATAAGTAATTGAGTAATGCGTTAATAATAGCCTTAATCATTTTTCTAATGATCAGCTCCTACATATAGGCATCTTTAGGACCCATGGGAAGCATTGCATCTCAGGCTCTATCTTGTTAATAGCCCCCCCAAGCAATCATTTCTTACCAGGGCAATTTGCTGCCCTCCTGCCTTCAAAGCAGTATGGTTTGAAAGTGGCTTGTCAGACCTCTGGTTTTCTTTTCTTTTTCCTTCTGCCTGCCCTACACTTTCCTCTCATCCAATTTATTCTCCAATTGAAACTCACACAGAAGCATCACCATCCAGGAGAGAGTTCTAATTTCAGCGAAGACTTACCTCAGCAGTTAGATATGAAGGCATTTATTAACCTTTAGATTTTAATTCAAAGGGAAAGGTGGCCATGGTAAAACTACCCAGAACATGCAGATAGCTAGAGGCAAGAAGTATAGGGAGTCATAAATAGAACTCAAAAATAGGTTGAAACTTGCTCTCATGATCTCTAAGAGTTGAGAGCCAGGGTGGCCAAAGCCTCTCAGAGCTGGGTCAGAAAAGCATAGGAAGTCTCTATCAAATCTCACTGACCTTGCACATGAGGGCACAAATTCTAACTGCTGAATGAGAGGCCAGCGCTGGGAGTGTGAGGATGAGATTTTTAGAGGATAATTTACAAGGGTTTGTTGGCATGATGGTTTTTTTCAGACAAAATTTTCTTTCCTTTTTTAAAAAAAGTATTAATTAATTAATTAGAGAAAGGCAGATAGAGAATTGGCAGGCTAGGGCCTTCAGCCACTGCAAATGAACTCCAAAAGCATGCACTGCCTTGTGCATCTGGCTTCCATGGGTCTTGGGGATCAAACCTAGGTCCTTTGGCTTTTCAGGCAAGTGATTTATCTGCTAAGAATTCTCTCCAGCCCTTTCCTGTTTTTGTTCATTGTTTTTTGAGGCAGGGTCTCAATATGTAATCAGGCTGGTCTTAATGTATACCAGATTGGCCTTAAAACTTGTGGTGATCCTCTTCCTTCTGCTCCCTGAGTGCTGGGATTATAGGCACCGACCATCACTCCCAGCCAAAATTGTCCTTCTTACTAGTCATTTCTCCTTTTCTTGAATTGATAACTTCTCTCTCTCTCTCCCACTGGTCTCCTCTACCTCAAATATAAATGGACTAAAGTATCCTTTTTTAAAAAGAAACATGACAATTGACCTTTCTTCTGCTCCTCCCCTGTCCTCCAGCACTAGTAGCTTCTAAGCCTTCCTCCTGCAGTGGGCCCTCAAAGACAAAGCCACACCAATGTGCAGAGTCGACTAGACACTGTTTGAAGTGCTTCTCAAGCTACGGAGATGGCTCAATGGTTAAAGGTACTGCTTGTAAAGCTCCATGGCCTGGGTTCAATTCCCCATTATTCATATAAAACCAAATGCACAAAATGATGCATGTGTCTGGAGTTAGCTTGCAGTGGCTAAAAGGTTTCTCTTTCTTGCTCTCTTCTCTCTCACTGTGTGTGTTTATTTGTCTGATTGCAAGTAAATAAATAAAAAAATTTACAAAGTATTCTCCAGACGGGGTGGAAAACGAGGCATGAGGATGGAGAAGAATGGTATTAGTGGTGGATGTAGGTAGGTACAGCTATGGTACACACTTCTTTCTCAACCCCTGCTCCTATCCGAGAATTATGGCCTTAGAAAGGCATCATGTTAGTTTTTCATTTTGGAGTCTTTTGATGAGTCCTCTAAATGATGAAATCAAAACATCCCTGTAGTTAGGGCCAAACCTGGGTGATACAGAGATTATAATGATATCATTTATTGGCTTTTGGCTTAAGATCAAGTCTAAAGACGATAATAACCTAAATATTCACTACTTTAGACTGAGCACCTCATAAACAAACTTGTAGATTGTGGTGGGGACAGGAGGTTTATTAAAGACTATTATTGGGAAATAATAGTTATTGGGAAAAACTTCTAAAGAGCATCAAGAAACTAGAGTCTGCCAAGAAAAGATTTAAGTGGGGAGATTGCAGCCAGTCTCATGGGAGCTGCAAACTGGACGACCGTTAGGGAGGGTCCTGAACTGAGGCAAAGAGGATGGCCCTGATTGTCCTTCATATACAAGCGATTGCCTGGGTTGCCTGTGAAGAGAAACCATAACTTCTCAGAGTAGTCCTTCCAGGGTCAGACTTGGCCAGAAACAATGAGCACTCAGTCTTCGTAGAAACTGGAAAAATAATGACCTCGCTCCTAGAAAGTGATCTACGTGATGCGTCCCAGTACCCACCATCATCTTCTTTCCCCTAAGGCACCCAGTTGCAGCCTTTTCAGGCACCTCACACTTGCCCATCTGTTCTTTTGGATGTTTGTAGCTTAGGCTGGCCTCAACTGCACTATGTAGCTGAGCTTGGCCTTGAACTCCTACCCTCCTGACTCCACCTCCCAAGTACTGGGATTATAGGAGGGTACCACCAAGCCATCGCTGTTATGCGGAGGTTAGGTGAGCTTCTCTCAACACTGAGGTGTCTTCCTTCGTTTGACTCAAGGCGCTCTGTGGGGCCAGAATTGCTCATCCATTTGCCCATCTTTCCAAGAATTTGACTCTTATTTCGTCTCGAAGACTTCCTTCTAATATCAAGCCTTTCCTCTAAAACTGACTTGAAGGGTCACTAACTGAAAGCAAATGCAATTCTAATGGAAGAGAATGGAGCCTCTTCCCTTAAATTGATATTCCAGTGACTTCCTAAATGTCAGAATAAAGGGAAACATTTTAGTCCTCAACTTGTATGACATCTCTAGAATGATTTGATTTTACACTTTGAGACTCACTTCTCTTCTTTCCCCATGTTTTAAAAAACGTTTTACATATTTATTTGCAAGCAAAGAGAAAGGGAGAGAGAGAAAGAGAAGGAATGGGCACACCAGGGCATCCTGCCACTGCTAACAAACTCCAGGTGCACATCTGGCTTTATGTGGGTACTAGAGATTTGAACCCAGGACATCAGACTTTGCAAGCAGTGCCACTGAGCCATCTCTCCAGCCCCCCTCATGTTATTTTGATTTGACTTCAAGTTCTCTTCATAGTAACTCTGGCTTTTGTGCTTGAGATTTTAGACTTCTTTCTTCTGTGTATCCCTGACACATCAGATAGTACTAAGAACCCTAAATTGTATTTGGTATTATAATTCTTTCTTTATATGTGAGCCATATATTATTGATATCCATATCTGTAGATCTGACTCAGTAGGTCCTTACTGAAAACTTTTTATATGTATGTGTGATGTGAGGTGGGGCATACAGCAGATATACTTGGACGCATACTTTCAAATGCCAAAGACAAGTTGGACCATTTTTTCTCCCTAACCTGATGGTCTTCCTATATTTCTTGCCTGGTAATAGCATCAGTAGACACAGGCATCAAGAAGCCATTCTACTCTTTGGCTTCACTTCATCCTGGAATCAAAAAGCAACTTTGTTTATTCCACTTGCTAAGAAGCTTTCAACTCTCTCTACTCCTCTCCATGTCACTACCAACTCTAGTAGACTCATGTAAATTCTCACCCAAATCTTTTTAATAGCTTCCTAATGGGTTTCCTCACTCCATTCTCTCTCCCTGCCGAGTCATTTCCCATACTGCTGCCAGAGCGATCTGCTTAAAGCACACATCTAAATCTTATTGGTCCTTCCTTAAAAGCCTTCAAGTTCTGAATACCTTCTGGATCATGTTCAAACTTTGTCCTGACATTAAAACACCTCATGATCTGGCTGTGGCCCAACTCTCAGAGCTCTACCTCTTGCCACACTCCATTGCAGATGTACAAGACATTTCAGAATGTCCAGGATCTGCTGTGTGTTGTGAGAACCACTGTGTTTAGTCCTGCTGATCTGTTTGGAACATCGTTTCCACTATAGGGTGTTTTTTCAGAAGTGAGTTAGTCTTTTACAACACTTGATCTGACTGTATTGCCCAAGGAAAGAACTATAGGGGTGAGGGTCAATTCATAAATTTCACACGAGCATTCTGTAGTTCATGAGATGGGGAGCAGATAAATTGAGACTGTGGCCCATTCTTATCAACAATTATTCCCATTGCTTCAAATTTAAAGTCAGGAAAAGGAATGAAATATAAAACATATTTTAATTTCAAGAAGGCATCTAATTTACTACGGAGGCAATCCAATCCAATAAAGACTGAAGGAAAATCATAGCTGAATTCTTAACTTTGGAAAACAGAGAGGAGCTGAACTGAAATGCTGGCAACTTTTGGTGCAGAGAACAATGTTGGTAGGAGAGTGGATGAAAGGAAAAGCAGCTGTTGAATGTGGGTACAGGCTGGCCACGGGTGGGGGCGGGGCAGCTTTCATGGCTTCTTAACCACCTAGTTACTTTGATTTCCCGGATCTAGATGAAGGTGTGAGCCAAGACTTCCTTCTATAAAAGACAAAGGGCCTACTTGACAGTCACACTTGTAGTCCTCCCTCCTTTACACTAACTTTTCCATTGAATGGGACTCCACAGACAATTCGATAGGGGTGAAGATCTCTGCCCCTTCCTGCATGCGTGGGTGATGGCTGGAGGCGATGTCCATCTCTCAGCTGTGATCTTCTAACTGACATTTCTCCTGATCTGCAAGATGCCAGAACTACATAGAAATTAAAGGAAGGCACTTTTGTGGTAAGGATTGGGTGGATTGGGGAACCTAGCTTTTCAAAAGGGGAAAAAATTATGGAGCAAGTAAAACAAAAAGCTGATGGAGTAGAACTGGCAATGAAAATTGAACTGGAAGAAAAGTTTTCTGAGCTAAAAAAAAAAAAAAAAAACAAATAATGGGCAAGATTACTGAATTACCTGCACATTATCTGACATTTTGGAAATACATGATAAATCCAAAGGTTTATCCATGACCTAAAAAAAAAAAAAAACCCACCAAATTGGCACAGATGTCTTCATTTAAGATATACTGCCCAAGGATAAGTGGATTATTAAAAAAAGAATAAACGATAATTGCACATTATCATATCAAATAAAATTTTGTTCATTCATGGCAGCAATAAATTCATATTTTAGATGTTCAAACACTCAGAAAGTATCACACCCGTATTTTCTTTCTACAAAATATATAGAAATTCATCAAAATGGTCTAGTCAAATGAAAATTGCATTAGCATAAAGATCTCAAAATAGCAAAAATTTAATCTACAAGAAACAGTGGCAATCAATGACACAAGTGGAAATTCAATTTAAATAAGAGTTGTTACTATGGGAATTGTTAAGAAAGAATTTTTGAAATAGAAAGGATGTGCTATAAGAAAAATGAACAACCAAAGTAAGAATGAATTAAAGAGTGTAGGTTCCCAAGCCTAAGTGCTCCTTCTATCACTTCCTGGCTGTTATAAGGAAGGGCAAATTATTTGACCTTGTGTGTCTTGTTTCCTCCTCAGCATAATGAGATTAGTAATGGCATTAGCTTCTTAAGGTTGTTTGGACAAATAAATAAATGAGTACATATAAAGAGTTTAGAAGAGGACTCAGGATAGAGTAATTGCTTAACAAACCCGATCTATTATCGTTCTTGATGTTATTATACCATGGAGAAGGCGGAAGCATAATGACTATTCAATTCTTCACAGTGCTAAAAATAATAATAAGAAAAAAAAGGTTCCAAAGTTTCATTTAAATTAAGCAAACCAGTAGAAAACTTGAAATGGATGATAGAACTTTGAAATCAGTTAAAGAAAAGGAGAACAAAGACACTTTGATGAAACCAGATAATTAACCGGGATGACAAGGGGCTTGTTTGGGGGATGGTTCGAAACTCGATTTTAGATACATTGAATCGAGGTGGTTCTTAGACAATTGGATACATGGGGACTCAGTCTAAGGGAAGTCTAGGCTAGAGATATGTCTTTTTTAAAATGACCTTTCTCAGATGTCGTTGAAGCATGGGAGAGTACCAAGGGTGAGGACTGGGGTAGTGTGTGGTTGGCAGGAACAGTGTGCTTTAGCTGCAGAGCAAGCTGACCACAGCACAGAGAGGAGCAGCCGATGCTTGGGGCGCATGGAGACTCAGATAGCTCAACTGCAGCAATCTGCCCCGGACATTCTCTATGCAGGGAAGACCATGTCCATATTCATGCTGAGGTAGACGCCTCACACATGAAAGAGGACTATAAGAACAGGACATAGGCCATGAAGTACAGAGGTAATCATTACTTTCTCCCTTCAACAAATTTCTTTTGAACCCCTGCATGGCAGGTGCTATGGCCTTTCCTGAAGTGTTAAGGTCTGTGTTTGGATGATGCATCTCTCAACTGGTGGTTCTGTTTTGGGAGGTTGTGGAACCTTTCAGGTGGGAGGCATGGCTTTCAGACGTGGGTCACTTGGGGCAGGATGCTGAGGGAAGCCCTTCTGACCTGAGCATGCCTGCAGTTTCTACCCATACTCCCCTGGCCACAAACTCTTCCATGCCTTCCATGCCTTCCATGCCATGATGAGTAAACCCGTGAGCCATGTACTCCCTCCCTTCCTTGCTTCTGTTGGGCACTTTGTCACAGAGATGACAAAAGTACCTAATAGAAAGTCCACACCTGTGAGAAAGTGAAGTCTTTCCTCAACCCACAAGAGGGAGAAGTTCCTTTCCAGAAAGTAAATCAACAAGCTAAATATTGGGATATAAGGAGGTTCCTTCTTCTTTCTTTCATCCAGTACTAACCAGACCTGACTTTAGCTTAGCTTAACTTAGCTTCCAAGATTGGATGTGTTTAGAGTGGTATAGCCATAGACTCCATCTCCTTTCTTTACTTTGTGTGATAGCAATATATGTATGTATGTATGTATGTATATATATTGGTTTTTTGAGGTAGGGTCTCACTCTGGCTCAGGCTGACCTGGAATTCACTATGTAGTCTCAGGGTGGCCTCGAACTCTCGGCCATCCTCCTACCTCTGCCTCCCGAGAGCTGGGATTAAAGGCGTGCACCACCATGCCCGGCTGATAGCAATATATTTTTATCAGTATGTCCTGGGACACTGAACTGCCAACTATACTTCAATATATATCCCAGAATTCTACCCATCTTATGAAGAGGAGTCCCCTCTCACTAGGAATGTGAGCCACCTATATACTACTCATTGTCCTTAGATCAACATTCAGCAGAAAATATCTCTGCCAGATCCCTGTAAACTGTGGCTTGCCTATGGAAGAGAAAGTCTGTTTTTTAGATGTATCTCTTCCTTTCTCTTTACCCATACACTTCAAAACAATCTCAGGAAAAGCCTGGCCTAGGAAATGCCTTTGCTCACAGCCCTGGTGAACACTCTACAACAGCTTCAAACTCTGGCTGTCAATCCTGTGTGTCAGCATTAATATTCTGTCTGCAAAGCCATGCATCTCATGTGACTGCTGCATTCCTTTTGCAGCAGGAGTCCTTGGTCAAGGAAGACTCCAGGTATGTCTTACAAAATTGAAAGGGAGAATAGAGGAAGAAAATGCTCTGTTCCTTCCAAGGTGAGGTCCAGTGATACATAAGGACCAAAATATGGCATGGTTAGAAAAAAGCAAAAAAAAAAAAAAAAAAAAAAAAAACAGTAATAATATTTTGTATGACAAAAATCCAATGAGATAAAGAATAGAAAACAACTGTTATTAAAATTTATTCTGATTTCTAGTCATTTTACATAGTTCCTACTTCCAAAATTAGATAGAATTTGATTTTCAGTGAATTATTATGGAGGGCACATGCTCATAAGTGATGTGTACTCTATGCTTAAAATTCACAAAATTATATTATAAATAAATAACATGGTTAGTTCTATAGTCATTTTTACTATTGATGTATTTTGTATATTATACCACAAACACATACTTATTTCTTTTAAAATGATCAGGGCTGGAGAGATGCTTAGCAGTTAAAGGGATTGTCAACAAATCTAAAGGACCTTTGTTTGATTCCCTAGTACCCACATAAAGCCAGATGCACAAAATGGTACATGTGTCTGGAGTTCATTTTCAGTGGCTAGAGGCCCTGGCATGCCCATTCTCTCTCTCCTTTTCTTTCACTCATAAGTAAGTAAATAAATAAGTAAATATGTATTTTAAAATTATCATTTACCATCAGAAATGGTGTTACACATCTATGGTCCTAGTACTTGGGAGGCTGGAGCAGAAGAATCATAAATTCTAAGCCAGCCTTGTCTGCATAGAACGACCCTGTTTCAGGTAAGATTGGGTGTGTTCAGGATGGTATGGCCATAGACCAATATTCTGTTTCAAAACAAAACAAAACATAATCTACAATCATTAAAAACAAAACCTGAGGGTTGGAGAGATGACTTAGTGGTTAAGGCACTTGCCTGTGAAGCCTAAGGACCTATGTTTGACTCTCCAGGTCCCATGTAAGCCAGACACACAAAGTGATGCAAGCATGCAAGGTTGCACATGCACACAAGATGGCACATGTGTCTGGAGTTCAATTTCAGTGGCTGGAGGCCCTGGCATGCCAATTCTCTTTCTCTCTCATAAAAAAAAAATACAAAATTTTAAAATATTGAAAAAATATATAAATTTAATTTTTTATTAGAATTAATCTTTGAACTTACTTAATGCCCACTGGAATATTTTATCACTTCTCCCTAAACACTTATTATATTTATTTTATTTACTTCACCTCATATGTACTTAGTAAACATTGTTGAATTATTCACTGGCTAAATAAGCGAATTGATGAGTCTGAAGACTTAGTCCTGACACAAAAATTCATCTTCCTTCTTTGAAAGACATGTTAATGCTATGATGCATAGCCTGGGAGCACTGGCACAGCTGGAGGCGATGTAATATGACTGAATAAGAAGGCAGACATGATCATCAATCACTAAGCCAGTCGCTGGGCCAAGCCTGTTATATACATCTTTCCATCTACCTGAATCGACATCTTCACTCGACCCCTATAGCTGAACATGCCTAAGGCTACCCTGATTTACATGGTGTAAATGTTCCCACCTTGACCTATTTCAAGTTACCCTTGTGAGGTCACTGAACATGGAGTCGGGAAGAAATAATAATAAGTTTGCTCTTGGGGAACTTGTACAGGAGACCTCTAGGTGTGCTTAGACCCACTCCTTGTCATCCAAGGACATTGCTTCAGCAATTCTTATCTTTTGTTCTTGAAAGAACAATTTCTTTCTCATTTTTCCAGTTTAACAGGAAAAAAAAAAACTATTTAAGTCTATTGCTTTCTGCTCTCTGTATAGCAATTTTTTTTGTGTGTTACACATATATACAGTGCTACCTTTAACATTTTCTTATAAATTCACTTAGACTTTGCCTAATTATCCACTAAAGTTACTCTTAAAGATCAATAATGACCTCAGGTTTGAAAAATCCAATAACTAATCCCATATTAAATTTCCATATTTAAATTTCCTTGAACAGATATTTAATTCTTTGTCCTCATGTTACTTGGACAATGAGCATACTAAATCCTTGGCTCCCAGTACTACTTTCCTCCCATCCCCACTGAACGTGCCTCAGCACCCCATGTTGGAGTACAAGCTGCAGTTAGGAATGACCCAGAACTTCTGATCCCCCTGCCGCCACACCTCCCAAGTGTTGGAATTACAGGCATCCACCAGCACATCCGGTTTGTGAGATGCTAGAGACGACATGTAGGGCCTCATACACGCCAGGCCGGCACTCCACCAAGAGGTACATCTAGCTCTCGTGGAGGACTTCTTGTCTCTGTTTTACTGACTCCCTCCAATACCTGTCTATAGGACAACTCCAAATTTATTTCTATAGCTCAGACCCCTTCCCCTGAACTCCAAACTTTATATATATAAAATCACTGCATTTTCAATATCTTCACTCAAATGCCAAATAGGAACCTCAAACTTGTTGTACTCACACCTGAGTTTCCACTTCTTCACAGCCCCATTGGCTCCTCCTGTGTGAAGAATCCCCCAGCTACTGGTATCCTTCCTGTGTAGGTTCAAGCCAAAAGCTTGCAGTTGTCATAGACTCATTCCCTCACATGTCACATGGATCTATTAGTCAGTCCTTCAACACGTGTGCTCATTATATATCTAGAACCTGATGTCCCTTCACATTGATTTTTATGACCATCTCTTACCTGGACACTTTCTAAATGGTCTCTTTTCTTTCACCCTCCTCCTCCTTCTACGGCTTATTCTCAACACAGCAGGCAAGGTAAACCTTTTGAAATTAAAATGAGATCATGCCCACCCCTGCCTAAAACTCTCCTATGCTATTTCCTCTCATTGCAAGTAAAGCCATGGTAATGCTCCACATGATACAGGCCTCTGTTACTCTCTAATTTTTATCTTTTGTCTCTCCTCTCACTCATTTTTTCCAGAAATACTGGTCATTATCATCTCCTTCTCATTCCTTGAATAAACTGAAGCTTCCTTGACCATTAAGGCATTCGTACTAGCTGTGACCCACACATGCTTCTGCCAGATGTTGTTTGATTCCATTTGGTGCCCTTTTCATGACTGCTGGGTGTTGTTACTTTCTCTGGTAACTCCCCCAAGCTCACCCCAGGCCTCCCAGTCTCTCTTAACCTGCTCCACATCCACATTAACATTTGTGCTGCACTGTAATGTTGACTATTGATTAGAAGCACAAATTTCTTGAGGACGGGAATTCATCTTTTCTTCACTGACATACACGTTGCTTAGAAGAACAATTACTGGCATGTAGTGAATACTTGTTGAGAGAATGAGCTGTCTCATTTAACTCTTGAAGTGCTACCCTCTGAATGCAACCAATTTCCTTACGTTACAATTTTAAAAACCAAGGTTTGGATATATTAAGCATATGGCTCACATTCAAGGGAATGCTAAGTGGTGAGTCACAAATTCAAATGTGTTAGTAAGCACACTATCAATTACTGATAGGGTTTGAACTTCATTAAAATATGAACCTTGGATTATAATACACATAATTTTCTTCATTATGTTAAGGGTACATTTGTTATATAAAATACTTGTAAGTAATATTTCCTCCAAAGGGCAGAAAGGTTAGAGAAACTGGTTTCTATAATTTGGAGTAGGTGTGATTACTCAGTTTCCTCAGTAAAAATTAATGAGGGTGGGTGGATAAAGTGTTTGCCATGCAAGGGTGAGTTTCTAAGTTTGGATCTCCAGAACCCAAGTGAATCTGGATGCTATAGTCTAGTGTTTGTACTCCCACTTACCTAAGGTGCGGAGAGAGGTGAAGACGGGATAACCATGTGGAAGCTCACAGGCCAGTTAGCCTGGCAAACACAGTGTGAACTAGAGACTGCCTTAAACAAGGTGGAGGGTGAGGACCTGCACCTGAAGTCATTCTGTGACTTCCACATTCATGGATGACATGCATGAATCTACATTCACACACATGGGCACACACACACACACACACAAAAAAAAAAAAAAAATGAAGGGGCAAGCCTTCCTGTGAAGCTAAAACAGGAAAATGGCATGCTTGAGCTTAGCTAGGGAGTGAATTTATGACCAGCTTGGGCCATTAAGTGAGACACAATCTCAAAGTAAAAAAGTAAAAAACAGGGCTGGAGAGATGCTTAGTGGTTAAGGCGCCTGCCTGCTGAGCCTAAGAACCCGGTTCCAATCTCCAGGTCCCACATTTAGCCAGATGCAAAGTGACACAAGGGCGCAATGCCGCACTTGACCACAAGGGGGCGCACACATCTGGATTTCATTCACAGCAGCTGAGAGACTGTTGGCACGCCCACTCTCTCTCTGTCTCTCTCTGTGACTCTCTCTCTCCAAAAATAAATAAAATAATTTTAAAAAATTTTTTAAAAAGTAAAAAACAAAACAAAACAAAGCTAGCTGGGTATTGAGCTCATCAACATTTTGACAGGAAAGATGGAAGATGGAGAAAAGCACCAAAATAGAAGGACTCTAGTACGCATAAGGAATACCTTTGCTCTTCATTTCTCCTTCAGTTGCTTGATTGGTACACTTTTCACTGATCTATCCAGATGGCAATAAACATATTTTGTTTTCCCTAACAGATAATTCAGTTTCCTACGCATAGAGTTTACTGTGTTCACACCAATCATTGTGATATTTATCTTTCACTTCTCATAGCTAAATATATTTGTAATATTTTTAAATGATTGATAATTTTTAAAGGTTTAATTGTCAAAATAGGTTAAAATGTGTTATGTATATAAACTTTAAGATGTAGGCTGAATATTTATGAAAAATATGTAATGACATAACATCAGCTGGTTGCAATAATAGAAATTTTATGAGAATCAAATATGATACAAGGGGACACACAATAGAAATGCTGTCACATCTACTAAAGGCTCTGAACAGCTTCTGTCTGCATGAACACTATGGATTACGGCCTGTGCCTCTAGCACTTCCAATACTTCTGTGTCAGTGGCTAAAATCTCAGTTTTAAAATCATGCACACCTGGGAAAACTCAAACACCAGACAGCAGGCTCTCACTAGTTACAAAAATTAATTCAAAATGGGTCAAAAACTTAAATGTAAGACCAGAAACCATGAAATTATGATCAAAACAAACCAGGGATGATGCTTTGGGACATTGGTATAGCAGAGGTTCCTTGCATAAGACCCAGAAAGCACAGGTAACAAAAGTAAGAGCAGAAGGACGGGGTTGCTTCACACCACAGGATGGGGTTGCTTCACACCACAGGATGGGGTTGCTTCACACCAGAGGACAGGGTTGCTTCACACCACAGGACAGGATTGCTTCATACCACAGGACAGGGTTGCTTCAAACGGAAGGACGGGGTTGCTTCACACTGGAGGGTGGCTGAACAGCAAAGGAAGCAGCCAGCAGTGCAGAGACGTTCTGCAGGATGGGACAAGATACTCACCAGTGCTTCCTCTGAGACATAGAAGGGACTCAACAGCTCAACAGCATGACAACAAATGAGCCAATTTAAAGTGTGTAAATGATATGACTAGACATACAAAAGGAAATACTAATGACCAACACATCAATGAAAAAATGCTATCACTAAACAGGAAAATGCATATCAAAGCCACAGTGAGTCAAACTCTCACACCTGTTAGAATGGCTAGTATCAAAAAGACAAAAAAATAATGCAGGTAAAGGTAAATGTGAACACATAGATTCCTTGTGGTGATGAAAATTAATACAACCCTTATGGAGAACAATATGGATGTTTCTCAAGAAAACTACAAGTAGGGGATGAAGAAATGGCTTAGCAGTTAAGGTGCTTGCTTGAGAAGCCTAAGGACCCAGGTTTGATTCCCTAGGACCCACATAAGCCAGATGCAAAAGGTGGCACATGTCTCTGGAGTTCTTTTGCAGTGACTGGAGGCCCTGGAGTGCCCATTCTTTCTCTCCCTCTCTCTCTCTCTCTCTCTCTCTCTCTCCTCCTCGGTCTCTCTCTCTCTGCTTCTCTCAAATAAATAAATAAATAAATAAATAAAAATAAATAAATAAATATTTAATTAAAGACCTACCATATGATCCAGCTATCCTACACTCTTATACATCCAAAGGAAAGGAAATCAGAAGAGCAATCTCTATCATGCCTATTGTGACATTATTCAAAATAGCCAGCATATGGAATCATATTGAAAGGTGAATGGACAAAGAAAACATGCCTATGCATGGATCCATACTAACTATTATTCAGCCATAAAGATGATGCATATCAAAGCCACAATGAGTCAAGCTCTAGTCAGGGGCAATGGGAGTAGTAGTTGGCCATACTGGGGAAGGGCTCACATCCCCTTGGAAAGAGCTTGTCATGTAGCCACATCCAACTGCTACGGGAGATGATGGCAGCACGGTTTAGGTATGCACTCAGATAAAAAAGGAAGCAGGTTTGTTAAACACTTTGAAGCCTTGGCCACAGTGCCTTGACACAACCTTTCTGAAATAAGTTTGTCTCAGTATACCGGTTACTCCAATGGTCACCTCTGGTCCCCGATGATAGCTGAATTACAAACTGTGACAAAAATGTTTCTGCTGATCAGTTGATACTGGCACAATAAGGACGAGTCCAGGTTGCCACCAAGGAAAATTAATGCATGCTGTTCTGTGGTGGGGATCCCAAGATCCCAGGGCCTGCTATGGAATAGCTTCTCAAGGTCTGTGCTGCATCTGTGTAAACGATGCCCCCAAACATTGTGCCGCAGACAACCCGTGCAGCTGCTCACTGCAGCACCTTCCCCCCCTGTTCTAAGCCAACACCTAGCAGACAGGAGAGAGCATGGGTCACATGTCTAGAAACTACAGAGAAGTCTGGAAATCAAAACTTGCCTTGTGTTCTTAGAGAACGCAGAGGACAAATTTTCTTTGAATCAAAACATCATTGAAAAGATTAGCAGATCAAAAGAAACCTAAATAAGCCAAAGAAGGAAGGAAGGGCTCATGCCACGGGAGGTTGATTATGTCAGCTGACTCAACATTTCATTTGAAGGCATAAATCTGAAATAATAAGGAGGAACATGTTGGAAAGAGCAATAATCAAAGGAGATTTTCCCAGCAGATGTAAAAATCATCATGAAATTTAAACAATGTGCTGCCGGTGTAAAAAATGAGGTCAGATCAATGGGAACAGGAAAGGACATTCTGAAACAGATTCAAATACAAATATTATCTCAGTATTAAAACAGTCACTTTAAAGTCCACCAGGAACCGGCTGCTAGAAAAGTGACTGTTGAACATTTCCCTCTCCATTTGGGAGAAGATGAAGGTAAATCTTTACAGCATCATGATAAAGTGAATTTCATATGGTTTGAGAACCAAAAGAAGTTAAAATTATTTAAATGATGCTAGACAAAACCAAAGAACGTTATTTTACCATCTCAGGGAATAAAGTTGAGACTGAAAGATGATAAAAGAAGAATGAAGCTTCAAGTACTCGCCGCTAAGAAAGCTGGCAAACGGCCAACATCACAACCACCTCAGGCAGCACGGTCACGTGACAGACAAGGCTGGGGCTCGACGGAGGGTAACTACCGCTCTGTGCTCTTGCAGTTGTGAAAGCAGGTTTTGTAACTTCACCAAGTTTACCCAAGCACGTGACAAATTGAGACATATAGATAGCTCTTATGTCTCTGCAGTCACAGCTGCTCAGGAAATCTATGAGCTGAAGGCAAGATTGGTCAACATGATGAAACTCCCCCTGGCATAAGATAGAGAAATAAATGACCAAATGAGTCATGTAAGACTTGTACCTGAACTTTAATTCCAAATTCTACTCACTTAACCCGAATCTGCACTGAGTGCTTAATGTGCAAAAACCTAGGAGAGTATTTGCATCATGAAAGACTCAGTATTATATCACCTGCAGTGCCTGCAGAACGCTAACATGTGGCCTAGAAACAGACTAACTAAATAGGAAAAGTGGATACACACCAAAAATTAATAAAGTACAAATGACTACTTTATATGTTTTAAAGCAAAATTGGAAGTAAATAAATGTAAATGAAGTAAAAATAAAAACCAGATAGGTTTTTAAATTACATCTTGAATGGTACTGGGCTGGAGATCTGGGTTTAAATGTCCCTTGGCACTGGTAAGAACATACTGGGTACATATTTGGAGAACACTTGGCAAATGTTGACCACCATTTAAAATGTGTATTGATGGCCCACTGCAGTTACTTTCTTGTTGCTGAACCCAACACCTGACCAGAAGCAGTTTATAGGAGGAAAGGGTTTATTTCAGGCTTACAGAATTCAGGGGCAGTTTCATCAGGACAGAAAAAGCTGGCTCACTTCCATAGATCCATAGCCGAGAGACATCAGCAAATGGGCAGCCAAACACAAACAGCCAGAGCTCCAACTGCTGTCTACACACCTAGCAGGACTGGACTCAAGCTCCGTCCCCAGTGACACTTCCTCCAGAAGGACTGCTAGAGACTCAAGTTGCAAGCTGAATCTTTGTCAAAATTACCTCAGGCTATGGGAGACAGACAATTATATTCAAACCACTCTATGATCCAGTTTTTTTAGTTCCAGGTATGTAGCCTGGAGAAACATGAAATTTTAAAATGTTTCTGTGCTGGGTTTTTTTTTTTTTTGGTAATTTTTCATAATCATGGAAAAGTAGATAAATCTAAATGTCCATTATTAGAAGGTTAGCTAAATAAAAATATGCTATAAGCATAAAACAGAGACTATTTACTTCGTAAAGTTAATAAGGGCCAAATGTCTTTATTGTTTGTTTGTTTTTTGAGGCAGGGTCTCTCTCCAGCCCAGGTTGAATTGGAATTTACTCAGGGTAGCCTCGAATTCATAGAGACCTTCCTACCTCTGCCTCCTGAGTGCTGAGATTAAAGGTGTGTGCCACCATGCCCAGGTCCAAATGTCTTTTGTGGCTCACAGTATGCTGCTGAAACAAGTGGCCTGCCACCCATCACTGCTAAGATGAACAACATGGAATACCATGTTTAGAGAAGAAAGGGACGATCAAAAGTAATTCTCAAATAAGTAGAATGTATACTATGTAGACAGAGGTTTATTTTTTGACAGTGGCGTGGGACGTTGTGGAGGAGGCTGAGGACTGTACGCACAGGAAGGAGATGCCATTCAAGTCTGAAGGCCGTGTGCTTCCTCTGGACAGCCCACACTGTGACTTGCAATCCTCTTTGCTCAAAGTCTGATGATGCGATTGCCAATACTACCTTAAGTGTATCTTTACAAAATCAATGTAAAGTAACATTTGCCCCCAAATCTAGACACTCTGGCAAGCAACGCTGTAGCATAAAGTTAAGTGTCACGAGGAAGGCATCAAAGGTCTCTGGAAAATGTCTGAGATGTACACCCAAGCTTATACGACTACACTCTATGACCTACTCTTTCCATCTTTTGTTGAATAGTCAATAGAACTGCATTGGTATTATTCCCAAAGGACATGGATGAAGGAATGTGCATAGCAACGCTCTCCATATGCACTTCAACCTGGGGTACACCTCAGCGGTGGAGTATTTGCTTAGCATAATTGAGGCTCTAGCTTCAATTCCCAGCACTGAAAAAACAACTCAAAAAACAACCCCTAACCAAATATTAAACAAAAAATCCCTGTAATCCACAACCTACTGCAAATGCTTCCAAAAGTACATTGAGTACGTGTCTTGAGACACAGCCCCAGAATAAACAATATATTGTTAAAGACTTAAGGTTAACAATCATCCAATTGCTGGCCATTTGATTGGGTACCCATTTCAGTGGGTAGGTGTTGGAGGGACTTAGAGAAGTCACCAAGGAACTTTGACCTAATTTTGAGAACTCTATATAATTTGAATTTTTTTAAAAAAATGTTCAACATCAATCCATCAGGGAAATGCAAATCAAAACCACTCATCATCTCATACCTGTCAGAATGGCTATCATCAATGCATCACTTGAATTTTTATAAAATAACACATGTACTAGTTTTATTACCTTTCTTTATGGGAAAAGAGCAGATATGCATGCAAATGTTTCTGTTTTTGGCAGCAGGCATAAAACCCATTATAACTTCATATAGTGTGTATTCAAAAACAGCTTCATTTTTCCTTATTAAAAATATCTTTATATCTTATTTATTTTCAAGAGAATATTATTTTCTAGGGGACATGGTGAGAATATGGGTACTTCGGGACCTCTTACCACCGCATACAAATTCTAGACACATGTACCATTTTGTATATCTGGCTTTCCGTGAGTACTGGGAATCGAACCTGAACCAACAAGTCTTACAAAAAGTAAGTACCTTTAACTGATGAACTATCTCCCCAGCCCTGCTAAATTTTTCATCCAACAAGATCTTTCTACTCAGTGGATATGGAGTTCACTTTTGAAACACTGTAATTCATTGTACCAGTCCATTAATGATGGATACTGAAATTTTTCTTCACAATTACGATATTATAAATAGAGCACTAATGTGCATGCATCTCCTTACAGTAAATCCCCAGAGGTGCAGGGCAGAATGGAGTGCTTTGCATTTTAACATATATTGCTCGGCTACTTTCCTAGGGTGATATAACCTGTTCACACTTTCAATGGTTTTGAATAAAATTTGCTGCCCTTCATAATTGCTAATTTAGTTTGTCCATAATTTAAATCTTTCTAAGCTTGAGGGGGAAAAGTCTATTCACATTTTCCCAAAATTTCTTGATTTGTGATGCTAAACATTTTTCATGCCTTATGTTTCTTCGTTGATTCACCTTAGAGTATTTGACCATTTTTCCATTAAAACATAAACATTTTCCCCATTGATTTTTAAAAGCTCTCTATTTATCTGGGATATTGATTCTTTGTCTTCGTTTTAGTGCAAATAATTTTCCAATTTACCTTCTACCTTTCAACATTTTCTGGTGTTTATTTTTTACACAGAAGATTCGTTTTTTAAAGTAGTCAATTCTACCAATATTTCCTATTATGTTTTCTGAGATCTAGGACAAACTTAGAAAGGTCTTCCCTACCCATGAGTATAAAAATATTTACCAACATGTTGGCATTTTATGGTTTCAGTCTGAACTTTTTTTATGAGGTAGGAACTCTGATTTATTTTCTTCAAATGGCTAGCTAATTGTCTTAATTTAATAATCATGATCATCTGTACTAATTAAGAAAAACAACCTTGACTGGGCATTCACCAGCCATACACAGTTAGTTTCAACTTTGCAGTATTAGTTTTTGCTTTTTTCTGTGTTTTTTTTTTTTTTCCACCAATAACATACATACACACATGGTTTTTCAAGGTAGGGTCTTGCTCTAGCCCAGGCTGGCCTCAAACTCATGGCAATCCTCCTACCTCTGCCTCCGGAGTACTAGGATTAAAGGCGTGCATCACTATGCCAAGCTGATTTTGTTTGTTTTAGTTTTTCAAGGTAGAGTCTCACTTTAGTCCAGGGTGAACTGGAATTCACTCTGTAGTCACAGGCTGGCCTCAAATTCACAACAATCCTCTTACCTCTGCAGCCCAAGTGCTGGGATTAAAGGTGTGTGCCATGATGCCCAGTTTACATAGATATTTTAATGGCTTGTAATGTATATTATGATCTGCTATGGCAAGCTACTCTTACTTGTCTTTGTTCCCAAGTTTTTTTTTCATATTTTCACTTGAATATTTTATTTTTTGTTTATTTATTTTTCGAGGTAGGGTCTCACTCGGGCCCAGGCTGACCTGGAATTAGCTGTAGTCTCAGGGTGTCAGGGTGGCCTCTAACTCACGGCAATCCTCCTACCTCTGCCTCCCAAGTGCTGGGATTAAAGGTGTGTGCCACCACACCTGGCTATAACTATTTTTTAAGGTAGAAAATTCTACTGGTATTTGGAGACATTGCATTATATTTCTGAACAGATGCAGATCTTTCTTTCTCTCCCTGTCCTCCCCCAACCCCCATCCCCAGCCGCACACACGTTGTTTCACCTGTAGCCTAAGCTGGTCTCAAGCTCATGGTGATCTTCCTGCCTCATTCTCCTGAGTGGTGGGATTGTTGGCGTAAACATGATGCCTGACAAAGGATGTGATTTTCCTCCCTCCCTCTCTCCCTTCCTTCCTTCCTTCCTTCCTTCCTCCCTTCCTTCCTTCCCTCCTTCCCTCCTTTCTTTTTTTTATTTTTCTTTCTTTCTTTCTTTCTTTCTTTCTTTCTTTCTTTCTTTCTTTCTTTCTTTCTTTCTTACTTTCATTTTTGAGACAGGGTCTTTCTATGTGTCACTGGCTGTCCTTAAACTCATGACAAAGATTTTTCATCAGCTACCAAGTGCTGGGATTCAGATGTGTACTACCATGCCTAGCTTTGATGCCTTTGTTGTATAAATTATATAAATCCTCCTATCTTAAAACAATACAAACCTATTTAGTTATGATTTTGGCAACATAATTCTATAAAGTTTATTACTGATATTATAAGTAACTACTTACATTTTAGTTGCTACAGTAAATAATTCCTTTTCTATCATATTTTCCAGCTGTTTTTTACTGTATATACAAAATACATTGATTAGAGATTAGTTTTATTCCACTCATTTCTTCATTATTTATTAGTTTTCTTGTTTTTTGTTTTTGTTTTTGTTGGCATGTATTGACACATGTCTCATTTTAGTACCTTGTGCAATAAGACTAATAGTTGTATATTTGTTTATCTGCCCATCATTTTTTTGAGATAGGATCCCACTATGTTATCCAGGTTGCCCTAAAACTTCCGGCTCCAGTGATCCTCCTACTTCAGCATCCCACATAGTGAGGACATCAGGCTTGGGAGCCACTGCGTCCACTTTAGTAATCTCATTATGCTAATGTATGATGAGAAGTAACAAGCCATAGGAGACACCTATGTCTTATTATTAATTTCAATGAGGATGTTCAGTATTGACAAAAGCTGACATTTAGTTTAAACTTAAACATAGCTATGTATCAGTGTCAGTCACTTTCTCATTGCTGTGACAGAAGTAACTCAGAAAAGAAAACGTTTAGTTCAGCTTACAGTTTCAGAAGTTAGAGCTCTTCATGGTGAGAATAGTATGGCAGGAATGAGAATCTAGCATCCCGTTGTAGCACAGCAAGGAGGAAAGAGAGGGAGGAAGAGAGAGAAAGAAATACAGCAAGTGTTCCTTCTCATAAAGATTCCTCAACCTTCCTCAAAAGCACCACTAAATGTGGCTTAAGTATTTGAGCACACAGTATCCATGTATTCAAACCACCACAATATCCATGTGTTTAAGTGAGACTGTATCTTTCTTACAATCTAATCATTGAAAATGTAGGCAAATATCTTCTTAATATCAAGGTAGCAAAGAAAGACTGTTAAACATACCATGGCAACAAGGCAGAGACCACACATGAAATTAATATTGTATGTATTTCACCTCATAAAGGCTCTTGTCACTGTTAACAGGTTAATCTGGCCACAGCTGAATCCAACTTTCAGCCCCAATGTGGCACCATCTTCGTAAAGCACTTGCTTGCTATCCAGCAGTAAAACAAATTGATTACATGTAATTTCTTCTACTATAATATAGGAAGAGTATTTAGTGGTAGACTTAAATTCTGGGTCCAAATTCATCTTCCCTGTACCCAAGTATTTATTGTGACCACTTGTGGATATCAGCGTGTTTTATTTCTCTCCATATTTTCTATACAATACTGCATGCAAACAAAATAAGTGTAGCTATGAATCATAATTATCTATTTCTCTTGTCTTACACTTTTACACCACTCCGAAGCAGCTGCGTGTCTATCTCTCTGTCTATCTACCTATCTATCATCTAACCCTTCAGCTCCAAGAATACATGAAATGAGAACCATGAAGTAACAGTGGAAGCCCTCTCTCTTTTATGCCTTCTCAGCCACTCACAGGACTACATTTCCCACTGCCGTCATTGCCTTACTGGGGCTTACTTATCAGCAGAGCTTCCTGCTGTTGTTAATGTCAGGTGTTTCCCATCTCTGTTTGATTACTTTCAGGGACGTCCCTGGAGTAGAAGGTGTTTGATGTGCCATCTGTCTACCTGTGGATCTCAGCTGCTGCAAGCCCTGGCTACAGCACTACCTGTGCTTTGTGCTTTGACAAATGCTTTCGGGGCTTGAAAGTTCAGTACTATGTCTCATCTCATTCCCACTGAAGGTTTAAAATTAAATATTTTGTCACCAATAACCAAAAGGAATGTCTTAATCTCTGGTTTGGCTTAATTTTGATTTTTCATCAGAATGTCAAACACATTTTCCTTAATTAACTGGAAGAATGGAGTGAGCCTGGATATTAATAGTCATGAATGAGCAGAAGTTGCCCACTTTACAGTTAGAATTACCATGAGAAAGGCTTGGAGCCTGGGGAGAAAACCTCTCTCCATTTGTGCTGGTCTGTATTTTCCCTCTAGGAAGGGTTTAACGCTGTAGCCACCTGAAAATCGTCTGAGTTCCTTCCACGAGGAGGAATCGCCTGGACTTCAATGCAGGGCATGAAGCGAAGTCTTTACTTTAAAAGGAACACTTCACAGATGGCCACGTTCACTTCCTTCACAGCTCTAACCACATTGGAAGTATTCAATAGCCACATGTAGCAAGTGGCTGCCATATTGGGTAGTACAATATGAGACATTTCTGTCATTGTAAAAGGCCTATAGGGCAGCCCTGTTTTAAATTACAGCAATAGTTACACAATAATATAAAAATAAACATAGAGCTAGGAATCAGACTCAGTAGTAGAGTACTTGCATAGCATGCACAAGAATTTGGGTTCAGTCCTCAGGACAGGAAATGAATTAAATGTACAAGGTTGTTTATGGAAGCATTATTGATAATAGCTAAAATTTTGGAGGCAATGCTATTTTCTACTTGAAGCTGAGCAGTATGGATCATATCTTTAATTCCAGCAGTCCGGAGGTAGAGGCAAGAATAATTCCACAAGTTTGAGGCCAGGATGCTCTATATAGTGAGTTCCAGGCCAGTCTGAGCTACAGAATATGATCTTACCTCAAAAATGGTGGAGTGATGACTCGGTATGAAAATCTGAATTTAGCTTTCCAGCACCCACATAAAAGTGGTGGGCATGGCAACACACGCCTATAGCCAATGAACTGGGGATGTGAGACAGGAGAATCCCTGGGGCTTGTTGGCTTGCTAGTCTAACTCAAGCAGTGAGTTTCAAGTTCAGTCAGACAATGTCTCAAAAACCATGGCAGAGACAATTGAGAAAAATACTCAACATTGACCTCCATTCTCCCCAAGCACAAATACTTGCATATGTTTATGCATAAGCATACACATGTTCCCACACAAACATGTATATGTACCCCACATATGCACATACCAAATGATAATAATAATAAAATAATAATAATAATAATAATAATGATAGCAACATGTAATTCTATCTGAAAGGTTTTCAGTTATAGAAATATTTGTTTGTTTTTATTAAGAACATACTTTGTGGGCTGGAGGGATGGCTTAGCAGTTTAGGCATTTGCCTGCAAAGCCAAAGAACCCAGGTTCGACTCCCCAGGACTCATGGTAGCCAGATGCACAAAGGGCACACACATCTGGAGTTCATTTGCAGTGGCTGGTGGCCCTAGCATGCCCATTCTTTCTCTCTCTCCCCCTCTTTCTCTGTTAACTAACTAACTAACTAACTAAATATAAACTATTAAAAAAGAACATACTTTGTATGGATACATCATCTGTTGGTACCACCTTTTCCTCCCTCCCTGCCCCCATTCCACAGGGGGCCCTCCTCAGTGGGGTTGCTGGTATTCCCCATGGGGTTGTGGGTTATGTTTTGTGAGAGTAGCAGTCGGTTATTAGGGGACAATGCCTCTAGGCATGACATCCCAATCTGTAGCTCTTACAATCTTTCTGGCCCCCCTTCTACAAAATTCCCCGAGCCTTGGTGGGTGTGCTTTAAGTCTACTGCAGTGATGAGCCCTTAGGAACCTCTGGATTTCTGATTTGGTATGTATTGTGTATCCTCAGCTTCTGTCTCCTTCACTCTGGCACTGAATGATCTGGCTCACCATGGAAGCAGCACTCTTGCTCATCTCCCCAATTCCTCTGTGGTTTTACCTGGGCTTTAACTAAGATGGGAAGGGTAGTTTATTTCCTTGCATCTCACTACCTTCTGAAAAGGAAAAACATTCTCCAAGGGAGAATGAAGTTATCATAGGTTAACTTGGATAAACATTATTTATTGAGGGAGACTTTTGACGGATATACCCCCTTTTAAACTAATACTAGTGGTAACTTAATGTTGGAGAGCATAAACTTTGTCTCCATGGGGTTCATATCTGGTTTCCAGTTCCAGACATGGGTTCCTTTCCACTGAGCAGATCTTTTAGGCAATCAGAAACCCATTGGTTTCCCACCAAGGCTGTGTGCCACCATTGTACTGGTGTGTACATCTTGTCAGGCTGGTTGTTTCTGAGTAGGTTAGACCTCTGTTTGCTCACACCATTGTTGGCCACTTTCCCCCAACAGCTCATGGGTCTCTTGGGCAGCTGGCCACAAGGTCTGGAATTGTGTGTGTGTGTGTGGGGGCAAAACCTGACTATGGAATGCTCAGGTGCTTTTAGGATGGGGGGTGGGCCCACCAGTTCTGCCTTCTCTGGGTGAAGATGGGGCACACTATGACCTTGAGAGAAGGGAGGGCCAGCTCAGTCACCAGAGTGGGTTCCCGGTGATAAGGCCAGCTGCAACCCCCACAGCCCAAGGACCCTGGCCATGTCCAACAGCCCAGGCCAGCTTCCTCACAGTCTCACCCTGTGTTTAGCAATGCCCAACAACCTATATCCAACTTTACACTAAATGGAAGCATTTCCACTAAAATCAGGAACAAGACAAGGGTGTCCCTTGTGAAAATGTCAATCTTTCCAAAAGTAATGTACACATTTAATGTAATTCCCATCAAAATTCCAATGGCATTCTTCACAGACATAGAAAAAGCAATTCTAAATTTCATTTGAAAACACACACAAAAAAACTTGAATAGCCAAAACAATTCTGAGTAACAAAAATAAGGCCAGCAGTATCACTTTACCTGTTTTTAAGCTATAATTCCAGAGCCATAGTAACAAAAACAGTATGGTACTGCCATAAAAACAAACATGTAGACTAATGGAACAGAATAGAGGACCCAGATGTAAACCCAGGCAGCTACAGCCATATGATGTTTGACAAAAATGCCAAAAATATTCACTGGATAAGACAGCCTCTTTAACAAATGGTGCTGGGAAAACTGGGTATCTATATGTAGAAGGATGAAAATCGATCCTTAGCTCTTTCCATGTAAAAGAATCAAGTACAAATGGATCAAAGACCTTAATATCGGACTGGAAACTCTGAAACTTCTAGAGGAAAAAGTAGAAGAAACACTTCAACATAATGGCCTCAGCAGCAACTTTTTGAATATAACCCCAGTTGCTCAGGAAGTAAAAGCCACTAATCAACCACTGGGGCCTGATGACACTAAAGAGCTTTTGAACAGCAAGGGACAGTGTGAATAGAGCAAAGAGGCAACCTACAGAATAGGACAAAATCTTTGCCAGCTATACATCTGACAGAGGATTAATATCCAGGATATATAAAGAACTCAAAAACTAAATAATAAGAAATCAAACAACCCAATCAAAACATGGGCTATGGAACTAAATAGAGAGCTCCCAAAAGAAGAAATACAGATGGCTTATAAATATCTCGAAACATGTTCTACATTCTTTGCCATCAGGGAAATACAAATTAAAACTACTTTGAGATTTCATCTCACTCCTGTCAGAATGGCTGTCATCAAGAAAACAAATGACAATAAATGCTGGTGAGGATGAAGTAAAACAGGAACCTTTATACACTGTTGGTGGGAAAGTAAACTGGTACAGCCATTGTGGAAATTAGTGTGGAGGTTTCTGATGCAGCTAAAAATAGATCTACTGTATGACCCAGCTATACCACTCCTAGGCATATATCCTAAGGACTCGTCTCACTACCTTAGAGATTCCTGCATATCTATGTTTATTGTGCTTTATTCACAATTAGGAAATAGAACCAGACTAGATGTCCTGAAACTGATGAATGGATAATGAAGATGTGGTACATTTATACAATGGAGTTATATTCAATGGCAAAGAAAAATGAATATTTTTTCACATGTTCTCTCTCATATGTGGATCCTAGCTACAAATGATTGGGCTTCTATGTGAGTAAGAAAAAACTCAGTAGGAGAGGCCAGTAAGCTAGAAAGGGAGTATAATGGGAATAGAAAGGGAGGGAAGGGGTGACTTAATAGGATGGTATTGTATATATGTAAGTAGAAGAATAGGTTGATGGGGGTAAAAAGGCCTAAGTGAGGTCAGGGGAAGAGACTGAGTAAAGGAAACATAGGGAGGGCTAATAAAATCTAAGAGGATATAAATAAGTCATATCTAAACCTGCTTTTTTGGACAATGGAACACCCAGAAGTCATATACTGTTACTAGAAAATTTTCAGTGCCAGGGCTGGGATACCTTCCAATGAGTTGTTGGCCGGGAGGTCACAGATACCCCCAATACATTACAGACTTTTAGTTTCCCACCAGGAGTAGATGGTAAGACACTATTGCTGAAGATTCCACATACTTGTGCTGAAGGTCACTAAGAAATCCTGGTGGAGCTGAGCTGAAAACCTTCTCCATCTAGACCAGCTGACAGAAAGCTGGAAAAAGCTATGCTGCATGCAATTCAATGGAAGAGAGAGAAAAATCATCATTGGAGATACTCAACAGTGGACACTGCAAGCCTTAAATTTGGCCAGCCAGGCCAAATGAGCCAATGGGTACAATAGTGGCACGTCTGTTATGGGGGAAACCAACCCCTCTCTAATTGGACTGGAAGCCTGCCCCATGGGAGGGAATACATCCCTGATACTGAAAACCTACAACAGGGGTAGTCATGAGCCCTAGGGGATGTAACGTCTGCTGGTGTCTGGCTAAATGTATATACTATGCTCCCAAACTGCCCAGTAAGCACTTCTCTTAATGTTTATACCAATATATTAATGCTAATCTCACTTTTGGTTAGAAAAGCTTCTCTTTTAAGATGGCAGAGACCTTGGGATGACTCAGAATGCACCATGTTGCTGAGAAGTGACAGAGGAGTACTGAGCACTGAAATATCTCTATCACATCTTCCAAGGCTCAGGGCCCATTGTGGAAGAGGGGGCAGAAAGAATTTAAGAGCCAAAGGAAGGGTAGGACTCCTTACAACATGCTCCTCCAGACACAAAATGGCCTGGATATCCATGACCTCACAGTGCCTGACACTACCTACATAAGACCATCATAATAAGAGGAAAAGATCATGACATCAAAATAAAAGACTTATTGAGAGGAGGAGGGGATATGATAGAGAGTGGAGTTTCAAAGGGGAAAGTGGGGGGAGGGAGGAATTGCCATGGGTTATTGTCTACAATTATGGAAGTTGTCAATAAAAAATGAAATTTATAGGAAAATGGATGGATCTGGAAAGGATTATACTAAGTGAGGTAACCAGGCCCAGAAAGCCAAATGCCACATGTTCTCTCTCATGTGGATCCTCGCTACAAATGGTTAAATTTATATGTGAGTAAGGGAAGGAGAAGAGGGGAGGACTTGGGGGAGGGTATTGTGCATATGTAAGTAGATGCACAGATCACTTGGGGTGCAATAGCCTAAGTGAGGTCAGGGAAAGGGATTGAGTTAGGGAAGTATGGGAGGAGGGTTAATCAAATTTTAAAATGTTATGAATAAACCATATGGAAACCTAATTCTTTGACCATAAGCCAAAAATTGTTACTAGAAAAAATTGCAGTTAGTTGTTGGCCTGGGAGGTCCCTGATGCCCCCCCCCCCCCAAATTACAGGCCATTGCCAAGGCTCCTGGTTTCTCATCAGAACTAGATGGTAAGGTCCTATTGCTGAAGTCTCCACATGCTTAGGCTGCAGGTCACTGAGAATTCAAGCTGGAGCTGTGCTGAGCTGAAAACCTTATGTCCTATACCAACTGACACGAAGCTAGAAAAGCCATGCTGCATGCAGTCCTATGGGACAGAGGTCATCAACGGTGATAAACAGCAATATACATTGCAAACTTCAAGGCTGGCAAGCCAGGCCAAATTTGCCAACTTGTGCAATAGTGACATTCTCTTATGGGGGAAAACAAATCACTCTCTTTAATTGGATGGAAGGCCTGTTTCATGGGAGGGAATACATGCCTGGTACTGAAAACCTAGTCAAAAGCCTATGGTGGGGGCAGTCATGAGTCCTAGGGGAGTAATGCCTGCTATTGTCTGGACAAATGCATATATTATGGTCACCAAACTTCCCTATATGCACTTTTGTTAATTTTTATACCCATATATTAATGCTACTTTCACTTTTTAAAATTTAAATTTATTTATTTTTTTATTTACAACTTCCTTCATTGTAGGCAATATCCCATGGTACTTCCCTCCCTCCCCCCACTTTGCCCTTTGAAACTCCGCTTTCCATCATATCCCCTCCCCCTCTCAATCAGTCTCTCTTTCATTTTGATGTCATGATCTTTTCCTCCTATTATGATGGTCTTGTGTAGGTAGTATCAGGCACTGTACTCTCACTTTTTTTTTTTTTTTTTTTTTTTGGAGAGAGAGAGACAGAGAATGGGAACACCAGCAGCCTCTCAGTGGCTGTGAACAAACTTCAATGCATGTGCCCCCTTGTGGGCAAGTGTGGCATTGCAGCTTTTCATCACTACATCTGGCTAAACGTGGAACCTGGAGAATCAAACCAGCATTCTTAGGCTTAACAGGCAGGTGCCTTAACCGCTAAGCTATCTCTCTAGTCCTACTCTCACTTTTTGTTAAAGAAGCTTCTGTTTTCAGATGCTGGTGACCACTGGGATGATCCAAAAGTTACCAAAGTGCTGAGAGGAAATGACAGTGGAGTGTTCAGCACTGAGACATCTGTATCACACCTTCTAAAGCTCAGGGTTTATTGCTGAAGAGATGGCAAAAAGAATGTAAGAGCCAAAGGAAGGGTAGGACTCCTTACAGTACACTCTTCCAGACACAAAATGGCTTTGATATCCATGACCTCGCAGTGCCTGGCACTACCTACACAAGTTCTTCATAAAAGCAGGAAAAAAGGATGACATCAACAAAAAGAATGACTAACTGAGAGGGAAAGGTGGATATGATGGAGGGTAGATTTGTGAAGGGGAATGTGGGAGTGGGGAGGGAATGATAATGGTTTATTGTCTATAATTATGGAAGCTGTCAATAAAAAAGTTTTAAAGAAAGAGTCTGCTGTTCCAGTGCTTATCAGCTGACCTAGTCTCAATAGTTGAAATCTCTCAAAAAATTGCAGCTGAACTAAGATGTTGTCTTTAGCCTGAAACTTTCATTTATTTCTGTGCCACATCCTGGCTACCATCATAGATGAGGTCTGTCATTAACTGAAACGTTACACAGCACCTGACTGTATCTTCTTTCCAAGCTGATGCTTGACTTCTGTTAATATAAATGTTAAACTTAGGTAGTACACTTTATCAATATATTCTGCTAAGGTCTGTGCCCTTTGAGGCAGGCTATGGTGAATTTTAAGAGAGCATGCTCTAAAGTCAGAGCATTTGAGTTTGAATGCTAGCTCTCCAACATGTGAGGCTATGATACTCACATAATAGTGCTCTATTCACTTAAGGGATTTTCAATTAAGAGTAGTCTATTGTTCTTTCAATGAAGATAAACTGAGTCAGTTTGTAAACATGGAGCAGGCCAGACATGTACTAAGTGTTCCAAGTAGTCTCTTTATTTCAGACATTGAAACATACCCCAAAATCATAAAGCCATGCTTCTAGATTTTCTTCTAAGACATTAAACCTTTTACACAATGAGATTTTATTTTGGTTTGGTTTGTGTCTTAGTTACTTTTCTCATTGCTGTGAACAAATACCTGACAGGAAGCTACTTAAGGAAGGAAAGGGTTTATTCTGGCTTGCAGTTTCAAGGGGATTCTTTCCATTGTGGAAAGGTATGGCGTCAAAAGTAAGCCAAGCTAGTTACATTGTAGTCAGAGGCAGGAAGCAGAGAACGAACAAGAAGCTGGGCTGGGTTAAACACCTCAAAGCCTGACCTCAACCATCCACTTCCTCCATCAAGGCTCCACCTCCCAAAGGTTCCACAACCTCCTCAAACATGGCCACCAGCTGGGGATCAAATATTGAATTATAAGAGCCAAGGAGGGTTGTTTACATTCAAACCACCCCAAATTGGTTTGGGTTTTGACACAAGGTCTCCCTGTATCTTGGGCCGGCCTGGAACTCATTATTTAGCCCAGGATACCCCCAAATTTTGCAATTCTTCGTTTCAGCCTTCCATGTGCTGGGAATATAGGCATGAGCCACCAAGCCCAATTTTCACATTGGGTTTTGAATCCATAAGTAACTTATTTTTGTATCTTTTCTATAAAGTAGAGATTTACTTCCTTTGCAAAGTGAAAATCAGCTGAAGCAACACATGATGATGCGTGTAAAATACAATCTTCTCTCTCCTCCATTGTACCACCTCTGCTGCATGTGACATGAATGGTGGACAGTCAGCTTTATGATCGTCTGGTGGGCATAGCATAGCATAGCATAGCATAGCATAGCATAGCATAGCATAGCATAGCATAGCAGGGATTCAAACGTGAATGATAACTTTCATGTTCTTGTTAATGCTGAGAATTAAGAGCTGAGGTTTTGGCTGGGGATATTGCTCAGTGGTAGAACATGTGCCTAGTGGTATATAGTCCCTTGTATTCCATCCTCAGCACACAAAAACAACAACAAAAAAATCATGCAAACAACTTCAATTTGAACAAAAAAAAAAAAAAAAAAAAGAGTTGGAGTTTGTCTGAATTTGGAGTGGAGGGAAGCATAAAGAGAAAAGTATGTCAACTGTCACTTCTCAAATTTGTTTCAGCAACAGATCAGCTGAGGTTTAGGAGGAACCAGATAAGTGCTTATTTCAAACATATCATAGCAGGCTGTATGCATTGCCTGAGCCCTCAGGCCGTGTCAGTGGCTCTGCAGCTCAGCTCCTGCTGGAGGGTATATCCACCTTGATGTAGGAGATGATAGACACAAACTGATGACTATGTACATTGGAGTCAACTTTCTCTCTCTCTCTTTTTGCTTAAAAGTTTTAAGTTTTACACAGGGCAATGATTTTATTTTTAGTGATTCTAACCCAGTTTTATTTTTAAAAAGTTTTCCCACTAACACGCCAGTACTCTTCACCTAGTGAATTCTACAGATTGATTATCAGTCACACACGACTCCGTGACGCTGATGTCTAATGGCTCAAGGTGTTTATTCTAGCATCTTATATGCAGCCAAAAGGCCAAAAGAAGTCTGTCACCATTTTCACATCAACCCCGTTATATGAACATACATCAAACTAGACTTTTTGACACTGAGTATAAATGATTTAGCACTGGAAAAGGTTTTATAACAATACTATAAAATATGATAGCTTTCTAAGCTTTGTTACTGCTATATTATTAAAGAAAAAGTCTTTAATTATTATTGTTCTCTTTGGTCCAAACCATACAGATTTACCTAGACATTTATTTCTTTATAACTATAAAGCTGGGCTTGATTTTGTGTTTTTGAAACAGGGTCTCACTATGTATCCCAAGCTTATCTCAAACTCATAGCAATTCTCCTGCCTGTCTCTAGAGTGCTGACAATACAGGCATGTGCCAAGCACCCCCTAGCTATAAATAAATCTTTTTTTTTGCATACATGCGTGTAGAATATGCATGTGGTGTGGTGTGTGATATGTGGTATGTGGATGTCTGTGAGCAAATGCATGTGCTGTGTGCATGCATGAGGAGATTAGAGAAAAATTTCTGTTCTCCATCACTCGCCCACATATTTTCTTGAGCGCTTGAGAAAGAGTCTCTTCCTCACCCCAGAGCTGAGATGGGTCACAGATTGGTCAGTGAGCTCCTCCCTTTCCCCACGGACTGGGGTTGTAAATGTTCAGGGCCATGCCTGGCTTTTTACTGGATTTTGGAGAGTCAAAACTGGTGGTCGCTGGCTGAAAGGCCCTCATTGCTAAGTGGCAGTCTCTCTTAACTGCTTAAACCATCTTATCTCCCCAGCTCCATCAATAAATCTTTGCATGTTTTATACATTGATCTTGTCACCTGTGGTAGCATTTTTTCTCCCACACTATGTCTTTTGGAGGGATTATTACATATCTTTATTAATTTCATATGAAATGTTTGATAATTCACCTAACATATAACTTGCACCCTTACACAATTCATTGTTTTTAGTGTAGCATATTTATGGTATTTGAAGCCAAAGCCAGTTTCAATTTTAGAAAATCTATGATGGTATTATACATAAGATATATATCATGGCCAGGCATGGTGGCGCACACCTTTAATCCCAGCACTTGGGAGGCAGAGGTAGGAGGATCACCATCAGTTTGAGGCCACCCTGAGACTACTTAGTGAATTCCAGGTTAGCCTGAGCTAGAATGAGACCCTACCTTGAAAATAAAAAAAAAATTATATATATATATGTATATATGTATATATGTATATATATATATATATATATATGCACATAATTGGAAATGATCTATCTATTCATGTATGTATTATGGTCATATCCAACCCTCCTTACCCTCTTATCTCTCTCCCACTCCTGCTGGCTCCTTTCCTTCTTTCCATGCAGACTTCCTCCTACTTTAATATTGCATGTGTGTATTTGTGTGAGTATACAGATTTTGTGCAGGTACAACAGCCATATCATACCAGAAGACAACATTTTATAGCACTGCTCTTCTTCATCTGGCTCTTCCAATCTTTCTGCTCCCTTCTCCTGGGCCTTGGAGAGGGCAATACAGATATCCTGTTTAAATATGAGCACTAAATGGTCTCTGATTATCAACACTTTGACCAATTAAAGAGACTACACTATGGCCCACTATAAAAATAAGCATTTCTGGGCTGGAGAGATGGCTTAGTGGTTATAAGCCTAAGGACCCCGACTTCAAGGCTCGATTCTCCAGGACCCACATTAGCCAGAAGCACAAGGGGCACATGCATCTGGAGTTCGTTTGCAGTGGTGGATAATTTCTGTATCAAATAAATAAATAATAAAAAAATTTTAAAAAAGCATTTCTGACCAATGCTCAGAGCAGCACTGATCTATGGGTATAAACATACATACTAAGCAAATTGACTACATGCCCATTTAGGAAAACATTAGTAGTACCTTCCCCCCCAGGGCAAAGTCCACACCATGTCTCTGAATTTTGTGCAAAAGATTAGTGTTCCAAGATATTTTGTATTGTAATCCAGTTAACATTTGAACTTCTCATGCATCTAACATTGGGGCCTATGAAAATCTTCTCTCAGAAAAAAATACAAAATTAAAATCCAAAATTTTTTTTTTTTTTTGTGTGGGGCAAGGGAATGGGATCTCTGTGTAGTCTAGGTTGGCTGGCCTTGACCTCATAATGATCCTCCTGACTCAGCCTTCCAAGTACTGAGATTAAAGGTGTATGCCATCATAACCAGATAAAAATACAAGGGTTCTTATAAAAACTAATGATATTCAGAATGAGAAATTTAAAAAATATACATTTCAAAGGCTGACAATAGCCACAAATACATTTGCAAAAAACAACCAAAATCTTTTGTTATTAGATAGACCACAACTTTAATTCTTTTCCCTATACATTTTCCTGCTAGCTCTTCAAATGATTATGATTTTTTTCCTATCACTTTGAGAGAAAGATGCTCAGATGTACTTATCTAAATGTATCTATTAACTATAGTTCATAATTTTGGCTTCTCTTATAATATCTCCTTCCTATTTTTAAGTGAATTTGGGGTGGTAGGTTGAGATCTGTCTTGTTTTGTAACCTAGGGTGGCCTTGAACGCACCAAACTGTCTCAGACTTATGGTCCTCTTGCTATTGTCTCTTGGGTGCTGGGATTATCTGTGTAAGTCACCCTACCTGGCATAAAATTGAATTTTGAATAATAAACTGCTCTTTAAACAATCATACAAAGGCTGTGGAAAAGTTCAGTCACTAAAGTGCTTGCAATACAAGTTTGAGGACTTTAATTCAGACCCTAGAACCCACAGAAAAGCCAGGCATTGTGGCATGTACTGAAGATCTCAGTGCTGGAGAGAGGAAGACCAGAGATCCCGAGAGCTTACCGGCCACCTTGTCACCTAACTGATGAATAACACTGCCTCAAAAAATAAGGTGGACTGGGCTGGAGAGATGGCTTAGCAGGTAAGGTGCTCACCTGTGAAGCCTAAGGACTCAGGTTCAATTCCCCAGAACCCACATAAGGCAGATGCATATGGTGGAGCACGGGTCTGGAGTTAGTTTACAGTGACTGGAGGCCCTGGTGCACCCATTCTCTCCCTCCCTCTCTCTTGATTTGTAATAAATAAATAAAATAAAAATTTGAAAAATTTCAAAAAGATTAAAAATAACATGTAGAGTGATTGAGGAAGATACCTGAAGTTGACCTCTGTACTCCACATGCGCACACACTTGTCATGCATACCCACACATGTACACATGTACCCATACACATGTGTGCCTACATATATATGGGTATGTGCACACTCATATGCACATACCACACACACATACACATGCAAAAGTTCATATAAAATTATTCTTTTTTTTTTTTGAGGTAGGATCTCAGTCTAGCTCAAGGTGACCTAGAATTCACTATGTAATCTCAGGGTGGCCTTGAATTCACAGTGATCCTCCTACCTCTGCCTCCCAAGCACTGGGGTTAAAGGCTTATGCCCCCATACCTGGCTATAAAATCATTCTATAATCAAAATACGAGGCCAATTCAAATGATTTTTAAGATAATGGCTATGCTGTGTTAATTTGCCTGGTCAGATTGCTTTGTTAGACTAATTTCACTGACTTATTGATTTATAGCTTAATTATGGACATACGAATTTCAAGGGGCTGTTTCATTATGCTGCTCACCATTGTGTGTGCCATTTTCTTTGGATCTAGCAGATGAGAAGATATTTCATATCCACTAAGATCAGATCTGATATGCTGGGAAGTCTTAAAACTTCTTGGAGAGTTGCACATTGTACTTGTGAAAGTGGTCCAAGTCGTGCCTTAGAAATGTAAAGGCAGATACATTTTCTTTCACGCAGTTCTTTTTGTTTGTCTTTGAGATAGGAACTCATGTAGTTCCAAGTGCACCTCAAACTCCTTATATAGCAGAGGATGGCCTTCATTGCTGATCCTCCTGCCTCCAGCTCTTGAGTGCTAAGATTCGAAGAAGGCATGTGCCACAACACCTGGTTTATGCCATGCTGGTGTTTCAACCCAGGGTTTTCTGGATGCTAGGCAAACCCTCTACCAACTGAGCCATATCCCAAGCCCTTGTGTAATCTCTACCTGTTTATTTCATTAGAATACAAAGAAGTAGATTTCATTATAGTATTTTAAAACATTTTTTGTTTCCCTTCATATAGTTTTGATTAAAAAATTAATGTGTCTGATGATTAAGAACAGAGAGAAGGGACTGGAACATGGGGACATGCCGGCTGTGTGCCTAGGTGGGATGGAAGAGGCAACTCTGAATGAAGTATCCCAGGCTCCTGTGCATCTAGAAGCACTCCAGATTTTCTAACTGACCAGTCAAGGACAGGTTTTGGCCTTTATCTGCCCTGTTGCACCCTTCCACTTTCTCCTCACTCACTGGAGCAGTCATACACATCCCCTGGGAATCCAGGAGGAGACTGGGGAAAGGACACAAATGTGCCCCCCCCCCATCATCGCAAGCTTCCGACTCTGAAGCTGCTCATTGTTGGAGAGAAAAACGTTACATTATTAAAACTTTTCATTGACAAATTCCAGAAAGATAGACAATATTCTATTATCATAATCCTCTCCCCCACCCTCTTTTCAAACCCTTCCATATCCTGTTCACCTCCACCGAATCCCATTTCCTTCCAACTAGTCTTTCTTCTGTTTTGATATCATAATGTTTCCTTCTATTATGCAGGTCTTGTGAAGGTAGTATCAGCCATTGTGAGGTCAGAAATATCAAGGCCACATTGTGTCTGGAAGACAGTATTGTAAGCACTCCTCCACTTCCTTTGGCTCTTACATTCTTTCTGCCACCTCTTCCACAATGGATCCTGAGCATTGGAGGATGTAATGGAGATGCCTCAGTTTGGAAAAAGCTTTATATTTAATAAAAGTTTATGTAAACCTGTGTAATGTTCAGAACTAAAATTTTCACTGTCAAAAATAATTTAAAACTTTTATTTTATTTCCTGATAGTGACCCAGAACTAGGCAAACTCACTGAAAAGTCACACAGGGATATGAGAGACTGAGTCAAAATGCAGATTCGAAGGCAAGATGCTTTCTGTTTTCATCCCAGTGAGCAGGGCTCATTCAGGAAGACTAGAGTTTGCTTAAGGTGTTTCTCTTGTGAAGAATGTGAAGTCTTACTGCCGTGAAATGTGTCAGCAATCTTCTTTATCATGTGTGTTTTCATGTCAAATGTAAGAAATCCTTTTCTCTCTCAGTGTTATATACTATCATATATTTTATTCTCAAACTTTAAAGACTTGCCTATATTCTTATATTTTAATGCACAAGGAAGTTATCTTATGTATAATGTGAGGTAACAAATTCATTTTAAGGGATTCCAGTTGTCCTAGATTGGGATAGTCTGTCACTTATCATTGTCTACACTTATTAGTAATGCCACCTACAGAGTGAGTTACATTTCTACATCTGCTTGAATCTATTTCTTGGCCTCTTATTTGAACCTTTCAGTCAATATCACAATGTCTTCTTGACTTAGATTTTTTTCTTGTGATTGCAAGTTCTTAAACAGATTATATATATGATAATACATACATAATAGTATTAGGGCAGTGATGGCCATCTGAAACTTAAACACATCCCATCTCTGACAAATGTACCAAGTGTCTAAAATTTGTAACCATATCATAAATGGAAAGTTACACATCTCATAACAATGAAAGCTCTACTACAAAAAGAAAGTCAACACCATGTGTTCTGACAAACTACAAGTCTGTCCATATCCTGTTCCAGTAATGTCCTCACCTTGTTCCTCTTCTCTTTGGGGTCTGAAAAATTACTGAAAATTTAGAAAATGAGGAAAGTGGAGATATTGCTGAAGTTTCATGTTGAAGGACAACTGCAGTAAGAAATTAGTGTGAAAATGGGATAATTCTAGGGCTGGGCATGAAGTTCAGTAAATTGAGTGCTGGCCTCAGATGAAGGAAGTCTTGGGTTTGATGGTACACCCCAGTAATCCAAGCCTTCAGGGGTAGAGGTGGGAGGACCAGAAATTCAAGGTCATCCTCAACTACATAGCAAGTTGGAGTCTAGCTTGGGCCACATAAGACCTCGTCTCAAACAAACAAAAAAAATAACCTCAACAAACAGAAAGAAAGAGGTCTAAAGTGTATAACAATGCATAGAATGTCAGTCATACATGCAATGAGTTGTCATCTTGTGCATGCTGGAGTTGCCAATATAGACTGACAAAAGACAAAGTGTTCACACAGGTACGGAGAAACAGAAACATGTACATGTACTGTCAGTGGGAAGTATACCAGTGTAGTCATGTTGTAAAGCACTGTGTATAGTCTCCAGACATTAAAAATAGGGCTGGAAAGATGGCTTAGTGGTTAAGGTGCTTGCCAGCAAAGCCAAAGGGACCCAAGTTTGATTCCCCAGTACCCATGTAAAGCTGGATGCACAATGTGGTGCATGCATCTGGGGTTTGTTTGCAGTGGCTAGAGGCCCTGGCACACCCATTCTCATTCTCTCTCTCTTTCTCTGTCCCTCTCTCTATCTCTGTCAGATAAATTAAAAAAAATTATATGATGCAGTGATCCCTCTTCTGAGTATATCTCCAAAGGAAGTGAAATCAGTACCTTGTCGAGATATAGCTACACTCCTTTGTTCTTTGCATCATTATTCATATCAGCTAAGGCATTGAAACAGCATAAATACCCATTAACAAATGGATGGATGAGAAAAATGTGGAATATACATGTGAGGGAACATTATCCACTTTTCAGAGGAAAGAAATTCTATGTTTCCCAATGATCCCTGAGCCTTGGAGGGTGTGACAGAGGTGTTTCAGTGCTGGGCACTCCTCCATCCCTTCTTCTCAGCACTGGGTGGATAGAATGGAAGAGCCAAAGGAAGGGTATGACCTCTTACAATGCAACTGCCAGGACAGAAATTGGCCTTGATATCCATGACCTTGCAGTGCCTAGCAATACCTCCGCAAGACCCTCAAAATAGAAGAAAAAGATGATGACATCAAATTAAAAGAGAGACTAATGGAGAGAGGGAGGGGATATGATGAAGACTGGAGTTCTAAAGTGGAATGGGGAGGAGGGGAAATATCAGGTGGGTTTTTTTGTATGTAAGTATAAAAGTTGTCAATAAAAAATAATAATTAAAAAAAAAGAAATTCTGTGTTTGCAACCACATGAACAAACCTCTAAGATGTTATAATAAGTGAAATAAGAGACACAGAAAGAAAGGTATTGCCTAGAAACAACTTACAAAAGTAGTTGCTGCGGTTAGGGGCGGGACGGTGAATGGGACAAATGTAAGTCAAAGAGGACAAAGTTATAAATGTGGGATGCGTCAACAGGTCTATCATGGACAGTTTGACATGTGGATTTTCTTACAGTCATAATTCACTGTGGATATCAAAACCTCATCTTGAGGAGGCTCAATGGATAAAGGCCTTCCTGCCCAACTCTGCGTACCTGAGCTCACGTCCCCAGAACCCACTAGAGCCAGAAGCACAGTGCACCCAAGGTGAGATGGGAGGCAGAGACAGAAAAATTTCAGCAGTGATCAACAGTGAGAAGGGAAAACTCTGCTTCAAATGAGATGGAAGGCAAGGACCAACACTCAAAAGTTGTCCTGTCCTCCATACACGCATCATGGCACACACATGCCCACACATACATATAAACATACACACACCATAACACATTGTACACATACACACACCAAAAACATTATGTTGCACATCCTATATGTATATGTATTAAATATAAGTATATGTTAAAATATCTTAAAGTCCTGATATAAATACTGCATATTCACTTTTTCTGATGGGTATTTGATTAACTTTATAATAATTATACTATGTGTGAATTTTGATAGATTTTAGAGCATTTAAGAAGCTCTGATGTATTCAAAGGGATCCTAATTAAAGATTTAGAAGTGTTTGATTAAGTTTGCAATCAACATTTAAATGTTTTGGGAAATCTATTTTGTGCATAAAATTTGATTTATTAGTTTGTGTGCATGCTGTGTAATAACATTAAGTAGAATGCTATTAATATTCAAATAAATTCTAGATTCTTATAATTAATAAATTAGGAAGTAAACTAATTATAGATAATATTTATTCTTCCTTCTGTGTAGAAATTTTTTGACATAAATCCATCTCACAATGATAATAAATAATATATTCTTCTCTAGTTGTTTTCTAAAAACTGGCTTGCTGATTTGAGTCTTTAATTTCATGATAAGAAATTTTAAATTAGAAGTTATATAAAAGAACTCTTTAGCACTGAATCAATAGATAAATTTGGAATGAATTTTCCTCGTCACAAGAACATATAATATTCTGCTTCTATGACACGTGGAAAGGCTTCATCTTTCCAGCAAAGGTGATGTCCCCCTTGTTTTCAGTGAAGATGATAAACCACCCAGTGCCAAATGCATTCTCATCATTTGCACTTGACCCAAGATACTAGACTCATGTCAAGAATATAGTTTCCAGGGGCTGGAGAGATGGCTTAGTGGTTAAGGCACTTGCCTTTGAAGCCTAAGGACCCAGGTTCAATTCTCCAGTATGCATGCATCTGGAGTTTGTTTGCTGTGGGTAAAGGCCTCTGTGCACCCATTGTCTCTCTCTATCTGCCTCTTCCTCTCTCTCTTTCCCCTTCCTTCCTCCCCTCCCAAATAAGTAAGCACATAAAATATTTAAAACAGAATAGTTTCCCAATATTTTCTCCCATTCCATGTGTTGTCTTTTCACTTTTCACTTTTCACTTTTTCTTTTTTTTTTTTTTTTTTTTTTAGGGTAAAGTCATATAGCTCAGGGTGGTTTTAAATTCAATAGGTAGCAGCGAATGACCTTGAACTTCTGATCCTCCAGCCTCTACCTTTCAAGTTCTGGGAATAGAGATGTGTGTGATCACACTCAGTTTATGCAGTGTTTAGGATTAAACACAGGGATTCATGCACGCTAGGCAAGCACTCTAGCAGATGAGCTACATCCCCAGGCTCATCTTGTCTTTTGATTACAAAATTTAAATTAAAAAAAAAGCCAAATTTATCTACTCTGACTTCCATTGCTTGTGCTTTTGGTGTCCCAAGAAAACAATATCTAATCCAAAGTCAGAAAGATGGACTGTTCTCTACTAAGAGATTTATACTTTCTGTTTTTCCTTTTCTCTTCTTTCTTAATTCCCTTCCTTCTTTTCCCTTTCTTTGTCTTCCTATTTCCCCTTGCATTGTTTTCTCTGAGGTAAGCCCAAAGGACTGCCTTTTTAAAAGCAAAAGTCTGGGGCAGGGCAGGAGGAGAGAGAGATTAGCACTCCAGGGCCTCCAGCCACTGAAATCGAACTCCAGATGCATGTGCCCCCTTCTGTGCATATACAACCTTGCACATAAGCATCTGGCTTACATGGGACTGGAGAGTCAGACATGAGTCCTTAGGCTTCAGAGGCAAGCACCTTAACTGCTAACCCATCTCTCCAGCCCCTTTCTATCTTTATAAAACAGTCTCTTATAGCCCAATCTGGCTTCTTGCTATGTATATAAGGATGGCCTTGAATTCCTAATTCACCTGTCTCTTCTGTTACCTGAGTGCTGGGATTATAGGTGTGTGAGACCATGTGTGGCCATAGTTTCATTTCTTTTTTCCTTTTTTATATTTATTTGTATAGTTACTTATTTATGAGAAACAGAGAGAAAGAGGCAGGTATGTATGTGTGTGTGTGTGTGTGTGTGTGTGTATATATATATATATATATATATGTGTATGTATGTCTACAAATACATATGTATATATATGTATATCTACAAATACATACGTATGTATATATATATATATATATATATATATATAGAGAGAGAGAGAGAGAGAGAGAGAGAGAGAGAGAATGGGTGCACCAGGGCTTCCAGCCTCTGTGAACAAACTCTAGATGCATACACCACCTTGTGTAGCTGGTTTATGTGGGTCCTGGGGAATAAAACCCGAGTCCTTAGGATTTCAGGCAAGTGCCTTAACAACTAAGAAATCTCTCCAGCTCTCTAGCTTCACTTCTTAACTGTAGACGAATTACTTACTTCACTTATTACTGACAAGAAGCAGCTTGAAGAAGCAAGGGTTTATTTCGTCTTACAGTCCAGGGGATAGAGTGCATCACTGCAGAGAAAGCAGGGCAGCAGAAGTCTGGCTGATCTGATCGCATCTATAGTCAGGGGGCAGAGAGCAAACAGGAAGTGTGGCCAGGCTATAGAGGCCTGTCCCTAGTGACTTACTTCCTCCAGCAAGGCTCCACCTCTTACAGGTTCCACAGCTTCCCCAAACAGTGCCACGACTAGGGACCAAGTGTTCCAATACATGAGCTTATGAGGTCATTTCACATTCAAAAACCACCACAAAAGGTCTTTAATTGATTTCGAGTCAATTTTGTACATGGCACTGGGCCCGGATTCATTGTTCTGTGAGCACATCTCCAGTTGTCTAAGCCCTATTTGTTAAAAAGACAATCTTTCCCCTATTTAAATGGTGTTGCCACAATTGTTGCGAATTCACTGACAATGGATGTCAGGGGTCTCAATTCTATTGGTCTATTGCCTATCCTATGCAAGTATAACACACTTGGAATGTTAAGTAGTTTTCAGGGTACAAGTCTTCCAGTTCTTTCCTTATAGTTATTTCCCAAGTATTTTACCCATTTTGATGCTATTGTACTAGAATTGTTTTCTTACTTTCATTTTCAGGGGGCATTGCCAATTTACAGAAATATGATTGCTTTTGTATATTCTACCCTGACTTCTTGGAACTAGGTTATTTGTCCTATCAGTTTTGTATGTGCTACGGTTCTTCAGAGTTGTGTACACGAGACCTGTGAATAGAGACAGCTACTTCAGCTCCAGTATGTGTGCATGCCTTTGTCTTCTTTTGCTTGCCTTGTCCAGCTCCTCCAGGATAACACTGAACAGAAAGGACATAAGCTAAGCTGGGTGTGGTGGCTCAAAAACTAAAACACAAGAAAAGGAAAACAGTGTTGAGCAATGGTGACATCTAATTGTCTTTATCTTATCTTAGATATACAAATAGGCATTTTAATATCTTTGTCTCTCTGAGCTATATCCTGGGTATCAAATTCAGGATTGTTTGTTTTTTCAAGGTAGGGTCTTGTTCTAGCCCAGGCTGACCTGGAATTCACTATTTAGTGTCACACAGACCTTGAACTCAGGGCAACCCTCCTACCTCTGCCTCCCAAGTCCAGGGATTAAAGATGTGTGCCACCATGCCCGGCTCAAATTCATTTCTTATAAATAGCCAATTCTTTTCTCAAGTTTGCCCATTTTAGAGTTTTTACTATTGCTGATTTATTTATTTATCTATGAGAGACAGGGAGAGAGAAAATGGGCACTCCAGGGCCTCCAGTCACTGCAAATGAACTCCAGATGTATGCGTCACCTTGTACATCTGGCTTATGTGACTCCTGGAGAATTGAGCCTGGTCCATTGGCATTGTACTAAGATATCTCTCCAGCCCCTATCGTGGCTTCTTACCTCAGTCACTATACTCTTCAGTTCCAACATGGTTTTAAAATTATTTTTATTCATTGATTTGCAAGTAGAGAGAACCAATGGGCACACCAGGGCCTCTAGCCACTGCAAACAAAACTCCAGATGCATGGGCATCTGGCTTTACAGGGGTACTGGGAAATTGAACCCAAGTCATTAGGTTTTGCAGGCAAGCACCTTAACTGCAGAACCATCTTTCCATTCCTCCAACATGTCTTAATTGTTCTTTTTAAACCTTTACTTGTTTCATTTATGTCAAGCCAATGCATAAATCATTTCTTGTTTTTATGATGGAAGGTCTGTCTTTAATTATCTCTATGAGTACACACAATATACTCTGATCTTATATCCACTTGTTCTATAATCATTTCATTTTAGAAACAGGGTCTCATGAAGCTCAGGCTGGCCTTGGACTCACTATTTAGCTGAGGTTGACCTTGAACTCCTCATCCTCTGCTTCTACTACCCAAGTGCTGGTATTACAGGCATGTGCCACCATGCTTGACTAAATATAATCACGTCTAACCTAATTTTTCACTTGTTGATTTTATAAGCTACTTTCTGAACATTGTTTCCATAGTTTTGAATTTTGATTTGCCAGCTAAATTTGCATGATAAGGATTTTTATTCTTATTTTCTCCCTTTCCCTCTTTCCCTCTGTACCTACCACTTCATGTCTAGTAGTCCTACATCAAATGCATCCCCTTGACTTCCTGGTCTAGAATCTGGTTCTGCACTGATGGCTTCACTGTAATTTCAGTGATGTGGTAGATGTGGGTATAGGGTCCCTAATAGCTTAGCTCTATTTTTTTTTTTTTAGTGAGCAGCACCTGGGAGTACATGCTCTGGCAATATTCAGCATACATAAAATTAGTTACTTCCCCTTCTTTCTCTCTAACCTCTGTCTTGCTAAGGAGAAGTAAACAGTTTTATTTTGCTCTTAGCCTTGACTGGCAGCTTACTGTTCAGTATTGGTTTTTCATCCTCTGATCCTCTGACCCATACTGTTAGTGAAGAGTGTGCTGTCAAGGTCATTGCTGCTTTGTGCGTGATCTGTATTTTCCCTCCAACAGTGGTAGAGATTTTCTTTGCATCCTTGATGTCCTGTGGATTTTCTGTGAGATGTCCGGGTGAAGAGCATTGCCAGCTCCCTCCCAAGTCTTAGGCGTTCACATTCAGTGTCAGGACCAGGCATTGACTTGACTCTGAAAATGTTAAAGTTGATCTCTTTGCATACATTTATTACCTGTTGTGCTCTCCACTAGAATCTTTTGTATTCTTATCAAATAAATAGACTTCATGCCTATAAACCACCATTTTATTATGTTAAACATGTTAAATTCTTCATGCCTTTTTATATGGCCCATTGTCCCAAACTAGTCAGGTTGGCCATGCATAAGAAAGTGAAGAACAGATAAAATTTTGAAAGTGCTCCCCATCCTTGCCATGGTCTCCAACATATTCCTATGATCTTGTTTTCTTGCTCCACTTTCTCTCTTTCCTCCTCCTCCTTGCCTTTTTTAATTTGAGAGAGACAGAGAGAGACAGAGAGGAAGAGGCAGAGAGAAAGAGAGAGAGAATGGGTGCTCCAGCAGCCTCTCAGCTGCTGTGAATTAACTCCAAACACATGTGCCCCCTTGTGGACAGTCGCCACATTGCAACCTGTGTCACTTTTTGCATCTGGCTAAACATGGGACCTGGAGATCAAATGGGCGTTCTTAGGGTTGGTAGGCAGGTGCCTTAACTGCTAAGCCATCTCTCCAGCCCCTTTGGACTTTTTTTTTTAAAACAGGGTCCCACTAAGTAGCCCAGGCTAATGTGGAACCCAAGATCCCTCTGCCTTGGCCTCAGTGCTGAGATAACACACATGGCCCACCATGTCCAGTTCTGTTCACTTCCCAATATCAATTGCCTCAACTTCTATATCTGAGTACCAGGCCAACACTCTTCCTTTGCTATGTCCAACCCAACCTGATGGTAAATTCTTGAGAGTCCCTTGTAGAGCAGAGACCCTGGTTCAATGAACAGGAGTTGCACTGGCTCCATTTTGCCCCCTGTGCTTCTTTCTCCTGCCATTTACTTCAGAGATCTGAAAAGCTATTCTCTTCCATTTTGTGTGGAAATAACAGTGACTAAGGCCTTCAGGTGTCAGAGGTTGTTTAAGCATTTCTCACAAAAACATTAGAGTCCCACTCTGTCAAAAAAGTGATAGTAAATATTTTCCCCTTCTGTACACCCTCCATACCATATTGTGGCCTCCCTGAGAAGAGCACTGGGTCTAAATTATTCAGGCTTCATCCCAGCTCTGAATTTAACCATCATAATAAATTTTATTATAAGAACATCTATCTTTTATTGCTTGCCTGAAATGTGCTTATTTTTCTTCTAAGCACATTACAAATATTTCTGAAAAGATTCTATTAAAGTGGTATTATTTTCCTCGTTTAGCAAACAAGGCTCAGGAAACTATAGAACAGAAGCTATCTATGGTGAAAATGAAAATCCTCCTCTTTCCTTTTAGAGCATAACTTCTGTTTCCTGGGGAGGCTGGATCAAACCCATTGTCATAATGATAGTAACATTTTATTTTGTTCATTTTTACTCTGATTCTCTTGGTGCCATACAGTGGAGTGCAGACTGAATTCAGACATAGATATGGGAGCTCAGTTGTTCTTGGAAGTGTGGTTGTTTATCTATATAACGATATATTTTCTGTTAACATTTAATAGATTTGTTGTTATAATTTTAAATTTTTTAAAGTTTTCAGTTTTTGCTTCTGGTATGGTAACTATCTAGGACATAGCATATAAAAGAGATTCTTGGGACTTTCAGCAATTTTAGGACTTTTAGCAATTTTTAGCAATTTTAGCAAGGAGGTACAAGAAAACTTTTTAAATATGAGAAACATTGTCCTCAGTTAATCCTACTGTCAGAGATGAATGTTTTTATGGTTTCCTAAGTATTTTGCTTTTTCTCCCTACATATCTATAAAAAGAATATTCATACATTTATACACTTATGTTTTTGTTTTCCTCATATTAGAAACATATGATCTGTAGCAGACAGCTTCAGGTTTGCTGAGATGAACTTCCAGACCAGGCACAGTTATGGAGGAAGGGATATTTATTGAACCTTATAGATCCAGGGGAAGTTCCATAATGGCAGAAGAAGCTGGCCTGCTTTCACAAACACAGATAGCAAAGCCACAAGCCAAAAGCCACACAGCACCCCACACCTCAGGAACTCCAGCTAGACATACTTTGTATATCTTTAGATTGAAATCCTAAACCCACCATCACACCTTAAGATCCACCCAGTGACACTGTGTCCAGCCAGGTGGATGCAAACTACAAATTAATAAAACACTGAATATACTGGGAGCCATCTATTCAAATTACCACATGACCCAATTGCTTTTATTTATGGGGCCCACGGAGGTGCCTATAATCAATGATCCTAAGAAATTGGCTTGTTAACACACCCAGGTGACCATTCCCTGGAAACCTCCAGAAATCAAAGGAGAATTTGTAGAGTAGAAAATAACTAATGGTAGGTCAGGACAGCAGCTGAAAAAATGTAGTCTATTATTACGATTTATTTATTACTGTTTCTATGTCCTTTGTGATCAGAGGAACACGAAGCAGACAGCATCAACTATGAGAGCAGATGCGAACTGAGCAGCTTGGATGAAAATGAACAACCTTTGGAGGAAGGAAAGAGGAGGGTACTAACTCACTAGCTCACTGATTTAAGTGTCAAATCTTAAATCCCTAGAGAAATGATATAGCTTTTTTTTTTTTTTTTTTTTTTTTACAAAAGCTAACAATCTTAAAGACTAACTTTGAAAAAATTTGCAAAAGATCAGTGCTCCTAGAAGCTTGAATTTCAAAAATTGTTGTTTTCCTCTTTGCTCTTTAAAAAAAAAAAATTAAGGCTGATTTAGTGTGGTAAGAATGTTAGAGAAATTGTCACATTAAATTAATGTAAATTTGAATTTGGTTTTTATAGATCTCGTTAGTCTTAACATGAATTTTGGTGGTATAGTTTAAGTAGCTATGCTTCAAGAGCTGACACATACTTCCATGCTTTGCATACTAATAAAATGATTTAAAACAAAAAAAAATGTTAAAAGAGAAACTATTAACCATTATTATTTTTCATAAAGGAGAAAGTATTTTGAAAGGTTAGGTGTGGTAGCACATGACTATATTCTCAGCACTTGAAAAATAGAGGCTGGAGGATTGCTGCAAATTTGAAGCCGGCTTGGGCTTCACAGAGAGTTCCAGGCCAGCCAGGGCTACATAGCAAGAGACACTATGTCAAAAGGAAAGGGAAAGGAGTGGAGACATGGAACAAAAATATAGTTTCTAAATTAAATATCAATTTTACTCTCCTAATATTTCCAAATTAGTCAATAATAATTACAAATTTCATCAGGGATGACTAGTGGCTTAAAGGTTAATGAAAGGCTGCCACATCAGGGAAATTATGGCAATATTTTATTACCATGTGGAACTGTATGATCTGAGTCTTGACCAGTCAGGATGCATGCCACAGTTAGAATGGACGTCAGTCATACACAATCAGCCCAAAACAAAGCCTGAAGAATTTAGTTGTAAATTCAGCCTGTGCATAAGTGTGGGTCTAAGGAGATGTGGAAAAGATTAAGCACACACAATTATGCAACTAAGAAATTAACCTAAAATAAAGTCCCTGGATTAATGAAAGACGTGGACCTTAGACTGTGAGAAAATCTAACATGTCCTCCATCATTAGCATCAAAGAAAGGCAGCATCACCAGCATGTTACTTAATTTCTCAGATTACAAATTCAAAGAACTCAAAGTCATGTAGCTAGAATGAGAAGAGACCTAACCATCAAAAGTGGGAAGAAAAGACACTAGGAAAATACTTATAAAGCACTTATGGGATATATTTTCTCACCACAGATCAATTATCTTGCTAAGTTGCTGTTCTCTTTGAAGGAAGAAGAAAAACACTTTGCAAAACCACAATAACAGAAAATCCCCTGCCTCTGGTGAACACGATGACGATTGATTGAGCTGGTTACAGAAAAGTACATATTGGAAAGATAAGTGGCCCGCTTCCCAACATGCATGGGCAGGCAAGCAAGAGATGACTGTGAAGTAGAATGTATACTTCAGGACCTATAGAATTTCAGAAAAAGAGACACAAAAGATTTTAAGACTGCATCCAAAAACTATAAGAAGAAAAGACACAGATGGGTGGTGAAGGAAAAAGGGTCAACAGTAAAATTCAAATTCTAGTTCTTCAGAAAGTCATGCATAAAACTTACAAAATCATTATTTATAAATATCAAGGTATCAAGGCTGAATAGAAAAGCTGGGTATGGAGGCACATACCTGTAATCCCAGAATATGGGAGACAGGCAAAAGAATTGCCATGAGTCTGGGGCCAGCCTGGACTACATAATGAGCTCCAGGTCACAGGCTACAGAGCAAGATCCTGTCTCAAAACCAACCAACAAACAAAAGATTAAATGGAATTAGTTAGGCGTTCGGCTTGGATAGTCTTAAAAGTTGATCAGCTTTTGGAAGAAAGGGCTAGAGGTATAATTATTCATTTATGTATGAGGGGTACTCACATTTCGAGGGAATTACCTGAAGACACATATCTACACGCATATTATAGCATGTATACAAGGTTACACATTCCAGCATGATCTGTAAGATTATAATATATTGAGATGTGAGAAAACACAAATTCCTATTAGAAAGAGAAAATGGTTAAATAAACTACATGCACCTAATGACATAGTGTGCAGCTATAAAGATCGCTAAGAGAATTTCCATGAAGTGGTAAGCAGTAATTTCCATAGTTAAGTGGAAAAAAGGCATAATGAATATATAGAGATAAATCTCCCCTTTTATAAGAAAGAAGAAATGTGATTATCAAACATATATTTAATTTTATAAAAGGAAACAAGAGTAAGATAGCAGTTTATGATAATGACTCCTGAACTAGCTGGTTACTTCACATGCTTTACATATGGTATGTAGGGAGGAAGGCAAGTGCATACAGTTAAACACAAGAATTTGAGAACACCTTAATTTGACTATTTCTTTTCTCACAGTTTAGCTGAATATATGGTTTAGTATAGTTTTGGTTTTCGAATAACATAAATATTTTATATATTCAAAACATAAAATTAAATATAATGGGTTAAGAAAACACCTACATTGAGTATGCAGTAAGGAAACCGATGTCCTGATAAAGGAAAATGGAATTGTTTCAAATAACTTCTGACTATAATACTATGGCTTTACATTACACCTCACTTCTATTCTGAGAACACAAGTAAACTTCAAAGATACTGAGCTGAGTGTTAGCAGCAATACTGATGCTGTAATTCTGAAACCATTTTTTGAACCTTACAGAATAAAGCAAACATGTATGTGCGATGGTTTCAATGTGAGATGCCTCAATAGGCTCATGTGTCTGAACACTTGGTCCCCTGCTGGGAGGCCTGGAACCTTTAAGAAGTGATGACCCTGGCTGGAGAGAGGGCTCAGTGTCCAAGGGCACTTCCTTGTAAAGTCTGATGGCCCAGGTTCCATTCCCCAGGACCCACGTCAAGCCAGAAACAAAGTGGTGCATGTGTCTGGAGTTTATTTACAGCAGCAGGAAACTTTAGCATGCCTATTTTCAATCTCTCTCTCTCGCTCTATCTCTCTCTCCTATTCTGTCTGTCACATACATACATGCATGCATGCATACATTCATACATACACTAATAAATATTTTTAAAAGAAGTGAGACCTGGATAGACAAAGTAGGCCATTGGGGAATGGGCATATGAGTTATACGTGGTTCTCTCTCAATCTCTGTTCTCTTTCTCTGTTTCTCTCTCTCTCTCTCTCTCCCCCCATGTGTGTGTGTGTGTGTGTGTGTGTGTCCTCCTTTCTGTTTGCCACTATGATGTGACCAGCCATAAATTCCTGCACCAAGGCCAGAACCCCAGCAGCCATACCGCCCTTACCTTGTAACTGTGAACTAAAATAAGTCCTTCCATGTCTATTCATTTTCCTGCAAGTTTCACTTTTCCTTACTACTAAGTAGAATCCCATTGTGAATAAGTTAAAAAGGGAGAGCTCCTCTTCAATAAAGAATGTTGGTGAGTAAATAGGGAAGAACTGATCGAATTAGATTAAAATTATCACTTTACAATCATAATTTCATCATTGGTTTAAGTATCATTTAACTGATTCCAAACTAATAATATGAGAGGTAACTGGGAACATGAGATTCACATTGTCTGAAAGTGTTGTCCCAGACAGATTACTGATTCAAAAAGAAATGGCCGGTTTATAATAATTCTATCATTTGCCTTAATTAAACTTAGCATTAAACCCAAGATAACATGAGTTTGTGCCTCCTGTTTCAGTAAAAACCTGACATCATCCTTAAACTGGGAGTGGAAGGGTGTGATATAGCCTGGGCTGGTTCTGAGCTTACTGTGTATCCATGAGTGACCTTGAACTCCTGATCTTCTTGCCTCCCCTTTCCAAGCGCACCACCACGCTCAGCTCCCTAACATGATCTTACAAAGCATTCTGGCCAACAGGCCCTAACCTAAGTCATAGGAAGCCTCAGACCTGCCTTTCAGTTTGGGGAAAGCTGGGGGCAAAAGAACCAATGTGATGACACCATAAGAAACCATGAGCCCAGTCCTTCCACAAGGATCAAATATTTAGCAGCTCTAGATTGTAAAATGTCTAGAGACAAAGATGGCTCAGCAGATAAAGAACTTGCTGCTAAAGCCCGAGTACTGGAGGTTTTTTTTTTTTTTTTTTAAGTAATCCCTAAAGTGAAGGACATGAAGACCAGATAAAAAGGCCCACTAAATGCACAGTACAATAAATGGCCCAAGTTTCAGAACAAAGAACATATATGATAAGATATCAGGATACTAATAGCACAGAGAATGTAGTGGACCCTGTAACAGAAAAGAGGCCCGCACAAGGCACCAGAGTGATGTCAGTCTGAGCAGCTGATGACACATCATCAAGAGAAATCCAACAGAACAGTATTTGAAGACCACAGGGAAATTTTCTGGGCCATGTCCTCTTCAGCCAAGGGTTTCGTGTATGATAGGAAATTATCAGTCAGCTGGGATTTAAACACCCTCTTCTCAATAATGGACACTCAGTGTTCTTCGGGCCTCATGAGCAAGTACTAATGACTCAGTCCTATTTTCTGTTCCAACAGTATTATTTTCTTCCTCAAAAGTAAAGAGTCTCTTTGTTAAAGATGACTGTTCAACCATAAGCATTTATTGTCCCTCCTTCTTATAATACTACTAGAATGAAAGTAAGAGAATAAAAAGAAAAAAGCTTTTAATCCTGATGCCTTTTTCAAGCCTTTTGTCCTTTTAATGTAATTGTCTGCAGTGTTATTTCGCTTCCTGATTGGGTCACAACCTTTTTTACATTTGCTTCTAAATCTACTTTAAAACTGATAATGTAGTCTTTATTTATATGTCCTCTAGCTCTCCTAATTACCCATTTTCTAGAGAATATGTCTTTTTTTATTTATTAGAGAGAGAGAGAAAGAGGCAGATAGATACAGAGAAAGCATGGGTGCACAGAGGCCTCCAGCCTCTGCAAATGAACTCCAGACGCATGCACCACCTTGTGCCTCTGGCTTACATGGGTACTGGGAAATTGAACCTGGGTCTTTGGCTTTGTAGTCAAGAGCCTTAACCATTAAGCAATCCATCTAGCCAGAGAATATGTCTTAATTATTGAAGTCTTTAATTTGTAATATTAAAAATGGCTGTTTTCCAAAGTATCTGTTTTCTGGGATAAGTGTTCACACATCACTATACATGTTTTTTTTTTTTTTTTTTTTTTTTTTTTGGAGAGAGAGAGAGAGGGGAGAGGAAGACAGATAGAGATGGGAGTGTCCCAGCAGCCTCTCAGCTGCTGCAAACGAAATCCAGATATGTGCACCCCCTTGTGGTCAAGTGCAGCATTGCGCCCTTGTGTCACTTTGCATCTGGCTAAACGTGGGACCTGGAGATTGGAACCCCTGGAGATTGGAACCAGCGTTCTTAGGCTTAGGAGGCAGGTGCCTTAACCGCTAAGCATCTCTCTAGCCATATACAGGTAATTTTTATTGTGATGCTTATTTACTTCTCTGTTCATAGCCAAACTTTATACTGACCCTGTGCTGTTTGTTCCCATTGTCTGGAACTATTCTCTCTTACCCTGTTGACTCTGCCTTCAGACCCCAAGCAGGAATGCCGAGTGTGATCATGTCAGTCAGCTGCCTGGATTGCTGGGTAGAGTAAAAGAACAATAATTAAGGGCAGTTGATTTAGGAAAGCTTTGATTCTCGTTTTGTTGTCTGTGTGCTGTCTTATTTTCTCATCACTTTGGTGCTTGATGAAATAACATTCCAAGTTATAAGAACTTCACTGTACACAGAAACAGCTTGAAGGGGTTTGGTTAAGTCATGCAGACACCTTTCAGAAATTCACTAGAATCAATGCTTGGCAAGGTGTCAATTTTATTTATAATCCTGATGCTTCCCCTGAGCTTACCTATGAATAACAATTGTGGATGTCTCTTTCTTATTGCATAGAAGAAACAGAGATTTGGGATTGATCAGTTGTCTGTACTGTCTGCCAAATGTTATGTAACTAAGCCTGCTTTAAAACCTTTGTTTATTCCTTTATTAATCCATTCATTCGACCAACATATATTGAGCACCTACTAGGGTCCAGGCATAGAAGGAGAATTGAACTACCAGCGATGACTGAAACAGTGCTATTTCCTCCGCATGTTTTCAGATCTTTGAGGATAGTAAGCATGGAAGCTAGCATCTGCACCACAGTATTATAGATGCTATAACTGATGTGGAGCCAGGATCCTCTGGAGAAACAAAAGTTGGTGCACTTACACCCAAGAAGGACGGCAACAGAAAGCTTTGGAGAAGAGGTGATGCCAGAGTGGGTCTTGAATTCAAACATTTTTCTAAGTTGATAAGATCATGCTAGGAAGAAGGAATGTCTTGAACAAAGTCTGAGGTTTAGGAAATACCACATAAAAGAGCAAAAGATCATATATAAGAAAATAATAATATATAATCAGGCTTGATTGTTACTTCTGACATGTAAAAGAAAGGAAGAAAGTGAGTATGGCAGCTGGAGAGATGGCTCAGCAGTTAAAGGTGTTCACTTGCAAAACCTGATGGCCCAGATGTGTTTCCCCAGTGCCCGTAAAAAAGCCAGATGCACAAAGTGGCACATGTTTCTGGCAGGAGGCCCATTCTCTAGCAAGTAAAGAAAAAATATTTTTTTAAAAAGAAAATGAGCTAGGAGTGGTGGCACACGCCTTTAATCCCAGCACTTGGGAGGTAGAGGTAGGAGGATCTCCATGAGTTCAAAGCTACCCTGAGACTACATAGTGAATTCCAGGTCAGCCTGGGCCAGAGTGAGACCCTACCTTGAAAAACTAAAAGAGAAGAAAGAAAGAAAGAAAGAAAGAAAGAAAGAAAGAAAGAAGGAAAGAAAGAAGGAAGGAAGGAAGGAAGGAAGGAAGGAAGGAAGGAAAGAAGGAAAAAAAGAACAGAGAGAGAAAATGAGTATAGATTTTAATGGCTTTTAGATGATGTGGTGACTCACACCTGTGCTCTCAGGACTAGGGAGGCTGAGACAGGAGTGACTTTAAGGTCATCCTGTGTTACTGAGTGAGACCTTTTCTCAACAAAACAAAACAGCAAAATTTGATTGGCTTATATATGTCAAGATAATGAATTTGTAATTTTTCCTATATATTATGAAAATGTAAAAAAAGTTGAAAAACAAAAGATGACATTAGCTGTGGCTAATATTCTCTTTGAAAGATGGCCTAAAACAATCTGTGTCTAAATAGATTAAACTGTTTATCTACATCAAGTTCAGATTTATTTATTGTATTAATTGGTAATTTATCAAGTAAGAATGTGACTACATTGTTAATTATCAGTCACAACTGTTGGGGTTGATAGTCTCTCACCTGGACTGAATTGTACCCACAGTGCACTGAGCTCTCTCCTCCGTGAGTCACCAACCTTGGAATTCATCACTGCTGGCCAGCAAAGAGCTACCTAACTCAGTGATAAAGTCTCTCACTCTTGATATCTGATCAACCTCAATATCTGATCAAATTTCTCATCATTTCCCATCTTTAACATCTGGTCATCTTGCCCTGCCTTCAGCAAGAACTCTATCTAACTCAATTTAGCAGGAATCCCTCTATTCTTGATATCTGGTCTGTAACGTTCTATCCGCCAATCCTTTCATCCTGCTTGTTGGCTGTAAATCTCCAGCTGTTGTTGTATTTGGAAATGAGGCCAGTTCTATCAGATATCTCTATTGCAATAGTTTCTGAATGAAATCTGTGCTTACAGCTTCTACTAGCGTCTGGTCTCTATTTCACGTTGACAGTTACACATAACTTCACTTGTTTGCTTAAAAAAAAAAAAACAACACAAGTACCATTTTATTTTGAAGACTATTCATTGCCTGTGTCAGCTACTTTTTGATTGATAGATACGGTTAATCTCTCCTCTCTTGTGGGCATATCAGTTGATATCCCATATTCTACCTGAAGCAAGGCTTCCATACTAATCATGCAGTTGAAGTTGAGGAGGCGTAATTAACTGTCTGCTTTCATAAGTACAATAAAATAGTACACACAATAAAGACAATAAAATAATAGCCTGAGCTAAGGGAGGAATCCTTTGTGTAGTGTGATTTGATAGGTGATAAGGTTACAGGCTTTAAAGTTATTAACAAAGGGAACTAACAGGTTTGGTATTAAAAATTAAGAAGTGGGAACAATTAGTTAATATTCATATTTTATCAACCTTCAAAGAGAGATGATAATAATTCTATGAATACTGAGAACACAGACTGCAAAATAAACAGCACAATTTGAGATATGTGGAGCTTAAAATATCTGGGATAGGGCTGGAGAGATGGCTTAGTGATTAAGCACTTGCCTGTGAAGCCTAAGAACCCTGGTTCAAGGCTCGATTATCCAGGACCCACGTAAACCAGATGGACAAGGGGGTGCACACATCTGGAGTTCGTTTGCAGTGGCTGGAGGCCCTGGCATGCCTATTTTCTCTCTCTCTCTCTCTCTACCTGCCTATTTCTGTCTCTCTCTCTCTCTCTCTCAAATAAATAAATAAAATATTAAAAAATATATCTGGGATAAATCAACATAAAATGTGAAGTAAACACATTTAAATATGTGTTTAAACTCAGGACACAGATCAAGACTAAAGGCTTTAAGGGTGTCGGGTTATTACATAGTAATTTCAACTATAAGTGTGAGCAAGATTGTTCAATTTAAACATTTAGAATATAAATAAATCTAAAAATGGGGTGTTGATCACTAACAAAATGCACAGCTGCATGTGAACTAGGAGCTAGCAAAGCACTAAGAGAAGGAAGAGGAGAAAGCAGGGTGGGGAAGCAAGCAAGCGAGCACCTTCACTTAGAAGGGCGGTGCAGAGCAAGTACATGCCTGAGAGTGGCTAAAATGGCTTGATGGAAGGTGGCCATCAGGTGTGGTTTATAAAATTAGCAACAGTTATCTTCGAGGAGTACATACTGTGGAACACAGGCAATGGTGACTCACATCGTGAGGGGAGATGAAGAGGCAGAGAAGAGAAGGTAGACTTCAAGGGCTAGAAGTGGGGGGGAGCCAGGTAGCTTTCTTGGGTCGTTAGGGGGACTGCCCCCCTGAAAGTAAACAGGCAGGAAGGTCTGCCCTCACAATCTGTGTTTGCTGAGTTCTTATCTCTTGCCTAGTTTCCTAGACCTGTTTTTCCATACCTGAACCCCTTCCCTAGGAGGGAGGTCTCTTTTTCTAGAATTCAAAGCTAATCCTGTCATTGTGGTTGGTCAAGCTTAGATCTCCATAACTTGGCATCATGGCTGGCTCAGACCAACCAGCTGTCTCTCTAGCTGACCTGAGCCAGAAGATGAAACCCATCACAATAGGGTTATAACTAGATGTGTGTGAAGGGACAAGCCTCCCCTGGGCTGACTGACAACACCTGAACATCCAGGTTCTGGTGACTTTCCCCTCCTCTATGCCCAGCAGGGCCAAGACAAAGGGAGAAGCCCCTGGCCCCTACCTTCTACATGGGCTCTTTATCCCTCCTGCCTTCCACATGACAGGAGCTCTTTGTACTTTCTTTTCTTTCCTCTCTGATTCTCTGTTTACATTTCTTCCAGGCCCACCATGTGGGCTGTCAGGCCACCTGAATATATCAATTTTCTTTCCTTGATTCTGTACTTTCCTCAATAAATATAATAATTTAATATTTATCCTTCTCACTCTTATTTTATGCAATTCTTTGGTTAGAAGTATACATAAACCAAGGGTTTGGGGTTCAAAGACTTTCCTGAACCCCTAACATCCTGTTTCAAAATAATACACAATATCAGCCAAGCAAAGAAGTGATAATCATATGTTACTGTCTAGGAGTTTTCAGTTTTTCTCTGCCAATTAAGAAATTAAGAGGCAGAAAAGTGTTTTCCAAAGAAGAAAGTTTACAACAGAATAAGAAGGAAAGCAAGAAGAAAGTAAGCTCCTCAGAGAGCAGGGGCTTCCAGAGCTCGAACACGCCCACAATTTCCAAGGAGACTGAACATTTTTGACCGGGAGAGCCTACCCATCCCCAGTGCATGATTGGCTAGCATGAGTGAGGTTGAGAGGCACTCAATGGTTTATGGTGCATACAGTACAGCACGGGTCTCAGGAAGCTCGGCAGGCCAGCCCATCAGGGCAGCACAGTAGGAAAAGTTGTCCAAGCCAGGAGGAAGAAGAAGAAGAAGAAAAGGAGGAGTCACTGCCTCCTTTACCATCTTGTATTACCAAGGGCTCCTTTCCCTAAGTCTGCCTAAACCAGAGAGCAGTCCCTTACAGCAAGAAGGTATTGACTTTAACATGAAAAACCAGCATGATGGAATTGTGCGAGAAGGTTTCAATCTACCTACAACGAAATAGCAAGTTTCAGTGAATCATGGCAAATACAATTCATGAAACAAAGAAGAAGTGAGGTTTAGAGTCTACATTGAAAATGTAGCCCTGTGTGTCAAGGGGGAAATCGTTTGTGAAAGAAAAAATTCTTCATTGTTGTGAACTAAAGTTTCCCCCCAAAAGAGCTGCTTCTCCTTTGAGCAAGGCTGGATGGACTGATAGCAGTTACAGGGCTGAAAATTTCTACGAAATCAGAGAGAAACATGGGCACACTGGTATGTTTTCAAGTTCATGTAAGGGTAACTCCATTCTCAGAGATTACTGTGGACTTGAATGGAACAGTCTTTCCTTCCCCCAAATAATATGCTAATGATATGGAAATGCAAAGCAGAAACTCATCCCAGTAAGAGGTGGGCTCCCCTGGAGAAGCATTCTACAGACCATCTTTCTATAAAGCTCAGTTAACTGATCTGAAAAATTAAGAAAGTCAGCAAGGATTTCTTTGAAATATTCTTTTTTTCAAATATGTTTTCTTAATAAGAAATAACAAATTTAAAAGCTAAAATCCTCAGGTAAGCATTAGAAGAGAAGTGATAAATACTAGTTCCTGATAAATACTAGTTCTTTTTTTTTTTTTTTTTTTTTTTTTTTTTTTTTGAGGTAGGGTCTCACTCTAGTTCATGCTGACCTGGAGTTCACTCTGTATTCTCAGGGTGGCCTTGAACTCATGGCAGTCCTCCTACCTCTGCCTCCCAAGTGCTGGGATTAAAGGTGTGCACCACCACTCCCGGCTCTAAATAGTAGTTCTTGCTGAGCCACAGACTAGGAAGACAAAGTAGAATATTATAGGCAAAGTAGTCTGAAAGATCAATTGTAGATGATTTGAAAAATAGGATTTTACAGTTTGAGCTATCTCCCCAGCTCACATTCTTTTGGTCTTAAGTAATATTTTGTAGGAGATAGAAATTGGCTAGACAGCTTAGAGTTGATAGTGAATAGCTTTCTCATGGCTAAATAAGAATTATCCTTGGGCCAGTAGGGGAAAATCTAGGTCATTACACTTTACTCTGGGTCCTAAGGGTCCGGCCTTTCCTTATCTTTCCCCTTTAGGGAGTCCCTCCACTTCCTTCTTAAAAATTAAGATTCTTGGGTAAATTGTCCTTTTTCCAGAGATCTTAAATCCAGGTGCCTGACCTGTCAAGACTCACTGGCTAAATCAGCTACCCACTCCTGAGGCCCATAAAAATACCCAACCAGAGTCTCAGGGTGGGCTTCTTAAACCCCCTCTTGCCTCCCTAGGCAAGAGCTTTGTCATGCTTCTTCCTCTTAAGTTTTAGGGCTTCACAAACCCTTTGGGCAAGAGCTAGGTCTTTCTTCCTCCCTTAAGCCTTCCTTCTCTTAAAGCTCTTCCCCTTAAAGCTCTAAACTATAATAAAATACTTCTGAACCTTATTTTCTGGTGTGTGTATTTTATTCTTTGAATTCATAAAACAAGGATCTGGAAACATATCCAAATTGTTGGTGCACTGGTATATGTTGGCACATTGGCAGATGAACCCCAAAATTCCTGTATCATTTTTACCCTTAATGTTTCTTCTGATTAATTTGTTGATTCACAATTATCAACAAAAACCCATAGTGTATTAAGATTTCCCAAGTTTTTATGTAATATTGTTTTATTGTTTTAAGAACACTCCTGTGTTACCAAAATACATTTAGTTGTCGTGTTTTCTTAGGTTCCTCTTTATTGTGACGATTTCTTCGATGTTCCTTTCTTTTGGTGGCCATTGACAGTTTTGAAGGCTATGAGTCAGATATTTTGTACAATGTTTTCAATTGGGTTTTATTGGTTTTTTCCTCATGATTAAACTAGGGTGGGGAGGAAGAGATCAATGGTAAAGCAGTGCTCTTATGGTATCGTCTCATATATCATATCAAAAGTTCATGTTACCAGTATGATTTCTCAGTGTTGATAATGGCCACTGGACTGAGGTAGTGTTTGTCAGGCTCATGCACTGTAAGGTTGTTTTAATTCCCCCATCACATGCTTTGCTTTTTCGAAAGAGTCACGAGGTGAAGTCCACACTCAGGGATAGAAGTGACACTGCACCTTGTTTACATCAGAGTATCTAAACATGCTAATTAAAATAATTCTATGTGAGAGGTTTGACTATCCTCTGTCATTTATTTATACTTTTAGTCACATATTTGTGAGTATGGTCTCATGGTCATTTATTTCATTTGACTTATCATTTAATACTTGTAATCCATCTTTTGCCCTTGGAGTTGTCATCTCTGTTCCTTTGGTGTGTGGTTATATGCGTTCATGTATACACATTTCCTTTTGGCACCATAAGATGCTCAAGGCTCATGGCATATGTTTTCAGCCCTTGTTCCAGAAACACACATTTTAAAAATATTTATTTATTTATTTGAAAGAGAGAGAGAAATGAGAGAGACAGACAGAGAGAGAATGGGCACACCAAGGCCTCTAGTCACTGTGAAGGAACTCCAGATACATGCACTACCTTATGCAACTGGCTTTATGTAGGCACTAGGAAATCGAACCTGGGTCCTGTGGCTTTGCAGGCAAGTGCCTTAACTGCTAATCCATCTCTCCAGCCCTAAAAAAACACCTTTTTAAGAGGCCTTTGCATTGAGAACAGTGTTAGAAAGTAAGATGCTCACTGTTAATACAGTATTATTGCTGCACGGCTCTTCAAGATAACAGAGCAAAGGACTAACCTATGGATATACACATATCTATCAATATTAATAATAAGTGAAAAGTGGCTTATGATGGTGTCTATAACTTTATTCATTATCATATGGGTCATTCTAGACTCTTCCCTTTGATTGTCCATAACCTCCAAATCCAATAGTAAGAAGCCTGGCTCTTATCTGCCATCCCTTCATTTAACTGTTCAGTTTCACTATACACAAGGAGTGCTTTCTAAACTACTGGCTCATCTCTCCATGGAAAACAAGTTATCAACTGAGGCATCACACTTATATTCCCTTGCAGTTGTTTTTACAGATTTCATTCTCAACATTGCTCATGTCAGCATCCTTTCCCGCCATCTTCCCACTCCCTTCAGCAAGTTTGCTTCATGTGATATGATTGTAATGTAATTAGATTCTTGCCACCATCTGCACTGTGTTATGGGATCTCTGAACGGGTACACGTTAAGTTTCACTCTACTTCTCTGATGTCCTAAGAGTATTGATAAATGCACAGTGTCATGTAGCCATTACAGCATTATATACAATAGTCACCCTGAAAACACCTCCTGTATTTTTCTTACCCAATGCCTCCCTGCACCAAATATCTGGGAACAAGTGACTTCTTTTACTGTCTGTACAGTTTTGCCTTCTCCAGAATGCTATCTAAGTGGAATCAGACCATATATAGCCTTTTTGAAAGCCAAAGCAATCTTGAAAAAGATGAACAAAGTAAGAAAACTCACTTCAAAACTTCCTCACTTCAAAACTTACCCCGAACAAGTCATGTGGTACCATCACCAGGATGAAGGGAGTGGAACTGAGATTCCAGCAATAAGCTTATGTGCCAAGTAATTTCTACAAGGGTTCAAAGACCATCTGATGGAGAAAAGAAGTCATTTCAAATGAAAGTGCTGTGTCAAGAGAGCAATATGCAAACAAATGAAGATGGACCTTACCTCACATCATTCATAACTTCAAATAGTGTTAACATAAAAATTGAGTTACACCCCACGGTAAGCTGTTGGTTAGTGAGACCCATGAGGTCCCCAATACAAAGCAGGCCATTGTCAAAGCATTTGGTTACCTTCCAGAGCTACAAAGATAAGACACTATTGCTGAAGACACCACAGGTTGTGGTCAGAGGACATTGAATCACCACACTGGAACTGGAGGGGAGCATTTCCTCCTTGCTTGACCTCATAGCACTGGAAAGTACTATGGGAGCTGCTGGGAAACAATGGTCTTCATCAGCATGAATAAACAGGGACCCCTGCAAGCCACAAAACTAACCAGCCAGGCAAAAAGCACTTACCTATGCAATAGTGGCACAAAGCCCTTGTGGTAACCAATGGCTCTCTGATTGGACGTGAGGACTGCTCAGTGGGAAAGAAGTCATACCTGGTACTAGAATCCAAGTCAGAATCCCATGGATAGGAAACTCATTGACTCCAAAGAGAAGCCCTCATGCACAACAAGAGTGGGCATACACATCAACATGTGTCTCAAATTACTACACATATCACCCTTAATCAAAGCTGCTCTTACTCTTGGAGAATCTGTTTTGTGTTACAGATGACAGAGAATACTAAGATACAAGATCTACCAATACAACAGGAAAAGATAGCTGACTGTCCACTCTGAGAAGTGCCATGTCTACCACATCACCTGAGGTCCAGGAGACACTGCCAATGAAGCAGTGACACAAGTGCTGCTCCCACTGTTAGCCTGACAACCAATTGTCTCTAGGAAGATGGCAATAGACAATGTGGCTGATCAAAATCCATCAAGCCAAAATCCAGAGGCCAAGGAGAAGCTCAACACTAAATCAGACTGCTGTCAGGGCTGTCTTGGATCAGAGAACATTGTAGAAGAAGAGGCAAAAAAATTGTAGGAGATACAGAGTGGGTAGAAATACCCTGAGGCACAGTCCCCCCCTACTCACACACAGAGAATAACTGAGGCTTTTATGAGCCCACAATGAATAGCAACCACCTCACTGAGGAGGGCCCTCAGGGAAGGGAGCAGGGGAGGGGGCGAGGGGATTTAGAGTTTAAGCTTTTATAAGAATAAGAATACAGCAGGGCGTGGTGGCACACGCCTTTAATCCCAGCACTTGGGAGGCAGAGGTAGGAGGATCGCCGAGAGTTCAAGGCCACCCTGAGACTACATAGTTAATTCCAGGTCAGCCTGGACCAGAGTGAGACCCTACCTTGCAAAAACAAAAAAAAAAAAAAAAAAAAAAAAAAAAAAAAATCAGAATAAAGGAATATCATTGAAGGCAAATTTCTTTATAAATCTTTATGTCCTTGGTTTTGGCAGTGGTTTCGTAGATATGTCAGACACCAAGAGCACACGCACCATGAGGAAAAATAAAGTGGATCCTGTGCATCGACATCTGCCACAAAGAATGTAGAAAGGTCTACTGCTGGAGCTTAGTATGAGAACACTGTGTAGCATGCATGCATTCAGGAGTTGTTAAGTTCAATTCAATTCTTAGAAAGAGAGAGAAAGGAAGAGAGAGGGAGAGAAGGAAGGAGGACAAAGAAAGGAAGGATGGATGAAGAAAGAAAGAAAGAAAGAAAGAAAGAAAGAAAGAAAGAAGAAAAGAAAAAGAAAGAAAGAAAGAAAGAAAGAAAGAAAGAAAGAAAGAAAGAAAGAAAGAGGCCTGCAGAAATGGCTTAGCTGTCTTAGCTGCATGTCTGCAAAGCCTAAGGACCCAGGTTTGATTCTCCAGGTCCCATGTAAGCCAGATGCATATGGTGGCAAATGCGTCTGGAGTTCGTTTGCAGTGGCTAGAGGCCCTGGCATGCCCATTTTCTCTCTCTCTCCCTCCCTCTCTCTCTCTCTCTCTGTCTCAAATAAATAAATAAATATAACTAAATGTTAAAGAAAGAGAAAGAAAGAAGAAAGAACAAGCCTAGTGTGGTGGGACATTCCTGTGACTCTAGCACTAGGTGGAAGCAAGATCCAAAGTTCAAGGCCATACTTGGCTACATAAAGAGTTCAAGGCCAGCTTGAGCTACATGCAAACCTATCTTATAAAAGAAAGAAGAAAATAAGGAAGGAAGTAAAGGAGGAAGATAATAAGAAAGAAAGAAGATAAGAGAACTCAAGGGAGAGAAAAGTTGGCAAATACATATCTGATAAGGATTTAGGATCCAGAATACACAAAGAACTCTTATAACTCAACAACAAAAAGGCAATCCCATGTACAAATGAGCAAAGGATACAAATAGCCTTGTTTTTTTTTCAAGATAGATACATGGTCAACTAGCCTAGCAGATGCTCCATATCATTAGTTGCTATGGAATTACAAATAATAGCCATGGCATGCCACTTCCCACTCACCAGGAAAAGAACAGAAAGTAACAAGTAATGAGAAGTAATGAGTGGATTGCTGGTAGAAATGTACAATAGTAGCTGGCAAATAATTTGGAGTTTATTTTACAAGTTAAACATAAAGGGGTGAGGAGATGGCCCAATGGTTAAATAAATGCATTTGCTCAGCAAGCCTGCAGACTGGAGTTCAGGCCCCAGTACCCACGTAAAGCTGATGCAAAGTGGGGCATACTTCTGACATCCCAGTGTGCCCGTGGCAATGGGAAATGGAGTCGGGAATCCCGAAGCTCGCAGGCCAGCTAGTTTGGCATTCCCAACAGCAAATAGCAAGAGACCCTTTCTCAAAGAAGGTGGAAGGAGAAGACCAACATGCCAAGGTTGTCCTCTAACCTCAGCATACACACACACACACACACACACACACACACACACACACACACACGAGCACATGTGAAAAAAAAAACCTGGCTGAAATCCCTTTAGAATATTTTAATTTCTGAATGTTAGAACACTACTTCTCCAAGTTTAAGACAGATATATAAGAAACTTTTATGGTCGACATACAACATTTCCAGCAACAAAATTATATGATGGAAAAATATCCAAAACATCCTAAAAACATTCACACGATATGTGAAATTTATTTCATTAATAAACCATAACCCTTTTCCTTAAGAAGAAATTCAGTGAGTTCATTTTTTTTTTAGTTTTTATTTTTATTTATTTATTAGAGACAGAGAAAGGAAGAGAGACAGAGTGAGAGCGAGAGAGAGAGAGAGAGAGAGAGAGAAGGGGCACACCAGGGCCTCTAGACACTGCAAATGAACTCCAGACGCATGCACCACCATGTGCATCTGGCTTACGTGGTACTAGGGAATCGAGCCTCAAACAGGGGTCCTTAGGCTTCATAGGCAAGGGCTTAACCATTAAGCCATCTCTCCAGCCCCAAGTTTACTTTTTTTTTTTTTTTTGTTTCGAGGTAGGGTTTCACTCTGGTCCAGGCTGACCTGGAATTAACTATGTAGTCTCAGGGTGGCCTCGAACTCACGGCAATCCTCCTACCTCTGCCTCCCAAGTGCTGGGATTAAAGGCGTGCACCACCAAACCCGGATCCAAGTTTACTTTTTTAAAGAGTATCTGTTATGGGGCTGGAGAGATGGCTTAATGGTTAAGATGCTTGCCTGCACAGCCTAAGGACCCAGGTTCAATTTCCCAGTACCCATATAAGCCAGATGCACAAGTTGGTGCATGTGTCTACAGTTTGGTTGCAGTGACTGGAGGCCCTAGTGTGCTCATTCTCTCCCTATCAGCCTCTTATCTTCCTCCCTCTCTCTCTCTCTCTCCCTCTCTCTCTCTCTCTCTCTCTCTCCCTCCCTGCCCTCTCTCAAAAATCAATCAATCAATAAATAAAATTTTGAAGATCTGCTAGGTAATGGCTGGGGATGTAGTTCACTTGGTAGACTGCCTGCCATGCACAGGAACCAGGGTTCCATCCCCAGCACCACATTAACTGAGAATGGTGGTGAACACCTGTGATCTCAGCACTTGGAGGTAGGTGGAAGAAGGAGGAGGAGAAGTTCAAGGTCACCCTCAGATCAATGGTGAGTTTGTGACTAGCCTGAGTTCCATGAAACCTTGTCTCACGTAAACAGAAGAAGATCTTCTGTTTGTGACAGAAGGAACACAGAACAGGCAAGTGTTGGAGGAGAGGTAAATGCTAATTCTGATTTGATCCTCATGCATTGCACACATGTGTGGCATCATCACACGACACCCAGCAAGCTTGTACAACTGTTATGCATCAATTAAAAACACTTCGGATGAAGAGACTATGGGACAGGTAGCATACAAACGGCACTCACCTGTCATTGCAGGAAAGTTTAGGTAATGGGGAATGTTTATTTTTTGGAAGAGAAAACTGTGCAGTTCAACCCCTGGGTTTGGCAATCATTTTAATTCCCCTTGACATGGAATAATAAGTGAAGCTTAAAATGTTTTATAATCATTTCCTATTTCCCAAATATATGTCAAAAAGATTTCACTAAAATCCATTTAACTTAGCTTATAAACTACAAAATATCATAAAAATATGAAGGCAAAAAAAAATGAGGCCACTATTCTTGGCTGTAGCCTCTGTTGATTTGATTTTCTGGCAAGGGATTCATGCACAAAACCATCGCCAGTCCATATATAACATGTGAATAAAATCCCAACGATGACAAAGCTGGGAAACTGGACCCTTAATTAAGTCATGGTTGCATTTTCAAATTACTCACCATGGGGGTACACTTTCTACCAGAGTTATTTTTTAATTTTCTTTTATTATTTTATTTTATTTGGTGCTGGGGTTTCAATCCGGGGCCTCGCACATGTTGGCACATGCTCTACAACTAAGCTGTGCTCACAGCCCTTCTTACTGTTTATTTTAATACTTCCTCTCACTAATTTGTCCAGATTGACCTTGAACTTTGTAGCTGGCCCCAAATCCATGGTGTGTGAAAAAATAAATCTTCTTTTAGGGAGGTGGGTCTATGTAGCTCTGGCTAGCCTGGAACTTGCTATGTAGACCAGGCTGACTTCAAACCTCAGCAACCACCCCACCTTCCAGAGAGCTGGGATTACAGGCAGGCACTATCATGCCTGGCTTAAATCTCTACTTTGAAATCTCCATAGCATTGTTTGTGATGGCTGGTAGTGTGGTCTCTCTGGTGAACTTTGACCTTGCTACTTTTTCTGATGGGAGTGACTTTACAACAGAACTTTATATTGACTGATTTTTTAATAATTTTCTTGGAACAAGGATTTCCTATTTTCTAAACTGGCCCAAACTTCTGGGCTCAGACAAGCCTTCCAGAGGATAGCTACTCTGGCAGTTGCCACCATACCTATTTCTTAGTGCACTGATTTTTGACCATTTAGTTCATTTTAAATGTCACCTTCTCTTCCAACTTGAGTTAATGTGGCCATACCACCTACTTAAAGTCCTCTTTATCAGGTTTCTTCAAAGACCTTTGTTCATTAAGTGTGCTAATTTTCTTATTTTATACTATTTTATATTTACTTATTTTTGAGATAGGGCTTGGCTATGTAGCCCAGGCTGACCTCAAACTCTTGATGGTCTTGTCTATTGAGTGATTGGTATAAACTGTGTGCTACCAAGTCCATCAATAATTTTATTTTCAATCTTTCTCGTGGGCAAAGACTATATCCATCTTGGTCATTGTTGTATCTCAGTGTCAAAAGAAAATATCTCATATAAGATGGCATTAAATATTTATTGAATTGACTATCTTCAATTTTTTTTCTGAAATTCTCCATATAAAATTGGCTCAATATACTGAGTTTCCAACAATCCAAAGTACAACCCGTTTTCATTTTCTTTTGGTTCAGTGCCATTGAATTCTGCTCCTTCTTGCCTTTTTTTCTTTCTTTTTTTCTATTCATCAGATCTATCTAACATTGAAGGTACCCATTATGTGTCAGTATTCCCTAGATATTGGGAATATGAATTCAGTAAAACAAAGTTTCTTCCTCAATGAGCTACTTCTTCACATCAGTCAGGACAGACAAACCAGATATAGTAAGGAGCCGGGGAAATGCAAACCTCCTCTTCTGCTGGTCACAAGGTAAAAAATGTAGCCACTCTGGGGACCAGACTGCTAGTTACATTGTAAAACACTCAGCCACTCTGGGGACCAGACTGCTAGTTACATTGTAAAACACACAGCCACCCTGGGGACCAGACAGCTAGTCACACTGTAAAACACACAGCCACTCTGGGGACCAGACAGCTAGTTACATTGTAAAACACACAGCCACTCTGGGGACCAGACTGCTAGTCACACTGTAAAACACACAGCCACTCTGGGGACCAGACAGCTAGTTACATTGTAAAACACACAGCCACTCTGGGGACCAGACTGCTAGTTACATTGTAAAACACACAGCCACTCTGGGGACCAGACAGCTAGTCACACTGTAAAACACTCAGCCACTCTCAGGGTCAGACAGCTAGTCACACTGTAAAACACACAGCCACTCTGGGGACCAGACAGCTAGTCACATTGTAAAACATACAGCCACTCTGGGGACAGTCTTCCAGTGACACTGTAAACACACTGCCACTCTCGGGACCAGTCTGAGCTCCACACACAGTTAAGCACAGTGTTCATTTTACTCAGCAATTCATCTATATTTTATCTAAGAGAACTGAAAACCTATGTCCACACAAAATCTTGTGCATAAATGTTATAAATATTATAGTAGCTTTATTCATTATAGCCCAAAGTTTAAACAGTTTGAATGTTTATGTATTATCAATTGATAAAATATAGTATATCTATACAATAGATTATTTGGTAATAAAAATAAATGAATTATTTATACATGTTAACACATATACAAGCCTTAAAAATATGGTAAGTAAAAGAAGTCACAAAGCATTATATGTTGTATGATTCTATTTATCTGAGATGTTCAGAATATGTAAATATTGCATATGTGCATATACAGACATATATACAGAGAAATAGAAAGAAAATTAATGGTTTTCGTAGATTAGGGAAGTTTATGAGGTTGCAGTGATTACTAAAGTATATAGCAGTGAATTATTTATTTATGTATTTATTTTTGGAGAGAGACAGAGAGAGAGGGAGAGGAAGACAGATAGAGATGGGCACACCAGCAGCCTCTCAGCTGCTGCAAACAAAATCCAGATGCATGTGCCCCTTTTTGATCAAGTGTGGCATTGCGCCCTTGCATCACTTTGCATCTGGCTAAACGTGGGACCTGGAGATTGGAACCATTGGAGATTGGAACCAGTGTTCTTAGGCTTAGGAGGCAAGCGCCTTAACCGCTAAGCCATCTCTCCAGCCCAGTAGTGAATTATTTTTAAATGAAATGTGGTTTAGATTCCATATGCATAGGTTCACTGAGTTCCATAAATGGTTTGGATACTGACAAAACAAACAAAAGGTCTGCCATTTCTAGATCCTTTCCCAGATTGGATGCTAGTTTTCTCTACTCAAGAAAGTCTTGGTTGTGCTCCTGCTCAGTTCGTCTATGGTCTATCTGTACTTGCTTATCATACAGCTTGAGTCAACTAGTGCTGTAAGTTTCACTCCCACCTTGTAGCATGTTCCTTCTGTTCAGCATCCTCAGTGCCTATGACAGACACAGGAGAAGCTTCAGTGAATATAGATTGGGAGAAAGAATGTGAAAAAAGAAAACAGAGAATGTGAAAAAAAAAGAAAAATTTCAAATAGTTCAGTTAGATGGGGTGCATCTAAAGATGGTGCATAAAATCCAGAATCAAGAGCTGGAGAGATGGCTTAGCGGTTAAGGTGCCTGCCTGCTAAGCCTAAGAAGGCCCATTCGATTCTCCAGGTTCTACATTTGGCCAGATGCAAAGTGACGCAAGGGGGCGCATGCATCTGGAGCTCGTTCACAGTGGCTGAGAGGCTGCTGGCGTGCCCATTCTCTATTTGTCTTCCTCTCCCTCTCTCTCTGTCTCTCTCTGTGTCTCCCCCCCCAAAAAAAAAAAAATCCAGAATCAAGCTCACTGGGGTACAACAACCCAAAGGAGACTGCACCAGAGCAAAACAAAAAGTTATATAGATGTGAAAGAGCTCAAGAAATGTGGAAGAGAACAAGACAAAGGGTATAGATGCCAAAGACAGGCAGAGGCAGGCTGTACATTCAGCACAGAGGAGATCTTCCTGGAAGCGAGAGGGCTAAATAGAAAAACTTCAGAGTTGTGTTAGCAGAATCTTTATCATTAACCACAGTTCCTTCAAGGCTCTGTCAAGCAACTGTGTGTCTCCAGTCATGTTTATAACATGGTTGAGAATGTCAAAGAATTTCCACCAATTTCTAGTGATATTTACTTTCTGTTGCTTTGCACCATCATAAACTTTGCATTGTAACAACCGGCGCCTGTGTTTTCCTTGATAATTTTGTGACACTATGACCACTCTGCCAGCACATGTTTTCATAGGCAGGAAGGAGCAAAATAGATTGAAAAAATTAGTAATGGCTGAGAGAAAGGGACTTGGGAGACTTGCTTAAATTGTGGGGCACACTATGTGGGACACCCTAGCTGTCATGGATCAAGATAGTGAGAATGATGAATCGCTGTGACTGACCTTCACTGAGGCCTTCTGCATGTTTACTGGGTTCCAAGCGTTTTATACGTGTGGATTTTCATCCTCAGTGCGCCTCTGTGGGGGAGGTATATTATTCTTCTTCCCATTTTACAGAGGAGGAAATGGACAAGTGGTTCAATATTTCAGCAGTCTGTTTTGTGAGCTTATTTCCTAACCACCCTACTGCACGACTGCCTGCTATTTCCCTACTCTACTGGTCGACTGCACATGGGAAAGAAATACGCATACATACATACGCGTGTCATGAATAGTAGTAGAATGAATAATGAATTGATACTCTATAGGGAAACATTGAGCCATAACAGTATTATTAAAATAAAGAACTCAACACTGGTCTAGAAATGACAGTAGGGACTCAGTAGTCTACTTAGAGTTCTCTGAACACTGCTGTCATTTTAGCACCGTGTGCCTCTGGGCCAGTTCTTTTCAATTCCTAGGTTGCCCTTTCCATCCTTTGCTACTCATATAAGGATAATTAGTGCTTGTTTTTCAAGATACACACTATTAGCCAAGCATCGTGGCTCCGATTGTAATCTCAACACTTGGGAGGCTGAGAAAGATGCATTACCATGAGTTGGAAGCTTGCCTGGACTACAAGGTAGGTCCCATGCCAGCCTCATAGAGTGAGACTCTGTTTCCCCCACCCCCCAAAATAGCAGCAAAAAGATCCACAATGTTATCACTTCCCCCAGAGAAACATCTTCAACACCTCCAAAGCAGAATTAGTCACATTCTTGTTTGATTCTCGATATTTTGCTGATACACCTTTAAACCATCTGTGAATGTTCACCACAGGAAGCAAGCCACTCTCAGTATGGTAAGCAGAAGGAAATTTAATACAGGGAATTAGATGCTGACATATTTGTTGCAAGGGTTCAAGGCTGGGGCCCCATGGAATGATTCTCAGGACGCTATAGAACTGCCCATCTTAGCACACAAGCACGCTGAATTGCTGTGCTCTAGTCAGTCAGAGTTGGAAACATGCAGATGTTTTACTGAAATTGCCTCTACACAGCCACGCAGAGTTAGAAACTGTGCCTTTGGAGGTGGCAGCAGAGTGACCCCAGTCCCCTAAGGGCAACCATCCTAAGAGGGATCATCAGCTCTTCCCAATCACGTATAAATGGGTCCGGTTGGTGGAACCTAATTTATATCCAAAACTCTGGCTGAAAGGCAGTTTCACAAGTTTGGATTTTATATGTTCCAGGTTTTTTTTTTGTTTGTTTGTTTTTTTAACTTTTAATTTTATCTTATTTTTTTGGAGACACAGAGAGAGAGAGAGAGAGAGAGAGAGAGAGAGAGGACGACAGAGATGGGCATGCCAGCAGTCTCTCAGCTGCTGTGAACGAAATCCAGATGTGTGTGCCCCTTGTGGTCAAGTGCGGCATTGCGCCCTTGCGTCACTTTGCATCTGGCTAAACGTGGGACCTGGAGATTGGAACCGCTGGAGATTGGAACCAGTGTTCTTAGGGTTAGGAGGCAGGCGCCTTAACCCCTAAGCCATCTCTCCAGCCCCGTTCCAGGTTTTTTGAATAGCAGGGCTCAGCAGAAGCAAGGTGAAGGTCAGGGAGCCAATTCACATCACTGACCATGGCACCTCATGGGCTATGCTGGGATGCAAAATCCATTGTGAATGAGAAAAGGGCAAGAGAGTCGATTTTACTTTTCTAGTCCAAAATTCGTACCTAGAAATGGTATCAATAAGTGCTTCTGGAATAAATAGTAACTATATAGTTTCTCCTGTATATTTTGCCACCATGTTCGTAGGAATATCTGAGGCACTATCAGACCGCTTGTGGCTTGACACACTGCGTGTTCACTGAGTGGCAAGTGTGTGAGCCTGGGAAAGCTGGACTGTGGGCCTGGAAAAGTTGGCTCTACTTAGCTAACTCTGACCTCTCCAAAGAGGCAAGTGCATGTATGCCAAAATCCCAGGTCCACATGATTGGGGATCCATTTTGTCCAGACAAGCTCAGGAAAAGGGCGAAGTGGGCTTAAAGAGAATAGCTTCTAGGCTTCAGGAACAAAACGGTTGTTACAATCAGGCAGGATATTTTGACACGAGCTGGTTTGTTGCTTTCTTAATGTCATTACTAAGCATCTTACTGAAATTTTTGCTTTATAAATATCTTTCTAACCCCTGTTCCACAAAATAGACTTACACGCACAGCCTTAGTCTGGCATTCAAGATAACTGCTGTAAAGTCCATACAAGCCTTTGAAGAGCCCTCCCGCTTTCACTTGCTATTTCAAAGTACCCACACCTCCTGATGAGCCACATGGTCATCTCCGTGTGTTGCCCTTGCTGTTTTCCTTTCTGAAATGCCCTCTCTTCCTTTCCAGTGGAATGTGTCCTTTGTTTCACTCGCTTTCTCTCCTTTATAATCTAATCATTATCGTCCCTCTTCTGTGTGCTCTTCTGCGAGGCCCAGGCTTTAATTACTCTCCCCTCCTCCAACCTGTCCTTCTATGTCTGCTCCACTTGCGATCTGCCATCTTGCTTTGGCCTATGTGCCCTGTATTCCAACTCAAGTGTTGGTCACTTCATAGCAATTGCTAGCCTTACAGTTTACATCCTTGTGAAGTATGACTGTGGATAAGAGACCATGGTGATGACATGATTATAATATATATATTTTTTGCTGAGGTGGAAGAGGATAATTGAGACAGTGTCTCATGTAGTCCAGGATGGCCTTGAACTCACTATGTAGATGAGAATGTCTTTGAACTCCTGCTAGTGCTGGGATTCCAGGAGCATATGACCCTACCTATTTAAGGACTATAATTTTTCTTAGGTTTTATTTAATGCATACTGGATAAGAAAAGCAGTGCCTTTCATGGTGTGGTGACACATGCCTTTAATCCCAGAACTTGGGAGGCAGAAGTAGGAGGATTTCTATGAGTTCAAGGCCAGCCTGGGTCTATAGAGAGCACCTGGTCTAGAGTGAGAACCTCCCTTGAAAAACAAAGCAAAACAAAAGCAATGCTATTTTGTTAATCTCCTACCTACTATGTGTTTTTCCTCTAACCCATTTATTCTGGAAATATAAAATATTAAGATCAAATGTCATGAAACTTTTCCTGACTGGCTTCTGCTTCTAGTAGGCCAGGGTTTATATATCACTCTATCAGCATTTAGTCCACTGTCTCTGTTTATTCATGTTGCATAGAAAACTCATCCCTAAATCTCCGTGCCTGAACATGGGAATCATTTATCTCTCACTGAGCCAGCAGTGTGGGCTGGGCTCAGCAGGGATGGCACATCTCAGCTTGTATGGGGTGATGGCTAGAAAGGCTGGGCTGACCTCTCTCCAAACGACCTTTCATCCTCAATTACATCAGCTTGGTTTGTCTTCCTGGTTGACATGTTCTTAGAGAATAAGAGAAGATGCTACAAAACCCATTCAACCAGCTATATTTTACTGGAAAAGCAAATGACAAGGTCCAGTAGACACAAGGGTCCAGGGGGATGCATGTAACCCAGGCTTGCCTCAAGCTTTGCTATGTAGCTGAGGCTGTCCTTGAAATTCTGGTCTTTTTGCCACTACCTCGCAAAGCGCTGGGTAATCATTACAGGTGTGAGCTACACCCACATAGTCTTCACCTTTTGATGAAAGAGGTTTTAGTGCATTTGTCGTCCCACAGTGGTTACTGACACCCCCACAAGACCTGTACTGCTCTGAGCCCAACAACACTTTGACATGGGGGAGAACAAAAGGAATGTGACAATAAAACAGAGGAAGGGATACCTTAAAAGATGAAGGTCCTGAGTGGATGAAGGGTGGGGAAGAGGGGACAAAAGGGAATAACAGATAGGAACATGATCAAATTGTAGTATATTCATAAATAAACATTCTCAATAAAAAGTTAAGTGCAAAAAGAAACAGATGAAATTAATTTTAATAATGGATATATTATTATTATTATTATTATTATTGTTTTTCCAGGTAAGGTCTCACTCTGGCCTAGGCTGACTCGGAATTCACTATGTATTCTCAGGGTGGCCTCGAACTCATGGCGATCCTCTAACCTCTGCCTCCTGAGTGCTGGGATTAAAGGCTTGCACCACCACATCCAGCTGTTATTATTTTTCAAATTCACTTTTCTACAAAGGCTGTTGTCTTATATCCCCTCCCCCTTCCCACTGTCCCTGAGGACCCTCTTCAGTAGAGTTATTGGTGTTCACTGTTGGGTCATTCGGGTCTCAATCACTCTAAGTTGAGGGGGCATTTCCACCCACCCTGAGGCAACTACAATCTTCCCTCCCCTCTTCCACAATGGTCCCTGAGCCTTGGCGGGTCTGTTAGCAGTGTGTTCAGTGTTGAGGTCTCTGTAGCCTCTGGCTTCCTGAGCCAGAGTGTTTTGGTTGGCCACAGTGTCTGTCACCGCTCCCTTGGAGCTGGTTGTTAGGCTAACACTGGGACCAATCCTTGTGTTGCCACTTCCTCTGCAATCTGTCATGGGTCCTGGCAGAGGTGATAGAGGTGTCTTGTCATAGGCCTTTGGTTATCTTTTCCTGTCCTATTGATGGATCTTGGATCTCCTGAGTTTTCTTTGCCATCTTCAAGATTTGGGAGAAGGGATTACTTCACAGAATCTCGTCTCTAAGTTCCCCTGTCAATTTTGGTGTTGCTTCTCTTCCTGCATCTTAATGGGAAGTCAGCAGCCTCCAACACACCTCAGGGTGTGCAGTATATGCTTTCTCCCTGGGTTGTTGTTCTGGCCTGCGGGTGAGCACATGCAACAAGAAGCAAGTGTTGGTGGAGTGGACCTGATTTCCATTTTGTGTCCCCCATCCATGCCCAGGGTGCTCCAGGAAGAAAGAACAAAGCTGGCATATTTCCCATTCATTTTCATGCTGCTTTCTTTGAAATTAGCAGTGTTTGTTCAGAGCCAAAGTGCAGAGAAGTTCAGTATTAAGTGAGAAATCTCTGTCACACCCTCCAAGGCTCAGGGCCAGTGTGGAAGAAAAACTCACACAAGGTCCTATTACAAAAATGTGAAAAAGTGGACTGGAGAGATGGCTTAGCGGTTAATGCGCCTGCCTGCTAAGCCTAAGAACGCTGGTTCCAATCTCCAGCCGTTCCAATCTCCAGCAGTTCCAATCTCCAGGTCCCACGTTTAGCCAGATGCAAAGTGACGCAAGGGCACAATGCCGCACTTGCCCACAAGGGGGCGCTCATATCTGGATTTCCTTTACAGCAGCTGAGAGACTGCTGGCGTGCCCATCTCTATCTGTCTCCCTCTCCCTCCCTGTCTGTCTGTCTGTCTGTCTGTCTCTCTCTCTGTGTCTCTCTCCAGAAATAAATAAAACAATAAAAAAATTTTTCTTTTAAAATGTGAAAAAGTTGAAAAGAACCCATGGTCATGTCTGCCTACTCACCCACTATATCCCACCTGTTTGTCATCTGTCTCCATAACTAAGTTAAGGAACTTTTGTGAGGTCTGACTTTGTATTTATTTTCACGTTTTCAGTACCTGGCACAATGTGAACTGCTCAATGTAGGATTGGATAAATATCAGCCTTCATGTTAGGTAGGGGTTGGAATATAAAGATACATGGATATAATATACATAGTTCCTGGGGATCCCACAGTTCTTGTAACCATCTGATAGGACAGAAAAAAATGGTGAAACAAGGTAAAAAGTTCCTTTCCAAAGGACAGAAAAGGTGCTGTTTGGATAGGAAAATGCAAACTGTCGTCTAAATGAGACCCACTGATCATAAAGCAGGCACACACTGAATCCAGTGTGAGAAAATTACCACAGGCACTATGATTGGAAGATTTGGATTCTTAAGTAATGCTTGAGCATACTGAGTAGAATAAATGTAAATAATACTCCCAGGGACAAAAAAAAAAAAATGTAAACTTGCATGTTCAAACCCTGTGGCCACCCAACCTGAGTAGAGCAGGCATTGGTGTCAGAGCTCACACGATGGGAGGAGGGGCTCAGTATCAGGTTGTTTGGACTTTATCTTGCTAGTGATAAAATTCTGGAGCAGAAGAGCATCAGAATAAATGATGTGCAGAGGGGCAGAACCATCGCAACAGGCATAGGACAAAAATGAAAGTAACAAAAAGTATAAAGCAAATATGATAGGTGCCAAAACCTCACACTCTCAGGCCACAGCCAAGACCCATGGATGAGAGTGTCCATATGACAAGATCCTCCAGCTGTCTCCTACGCATGTCAGGTTGGTCGAGTGCTTCCAGAAAGCACGTAGAGAAAGACGCCTGGAAGACGAGAGGCTGTCTCCATCCAGCCTATTGGTTCCATCACATCCTTGAGAGTTGAACGAAAGGCAGTGGAGTCTTCCTCTGTGTGGGTGTGGGTCCTGCTTGGAGTAGGCATGGATTCAGAATGGAGGAGAGGATGCCTTCTCTTACAAATATTGCTATGGCTGGGTGTGGTATGTTTTATAATTTTAATTTGTAGGTTAAAAATCTTAGACCCGCTGGGCATGGTGGCACACACCTTTAATCCCAGCACTTGGGAGGTAGAGGTAGGAGGATTTCCATGAGTTCGAGGCCACCTTGAGACTACATAGTGAATTTCAGGTCAGCCTGAGCATGAGGACCTGAGTTTGAATCCCCAGTATCCTACATAAAATGCCCATCGCGGTAGTGCACACGTATAATTCCAGCGTTGAGGAAGCAGGTTCAGAAGGACCCTGGGGCCTTGCAAGGCTGGCTTATCCAGCAAAGATTACCAATTCCAGGCTAAGGAAGAGACCCTACCTCATCACATTAAGGTGGGAAAGTGATGGGGGAAAATATCTGATGTCGACTTTGGCCCTCCATATATACACAGATATATCTATGCACATCAGCACACACATGTATGACCAAATGTATACACACATGCATACATACCACACATGTGTACATATTAAAAAACAGACCCATCCAAAATTTCTTCTGACTCTCTTCTTAAATAAGATGTTCTCTGAGAGCTGAGAAGATGGCTCAGCAGTTAAAAGGTGCTTGCTTGCAAAGCTTGCCAGCCTGCATTCAATTCCCTTACCACTCAACATAAAGTCAGACATAAGAAGCAATGCATGCATTTGGCATTCATTTGCAGTGGCAAGATACTATGACACACCTATTCATACATGCACACACACATACACAAATAAATTAAAATAGTTTTTTTTTTTTTTTAAAATAAGATGTTGGGCTGGAGAGATGGCTTAGCAGTTAAGGCATTTGCCTGCAAAGCCAAAAGGATCCCAGTTCAATTCTCAAGACCCACATAAGCCAGATGCACAAGGGGGTACATGCATCTGGAGTTCGTTTGCAATGACTGGAGGCCCTGGTGCACCCATTCTGTCTTTCCCTCTCTCTCTTTGTCACTCTCTCGCTCTCGCAAATAAATAAATAAATAAAATTTTAAAAAAAGATGTTCAGAAAAATAAAATGTTTTCTGAGCATGCCCTATAAACTACTTCCACCAACATCTCCCCTCCCTACAGGACACAGGGATCTCCCTTGGTCACTATGTTTCTATCTCTGTCTGTTTCTCTCTCTTGCTCTCAACAGGATCTCTTGTTTGGGCTGGCCTCAAACTCTCTATGTAGCCAAGGATGACCATGAATTTTTTTATCCTCCTACCTCCACCTCATGAGTGCTAGAATTACAGATGTGCACCATCATGCCTGGTTTTATGCCGTACTGGGGATCAAACTCAAGGCTTTGTACATGCTAGGTAGTCACTCTCCCAACAGAGCTACATCCCTAGCCCCAAGGAGCTCCATCTCTTGTTGATTAGTGTTTCCTTGGTACCTACTCGCATCAAGTGCTGCTGGAGACATATGGTAGGTACTTGATAAGTATTTGTTCAAAGGATGATTATGAGGGCTAGACAGATGGCTTAGTGGTTAAGGTGTTTGCCTGCAAAGCCAAAGGATCCCAGTTCGACTCTCCAGGACCCATGTTAGCCATATGCACAAGGGAGTGCATGCATCTGGAGTTCATTTGCAGTGGCTGGAGGCCTTGGTGTGCTCATTCTCTCTCTCTCTCTCTCTTTCTCTGCCTCTTTTTTGCTCTCTCAAATAAATAAATAAATAAATAAAATATATATGAGACTGAGGTTCCGAGATCCATCAGGTAGAATTGGCCAGTAACGATTGTATCTGAGGTCCAGGGGTAAAGATGGGTTTTGAGATGAAAATTGAAAGTCACCAGCTCTTGGTGCAAACAAAAGAGGAACTGGATGAGGTCACTTGGTACATGTTCTGCACTTATGGGAAGGATGATTTAGTTTCTTGGCTGAAGTGATGAAGGATTCCAGAAGAAAAGGTGGTGTCATGCCCAAGCAGGCCTGGCCACAGAACACAAGCAGGTCTTACCACAAACACCATCAAATGCAGACAGCTCTTCCTGTTTTCCTTGGCCAAAGCTACCAATTTCTTGGAAAGTTTCATGATGTCACGAGGGGTAAAACAGCCAACAACATCATCCATCATTTATGGAAAAACACTTTAATAATTCACTGCTTCAATTAACATTTACTGTTAATCAAGATTTCATGTCTGAAAGCCTCATATCCAAGCTCAGCGGGTCGGTTTAGAATCAGGTTCCATATGCCTGCCATGGAGCCACAAAGGCACAAATGTCAGATCTGCTTACAGCCAGGCTGGGGAGCCACCATCCAAAGCTCTGTTCCTGAGAGCCACGTGTCCCAGGAGGTCTAGGAAAGCAAACCTGTGCCTCCAGATGGGGCACGAGTTTCCCAAAGAGAACAGCAGAGTCTCTCCCTCCGTGAGAGGAGGGCCTGACAAATTAGTTTGGTACTGAGTCTTTATAGCCCCACTTAGTAAAAGATCATATCACTCCTTCATTTCTCCCTCTCTCTGAGCTAGAAGGCAATCTGAGTTACCATTTATGTATATTCTGGCACAGGAGGCAGACTTGTTCTCACATTCCATCATTTGCTAAAAATATTTTGGTCCCAAACTAACATATCCCTCTGAACAGGAAAGGAGAAAAAGGATTCACTCTCCCATTTGTCACCACTGTTGCTGATACTGCTCTAAGATGCAGATTCCAAACTGAAAACATTTTAACTGTAATGAACATACTTTACTGGTGAGAGACAATATTGACAGTTTACTAGTTGGCATAAAACGATCAGAGATTCTGCTGTTTGGCACTTATGTAATTTTTCTGACCCTCAGTTTTTGCATCTGTAAAATGGACATGATATTCATGTGACTCAGAAGGCTGCTGGGAGTGCTCAAGGAAACACTGGAAAGAGTACCGTGCAACCAGTTGTCTCCTGGGAACACTAAAATGTCTGTGTCATAAGTGAGATGTACTTCACTCCCTTAGGAAATACATGTGATCATCCCTCCTGCATTTTTCCAGCTCTTCACCTTGGTCCTTACATTCATTTGATGTTTATTGGACGACTATTGTGCACTACATATCCCTTCCAGGAGCTGAGGATCTCGTCAGCATCCACATCCCCATGGAAACTGCAGCTGAATCCTGGGAGAAATAGTAAGTGAATTAATTCATAGCGAGGCATTCATTCTGTGAGCCGTTCAATGGTCACTACTCTGCCTACAACCTTATACTGGGTTACAGACCAGCAGCCAGCTGAGATTAGAGAGGATGGACAGATGGATAGATAAATAAAACTAAGGAAGTACTATCTACAGGGGATACATTCCAAGACCCCCAGTGAAGTCTGAAACCTTGGAGAGCCCTGGAACGTAGACCCACTATGTTTCCATCTATACATGAAACCCTACTGCAACTTGGCATTTATAAAGGAGGCACAGTAAGAGATTACTAGCATTCTAAAATATAAAAACGGCAATAAACACAACTGCCAGGATCACTATTCTTGTTTTGGGGATGATTAAGGAAAAAACAACAAGGATTATATTGAACACAAGCCCTGCCTCCTTTGTTTTTTTCTTGTTTGTGGTGCTGGGAACCCAAGCTAGAACCTCACACATGCTAGTAGGCATGCCCAGCCTGAACCCACATGCTGTGACCCTGCAGCACTTGATCTGACAGCTGAGGTGGCGCCTGCATGGGCACACCAGGCAACAGGATGGTTCCCATCCTGGCTAGGACAGGCTAGGGTGAGTCAAGATTTCACCCATCATGCTGCAATTTAAAACAGGATTTTTTAAAAGAATTGTTCTATTTAATTTTTTGTATTATTAACAATTAATGTGGATCATAAATTATTAATAATTTTCAATTACCATGGATAACTGAAACTATCAGAAAGAAGGACTATCTTAGCCAATGCTAATCTAAACACATCCGAGTGATAGATGTGGCTACCCTAACTTATATCTTAGAAAGGCCTCCCTAAGGATGTGCTGAGGCAGTGCAAAGCTGGTCTAGGGAAGTGATGCTCTAAGGTGGGAATGAACTTCCCTATTCCAGAATCAGAAAGGATCTCAGTTGGAATACAGTGAGCAAGAGACAAGGTAAAAAAAGTGCCTGAAGAGGGTTTCTGACCTAGGAGGACCTCAATGGCCAGTGCAGAGACATTGTATCATGACTGGGATGTTAAACCATTGGAGTAGCAAGATTGATTTGCATTTATGAAAGTTAACTCTAAATGAGAGAAAATTCTATAAGGGTGGGGGCTGAGAGAGGAATTTAATATGTTATTTATTTATTTGTTTATTTATGAGAGGCAGAAGAGAGAGAGAATGGGCATGCCAAGGCCTCTAGCCACTGCAAACAAATTTGAGATGTGTGTGCCACCTTCTGCATCTGGCTTATGTGGGTACTAAGGAATCAAACCCAGGTCCTTAGGCTTCACAGGCAAGCGCCTTAATTGCTAAGCCTTTTCTCCAGCCCCTGAAAGAGGAATTTAGAGGCTAGTAAACCAGAAAACAACTAGCCTCATAAAAACAGAAATTTGGGCTGGAGAAATGGCTCAGTGTTTAAGGCGTTTGCCTGTGAAGCCAAAGGATCCCGGTTCAATTATCCAGGACCCACGTAAGCCACATGCACAAGGGGCACATGCATCTGGAGTTTGTTTGTGGTGGCTAGAGGCCCTGGTGTGCCCATTCTCTCTCTGTCTGCCTCTCTTCTCTCTCTCTCTCTCTCTCTTTCTGCTTGCAAATAAATAAATAAAAATTTTAAAAAACCAGAGATTTTAAAAACAGTAAATGGTCTGGGGAGATGACTCAGTCAACAAAGCACTTGCTGTTCAGGCATGATAATCTGAGTTCTGATCCACAGCATGGTAGCAGGCCCCTGGAATCCCACCACCAAGGAGATAGAGACCAAAGGATCCTCAGGTCACACTGGCTAGCTAGTCCAGCTGAACCAGTGAGCTCTGGGTTTAGAGAGAGACCATGTCTCACCAATGAAAGCGGTGAGTGATAGAGGAGGGCACCTCTAGGCACAACATACATGTGTACACATACACACCTGCAATCACCCACACATACACAGGCAAAGACAAAAAGGCTGGAGAGATGGCTTAGTGGTTAAGGCACATGCCTGTGAAGCCTAAGGACTCCGGTTTGATTCTCCAGGTCCCACGTAAGCCAGATTCACATGGTGGTGCATGAGTCTGGAGTTAGTTTGCAAGTGGCTAGAGGGCCGTGGCATGCCCATTCTCACTCTTTCTTTACCTCTCTCTCTGCTTTAATAAATAAATAAAAATAAAATTAAATAAAAAGAGCAGATGGATTCACTTAGATTTTAGAAAGAGTCAACAGGGATTGGCGATAGATTAGATACCAGAAAAAAGAATCCTGAGCCAGCCTGTGGCACTGATCAATCTCAGGGACACTGAAGCTGTGCTCCGTGTTACATTCAAGGCCATATTCACCTCTGAAAAGCTACTCCTTGGGGTCTTTGAGTTATTGGCAGGCCTAGGCCTCATGCTTGTATCTAGGTGGATGTCAAGAGGTTTTCCTACCATCAGATCTCCCCACGGCAGTGATTTCATGCCTTCATCCACACTTAGTCCACCATGAGGGCAGGACTACAGGCATGTTGCCTACATACATGGAAAAATTCCCCTTTTACCTAGTCCCAGGGCAAGGTGGGCCTGCTGATCGATGATATTTAAGTGAATTTCAAGCAAGCAATTCTAATGTCTTGCTCCCAAAGAAAAGACTTTTCCTTCTTAATTGCTGCCTCCTTTGGTACAGAACAGAAGATGGCAGAAGCCAAATTTTCTACCTCAGAAGTTACCACTTGTACAAGCAAACTGGAACTTGTATGCACCTCTAATTTTAAAAAAGGGATGGGGCTGAGGAGATGGCTCAGCAGTTAAAGCTTTGCACTCGCGTACAAAGCTTGCTGGCCTGTGTTGACCCAGGTTCAATTCCCCAGTACTTACATAAAGCCAGATGCACAAAGTGGTGCATGTGTCTGGAGCTGGTTTGCAGTTGCAAGAGGCCCTGGCTCCCTCTCTCACTCTCTCCCTCCACAAATAAAATAAAATTAAACCAAAAATGTTGTGTATATGTACATGTGTGTGCGCATGTGAACATATTGTGAAAACTACAAGTAGTCAGACAGCCAAAGCAAATGTGGAGACGGAGAACCCCCCAGAAACAATCTGTCTTGGAGGCAGGTGGGGAACATGCCATTTGGAGGTGAGAATAACTCTCAAACTAATTGGAGCAGGCAGCATCCATCCTGCAAAACCTTTTTATAGAAAGTGTGGCTCCTTTTGCAAAGCAGGCCAGATGTGGAGAGCCAAATGCTCCTTAGCAGCACAATCCTGAGGCTTCTTGTTCCAAAAAGGAACCAGGCCCGAAGTCAAATGGATACAGACGGCCGCTCTCGCCATACCTTCAACTGTGTTTTCTAAAGACAATGTAGTGTCTATGTGAGATGTGCTTACACCTTAGGTTGAAGTACTTCTTAAGCTCATTTTCAGTTTTCTCTTCACAACAGACTAAATTAAAGTTAGGTCTCATCCTGATCTCATCCTTCCTAAGCTAGCCCTTGAGCACAAGGGGGAAGCTCCAGACACTCTTGGAGCCGGCATGATGGTAAGGATTTGAAGTCCTTGAATTGATAGAGAAAGGTAATCGTTTCCTGAGTGAAGAGGAAGGGCACAGAAATGAATTTAAGGACTTAGGGGAAGAGTAGAAGGAAGAAAGCAGGAAGGAGAGAGATTGGGCAAAGAAGTATGGTTTTCCCATCATGAACTACACCAGAGTTCTGACACTATTCTTCCCTTGTGGTGCTCCTATACTGAGGTGACCTCATTCTTCCCCTTGTTATCACAGTTCTGCCTGTCTGTTCCACAGGAGAGCAAGGAGATGGGCAGGAGGCTGGAGGAGGGTTGTGGCCCCGAGTCCTACAGCAGGGATACTTTGCTTTTTATTCATTTATTTACTCTTTTTTTTTTGAGGTAGGGTCTCACTCTAGTGTAGGCTGACCTGGAATTAACTCTGTAGTCTCAGAGTGGCTTTGAACTCACAGCAATCCTCCTACCTTTGCCTCCCAAGTGCATGTGCCACCACACCCGGCAGAAGAGGCATGCTTTTAAAGGATTGAGCCCAAGTGTGTGGTCAAATTCCAACTAGCTACCAGCAATGGCTATCCTGACTCTCCAGGGATCATTGCTGACAGGTGACTCAGTGGCCCCTCACCGAAAACCAGACCTGGGAAAGAAGGGTCCTGCCTTTCTTCAGCAATATTCAGTTTGAGGGCTAGAGAGATATCTGGCTTAGTGGTTAAGGCACCTGCCTGAGATGCCTAAGAATGCTTGTTCAGATCTTAAGGTCCCACGTTTAACCAGATGCAAAAAAGTGACACAAGCGCACAATGTCGCACATGTGCACAAGGGATGCACACATCTAGAGTTCATTCACAGTGCCTGAAATGGCCCTGGTGTGCCCATACTCTCTCTGCCTTTTCCTCTCTCTCTCTGTCTCTCTCTCTCTCAAAAAAAAAAAAAAGGTTGGGCGTGGTGGCACATGCCTTTAATCCCAGCACTCGGAAAGCAGAGGTAGGAGGATTGCTGTGAGTTTGAGGCCACCCTGAGGCTACATAGTTAATACCAGGTCAGCCTGGGCCAGAGTGAGACCCTACCTCAACCCCCAACAACACACACACACACAAAAATTACAGTTTGAGGACTGGAGAGATGGTTTAGTGGTTAAGGCACTTATCTGTGAAGCCTAAGGACCCATGTTCTACTCTCAGGTCCTGTGTAAGCCAGATGCACAAAGGTGAGGCAGGCACAAAGTCACACATGCCCACTAGGTGACACAAGTATCTAGAGTTCGATTGCAGTGGCCAGCGTGCCAATTCTCTCTCTCTAAAATAAAAAAATTACAAACAAACACAACAGTATGAGACAGGAGGAGGTGGGTGGGGTGGGCTTCCCTGACCTGGGGCACCGGTTCGTCTCTTCTTGGTTCCTATTTCTTATTCTTATGACCCACATGTGTTCTACTAAACTCAGATTTATACTGATATAAACTGAATATAAACTTTCCTTTTATGTCTGTATTTTTAGACAGGGGTTCAAGTAACCTAGGCTGGCCTCAAATGCATTATGTAGCTGAGGATAACCTTGAACTTCTGATCCTCCCGACTCCACCTACTGAGGGCTGGCCTTGCACGTGTCCACCACCAAGCTCAGTTTTGTGTAGCGCTGAGGACAGAAGCTAGGGCTTCATGTATGCTAAGCAAACACTGTACCCACCTCCCCAGCCCCTACTTCTGTTTTTGATATAGACATTGAAATCCACTGGAAGGAGTTTTCACAAGAGATATTAGCAGGTAGATATAGAAAGTTTCTATGTGTCAAAAATGAATCTCAAACTTGGAGACAAATGATAAACTAGGGGGCAGCTTTATAATAGTAAAATAGATGAAATATTAATATGGGTAGGATAAAAACTCAGATAAAATGGTTGCAATATTTTACCCATCACAACAGTAAAGGTTTCACAATGAGAATGATCAATGCTGGCGAGATTGCAAGCACAATGCTTTTTGGATGGCATTCTAGGAACAGTATCCAGAGCTATAAATATCTTATATCCTCTGATCTACGAGTTCAACTTTTGGAGTAGATTCTAATGAAACAATATGAAATGAGATCAAAGACTTAAACACACATTTTTTTTTCATGGAAGCTTAATTTTGGAAGGCCAAATGTCCAATATTTGGGGACTGCCAGGAAATTATAGTAAGCACAGTGGAACACATTACCACTACTACAATATATATGTATATTTTTTTACCAAAAGTTTCACATGATACAGGAAGGAATTCATGAGTATTTCTTTTAAAACAAAAATGCAAAATATCAGTTCATGGACATAGCAGGATGATTACAACTACATTAAATTTCTTTGTGAATCCAGAAAAATGCTATTCATTTTATATATATTTAGAGAGAATGTGTGTGAGAGAGAGACAGATGTACTTTTTTTGAATACTTATGTTTTGGTTTCTAAAATTAAAAATCACTGGTCAGCTGGGCATGGTGGTGTACGGCATTAATTCCAGCACTGGCAAGGCAGAGATACGAGGATCATTGCGATTTTGAGGCCAACCTAAAACTACTGAGAGAGTTCCAGGTCAGCCTGAGCTAGATGACACCCTACCACAAAACAAAACAAAACAAAACAAAACAAAAAATACACTGGTCATCTTTGGAGATTACTAGGGAACATAATTATTGTTCAGAATAAGTGGTCAATAAAAAAGTATTTGTTCAGGATTTTATTCTATACAAACTATATCATATGCCAATGCTTTTCAAACTTCAGTGCCTGGTGTGACAAATGATCAGATAAGCTGTTCAAAATGCAAAATCTCTGGATCCATGTTAGAGCCACTAAATCAAATTACTGGGTGGAGCTTAGTCTGATATGTTCCATGTAGTCTATGTTAGGTCAAATGCTGCCTCCTTGGTTTTGTTCTGATATTTTTCACCAGTGAGATGTTTCTGACATGGCCTTTCCTTATTAAAGAGCTATTAAATCCCAGATTTATGTGTTGTCGGTCTTACAGGGAAGGGCTTGGATGGCATTTCAGCTTGATTCCTATGAGACTATGCAGGTCATTGGGCATGATGGCACCTGTCTATAGTCCTAACGACTGGGAGATAGAGGCAGGGGGATCATGAACTCAAGAACAGCCTATTCTCTAATAGTACTAAGACTAAACAACTTATGGGCCAGTTTGTCCAAATTAGCAAGTAAATCATTTCAATTTCTCCTTAAACAATTCTGGAGTGTAGAGAAAGGTCATGAAGCTGACAAATTTGGGTAAAGACAGTACAAAATTTGATGGTCCCAAGTAGTACTGAAAACAAATAATGGTTCAAAGACAAAGGCGGAGGGAATAGGCAAAATTCAAATAGAGTTTTGTTCATAGTAATTTGTCAATATTAGTTACTTAGTTGTGACAAGTGCTGCATAGGAATATACGCTATTGACCACAGAGAGGCTGGGCAAGGGATATATGGAAACATTTTGTACTATCCTTATAACTTTTTTGTAAATTTAAATTTTTCATAAAATAAAACGTTTATTTGTTCCTAAGGATATAGCACAAGGCATACAAAATGCCCTGGGTTTGATTCCCAACCTGCAAAAAAAAAGTTACATTTTTAAAAAATCTACTTAAAACTTATGTCACATGTTCCTGGGCAGGACCCAAGTTTATACTCAGACACAAAGACAAATGGAGCACTACTAATCAATGAGGACCTAAGATCCCAGAGACATCAAAAGACTGTAAAGCAGTCTAATTGGTTCCTGGAGAAGACATTGGTTGGATCAGAACCCCTCACCACTGTGTGGGCCCACAAGGCATCAATGTTCTGAGCAAAGAACTTCCTTCAAACAGCTCTCGCAGTCTGATTCACCCTCACTGCTCCATCGGGTGCCGGCTGCATTTATTCTGAATCTGTTCTTTTAATCCTTTGTGAGCCTTCCACATGTGTCTATTATCAGAGTGTAATCTTTGCACTTTTCAAAATAGCTTCTCTCTGGAGCTAGAGAGCTTAAATAGGGCACCAGAGTGCTAATCAGCTCCCGTTTGAGGATGGGAATGTCAGGAATCTGTGTAACAGCACAACACAGTGGCAAAGCTAGCTAGATTCCCTTTGTCTGACTCAGGGATGCAGTAATGTCACCCACAGCTCCTTTTGTACAAAGAGTGGCCTGGGGTCCAACTCATGTAACAGGCAGAAAGTGGTAGTAGTGCAGATGACTTCAACAGTGGAAAAAAACTGTAATTCTAATTTACTAGTAGAAGTTTGTAGAGGAAATTTTAAATTATGACCTAGAAGAGAATTCTTCTGAAACATTTCTTTTTACCTTATATGGAAGCACAGGTTCATTTTTTTCCTAGAACTTTCTCAGTCAGAATGTATGTGCCCATATTAATATAATGATCACATAAATCTTTAAGCACCAATTCCTAACTAACTAAAGAAAATGCTACAGATTCCTACAGAGTTATTCTCATTTTTCCTTAGATTGATACATATTTCAGAATATAATGGAATTCTTTTTTTTTTTCATTTTTATGTACGAGGTGGGGGAGAATTGGCACACCAGGGCCTCCAGCCTCTGCAATTGAACCCAGATGCATGTGCCATCTTGTGTGCATGTGCCACCTTGTACATGTGGCTCATGTGGGTCCTGGGGAGCTGAACCTGGATCCTTAGACTTTGCAGGCAAGCTCCTTAACTGCTAAGCCATCTCTCCATCCCCAGAATTTATTTTAATTAGTGTTTATTTTAATCAAAAGGGAGAAAGCACTTATTTAATTCTCTACCAGAGTTAGATAAAGCCCAACTGGGGTAAGGTAAGGGAGGTAAAGGCCAGACCTGGGTGCCAGCATTCTCAGCAGAGGTCAAAAAAGTTGGTCTCCTGTGTGTTTAGAAGTGGATAAAATCAAGAAGCAAAGAAAAAGCCATATCTTACAGGGTATTAGTGACCCAAGCCATAAACAAGTCTCTACCCCATATACTTCACTTCTGATTGAACAGCAATTCTTTCTGGAGTATGTGTTCAAAATGGCATTCCCCCTTCTTGACTGATCTGTTTCAGCCTGTTCCAATCCACAGACAACCTTTAGTCTATGGTGATAGACGCCTAGCTACTTCTTCTCATGCCAAGCCTATTCTCTATATCACAGACCCCACTATGTTGTTAAAATGTCAGACAATGGCACATTCCTATTCAAAACCCTTTCGAGAGCTTAGACTCAGATGAAAGCCAATGTCTCTGCCATGGCTTGAAAGCTTTATAATACATACTCTTCTGGCTTTTGCTACTACTGTGTCCTCCACTAGGCTCCCCACAATTGTGGACTAACCTTTACATTGGTATTTCCCTCTGCTGAGATGTGATTCACGTCAGCAGCCATACACATGGATCTGACTCTCAATTCCTTCTAGTCTCTGTTCAAGAGCCATCTTTATTTTTTGAAAGACTTCCCTGATCAATGCATAAACCCCATACCTCTTGCCATTCGTGTCCTGTTGCATTTATCTTCATCATCCTATAGAATATCATAGATATTTGTTTCTACCACCACCACGACTAGTATTATAACCAAGAGCTGGATCTGAAGACAAAAAGGCGAGGATGTCACAGCAGGACAAGGCACTGGAGCAGCATCAGAGAGGTGTCCATGGCTCCAAAGCCTTAATCTCTTTTTTATGCCCACCAGATGTTTGATACAAGGTGTGTTTAGGGTTCTCTAGAGTAACAGAACAGGCAGAATGAATATATAAGGGGATTTATTAGATTGGATTACATGATATGGACCGGGTAGTCCAACAATGACCATCTGCATGCACTCAGCCCACAAGGCTGGATGCCTTAGCAGTCCCACTTGGCAATGAAGGCCTTAAAGCATTCCTACAGAGCTGCTAGTCTGGTCTAAAGGCTAAAGACGCTGGGTTCCCCTTCCTAGTGAAGGATGGCAGCAGCAGCAACAGGGTATATGCACTTGTCTTTCCATCCGGGCTGCTGGCAGGGCTGCCCACTGTGGGGAGGATGTTCCTCCCTCCATTAATCCCTCCCAGAAATGCCTTCCCAGAGCCTGATCCAATCAAGCTGACAGTGGAGATTAACCATCACGGGGTGTGTCAGCTCAGTTTGAAACCCAATCGCCTGACCTGGAGAAAATCATTCCATTCCCTTTAGGGAAATCAGAACATTTTCCAGCTCCAGCTCCTGTCCTAGTCTCTGGAGTGCCTCAGGCTCCTCAGGAGACTTTCCTGTATTTCTCTTCTATGTGTCCACAAGCGGCTGAATGCTGTCAAGAATGGGACATGTGCTTGAGCAATGACGCTGAAGCTATCCAAGGAGGAATGGGTTTGTAACTTCTAGGAGTTGCAGGCTCTTGGAAATAACTCCTATCTAGGGCTCTGCTGCACAGGTCTACTCCCCTCTCTAAACTCTCCTTCCTCTTTCTAAGGACTTAGTAGCATGTCATAGCTCAATATTTACCAGGGAAGAAAAGACAGCCCTGAATCAGGAGAAAGATACCTACTCTCTGTCCTGAAAACTGTTAGGGCATGGTGTTCAAGCAGGCCCCATGCTTCTGTCTTTATTTACTTTTTATTTCTTGCCTGTTGTTAAAAACAAAGCCCCCTACCCTTCTTTATCACTTTTTTTTTTTTTTTTTGCAATTTGACTATAACTTTCATGAGAAAACTTATAACTTTTTAATCTTTTTTTCTGTTTTACTCACACCAATGTTTACTGAGACAATCCTCGGGGAGGGGCGCATGCCAGAGACAGCCTGGTTGCTGCTCTGCTTTTATCTGTCAATCGTTCTTTACATCTGAGCTGATCAGACAGCTCCCTCTACAGTCTTCTTGGCATTTTCATGTTTCCTCATTTTTTTCCCCTGTAGGTATATTTTTTATTTTTGGAATAAGCACTTTCTTTTCTTACTTTGAAGATCAGTTTTCTACATAAAGTCTCATGTTACAGAATTATGGTCATCATTTGTTCTTATGTTTAATCATCTGTCATAATAAGTACTTATATGTTGCAGTTTTCAAATCTAATCCATGGGAAGAAATATCTTGTAGCTCACAGGACTGAAGAGCACTTTGGGCTGGGTTAGTAGTGTGGAGCCTTCAGTTCTCATCACCCTGACTCTCTCTGCTGGCCCTAGTAACAGTGATGATTCCCGCTAGCACAATTCAATATAGGCAAATGAAGATATACACATGCCCCAGATTCTGGACATGAAGCAGTGGGATCCGGTGTTCGCTTTGCTAGGTTTTGGCCTTGTATCAGTCCAGCCTTTCTTTGCTATGCTCACATTCCTCCCTTTGGAACTGGGAATGTTTACTCTGTGTCTTTATATATGTTGGAGGTAAATAATTAATTTTATTTATTTATTTTTAACTGAATAAGTCAGTTTATTAAAATAATTGGCTTAGGCATCGGCAGTGGTGACTTCACCCTCCACTCTTGGCTCAATGCTGAGGAAGTGATCTGCTTGACGATCTCAGGAGGGCCCTGTCAGTCAATGAGTCGCTTGTGGATTCTCTTCTGGATGTGATCCTGTCTCAGAACTTTCACCACATGGTGTTTTCCTTGTACTTATTCTCAGTGTCTGGGTGGACATGGTCGCTTCACTTTGAGATTCTTGTCCTCAGTGCCTCTCAAGTCAGCACACACCTTCTCCAGAGAGTTCACGTTGCAGCTGGTGAGGGTGATCTGGATTCTGTGAATGGCCACCTCCAGTTCCACAGGTATCTTCATGGCATCTTTAAAGTCCTTACTGCAATGAAGCTTCCTGACCCGCTTGTTCCTCGGCAAGAGCAGTGAGATAGGAGCAGGAGTGATGGAAGCTCTGCTGCACCCTCAACCACACCTCAGAAAATGATACAGCTTGGTACAGTTTCCAGAATGCCTTCAGTCTCAGAAATGACTACACTTAAGGCCGGGCGTGGTGGTGCACGTCTTTAATACCAGCACTTGGGAGGCAGAGGTAGGAGGATTACTGTGAGTTAGAGGCCAGCCTGACACTACATAGTAAATTTTAGGTCAGCCTGGGCTAGTGTGAGACCCTACCTTGAAAAACAAAAAAACAAAAAAAAAAAAAAAGAAAAGAAAAAGAAAGAAAGAAAAAAATGATTAGACTTTTGAGTTGTGCTTAAAAAAAAGACTATGAAAAGCCGGGAAAAAATGATTAGACCACCCTTTGTGAATTCCAGGTCAGCCTGGACCAGAGTGAGACCCTACCTATAAAAGACTAAAAAAAAAAAAAAAAAAAAAGACTATGGAGACCTTTGAAGTTGGACCAAATGTGTTTTACATAATGAGATGGCCATGGCCTACAGGGGCCAGGAGTGGAATGTTGTGGTTTCAATGTAAAATGTCCTCAGTAGGCTAGTGGCACTGTTTGAGAAGGCTGTGGAATCTTCTAGGAGTTGGAGCCTTTCTGAAGGAAGAAGGTTACAGGGGATGGACCTTGAGGTTTCCCAGCCTGACCTCACTTTCTTTTGGCCCTCTGCTTCCTGATTCTGGCTGCAATGTGAGCAGCTAGCCTCCTGTTCCTGCTGCCGTGCCTTCCTTGCTGTGATGTAGTGTATCCCCTTGAAACTGTAAGCCAGAGTAAATCATTTCTGACCTTACGCTGCTTCTGGCCAGGTATCTTGTTCACAGCAACAAGAAATAACTAAAACAGGAACTAAGACAAGTAAACCTTCTGCTTGGCAAGAGCCTAGGCATAAGGTGAGGGAAGAAGGTTGACCGCCAACAGGGTAACTGAAGATCTGTGTTAACAGAATTTACCACCAGGAAAGGAAATAGCTGAAGAAATGAGATGAAAGTAGCCTAGCATCAAAATTAGACCCCATATTTCCAAAGTTTGCTCTCCTTCTGAAGATACATTTAAAAGAAAATTTCCCACCAATAAGATTACCACATACAAAGCCAGGTGTGGTGGCACACGTCTTTAATCCCAGCATTCAGGAGGCAGAAGTAGGAGGATCGCCACGAGAAGGCCACCCTGAGTCTACATAGTGAATTCCAGGTCAGCCTGAGCTAGAGTGAGACCCTACCTCAAAAAATCAAAAAAAAAAAAAAAAAAAAAGAAAGAAAGCAAGCAAGAAAGAAAGAAAGAGTAAAAAAAAGAAAAAGAAAAGAAAGAAAGAAATAAAAAGATTACCACATACACAGAATACTAGTGAGGTTTCCTGCCCACTACCCTTAATTATGCGTAGGTGTTTCTTTGCCTACTTCTCTGTGACAAGTTACTTCCAAACCTAAATGAAAAGCATTATCGTGCATAGCATCTGGGGCTCCGGAAGTCAGAAGTGGCCTAGCTGGGTTCTTGCACAGGGTTTCTTAAGAGGTTTCCTATGAAGCTGCTAAGAATGAAGTTACACGAGGTCTCAATTGGGGCTGAAGGATTGGCTTTGGAGCTGAGTCAAGTTGCTTTTATCGGATCTCAGCTCCATTCTATGTATGCTCTTCTCATGTTATTGTAGCTTTCACCAGAGCAAGTTATCCAAAAGTGCGGAAAAAAAGGAAGAGGGAAGTGCCTCATATGACTAACTTGTTAAGTTGCATACCATCACTCCGGCATAGTCTCCTGATTACAGGCCTATGCCAAGGGCATGACTCTGAAAAGGAGAGATTATCAGAGACCAGCTTGAAAGTTGTGTGTCCCATTAGGTACAATGGATACTAGACATGTGGCAAAAGCCTGTGGCATGAAAGAGAAAATTACCACAATCAAAGTGAAATGGGTCTCCAGGTAGATCAGAGGGAATGGAAGACTTAAAAATGACAAAAAGTACTGCTGAAGACTCCACATGCTTGGGCTGCAAGGTCACTCAGAAATCAAGCTGGAGCTGAGCTGAGCTGAGCTGAAAAACCTCCTCCCTGTAGAAAAACTGACAGACAGCTGGAAAAAGTTATGCTGCATACATCTCTATGGGAGAGAGAAGTCATCAGTGGAGATAAACAACAGTGGACACTGCAAGCCTTAAATTTTGCCATCCAGACCAAATGAGCCAACAGGTACAATCATGGCATGTCTTTTAATTGGGAAACTAACCACTCTCTAATTGCACTGGAGGTCCACTCCATGGGAAGAAATACATACCTTGTACTGAAAACCCATGACAGGGGAGGTCATGAGCCTTCGGGGTGTAACACCTGCTGTTATCTGGCTAAGTGCATACATTATGCTCACCAAACTGCCCAGTAAGCACTTCTCTTAATGTTCATATACATATACTAATGCTACTCTCACGTTTGGTCAGAGAAACTTCTTTCAGATGTTAGTGACTTTGGGATTACTCAAAAGGCACAATGGTGCTGAGAGGAAGTGACAGAGAAGTGCTCATTACTGAAACATCTCTATCACACTCTCCAAGGCTCAGCGTCCATTGCAGAAGAGGTGGTGGGAAGAACGTAAGAGCCAAAGGAAGGATAGAACTGTTTACAATGCAATCTTCCAGATACAAAAATGGCCTGGCTATCCATGACCTTGCAATGCCTGGTACTATGAACAAAGGACCTTCATAATAGGAGGAAAATATGACGATGTCAAAACAAAAGAGAGACCACTTGAGAGGGGGAGGGGCTATAATGGAGAGTGAATTTGTCAAGGGGAAAGTGGGGGAGGGTAGGGAATTATCATGATTTATTGACTAAAATTATGGTAGTTGTCAATAAATTTTTTTAATGACACAAAGGAAACAAATTATTAAAAGCATTGATTGATATTTTTGGGTAGTTTTCTAAGTAGTAAAAAAAGAAGTCAGGCCAAAATAAAAGAAAAGGGGATTTTGAAAACAGCATTCTACCACAGCCAATGACGACACGTACAAGATGCTCTTCTCTCAGCGACGGGCCCTCCACTCCAGCCACAGTGCCCATTTAAGAGCAAGCTTGCTCTCTGATGTGGATGGCAGAGCCGTTGAGGAGACGCTGCATTTGTTGGGTAGCAGAATCCGTGTCTCTGTGAGGGCATTTGCTCTGCTGCCCTCCTGGAATGGCGGCACACCTGCAGTCCCATGTGCTGTTGCTCTGCTTTCCTTGGAGAGGGGCAGTATTGGAGGATGAAGCATGGTTGCTCTCTGAATTTGTAACAGAGCCAAAAGTTACACACTGAGGATACTGTGTCATGGGGTTGATGTGGTGGGAACTTTAAGGTCCACTGCAAGGGAATAATGCTGGTCTCACACAGTGAGGTAGTTCGCAAGAAGATAACTGTTCCAAAGTGAGGCCATCCAATGCTCTTCACCCCTTCTGCAGGTGGTCAGCTCACTTTCGAATTCTCTGCCTTGCTTCATATAGCCAGGAGGGGCACCAAAGGCCAAACAGATGGAGATGCCTGATCTTGGATTTTTCAGCCTCCAAAACTATGAACAAAATTAGACCTGTTTGTTTCATAAAGTACCCAGCATCAGGTATTTTGTCTTAGCTAGCAGCAGAAAACAGACCAAGATATAATGGCACTTTTTGCTTTAAAATCTTTACATTGCTTCCCATTCATTTTACAACAGATATGTTCCTGAATCTGACTCATCCCACATCTCTTCCTAATTGCATCTGAAGCCACACTCACTTGATACCAACCACACAAGTCCTCTGTGTGCTACAGTCTGTCTTACTGCTGCAAAGTTTTTTGAGCATATCATTTTCTCTGCACGTGAACATGTTCCCTTCACTCCTTTGCTCTGTTAATTCCATCTTTTCCTTCAGATGTCAACTCAGTCAATTCTTTAAAGAAGATTTTTCTTGACAAGATGAAGTATATCTTTTGTCTGGGCTAGGGAGATGCTCGGTGGGTAAATCATTTGCTGTACAAGGACCTAAATGTGGATTAGCAGAAAATGCCCAACAAGGTGACACATACACGTAGTCCTAGCACTGGGGAGGTAGAGATAATGAATTGCTGGGGATCACTGGCTGGCTAGTGTAGCTGAAACATACAGTGACAGACCATGTCTCAAAGAATAAGGCAGTGAAGCCATCAAGAAAGACATCTTAGGGCTGGAGAAATGGCTTAGTGGTTAAGGTGTTTGCCTGCAAAGCCAAAGGACCCAGGTTCAATTCCCCAGGACCCTTGTAAGCCAGGTGCACAAGGGGCACATGCATCTGGAGTTCGTTTGCAGTGGCTAAAGGCCCTGACATGCCCATTCTCTCTGTTTATATCTCTCCTCTCTCTCTCTCTCCTTACAAATAAAATAAATAATAAAAAAAAAAGACAGCTTATCTCATGTCTACCTCTGGTCTCCACTTGCACATGCACACATGTGACTGTGAACACACACACACACGAGTGCTCACATACATACAGGATGGAATTGCAAATGATGTATCTGACAAAGTACTAGTATCCAATAAATAGAGAGAAACAAAGCTGGGTGGGATGGCTCTCACCATAATCTCAGCACTGGGGAAGCTAGGGCAGGAGGATCAACCAAACCAAAATAAATAAGCTGTTGTAGTTAGCTTCATGTTGCTGACAACAAACACCCGGACAAAGAAAGAGTTTATTTTGGCTTACAGATTTGAGGGGAAGCTCCGTGATGGCAAGGGAAAATGATGGCATGAGCAGAGGCTGAACTTCACCTCTTGGCTAACATCAGTTGGACAACAGCAACAGAAATGTGTGCCAAACACTGGCAAGGGGAAGCTGGCTATAACATTCATAAGCCTGCCCCCAACAACACATCGCCAACAAGGTTCTAATTGCCGGATTGCAATCAGTTGAGAATCAAGCAATCAACACAAGTTTATGAGGGACACCTGAGTCCAACTGCCACATTATGCCTCTTTCCCCCATAAACTGATAATAATCCACGATGTAAAATTCAGTGCATTCAGTCTAACTTTAAAAGTCCCCATTGTTTTTATCAATCCCAGTGATGTTCAAACATCCCCATAGCCCAAGGTCTTTTAACTGAGCCATAACAGCAACAAAACCATAATGGCAAAGAATAAACATTCACACTACAAAAAAAAAAAAAAAAAAAAAAGGCATTAGGCATAACAAGGAGAAATGGAACCAATACAAGATGTAAAACAAAGAGGGCAAACATCAAATTCTGAAGCTCCAAATCTGACAACTCTAACCAGTGATGAGTCTCCAAGTCTGATAATTCTAGTTCCAATTCCGCCCCTCCAGCTAGACTATTCACAGTCCTGGAAAACTTCATCTGGTGCCAGCAGCTCTGCTTGGCAGCCATCCCATAGTTCTGGCATCTCCACTGGATCTCTGCTGCAACCAAAGGTTCATCCTCATGGCTTCATCAGGCCTCCACACAGGTAAAGCAACAAGCCTGCTTCCCACTGACAACGGCCATTTTCAAATTACAAAACTGTGTCGTAAATTCAATGACCCTCTTTCCTGCATTTGTTGTATTCCATAGTATCAGGTGGGCTGCCAATTTATTAATCCAGGAGGAAATAAAGCAGAGTATGAAGACCAGGACACTCCCTTGGCATTCAGGCCCCTTACTTCAAAAGAGTCCGCGTTCTTCCTGCTGTTCCAATGCAGATCAGCTGGCCCATTCTCAATGGCAGTAATCTCTCAAACAATTGCAGAAGTTTCAGCCCCCAAATTTCATTTCTTTCTATGCCATATCCCTCTGCTCACATCAGCCCATTTCCTTTTTTTGTTTGTTTGTTTGCTTGTTTTTTGTTTTTCAAGGTAGGGTTTCACTCTAGCCCAGGCTGACCTGGAATTCACTATGTAGTCTCAGGGTGGCCTCGAACTCACGGTGATCCTCCTACCTCTGCCTCCCAAGTGCTGGGATTAAAGGCGTGTGCCACCACACCTGGCTACATCAGCCCATTTCCATGCAATGCAACCCTGCTAAGTTTCCAGGACACAGAAAGGCAGAAAGCCTCTCACACAAATTGCTTCTGAAAGACAAGTCCAGACAAAGTTCTTTCTCACTTTCATATTTAATAAAACAAATGATCCACTTATAAAATGACAAAAGCCATGAAGAGACATTTCACCTGAGAACAAATAAATGGTAAGTAAATAAATGTATGGAAAGGTGTTCAACATCACTGGCCATTCATAATAATAAGAATCCACTGGGGCCTATCCACCAGAACTCTTGAGCAAACTCACAATGCACGATCCACATTCCCCATTGATGAGGGCCCCTTTGAAAGAGGACCGGGAGGAGGACAATGGAACCAATACTATGAATGTAAAATCAGAATAATATAAATAAAAATATATATTTATTAAAAAAAAGAATTTAAGGCACAATGACATATTATACTCTTATCAAAATGCTAAAATTAAAATGTAAACAATATCAAATACTGACAAATTTTGGACAAAACTAGATGTGGTGGTTTGAATGTAACACGTCTCTGTGGCCTCAAGTGTTCGTGATTAAGCTTCCTACTGAGTTCCCTTTGTTCCCATCTAATGGAAGCTTTGGGAGGTGGAGCCCTGTTGAAGGAGATTTCTGCTGGGGGTGGATGTTTGGGTTATCAGCCTACTGTGTGTGCAACTTGCTCTTGCTGCCTCCCCCCACTGTAGATATGAAACCCTAGAGGAAATAGGCAGTTTCCTTGGATAGGCAGATAGACAGGGGAAAAGGGCCATTGGTAGGTGGCTATATTCTAACACAAGATGGTTAGGAGGGGACTCAACTTCCTCATTCTTCATTCTAGCCTAAGTGAAATTTTCGGGCCACTGGGCTATGTTGGTGGGCTTTCTTGTACCTGCGTAGTACTGGATGTGTCATGGACCAACCAACACTCTCGCCTTCATTTAAGCTGATCCTCAGTCATGGACTCTAGACTGGTGGGCTTGCTTCATTTGATGAGAGTGCAATTCCCACCGGGGCTGGGAGATTTTAAGCTGTGGAATCCTCTCCTCCAAGTGGAGACTGTTTGCTTTCTTTTTCTCTTACTTTGAAATTAAATTTTATTCTTTTAAAAACTTTCCTGCCTTTTAATTCTTTAATCAGCAGAGGAAACAAACCCTTAGATAGTATCAGATATGTGATAAAGTGAGCCAGCTTCTTCCACCATGATGACGCTTCCCCTCAAAACGATAAGCCTGAAATATATCCTTTCCTCCCATAAGCTGCTTCTGGTTGAGTGTTTTGTCTCAGCAATGAGAAAAAAATGCTATGGAGATCTGGGGTCATTGCTGCAATGAATCTGATTTTTTTTTTTTTTTAGTTTTTGGTGTGGTTTTTGGTCTTTTGGAATGGATTTGAAGGAGAAATATAGAAGAATTTGGTACTTTAGAGAAGGATTGCAGTGTCATAATATGGTTGATGGGCCACTCTGGTTTAAGTTTGAAAATCCTAAATGCAGAGGGGAGTGCAAAGGCTTGGATTGTGAGGTTCCAAAAGACAAAGAAAGGTCATTGTTACAACTGGGGCTACCAGTGGAAAGGCAGACTGCATTCTGCCCATGTCCTAAGAATCTGAGCAAAGGTAAATTTAAAAATAATGGGCTGATGTGTTTGGTGGAAGAACAGAACAGATATGAAAGATGTTAAAGTTTGCCAGAGAAAAACAAATAAAGCAAGTTTAAAGTCACAGGCACAGAAATTGATTTTAGGCTACTCAAACTACAATTGTTAAAGAGATTACCACCATTAAAGATGGGTCAGCTGCTCTGTATTAAAACAATGGGAGAGATGCCCTGAAAGAGAAATCTAACTCATTGAAGGCTCAAACTAGCAAAAATACAAATTCTTTTGAATGGAGGGGACCTGCAGGAAAAATGCTGAAGGAGTTCCTCTCCTCAAGGTCAAGCTTTATTCCCTCTTGGATTTACAAATGTGATGTTAACGTCCATCTATTACTGATGCTGGAAGCATGAACAATACAGGAGAGTGTCATAAAGGGCACATGTTTCAGAAGAGCTGAGTCAGGGATGAAATCCCTGAAAAGAGATCCTATGAGGCCATTGATGGAGCTATGAAGATGAACCATGGGTTGCTATGGAGACCCCATGATTTTTAGAGATACCAGGACGGTGGGATATCCACCAAGGAAAGCTTCTTACTCTGGCTCTGGTGGCTTTGCTCAGAAAGCACAAAGCATAGCAGAGGCCTGGAATTGTGCCTCTTGGAGCCCAGAAGACCTCATTATGGTTCCAGATACTGAGCATAGAACTGCAGGATTTGATGTTTGCCCTGCTGGTTATTTATCTTGCATTGGTCCAATCTTTCCTTATTATGCCTTCTTTTGTAGTGTGAATGCTAACTGTGCCATTATGTGTTGGAAGTTTGCAGCTTGTGTTTTGATTTTATAGGGCTCACAGTTGGGTCTCAGATAATATTTTAGACTTTGGAATAGTATTAGAATTGATAAATACTATAGGTACTTTTAAAATTGGACTGAATACATTTTGCACTGTGAGATGGTTGTAAGTCTATGGGGGCCAGGGATAGAATGTAATGGTGATTGAATGTATCATGCCCCCCATAGCCTCAAGTGTTGGTAATGAAGCATTCTACTTAGTGCCCACTTGTTGGAACCTTTGGGAGGTGGAGCCTTGCTGAAGGAGGTGTGTTGCTGGGGGTGGGTTTTGGTGTTATTAGTCTTGCCTTCTGTGGTGGTTTAAGTCAGATGTACCCTATAAACTCTTATTATGTTCTGAGTGCTAGGTCTCCAGGTGGTGGCAATTTGGTAATTGGAGTCTTTCCTGGAGTAGGTGTATTATTAAGTACAGGATTGTGAGTTTATAGTCAGATTCCCCTTGCCAGTTTTTAGAACACTCTTCTGCTGCTGTTGTTCACCTGATGATGGCCAGGTTGATTATGTCCGGTTTCTGCTCATGCCACATTTCCCCCTGCTATCATGGAGCTTCTCCTATAGTCTGTAAGCCAAAAAAAATTAAACCCTTTCCTCCCACAAGCTGATTTTTGTCAGATGCTTTCTATTAGCCATGTGAGGGTGACTGCAACATCTACTGTGTATGTGTTCAGAGCTAGCTAGCTCTTGCTGTTCCCTGACCCTGCTGTGGATGTGATAAAATGAGCCAGCATCTTCTGCCATGATGAAAGCTTTTGGTGAAAACAGTAAGCCTGAAATAAATTCTTTCTCCCCATAAGCTGTTTCTGGTTGTGAGGGACATTAGGACTTAGACTTTGATTATAGACTGACAGGAGATTGGCTGCAGGCAGAAATTTAGACGGCATACCACTCTGGCCCATCTGATTTCCTACACTTTCTGATTCTTCCTCAGACTAGAGAAGTGGTGCTCAATTTTCCTTTTCCACAGGCAGGTCAGCTCCAGGGTGAATTCCCTAGGTGGGACTTCCTACAAGTGGCCAAGCACAGCTCTTAGAACCAATCAGATTCTGGCCAGGGCTGCCTACAGGCAAGGACCGCTCCCCGAACCACTCAAAACTGTGGGAGGATGGGTAGATAGGGTGGGGACTTCCCACTCATTCTAATGGCTACTCAAAGCAACCAGTTTGGGAGAATCATGCATTCTCTTTTCCAAAACCCTACCAATCCTGACAGTAAAGAGAGAAATCAACCCTGTGCCCTAAATATATCCATCTATGCACTAAAGTATAAAAACCCAAGTCCTGTAATAGAGAAAGTGGACTCCAGCTCAGAATCCCCTTCCCTCACCAGAAGTCTTCTGTGTGTGCTTGTACTTTTGCTTTCAGTAAACCTTGGCTATGTGCTGTGACTGCAATGTGTTCTTGCCTTTTATTAACTGGCTGACAACAAAGACCCACTACTCCACTACCAGAGGTAATAGTTGGGTGTTTTGTCCCAGCAATGAGGAGATAACTGCTATACTAGGTGACTCATATATTTAGTGAAAATGGAATATGGTATGGCCCATATAAAAAACAATTTGGCAGTGTTTCAAATAACCATATGTATGGCTGAGATAGTACCCAGCAATTGTGCTCCAGTAACATGGGAATTCAGAATGTCTTACAGAGCAATGAAACTTGTCTCTGCTTTTGGTTGGATTGTAACTCGAGAGTGGGTGTTCTGGATGCTCTCAGCTACACACTTCCATGATTCAGTGGCCTCCAGGTTCTTGTCTTAGGAATTTTGACAAATTACATTCACAGGCCATAGAGGGTGAAGTTCAGAAAGATTTTATTATAGCACTTATACAGCTTAAAATGAAATAAGGCAGAGCTCCTGCTTTTAGGCAGAAGGGGGGTTCCAGAAATGGGACAGTCTACCTGGTGGCCCTGATTGGAGTATTTTATTAGAGTTTACTGGATGGGGGCTAAGTTGGTCAGTTTAGGCCCCACTTCAGGTGTCCAGGAGCCACCAGGTCCCCAGGAAAAGGGAAGAAGCCCATTTACACTCCTAGAGAGGAAGAGACAAAAAGACCAGATTTCATGCAATATATTCAAGGCAGTTAATAATCTTATCCACATCTTCCAGTGATGTTTTAGGGAAAAGAAATATGGAAGAAAAAAAATAGATTCCTCCTTATAGGCTCAAGTATATTCCTTGCTTTTATTTTCAAGGCTCTTAAACTGCCTTAGTAGGGCATTTATCCCAGACAGATGAAGGGTTATATCCACACATTGCATAAAAATCAGTGGGTGAATGGTGGAACTGTGGTCCATCCATACTTTGAAATTCTATTTATCAATAAAGTTGAACAAACTTCAAAAATGACACAACCTTGATGCATCTCCAGAAAATCATGTTCAGTTAAAGGAAAATCAGTTCTCAATGCATACATAATGTGTGTGTGACTTCAAATTTTGTAACTTGTTCTGTTTTGTTTTTCAGTGCTGAGGAGTGAATCCAGAGTCTCAAGCATGTGAGGCAAAAGCCTTGTCATTTAGTTAAATCCTCAACTCTGTAACATTTCTAAAAATATAAGACTATAGAAAGAACAAATTAATGCTTCCAGAGGTTAAGGGGGGGGCTATTTTATCCCAAGTACATTGAGAAATACTCTAAACAGGGTTATTTCCATTATTTCTTAAAATTATCACAGAAAAGTTAAGGAAAAAGTAATATAAAAATTCTTACAAAATTTGCCTTTGTTTTTACTTTATGCTTCCTTTCAGGATAAAAATAGATATTTATTGAATACATGTGATGCACATTTTAATATTACCTCATTGATTGCTCACATAACACCCAGAGACAAATAGTACCAAGCCCATCTTCTACTTGAGGCATCTGGAGCTTAGAGAAGCTAAGCATAGTTTACCCAAGATCACCCAGTTAGCTATCAAGTGACAAAGTCAAGATTCACATGTAGACATCATCCCTGGCTCTAACAGTGTTCCTCACTGTTGCATGTCCTCCACAGTTAATCTCCACTGAGTCTCACTAGGGCAGGACTGAGAGCTAGGAGCATGAGATTCTAATTGTTTTCCCCTCCCGCAGTTTTTAATTGTGTCTCCTTTCCCACACCACTTTTCTATGCTTGAGTGCAGATACATTTCTTGTATTCCACAAGCATCTCAGGCAAGTTGAGCTTTCTCTGCTTCACTGGCTGACCTGATAAAATCCAATACTTCTCAAAATAAATTTCTAAATAGCTCATGGAAACACTGTCAGGCACTGTCTGCCGTGGCTGGGTTCTGTTCTATTCTGAATCTGAGTAAGAATTTCTCCTCAGGTTGATATATTTTCTAAAAATTATTTGTTAAAATTTCTTTGAAAACTGAAGATGCTGAGATATCAGAAATGACATGGTCACACTCTGCTCATTAGATGTAATGGAACTTAGCAGGAAAAACACAAAATTTGCTGTTAAAAGAAAGAAAAAATGCCATTCATTGTTGCATCCTCCTTGTGTGATGTTTCTGGGCAGTATGGCAGTGGATTTTAAGTTATGTCAGAAAAAAAAACACATTTATTTTAAGTAATTAAAACCCTCACAGGGGAGATTACTTGGCCTGACATGCCAAACATGCTGCACTTCCATGGTTACATTGTTAATTAATACATCAATTCAATAATGCATGGACCTGGAAGGGTTTTTAAGATTCTCAACCACTGGAGGCTCTACATAGATTCTTGTGAACAGAGTGCTGCACAAGTCAGCATTTCTTCAGTGGCAATCTCCCCCAGAAAGCCCTTTGGGAAGTTTTGAATATACATGAATTTCGTTATTGACCATGGACTTGGCACTGCACTGTGTGCACTACTTGTGCTGAGTGACTGAACTGTCCCCACATCCTTGCATCCCCACAGTCACAGTGAGCATTTTCATCACTTGCACTTAACCCAAGAAACAGACTTAGAGAAGTTAAGCAATTTGCCTTAAAAACATGCACGGAGGACTGGAGAAATGGTTTAGAGGTTATGGTGCTTGCCTGGAAAGCCTAAGGACCCAGATTTGATTCTTTAGTCCCCACATAAGCCAGATGCACATGGTGGCACATGCATCTGGAGTTCATTTGCATTGGATGGAGGCCCTGGTGTGCCCATTCTCTCTCTCTCTCTCTCTCTCTGTGTGTGTGTGTGTGTGTGTGTGTGTGTGTGTGTGTGTGTGACATTTCTGTCTGTATCTGCCTCTTTCTCTGTCTCAAATAAAAAAATATTTTTAATCCTTTATAAAAAAACACACATGGTATGATGGTATGGAATTTGGACTCAACTCCATTGAGTATTAATCTAAAAGCTCAAAAGCTTAACAATAATGTTTTATAACTATGCCATTTAATGAACATAGTTCTATGGTATTATTATTATTATTATTATTATTATTATTATTATTATTATTTTGGTTTTGGGCTTTCTTTTGATGGGAATTTAAGGCAGGGTCTCACTGTATCCCAGGCTGACCTGGAAGTCACTCTGTAGACCATGCTGGTCTCAAACTCAATAGGATTAAAGGTATGAGCCACCATTCCTGGATTACTTCTGTGTTTTATAAACTTACTCCCATGTGCATTTAGGGGATGGTTACAGAATAGCTGAAGCTAGGAAAGAAAACAAAAGTGAACTATTTTTATCAATAATAATTTTACAGTTATACAAAGGCTACAAGCATAGTCAAAACTCTAGTATGCCTTAAGCCATATTTTCCAACTGTTAAGAAGTGACACACTGTGTTATTTATCTTATTCTTCATCTACACACACATGCACACATTTGCAAAACAAAACCTTTTTCCAAACCGATTGAGAATGAGTTGCAATCATGGTGACCCAATACTCTCACAGAAGCACAAAATTGAGAAAACTAACAGAGACTTCAAAATTCACACATCTCATTCAAATTTTACAAATGTTCTCAGAAATGGACTTCATAGCACAGAAAAGTACAAAGATATTCTGCTTCAAAATCCATCTGACATTTCATTGTCAACTCAAAAATCTTTTGTTCAGACTGAAAATGTTCCACAGCTTATCTGTATTCATTATCTTAAAAAATGTTGATAGCACAGGCGAGTTATTTTACAGAGTTCTCAATTTGGGTTTACTCATGCATCCTCAATATTAGCTTCAGATTATGCATGTGGGCAAGAATATGACAGGATAACCCTGTGTCCTCCTTGGGATATTAAGAACAAAATGTTCATTTGTATAATTCCTAGTGATATGACTTTTCATCACTGGATGAAGGTGGGAATGCCAAGCTTTTCACTATGAACTACATAGTCATTATTTTGTGACGAATAATGACTTTCTGGGGAGATACTGGGAGATTCTGGGTGGCTACATAAATATCACATTCCCTATCAATCTTTTATCATTTGTCCTATTGATGATTCTCACCTAATATGATTAATAATGACTTTCTAAGTTTCTATTGTCTCTTCTATTGTTATTCTATAGGAGAATCTCCTATATTTTCTCTCTGGGTGTCTCTGTATTGGGGTATGTGTAAATACTAATAATATTTTACAAACTTTAAAAAGAGTAAGCATAAGAACAGTTATGTAAGTAGAACAGACCTCAGAGTTAATTGCATGTTTGTGGAATCTCTGAATAATAACCCAAGACTGTACAAAGATTAGTGTACATAGAGTAGCCAAGTACATGGAAGCAGGAAGGTGGATACAAATAGGCTTAAGGAGATAGAATATGTTCTAGTAATAATTGAAAGTGGAGAGTGTGGAAAATATTGCAATGTATCACTATAATCCTTATAAAGAGAAAAGAGTTCCTGCAGTGATATGCAAAGGGTGAAAAGAGAGAAGGTATTTAGAAAGAAGAAAAGTTTGTGACCTTCTGAGTTTGTGTCTTTGCTTGAAATTTTCTAACAAGTTATCATAGACTAGGTGATTTAAATAACGAGACTTCACACAGAACTGGAGGTTTAAGGTGTATTCAAATCATTTAGGGTCTTGTTAAAATTCAGATGCTGCATTTCCAACAAGCTGTGGGTGGTGGGTGGTGCACTGCAGCTGCCCTGACAGCCACACTGTGAGTGGAATGGTTTAGGGCACTCTGGTTCTTTCCCGTATCTTCACATGCTTTCTACACATCTGCTTAGGTATACTTCCCTCAATCTCTGACTCTATTTCTTTACTGACACCTCTTTCAATCTTGCTATGGTCTCTTCTGTCTTGTGACAAAGTACAAGTATCCTGGCATTAAATAATGCCATTGTTTCCTCACTTTATTCTCATAGCACTTTAACTCAACAAAACTTTTGCTTCTTTAGTTGGGTTCAGTTTTGCTTGAGGAAACATGGATGATTAAGTCACACGAGGATAGTAGGTTTTGAGAGCCATTTCAGTCTCTGGGGTGTTTGGCTATTGAATCTCTCAGGGAAGAAGTTTGGTTCAGAGAGGCTTTCCTTAAATCATACCAAATGACATACATATGCAATACCAGACCTATTAGTAGGCAGAGGGGAAGATACAAAAATAATATGGTCTTTGAAAAGCTCAGCATTTCCCCTGAAATAGGGAGGAGTTGCTCTTTTTCTCAAATTTCTCTTTGTCCAATCACTTTTTGGGGCTTTAGCCTTAAAAATCTTAGTCATTAATAAGAGGCAATGAGGAATATGGAGATTAGATTTTATAGACTCAGAAAGGGACATGGACTAATGACAGAGAATATCTGAAAACATGGCTTCCTTAGAAAAGTCTATAACCCTGTTTTCAATGCAATATTATCTTTGGATTCCTGGACTCTTTAGATTTAAGTTACTTAATATTTTTAAAACCTTATTTTCTTATCACCAAACAGAAATAACAAAATCAACTTCAAAGGGTGAGGGTGATTTCAGAACTGAATTCCCAAATGTCCATACAATGTGAGAATCCAGAAGAAACTTCTCCAGCCTTGGTAAGTGATATTCCCTTGCTTCTTCACAGTCTATGTGCAACTTCATAACAGTGTATGTATGCACCATTTTTACTAGAACTTTACAGATAAGAAATCAGCCATTCAGTAACTTACTCATGGCTATTAAACTGTAAAGCTAGTTTGAACTTGGGCAGTTTGACTCTAGAGCCTATCATTTTTTAACTACAGGATTATTTTGGGTTGACTGTAACTAGTATTAGTTTGGAGATGGCCTGGTAATCTTCAGTGTGGTTGGTAAGTATTAGTGCAAAGCCTACATTCCATAGATCTTTGCATCCTCACACTACCCTGGGCCTTGTGCTTTGCTGTTTGCTCAGCATACTTCAGGAAACAAAACTCTGCAGTATCACACAGTTTTGAACAGAGACGTGTGGACTAAGTTTAGTTATATAAAATCTCACTAAAACAAAAATTTTACTTAGGAAGCAAATGGCCAGATTTCCATGCAAATTATTTTTAAATTTCATTTTTATTTATTTATTTGAGAAAGAAAGAGACACTGAGGGAGAGAGAGAGAGAGAGAGAATGGGCACATCAGGGCTTCCAGCTGCTGCAAAGAACTCCAAACACGTGCACCACCTTGTTTATCTGTCTTAAATGGGTCTTAGGGAATCAAACCTGAGTCCTTTGGCCACTAAGCCATCCCTTCAGCCTTCAAGCAAATTCTTGTATTCATCTTTTCCACTAAAAGCTCAAATTTCATAAATCTCAAACTTCCCATAAAACTGAATTTCAAACTAAGGAAGTCAATGATTCACTCTAATTATTCCTTAAAAGCATATAGCCTATTGAAATAAAATATCTCTTCCTGGCCTTATTCTGTCTTATTATTCTACAAAAGAATGGAATGGACCATGAAAGAATTGACACTTTCTTTTTACATTGTTCTAAAAATACTCTAGGATCATAATGCATAAGCCACAAAGAAAGTGTCCTGTCATCAGACCCTGTCTTGGGCCTGAGAGCCTGATGAGTCTCCAAAGGAGCAGCACACAGCATTGACACAGTGAGGCTTCTCACTGAGTTAGATTTGTCAGTCTTCTGTCATTCACCTGAGCACGCTGTGGTGCTGTGGTGACATTTATTCTATTATGTAGACAGTATGGGGAATCAGAAGTGACAGACTCATGAGCACAAAAGGATTTTGTGATACAAATTATATCAAAGAATAAATATCTAATTCCCATAAACCTATCAAGCCAATAAGGACTCTCATTTCTGACCTCAATGTAGGGTCTCAAAAATAGTTATTGGACCTGAAAAGGAAACCATCTGTGATACAGTTAATGTTGTCTTTTGTTTCCAGAATTCTCTTTCTTGAGAGATGAGTTTTTCAGTATGTCTACATTAGTTATGCTATGGCATTCCTTAAACACCAGGTGATTTCATAATTGTCCATATTCCCATTTAAGAACAAGGGACTACGACTTGCTGGATGTTTTGTGTATGTGGGTGGGGTCTAGCAACTAGAAATCTTTACATCCATTCACATCAGATAATGGCCCACAAACCTAATCTATACTCATGTAGTAACTGGAACCTTACAAACTGCAGACCATCTAAAATTGGGCTATTACACCTACAATTATATTTCTTGCTTCTTTAAAAAACAAGAAATACATACATAAAATATCTGGTAAAAACTATACCCATATTCACAAATGTCTACTGGCCAAGAATTTGTGGCTATTCTACTAGGGGTCCATTGCACAAGATTGTATGTGTGACCTATTGGGTTCTAATTGACATTCGAACTTAAAATATCTACCTGAGAGTGGACAGTCATAACATTAGGCTTTCTGTTAGAGAATCCTCATCCAAGGATAAAAGAACTTCATTCTGAAGTGCCATACCCTCTTACTCTCTTTAGAAAGGTCTCTTCTGGGCCAGGCATAGTGGCACGTGCCTTTAATCCCAGTACTCAGAAGGAGGACTGCTGTAAGTTCGAGGCTAGCCTTGGGCTACAGAGTGAATTCAGGTCAACCTGGGCTAGAGTAAGACTCTATCTCAAAAAAAAAAAAAAAAAAAAAAGAAAGAAAGAAAGAAAGAAACTCACACACACATACCCTTATGCATACAAACATACATACACACATACACGCATGTACACTACATGAATATATAAACAAAAAAAGGAAAGAAAGAAACTAGGAGCTGAGCAGTCATTCTTCAGAAGTCATTATTAGTTTATGCAAGGCACTTATCTTGTTATATTTCATTCTATTGTTTTTCTCAATTTCCTTCATTGTCTCTCATGAGTGCCAGAATAATAAAATGCAAAAAACAGAGAAAGTATCCTGTCATCAAGCCCTGTCTTGGGCCTGCAGAGCCTGATAAGGAGCAGTGCACAGTGCTAAAATAGTAGTGTTTTCCACAAGAGTTAGATTTGCCAACTGCACTCTTTAAGGTCTAGAACATGTATGTATTCACAACAAATCTTGGGCAGCCAAATGGCACTCATCAACCCGAGTGTATCATCTGTCAAAGGTGGTACAGCTCCGGGTTCTCTGGTAACTCTGAAAGGGCTTTCAAGTCCAAGTGCTTCGGTGCACAGCATTCCTGTTTTCCACCGAACCTTCCTGTGACTGATGCTGCTCACAACAGTTTGCTGCTCTCTGCCCACCTCCACCCCCACCTCAGAAAGTTTCAGTCCCAGGACCTACCAGTAAAGAAGTCAGGATAGCAAGCAAACATTCAGTAGTAAACAATGCAGGTAAATCTAATTTTCTGACATTGCAACCTGATGTTATCATCTACAGAATTCATGTAACTGAGCTAAAGAAATCTCATAAGGTTTTAATAAGCTTACGACTGTGTTGGGCCAGGGGTGGACTCATTTCTACCAGTGGCCCTTGACTCCAGTGGATTCTTGCTGGAGTCGCTTCCTGGGCTGATCTCCAGAATAGAGACCATGGGGAATAGTGTGGGTTGAGTCCAAAAAGACTCAGAGCCAGAACTGGGTACCCCCATAGTGAATTGTTGGTCAGGGAGATACATGAGATCCCAAAAATAATACAAGCCATTACCAAAACACTTGTTTATCTACAAGACCTAAAAGATAAATCCCTATTTCTGAAGACACCACAGCCTGTAGCCACAGGATATCAAGTGATCATGCTAGAACTGAAAGGGAATCCAGTTCCCTCCTGGCTAGCCCTCATAGTGCTGGGAAGTGCTATGAGAGCTGCTGGAGAATAATGGTTGACAACATACTGAGTTAGCAGGATATCCTACCAGTTACAAAATCAACCAGCTGAGTAAGAAGTATATACATGTGTAATAGTGGCACAGAGCCTATGCAGGTAACCAACTGCTCAAAGATTAGACATGAGACCTTCTCAGTGGGGGAGAACTCATATCAAGCTCTGGAAACCAAGCCAGATTCCATAGGACAGGAAACCAGCAGACTCCATAGAGAACCTCCACTGCTCTTAAACTAAGAGTAGACATATACATCAGTAAGTCTCTCTAATAACTAGGTTTATCCCCTTTAATTCAAACTGCTCTCACTTTTAGTTGGAGAATCTATTTTATCTTACAGAGGGTGGAGAATACTTGGGAGAACCAGAATACATCTATACATCAAAAATAGAAGCCTGGCGTGGTGGTGCACAACTTTAGTCCCAACATTCGGGAGGCAGAGGTAGGAGGATCGCTGTGAGTTAAAGGCCACCCTAAGACTACATAGTGAATTCCAGGTCAGCCTGGGATAGAGTGAGAACTAACCTAGAAAAACCGAGAGCGAGAGAGAGAGAGAGAGAGAGAGAGAGAGCGAGAGAGCGAGCGCACGCCAAACCAGGCACTGTGTCGCAGGCCTTTAATCCCAGCTCTTGAGGGCGGGGCAAGGTTAGGAGTATCACTGTGATTCTAAGGCCAGGCTGAGACTACAGAGTGAATTCCAGGTCAGCCTGGGCTACAGCAAGACTCTACCTCAAAAAAAAAAAAATTTAGAGCCAAGCTGTGTGTGGTGGTGTACACCCTTAATTCTAGCACTCAGAAGGCAGAGATAGGAGGATGCCTTGAATTTGAGGCCACGTTGAGAATACACAGTGAATTCCCGGTTAGCCTCACCTAGAGTGAGAACCTGCCTTGAAAAAAAAATAAAAGAGAGAGAGAGAGAAAGAGAAAGAGAGCGTGCCAACTATCTATCATAGGCTAGGGCACAGCCACCTCATCTGCCCAGATCCAGAAATCACTGTAGAAGTGACAGGAACACTGCTCTCAAGAACATCCTGAAAACCAACTCCAAGGAGATGGCTACAGACACTATAGTCACTCAAACCTCATCAAAACAGAGATCCAGAGGAGACAGAAACTCAACACTAAATCAGACTTCTGGCTTGCTCACCAAGGCTCAGGGAACACTGCAGAAGAGGGGCAGAAAGACTTTAAAAGCTTCAAGGTAGATGGGAACAGCCTGAGAATCCATGCCTTCCCCCACACGCAGAGTCTGATTGGGCCCTCTTGGTCCCTACAATGAATACCAATAACGCCACTGAAGCAGAGTTGGGATGGAGGGGAGGGGATCTAAGAGTACAACATTTTTTATATAAAATCAATAAATAATTTAAAAACATAAAAATGAAAGTTAAAAAAGCTTTTAAAAAAGTCTCAAGATCTCTGGGCTAAAAGATGAAGAGAAAAAAGACACTTCCCAGTAGTGAAATTATCAAACAAAATGAGAAATACCAGCAAGTGGCTTGTCACCTTCTACCTTCATTCCTGTGCGGAGGCCTGGGGAGTTTGCTCTTCTTCCTCAGCCTTGGTTAACTGGACATTGACATGTGAGTGGTCTCCATAGCCAGCCTCCCTGCTTTCTGAAGAAGGTTCTCCAGAACTTGCTTCCTGTAAATTCTGTGACTTTCACAGGCCAGTGGAAGGTAAGCTACTCTATAATTCTACACTTTTCTAAAATAAATATATATTTCTAAAATAAATATATATAACACAAACACATAAAGACAAAAGTCACACATTTTCTCTCATATATGTACCCTAACTTTTAATGTTTGCATGTATGTAAATAAGGGGATGTGAGACTGAGTATGGACTATGATTTGAGATAGAGGACCATGAGAAGAGCGGAAATGAGGAGAAGGATGGGAAGAACAAAGACAACAGGTAGTATAAAAGAAGAAGAAAGGCTAAGTTGGAGGGAGGAAGGCATGAGAGGGAAAGGAAGAAAGGAAACAAAATACCATAATGAAAACTAACTCTTTGATAATAATTATTCTTATTCTCTTATTATCTAAGGCTGTAGGTGAAGCTACATATATATACCCAGACCATACCTGTTTGTGGGCACTCTAGAGTGCTCCATTATCCTTCTGCCATCCTTACGTTACTTGGCTATATAATGGACCTTATGTCTGGCAGGGTGGTCCCCTTTTTTGCTCTTTTCAAATATGTCTTAGCTAGTTTTGTGGATCTTTATGAGCTGATACTTATCTTCTTAGTATTACATATATTTTATTTTTCAGCAAGTAGAAGTGTAGGAAATGTCTTTGCAACTTTGAGGTGGAAAATACTTTTCTAATCAGATAAGAAAGTATTAATGTATTTGACTGCATCAAAATTAAGGATGAATTTTTAGCAAAAGTTGCTACAGACAAAAGAAGTAGATGAATTATTATCTGAAAGAATATTATTTGCTACATCCACAACTAAAAGATATTAATGTATGCTATAACTATATGTATAATTATATATAACCAGAAAGACAGAGTGCTGAGTGCCTCAAAGCATTTGTTAGAATTTGTTCAAATTTGATCTTGTTTTTATCTTTAAGAATTTGATCTTCAACAATATTGGAAAGACTACTTTTACATATGCTATACAACGTTTACTATGTTTCCTTTAGAGCCTCATCTACCTTTCAGTTCTGACCACTTAAAGGACTTTAGAAGACTTTGTTAGTTTCCAAACAATTTCTACTCTGCTGTTACTTTAACCTTATCTCACTTTCTATTATCTAGAAATAATACTTACCCATGGGGAGAAATGGCACCTATTCTTATAAGTTAGTATCCAACATTCTTGCTTTATTCTCCTAATAGTTCTAACAGTTTGTCTAGTGAGAATTTGTGGTATTATATGGAAATTATCATCTGCAAGTAATATACAGCAGAATAATAGTGCCATCATACCAGGTGAACCTAATCCTAATACTGAAATTAGCAAAGGAAAACATAAAGATAAACTGCAGGTTAGGCTCACTGAAGAAGCACTAGATGAAAGCATTACAAATCAGAATTCGAAAACTGAATCTAACAGTACACTAAGAAACAATAATCATGACTCTACAAGTCTCTCTGAAGAAATTTCTACATTTTCATCTTTAAGGACAACTTATGGCCACAGTACCATAGTTGCTAATGCTAAACAACTTCCTGGTTAGAACAAACAACCCACTACTTTCACCAATCTAAGAATAAAGTAGGACTGGATAGATGGCCTAACAGTTAAGGTGCTTGCCTGAGAAGCCTAAGAACCCAGGTTTGATTCCCCAGTACGCACGCAAGCCAGATGCACGTTTCTACAATTTACATGTTTCTATTAAAATACCCATTTTACTGAAATGAGGGAGAAGAAACGTAGGCAAAACAGAGCCAACACCTTGAGCTAAGGACAGAGAAGCATCCAGAAGTGATGAAGGCCACTCTCAGAGGCATGTCAGAATCCTGAAGAGGCAATATGAAGACAGAACCCCAGACATCTGAAGGGAGCCCACCTAGTGGCCATTCAGATATCAATCTATGTAGGAAACTGAAGTTGGAGAAAGGTTCATCCAAAATGATAAGGAGGGCACATCACCTGGCTCTCATATGGCACCAACAGTGGCACTTGCTGCCACATTGCTGTATGAGTGCTACCTAAGACAATGCTCTGTTGCTAGTTTTAATTTTTCAGTTACTGTCCTGGTTATCCAGCAGTCATCCCCTTGTAGAGCAAAGGCCTGGTTAATTCTATCTCTCCTGGGTATCATGGGTTTATGAGCATGACTGTTTATAAAATGTACATGCATAAAATCAGATAAGCCAAGCACACCCCACCCCCAATGTTCACAAATCTAGCTTTGTTGCTAATCTTTCTACAACAAATGTAGAACAAATATTCAATCCAAATATATTAGTTACATGTTTACTCCAGTGAAAATAATAAATACAGCAGTGTTATTATTGAGGCCATAAAATCTGTTTGGTGAAAACTAATCTTCTTAGCTTGCAATTTTAGTATATTGAAATGTTCATAATATTTATGACTTCTCTTTCAACTGTACTGTGCTTATTTTGGAGTCCTATGTCAAAGAGATTTTCATTGTACATGAAAAAGGAAATAGCTTTATCAAGTTCCTACTTCACTTCAGCCTTCTCTTTAGATTCACTTCTAGTTTTCACTTTTCTTCTATTACAAAGCAAAAGACTGTTCTTGTTGCCAGTGTGAAGTATTTTCATTTATACTCTTACAACTGAAGTCAACAGCAATTGTTGAGTTTGTGCTTTAGTTGCCCACTGAGCTGAGAAAAAAACACAAAAAGGTTAAGACCACAATCAGTGCCCTGAATCTGCATTTGCACCTTCTGCAGAATGCTCAGGGAGTGGAGTAGGAAGTGTTGTACTAATGTTCACTAAATGAGCGAACTGAGACTGAAGATAACCCTAAGCACCAGGCAGCTTCTGTCAAAACCCCTGCCCCTCCATTCTTCCTTGGAAACCACTGAGGATCTGAAGAGTGAAATTGTACTCACAGACTGTCACAATGTCCACAGTGATCACTAGCCTAAGAGTGTCTCCTCTAACTGAAAATGTCATGCAAAGTCATTCATTTGTTTTTTTTTTTTCTTTTCTTTCTTTTTTTTTTTTTTTTTTTTTGTTTTGTTTTCCAAGGCAGGGTCTCACTGCAGCTCAGAATGACCTGGAATTCACTATGTAATTTCAGGGTGGCCTCAAACTCACAGCAATCCTCCTTTCTCTGCCTCCCAAGTGCTGGGATTAAAGGCTTGTGCCACACACCTGGCTTCATTCATTGTTTTCTTGGACTCCAATTTTGGTAGAGACATCCATCACAACAGGAACTGTAGGTTTAGAGTCTCACCTAAATACAGAATAATTGTTGGAGATGAACACTTATAAAATTTCTACGTTGAACAGAAGCTAAAGCTACATGTTATCATTGGGTGGGTGTGTTTGTGAGCATGCATATGTTAGCACACACTGTGTGTGTGTTTGCATATTGTGGTACATGTCCTGAGAACTTGTGCAGGGTTGCACTGGATAGAAATGGACTAGTATGAGCAAAGGGATATGACAGAAAAATGAAATCTTGGGGTGAAACTGCTACCCTTTCAACTCTAATTATAAGAGAGATTACAACCATTGATATTGGGCCAGCAGACCTGCACTGGGGCAACAGAAAGAATGTAGACTCTCTTGAAGGAGCTGAAAGCTCAAGGAGTGTTCTGTTTTTCTTTATTCCCCCGAGATTACAAAACTGGCACCCTACCTGGTATTATGGAGTATAAGAAATGCAGGCATGAGAGGGTCATTGAGTTTGCAGCATGGTCTTGGGTTTTGGAAATGGCCATGGGCAGTATGAAGGTTTGCTGGATTGCCTGTATGGAGACCCAATGGAGTCATGAGGATGGACTGTGGGTTGCAGTGGAGACACAGTGGAGATGTGCCAGGACCATGAGATGGCTGCTTAAGGAAAGCTGCCGGCCCCAGATTAAGTTTACCAGTACTGTGAATAGCCTAGCTGGAGGGGCAGAATTGCAACTCCAGGGACTTGCTGCTGGTTAGAATGATCGGACTTGGAGATTTGTCACGGACTAGAGTTGTTTGCCCTGGTTGTTTTAAATCTTGTATTGGTTGAATATTTATTAGCTATGCCCAATGTCATCTTTTGCAACGTGAATGTTTATTCTGTGCCATTTTTTTTTTTTTTTTTGGTATTATGGCTCAGTTAAAAGACCTTGAACTGTGGGGATGTTTGAACATCATTGGGATTGATCAAAACTATGGGGGCTATTAAAGTAGGACTGACTGCATTGCATTTTAAATCATGTATGGTTATCAGCTTGTGAGTGTCAGGGGCAGAATGTGGTGTTTTGATTCAGGGGCCCCCATAAACTTAGTTAGGTGCCCAGCTGATAGAGATTTGGGAATTAACACCTCCGGGAGGCAGTGTATTGTTGGGGATAGGCTTATGGGTGTTATAGCCAGTTTCCCCTTGCCAGTGTTTGGTGCACTTTCCTGTTGCTGTTGACCACCTGATGTTGGCCAGGAGGTGATGTCCACCCTCTGCTCATGCTATCATTTTCCTGTGCCATCATGGAGCTTCCCCTTGAGCCTATAAGCCAAAACAAACCTTTTCTCCACAAGCACTCTTGGTCGGGTGATTTCTGCCAGCAATGTGAACCTGACTGCAACACAGATCAAACCCAGAGCCTCAAGCATACTACACAGGCAATCTACTACCTGAGCTATTTTCCCCAGTCCAAAACCACACACTGTCCATATGTGGCTTCAGCAATAAGATAAAATACAAAAACAACAATGCTATAATGATGAAATTCTCTGGCACAGATTCAAGATTAGAGGCAAAATTCTATTATGTATGAAGAAATTGTTAAAAAAAATAGCCAATGGATTTAAGGGTAGATGGTGTCCTCCATTAAGTGGGAAATAAGTTTTTCTCATGATTTACACCCTTGTGTCATATAGAATATCAATGAGTTGATGCCTATAGATAGTTGGCAGATTCAGGTGACAGCATGGATGAACTAAGGAATGGAGTGTTTGAAAAAACCTTAACCCAAATTTACATCCAGAGAAATGCCACCAGCAAGCAATCAACATGAAGGGTGTGTGTGTCTCCTGATTCTAACAAAGCTAAGCTTGACTCTGGATTAGGTAATCAAGAAACACTGTATTTTTAAGCACACATGTCAGTTATAATTCAAAATTCTTTGTGAGATTTCTAATAAACAGTTCTGTTATGCTATGCCTGACTGATAAGAAACTAACCATAAAGGAGTTAATGAAAAATGTAATGACAAATAGGCTGGCCCCAGCAAAGCACACCAAGATGTTTCCTGACGCCCTCACTACTGTTTCCATGGAGTAAGCGTGGACAAAGCCCATCACCGTTACTACTCAGGATGTCTTCTGACCCACTTGTTACTATTTTCATGGAGGAAACATAGCATGAGTTATAAAGATGTTATTCCACCTGGTAAAATTAGGTATGTGTGAGTCTTACATTTGTTGTTAAACTCCATACTAATTTTCAGTGTACTTCCACTTCTCATTAAATATTTTTCAGTGATTACAAAACAAATTATTAAGTATAAAAAGAACACTCCACATTCAAACTCTTTTCTGAAAACTTCAGGGTGAAAATGGAGTTACTTGGATGGGCTTCATAAAATGGAGACCTATCTTGTGCTCTTGCTTACTGAACACAGAAAGAACAGCAAAGTAAAACCACAGGCTCTCGTGGCCAGTTATCAAATTAAAATTATTATTCCACTAAGTTTACATTATCTTAACCCTGAACAAATTCCTTTCTTTCTCTGCACCTAAGTCTCCTCATCAAAAACGTGGATTTTTATGCCATTTAGGGCTATGGAGATTGCTCAGTGGTTAAAGGCACTTGCTTAAAAAAGCCTGGAGGCCCTGTTTGATTCCCCAATACCCATGTCAAGTCAAATGCACAAAGGGGCAAATGTGTTTGGAATTCGTTTACAATGTGGCAAGACACCCTGATGTTCCTATACTCTGACTCATTCTCCCTGCTAAAAAATAAACATTTTTTTGTTTTCACTTCATTTATTCCTTTATAAGTCATCACTTCATACAGCAAACATAATATTCTTTTTTTTTTTTTTTTTAGTTAGGTCTCATTCTAGCCCAGGCTGACCTGGAATTCACTATGTAGTCTCAGGGTGGCCTGGAACTCTCAGCGATCCTACCTCTGCCACCCAAGTGCTGGCATTAAAGTCATGCATCACCATCACTGGCTTAAAAATAGTTTTAATAACATCTACTTCACACAGTTATTGTGAACACTGTTAGGTATAGTCCCTCACTGTCTGCTCAGAGCAATCACTCCTAGATGTTTGTGGTTTCTATCACTAACATAGATACCTTATCCTTGTAAAACATGTTTAATCAGAATTCTAAAGGGTGGTTTTCATTTATTTGCAAGGAGAGAGAGAAGAAGAGAGGAGAGGGGAGGAAAGGGGAGGGGGGAAGAGAGGAGAGGAGAGGACAAGACAGAACAGGACAGGACAGGAGAGGAGAAGAGAAGACAGGAAAGAAGAGAAGAGAGGAGAAGAAAGGAGAGGAGAGGAGAGGAGAGGAACAGAGCAGAGCAGAGCAGAGCAGAGATGTACCAGGACCTCTTGCTCTTTGCAGATGAACTACAGACACATGCACCGCTTTATACATCTGTTTTTATGTAGGTATTAGGAATCAAACCCAGACCATCAGGTTTTGGAAGCAAGCATGTTAACTGCTGAGCTATCTCTCCAGCTCTGTGAAACTTTTACTTTTGAATCTGAAGACCTTTGTGTTAAAGACGCAAAATGATTGCTGGGCATGGTGGTGCACGCCTTTAATCCCAGCATTCGGGAGGCACAGGTAGGAGGATCACCATGAGTTCAAGGCTACCCTGAGACTACATAGTGAATTCCAGGTCAGCCTGGACTAGAGCAAAACCCTACCTCTAAAAAAAAAACAAAAACAAAAAACAACAACGACAACAACAAAAACCCAAAAAAAGGAAAAAGAAAAAAAAAAGGAACAAAATGATGGTCTAATTTCTGCCACTATTCTGTTCTTTATCCTAAGCATATAACTCCTTTGTGAAAAACTTAGTAGCTTCTTTACAGTTATAAATTCGAGTGTGAATTTACATTCTATTAAGCTCCTGAGTCTGAGTTCCTTGCTCCTACAGTGTGTGGGCAGGCACGTGGCTGTTCTGGAGTGAGCAGGCCAGTCCCATTTACGGACTCTTCCCTCCTCCCCCTACTTCCCCCATCTGCTGGGCCTGAGTTCCTTGCATGGATAGTGTGTGGGTGCGAGTGAGCAGGCCAGACCCATTTCTGGGCTCTTCCCACCTCCCAGGTTCTGAGTTGCCTGCCCTGGTCTGTGTGCTGAAGGGCAAGGCACGAACTTCCCAGTCCCCTGGTCCTGGTAGGTCCCACTGTGCTCGGCTTGGGGAGGCCTGGTCCCTGTGTGAGCTGTGGAATCAGGCCTTTTGATCTGGTATCCTGACTGGCCACTGGGTACCAACATCCCTGTTCACCTGAGTCAGAGGGTAAAGGATAAAAACTTGCTTTCTCCTCAATAAAATAAAGAGTCCTCCTAAAATGGGTAGACAACAATGCAAAAAAGCCAAAGAAAGCCAAAAAACTGAGAGATCTCCTCCAAGGATGCCTAGTCCTACAGTGGAAGCCTCCAATGAAATCATAGAGAAATCAACAGAAATTCATTCTCAAAATGAAAACACAACAACCAATGACACCCTGATTAAAATAAAATCACTGAACTTGAAACAAACTATCAAAGAACCAACAATTGTATCAATGAAATTGAACAGAATCATCTCCTAGAGTGTTCAGCTTTGACAGTAGGCTTAACCTGATGGAAGAAAGCGTTAGAATCCTCCAAAGAGATATGAATGAATTGAGGGTGAGTCAAGAAATGGAAGACCTTAACAACCGGTTGATTAACCTAAATGAAGACTTGATCAAATTCAAGAATGAACTACAGGAAGTTTCAAGAAAAACAGAACTAGAAGTGAAGTTGCACCTCAAAAAAGAGATAGACATGATGCAAAACAACGTAACAGAAAACAAAAATCAAATAGAAATTATAAAAACTTCTCTAACACCACTTACCAACAGAGTTACTCATGTGGAAAACAGAACCTCTGACCTGGAAGACATGACAGAAGAAACTGATCAGGAGGCCAAAAACTTTGCTAAGTTCAAAAAATCAAGTGAACAGAATACAACGGAACTGTGGGACACCCTAAAATGACCAAAGATCTGGATCATGGGTATACCAGAAGGAGAGAAAATCCAGACCAGAGGCATAGAGAACATATTCAACAAAATTATTGAAGAAAAATTTCCAAATCTCACAAAAGAGAGGCCCATCTAGATACAAGAAGCCCACAGAACACCAAACAGACAGGACCAAAGAAGAAACTCTCCAAGACACATCATAGATAAAACTCTTAACAATGAAAACAAAGAGAGAGAGTTAAAAGCAGAAACAGAGTAGCAATACACAACAGAAAAAGGCAATGCCATCAGAATTACATCAGATTTCTCAATAGAAACCCAGAAGGGCCTGGAATGGAACACTTCGAAGTCTGAAAAACTATGGCTTCCAACCAAAGCTGCTTTACCCAGCAAAAGTATCCCTCATAAGAGATGGTGAAAGAAAAACTTACCAGGAAAAAACTCAACTCTATGATTATATGAATACAAAGCCAAATTTATAGAGAATACTTGAGAGAATACTCCACATAGAACAGTCAAACAACCAATCTCAAAAGCCAACAAGAAGATCACAATAACCAAAATAAACCAGGCTCAAAACAGTACAAGAAAGTACCAAACACCATAAAACACCTCATCATGGCAGGGATTAATTCAAACCTCACAGCAATAAGCTTAAATAATAATGGTCTTAACTCACTGACCAAAAAACACAGGTTATCAGGATGGATCAAAAACCTGGACCTTTCTATATACTGTCTTCAAGAAACCCACCTCACCTTTAAAGATAGACACCTCCCTCAGGGTGAAAGGTTGGAAAATGATATTCCAAGCAAATGGAAATAAAAAAAAAAGTGGGTGTGGCTCTATTAATATCTGATAAAATAGACTTCAAACCAAAAGTAATCAAAAAGGACAAAGAAGGCCACTTCCTACTCATCAAGGGAATGCTCCAAAGGGAGCACATCACAATCATAAACATTTATGTGCCAAACACAGGTGCACCAGTGAGGCTGTCCCATTTTCAACAGCAATAAAAAATTAAATACTTTGGAATAACACTAACCAAGGATGTGAAAGACCTGTATAATGAAAACATTAAAATACTCAAGAAAGAAATAGAGGAGGTCTTGAGAAGATGGAAAGACCTCCCATGCTCCTGGATAGGTAGAATTAATATTGTGAAAATGGCAATTCAACCAAAAACAATATACAGATTTAATGCAATACCAATAAAAATTCCAGCATCATTCTTCACAGAGATTGAAAAAGTTATCTCAAAATTCATATGGAATAGCAGAAGGCCTCCTCAGCAAAAACAAACAAACAAAAAACATCTCTGGTAGTATCACCAGATCTAAAGCTATATTACAAAGCAATAGTGACAAAAATAGCATGGTACTGGAATAAAAACAGAAACATAGACCAATGGAATAGAACTGAAGACCCAGACCTTAGGGCAAGCAACTATAGCTGTCGATAATGTAGACTGGAGAAAAGACAGCATCTTCAACAAATGGTGTTGGACAAATTGGATGACCATATGTAGAGAAATGAAATTAGACCCACTCATTTTGCCAGACACAAAAATCAAGTCCAAATGGATTAAAGACCTCAATATAAGACCTGAAACTCTTCCACTACTGGAAGTAAAAATAGAAGGCAGTCTCCACAATATAGGACTGGGAAAAGACTTCCTGAACAAAACCCCAGTAGCTAAGGAAATTAAACAAGCACTCAATTAATGGGACCTCATGAAGCTAAAAAGCTTTTGCACAGACAGACATGCCATAAGCAGAGCCAACAGATTACCCCTGAATGGGAGAAAATCTTTGCCAGCTATACCACTGACAGAAACCTAATATCTAGAATCTACAAAGAACTAAAAATACAAACAAACAAACAAAAAAACCCAAAAACTAAACAATAAAAAAAAATCAAACAACCCACTGTAAAAATGGAGCAGAGAACTAAACAGGGAGTTTTCAGAGGAAGAATTACAAATGGCTAACACACACTTAAGAAAAACTTCAATATCCCTAACCATTAGGGAAATGCAAATTAAAACAACTATGAGATTCCGCTTTACTACAGTAAGGATAGCAAACATTAAAAAATCAAATGAAAATGAATGTTGGTGAGGATGTGGAGAAATAGGAATACTTATTCACTGTTAGTGGGAATGTAAGCTGGTACAACCACTGTGGAAATCAATATGGAGACTCCTGAAAAGGAGGAATATAGAGTTACCAACAGACCCTGTTATTCCCTTAATGGGCATTTACCCTAAAAGCTCCACATCTCACTTCAGAGATACTTGTTCAACCATGTTTATAGATGCTCAATTTATAATAGCTAAAAGCTGGAATCAACCCAGGTGTCCATCATTGGATGAATGGATAACCAAGATGTGGTGTATCTACACAATGGAATTCTATTCAGCAGTAAGAAAAAGTGACACACTGAAATTTGAAGAAAAATAGTCGAACTTGGAACAGATCATTCTAAGTGAACTCACACAATGACAGAAAGACAACTGTCACATGATCTCACTCATCTGCAGTTCCTAACCTGGATCAGCCCAAGTTGCTGACATAACTGAATAGCAACTTGAGGCTTGGACAATAGGGACGTTAGGGCTTGGGGGAAGGGAAAAGGTGGGGGAGGGACACAAAACTGAACCCAAATTGAACTGGTACCACAGAATCCTATATCCTGGAAGTCAGATTAAAAGGTGGAACCCTCAAGAGGACCTTAGGGAAATCACCTGAAGGGCCTTGGAGAAGGTGAGACAAAAACTAACCTCAAAGTTCTCCTGTTTCTCTTTTTTCTTTTTCTTTGGTGCTGGCCTGAAATTCTGTGCACCAGGATGTGGTCTACATCTACAATAAGCTGTTGACCAGAGAGACCTACTAGATCTCCCAAAACACACATGACAGACTTCTGTCAGAGCACTTGATTACCCACCAGAGGTTAATGGTAAGACCCTACTGCTGAAGACACCAAATGCTGTTGGCACGGACCACAGAGAGACCTGGCTGGAATCTGGAGGAGAGCCAGTCCCCAAACAATTAGCCTGTCTAGTGTTGGAAGGTGTTACATGGGCTTCCGGGGGAAAGTGGCCAACATCTGTCCAAGCAACTCAAAATCTATGCAACTCAGAAGCAAACAATCTGACATGATGCTCACACAAGTGCAATAGTGGCACACAGCCATAATGAGTGACCAAACTGCTCTTGTATTGGCTAACAGATCTGCTCAGTGGAAAGGAAACCATATCTGGAACTGGGAAACAAGTTAGAATCATATCCTGATAATGATGTTTTCCATTGTCAAGCTCAAGCTCCCACTAACCTTAGACTATAAGAGGGTCTAAACCCTTTTTATTCTCTCTAAATTAATAATGGTTATCCCATTTAACTGGTGCTGACTTCACCCTTTTGGAGAATCTGCTTCTCTCTTTTAGACAGTAGCTGAACCTGAGGAGATGAATGACCCAGTGTACTCCACCCCAACCCCAGCTGAAACCACAGAGGAATTGGGAAAATGAGCAAGAGTGCTACTTTCTCAGTGAATCTAATATCAGCACAAGGGGAAGGAGATAGACACTGAGGATACGCAACACCTACCAAACCAGAGATCCAGAGGCTCCTGAGTGCCCATCACTGAAGTAGATTTAAAATGCTTCCAGCATGGCTCAGGGAATTTTGCAGAAGAGGGGACAGAAAGATTTTTAGAGCCACAAGTGGGTCATTTTGCAGAGACATTCCCTCTCCACCGCCCATAATGCATGACCCACAAATCCCATTGGGTTTACCTGTATCCCCAAGGAGGAAGGCCTCTTCAGAAAAGGGGAAGGAAGGAGGGAAAAGATGGTACCAACATGTGTTGTTTACATACAAAATATGTCCATATCTAATAAAAATATTTTTTAAAACATCAAAAAATAGATTAAAATGATCATTTCATTTCAATGATATCAGATATTAATCAGATTTAATGATATTCAGGTATCACTGAAATCCCCACAAAATTCCTATCTAAAGTTTTGGTGTCTTCTTACAATTCATATTTCATGTTTCTTCTGTATGATACAAATATGAGGTATGGAAAGATGGCCCAGCAGTTAAGGCATTTGTGTGCAAAGCCAAAAGATCCTGGTTCAATTCTTCAGGACCCACGTAAACCAGATGCACAACATGGCATTTGCATCTGGAGTTCATTTGCAGTGGCTGGAGGCCCTGGTGTGCCCATTCTCTCTGTCAAATAAATAAAAATATATTTAAAAATGATACAAATGTGAGTTCAGCTTACCTTTGATGAGCTTACATTATATAGGAAAGGTGACTATGTTGGGACAATATGGTATGATACCATATGATATATCAGACTGCATTAACAGACTGGAGAGGACTCCATCTTGCTAGCTTTGAGGAAATAAGCTGCAATGCAGTAAAAAGTACTGTGATAAGGATATGTGGCAAGAAATTAAAGAAGATCCTTATAAGCCAAGAGTAGCCCTGGCTAGCAGCCAGCAAGGAAAGTGGAACCACAGTTCTACAGCCAGAGGGAGATAAATATATGATATATATATATATATATATATATATATATATATATATATATATATATATAAAATTATGTAATATATAATTATTTAATTAACTCTGAGGTTTATTTAAATGGAATTTTTAGAAGTTTTTATGCAATCAAATGCACAAATTTCACATTTCCTTTCCTGTTAGGTTTACAAAAATCTTCTCAAACTTGATCAAATATAACTAGATCTTTATTTTTGTCTCAACTTTTTCTTATTTCTACTTTTTACATTTAAGAAGTTAACCCAGTTTTGCAGTGTGAAAAAAAATTTATGAATGGTGATTAACACAATGTGAATGTACTTAATTAATGCAGCTGAACTTGTCCAGTTAATAATGGTTAAAATGTATATTTTGAGAGATTTAAAATTTAACTAGGCTGGGAATGGTGGTGCATGCCTTTAATCCAAGCACTCAGGAGGCAGAGATAGGAGGGTCACTGTGAGGTTGAGGCTGGCCTGGGACTACAGAGTGTGTACCAGGTCAGCCTGGGCTAAAGTAAGACCCTACTTTGAAAAAAAAAATTAAGTATACCTAAGAAAAAGTTAAGCCTACCTGGAACTCATTTTGGTACACAATGATGTTTATGTATGATAACTATTACATATAATTTTTTCAAGGCTTTTAGCTAATTTATCTTTTCCCATCAATTTGAATACTTATATATGCTTAGATACACTGCTGTATTTCCAACTGTATACAATGCTCAGCATCTGATGGGATGATTTCTTGTTGCCTCCCATCATACATAGAAGAAGACATAAGCAACCCCTCCCCATCATCCCCCAAGCCATAATGCTCCAGGCTACTGACTAGTCTCAAGTCCTAGGAAGCAGGGACATGGAAGGAAAAATGAGGTAGCAATTTTTTAGGTTTTAGTGACATCTAGTGGTTTCTTTTTTATACCCTTTTACAGGGTAACTTTTGCTCAGAGTCAGGGGAAGTGTATTTTATTTACTCCAGTTAACCAGAGCTTCTTAAGACACTAGGGTAATCTTAAATACAGAAAATACATGAAGGGCAGATCTCTACCTTATACACAGGGTAGATCTCTATCTCCAAACTTTCTTTCTGGTCTACAGTTCAGTCAAGTCAGATTGCCACACCTGCCTTCTGAAGTTTCCACAGCTTCCAATTTGTGATAGAATAACATTTATGTAAGTTAGCAAAGATGGGAAATAGAATCAACAAAGACATCTTTCTCTCTACCCCTTCCTCCATCTTCTTTCCCGGCCTCCCCCTCTCTCGAATACTCAGGCAGTTTGATGCAGAATGATCTGTAACCCATACTAAACTATGAGTGCTTAGGGATAGTCAGTATACAGTTCATCTCAGATTCAACCAGAACCACTTTGTGAGACTTTAAAAGGTTCACTGGTATACTCAGCTCATCCCACGTCATTAATCCAGCCAATCAATGCCTGCTCCCCAGCTTCTATATGTCACCTTTTTCTTATTAAATTGATCTTGAACTTGCCTTGTTCTTTCTTATTGGTTGGTTCATACTTTGGCATTCATTTCTTCTTTTCTAGTGGTAATCCTCAATGCCCTTCAATGTATGTTAGTAACCCATTGCTATCATTGCTATTTCTTCACCCTCACCTATATAAACTCTGAGCATATCTTGATATCAAAAGGGAATGACAACATGAAAATCTGTCTTCGTTCAGTGAGAACTTCCTGTTTCACTTCTCCTAGCACCAATAACCTTCAACTACCTTCACAACTATTTTAGTTATCTCTTCCTTAAGGCTGCATTTGCTGATGTCTTACCTGTACTAAGACTTTTACTGCTTATTCTTCATAATTAGCCATAAGTTAATTTTTTGCATGTGTGAAGTAATATGTCTATTTTCTCTTTTGAACAATAACCTACTTGATGATTAATAATTACTTTTGCTTAAAATATGTCCAGTGTGTAGCTCAGTTGGTAGAGGGCTGCCTAGGAAGCACAAAGCCCTGGATTAAATCCCAGTACCACATAAACAAGGCATGCTGATGCATACCTGTACTCACAGTACTCCAGAGATAGAGGTAGGGAGATCAGAATCTCCAGGTGATCTCAGCTAGCCTTGGCTATATGAAACTGTATCTCCAAAATATAGGTCTCCATTGCCTAGCCAGAAATGTATTTATCCAAGCCAAGTGTGGTGGTGCATGCCTTTAAACCCAGAACTTGGTAGGCTGAGGTAGGCTCACCATGAGTTTGAGGCCCTCCTGAGCTAGAGTGAGCCCTAGATCATCCTTAGCCACAGTGAGACCCTGCCTCAAAAAAAAAAAAAAAAAAGTATTCAGTATCCAGAGCTAATCTCCAGCAGATCTGTCTCACAGGTGATAACTTTTTTTTTTCTTAAACTGGCTTTTGCCAAGTTTACTGGGAACTGGGTAGGCCCATTCTTTACTCAGTCCATCATGGTCAGACGCACTGCCTGGACCACGTTTGCTTACACTTACATTAGTAGCCCAGCCATGGATGCTGACACAGCAAATCCTACCACAAGTCTGCTCTATTATACAGCTTCTGTGAAGCTTTTGATCCCAGCTCCTCAATTCTAGAACACACATTATTGCCAATAACACCATTGCAGCCCCAGTTTACAGTGCCTCAGAATTCTCAATTTCTGATTGAGCTGGCCCAAAATTTCCACCAGAAGGCTCAGTGCCCCATTTTTCACTGGTTTGAGGTAAGGGAGACTGATGCTGGTAAGGAAGACTCCTTCAAGCCCCTAGCTGTGAGTTCTGACAGGAGGGTCATGGCTACGGCATATTGTTATTGGGCCCAATTTCTGATCATCCCAGGGAACCAGCTGCACTTCCTCTATTAGGTACTTCCAAAGCCCCGCTCCCGAAATGTAGAAGTTCCTCTTACACTCCTGCTAACTCTGCATTTCCTAGAATGCATAAGGACAACTAGTAGCAGCTATCACTCTGCTCAGTCTCTGTGGATATTCTGTACTGAATAGGAGTCCAGCAGCCACATGTGTGCATGACTCCAGTTTGCCTGGATGGGGTGATATCAGTACTTAACAGCTGGGTACTACAGAAATGGTTACTCAGAATTCAACCTCAAAAGTAAACAGATGGGCAAACATACGAAGCGTATATTCTTGTCCCTGTTTTATAGTAATATTAAAAATTGGTAGGCCTGGTGGCTCAGCCCTGTAATTCCAGCTACTTGGTATGCCAAGGTAGGAGGACTGCAACACCTTAGCATCTTAATGAGAAACTGTTTCAAAATAAAAAGCAAAAACCATTGCCTAGTATACATAGGCCATAGGTTCAATCACCAGCCACACACACACATACACACACACACACAAACACACCACTTAAAAAGAGAAAAAAAATCAACAAAATGAAGATCACAGTCAGTGACTGCGTATATGAAAAACACTTGATTTAAATCCAGGCATACCAGATCCCACATTACTTACTTTATATCACATCCTATTGCCACTTAGGAACTTCCCTGGGTATAACAACAAGCCCTGAGTAAACTGCAAAATAACAAAACCCTTACTAGATTTGAAGGAACACTCATGCACCTCACTTCAGACTAGTTAGGAGAGGGGCACTGAAACTGCTGAGAAAATGTTTTGGTATCCCTTTCTGTCAAGAGTCAGAAAAAGCAGAGACAGCAGAAAATAAGTAAGGATTGAAAAGACTAAATATGACTCTTTAAGATTTTAAGCTGAGTACAGTTTTAATAAACATAATGGAGTTCTCAAATTAAGCTATCCTGAAGACTTTTGTATAGAAATAAATTTACTGGGAAATGAAATAATTGATCCAAAGTACTAGGTATCTACATGGGTCAGCATATTTTAAAACTTTGTTATGAAATAGTTTCATCATTGCTCTTTTGTGCATGACAAAAATGAAGATCAAAACTTTTGGGATGGAGAAACAGCTTAGCAGTTAAGGTGCTTGCCTGCAAAGCCCAAGGACCGGATTCAATTCCTCAGGTGATGCATGCGTCTGGAGTTACCAGTGGCTAGAGGCCCTGGTGCATGCATTCTAATAAATAAATATTTTAAAAAGTACTTTTTAAGAAACTTATCCAAGCCAAATAAATCACAGAATGAAGACTGGTACATATGACCAAATGCTTCTCTCCTGAACAAGCAGCTTCCATGCAAGACAGCACAGCTGTCTTCCTCTTGTTGTCACTAAATGTTTCCTAATAGGTCTTTAGTTTTTAATCCTACTTGAGAATTTTAATCAGACAGGGGGATGCACTCAATTGCATCATCAGTGCACTGTGGTTCCTCTACTTAATTTCTTTTCACTAGATAACCATAATTAATGTCATCTAAAAACAGACTTGGGACATTTAACAAGTCATTCTTTGAAGTGTTATTCTGTATGGGAAATTAGCTTCAGTTAACTTCACTGTACAGACGTGCAGATCCTAAAGGACCTTCTGGGAATGTGTGCATGCAAGAGCTTTAAGACAGCCTTATGTACCTGGATGGGTTCTGAAGATGTAATTGGACCATTCGCAGAGAGGGAAAAGCAAGCCTTTAAGAAGCTAAAAGGAAATCGCATAAATAAATGTTATCTCCCATTAGGAGAAGTCTGTGAACATTTTAAAATGTCTATATCTTGTCTGCAAGTTATTGATAGTTTAACTGCAAAAAGGTTTTCCTCGGCCCTAAAATAAGCACCAGTCCTAACACAGTGGGGCACACATACAATGGGATTATAAGTGGAAGAAGAGTGAGTGATCAGGAGAGTTCAAGGCTCTCCTCTCAAGGTCAAGGCCAGCCTAGGCTACAAGACCCTGTCTAAACCAAAACTAAAAATTGGCATCAAAGGGAAAAAACTACAACTTCCTAAAATTTGATACTTAGATTATTCAAATTATATCCTTGCAGTTATAATAAACTAGAAAGAATAATGTAGGATAGAAAGGTTCTAGAAATGGAAGCCTGGGACTAGAGTGAGTGCCAAGTCAGCCTGGGCTAGAGACCCTACCTCTGGGGGGAAAAATTGCTTCAGTTTTAGAATCATTGCTAATGTTTAAAACTGAGCTATCATAGGTTAAGTGCTATGTAAAACTAATGTCCATAGGAAAATTTATATTATAAACTACTTTAAAATATTTTTGAGAAAGACAAAGAATGAGCACATTAGAATCTCTTGCCATTGCAAACGAACTCCAGACGCATGCACCACTTTGTCATTTGGCTTTACATGGGTACTGGAGAACTGAACTTGGGCCAGCAGACTTTGCAAGCAAGTGCCTTAACTGCTAAGCCATCTTCTCACCCTTATGAACTGTTATAAATTTATACATGTCAATGTACAAACCATGGAAAGTTAAGGTATTGTCAATTTTTGCTTAAGATCTCTCAATTTATTTTTTTAAAAAGATCTATGCAGCCCAGGCCGGCCTGTAACCCATGTCATCATTATCTGTATCTCCTCTTCCTGGGTACATGACATTTTAAAACACACACACACACACACACACACACACACACACACACACACACAAAAAAAACATGAGCTGGAGATGGCTCAGTGGTTAAAGGCACTTGCTTTGCTTTCAAAGCCTTATGATCTGGGGACTGGAGAGATGGCTTAGCAGTTAAGGAACATACCTGTGAAGCCTAAGGACCCAGGTTCGATTCTCCAGGTCCCATGTAAGCCGGATGCACATGGTGATGCATGCATCTGGAGTTCACTTGTACTGGCCAAAGGCCCTGGTATGCCCATTCTTACTCTCTCTCTCCCTGTCTCTGACAAATAAAAACAAATCTCAAAGCCTTATGACCTGGGTTTGATTCCCCAGTACCCATTATAAAACCAGATGCAGGAAGGTGCGCTTGTACCTGGAGTTGGTTTCCAGCAGCAGGAGGCCCCTGATGCACCCATACTCATCTCTTATGTCTCACTTAAATAGAAGTTTTTAAAAAGTAGATTCCCACTCACTCCCCATCCAATCTCTTTCCTTTCCTTCTCACACTAATATTGTAATGTTATGTACTGCTCCAGTTGTATTTTCTGTTCTCCTTACTGTACGTACACAATTTGCCCTCTTACCCAATGTTTTTATACTTACCCATTCTCAAATGTGGATCTGGTTTATACCAGCTTCTATATCTTCTTCAACGGTGTCAGTTGAACCACTCCTGGTAAGCTGTTTATACTTTTTTGACACTCAAGGCTGTAAGACCTTATTGTGCATTTTTCCTTGTGTGCATGTGCAAGTCTCCCTAGGTCATTTTCTTGAAAGGAAACTGCTGGGTCATAAGGTACATACCCTTCAGTTTACTAGATATTGCCAAAATTACTTCCAAAGTGATTATACCAACTTAAACATTTACTGTAAAAGTAGGAGTCCTTTGGTTCATCTTATTCTTGGTATTTTTTATGTAATTCTAAGAATTCTCTTGGAAGTATTCCAGTGGAAACATATGCTTCCAATTTATTGGATATTTCACCGTTGGTCATTTATCATAAAATATCTAAGTGTGGAAATTGTATCAACATTTTTTTCCTGTAGGTTTGTGCCTTTTTTTTTTTTTAGGAATCCTCAACTCCACTATGGTGAATGCATTTAATTTTCTTCTTTTTCAAAAATCTCCTCTTCAGATTGTTTTCAAACCATTTAGAATATATTTCTGTGTTGTATATAAACCCAATTTTATCTTTACAAAGAAACCATCATTAAAAAAAAAGTCCTTTCTATCACCATAGGCTTTCAAAACTACCTTTGTCACATGATGCTTTCATCTTTAGCTTGGCCTGTTCCTAGGCTCACAATGTGGGTCTACTGGCCTATTCTCATCTGTGGGTAAATACAGAGCTTACAAGACTAGAGCTGTGTAGTAAGTCTTGGTATTTGCTAGGGTAACTCCTACTTGTTGCTGTGGTTCTTCTTGCTCTGTATCGCATGAAAATATTAGGATTAGCTACATTTTCCATCAGTATCTTTAAAAAAATAGCTGCCTTTGAATAATTGGTTGGTAGTGAAATTAAGCTATTAATTTTGATTTCTGGTTGGCTTACCAAATCTTTTAATATTCCATCAATGATCAACAATAGAGTTATTAGGAGAGGGGAGGGTAGCTATGAGAAAAAAAATATCACTTCATTTAAAGTTGTACTGTTTTTCCAAATTAATTTGGTGAGGTTGAGAGCAGTTATGCTGTCTTCCTAACCATGAACCAATATGAATCTCCATTTATTTAGCTCTTCTTTATGTCCATTAACAGAGAATAACAATTATTTTCCATAAAGATCTTAGGCATTTTTTTTTTTGCTACATTTTTCTGGATTTTAAGTCTAGTTCTTGTATTTGATCTTCTGGGCCACTACAGGGCCTATCCTTCATCTACTATATTGTCAAAAAACCATGGCTTTAGTATATGTGTGTTGCATTCAGAACCTTTTAAAAAATTGTTGTTGAGGGATGTATTTCCTCCAGCAATTATTAAACTGAAAATTGGTTCTATACCTTTCTCTCACTTAAGGGAATTCCAAAGTGCTGAATGGAAAAGGTATTTCTTGTCCTAAGCTTAGGGTGAAGAGAGGAGACTGTTAGATCCCTACTGAAGTATCTTGAACAAGGAAGTCTGATTTTCCTTTACTCAAATCTTGCTCCCACCTTAACAGCAGGGAACACTCAACAGAAGACCCCACCCCTGCATACCAGCTTGAGATTCTCAGATGCCAAAAGGCCACCTTCACTTTCAGGCACTCTCTGAAGCTGCTCTCATAGGATTCCTCCACCCCTAGGGGAAGCAGCCCAATTTTCTCCACCTGAACTAGTATCTATCTTGGAGTTAGGAATGGAAGTTATTATTGATCCCCAAATCCACCTTTTGCATATTTTCTACTTGTTTCTTAATTTGTTAGTGGTAAAAATGAATGTTATTGATATTTTGAGGTTTGGTTTTCCAGGTTTATGGTTTTCCAGTTTATTGGTTGACCACCAATTTAAAGTTAGTATTCCATTCTTGCTTAAATCATGTAAGTGGCATTTGGGGGAGGAGCCAGGAAATTCTGCAGATCTCTAAAGAAAAGGCAGAAACTGCAAAGTGGCAAAAAAAAAAAAAGGCCAACATTATCCATTTGCTTTTATAGACTGAGCGAATAGAACGTTCACATAAACATCTAAGTGCCTTTGGTTGTTGCTGGCTAGTTGGTAATAGTGGGCACATTGAGATTCAGTTTGAAAGATACCCTGAAATCCAGCAGCATATGCCAGTCCCCTTCCCACTTTATCCCCAAACCTTAGTTTGGTTTGATGGTCAGAATGATCCATTTTTGCAACTTAGGTGGGCAGATGTTTGTGAAAGACCTTAGAACTGTCTGCCTTATCCATGAGGACCATTTAGAAGGGAGAGGCCTTCAAGAGAATTTCTACTTTGAGATTAATTAGACCAGTACGCAGGGTCAAGTCATACTTTTTAAACACCAGCTTGTTGAAACGTTAACAATTCCAAATTGAAATTAAAACGAATTTTAAACTTTTTTCCCCCTCTCGAAATCATAAAAATGGAGAGGTAGTAACAGGAAAAGTCTTTTTCTTAAAAAAAAAAACACACACACACACATGCAAAAAAAGAAAAAGAAAAAGAAAAGAAAAAAACCCAACACACTTCCTTGTACTAGTCCTTGGATACTCGGGTGGACGCTTCTTCTTGGTGCCAAGTCCCAAATCTTGCAGGGTGCTAGTACCTGCTGCGGCCTCCGCCCCTCTCCAGGCGGCTGCCCAGGCGGCCTCCGCCCCTAGGGGGCGCCCTGCGGCCCGAGCGGCTGTACGAGTCGCGCGAGGGCGGACAGCCCCGTTCCATGGACGCCGGCAGCCCGCGCTCCGGCCGGCCCACCCGCTCACGGCCTCCCGAGTAGCGCTCGCTGCGGCCCCCGTAGCCGTCTCGGCCTCCGTAGCCGTCGGGGGAGACGGCGCGGTAGTCGTCGTAGCGGCCTCCGCTGTACGATGGCGGCGGGCCTCGAGCGGGGCCGCGCGGGTCGCCGTAGCTGTCGAAGGGGTCTCGGTAGGAGCCGCCTCCTCCGCCGCCGCTCGGGTGGTCGGCGTAGTCGCGCTCGCGTCCCCCGTAGCCGTCGCGGTCGCAGTAGCCGCGGGACGGGCAGTCGTCGCGCGCGCTCGAGTGGCCGTAGTCGCGGTAGGTGTAGTCGCGCGGCGAGGGCGCGAAGTCGCGGCCGCCCGCGTAGTCGCGGCTCGAGTAGCTCTCCCGGGGCGAGTAGCCTTCCTCGCGGGGACCCGAGTACGGGTCGCGGCGCGGCGGCGGCGGCGGGGGCGGCGGCGGCGGAGGCAGCTCCCGGCGAGCGGGGCCCGCGTAGTCGTCTCGACCGCGCGACGTCGCCCCCGCGCCCGCCGCGCGCCCGCGCAGCCCCGCGCCTCCCCCGCTGCGCGCCGGGCCCGACGACGGCGCGGCCCTCTTGGACGGCGGCCCCGGCCTGCGCGGCGGCGGGCCCCGCTTCACCGGCACGGGCGTGCGCGACGGCCGCGGGTCGAAGTCGGCCGCGTAGCCGCCGCCGTGGTCGTCGGCCGAGCCGCCCCGAGACGGGGGTCTCCGCGGGCCGCCGCCCCCGCGGGTTCCGCGCAGGCCCCTCGGACGGCCGCGGCTACGAGGCGGAGGCGGGCCCCGCCGGCTGCTCTCGAACACCGGCTTGGTGGCCTGCGCCACCTTGATGGCCTTACCATCCAGGGACTTGCCGTTCATGTCTCTGGAGGCCGCCTTGGCGTCGGCGGGGTTCTCGAAGGTCACGAACGCGAAGCCGCGGGACTTGGACGTTTCGCGGTCCTTCATGAGGAGCACCTCGATGATGCGGCCGTACTTGCCGAACGCCGCCTCCAGGGCCTTCTCGTCCGTTTCCAGGTTGAGGCCCCCGATGAAGAGCTTCCCGGGACGGTCGGCCTCCACCATGGCGGCTGCTGCGGCCTGCGGCAGTTGGTGGCGGTGGGGAGGGATGCGCGCGCACGTGTGCGTGGACACCCCCCCCACTCCCCGGCGCCTCCTGGACGTAGGGAGGGTGCGCGCGCAGGTGTTCGTGGACGGGCGCCGCCGGGCGGTGGGGAAGATGTGTGCAGACGGGCGCCTCCTGGCTGTGGGGAGGATGAGTGCGCAGGTGTGCGTGGATGGGCCCCTCCTGGCCTCGGGGAGGATGCATGCGCAGGTGTAAGTGGACGGGGACCGGGAGCCTCCTGGTAGTGTAGAGCTGGCCCCGGAGCAAGCAGAAAGCTTGCTTGGCTCTACTCCATATCCCGCAGCCCACGGTCTTTGAGGACTCCTATGTCTCCTCTGGCCCCATGGCTAACATCTCTGGTTCTTTCTGGCACTCGAAATCTGTTACATGGAAAACAAACACACCAGTTCCATTACTCTTAGAGTTCCAAGACTTTCCAATCCTAGCTACCCAGCCACTTTCAAACAAAAGGAATTAATTGAAATCGTAGTAAAGTACAAATAAATAATAAAAGTGTGTAAAAAATATTAAAACTTACTTTTGCCCAGGCATGGTGACACACACTTTTAATCCCAGCACTCAGGAGACAGAGGTAGGAAGATGAGTGTGAATTCGAGGCCAGCCTGGGGCTACAGAGTTACAGACCAGCCTGAGCTAGAGCAAGAACCCTACCTGGGAGGGCGGGGGGGGAGAACAAAACTTACTTTTGGGGGCTAGGGATATAATTCAGTGGTAGAATGCTTGCCTGGCATGCATGAGCCTCTGGGTTCAATCCCCAGTGCATATAACGAACAAACTTTCATGTCCTAAACTGCTATGTGGGGTTTCCACCTTTTTGTTCCTGAGATTTTCTTATTTTCATTATTTCTTCCTTAGTATATAAATTTTAAAGAAGTATGTTGTAAGTTCTCAGACATGGGGACTTGATTACTTTTAACACCATCATATAATATCCATTCTTTGTTTTGATGTTGAGACTTGCTTTATAACCTAATATGGATGCATGTCTGAGTATTTAATGGTACATACATCCTGAGAGACAGTGTATTGTCTAGATGTTGTAATACCAGTCCTTATTTATATTGTGAAGTCCAAGTTCTCCCTATATGTTTTGTTTTTAAATAGGATCGGAAATCACCCACAACTGTTGAACCAGAACTCAGTTCCTGGAAATACTGGAAAGGAAGGTCCCAGGCCACAGGTAGTAGGTTTGCTTCTGGGAAAAGCTCTGAACTTCTTCCACTAGGGCTCTGGGCTCTGTTCCAACTTCAGCTTTTTAGTGGCAGAAGTGAACTATGGACACATGGTCTCTGTCAGAGAATTAAAATATGCTATTAGAAAATTATAAATGAGGCTGGGGAAAGGGCTCAGCATTTGAAGGTGCTGGCTTGCAAAGCCTGCCTGCTGTTCAATTCCCCAGTCACCCATATACAGGCTTTCACTTGCAGCAGAAAGTGACACTGGTACCTCACCCATGCAAATAAATGATGTTTTGAATAATAATTTAACTATGGTAAAATGATCATAACATGAGGTGTATCTTAATTCTTCTGGTGTTCAGTTTAGCAGTGTTATGTGTTGGTTGTCTTACAGCCAGTCCTTGGAATCCATTCATTTTACAAAATTGAAACTATACCCATCAAGGAATTCCTCAAGCCCCAACTCCCTCTAGCACCTGGCTACCACCATTCTAGTATTCTGTTTCTGTGAATTCAGTAGTTTCATATGCCTCTGTCTCTATAAATTTGTCCACTGGGCACCTTCTCATTTATTCACTTACTTATGTTATTTCAGGGAACAGCAAATATCTTTTAGGAATCCATTTCTGCCCTCTTTAGCACAGTGGCTTCAAAGACTGGGACATGAACCTCAGGATAAGTGGAAAAATTGCTACCAGCCAGTCAAGAACAACTAGAAAGGAAACCATGAAGCCAGCAGAGCTTGCCTCCGAGCGCTGTCCAGGGTTCTGCTTTCTGGGGCGTTGGAAACCAGGTTGGCCGCATCTTCCGGGTTTCCTGGTGCTGCTTAAATGCCAGGCTTGGTCTACAGAGGCTGGCAAAGTGGTGGCAACCTGCTGAGGGGTGGTTAGGACACGCCCATCACGTGTGCCTTCTGGCAACAAACCTCAAAAGTCAAGCAACTTCTGAGGTGCCCTACAGCTGCAGGCTGCAGTTCCATAAGTGCCCAGCGTGTGTGTGTGTGTGGGGGGGGGTCCATTTAGGGATCTGCGGGTGTCTCCGCTGCCTGCAGAGAGGAGCTGACACAGTCCTGAGAGTCCACAGCAAGGAACCATGCTGTGGGTTGGAAATGCAGTCATGAGCAGAAAAGCCACAATCCCTCTCCTCAAATTTTACCAGTGAGCAATGTAGATAATGTGGAAAGGAAATAAATCCCCGTGGGAGGAGGGGACAAGAAGTGGTGTTTTGCTCAGGAAGAGTGATGGTTGGTATGCAGGGCAGAGTGCCGGCTGTGAGGAGAGGGAAGAGCTGGAAAAAAAACTTGAAAATTCAAGGAATTGAAAAGTGAGAAGGGCCAGGCATGGTGATGCACACCTTTAATCTGGAACTCAGGAGGCGGAGGTAGGAGGATCACTGTGAGTTTGAGACCACCCTGAGACTACATAGTGAATTCCAGGTCGTCCTGGGCTAGATGGAGACCCTACCTCGAAAAACCAGAGAGAGAGTGAGTGAGAGAGAGGGGAGAGTGACATACTGGAGAGCTGAACCGAATTATACAGTGTTTCGTATCAGGCAGCCTGGGTGCAGCTTGTCTTATTCCAGGAATACATTGAACATCTATGAACATCTAGTACAAAGCAGGGACTGTGTGGGGTGAAGATTCTGAAGTGGTGGTCTAGTTACATCCCAGACTGAAGTCCTAACTTGTATGTGAGGCCCTGGAATTTTCCCTTTCACCTGTTACTTGGGAGCCTGCCAGTTTTCACCCTTTCCTTTGTTTTGTTTTGGGGTACCACTTTTTTCTTTTGGCATTTATTCACTTATTAAATTTAGCCTAGAAGCAACAGGGCTTTATTATAACATTTTTATGCCTTTCCCTCAATGTTCTCCCACCCCTTCCTTTTGAAGGTCTGCTGCTGTCCTCCAAATAGATCCCCGCTGTGCTTTCATGTCACATGTACTCTTTTGTTTCCTTTTCTTTTCCTTCACCCTCTCCACTCCCTTCACTTCACTTCTTGCCTTTCCCTGCTCATGTGCGCACACGCAAATTTAAATCTGGGGTCTGCATATGAAAGAAAATTTGGTATTGTCTGAGTCTGCTTTATTTTGCTTAACATAATTGTCCCCAGTTGTACCCTTTTTGCTTTAAGTGCCAAGATTTCATCTCTATAGCTGAACAAAATCCCATTGTGTATATGTACGACATTGTATTAAACATTCATCAATGGACATCTAGGCTGTTTGCATTTCCTAGCTTTTGTGAACAGTGCAGCAAGTGCAACAATAGGCATGGGAGCTTAAGTCTCTGTAGTGTGTTCACATGGAGTCCTTTGGGTTATACACCGGGAGTGGTGTAGCTGGTGTGCTAGCTCTTAGTTTTCACAGGAACCTCCACACTGACTTCATAACAGCCAGCAAGGCACTGTGCTGTGGGCTGGAAATACAACAGTAAACAAAAGAGCACATACATAGTCCTACCAGCAGCAGTGTATATAGGTTCTCCCCATTCTCCACTCCCACACCTCCATCCTCACTAACATTGGCAGTTAGCTTTCTTGGTGATAGCTATTCTGACTGGGGTGAGATGAAATCTGTAGTTTTGACTTGCCTTTTCCTTGATGGCTAAAGATGTGGAGCATTTATTTTTATTTTCTATTTTTTTAAATTTTTATTAAGAGAGACACAGAGACAGAGAGGGAGAGGAAGACAGAGAATGGGCACATCAGCAGCCTCTTAGCTGCTGTGAACAAAATCCAGATGTGTATGCCCCTTTGTGGGCAAGTATGGCATTGTGCCCTTGCGTCACTGCATCTGGCTAAACGTGGGACTTGGAGATTGGAACCAGTGTTCTTAGGCTTAGAAGATAGGTGCCTTAACCGTTAAGCCATCTCTCCAGCCCTATTTTTTATTTATTTGAGAAAGAGTGGGCACACCAGGGCATCCAGCCACTGCAAACGAATTCCAGATGCATGCGCCACCTTGTTCACCTGGCTTATGTGGATCCTTTGGCTTTGCAGGCAAGGGCCTTGACTACTAAGCCATCTCTCCAGCACAACGTTTTTTTCATGTATTTTATTGGCTATCTCAAATAACATTTTTTTGAAGCAGGGTCTCACTGTAGCCCAGATTGACTTGAAACTTATTCTGCAGTCCATACATTGTGATCCTACCTCAGCTTCCCCAGTGCTGGGATTAAAGGTGTGCACCACCACACCTGGTTTAAGTGCTCTTTGAGCAAAAGTTTACTAATTTCTTTATTAATACTTGATCAGTCTTGGTTGTGTTTCTTCTGTGTTCAGGTTTCTGTTCCAGTGGACTTGTGTAAAAGCTAAGTTAGCTTTCACTTACATGCCTGTTACAAATCACAGTGGTCATGGAATATTTTAATGTTAGAATTTTCAGATTTTTTTTGGTTTTTTGCATAATTATCTGTAAATTTTTCAATAGTGTTATCTTTTAAGTTCTATTATGAAGGATTTTCCAGCTTCATAAAATGAATTGGAAGTTACCTTCTATAATGTTCTGAAACAACTTTAAAAAAACATATGAATTTTGAACTAGAGCCCACATAATAATGCTGGCACTTATCTGTGTATGGGCTGGAAATAAAATAGTAACCACATCTCACAATCAGGGACTCTTATACCAGTGTGATAGCATGTCCTGTTTCCTAGCACATTGCTTCAAACTTTCAGGAGTTTTAAAGCGATGAGGTGAGTGAGTGGTGGTTCCTGGATTGCTTCAGGACCAACAACCATGAGGTACAGAGTCAGAAGCTTTAACTTCACCCTACCATCCATTCAGGACAGGGGGATAAGCATGTTGAATTAACCAGCAGTGGCCAGTGATTTGATCCATTATATCTCCTTAGTGAAGCCTCCATAAAAAGGATGGAGTTGTTTCCTGGTTGCTGAAGATGCCCATGTGCTGAAGGGCTGGTGGCACCCCAAGTCCACTGGAACAGAAATCTGAACATTGCTCTTTTCCCTTTCATCTGGTTGTTGGTTGTTCATTTGTATCCTTTGCTTATAAGTGTTTCTCTTGTGTTCTGAGCTATCCTGAAAATAAATCCAAAGAGGGGTTGTTGGACCTGGTGATTCATAGCAAATTGATCAGAAGCACAGGTCACAACCTGAGCCTTGCAACTGGCTGGTGCATTGAGTAATCTTGTCCACTTGGCTGGATTTGAAATCACCAAGGAGAGATACATCTGTTCTGTCATTGCTACACCTGCCCCATCCTGATGGATTACACCCTCAAAATGTGAACCAATATAAACCGAGCCTCCGTTGCATTGCCTTTTATCCATTATTGTGTCACAGCAACGAAAAAAGTAATGGAGAGGGGCAGAAGCCCTAACTTGTGGTATTGAATGCTATCTCCAAGTAGTATCAAACTTGAACTGTAGGGCTTCCAACTACTGTGAGAAATTTGCCAGGTATAGAAAAGACCCATGTTTTGGTGACCAGAAGTGAGTGTTGATTGTGTAAGAGGTTAGTTTTCCCCTTACAACTAGTTAAGAGGCAGGGAAAGGGTGAAATGTGTGAAGAAAGAAAAATCCATAAATTCTTTACTCCCCTTAAATAGGGACTGGACTGTCTCACCAATGGAGAATGGCAGAAAAGATTATATGCCAACCTGGGCATGTTATTTATATTTATAGTGTTGGGTATCTAACCAGGGCTTTGAACATGTTAGGTAAGAGCTCTGCCAATTAGCTGTAGCCCAACCCTGGGGTCTATTTTTAAAGGGAACTACAGTTTACATTAGGCTCTTTTGTGTATAGGGTTGTGTGTGTGCATGCATGAAGCAACAACACATCTCAGATGTTTTTTGAAGGCTATTCACTTTTATACAGAGTTTCTCACTGGCCTTGAACTTACCAAGTAAGCTAGACTGGTTGGCCAAGTGAGCCTCAGGGATCCACTTATTTCTGCCTTTCAAGCATTGTTATTACAAACATACCACCATGCCTAGCTTTTTAAAACATGGGTCCTGGGGATAAAACTCAGTACCTCATGCCTACAAAACAAGCACTTTACTATCTCCCCAGCCCTGCATTTGGCCTTTTTAATCCTTGAGCCTCCACCTGAGAAATGTGTTATTCCCTGATGAAGAGAACATGTATAGGGCAACCTAAGACTACAGGAAGCAGGAGTCCAATTCAACTCAGCCTTTCAGCAATCCTTGCCAGGGTACCAGACATATTAATATCTAGAGAAACCTGGCTGCCAACTGAGTACTACCAAGGGAGCCCAAGGGATGCCATGCAGAGGAAAATGATTGGCTGAGCCCTGATTTTCACATACCAAGTGCTGAAGTTTTATTGTCTTAAGCTATAAAGTTCTGGGATGGTTTGTTGCACAACTTTATTGAGTAGCTTATAGTAGTCTTTAACAGATAATTTTATTGGGCCAAATAAAGGAACCTATTTTTGGTTCTAACCTTAGTAGCTTTATATCCCCTTAAAGAAAGGCTTCCTTTTCTTTCACAGTAGTCTGGGAAAGGGTTCAATACAGAGGTGAACTTTAGCTTTTGCTGAAACTAGTAAGTTTCAAATACTAATGTTTTTTAAAGAATTGCCTGAGAAATTACTTAAGGCCTCCTAAGTACCCTCTGTTGGATATTTTTGTTAAGTCTGATGTGGAGTTTAGAAATCTGATGGACACACAAGTAATGGTTCTGAGAACACACATGGAAAGACATTCAAGTAGAATGCACTGGAGGAGGCTTGTAAACTGAGCCAGGGTGTGGGAATGGTGTGTGGGGGGTGATTAACGGAGGACTTGAATCTTCTCAGGACCCCTCAACTTCTTGTCTATGCTCCTTATTCCTGAGTTCTTAAGCTCCACAGCCAATAAAAAACTGTATCCCTAGAAGCCTGAAGTTTCATTTTACTTTATTTTTTTTAACCCTTGTGTCAAGTACAACAAACATTTTACAGCAAAGTGAGTAATCTCTAAGGGATGTAAGGTGCAATATCGCTAAACATAGAGGAGTACCATGCAAACTAAGAGCCTAAACCCTTGCAACGCTGAGGCTTCAGTTGTTAAAGCACCATCAGGTTCTTTAGGTCAGAAGCACTGCCACCAGTACCCATCTTCTTCAGGATTGTAGTCATAATGTGACTTAATGACCAAGTGTGGATTGCTGACCCCCACAGCTTCCAGCAGCTTCCCGGATTCCTTGTCAGTTTTTCCTTTGCACAACCTGAGCAAAAAAGGAAGCATCTTTTTTTAGCCTTCTAGGATTTCAGCGAAGGAAGAGAAAACTTTCTATTAAAGTAGTTGAATATATATATGTATATGAATATATATGGGGGGGGAAAGGGAACCAAGATATACAGTGAAGTTGATGTGGCAGTCAAAGGAAAATGGTGTATAGAAGTGATGAAAATCAAGGAGGATCCTCCAGAGCCTTGTTTTGGAAAGGAACACACCAACCACAAATGATGCTCCTTGTCTACTAAGCCAGGCACCATTGAAAGTACTGAGCCTCCACTGACTCAAATACACCTGGTAGCTCTGCAGTTTATTATTTTACTCAGATATTCTGGTAGAGCCAGAATTCAAACTCAGTGACTCTAGCTTGCTCAAATTTTACTAAGATGCTATGCAATGTCTTTCAAAATCTGCTGTTTTCTAGGACACCCAGAGATACACAATCAGATTGATTCTGAGGGGAGCAATAAATGAATGAGCCCCATAGTCCCTCACTCCAGGAGATCCTCTCAGGAACCACTGAAGACTCACCCGAGAACTTGCAGTCTACAAGACTCTGGATACCTCAGGACTTCACATAAGTCCTTAATTCCTTCATACTCAATGACATTTTTTGTCAGGTTCAGTTTTAGCAGTCTTTGATTGCCGAGAAGTGAAGAGGAGAGAGCCTGACAGCAGCCAGAGGTCAAACCACAGCACTGCAACCTTTAAAGAGACATAAAATAGATAGCTGTATCCTATGACACAGGGCAAGCCCATGAGAGAGAGCTGTGAGCTTTGAGTGGAGAATTCCAGAAATATTAAAATTGAACACAGCCAGATTAATCAAGGATTACAAATACTTATAATACTACTGCCTGCTTTCACTTCAGGTGGAATGGATCCCTTCCTGTATCATACATTAAAGTTTGATAATTACAAGTCCAGGAAATAACTATAAAAACATAAAACTATGAAGCTGTTGAAATGTGCACTAAGTAAAATAAATAAATAAATGGTACATTTTATAAAGTTGGTATGGAGTGTTTCAAAAGTAAGGAACAGTGTGGTCATAAGCATAGTGCCACTTATGTAAACACACACACCAGAAGAAATTATGTATTACAAAGATGATAATTCGTTAGCATATATTTGAAACTCATTGAATCAGTTGCTTACAGTTGGAAATAAAGGCAATTAACCAATTACTCAACCAACTAGCTCGTCAAGAGCTTTTGCATAAATCAAGCAGCATATAACATAGAAACCAAGGCATCTGATGTTTCCCCAATTTATTTGAATTCTTACCTCATGTTTACCTAGTCACTGAAAACTTGAGAACTCATATATGGGCCGAGCATAAACTTTTTTAAAGTTTCTGTCCACATGGAACTCACTTTAATATGGAGGAGAGGCGGTCAAATTACAACACAAGGTATATAAATCATACAAAGTATGCCTCAGGGCAGAAAACGTAAATTACCAAGAATCCATCAGGAAACAATCACTTTAAGTTTGAACCCACTAGTAGCATTTCAAAACCTAGGAGACAAAAACTAACAAAGCTACAAAGTGAAAACAAATCTAGTATTATAATGGAGACTTCAATAAATTTCTTCATAGTAATTGAGTTATTTAAAAAAATCACTAAAAATGTGGAAAGTTTGGCTAATAGAAGTAAGACCGACTGATTCAGAATGGGACTTTGTTGAGGAAAGAAATAGAACCTGGGAAGTACAGGGAATTGGGGAAAAATAGTTCCCATTTTCCCCACTAGAACCCATCCTGCAGCCTGGCAAAGTCATGAAGTGGTCTGTGTCAGGCAGCAGCTGAGGCTGTCAAACTGATGGCTTCCTGGTTGACATGCCCACTGCATGTCCTGTAAACAGGAAATCTTGGGTGGACACTGCAGAGGTGAGCAATTCTTCTCTTGGGCCAGATACTGTTGGTGCAGCCCTCATGTGCATCCTTTCTGTGTGTATGAATGCAAGTGTCATCTCAAAAACTTTCCACAACAGCCTTGGCCACCTAAGGAAGCTATAAACTACCACCACGACTATCCACCTGGCTTAACCAAACCAGTGTAACAGTGACCCAAGTTAAAGAAACAACATATCCCAAACAGTGTCCTGGCTTGAATGTGGGGAGCAGTGGACCACTGAATGTCTCTAACTAGGGATACAGATTGCTTTGGCCTGCCTTTTGTCTAGCATTTTAGTCAATAAAGTCCCTTTCTTGGGCTTCCTCAGTTTGGTCAAAGACCTTATGAGTCTTACTGATGGTTTTACATAATTCTGTCATATATAACAGTAACTGAACATACTTGGTCTTGGCCTCTCTTGAGCAGATTCATCAGAGTGGCCAATTAATTGACATTCACCAGAAGCCAAGACTGTACTGTGTGGAAACAAGGAGTGAATACTGCCCAGAGACAGCCTTAATATTGGGCCTTTCACTCTTATGTGTTCTGCTAACACAAATGCAAGGCTCTTTACCCTTCTCCAGAGCTGGATAAAGTAGCATCTTCCAGGACTGTGAGCAGGCTTACTTATCACTGGCTATACCATGGCTACCCACTGACCCATCCACACCCATCCTGAAAGCCCCATGGGACTTGGGAGAAGGGGGCCGACACTGACATACTATGTTCATGTTTCTGCTATGTGCTTTCTGCCGGCATCCACAAAGCAGCAATAGGCTTAGGGATTAGATTATAAGTAGGATAAAAATAAATCTCATAACTAACACATATGAGGGTATTGATAAAGTGTGTGTGTGTGTGTGCGTGTGTGTGTACACAAATAGTCACTGGAAATGAAACAGCACTTCCTTGGAAAAGTCAGGGAATATTTTTCTGAGACAATTCCAAAAGGATGAAATACATCATTGTCTATGGGTTTTCCACACAAAGTACAAATTTTGACTCAGAGGTCAAAAGAGGTGAACATATACTAGCAAATATCAGCTCTGGTTATGTAAAAAGTCTAAACAATATAGAGTGGAAAATAAAAGGCAGGCAGAACATAAGCTCCTAGACTAAGTTCCTTGAGAGCTTAGCATTTTCCAGAAAGAACATGATTGGTAAAGTCTTCCATTTAATGAGGATAATCCAAATACTAGAAAGATGACAACATGAGGAACCAAATACAGTGTCACTTAATATTTATCTACCCAAAGTACTAAGAGGGACAAAGGGAAATGTGAAATGTGGTTTCCACAGCCAAGAAATGGACAATATTTAGCCATGCACTTAAAACTCGGATTCTTATTTCTCAGAATAACTTATCTACACCATTTATTTTTCATTCTGCTCATATAAAACTTCTGCCAGGAATGGTGGCTAATGCCTAAAGCGCCAACACCCAGGAGGCTAAGATAGGAAGATCAATGTGAGTTCAAGGACAGCTTGAGTTACACTGAGTTCCAGATCAGCCTGGGCTAGGTGGAGACCATGCTTCAAAAACAATAAAAACCTCTATTTATACTAGCTACTAAATAGGTCTCATTTTCATAATGGAAAACTGTAAACTCACCCCAGGCTCTGAATGTTACAGTCTGGATGTCTCAAAGCATCACACAAAATCTGCACTCCATCATCCTCCAAGATGTTGTTCCCAAGGTCGAGGCTCCACAAATTTGGGCAGTTCACAATAGCAGAAGCCAGATCCACACAACAGGCACTAGTGAGGACGCAGCCCATCAATCTGCAAGAAACAAAGGAGGAGGAATGAGCCCTTCAGTTGTGAGGCTCAATCAACTTCTTCCTTGGAGAGTTGCCCAGGTATTTTGACACCCCTTATCTTTTTTGGGGGGGCAGGGGGAAGGGTTTGAGGTAGGGTCTCACTTTAGCCCAGGCTGACCTGGAATTCATTCTGTATTCTCAGGGTAGCCTCAAACTCATGCCATCCCTTATCTTTTTATAGTGATAGCCCAGGACACACATAATACAGTATTAATAGAAACAGATGGAATTTCTTAATGAGCAGATGAAACCAGGGGGTAAGCCTTTCTTCCACAGTTTATCTACAAAGCTTTCAAAGTCAAGTGTAAAAACTCATTATTTTAATCAATTCTTAACAGAAATGGATATTAACCTTCCCAACACACTCTTGAGGATCTATGACTTGAGTTTTTCAAATATTTTTTGAAATAAAGTTTTGTAAGATTCTAGCTCAAAAGTGTTGTTATTAAAGAAGAAAACTACAGAAAGAAAGATATTTCTTCCAAGATCTTTGCACAGTCACAAGACTGGCATGTCAGATCCTTGGAAGGCTGAGAAAGAAGGGTGACAAAATCAAGGTCACCTGCAGTTTACAATGAGAGGTCCTATCTCAGAATAAAGCATAACATGTTCTCCAAATCTGTCCCATCTGTTGCTATTCCTCTTCACTTCCCTTCTTCCCATGATATTCCCACATGACAGAATCCTCTTTTTCTGTTACATCTCACAGGGTCTATCTCCAGAGTGACATCCCAATTGCTCCTGGGAACACTTTCTGTATCCTTTTATCAGCACATGGAATACATTATAATTCGGTTCATGTTCATTTTCATGTAATCAGCATTTTGTGTTCCTTTGAAGATGAGAACATTACCTTAATGTTCTTCAGTCCTCTCAACACCTACCTCCTATTTATAGTACCTGTTGATTGAGAGAATTGCATGGCCTCCTTTGACACTGTGAGGGTAACTAAGAATGAACTTGTCTTGCTGGACATGGTGGTGCATGCCTTTAATCTCAACACTGGGAAGCTGAGGTAGGAGAATCACTGAGTTCAAGGCCAGCCTGAGATTACATAGTGAATTCCAGGTCAGCCTGGGTATAGCAGACAGCTTCCGGTTCGCTGAGATGAACTTCCAGACCAGGCACAGTTATGGAGGAAGGGATATTATTTATTGAAGCTTACAGATCCAGGGGAAGTTCCATAATGGCAGAAAAAGCTGGCCTGCCTTCACAAATCCAAGCAAGAGAGAAAAACCAACCAGGCACACAGCACACTGAGCAAAAACTACAGCCCAAAAGCCACAGCACACTTTAGGAACTCCTATTAGGCACACTTTGCATATCTTTACAATGGAATCTCAATCCCACCACCACACCTTACAACCGGCCCCCCCAGTGACATTGCCTCTAGCAAGGTGATTGCAGATGCAAACTATAAACTAATAAAATATTGAATATATTGGGGGCCATATATTCAAACTACCACACTGGGCTAGAGTAAGACCCTACCTTGAAAAATAAACAAGAAAAAAGAAAAGAAAAAAATTATTGCCTACGTACTGAGAGTGTGTAAATAGACAAAAGTCTTTAGTATGCTACTCACTTAGAAACTTTATAGATTATACTGCCCAGAGACAGCCTTAATATTGGGCCTTTCACTCTTATGTGTTCTGCTAACACAAATGCAAGGCTCTTTACCCTTCTCCAGAGCTGGATAAAGTAGCATCTTCTTCCAGGACTGTGAGCAGGCTTACTTTATCACTGGCTATACCATGGCTACCCACTGACCCATCCACACCCATCCTGAAAGCCCCATGGGACTTGGGAGAAGGGGGCCGACACTGACATACTATGTTCATGTTTCTGCTATGTGCTTTCTGCCGGCATCCACAAAGCAGCAATAGGCTCAGGGATTAGATTATAAGTAGGATAAAAATAAATCTCATAACTTTATAACACATATGAGGGTATTAATAAAGTGTGTGTGTGCATGTGTGTGTACACAAATAGTCACTGGAAATGAAACAGCACTTCCTTGGAAAAGTCAGGGAATATTTTTCTGAGACAATTCCAAAAGGATGAAATACATCATTGTCTATGGGTTTTCCACACAAAGTACAAATTTTGACTCAGAGGTCAAAAGAGGTGAACATATACTAGCAAATATCAGCTCTGGTTATGTAAAAAGTCTAAACAATATAGAGTGGAAAATAAAAGGCAGGCAGAACATAAGCTCCTAGACTAAGTTCCTTGAGAGCTTAGCATTTTCCAGAAAGAACATGATTGGTAAAGTCTTCCATTTAATGAGGATAATCCAAATACTAGAAAGATGACAACATGAGGAACCAAATACAGTGTCACTTAATATTTATCTACCCAAAGTACTAAGAGGGACAAAGGGAAATGTGAAATGTGGTTTCCACAGCCAAGAAATGGACAATATTTAGCCATGCACTTAAAACTCGGATTCTTATTTCTCAGAATAACTTATCTACACCATTTATTTTCATTCTGCTCATATAAAACTTCTGCCAGGAATGGTGGCTAATGCCTAAAGCGCCAACACCCAGGAGGCTAAGATAGGAAGATCAATGTGAGTTCAAGGACAGCTTGAGTTACACTGAGTTCCAGATCAGCCTGGGCTAGGTGGAGACCATGCTTCAAAAACAATAAAAACCTCTATTTATACTAGCTACTAAATAGGTCTCATTTTCATAATGGAAAACTGTAAACTCACCCCAGGCTCTGAATGTTACAGTCTGGATGTCTCAAAGCATCACACAAAATCTGCACTCCATCATCCTCCAAGATGTTGTTCCCAAGGTCGAGGCTCCACAAATTTGGGCAGTTCACAATAGCAGAAGCCAGATCCACACAACAGGCACTAGTGAGGACACAGCCCATCAATCTGCAAGAAACAAAGGAGGAGGAATGAGCCCTTCAGTTGTGAGGCTCAATCAACTTCTTCCTTGGAGAGTTGCCCAGGTATTTTGACACCCCTTATCTTTTTTGGGGGGGCAGGGGGAAGGGTTTGAGGTAGGGTCTCACTTTAGCCCAGGCTGACCTGGAATTCATTCTGTATTCTCAGGGTAGCCTCAAACTCATGCCATCCCTTATCTTTTTATAGTGATAGCCCAGGACACACATAATACAGTATTAATAGAAACAGATGGAATTTCTTAATGAGCAGATGAAACCAGGGGGTAAGCCTTTCTTCCACAGTTTATCTACAAAGCTTTCAAAGTCAAGTGTAAAAACTCATTATTTTAATCAATTCTTAACAGAAATGGATATTAACCTTCCCAAGACACTCTTGAGGATCTATGACTTGAGTTTTTCAAATATTTTTTGAAATAAAGTTTTGTAAGATTCTAGCTCAAAAGTGTTGTTATTAAAGAAGAAAACTACAGAAAGAAAGATATTTCTTCCAAGTTCTTTGCACAGTCACTAGACTGGCATGTCAGATCCTTGGAAGGCTGAGAAAGAAGGGTGACAAAATCAAGGTCACCTGCAGTTTACAATGAGAGGTCCTATCTCAGAATAAAGCATAACATGTTCTCCAAATCTGTCCCATCTGTTGCTATTCCTCTTCACTTCCCTTCTTCCCATGATATTCCCACATGACAGAATCCTCTTTTTCTGTTACATCTCACAGGGTCTATCTCCAGAGTGACATCCCAATTGCTCCTGGGAACACTTTCTGTATCCTTTTATCAGCACATGGAATACATTATAATTCGGTTCATGTTCATTTTCATGTAATCAGCATTTTGTGTTCCTTGAAGATGAGAACATTACCTTAATGTTCTTCAGTCCTCTCAACACCTACCTCCTATTTATAGTACCTGTTGATTGAGAGAATTGCATGGCCTCCTTTGACACTGTGAGGGTAACTAAGAATGAACTTGTCTTGCTGGACATGGTGGTGCATGCCTTTAATCTCAACACTGGGAAGCTGAGGTAGGAGAATCACTGAGTTCAAGGCCAGCCTGAGATTACATAGTGAATTCCAGGTCAGCCTGGGTATAGCAGACAGCTTCCGGTTCGCTGAGATGAACTTCCAGACCAGGCACAGTTATGGAGGAAGGGATATTATTTATTGAAGCTTACAGATCCAGGGGAAGTTCCATAATGGCAGAAAAAGCTGGCCTGCCTTCACAAATCCAAGCAAGAGAGAAAAACCAACCAGGCACACAGCACACTGAGCAAAAACTACAGCCCAAAAGCCACAGCACACTTTAGGAACTCCTGTTAGGCACACTTTGCATATCTTTACAATGGAATCTCAATCCCACCGCCACACCTTACAACCGGCCCCCAGTGACACTGCCTCTAGCAAGGTGATTGCAGATGCAAACTATAAACTAAGAAAATATTGAATATATTGGGGGCCATATATTCAAACTACCACACTGGGCTAGAGTAAGACCCAACCTTGAAAAATAAACAACAAAAAAGAAAAGAAAAAAAATTATTGCCTACGTACTGAGAGTGTGTAAATAGACAAAAGTCCTTAGTATGCTACTCACTTAGAAACTTTATAGATTAATGATAATAGTCTCTATTAGGTGAAACTTGTCTTCCAATTGAATAATGATCAAGGGAATTTCCAAGAACCACAAAATAACTCCTATCATATACAATGTCCCAGAGGACTTGGAGTTGCTCATTAGACAGGTGATCTCAGTCACCTCAGTGTTAGCATCACAACAACTCTGGTGAAAGTTAATGGCAGAGTTCTCCTGTTAATAATAAAATACTTCCATGGACCTCCTGGAAAGGAGGAAATGTTTATTTTGGCTCAAGAATAAGTCTATAGTCATTTAGGGTCATTGTCTCTGGGTCTGAGGTGAGGGGGAACTTCATGATTGGAAGGGTGTGGCAGGCCAAGAATCAGAGAAAGCAAGGAAGGGACAGGAGGACAAAACACATCCATCACAAGCACACCCCCAGTAACCTGCCTCCACTCCTGATGTTTCCCACACTTCCAGATACTGTCACCAGCTGGGGACCTAGCTTTCCACGCATGAACCACCTTTAGTTATATAATAGTTATAACTCAATCTAGTTAATACAAACACATGTCTATATCAAAGAGCCTGGATTAATACAGTTTTTTTTTTTTTTAAGTTCTCCTTGTTTCTTTGAACACTGAGCTCACTAGAATTTTTTAAATACAAACATGAAAGGTAAATGAGTGGAGAGATTCAGCTTCATGGATATGGAAGGCAGACACTATATTCACCAGAAGCACAGTCAAGAAAAACGTGAAATAGCTTCTGTACCTGGTGCCTCTAGAACCTGACCAGAGGAAAGTTCATTATAATCACCATCGTGATGTTTTAAGAATCTGTATTCTTTCTCTAACAGATAGTTCTGAGTGTGCCTTTTCATTCCTCCCCCTCCCCCCCAGACCATCCTAGCCAGCCTGCAGCTGAAATTACACAGAAGTCACATCATAGGAAACCTACTCGAGCTCCTGAAGTCTGCAGGTTGGCTGCTGAAGGACATTGCAAAGAAGCTTGGCCCCATCGTCCTTGAGCCAGTTAGATGCCAGGTCCAGATGTGTCAGGCTCTTGTTGTGCAGAAGGGAGGTTGAGAGATAGTCACCACCCAGTGGGGTGAGATTGCAATTCCTCAGCCTACCGGAGGACAGTGTGAGGAAAGATAGAGTCAGTCATAGCTGCCCAGAGGTGATCCCTCTGAAAGGCTGCATTTTATGATCCTTGATATGTTTAAGACCACCAACCCCCATCCACCTGTCTCATGTGGTGTGACAGGTATGACACTTGGGTAAGCATCACATTGGGTTACAAACTGGATTGGCATTATGCAGAGTTTCTATTTATTGGATACAGTATCTCATGCAGAAGCTCAGGTTAGCCTTATGCTCACTATGTAGCCCAGGCTGGTCTTGAACTCAGTGATCTCCCTGCCTTAGCCTCCCCAGGGCTAGGATTACTGGCATGAGCCACCATGCTTGGAGAGAGTTTCTTACTGAAAATCAAATGTTCATTTCTTTATTTTGCACATAAATATAGTACTCTTGCAGAGGTAAGTACATGAACAAGAGGAGCAGGCAAAATAGAGTAGGAGAGGGATAATCAAAATAAATATTGTATAGTAGCATTTTCAAGCCATAAAGGCATCAACATATATTAATGTGCCATTAATGATTTTAGTACAGTATCTTTGATATGTGGGAAATAAAACCCTTATGAAAAGTTAATTTGGAATAACTTTACATAAAATTCCTAAAGATAAGGAAATGACATACTTGAATTTTAAAAAAAAAGATTTCTGGCTATGATAAAGCCTCTACAAGTCAAGAGACTGAATTACTTCACAAAATTTTAACCTTATAAGTCAGGTATTGGGGTTCTTACCTATAATCCCAGCATGTGGGAGGCTGAAGTGGAAGGATTACCAATATAAAACCAGCTTGGGGCTGGAGAGATGGCTTAGCAGTTAAGGCACCTGCCTCCTAAGCCTAAGAACGCTGGTTCCAATCTCCAGGTCCCACGTTTAGCCAGATGCAAAGTGACGCAAGGGTGCAATGCCACACTTGACCACAAGGGGGCACACGCATCTGGATTTCATTCACAGCGGCTGAGAAGCTGCTGGTGCGCCTATCTCTATCCTCTGTCTCCCTTTCTCTCTGTCTCTCAAAAAAAGCTAGCTTGGACTACATAGCAAGTTCAAGGCTAGCCTGTGCTACACAAACGTGTCCTAAAAAATTATTTTTGAACTCCTGTTTTCTCCAAATGACCATAAAGCAAGCACAAGTTGGAAATAAAGCAGTATGCTGGGAAAAGTATTTGCAACACATAAAACTTACGTTTGATATTAATAATCAAGTACATATAACAGAATATTACAAAGATAACAGCCCTCAGGGAAGCAGTTCTTAAGACTATAAAAGGCCAAAACCATTTGAAAACACGTTCAACATCAAATTACTTTAAAAGTCATTTTTCAACTATATAATTAATACTGATCAGAAAGATTGTGAATACTTAGTAGGGTGTTAAAAATGTAAGCCCCCAGATTCCTGCTGGTAGTATGACCTATTTGGAAAGCACTTTAACAAAATCTGACAAAATACTTTGGGTTATCTATTCTAAATCTAGGGATTTATGTAGCAAAATTGAATAAAATAACACATATGATGAAATGCTATACTTACATTCTTATAGATTTACAGGTTCTAAGACCAGATGAAGTCGAGTTAATGGGAACTTAGGTTCTGAATCTTGTGAGACATTAGCAAGTCATTGTGGTATTAAGCTTCATATTCCTGACTTGTGCAATGAGGCACCTAAAACTCAGGTAGCCATTTGTTCATCAGCAGGTTACTGTTGTGCAGGTTAAACAAATTTAGCACAGGAGCCAGAATAAAGGTACAGTAAATGATAGTTATTAATGTCATCATCAGTAAAGATGACAGGAGAGCAAAGCATTCAAGGTTCAGTATTGCTAATGTGTGTCTTCATTTATGTTAGTGTTTTTGATGTTATTGTGACAGAAAAAACTAAGATAGGAAATTTATAAAGAAATTTCTTGGAGTCCTGAAGGCTGAGAAGTTCAAGAATGAGGGCTATGTCTAATAAGAGAGCAAAAGGAAAAGGTCCCAAACTCACTTTCATCAAGAACCCACTGTGAGGCTGGGGAGATGGCTCAGTGGGTAAACTGCTGTCCATACAGGTATAAGTACCTGAGTTTGGAGTCCCAACACTCATGTAAAAGCTGGGCATAGATGTGTTCATATGTAGTCCTAGTGCTGGGGAGGCATGGATAGAAGTGTGTGTCTGTAGTCCCAGTGCTGGGGAGGCAGGGATAGAAGTGTGTGTCTGTAGTCCCAGTGCTGGGGAGGCAGGGATAGAAGTGTGTGTCTGTAGTCCAGTGCTGGGGAGGCACGGATAGAAGTGTGTGTCTGTAGTCCAGTGCTGGGGAGGCAGGGATAGAAGTGTGTGTCTGTAGTCCCAGTGCTGGGAGGCAAGTGTGTGTCTGTAGTCCCAGTGCTGGGAGGCAGCTGTATCCCAGTGCTGGGGAGTGTGTCTGTCTGTAGTCCCAGTGCCAGTGCTGCTGGGGAGGCACGGGATAGAAGTGAGTGTCTGCTGGGGAGTAGTCCCCAGTGCTGGGGGGCAGGCTGTAGGGCTGGGGAGGCAGGGATAGAGTGCTGGGGAGTGAGTGTCTGTCTGTAGTCCAGTGCCAGTGCTGTGCTGGGAGGCACGGATAGAAGTGTGTGTCTGTAGTCCCAGTGCTGGGGAGGCAGGGATAGAAGTGTGTGTCTGTAGTCCCAGTTGGGAGGCAGCGATAGGAGTGTGTGTCTGGGGAGGCACGGATAGAAGTGGGGAGGCAGGATAGATGTGTGTCTGTAGTCCCAGTGCTGGGGAGGCAGTGTGTGTCTGTAGTCCAGTGCTGGGGAGGCAGGGATAGGAGTGTGTGTCTGTAGTCCCAGTGCTGGGAGGCACGGATGTGTGTGTCTGTAGTCCCAGTGCTGTAGTCCCAGTGCTGGGGAGGCAGGGATAGGAGTGTGTGTCTGCTGGGAGGCAGGGATAGTCCAGTGCTGGGGAGGCAGGGATAGAAGTGTGTGTCTGCTGGGGAGGCAGGGATAGGTGTGTGTCTGTCCAGTGCTGGGGAGGCAGGGATAGAAGTGTGTGTCTGTAGTGCTGGGGGAGGGTGCTGGGGAGGCAGGGATAGATAGTCCAGTGCTGGGGAGGCAGTGTGTGTCTGTAGTCCAGTGCTGGGGAGGCAGGGATAGAAGTGTGTGTCTGTAGTCCCAGTGCTGGGGAGGCAGGGATAGAAGTGTGTGTCTGTAGTCCAGTGCTGGGGAGGCAGGGATAGAAGTGTGTGTCTGTAGTCCCAGTGCTGGGGAGGCAGGGATAGGAGTGTGTGTCTGTAGTCCCAGTGCTGGGGAGGCAGGGATAGAAGTGTGTGTCTGTAGTCCCTGTGCTGGGGAAGCCAGGGCTGGGGAGCAGGGATGTGTGTGTCTTTAGTCCCAGTGCTGGGGAGGGGATAGAAGGGTGTCTGTATGCTGGGGAGGCAGGGAAGTGTGTGTCTGGGGAGGCAGGGATAGTCCCTGTGCTGGGGAGGCAGGGAGTGTCTGTAGTCAGCTGGGGAAGCAGGGATAGAAGTGTGTGTCTGTAGTCCAGTGCTGGGGAAGCAGGGATAGAAGTGTGTGTCTGTAGTCCAGTGCTGGGGAAGCAGGGATAGGAGTGTGTCTGTAGTCCCTGTGCTGGGGAAGCAGGGATGTAGTCCCTGTGCTGGGGAAGGTGTCCCTGTGCTGGGGAAGCAGTCCCTGTGCTGGGGCTGGGGAGGGGGATAGAAGTGTGTGTCTGTAGTCCCTGTGCTGGGGAAGCAGGGATAGGAGTGTGTCCCTGTGGGTAGAAGTGTGTGTCCCCTGTGCTGGGGAAGCAGGGATAGGAGTGTGTGTCCCTGTGCTGGGGAGTGTGTCCCTGTGCTGGGGAAGCTGTATGTGTCTGTAGTCCCTGTGCTGGGGAGGGGATAGGAGTGTGTCTGTAGGGATAGAAGTGTGTGTCTGTAGTCCCTGTGTCTGTAGTCCCTGTGCTGGGGAGGCAGGGATAGGAGTGTGTCTGTAGTCCCTGTGCTGGGGAAGCAGGGATAGTGTGTGTCTGTAGTCCCTGTGCTGGGGAAGCAGGGATAGTGTGTGTCCCAGTGCTGGGGAAGGATAGAAGTGTGTGTCTTTAGGGTGCTGGGAGGCAGGGATAGGATGTGTGTCTGTCCCTGTGCTGGGGAAGCAGGGATAGTCCCTGTGCTGGGGAAGCAGGGATAGGAGTATGTGTCTGGGTGAAGCAGGGATGTAGTCCCTGTGCTGTGTGTGTCTAATCTAATCCTAGTCCAGGAGGGGCAGGGGTAGGTGGATCCTTGACCTTGTTGGCTGGCTAGTGAGTCTAGTTGAATCAGTGAGCTGCAGGTTCAGCAAGAGGTGCCATAAAAGATAATGACTGAGGAGGACACCTGATGTCTCCATGTGCATACACATACATTGTATATACACACATGAAAAAGAACTTGCTGCTGCGATACCATATTCCTGAGAAAATGGCATTAAGTCACTGCCCTTGTGATCTAGTCACCTCTTAGAAGTCTTCACCTCTCAACATTACTGCAGGGGAAATTAAGTTTCCAACACATGTCTCTGAGGGAGGGGGCATTTGTATCACAGTGTCACTGAAAATCTAGTTCAAAGCACATGCTAACAGGAGGATAAAGGTAGCAGATACTCACACAAGGCTCTGTAGAGTACACTGCGGATGTTTCAAGGCATCACTCAAAAGCTTTACTCCACTGTCTCTCAAGTTGTTGTAGGCCAAGCAGAAATGTGTCAGCCTGTTGTTGCTGATGAGAGCCAGAGAAAGATCCTTACAAGCAGCTTCTGTGAGGCCGCAGCTTTCTAAACTGAAGAAGAAACACAGATGGGAAGGTCTCTATCAATTTCCAAGATTCATGGCTCTTTTTTTTTTCTTCACTAGAGAATTAGCTGGTGCTTACACCTCTCCACCCCAGCAAATGTACACAAATTATGAATTCACCTGCAGCCATTGTTAAGAGGATGAAGCAGAGGACTACACAGTCAATCTGAAAGAAGTCAGGTAGAAGACATGGGGCTAGGTATGTGTCAGTGGTACAGTGCATGCTTAGCATGCACAAGATCCTGGGTACCAACATAAAGGAGAAAATTTGGGGGATACATGTAGAACTTATCCAGGATTGGCAACCCAGTTAATGTCAAAACAGCACATTCCCCCACCCCCATTCAAATTGTAAGTTAGAAATAGACTCACGACAGTCTCTCTAGTCTACACTCTGGATGTCCTAAGGCCTCACACAACAACTTCACTCCATTATCCAAAAGCTTATTGGTCGACAGACTCAGAAATATCAAGCTCTGGCTTTCTATGAGAGCCTTAGATAGATTTACACAACAAACTGCGGTTAGGTTGCAGGAATCCAACCTGGAAAACACAAAAGACCAGAAATGACACATCCCATAGAATTTCAACCACCACTCAGTAAAGGGGAGCGGGGACTGCCCAGTTTTTATATCTTGCCTGAAAATTCATCTTCTTTACAATGCCAGGTTCTGTACTAATTAAAGCATACTGCTCTCATAGACTATTAAGGAGGGCAAGAGAGAGAGCTTGTCTCTCTCATTCCCCAATCCCTTATGAAAATATGTATGAGTATGAAAGCATTTTAAAATTCCTTAAATGGTAATATTTTTGAATCTGGGAAGTGAGTTGTTTTCTCCAACTACAATTCAGAAGATGGAGAGAAGGATCACACTGTTTGTGGAACAGCGGAATAAGCTGAAGAGGAAATCAGAAACAATAGCTGTGTCCCTTGCAATCTGTTGATTCATGTGTCAGCCAGCACTTTCTGAGGGACCTAGTCTTTAATGTAAACCAGGATGGTAGCATGTTTGCCTCAAATGCAGGAAGCCTTGGGTCTGGTTCATCAACATTATATGAACCAGGTGTCATGGTCAAGGTCATAGTCAGCTACACTGAGACCCTGTCACACACACAAAAAATGCAAACAGAAAGTAGATCAGAAATAAAATTAAGACAAGTATTGCTTGTAAAATTCTGGATACCCAACACAACAAAAGTTTATCTCATTATAAAGGAAAAATAACAAATGGTACTAAAATACTCTAAAATGCTTTAAACTGTATAATAAATACCCCAAGCCAGGTAAAAGAGATACATATAATCCTTGCCAGGTATGGTGGAGCACATGTTTAATCCCAGCACTCAAGGGACAGAGGTAGGAGAAGCACTGTGAGTTTGAGGCCAGCCTGATACTAGAGTCAATTCCAGGTCAGCCTGGGCTAGAGTGAGACCCTACCTTGAAAACAAAAAGAAAGAAGACAGATGCCTGTAATCCTAGCACTCAGGAGGCTGAGGCAGTAGGATCATGAGTTTGAGGCCAAACTGGACTACAGTATGAGACTCTTCTCACCCACAGCAAAATATAAAATGAGACTTTCCACTTTAATGTTCATTTAAGACTAATCAGAATAATTATGAAGTCATGCATACATATTTAAAATTTATTAATGAGTTTATTAAAGTTGATGAATACAAAACTTTGTAATGGAGAAGAGAGGACAGTTTCAACTCAAATCTGCCCAAAAGGCAGAACTTCTGGCTTTGAAGAATGTACCCTCACTTCTCCAAAGTCTGTTCCTACTTACAGTGACAGTATGCACTATAAATGACCATCAATGCTGACAATCAGTTTGAAGGTCTCCTCACTCTTAGAGTACGACATGTCTGGCAAAGGATATTTTGGTCTAGATCAGAGCACAGTCTAGGCTTTGGACATTTGCTGTTCTGAGGCATGTTCCTCTTGCCCAGCTATTTTAAATACTTATGTTATGGAATACTAATCTTATAATTAAAAGTCTTTGAAGGAATATTTTGCATTTATACTATTTTGGTACTTTTCCAGTGGCTGTTTGGTAGAGCCAACAATTAAGAGGGGATTCTGGGACCAATCAGAGATTACTGGCATTCCCCTATTTCATTTTCTTTTCACTTATTTTCCTAGCACATTTTATGACCTAACTGATTATTAGGCCCACAATGTATACACAGCTATCAAGACATGGAAAGTGCAGCTTTCCTCTCTGCTTCTTATGGAAACCTGTAGTAAATTATACTGATACATTCCTATGAAAAGTAGTGATAACATGTACCTTTCAGTGTGCACAGGTGCAAGATCTGAAATGAGTTGTAGCAATTTAAAATTGCTTAAGGCATTTTGTATTTATTTACTTTTTGTTTTTTGAGGTAGAGGTAGCTGTAGCCCAGGCTGACCTGGAATTGACTCTGTAGTCTCAGGCTAGCCTCAAACTCAGTGATACTCTTACTTTGGCCTGCCAAGTGCTGGAATCAAAGTCGTGTGTTACCACGCCCAGCTAGGCATTTTTTTTTAATTTGAAAGTTATTACAAGAATTGGGGACCATATTTTACAGTCTTTTACTATGCATACCATCTAAATATAGGAAGAGTAGAACTTCAAAAAGCATTTCTAAAAATTTCAGCATGATCTAGGCACCAACCAGACCAAGAAGGAGGACACAATATTATTGTTTGAAATCTTTAAAGATCTAAAGTAAGCAGAAAGTTGGAACTTTGCCAATGTAATGTTTTAGAGAAGGTTTCTAAGACCATTGGTGACACCCACATTGAGAGAACATCCAGTCCTACATAGTGTAGTGTTAAGATTATTGCGAATGCTGGTAACTTCTAACAGAATGTTCCAGACACTACTGGTATGCACAGCCCTGCAAGTTAAGTTGGCACATGGTTTCCTTCTTCAGAGCTTGTTAACTGGGTATACCTCAAGTGTTACCAGTGGAAGACATTATTCAAGTCTCAACTGAAAGGTATCTTACCAAGTTCTGCAGCTCTGCTAAATGTCAACTTTCCCCACCATGTAGCAGCTTTTTACTATTAATATTTCATTTTCAGACATAAGAACCAGTGACATACTTTACACTTGGGTTGTAAGCCAGAAGTACCAGTTACATAAAATTATTCATAATGTCATAAAACTACTTAACAGCTGGCAAAGTTGCTACCTCAACCTGGCCTGCTAACACTGCACTCAACTGGAGTTCAAGAATAAATAACCCATCAGCTCTCCAGACACACTATACCAAGTGAAGTTCGTCTTGTAAAAATGGGACAAGACTAAAATATTCCCAGCGGTCACAGAATCATATTCCTGTTTTCAAGGAAGGTCTTGTTTCAGATCTATTTCTCCCACACCTAGTTTATAATTTTCTTCCCATAAACAAGACCTACCTTGGCCCTTTATGCATCAAGGTTCAGTCTTAGCCTGCTGTACTCTTCAGGAAGTTGAAAAACTTCTAAAATGAAACCTACTGTGTTAATTGTATGTGCGTGTGAGAAACTGACTTAACTGACTTTCACAAGAAAATAAGAGCTTTCTGAAGAGCAGTCACTCAATGTGGAGATCTCAAATATGATTGCTAACATTCCCACATTTATAAAGGAAATAAGTTGGAAGGCCACCATTGAAATCAAGAGTATGTAGGAGTGTTCACCTTGACAGTTGACAGTTGCCACCCTGTTCTTTCTCAACCTTCTGGGCTTGGCACTGAGCTGCAGTTACAGGTTGGTGGTGATTCATTATCAAAAATCCAGTGAAACTGAGCTTGCCCTAGCACTGTTTCATCCTAATCATTGACATATTCTTTTCAATGAGTTCAGAGATACATTAGATAGGTCTCAGGACTGAAGTGTGGAAAATGTTACATGTTTCTTAAAGTCCTGGTCTACTCTCTCCTGCCCTTCCCCTGGTGTGTAGGAATTGAAGACACATAATTATACAAGGAGAGTGTTTAGTGGGGCAAGGAGGAGTGAGCCATCCCTACCAGAGGAAAGCAGCTGGACGCTACTGATCTCTAAAAATCCCTATCAAGAAAGTAGACTTATGCTAGCTAGCTCTGTGCACAGAAAGTTCAGTCTGCAAGTATCTACTGGACAGACCAAAGTCTAAGTCATAACAATAACGTGTGTGTGTGTGTGTGTGTGTGTGTGTACACACTTCAAAGCCGGGCGTGGTGGCACACACCTTTAGTCCCAGCACTCGGGAGGCAGAGGTAGGAGGATCACTGTGAGTTCCAGGCCACCCTGAGACTACAGAGTGAATTCCAGGTCAGCCTGTGCTAGAGTGATACCCTGTCAAAACCCAAAAGGAAAAACAAACTCAAGGCTTACCTCAGATTCTGCAGTTTACACTCTGAATCTTTTAAGACTTCACTCAAAGATATGACATCTCTGTCTTCTATGTCACTCTCTTTCAGGTCGAGGTGTGTCAGATTCTTGTTATAAGGCAAGAAACTAAAGAACTCCTGACAGCCATCAGGGAAATAGACAGATCTCAACCTTCAGAAAAAATATGCAGATGGATTACAAAATCATCTCGCTCTGTAGTTATAGCATCCTTTTCACATTCACATCTTACTCTCTCATCTCCTATCTGACCCTGGGGTTCTCATATTCCAGGTCAGGTCCCAAATCCCAAGCTTCAGATTATTGCTTAGAAAACAACTGTATCATAACCTAAATTTTCATTTATGATAGTTAAAACTGCCCCCCCCTTTTTTTTTACTTTAAAGGGAACAAAGTTAACATCAGCAAAGGCACAAAGGAACCTCTGAACTTTTTATTAATCTCAGGAATGACTACAAAAATTATTAAGGCTACTGCAAACACTGAAATAATTCCTGTTCATGATTCAAAATGTGCACCAATCAATATCAACTATTTGACTTAACAATGAATGTTGCTAAGGAGGCACAAGAATATTTTGTCATCTTGTGGATTTGATGGATAGACAGAGGCAGTGTACAAAGAAAATGCCAAGTTAATTTTCCAATATTTCTTCTATTTCCTCTCCTATTTTCAACCATAATAGTAACATCTGATTCTCCTATAGTTTTTCTTCTGGCCCTGAATTCCCACTCTGTCCACACTGCCCCCCTACGACACCCCCCCAAAAATGTTTTATTCATACACAGTACTAACTATCATCATCTTCTGTGGTGCCAGAGATTAAACAACAATTACCTTTGGGGTTAGATAACATAAGAGGACTAAATAGGAAGGGGTAATGGAAACTTTTTCATCATCTCAGAATGTTTTTCTATCTTGTTTCTTGTGACATAGGTATTTAGACTTATTAAAATTGTCACATTTCATGTCTGCATTTCAGTAAGTATATTCAACAGAAATAACTCAAGACAAGATGGTAATTTCTATTTGTCAGGAGAAAGAGAATGAAAATATGAATGAATATGAATATGGGCACACCAGGGGCTCTTACCAATGCAGACTAACTCCAGACACATATACCACTTTGTGCACCTGGCTTTATGTGGGTACTGGGGAATCAAACCCAGGATGGTAGGTTTGCAATTAAGTGCCTTTAGTCACTGAAACATCTCCCCAGCCTCCTCTGCTTTTTTGATCTGCATTGAGTGCCTCAGTTCTGTGCTCTTTTCTCTCAAAAATTCCTAATGAAGTCTCAAAATCCCAATTTAACCACTACTACACTTATTGGATAGTGCCCAGAACAAGCAATGTATTCCCATATCCTCAGATATTTCTACTGTGCATGTTCCTAAGAATATTTTGCATAGCATATTTTAAGTATGGTTGTGCTTTGCCTAATGATGGAGAGACATTTTGAACAATGTCATTAGTGAAGTTTGACATTATGTAAACATGAAAGACTATTTATGCAAATTAAGATGGCTCATTAGTGACCACAGTCATTGCCCCAAATACTATAATGTAACACATGGCTGTTAATTGTTTACTTTTGATATAAAACAAAGAAATGCACTGGAAAACGCCACTAACATTTCTCAAGCCAGACTTACAGTAGTTTTTGTACTTTACAGCTTGGAAGCCTTAGTTCTTCATTTAAAATTGTTAGTACTAGTTTATCCAGGTTGCTGTTGCCCAAGTCCAGTTCTCTCAGGTGTTTATTTGTATGAAGGACAGAGCAGAGATCTTGCCAGCACTGACTATGATGACTGTCATCCCTTTGCCTTTGTAATTGGAAAAAAAAAAAAAAAAAGATCAATCATTCCCTGCCCCCCCAAGTGACCCATAGATGCCATCAGGATAAAACTATGCTATGAAAAAGAAAGAACATTAGGCCACTAGGTATAGCTTTTCTGTGGGCACAGCCCACAGTGATCCCTTTGGTTCTGTCTAGAATGGGCTTGATTTATTCCAACTCCCCCATCTCTGTCCATTCCTTCAATACACATAAAACTCAAACAACAGATTTCATATAGGGTGTAGGAACTCAAGAGAAAGATGCTTTCAAATATCTGGAAAGCCAATATTAAGAAAAATATATGACCACAAAGAGTAAGATGCTCAGTGCATGGATATTTAGACTAAAAAGATTAAGAACTAGGCTTATGGAATGGAGAGAAATCTTAGTAGAGTACTTACCTGAATATGGAAGGTTGTATGCTCATTGCCCTAAAAAAGCTGGAAAAAAAAACACAAACAAACCAGAAACTTTGAGCCCCAAGTCTACCACTTAACCAGCATTATTTTAAGGAAGTCATAGAAACTATGAGATCCAAGTTTTTTTTTTCATCTATAAAATGGAAAAGTCAAGCTGGAGAGATGGCTTAGAGGTTAAAGCTCTTGCCTGTGAAGCCTAAGGAACCAGGTTCAATTCCTTAGTAGCTACATAAGCCAGGTGTACAGAGTGGCACATGCGTGTGGAGTTCATTTGCAGTGACAAGAGGCCCTGGTGTGCCCATTAATTCGCTCTCTCAAAATAAATCAAAATAAATATTTTTTTAAAACGGAAATTTCTCTTCATAGGGTTCCAGGATTTAATAGTCAAGTTTAGTGCAGTCACACAGTACTTCACAAACATTAAAATGTAGTATGGATAATTTTGTATACTCCTAATTAAAAAATAAAGTGAATTATATTGAGGAACAAAATAGATAGTCTAGTGACCATAGCTGTACCCACCAGAGAGAAGCAGCCCTAAGTCCCAGCTCAGCTGGAAAACTTACTAGCCCACATGAACTTCAGCTTCTTCATCTTAGAAAATAAAGATGACAGAATCTGTTTCTTAAAATCACTGTGAAGATTCAACCAACCTAGAGAGATTAATTAGCAAGTGTCTCCAATTTTAAAATGCTTCTAACAATTGGGAACTACCATTTACATAAAAATATTTGTAAGTCTATCATGTTGCTTGATATATAGTTCATACCCAATACTGATTCCTGTGTCTAAACTAAGTTGAAATGGATGGGGCTAGGGACATGACTCAGAGGTAATGCCCAGCATGCATAAGGCCCTTTGTTGGATTCTCAACCAACCCCAGAAAACAAAAAGGGTGGATGTTACGGCAGACTTGGTGTGTTAAATTTGTGAGAACAAGATTGAATTTCTTCAAATATTCACATGTTCCTATGTACAAGCATTACAGACAGAATGTGAACAAGACAGAATTATATTGTAGGACAGACTAGGGTCAGCTACAATGCCCCTTGTAAAACACTGGGGCTTCAGATACTTAAAGTTTTAGCAATAAAGCCAATACTAGTGTCAGACTCAACAAAATAGGTGAGAGAAAGGTAGCATGAGGTCTGACAAGCTAATGGTCTTTTAAACATTTATTATTAGTTATAAAAGGCATCTTTATGCTGTGCCTTTGATCACATCTTTTTATTTTATTTTATTTTTCCTGAGGCAGAATCTCACTCTAGCCCAGGCTGGCCTCTAACTCATTTTAATCCTCTCATCTTAGCCTCCTGAGAGCTGGGATTAAAGGTGTGCAACACCATACCTAGTAATATCTTTTGGACACAACTATGAAGTCTGTGCTAAGAAAACTCACTAAGGGAAATTAATTGTACCTCCATGGAAGGACAACACATCCCAGCTCACAATTTCTACTCCAATAGTTTTGAGAGGCATGAAATGTAGGTTCTTTAATTTTTTTTTTTTGAGAGAATGGGCATGCCAGGGCCTCCAGCCACTGCAAATGAACTCCACATGCATGTGCCACCTTGTGCATCTGGCTTATTTGGGTATTGGGGAATTGAACCTGGGTCCTTAGGCTTCACAGGCAAGTGCCTTAACTGATAAGCCATCTCTTCAGCCAGATATGTAGGTTTTTTTTTTTTTTTTTTTTGAGAGAGAGAGAGGAGAGGAAGACAGATAGAGATGGGCGCGCCAGCAGCCTCTCAGCTGCTACGAATGAAATCCAGATGTGTGCGCCCCCTTGTGGTCAAGTGTGGCATAGTGCCCTTGCCTCACTTTGCATCTGGCTAAACGTGGGACCTGGAGATTGGAACCAACGTTCTTAGGCTTAGGAGGCAGGTGTCTTAACCACTAAGCCATCTCTCCAGCCCAGGTTCTTTTTTAAAAAAATATTTTTTATTTTTTGATTTGGGAGAGACAGAATGGGAATGCCAGAGCCTCCAGGAACTGCAAATGAACTCCAGACACATGTGCCACCTTGCGCATCTGGCTTATGTGGGTCTTGGGGAATCAAATCTGGGTCCTTTGGCTTTGCAGGCAAGTCCCTTAACTGCTAAGCCATCTCTCCACCCCAGTAGGTTCTTTTTCTTTTTTAAAACTTATTAGCAACAGACAGAGAAAGAGGCAGAGAGAGAAAGAATGGGCATGCCAGGGCCTCCAGCCACTGCAAATGAACTCTAGATGCATGTGCCACCTTGTGCATATGGCTTACATGGGTGCTGGGGAACTGAGCCTCAAACTGGGGTCCTTAGGCTTCACAGACAAGTGCTTAACCACTAAAGCCATCTCTCCAGCCACACCACCCCCCCCTGGAGGTTCTTTTAATATTGGAATGCTTCTGCAACTGTATAAAGTGACAGTGGAACAGGTTGGGAAAGATGGAAAAATCAAAGACTTAAAATCAAATGGATTTCAGTCAAGGTATGTGTTTGTGTCACTCAGTTTTTTTCATAGGCAGAATTTAGACAGATGCCTCTTAGGACTACTGGGAGACTAAACAAAGGTCTTATAAACTATCAGGTATGTGGACAGCACTCAGCAAATGTTACTTTTGATGTGTGTTTGAATTAAGCATTGAATACCAATATTTTAGGTAAAGCTCTCTGAATCTCAGCTATGTAATCCCTCCACCGTCTATCTTTGTTGTTACCATCAAAACTAAATTGGGAGCTGTAGAGATGATTAGTGGTTAAGGTGCTTGCCTGCAAAGCCAAAGGACCCAGGTTCAATTTCTCAGGACCCGTCTAAGCCAGATACACAAGGTGGGTCTGGAGTTCATTTGCAGAAGCTGGAGGCCCTGGAATGCCCGTTCTCTTTATATCTGCTTCTTTCTTTTTCCCTTTCTCAAATAAAAAAAAATTAAAAACTAAATTGGATATGTTAAGTATCTGACTCACTATATATGTCTGTATTACAGAGAAAGCCTTTAATTGTAGTTAAATCTGGATCTGAATTCTACAGGTAAGTCTTCTCCCAGATTTATATAGGCAGATGAAAAAAAGCCAACTTGATGAAATGGTAAGTTATAATAAGCTGTCTGTCCTGCGTGTGTGTGTGTAAACTATATATGAGAACATATTTAAATTCTATTACATAAATATAGCTGAAGGTTCATACTTCTTTCAAAAGTATTTACTACTCCCCTTTTCCCCATTATACTTCTAATATATTTCTAACAGATTTTTTTAAATTCTTAAAATATTTTGTATGGCTATCTCATGTCTTTTTTTTTTTTTTTTTTACTCACACCTGATAATCTTCACACAGACATTAATGGGCTGGGACCTTTTGTATACTATGAAACAAAGCCCACCTTTATTTAAACAAAAGGTTAGCTAGGTCAGCAGTGTATAGGGACATAGGACAGGTAGATAAGGTATGTTCAGAAGCCTCAACAAAAGACTTCTGTCTTCTCAGTCTTCTGAATCTACTTTAATGGGTGCAAGTTTGTGCCGTATCTTATCTTTCCTTGAGAACTGAAGCTTTTCATGCCATGAGTTGCTAGGAATTTGGAGTTGTCAGCCTATCCCTATCTGAGACTTGCCTATGGGTCAGAAAAGCTACCTGAGGCTAGTTTTTTTTTTTTTTTTTTTTTTGGCCTATTCATCAATAATCATGATTAGTCAACAAAGGGTTTAAATGCCTGGCCTCTTTGCCTCAGCGCAGGACAACTCTACCAGGGGTCATCCCAACGTAGGCACCTTCGCTAAGCAATTCTTCCCTCTACAACACCTACTTCCTTCACTACCGCACTCCCCATCCCCATATTCCAGTGGACTGAACATACGTACCAAGCTTCATCTGTGACACCTGAGCTGAACATCTTTTTTAATATCATTGTTATGATCAGTTTAAGGGTCTGTAAACGTCGGCAGTATTTAAGGCAGAAGGAAGACACAAGCAGGTGTGTTTCTTCATAAAGATTAATGACAACATTTGGGAAGTAGCTCATTGCTTGAGTTACAAAGACTTCATCTTGAGTCTCATACAGAAGGTGAAACAAGTCCAAAAGTCCCAGCTGTGTTGGAGAATAGTTACTGTTTCCTAAGTTTTCCATCCACTTAAGCACCTCCCCTTTGACCTCCAGGGACAACGTGCAGTTCAAAGTTTCCTCCAGGTGTTTCACTCTAGCTTCATTCAGAAGGCCAAACAGAAAGCATTTCATCTGTGTCAAATGAAGGTCGTGATACTGTCTGCTTTCAAGTAACACTTTCACATTCGCAAAGGGCCTCAAGGAGCGGTCTCTTACTTCCCAACCATCTTTCAACAGATAGAACATAGCTGCAAAATACTCTTGAACCTGTAGGTGAGTAAACAGGTAGCAGTTTTCATTTTCTGTGTCCTTTCTGAAGAATATCCATGTCCAGGAAAACTGAGATATCAGATCTGGTTAACTCATGCTTCCTGAGATTGTCCCTATAAAGTATGTGTGTCATGGTCCAGACTCCTTGAGCAGCCATGTGACACAGGCTTCTCAGCAGGGCTTCATTGGGTCGACCAGGAGAGCATCCATCCTCCTCCCGTGCAAACAGGCTGGAGATGTAGCTTGTAAACAGAGCTGTGGTCGTTTGACAGGTCTCTTTGACACCACCACCCTTCTCCATTTGCTTCTCCAGACAAGAACAAATGAGCCTGCATGTGAGGGGGACATGGCACATGCTGAAAAGCGTTTCATTGTTTCTTACTGAATTGATTGCTTCCATGGCCTGTGTCTTGTCTTTAAAAAACTGGTAAATATAGTCCATTCTTGCACTTTCAGACATTCCTAGGAGCTTTACATAATGCTGTTTCTTCAACAAAGGCTTTAGTCTCTTAGAAGATGTGAGTCTCGTTGTCACTAACAAGGTTGATTCTGGGAGCATAACTTTCCTCAGCAAACTGCTCATGAGGAAGGACACTGGGTGTACCTGGGCCCAGTCTTTACACAGTGCAAACTCAGGTTCTTCAAAGGCAAAGCTGAGTTCATCAAAACTATCGATGATAAAAAGGAGATTTCTATGTTCGGACAAGATCCTCTCAATGGGAATTTCAGTGCTGGGCCAGTCCTTTGATATTAACTGAGCAAAGCTTCTCTCTCTCATTTGACAAATTTCTCTCCCACTGAGATAAAAAACATAGGTAAACTTGTGCTGAAAGAGGTTGCCCTCTGCCCAGTCCAGCATCGCCTTCCTCATCAACATTGTTTTCCCAACACCAGCAGCTCCTAGAAGCACCACCATCTGTGGCTGCTCACCATTAATGATGTCCACATCAAATAAATGTTCCAATAGCTTGCGCTCTTTCTCAGTGATTGCATCTATAAGTTCTCCAAGCAGAGGGTCCTTATTCCACTCTATGCAAAATGTTTCCTTTATTTGACTTCTATATCCTGTTCCATCACCTGAAGAGACAGAAGGGGGGGAATAAAAGAGACACATGACAAGACAAGCTATTAATTTCAGTGTTAAGAATATTGGTCTTAAAAATAATATATGCTGAAATCAAACAAAAATGTTCCTATGGAATTAACTGCATGAGGAGCTACTTCTTAAAAATAAGAAACAGAACCAACAATGCCAAAAACAATTACACTGGAAAAGAAAATTAGATTCACTCTAGAAGTAGTTTTACTCCTTGTGCTTTTTTTTTTTTTTTTTTTTGGTGTGTGTGTGTGTGTGAAGATGTACTTGTTATATGTATATGTGTGCAGAGGCCAGAGGAGGACATGCCATATCCTCGAGCTCATTGCTTGTGGTTCGAGTGGCTCACCAGGGAGCCCCAGTGATCTTCCTGTCTCTGCCTCCCTCTGCACTGGGGTCACAGGCATGGGTGGCCATGCCTGGAGATTTACATGATACTTTTTATTTTTTTGTTCAGCAAGCACTTTTATCTGTGCAGCCATCTTCCTATCCCTCTTTGTACTTTTTCTTTAGAATGACCTTTGCATATTGTGTGTGTCATTTATGGAATATGCACATGTGTGCAGATGTGCTTGCCCCAGAGTGCATGCATGCTGAAGTTGAAGGAGGATGTTGGGTGTCCTCTCATCCAGGTGCTTTCTCAAGATGGTATCTCTCACTGAACCTGGAGCTGTGACTTTATATAAAATAAGCTATAAATAAATGCAAAAGTTTAAATAAATAAAAAGTCAATTATACCTAGAAAAGGAAATTAAACTTCAGGCAAATATGCACAATGTGATTCTGTACTCAAAAGTGTGAAAAACTGATTATATAACAAAACCTATAGGATATGCACTAAGATAGTATGGCTTTTATTTTGTTTAACTAGGGATAGTCTCAATGTGGTTCTGGATAGCCTCAGACTTTCTGCATCTAAGGCTAGCCCTCAAACTTCTGATCCTCCTGCTTTGGTCTCCCAAATTCTGGATCGCTGTGTGCATGCACCACCATACCCAGCCTAGTACTGGTTATTTCTAAATGGCAGGACTGGACAGGGGGAGTGGAGAAGCTGAAACTCATTTATCTTGTCATATTTTAATCTTTAATAATATACTTGTTTTGTTTATATAAACTTGAAAAACAAAGATAAGTAGCACATGATAGTCAAAATATTTTGAAAAAAATAGTGATTAGGGAAGAGAACACTAACCAAAAATTGAGCCGTAAGGGCCTAAGGATGTAGCTCAATTGGTATATTTGCCTACTCTGCACAAAACCTTGGGTTTGATTCCCAGCACCAGGCATGGTGGCATGCATCTGTAATCCTAACACTTGGAAGATGGAGGCAGAAGGTCAGAAGTTCAAGGTCATCCTCAGCTAGTGAGTTTGAGGCCAGCTTGGCTAAGTAAGACCTGGTCTCAAACTCTGAAGCCCATTATGAAGCTGTAATAATTTAAACAGTGATCAGATCAGTAATCAGTGTTTTTTTAATTTTTATTTTATGTTTTTAGGTATTGTCTTGCTCTAGCCCAGGCTGACCTGGAATTCACTATGTAGTCTCAAACTGGCATTGAACTCATGGTGTTCCTCCTACCTCAGCCTCTCAAGTGCTGGGATTAAAGGCATGTGTCACCATGCCAAGCTCAGTATTCTTGTTTTCTAGTTTGTACTTTCAGTACTTTCTAAAGTTTCTATAATAAATTTTTCTTTGAGACAGATGCACTTTGTAACTCCCAATAATTCTCCTGTCTCATCCTCCTGAGCACTGGGGATTACAGGGTTATATTCACCACAGCTAATTAAATATTCATATTATTGACAATCAGTGTGCTAATAATGAACACATGAAGGAAACAGGAGTTAGATTAGCAATAATGTAAAATAGCTTTTAGTTTTTCCTCAAAGTACAAGAATAACTTCCTTATTGGGAATTATAAATGAAGGCCAGAGTAGGGAGCTATATTTAAGATCACAGGACACTTTTGCATTTATTCATGCTAAGAACAAAGTAGGTTCTTTATTTCTTGAATGAAATACTATGGCTCTTTAGAAAGATACTTGGATTAAGAAAAAGTTAAATATTTCGTCCAGTTTTCTTTCTACTGTAATTCCATTTATATAAACAGGGTTCAAAACAAAGTGAGGGAAATGGAAATGACTTTTGGAAATGGAAGTACTGTTCTCTTGAGATCCTAACCTGAGTCAATGGGTGTCCTGACTTACTTTGGCCATGTAGCCAGTTTTACTGACACTCAATAAGTCAGGAAGCAGTGAGGTATTAGAAGTTAACTGTTGTGTTGAACCAAGGTCCTCTAAGAGTTCACCCTCCCTTGCCCGTGATGTTTCAGAAGCTCAGATGGGGAAAGTCTATCTACTCACCCAGCACCGCCTCCTGATCAGCTTGCTCCTCCATGGTCTCTGCGCCCTCCGAGTTCATGGTCGTTGCTGCCCCTACAACATGTTCCAAAGGATCATTAGATTTACCAAAAACACGAAGCTTGGGTGATGGCCAGAACAGGACCAGTATTTTTCTCAGTGGTCCAGTTCTATGACCATCTGTATTTAGCAAAGCTGGGGCAGAGAGACTCATGCTCCACCACTTAGCTTAGGGAAGAAGGGATGCGATGCAAGCACCAGAGTCGGAGACCTCTTGCCCTCCCTCTACGCTGTAACACTAGGCCCATGGTAACCTTGCCTGTCCTGACCTCAGAGGGATACAGAGAAGCAGAAAGGAGATAACAGATGTCCATCTATGGTCTAAAGCCTTACCTTTAAGTAAGGGGTTTTAAATGTCTATAATATTGTATATATGATGACCAAAAGTAGTGGTTTGTGCTGCCCTTTTTAGCCAATTACTCATTCCAGCAAACATGTTAATTATATTTCAAGTGCCTCAAAATTCAGTCTATGGCTTTGTTTGTACTTTAGGCACAAGCATGCTCAATAGGAATTGTCACTCGGTTTTAAAAATCATTTTACTAGGTGCAAGGTGTATGAATTATCCCTGAATCAGATTGTGTAACAGTACACAGAAGCCCACCCTGCTTCTTCAGTGTTCCTCTGGTTCTTCCAATGATCCAGTGGGCTCCAGAAAAACAACACACACCTCCTTCCCTACCCTCAGATTCATCTCTAGAATCACTCACTGTTGATCTCTGCCTTTGCTCTCTTACACAGGTCTCTCAGGTTCATCTTGCCAAAGATTTTGAGAGTCACATTCCAGGCCTGCTCTCCTGGGTAGTGTTTATTCATCAAGTAAGCCAGGTCCTCCCGCTTGGCTTTCTTCAGTGCAGCCCATGGTATTGGGCAGCACCCAGGCTCCATGGTCTCTTTTAGGAGTAACTTGAAGTTATTTAATTGCTCATTGTTCAGCTCCTCCAAATACAACAGCAGCCCATAATCAGAAAAGAAGGAAAATGACGAAGAATCTGCCATCTTGTCCGTGGGTCAGGAATTAGCTTTGCGGGAAAAGTAATTTCATAAGACATAGAATACATGGGACCTATGCAAAAGTATGAGTAGAAAATGCAGTATGTCTAGAAATACAGAGTCGTTCAACCAGCATTCATTGACGCTCACTATATAAGCTTGGTACTGACCTACTAACTTGCGTAACTTATTTCCTAACATAAAACACCCTGCTAATATACATCACTGCATTGTATTTCTTCTACATTTTCAGGATTCATCCCTAGCCCTACCATGAATGAGCTATCAAAATTAAGAAGGCATTTTAATCTCTCTGAACCTCAGTCTACTCACTTGACCTCATAAATGGAGGGCAAATAATCTCAAAATGTACACAGCAAATTTGGACTTCATCATATAGACCAAATATTTATTTTAGTATTTTTTTAAAAAAACATTGTAGAAATATTTCAGATTACAGATGAATCTGAAAATTCAGGTTTTAGAATAAATTTTTAAGTAAGTGCTAAGGAATAATATCAGAAAACCCCAAGGGAACACAAAATTTCTCCAGGGCTACAGAAAATGGGGAGGAAAGCAAGACAGAGAACACCACTCCCACCTTCGTGCACAGAAATGCAGGCACGACTGCGTGCAGACTGCTGCTCTCGTCTTTGCTGGAAGGAAGGTGGCTCGCTCCCTTTTCCATGGCTTTGTGACTCCTCCTGTGAACTAAGTCATAGCAACTGTTTCCAAAGTGATCCACGAGTAACCTGCAACATCTCCCTGACTTCTAGGTCCTTCCATCAGCACTTAAGCACATTAAAAATATCTAGTGTAGTCTTTTTAAAAAGTCCCCTGTGCTCCACAACTTCATAGTCAAACTTCTCTAGAGGCTTCCATGTTTTCTCCTATTACACCTCCACAATCTACTACTATCTAACTTTTGCCAACACAATCCCCCCAAGATTGCCAATACTAATTATGAGCCTGTTGCAAAAACCAATGGACATTTTGAAATCCAGCTGCCTTGTCTGTCTGTAATCAGGAAGGAGAGAAACTACTACCATGGCATTAAGGAAGCTGAATGCAGGCACCTAATTTACAAGGTGCCCTACAAATAATGTATTTCAGCAATGCCTCACATCTTGATAAATCTTTCTCTTCCTTTACTTCATAATTCACACTTTCATTTTTTTTTCTCCAGACTTCCTGAGTGGCCCTTGGAGCCAGGATGTATTTGAATTCACCATATGCAGAGTTGGGATGGAGTACAATGTACTCTAGTTTCCTTCTCAAAAGTTTGATGTTGCTCTGGAGCAATTTATTATTTTTATTTTGCGTTTTTTGTTTTGTTTTGTTTTGTTTTTCGAAGTAGATTCTCACTCTAGCCCAGGCTGACCTGGAATTCACTATGTAGTCTCAGGGTGGCCTTGAACTCATGGTGATCCTCCTACCTCTGCCTCCCCAGGGCTGGGATTAAAGGCGTTTGCCACCACGCCAAGCTTTTGTTCACATTTTTATAAACAGGAAACTGTATTTAGTGTTCTGCCCTGTGAAAGCTTCACTCCAAAGTGTTTGCAATTAGAGTAGTAACATGAGATTTAAGGTGATTTCAAAATAAATTATTTATGCATCTTAATAATGATTATGTTTTTTGATGGATTACTGCTCATTAAAAAATATTCTCTAGGCTTTAAAAATGTCCCAAATGTTTTGTTTTATACAAATTTTAAAGGTAAAGTCTTGGAAATTTAAGAACCCCACTAAGGTCACAGAGTTGAGAAATGGCCTATCAAACTATAAAGTTCACCTCTTTCATGTAGCACCACCTGCTAACTTCACTTCATCATCCTAGGCACTAGGAATTTAGCTGTGTGGGATTTGTGGGGCATGTTCCATGACACCGAATCCTCTCCTGAATAGCAGACCTACCTATATATATATTATACACACACACACACACACACACACACATATCTATGTGTGTGTATAACACTCACAAAGGAACAAGTGAATCTTTACTACAGAGGGCAGAGATGACCAGGTCTTGAGGAAGTGACATGTAACCTAGGAAATAGCATATTCTTGTTATCACAATATCCCAGCAGCATTTCTTTCCTGGTTGGTCTAATGGACTCTCTTTTGGGCTGAACAATTGTTTGTGGGACAGTGCATATGCCTTGTATGTTTAGTAACATTCTTGGCCTCTACCAAATCAACACTATTAGAACTCCTGATTTTGAACAACTGTGACAAACAAATGCTTCTAGACCTTGCCAAACATCCCCAGGCAGTAAACTGTCCCCTTCCAAAGCTTCGGCTCCTATTGTTTAGTGTACTATTATCACAATCAATAATGTGAAGATGCCAACTAGATAGTTAGAAAAATACATTTCTTTGAGATTCTAATTAATGGTAGAAGAGATACCATAATGGGAAAGAATCCAATACAATTTACTATGACAGCTTGTACACTTTATTTTTTAAATTAGTATTTTAAAATCTTAATTCTAGATATAGCAAACCTGCAAAGTGTTAATACAAAACCATGGGTTAGCAAACTGGTTCAGCGGTTAAGGCATATGCCTGCAAAGCCTAATGACTCAAGTTCAATTCTTCAGTACCCATGCAAAGCCAGATGCACAAAGTGGTGCATGCATCTGGGATCTGTTTGAAGTGGCTGGAGGTCCTGGCATGCCAATTCTCTCTGTCTTCCTCCTATCTCTCTCTGCTTGCAAATTTAAAAAAAAAAAAAAGAAGAAGAATATCAGAGAACATTTACCATATCTTACAAAAGGAGGGACTGATTGTTTTAGGCATAATATGGGAACCAAAAATCGGGTTAACTTAGGAGATACATTGTTAACCATGTTGAAATTAAAGCCTCCTGCCCATAAAAGTTCAAACATAAAAGATACAACAAGGGACTAGGAGATAGTTCAGTGGTTAAAGGCACTTGCTTGCAAAGCCTGACAACCCAGGTACGATTCTCCTGCATCCATGTAAAGCCTGACGCACAAAGTGATACACACATCTGGAGTTTGTCTGCAGTGGCAAAAGGCCCTGGTATACCTACATACACACACATTCTCTCTTCCCTCACAAGGAAATAAATAAAAATCCTTTTAAAAAATGGTAAACCAAGAACTTCAAAAATGTTTGTAGGAGATAGGACCTAAATGAGTTGAAGTTTAAGTTAATTAAACCAGTATAAAACTATTGAGCTGGATAGATGGCAGTGGTTAAGGCACTTGCCTGCAAAGCCTAAAGACCCCAGTTCCATTCCCTAGTACTCATGTAAGGCCAAAGGCACAAGGTTGCACATGTGTCTAGAGTTGTTTACAGTAGCCAGAGACCCTGGCATGTCCACTCTCTCTAATAAATAATTTTTTAAAGGAGAAAAACTACTGGCAGTAAGTAAAAATAAAATGAGGTATGTACTCAGATATTGTTTCTAATATTTTTTTCTGGTTCTATGAGGTAAGAAACAGACAAGGCAAACCTGTAGTATCTTTTAATGCCAGAAATGAAAAGGAGGAGATATGTAAAAAAGAAATGGTGGGCTAGAGAGATGGCTTAGCAGTTAAGGCGCTTGCCTGTGAAACCTAAGGACCCAGGTTTGATTCTCTAACTCCCACGTAAGCCAGATGCACAAGGTGGTACATACATCTGAAGTTTGTTTGCAGTGGCTGGTGGCCCTGGTGCACCCATTCTCTCTCTTTCTCCCCTTCTCTCTGTCTCTAATAAATAAATAAAGAAGAAAAAAAAAATGGTATCCAAACAGAATGGTCTCTCAATGGCCAAAGATGATAATGTAACACTGGACTGAATCCAAAGTAAAGGTATCTACAAGTCCAGATTAGTATAGATGGTTTAATGAGCGGGGCAGAAGAAACATCTCTCTTACAGAAGAATTCCAAACACTCTACGGAGATACTATTCACCGTCCAATCCACTGCTTCCCCAGCATGGACTGTGCTTGGTGAGTCCCTTCCAGAGAGAATATGTGGGCGAGCTGAGCAACTCCATAGTGAGAAATCTCACATGTTAAATCATCCCAGGACCAGGGTTAGTTCTGATAGGGGTTAGGAGAAATGTAGACTCTATTTTGTAGGCCGTGACAGGCCCCCAAAGAACCAGCCTATATCTGTATGGCTTGACAGAGTTAATGAGCACAGATACATAGTAAGCACAGCAAACACAATGTGGGAACTAAAATCCAAAGCCTTCACTTCAAAAAGGTCAAAAGCCCTGACTTATGCTGACACGGGTCAGCTGGCCCACAATCGAAAATCACCAGTCCTTCGTCTACCTCATCAGACCATTAAGAGCTGCCCACATATATTCAGAGTAACCAATCCAACCCACCTGGGCTTGATACTTAATTTACATCCCCAAGGGTATCAAAAGCTCCCTTGGAGGCTGCTCCATAGGGTCCCCCATGAACTTCGGGAGCACTTCTGCTTTACATTCACTTTCTTTTCTAATAAACACTTGTTCAACGTGTGCTTCTGCCATGCCTGCCCTTGTCACTCTAGCCTGGTCACAGAACAGTGAACTCCAGAGCCACTGGCTTGGGACATGTTAATCCCTGCATGTCCAGTACTCTCAGCCCTAAACTAATCCTTTCTAGACCCAAAAATGACTGTGTAGCTCAAGCTGCGTGGCTCAGGCTACACGGCTCTCAAAACTGGTGGCAATATCATCAGTCACAAGTCACTGTTGATACCCCTGCAGTACTGACAGGATGAGTGTGGCACACCACCACTATATACTCTTGCCCAAGCCCATCATTCTATCCTAACCACGAAGAAAACATCACACAAACTCAAGCAATGGGCCGTTTGCAAAATAACTGAACTCAAAACTGTGGGAAGTGTGTCTACACTGGGAGGCCCTGGCTAGGTGGGGTTCACAGGTGCGGATGATGACATAAAAGAGCTCACTAGTGGTTACTTGGGTCACCAGTCATTAAACTACGCTTTTACCTTCAACAAACTTGCCCATGTGAATTCCACTACACTAAAATTGGGTTTAAAAAAGGTTTACTTCTGCAGAAAAGCATTAAAGGAGTAAATCAAGAGAGCAGGAGAACAGATTTGTTGTGGGTAGGGGAGAGAGAGACTGAGCAGAGCAAAAGAGTTAACACGTATAACCAGTATTTCCAAAGGGCTCAAACTTAAGTACATAGCAAAACTAAGACAAACCAGGAGATAGCACTCCTCAATTAGTAAAAAACAGTATCACTTGCTAAGACTAGAGTGAAGCATGTAGTACAACTTAATCACTACACCCTGGAAAGCTGCATGCTCAAACTACGGAAAACTTTAAAAATAAGCTTGACTTTTCACTCAGTACCTTCTTCTCTGGGAAATTATCCAATGTGAAAAGTTTCTTTTTCTTCTTTCTTTCTTTATTTTTTTTGTACCACAAGAGTGTGGGATTAGAATAAATGATCCTTAATTAATCCAATTATGTTAATAAAATAAATGTATAAATTTGTGAGTCATTCTTGATCAAGCTGCAATGTGCTAAAAAGACAATAACAAGTTTGTTAAACTTGACAAATCCCAAAGAGATAATGAGTGCCTGCCACCACTCTTGAACTGGGCTGGCGCACAATTGCTGGTGACCACTGAAGGGATAGCAATTTTAGGTCATTACTGGGGGTAAAACCTCACACCATGGGTTAGACAACAACAGATGCAAGGTGGATAGATGCATGCTGGTAGGAGGATCATTGTGTGTTCAAGGCCACCCTGAGACTTACAAAGTGAATTCCAGGTCAGCCTGGGCTAGAGTGAGACCCTACCTCGAAAACCACAAAAAAAAGGGGGGCGGGGAGAAAAGGAGAGGACACACTGGTAGCGAGCAACACAGGGCGACAAAGGTTTTAAACGACTTGTTCACTTTCAGTGTGCAGAGCCGCTGTGAGAAGGCGAGCGGAGAGACAGCAGTGCAGCACAGGTGGCTGAGTAGGCCGAGACTCAAGACACACACCTGTTCCTACCACGGAAAGAGCCTGAATCCATCACGACAGGTGAAAGCAGGGCTCGCATACCATGTTTAACTTGGGTGAGTTAAGAAATGGCCTCTGCATGTGAGCGACCAGCGATACTGGGTCTCCCTGCAAAGGTTTGGTATTAGGAGCGAACCCGCTTCTGGCCTCCCGGCCCACCTCCACCCCAGACAGCCTCAGACCCCCGCGGGGGCACTGCGTCTTCTGGGGTGTCAGGGCTCACATAAAAGCCCCTGCATCACGCACCCCAGGGGTGCTGGCAGCACTTGCCCTCAGCCCTCAGAGGCGGGCTGCATCTTCTTCCTTGTGTTCACTTACAACGCTGGCACCAGAAGATTCCCATGTAGAAGCCCTCCTTATTCTAGAGCCAGCAAGCACACACCCAAGCAGGGGTGATTCCATACCTAGGGTCTCCGTGGGCGTTGGTGGCGAAGGTTAGATCCCAGCGCCGACAGCTGAGCCACGGATAAACAGGGAGAGGTCACTCTGAAAGAGCGAGCACAACAGGTTCCACTGTTTGGTGAGAGTCGAGCTTTCTTGGGCTCTTAAGGCCTCTCCTCCCTCCTCGTCCTTTGGGCGGGGCAGGCCCCCAGGCTTGCTGCGTGGGCTGGCCCAGTGTGATTGGGGTCTTTCCATTGGCTGGCTCTGCCAGGGGCCTCACTCAATTTCTCCTCTCTACCAATTCTCACTCATTTCCCTCCCACTCATTTCCGGAGCATACCTCCCCCACCCAGGAGCACGTGTGTAGGCACACAGTCTCCTTCCTTTCCGTGAGTGGTGTAGGAGGGAGCGTCTTGGAGTTAAGAGCTACCTTATACATATATACATACATACAATTTGTGTGAGGGGTGTGTATGTGCGCGCCAGCGTCTCTTGCCACTGCAAGAGAATGCCCATCTGGCTTTATGTGGCTTTGCAAGCCTTTTAACTGCTAAACCATCTCCCCAACCCCCAGAACCTACCCTTGAATGGCCTTTCCCAGACTGGCAGACTCCTCAAACTCAATATCCCTTTATTCACCTATACAATAATCTATGAAATCACCGAGCCTGAACTTTGTGTGTGGCAGTTTTCTGGGCCCTCTGTAGTAGTGAACAAAATATTCAAGGTTTACTTGACTTACCTTCATCCCCATGGAGTTTACATTCTGTTGATGGGGCAGGTAAAGAATCGAAACATACCAGGTGTTGACCATTGCTATGAAGACAAGCTCAATTGATATGGGGGGCATAGTGCTGGGATGAGTCCTATTTCCTTAAGGAAAAAAGAAAGAGCAGGCTAAGGTGACATCTGCGAAAAGTGAGAGAGTGAGCCATGTGGACATGTGGGAGATGCCCCATTCCAGAAGAGGTCTCAAGGACAGATAACTTCAGGCAGGAGCAACCCTGGTATATCTGAGGAACATGTGAGTCAAATAAACCATGATGATCACCCTGACTTTGATTTACAGATAACCACACAGCATCCACCTTCTATGTGAGCAGAACTATTCCCATGCAGATGTAAGGTTTTGGCGACTGAAGACAGAGATCACAGAATTTACTTAAAACCCACCATGTCCATCAGCTTTAAGAATTAGGATCAATTGACTCTGGCATGAGAGACCTTTGAAACAAATGAGTGAAAATGCCTGTTTTCTTAGGATGGCTTTTGTTTTCCCCAGAATAACCCATTTAAAAGATCTTTGTCTATGGATACAGCAGCACGATTCAGAGGAATCTGGAGATGTCCGTGTCCTTATTTAGAGTACCATTTCTCCAGATGAAATCTTCATGGTGAGCTTTACAGACATTATCTGTTGTCTTTAACAACATGTATATGCAAGGCAGCTGATACTAAGGGTTTGGGAATGCTAGTTAGCAAGATGGATCCACCAACCTCAACTACAGTCAGAAACCAAAAGCTTAGATTATAATTCATATGACAGCTAACCCAAGGGGTAGGGATGTAGCTCATTGGTAGAGTGCTTGCCTAGCATGTCTGTGATAATTACCTTCATTGTGAACTTGACTGCATTGAGAACCCCTTAGGAGACACATTTCTGTGTGGGTCTGCGTGAGTTCTTTCAGAGAGGGGTAACCGAGAGGAGTTTCTATTGTTCACAAACTTACAGCATTTTATTACAACAGACCAAACAAAGCCAGGCTCCAGACAGTTTTCTTTTGCTTTTTGGTTTCTTTTATTAAAGGAAAGCATACTTGACTGTTGACTGGGGAGATGCAGTAAAGAGGGGAAAATGACGTTGCAGAAGATGGGAGTTATTGGAATTGTGCGCCTGCAGAAAAGAATGGATAGAACCTAGTGACTTCTTAGCTAGAGGGCTTAGTTAGATAGGCTTCTTAGCTACAAGCCTGCTATTCATACACAATAATACACAGAACAAATTGGGGAGGGGTTGGTGATGTTGCTCAGTGGGTAAAATGCTTGACACTCAGGTTTAAGGATCCCAGGTGCCTATGCAAAATGCCATGTGGTGGTGTGTGCGTATAATTCATCACTGGAGAGGCTGACAGGGAGCCCCTAGCTAGCTAGTCTGGTCAAGTTTGTGGTCTAGGTTCAGCAAGAGACCCTGTCTCAAAACATTAGGTGGGGAGGGCTGGAGAGATGGCTTAGTGGTTAAGGCGCCTGCCTGCTAAGCCTAAGAACCCGGTTCCAATCTCCAGGTCCCACGTTTAGCCAGATGCAAAGTGACACAAAGGTGCAATGCCACACTTGCCCACAAGGGGCGCACATGCCTCTGGATTTCATTCACAGCAGCTGAAAGACTGCTGGCATGTCCATCTCTGTCTTCTCCCTCTCTGTCTCTCTCTGTGTCTCTCTCCAAAAATAAATAAAAAATAATTTAAAAAATTTAAAAAAACATTAGGTGTATAGCAAGTAAGGATGACACACCACATTGATGCCTGGTTATCCCCCATATATGTTCTGTGGCACAGGCATATGCATGCACACACACACAGAGACACACACACATACACACACACAAACTAGCTGGAGATAAGTATGGCAATCAGTTTTTGTAAATGTTCTTTTGGCCCCCAAATATACTCTCTATTGTGGAGATATATTTCTTAAAAAAGTAATATATTATTCTGTTTCTATATTGCCTCTTAAAAAGTCTCTAAACTTAATCCTGAGACAAATGTGTTTAACTTTCTCACAACTGTGTTTATCAAGTACTTACATCTGTCTTTGCCTTATGTCTTTTGCAAGCTTGATTCCTTTATGCTACTTTATAAATTATTCTGTATGTCATGATATAAATCCACCTTTCCTTAGTTATTTTTCCTTCCCTTTCTCTCCTCTTCTTCCCAAGTTTGATTTTTTTTTTTGGATTGGTGGTCTTTATTTCACTTATTTTTCGTGTGTGTGTGTGTGTGTGTGTGTGTGTGTGTGTGTGTGACATGTGCATGCCTCGTGCAGAGACCAGAGGTTGATGTCCAGTGCTTTACACACTGAGCTATGTCCTCAGTCCTGTTTTTGATTTAGTTTGAGACAGGGTCTCTTGTATCCTTGACTGGCCTCAAACTCACTTTGTAGCCAAGGAAGACCTTGAAGTCTTGAACCTCCTGCTTCTAACCCTCTAGTGCTGGATTACAGCCTGCGCCATGATGGCTAATTTGGGGGCAAATGGCAAAACTATTTCCCTAAATAAAACACACTTTCAACTACACAGTAGAATTCCAGGCCCTCCACACTCTTTCTGTAGATGTAGGACTTTCAGGAGGACCCTTCCCATCACTTCAGCTAGGTCTCACATTGCCTCCCACCTCGTTTTCAGAGATGATGCTGGTAAGACACAGGTGAGAAACAGCCAGAGCAAATGCCACCAAACAGGATCCAACCAAGAGTCCTTTGGAGTTCTGCATCTGTAAACTGAGAGTTTCAGAATTCGCCAAGGAAGTCGCCCCACTAACCTGGCCTCTAAGCCCCCTAAAGCGAAGTTCAGGATTTCCCTTTCCATCCTCAGCTCCCATGCGCCATGGTTCATCACCTCTCTAGCTTATCATCTTCCCGGTCATCAGCTTTTGATTAGGTTTTCATTACCAGGCAAGAATTTCCCCCAGCACATCAGGCCTCAAATCCACTCAGAGATCAGTGGGTTTCAGGCTAAAGTTTGAATGTACATCTTTTGGCACAGGGCAGGAGGAGCAAGTACTTCTCCAAGACCACAGAACATTTTCTTTCAAACTGTTCTCATGCATGGATATCATTACACTGTGTTCTTATCCCCTCACCCCCACACCTGGCCCTCTCCAACCCTCCCTCACCTCTCTTGCTGGTCACTCTCCTCCTCCAAAATAGTTCTCATTTCTGCTTTCATGCCATGCACATTCCATTACCTTCCCCTGTGCACCCCTCTCTCCCCTGAGACTTCTTTCACCACACTGATAGTTCTGGTTCTTGAATAAAGGTCTTGACAACTATAAAATGTGTTTTCTTCCTACCATGACAAGCACAGAATGGGGCATTTTTGTAGTTACAGAGGCAAAAAAAATCCCACTAAAGGGGCTGGAGAGATGGCTTAGTGGTTAAGGCGCATGCCTACAAAGCCTAAGGACCCCAGTTCAATTCTCCAGGTCCCATGTAAGCCAGATGCACAAGGGGGCGCACACATCTGGAGTTCGTTTGCAGTGGCTGGAGGCCCTGGAGTGCCCATTCTCACTCCTCCTCTCTTTCCCTCTTTGTCCCTAATAAATAAATAAATAAATAAATAAAAAAAAAAAATCTTTTAAAAAAGCACACTAAAGATGTTAACTCAAAGGGTAATATTTATGCAAGTTCCTTGGACATTTCAAATATTAACTATGATTTACTATGGTTTTCTTTGCGTACTGAGACTTTAAAATGAAATATGATTTCAAATAAAAGTCAAAGTAGAATATATATACATATATATATATATATACACACACACACACACACACACACACACACATATATCTGTGTTCACAAGAAATTTCTCATTCCCTTTTAGTCTTTTCCCATTAGTAAAACTCTGTCTTTTCTGACTCATTTGTAGCTCTCTTATCTTTTGGGTTTATTTTATTTATTTATTTATTTATTTGAGAGAGAGAAAGAGAGAGAGAGAATGGGTACACCAAGGCTTCCAGCCACTGCAAATGAACTCCAGATGTATGCATCCCTGTGTGCATCTGGATTATGTGGGTCCTGGAGAATTGAACCGGGATCCATTGGCTTTGCAGGCAAATACCTTAACCACTAAGCCATGTCTCCAGGCCCCTATAAGAGGTTTTAATATTTTCAATTGGTCACACATATGTCATTCTTTATCATACACCATTTTTGAGACAAGATTTCTCATTGGCTTGGAATCTTCCAAGTAGGACAACCTAGCTGGCCAGCAAGCCCCAGGATCTGCCTGTCTCCACCACTCCACTGCTGAGATTGCAAATGTACCACCATGCCTGGCTTTATATGTGGGTACTAGAGATTGAACTCAGGTCCTTGTTATTGCTTGGAATGAGGACCAAACTCATCAAAAATACTTTAAATGCTTCATTAAACTTTGAAAACTCTGATTGGATTAAAAATTTAATAAAATGCTAGTACTAATTAAAAGTACAAAAAGGACACTGATTAAATATTTAAAAAATGGCTAGATTAATGTGTTCAAGTTGAAGCTTAAGCTACACTTTAAAAGACCTTTTTCTTATGGAAATGATCATGCTCAATTACTTATTAGGGAATCAGCATAAACTTCCCAGACAGAGTAGTTCTAATTTTAGTCCAAAATAAATGGCAGTAATTCTGGGGTTGAAGGAAGTCAAAAAGTAGGACACTCTAATGGCAGCATGAATAGCTGTAATCCCAGCATGCCTACAATGAGATGGATGGCCGACAGGGAAGTCCACCAGAAGCTCATAGGCCAGCTAGCTAGGCAAGCACACTGGTAAACAACAAGAGACCCTGCCTTGAACAAGGTGGGAGACAGCAACTGACACCTGAAATTGTCTTCTGCTGCCATACACACACCATGGTACATGTATGCCTGTACTCACACATGAACACGCACACACACACGCCAAAAAGAAAAGTATATGAAACAAAGCGAGCCAATTATTTAATCTGAAAAATACCTGTAGCCCAGTGGTTAAGAGGTAGGCTTCCTGAGCTGCTCAATTTTTATGTATGGTGACAGGGCATATTTCTACATGGCAGCAAGTTTGTCACCGAGTCAGCGTGTACTGGGTGCAATGCAGACTGTCACCAGAACATCTGTAGGAAAAGACTGTCAGGAAGATGCTCAGAAATAACTATCAAGTTGTTTGACTTTCAAGACCTCAAGACTTGGGATTTTAATATTTCAAAACTGTGGCGAACAACACTTTACATTGCAGGAGATTTGGCCTGTCAGGATTTCAACATTTGAGATCATGGTATCCAGGATTTCATTCTTCAGGATTATGAATGGGATTGGAATTTTCCATCTCCAGTTTTGTTTGTCAGGAAAGACATCCTAGGACAAGAACGATTTTTAGGTGAATTTGAAGAAGTAAACTTACTTAGGTAAAGGAAGTAAAGAGAAGGAGAGAAAATAGAGAAGGAGGTAGCTGACTTTGTGGTATGGTTGGGGAAGGTTTAGCATGGCTGACACATTAAGTATGAAGAAGCCAATGACAAAAGGTTAGCTATAGTTTAGAATACAAAAGGCAACAAGAGTCACATTTCAGAGCTTAGAATTTTTTTACCTGAACTTTTGTGTATAATAACCAAAACTTATATTTCAGAAATACCTCTGACCTCATTTTATAAAAATTTCAAAGTACAAACATTAGTTGACCATAAATATACTAGTACACCTGGTACATGGAAATATAAGCAGATAGGTAAGAGAGTCTAGGATTTAATTACTGGATTAATTAAGGTGCAGGCAAACCTATAGTACCAAAGAAGGAATATATATATGTCAATGCATAAGATTATATATGTAGTGTGTATGTGTGTGATTAAAGTTTGTCTTTAACAGTTCAGAAATAGATGAGTGAGCCAGCATTGATACTTTTCCATTTTTATATGCTCCTTTAAAAAATGTATTTTATTTTTTTATTTGAGAGAGAGAAAGGAGAAAGAGAGACAGAGAATAGGCACACCAGAGCCTCCTGCCACTGCAAATGAACTCCAGATGCACGTGCCCCCTTGTGCACCTGGCTTACATGGGTTCTGGAGAGTTGAACCAGATCCTTTGGCTTTGCAGGCAAATGCCTTATCCACTAAGCCATCTCTCCTGCCATGTATGCTCCTTTTGGGGTCAGCTATAGTTACTACAGTTTTTATTGCTTCTCAACTAGAAGGGAGAAAAAAAGTCCGAGACAATAGAGTTGTGCCTCTTTGAGAGGCAAGATTTGGGGACAATGTAACTGGAATTTAGTTCATGTTGCCTGTTACTTCAAAAGCCAATGAGCAGATGCAGGAATTGAATCTTAAAAGTGTGCTTTAGCCGGGCGTGGTGGCGCACTCCTTTAATCCCAGCACTCGGGAGGCAGAGGTAGGAGGATCACCGAGAGTTCGAGGCCACCCTAAGACTACATAGTGAATTCCAGGTCAGCCTGGACCAGAGTGAGACCCTACCTCGCAAAACGAAAAAAAAAAAAAAAAAAAAAAAAAAAAAAAAGTGTGCTTTATTCAGAGAGCTGCCAGTCTAAGAAGACAGATGGTTAACAGTCTACAAAACTATTTTGCATCTCATTTTGAGCCAGTGAGCTTAAGAAGGAGGGGAAGGAACGGAAATACAGTCTGTAATTCTGGAGCACAGTCTAGTCAGGTCTCCCCACATTTTGGAAAACTTGATATGTTTCTCTCATCATTCCTTGCATGCAGCCTCATTTTGTGTATGTTTCGGCTCCACACTTGAAACACTGAATGAAGTTAGTTTCTGTTGATATCAGACTTGTATTCCTTCAGAAGTATCTGGACTGGGGTGGGGTTAACTCAGAACAAACTGACCATTAATAATGTGTAGTGCTCATTTATTAACAACATATACATGCACATTACTTTTTAAAATACAGAATACAAATGTGGCTTTATAATACAGCATATGAAAGTGTACCTCTTGTGCTCACTTCAGCAGCACATATACTAAAATTGGAACAATACAGAGAAGATTAGCATGGCCCCTGCACAAGGATGACACTCAAATTTGTGAAGCGATATATATATTTTGGTTTTTCGAGGTAGGGTCTCACTCTAGTTCAGGCTGACCTGGAATTCGCTATGTAGTCTCAGAGTAGCCTCGAACTCATGGCGATTCTCCTACCTCTGCCTCCCGAGTGCTGGGATTAAAGGCATGCGCCACCACGCCCAGCCATGTTCCATATTTTTATATGATTGCGAGTGGAAAACTAGGGGACAGGAATCAGGTATTGGCAGTTTCTTCATTTTCTTTTGTGTGTGGATTTTTAATATAAATGCAGGGATGTAAAGCATTAATGCAAGTCAAAATGTTTCAGTGAACAAGTTTCAACAGCTCAACTTCATAACAATTATAAATAAACCTGTTAAATTTTTCTGGACAATGCCAACATTTGGATTTTTTTTTAAAGTAAATCTTATTGATGTCAACTAAATGGTGTTTGTAGCATTTTTACCATACAGTAGATTCCATCCATTCACTATACTTTTCTAACTGAGTTATCCTACATGCAAGAACATGTTTTTTATTGTTGTCTGTCTTCTGTGCTGTTCCTGTAAGTTTGCTATTAAAATACATTAAACTATATAAAAAAAAGAAAGTGTACCTCTCCATTCCTCTGTCCTGAGTCACATGCATCACTTTTACCCATATCCTTTTAGTCAGTACTTAGTGACAGGGAGAAATAATCAAAAACTAGGTGATCATGTACTGCTCTGTAGCGCCTTAACTGCTAAGCCATCTCTCCCACCTGTAGAACTTTTTATCTTGTGCCTTGAACCACCTGGCCTCATCATCTCCTCTTTATCCTAACACTTTCTGAGACTGTGAAAATGTAAGCTCACCAAATTTAGTTAGTAAGTAGAGAAGTATAGAGATGACTAAGTCACCCAATATTTTACCTTTCAAATCTACACAATATTATATTAGTTTTCTTGGGATGTGCTTCTATGGTTTCTGAAAGTTTTATTTTTTTCTAAAATTGTCTATTTTCATTTTTTCCTAAAACTTACCAGAAATTATGTCACCTTAGCATGATTTTCCTCTACCTGTGGTGACATCATAGACAGTTTCATATTTCACTACATAGTCTGTAAAGATGCTCCTGTGGAGTGTTATGGCCACAATACTGGAGACGTTAGTGACTCATTTATAGTGAACACCTGTGGCGGCACACACCTGTAATCCTTCCACCAAGGGGGTAAGGCAGGAGGATTGGGAATTCAAAGCTGGCCTCAGTCACAGAGTAGGTTTGAAGCCAATATGGGCTGCATGAGACCATCCAGCGGATGTAGGATCTCCTCCTTTTTGACATCAGCCGCTGAAGACAGAGTCCCAGAGCTGGGTCAGGGCCCCTTGGGGTCCAGATACTTCCACGTACTGGAAATGTCTGTTTGAACTCTTGACAGGGTGCCTCAGAGGCATCTCTCTCCATGATAAGCATACATCTCCAAGACTGGAAAGCTCTTAGGACTTCACTTTGTTCACATGGAGCTAGGTTGTGAAATTTGGCAATAACCGTCTGCTTGTTTAGAGGCCAATGGATCTTCCTAAACAGAATTTCCACTGTAGTTCAGTTCTGTCTTTTGGCTTGGGCTAAGACCCGGCCTATTATAGGTATATCATACTAAGGAGAAGAGCTTCAGACATGGAACGAATGTTCAGCTTCCTGAGAGAATGAAAAAAGAGATACAAACATGGCCCACAGATATCATTTACTAACATGTTAAAAATAAAGTTTAAAGAGAAAAAAATGTAGTGGACATTAAATAAGAATTAGTGAACTAAATGGGAGAAAGTACTTAGGGGCCTATGAAAAGACACTGTAGAAGGAAAAAAAAAAATAATAATACTTTAAAAAACTGGGGCAAAAGACTATTTGTGAATATGACAAGTCTCCCGTGCAGAAGATTTCTAAATAACTCACTAAGATAAATATCCAGAAGACAGAGCATAACTCCCCACCCCTTGAGTGTGGGTTGTGCTTAGTGATTCCCCTCCAAAGAGAGTAAATAGTACGGGATGGAGGAAAAGTAAGCCTGTGGTAGAGAGAACTGGAAAATACTGCTTTATCTAGATGGTGAAGATTAACACCTGTGACAAATCTTATGACAGCATGCACTTTTTTTGTTTTTTTTTGAGGTAGGGTCTTAATCTGGCCCAGGCTGACCTGGAATTAACTATGTAGTCTCAGGGTGGCCTTGAACTCACCGCAATCCTCCTACCTCTGCCTCCCAAGTGCTAGGATTAAAGGCATGCACCACCATGCCTTTTTGACAGCATGCCCTCTTGAAACAATGTGATGACATGGCATTTCACCTCTATGATCTTCCTGCTTCAGGCCCGTAGGCCCAAATCCAGTGGGTCAGCCCTCTATACACTACCTGACCTGTATTCCTCAAAACTGTGGAAGGCATCAGAAACAAGGAAGATGTGAGAACCCGTCGCAACCAAGAGGAAACCAAGAAAAATGACAACTAAATGTAAGGTGACACTCTGAATGGCATCCCAGATCAGTGACAAAAAAATAAATAAATAAAACAAAAGCATTGATAACTGAAGAGCCATGTATGGTGGCTCATGTCTATAATTCTAGCACCCAGGAAGCAAAAGCATGAGGGTTGTGAACTTGAGGCCAGCTTGGGCTACACAGTGAGAACTTGTCTCATAAAAAAAGTCAAAGACAAAAATCACATGAAAAAAAAGATATTGAAATACAGTATATATTTTATCTAGCACAATATTTCCTTGATAATAAAATGTATTGTGTTTATATAAAATGTTGGCAATGGTGAAGCTGGGTGTGCATTTACGGATGCTGCTCTCTTTTCAAATTTTTTAACTTTATTCACTTGTAAACATTTTTCCATTCTGTCAATGTAAGCTCCCAAATGGATTCTCCATAGCAAATAGAAAGCCACAGAGGCAGTTGCTTTCTACTTTGAAAGATCTCACCAGGGGCCATGGCCAGGAGAGAGGTGGACAGTGGTTCCCTTTCCAGGCCATTTCTGCTTCTCAACAAACAGGAATCAATTTCATCTGCCTCTAAACAAGGACTTCCTTCAATGAAGTCCTGTGGACTTGTCTCTTCCAACTTTTTTTTTTTTTTTTTTTTTTTGATTTTAAGGTAGGGTCTCACTCTGGCCCAGGCTGACCTGGAATTAACTATGTAGTCTCAGGGTGGCCTCGAACTCATGGCAATCCTCCTACCTCTGCCTCCCCAGTGCAGGGATTAAAGGCGTGCGCCACCAAGCTTGGCTTCTTCCAACTCTTAAACATCTTGGGCTGGAGAGATGGCTGGGTGGTTAAGGCATTTGGCCTTAACCAGATTCCATCCTTCCAGGACCCGCGTAAGCCAGATGCACAAGATGGCTCATGCATCTGGAGTTTATTTACAGTGGCTGAAGGCTCTGGTGTGCCCATTCTTTCTCTCCTCCTATCTGCCCCCCTCCCATCTCTCTGAAATAAATAAAAGAAATAAAAAAGTTTTAAAAGTCTATCTTTCCCCTCATTTGCTCTGTCTGAACCTCATGATTAAGAAAACAAAATAAAATCTGCCCTCTTATTCATACCCATAACCCTTCTGATCCCCTGGCTGATCCCACCTCATCAATCTGCCTTTAGTTTATGTAATTATAGTATTTCAGGCCACCAAGGACCTCCAGACACATCCTTCGCTACCTAATCCAAATATACATTATCCAGCCCCTCACAGCACAAGGACACACAAAAACAAAAGAGGTGATGGCTCAGGGTTCAGTGGGTGAAAAGTTCCTCTTGGAGGGTTCATGGGCCCAAATGGCATAGAGGAGCAATTGATGCCATTTTAAAATGTAGGCCCAGCTCACACCAAACAAGCATAATGCCATGGCAAAAGAACCACATACGAACAAGAACTATCTCTTAAACTCATGAAATATCATTGAGTAGCAACAAAAATCGAATGTGGTACCAAATACATTTAAAAAAATTTTTCACCAAGATCACCTTTATTACTGAAAGACTAATGAAAATGTAACAGATTGTGGAAAAGGGAGTGGAAAGAATGTCCCAGAATGGTGGAGTGGTACTGGCTCATTTCTTTAACTCTTCAGAGTCTCGCCATCACCCTTGGTTTATTCAATATTGTAGTGTTGAAACTATACAGTGTTTGGCTTTGCTTATTTCAGCATTCATTACTTAATACCCCTTAAAGAGTCATGACCATGCCCTGAGCCCTTGTCCTCAGATCAGTTCCTTCTTGGAAACCCTAAATGCAGTCATGTCATCCTGAACTCCTCCTAACCCTGTGTGTATAACCCTGCCCCCCTAGCTGTACAGTTATTTACACTGAGTAATCCATTCATGGGTGGTGTTAAGCTCCGGGTCCCTTCCACTGCTTCTACGTGTACTTCTTGTCACTTCCTGAGTAGAATATCTACTTCGTCTCATTCTTGCTTGGTTGTTTGTAAGGCTTGATCATTGCCTAAGAGCTGAGCTCTGTTGTGTAGTTTGATGTGCAGTGACATCTGTAATTTTCTGATATTTTGTCTTTTTTTCTTAAATCTGTTTCAGAAACAAAAAATTTGTTTTCATTTTTTCCATTAACTTCTTGGGTATCACACAGTGTCTCACATCCTACAAGCCCACACTGGATTCAGATGTGAAAGATCTTTTACGTGCATGTAAAACCCGCATGAATGAGCGAATCAACAAATCAATGAAGACTGTGAAATGTGCAAGATATCTTGCATATCACTGTCTTCCAGTACCCGGTAAATGGCATGGGGTGGGGGTGGCAGATAGTCAGGAAGGTTTTGGTTTGGGTCAATTTTTCCACATGGGGCAGGGAAGCTCAGGAAGTTTGACATATGTTTTTCCATCTACCCAATGAGGCAAATGAATTGGCTGGAGGCTGTGTCTTGGGCTGGTGACCTCGTGAATTGTGCCATCTAGTGGAAAATGGCTGTTAGGTCCTCATCAGAATAATTCTGTGATGTGAACCTGGCCTGTGATTCTGACCACTGGACTAGAATCCCATCACTTCCCGCTATCAGTATTTCCCTCTATTAGCTTAAACATGAAATGAAGGGCCATTACTTGTGTGTCATATTTTTGTGATTTCTGGATATTTATGCCCATTTTTTGTTTGAGGCTTTCTTTCCCTTTATTCCCACCTCTTTCATACAGGTAGTTGTTACAAGATGGTGGCTTTCTATTGGTAATGTGGAGAAGGTCCACTAGGATATCTCTTTGTGGACAAATGGGAGAATTGCTCCCTCAGCATTTCAGATAGTTCTGCATAAAGCTATCTCAAAACTTAGTGCTAAAAAAGTCTCTGAACAGGAACAGTGTGTTAGAAAGAGCGGAATAAGTGAGGAGATAAAGTCTTCAAGGGAAATGAGTAACTAGGGAAACTAAAATTAAAATTAAAAAAAAAAAAACTGGCTGGAGAGATGGCTTAGCAGTTAAGGCGTTTGCCTGCAAAGCCAAAGGATCCTGGTTTGACTCGCCAGGACCCATATAAACCAGATATGCACAAGGGGGCACACATCTGGAGTTTGTTTGCAGTGGCTGGAGGCCCTGGAATGCCCATTCTCTCTCTCTCTCTCTCTCTCTCTCTCTCTCTCTCTCTTTCAAACAAGCAAATGAATTAAATATAAAAAATGTAAAAAAACATTAAAAATTTTAAAAAAGTAACTCAGCTTTCCCAGTCATACCTTAGTCTATCCATCTCTTTCAAGATGGGAGTTCTCTAAAGTTCTCTCTCTACAAATCACACAACTTTTGCTTCTACTTTCTTATGTGTCCTCCCTTCAGTGAGGTAGATCTCATATAGGTGATAACCAGAGGCCAAAGTCACCAAATTCAGCTAATTATTCTCTGTCCTTATTTATATAATATATAGTGTTTGAGGGGTGTTACTGATCATCATAACCTAGATTAGAATTGGGCCCAATGTGGTACAGTCCCAGTTCTTTTAAAAGGACTGTAACATATCCAAAAATGTACATTAAAACACATTGCATCTTATTCACCAGAGTTGGACAAGATAGCTGAAATAAAAGCTCCATACTGCATTAAGGGAACAAGAAGTTAGTGCTTCTTCTACATGGCTCTGTATTGAGAAGAGTCACTTCTATGGCAAAGCCAATCGGAAGTCTAAGTTTCCTGGATTCCATGGTGACTATAGAATGGTTACTGTGGAACAGTCTGAATGGGCGACTTAGAATCCTCTCCAAATGTGACAATAGAAGTTTGGATGAAAGTGAGAAGTGGCTCACATCCAGTTAATTTGGGTGGAGGGTTTATGAAAACCTGGCATGGACTCTGGAACTGGCCATTCTCGAATAGCAGAGCCATTGTGAGATGTGGCATACTGGCATTTAAGTCTATAGAAGGGTTTAGGATTGGGGAGTTCTAATCTCTTGAATTCTAATTTCTCTTCAATTTTCTAAAGAACTGGTTTGCAACAGAGACTTAAAGATGTTTTGGATATACCAGTATTGTGCAAGAGCTGCTATAGAGTGCTGTGTGCTCAGGATGGAACCTTTCCACAGCTACTCGCCCCAGCTTCAGGGGTGGAACTGGAAAATACAGATGGTTATTGATTTTCCATTGGTCCAGTCTCTCCTTGTTATGCCTTATAGTGATGGAAATGTTTACTCTGTGCCATTATATGTCAAAGGTATGTAACTTGTTTAATTTTATAGGACTCACAGTTAAGAGATAGTCTTAATCTTTGGAACAATCTTAAATTGGTAAAGACTATGGAGACCTTTAATGTTAGATGAAATACAATTTACAATGTGAGATGATCATGAGACCATTGGGGGCCAGGAGTAGAATGTGGTAGTTTGAATGTATATCCCTCACAGACTCAGGTGTTTTGTTAAACCTTAGAACTTGGATTTCCAGCCACCTGGCTGGAAGAGGTGTCACTGGGGTGGATCCTGGGGTTCATCCCTAAGGTGTTTGGGTATGGATCTGATTCCCAGCAAAAATGTATGCAGAGCTCTGCTGCTTGTTGCTGATTCCTTGCTGTTTGCTGCTTATTTGTGCTTGTTGCCTCTAGTGTTTGCTTGCTGCAGTTTTTTTTTATCTATCTGGATGTATGGAAGCAGCTTCCTATATCACTGATGGAACTTCCCTCTGGAATTGTGATTTAAAATATATCCCTTTCTCCTTTAAACTGTGCCTGTTTAGATTTCATCCCAGTAATGTGGAACAGACTACAACAGTTGGAAAGAGAAAATAATTTACACACTTGTGGTATAGAACAATGAAAACTCTACCAGTAAAACATGGGAAGCTGGGTTGGAAATTAAAGGAAATTGATTTTGAATGTATATGGGAACAATCTTTCTAACAGTAGAAACCCTCATATGACCAAGGATGATCTAAAAGAGTGGAGAGCTATACCATTCCTGAGGAATGTTGGTCAGGAGATGTATGATGGCATAGTTTATGCCTCAACTTATGATTGGATTTAATGGCTGTGAAGTTCCCTTTTTACTCTGATAGTTTATGCTTATATGATATTTGAACCAATTATTTTAGATTTGTCTTCTAGAGCATGGGAAAAAATATAACAAACTAGAAATTGATTAGTGTGTGTGTGTGTGTGTGTGTGTGTGTGTGTGTGTGTATTTTGTAGGCAAGTCCAGCAGACTGGCCTTTTTTTAATGTGAGAGAGACAGAGAGTGAGACAAAGAGAGAGAATTGGCATGCTAGGGCCTCCAGCCACTGCAACTGAACTCCAGATGCGTGTGCTACCTAGTCTGCATGTACGACTTCTGTGCTTGCATCATCTTGTGCGTCTGGCTTATGTGGGACCTGGAGAGTTGAACATGAGTTCCTAGGCTTGGCAGGCAAGCGTCTTAACCACTAAGCCATCCCTCCAGCCATAGTGTTTTTATTACACTATTAGTAATAGCATTATTGCCTCTGGTACATTTCACATGTTGAAATGTCCTTTGTACAAATGGCTCCAATACTGAAGACTTCCAGATTCTTTGATTCTTTTAATTAGAGTTTATTCCAAGGCATTTATGACCAAGTCATCCAAATTTGAAATGTCTTTGATGCTAGAATCATGCATGTGATTCATATTAAGATCATGTTAGGATAACCTAGTTTACACTTCATAAGATCGATTTGTGATCTACCTTCCTTTCTTACTTCTCAGTGGTAGAGATTGAACCTAGGGTCCCATGTGTGCTAGACAAGTGCTCCACCAGGAAGTTATACCCCAGTCTTCTTTATTACTTTTTATTATGAGGCCAGATCTCACTGAGTTTTCCAGGTTGGCCTTGAACTTGCAGTCCTTATGCCTCAGCCTCCTAATTAGCTGAGATTACAGGTCTGTGCCACCATGCTGACAACACATCCATGGCTGCTAAATTAACTATTTTAGTATTAAAGTAGCAACTGCCAGTTTTTATAATCAGAAAAGAACTTAATTGTAAGCCTTTTCTTTGCTGTGCTCTGGCTTGGAGTAACCACATTTTCATTATATGTTCCTCAGTTTTGTGATTCTTCCTGAAACGATTTAATTCAGAACTGCTTATCAGAATCCTTCATTCTCAAGGATGTTACCAGAGCTTTAAAACTCAGACCAATAGATCACTTCCTCTGAGAGAAGGACTTTCTTCCAGCTAGTTTCCTGAGAGCGCTTTTGACATCCTTGTTCCTCAGGCTATAAATAATGGGGTTCAGCATTGGATTCACCACTGTATAGAACACAGATGCCATCTTATCTTGTGCCTTTTTGGTCTTGGAGTTTGGCTGCATGTAGTTAAAGATTGCAGACCCATAGAAGAGAACGACGACGAGGACATGAGACCCACAGGTGGAGAAGACCTTGAGCCTCCCCTCCCCAGACTGCATCTGCATCACGGTGGAGACGATGTGCCAGTAGGAGACCAGGATGAGGGAGACAGGAGCCAAGAGTATGACCACGCCCATTGCGAAGATGGCCATTTCTGTGCTGTAAGGGTCTGCTGAAGCCAGCTTCAGGAGGGCAGGAAGTTCACAAAAGTAGTGACTGACTACATTCTGCCCCCTGTAGGGAAGACTGAAGGCAACTGACATATCTATCAGAGCCACTAAGGCCCCACTGGCCCAGGACCCTAAGGCCAACTGGAGACATATTTGTTGGGTCATGATGGTGGAGTAGTGCAGCGGCTTACAGACAGCCACGTACCGGTCATAGGACATCACGGCCAGCAGTGCACACTCTGCACACCCCATCAGCAGGGAGACAATTACCTGTATCACACATCCTGAAAAAGAAATCGTTTTCCTTTGTGCCAGGAAGTGGAACAATACTTGAGGGACAACACTTGTAGAGAGGCAGAGATCTGTGACAGAGAGGTTCCGAAGAAAGAAGTACATGGGGGTGTGAAGTCGGCAATCCACGAAGGTGAGGACGATGATGAGCAGGTTTCCAAGTACCGTCAGAAGATAAATGATGAGGAAAACAAGAAACAGGAGGATTTGAGTCTGTGCGTCCTGTGAAAGGCCAAGTGACAAAAACTCCTCTACAGAGGTCTGGTTTTCTGGTCCCATTGAGGGTTAATGCTTGTTTACCTGTTTGCCACAAACAAAGAGAACACAGCATGATTTGATTGATGACATTAAGTCCTCTGGAAGAGGAATAGCATGTTAAAACTGACATCTGGTTGAATAGTTCTAGGTTAAAAATGTTTCTGTCTAATTTGTCCTAGTTGACAATAAACTGATTTTTTTTGTTCTGATTATTCGATTATACTTTGCATAAGTTACATAAAATTACAATTTTCTTTCTTCTAAACAGTGTTTTTTTTTTGTTGTTGTTGTTGTTGTTGTTTCAAGGCAGGGTCTCACTCTAGCCTGGCTGACCTGGAACTCACTCTGTAGTCACAGGCTGGCCTCAAACTCACAAAAATTGTCCTACCTCTGCCTCCCGAGTGCTGGAATTAAAAGGTGTGAGCTACCATGCCCTGCTAAATGTTCTTGTTTTGGCCCCATCCTTTAATAGATAAATTATGATATACTTTAAATTCTGCTTGACTAGTTGTGATAGGACATCAATTTTCCTAACTGGTCATACACATGGAGTTAGGAAATGACCATGTGTATGTACCAAGACTGTTGCCATGCAAGAAATTGCAACAGCATCTGTTCAAAATAGTACATGCATTATAATACCATGCAGTCTCAGAACATGAAATAATTTTCAGGGTCAAACTTAATTTGAGCTCTTGAAAAAAACCACAATTTTTCCTTGGTTAAATTTTAAATTCTTAGCATATCACAAAGATTAGTCTACTAGCATTAAAGAAAAAATATCAAAACTGAAAAATATGAAAAAAGTGAAAATTGTCACAATACCTGGACTGGAAAAGACTTGAAACCACAAAGAAAGAAAATATAATCGAGTTTATGACATAAATTGAAAGATGATATTAGGGTTCTCTAGAGGGTTAGAACCAATAGGATTAATTTGTCTTATAGAAGGGATTCATTGGATTGGCTTACAGGATACAAGCTGGCCAGTGCCACAGTGGTTGTCTGCAGGCTTGAGCGTTGAGGAACATGGTAGTTGCTCAGTCCACACAGCTAGAGGCTGAAGCCATCCTAATCTGGTACTAAAGGCCTGGAGAACTCCTGCATATCCGCTAGTCTTCAGTCCACGTTGAAGGCTGATGAAACTCAGTTCCAATGTCCAGGAAGGATAGTCAAAACAGGGCAGAGGCACGCACGAGTGAAGAGCGAGAGCAGCCAGATTGAAAAACACATACCAGTGAGTAGCATGGGCAGGGTGACAAGGAGAAAAAGAGCTGTGTTCTCTCAGAGCTTCTTTGCATGCAGTGCATCACCGAGGGTCACTCACTCTGAAGTAAGGGCTTCCTTCCTCAGTTAATCTTGGGAACACCCTCACAGACCTACAGAGGCATGCCTAATATTTGATTTCTAATCTGCTCAAGTTGAGGACACAACCATCACAAGTCCACCCCTTGTCAACTTGACACTAAATCATATCCATTTTTGTCAGGTTTAATTCCAAAATGAAGACAATAACAAGCTCATAATTCTGCCTAACATGATATAACTATCCCATGTACAACTGGACACACATGAATCTCCCCCTACCCCAAGCACATGTCAAAGACTCTTGAGGAATGTTTACCACAATGGCACAATGATATATATGTATGAAAACGTCATGATGGAAACCATTATTTTGTGTGCTAAAAGTAGTAGTTATTAAAAGGAAAAGTGGTGGTGCATGCCTTTAATCCCAGCACTTGGGAGGGAGAGGTAGGAGGATCACCATGAGTTCAAGGCCACCCTGAGACTACATAGTGAATTCCAGGTTAGCCTGGACTAGAGTGAAACCCTATCTCGAAAAACCAAAAAAAAAAAAACCACAGTAATTTTCCACACTAGAAAACAACCAACAGCCTAGAATTTTCTTATAGGGAAGGACTAGTAAAGTGCAGTTTTCTCTCTGCCTTGTGCTTTTGAGAGCCAGATTAACCCATATAAACATTTGGACTCACATTTACAACTATGTCTTTTTCATTGTATCCTTATTCTACAGCTAATAAATTTTGCCATTTATTGTGGGATTTTGGAAACAAACTCTATAACTCTGTGCCTGTTTCCTTATCTACCAGGCAAGATTAGTAGCATTTATCACGTTATTCAAAGGAAGGCTGAACAGGACTGCTGCTCCTCCACAACAGAGGGGAGGAAGAATATGTCTGGAGTGCAGGAGGCACTTTAGGGCTCCTCTTAGTATTACCCATGTCCTGTCACCAAGGTCAATGGGTACCAACAACCATCAATCAAGACAGGGTGATAAGTGGGCCAGACCATTCAAGAATGAAGGTTTGAGTCACCCCTCCAGGTCAAGAAACAAAACGTGCTGAGATGCTTGCTGAAGGCGGAAGAAATACAGAATGGGAAGTAGAAGAAAGCTGTGGAATATCAGCTTAAGACCACGTGATCAGTAACAGAAATGAGGACCAGAATTGCCATGAGCGTTTTTGTCCTATTTTGTTGACTTTTGTGCATATGTTCCCAAATATTAAGATGCTTTTTGTTTTCCTCTATTTCTCTACTAAGTAGTTAATGTTCACTGAGATAAAACAGTAGTTAAGTGTTTTTCACCTGGGTTGTTAGGCTTTGCAGGCCAACATCTTAACTGCTGATACATCTCTCCAGCCCCCAAAGCATATTTTAAATGCAGGGAAAAATGCTCACAAGCCAAATATGGATATTGCATTACATAATAAAAGAATGGGAACTGGAGAGATGACTCAGCTATTAAGGGTGCATGTTTGCAAGACTTGACAGCCTGAGTTTGATTCCCCAGTGACTATGTAAAGCCAGATACACAGAATGACACATGCATCTGGAGTTTAAGGCAGTGTCAGGAGGTCCTGTCACACCCAGTTTTTTTTCTCTCTCTCTTTGCTTGAAAATAAATATTTTAATAAAATGAAAATTACATAAATAGCATATATTAGATGATTAATTTAGATACTATGAAATAGAAGTTGTCTTAAATTATGAAATACTATGCAATATTTAAATTATAGAAATGAATTTCCTGAAATTGAAAGTTCTTTTTATGTTAAATTAATTGAAAAATATAGGACTCAAAAATTTTATATCTAGTATTTACTTGAAAGCAGGTAAATATAACTACAATAGCAAAAAGAATACTATGAGAATGATAGAAGATCCTAACTGGAAAAATTAATGAAACATTCTAACCAAAGAACTTCTTCTGCCCACATATTTATCATTGTAATTCCATAGAAAATAAGTTCTCTGATTCCAGGAACACATCACTGTCAGCATCAATGCAATGCCTGTTTTTTTTTTTCATTTTTTCCCTTTTCTTGTTGTCTAGGTGTTATCTGAGCATTACTGTTTCCTGTGTATATGTACACATAATAATTATTAGCATCATTAATAATTTCAGTGGCAGTAACCTCCCATTGGGACTTACTAAAGCAATATTTCTATTGCTTAGGGACTAAAACTAACCTGTATTTTCAAGATGCACAGAAAAAACTGGAAGAAAAAAAATCCAATATGCTGAGCATGATTAATGCTGGATACTGGGATTATAGGTATATTAAAAATTCTTTCTTGATATTTTAGCACTTGAAAGGGCCATAATTATCAATATAGGGAAAATGTAAAAATTTGAAAGTCTAAGCAGCACTACTTACTTGAGGATGTTGTAAGCTACCGTCACTGCTTAGCTTCAGATTTTACTAAAGTAACTGGTAGAGGACAAGTCCTCCACTGTTGGATAATACCCAGCTCAGAAGGTAATGCCACATAGCAATGAAATAAGCAAATTGTGTCTTAGAATCATGCTAGTTTTATGCCTGGGCACCCAGCCAGGACCAAGGTGCCCAGAGATGGAGCTCAAGTGGAGTATGATGACCTTGCTAAGCTTAGGAATCAGATTCATAACTGCGGAGGTAAGTACTACAGAGTGGGGAGGAGGAGGCAGAGAGAGGATCCAGGGGTCTACACAAGTCTTGGTCAGATATTAAGTCCTCCATACATAGGTTAAGAATTCTAAGCCAAAAACAAAATTAGGGCTATATAGGAGGCTACAAAGTTTTGGAATTTCAGCCAACTGGTGTCAAGAACTGACACTGCAAACTACTAGTGACGAGTTAATGTGGAGAGACAGATTTGAGTAATACACTGTCATGAGTTGCTATGGATATTATAACATTCAGAATAACCATTAAAATAAAGGGCAAGAATGAGAGTTAAAATCAAATAAAAATTGTCAATTGAGAAGGCAGCAAAGAGACTGAAAACAGCACAGAACCGGTGGGAAAATGAAGCAAATAATATGGTAAACTCCACTGTGTCTGCACTATATGGAAAGTAAATGGACATTCTAATTTTAATTAACAGTGGAGATTTTCAGTTTGAATAAAGAAGAGAGATCACACAATACTTTGTATATCAGAGGCACATAACTAAATATAAAAAGAGTAGAGTAAAAGTAAAATAGTGAAAAAAGATTATACCAGGTAAACTAGTCATGAGAAAACTAGAATGGTTATAGCATATCAGACAAAACTAACTTCCCAGTGAATATTACCAGAAATAAGGAGATGCATCTCAGAATGACATCATTATTTACAAATCCAAACTGTACTTAACAAGAATGTACTGAATAAAGGAATCTCAAAATATACAAAGAAAACCTGATAGATTTGATAGCATAATTAGAAATTTACCTATATAAAAAGTTCAATGTAGTGGTGTGCACCTTTAATCCCAGCATTCTGGAGGCAGAGGTAGGTGGATCTCTATAAGTTCAAGGCCAGCCTGGAACTAAAGTGAAATTCAGATCACTCTGGGCTAGAGTGAGACCTGACCCCAAAAAGAAACATACAAAAAAAAAAAAAAAAAAAAGTTCAACACTCCTGATGAATGAGACAAATGGGGATCTAGAAGATTTGAACAATACCAACTCCATCTACTGTACGTTTTATCAAATGCCTAATTAGTACAGAGTATATATTCTTACCAGATGCAAAGAGAATGTTCACCAAAGAGTCTATATATGCCAGGCAATAAATCAGATCTCAACAACATGGGATTGAAATCACATAGAGCATATTCTCTGACCACAAGATTATGAATCATTAAGAAAAGACTATCAGGAAATTTTATGGTTATTTGGAAATCAAACATACTTCTAAATATTCCATAGAACATAGGAAATCAAAGTGAAATCATAAACTATTTGAAAGTGAATCATGACATGTTACCACATCCAATAAATAATAAAATAAAACAACTATAAGAACATACTAAAACAAAAGTTATGTGGTTTTTCCCTCTTGAAAGAGTGAAGACTATTTGGTACTGTGGCTGGGCAGAGATTACTGAAGTCATCTGGAGCAAAATTATGGATAAGATGGAATATGGTAAAGAATGTAGACTTTATACATTAATGTTCATGTACATAGTTGTGCACGGGGAAAGGTACTTTAATATCAAAAGAGGCAAGGAGAAGTCAAATGAAATAAAGTATAATTTATATTCCAGGGATATTTTCCCCTACACTCTCAGAAGATTTCATATAACTGTTAACTTTTCTAAGTAAATCAACAGTTTTAACTCTGTCTATTGTTGGACAGAAAATGAGGAGCAGAAAAAAGAGCAAAGAAAATAGAGTGAAGAAAATGGAAGTTGTAAGAAATGGACAACAGAAATCCAGATATTTGGGAAAAAAATAGTAGAAAGAGAAGGCATTCTCTTTCTAGTAAGAAGAGACCTGGAAACCTGGATATTTGTCCTACACTGAAATGACTCACAATAAATATTTTGTCTTTTAGGCCTTTATAGCATTGTAACAATTGTGTCTTCCCTGCTAGGCTTTCTTCCTCATAAAACTATCTATATAGCTTAGGCTTCCTTCATCTTACAATTGTCTCATCGTCTCTGGTGATGGAAATACAGCTGTCCATCATTGTGCCTGCCTACAGACACCTTTGTAAAAAATTGCCGTCATGGGGCTGGAGAGATGGCTTAATGGTTAAATGCTTGCATATGAAGCCTAAGGACCCTGGTTCGAGGCTCGATTCTTCAGGACCCACGTAAGCCAGATGCACAAGGGGGTGCATGCATCTGGAGTTTGTTTGCAGTGGCTGGAGGCCCTGGCACACCCATTCTCTCTCTCTCTCTACCTGCCTAGTTCTGTATCTCTCTCTCTCAAATAAATAAATAAATAAAAAATATTTTTTAAAAATTGCTGTCATAAACCAGGCATGGTGCTGCACGCCTTTAATCCCAGCACTCGGGAGGCAGAGGTAGGAGGGTCACCGTGAGTTCGAGGCCACCCTGAGACTACATAGTGAATTCCAGGTCAGCCTGAACCAGAGTGAGACCCTGCCTCGAAAAACCAAAAAAAAAAAAAAAAAAAAATTACCGTCATGTAGACACATATTTACATATAAGACTTTCCCATACATACAGATATCACAAGCTACATGTATTTATTCAAAATGTCATAAAGTCTCGTACAATATACAACTGTTCAAGAAACACACAAAATTTTCATGTTCTTTTCTATGGAACCCTGATGGCCACCAAATCTTTCACCATCACAGTCTGAGTTGACACTGAGCCACTCAAAACTGGCCAAGGCCAAGTCATGCAGGAACCCATCATGCCTGATAAGTATGAGGGGAATGAGTTGAGCTAGTGTGTGATGGCATTGGTGGTGGACAGTCCTGATTGTCATTAGATTCACTCCTCCACCGGATCACTTGAGGGATTGAAGGGAGCAGTCTTGGTTCATTCATATCTATACTCAGAACAATACTTACATGGAAGAAACACATGATGGGGGTCCTGAAAGCAACGATGCTAGTGTCCTTTCAGTTCTTCACCTACTCAGTGACCATCTATATAGGGACATGAGTGAAGCAATGAAAACTCAAAGGCTGATAGAAGAGGGCGGTGGTGGTAAGAGAATCAGGCAAAGCTGCTTTCCCTACAAAAGGAAAGTAAGATGGGAGGATGCGGCCTCAGTGATGCCTCTGGAATCAGCTTCCTCCCAGATAGGGGAGGGCTGGGTTTGGATTTTCAGACTGGGATTCTGGAGAAAAGTAGGAGAGAATTTTTGTCTGTGACTCTAGCAAGGAAACAAAAATGTTTGGTGGGGGTACGAATCACAAAAGTCATTTTTTCCCATATCACACTTAACCCAATACTCAATGGATTGCACAGAATCCTAACGACTGAGGTCCATCAGCAGCTTCCTCTCTCTCACCTCAGAGCAGACATGAGACAGAAACAGTGCTGGGATTGCCGTCAGGGGAAGGACCAGCGATCAATGGAGAGAGGCTTGAGCAGTCTGTGCATCCACTCTTGATGGGCAGCCCTGGTTGCAGTCATTCCTTCCCAAACCCATGCTGATCATGTGGGTTTGACTTCATTCTAAACCTTCCTGCTGTACTTGATTTGAAGGATGAGCTCCAATTCTCCTAGGTGTCACTTCTGAATATTTTCCTTTGAGGGAACGTTTGAAGGTGAGGTCCTGAGAGTTATATAAACAGGGCATTCCCTGGAGCTTTGAGAGCCCTGAACTTCATTACTTTTCCATCCTTTCCAACAGCACCCTGGGGCATTTTTGTGTTGTACATGCTAAATCATACTCCACTTCCAAATTAAACCAATCGATGCTCACAGTATCATCAGCAGATATATGCTCAGGGAGTTACAAAGTCATGACAATTACTGAGGTGGTTCTGAAGTCCTTTCTGGCTATTTATGCATGTGTTTTATTTATTATTTGCTTATTTATATCCACATCTTATTCTTAGTGACACTTGAGTCTGTCCAGGGAAATTGACAGGTTAGGAGAGGAGTGATTAGAGCTCCACTTAAGAGAGAAAACATAAAAAAAAAGCAGCACTTTAAGAAATAGACATTCAAAGAGAAGTAGGAAGGAGACACAAGGTGTGTGTAGCAGTAGCAGATGGAGGAGAGATGCAGGGAAAACCATTTCTCCTTGGTACTCAACTGGTGCCTTTTTAAAAGGCTCCTGCTTAGTTGGCAGCTTGGTGGCTCCATACCATCTAAGAACCATACTCTTAGGAAACTCAGAGCAAGTGTCACAGGACTATACATTGTTCTCTGCCCCTAGACTGCAGGAAAGAAGCTTTGAATCAGAAGTGTGCAGTGGTAAGTGAGATGGGAACCTTGTTCGAGCCAAGTTGGCAAGGGAACATGGACATAGAGCACAAGCCGTGCACAAGATCAGCAAGGACCACATAGATGTGAGGTCAACACTTCAATCAAGTTCTCAAAGGAAGAACTGCCCAGAGTTGTGATTCATGTCTGACCCAACCATGCAAAGGAACATCCAGATTGTGACAGGCTTCTGGAAGCCTAGGAAGGAATGTCAAGACTCAACACTGGAGGGCTGAAGAGATGGCTCAGCAGAAATGATATTTCCTATGCAAGTGTGAGGCTAGAGGGGGGTCTTAGAATCTGAGAGGGGGTCTGAGTTCAATTCCCCAGTGCCCACCTAAACAGTTGTGTATGTCCACACACGTCTGTATCCCAACTTCTTTTGGGGAATAGAGAATTACTGGAATTCACAAAAATGTCAAGCTCCATCTCAAAAAAACATGATGAGCAGATGAGTAATGAAGAGAACACCTGATGGTCTCCTCTAGCCTTCAAACACATGTGCACAGGGCACACACATCTGCAATATACACATACATAACATACACATGCACACATGCATGCACCTCACACCACACATACTCAAAAGTTGTACATATGAAAGAAAACACCAATAAAGAAAAGACTAGAACCAGCATGTGGTATTCTACTCTCAGGGGAGCACTGAAGATTGAGCCTGGTGCCCTTGAATGGTTGATGGTCAGAAAATGACACTTCCACCCTACTACAACCTACTCCCTTGTAAATATTGCAAACACTTCTACTGGTGAGTTATAAAAAACAAATCCAACTTAATCCAAGATGAGAAAGTTTCAATGCAAAAACACAAGAAACATGAAAAAAAAAGTGACACAAGTCCTCCCAAATTACTAACTCCATAGTAATTTATAGGCCTGCAATGAGAGTGAAACAGATGGAACTTTAGACAAAGGATTCAGGTAAATGATTATAATGTTTAATGACATCAAAGCAGATACAAATAAACTACTGACTTAATTTCAAGAGAAACAGACACCTGAATGAAGGAAGTCAATAAGGTGTAAAATGAGATTCAGTAAGGAGAACTACTGGAAAACTGAAAATAAAAATATTCCATAAATGAAATAAATAGCTCTGTCAGATGTCTTACCAATAGAATGGATTGAGTGGAAGACAGAATATCAGAGATTGAAGATAAGGTAGAGGAATTGGGACATTCAGTCAATAAAAAAAATAATAAAATATGAACAGGGCATTTGAGAAACATAAGACATTATGAAAAGACCAAAACTATGAATTACAGGTATAGAAGGTGATAAAAAGTTCATGCAAATGACACAGAAAACATTTTCAATAAAATCATACCAGAAAGTTTCCCAAACCCATGGACAGGAATGCTCATCCAGGTATAGAAGACGTTTAAAGTACAAAATAGACAAGACCAAAAAAAAAAAAAAAAAAAAAAAAAAAAACCTCTCCCTGTCCTATCATAGTTAAAACACTAAATAAAATGTATAGAACAAAAGTATATTGAGAGCTGGGGTGGTGCTGCTGGCGTGAGTTTGATTCCCCAGTACCCACATAAAGCCAGATGCTCAAAGTTCTACCTGCATCTTAAGTTTGTTTGCACCTGCAAGAAGCCCTAGCACACACATGGTTTCTGTTCCTCTCATGAAAATAAATATAATAAAATTATTTTTTAAAAAGTATACTGAAAGCTCTAATAATAATAATAATAGCAGATTTCTTAATAGAAACTTTAAAAGCCACAAAGGCTATGAACAATTAGTTAAAGGTCTGAAAGGTATATTCAGCAAAACTGTCGTAATTGAAGGAAAAAGAAAAACTTTCATCATAAAAGACTGAAAGAATTCATGGCCACCAAATCAACAATATAGAAGATAATTGAAGGAAAATTTCAGACTAAAGAGAAATTAAAAATACACCCATGAGGCCACAGGAAAGAATTAAGTGATGCTAGAATAGTGACTAAACAAGTGAAGCACAGGAAATCACCAAACACTACAAGATCAACAAAATTAGTACCATATATATATATATATATATATATATATATATATATATATATATTTGGTTTTTGCGAGGTAGGGTCTCACTCTGGTCCAGGCTGACCTGGAATTAACTATGTAGTCTCAGGGTGGCCTCGAACTCTCGGCGATCCTCCTACCTCTGCCTCCCGAGTGCTGGGATTAAAGGCGCGCGCCACCATGCCCAACAGTATACATTATTTTTATAATGAATTTGAATATCAATGATCTAAATTCTCAGTCAAAAGATGTAGACTGAACTAACAGATTGAATTAAAAGCAGGAACTTAGCCAGGTATGGTGGTGCATGCCTTTATCCCAGCACTCGGAAGGCAGAGGTAGGAGGATCGCCATGAGTTCGAGACTCATCGCCAGCCTGAGACTTCATAGTGAATTCCAGCTCAGCCTGAACTAGAGTGAGACCCTACCTTGAAAAAAACATCAGGATCTTTCGAGCTGGAGGGATGGCTTAGCAGTTAAGACATTTGCCTGCAAAGCCAAAGGATCCAGGTTCAATTCCCCAGGACCCAAGTTAGCCAGATGCACAAAGGGATGCATGTGTCTGGAGTTCATTTGCAGTGGTTGGAGGCCTTGGCACATCCATTCTCTCTCTCCCTCTCTCTCTGTCAAATAAATAAATTAATTAATTTAAAAAAATTAAAGCAGGATCTTTCTATGTGTTAACTCCAAGAAATGTCCCTCCCCATCAAAGAAAGATATGGACAGGGTGAAAGTATGTAAAAGTTTATTCCAAGCCAACAGAACAAGTGTCATTGTTCTAACATCTTACAAAATAGACTCCAAACCAAAACTAGTCAGAAGAGATTAAGCAAGGTCACTTCATATTGATTAAGAGGGCAATCTATCAAGAGGATATTACAATTTTAAACTTATATGTACCCAACACAGGTACACCAAATTTCATAAAATAGATATTAATAGATGGAAAGACACAATGGGTGACTTCAATACCTCACTCACAAAATTCACACAGATTATCTGAACATAAAAATAGAGAAACATCTGAGTTGTGATATCAGAGATGAAATGAACATTCTATCAGAACAATACAGCATATACATTCTTCTCAGCTACATATAGAAATTTCTCTAAAAGAAAAGGGATAATAATACACAAGGAAAATCTTAACAAATAGAGAAACATAGAAAAAATTTATTGTGCTTTATCTGATCACAATACAATACAAATAAAGATCAATAACAAAAGAAAGTATAGAACATCTAGAAGTCATGGAGATATGCAACACGTGATTGAATGATGAATTTATCATTGAACAAACCAAGAAGGAAATAAAAATATTCCTAGAATCAAATGAAAGCACAAACTACTCAAACCTATGAAATAAAATAAAAGCAGTCCCAAGAAGAAGACTTATAGCTATAAATGCCTAAATTAAAAAAGCAAAGAGATCACACATAACTTAATTGTAAACTTTAGGGTCTTGGAAAAAGGAGCAATGCAATCCCAAAATAATAGATGGACAGAAAGTATTAATAATATGGAAGAAATTAATGAAATATATATGACAAATATATATGACAAAAAACAATACAAAGAATCAATGAAAAAAAAAAGATTTGGTTCTACTGAAATGATAAGGTCAACAAATCCTTAGCAAAACTAACCAAAGAGAGAATACCCAAACTAATAAAACTCAAAATGAAAGGGGAAACATTACATCAAACACTTAGGAAATCATTATAACTTATACTCCGCTAAATCATAAAACCTAAAAGAAACAGATGAATTTAATTTCCTACCAAATTTAAATTGAGTAAAAAGAGAAAAAGATTAAAATGAGATAAACAATTTAAATTTATCAATAAGAAGCACTGGTTGCAGGCATAATCAAAATCTCCCAAATCAAAATGTCCATCCCAGTTGGATTCATAGCTGAATTTTACCAAATGTTTAAAGGAGAATTACCATGGATACTTCTCAAACAATTCCATAAACTAGAAAAGGAAGGGATGCTGCCAAACTCTTTTCACACAGCCAGTATTATACTGATATCCTAATTAGATATACATCAAAAAGAAAATTATAGACTAATTTGCATGATGAACATATATTCAAAAATTAACAAAGTATTTGCAAACTGAATTCAAGAATACATTAAAAGTATCATTTATCCTGATCAAGTTGACTATGTTCCAGGGATGCTTCAGGCTCAGTAAATCAACAATTATAATATATCTCATAAATGAACTCAAGGACAGAAATCACATGGACAACTCAAATGATAAAGAAATTCTAACAAACATTCTGAGAATCAGGGAAACAATCCCATTCATACTTACAACAATTAACCAAGTCTGAAGTAAACATAACAAAGGATGTGAAGGGCCTTTATAATAAAGATGGTAAAACAATGAAGAAAAAATTTGAAGAAAACACTGGACAATAAAAAAGACCACTCATTTTTATGGATTGGAAGAATTAGTATTGTTAAAATGGATATATTACCAAAAGCAAGGCGCAGATTTAAAACACCCTCCAATACAAGTCCAATGCCACTCTTCAAAGACTAAAAAATTATCTTAAAATGCACATGGAAGCATACAGCACTCCAGATAGCAATAGCAATCCTGAGCAACAAATAATGCTGGCGGTGTTATCATACTCAATTTCAAGATATACTACAAAGCCATAGTAATAGAAACAGCAAGACATTTTTTACAAAAACAAAACAAAAAACTAGACATGTACATCAATGGAACAGAATAGAGGACCAAGAAATAAATATGCAACTATAGCCACCTGATTTTTTACTAAATGCTAAAAATTAATAATAATAATTGGAGGAAAGATCAGCTCTTCAACCAATGCAGCTAGGAAATATCTACACATAGAAGAATGAAACTTGATCCCTATATCTCACACTGCACAAAAATCAACCCACAATAGATCAAAGACTTTGTTATAAGAACTAAAACTCAGAAATTGTTAGAAGAAAAATCAGGGGAAGCATTTCAAGGTTAAGCACAGGCAAAATGTTTCTGAACAGTACCTGTGTTACTCAGGAAATAATGCCAACAATGGACAAATGGGAGCTCCTAAAGTTAGGAATCTTCTTTACAGCAAAGGAAACAGTGACTCAACTGAAGAGCCAGCCCACAGATTGGGACAAAATCTTTGCTAGCTAGACATTATAAAGATTAATATCTCAGATATGCAAAGAACTCAAAAAACTAACCAACAGCTAACCAAGAAACATTTTAACTTTGAAATTCTAAAACTATTTCAAAATATAAAATAAAAATGGAAGTACATTATGTATTAGGTTTACACATATATCTTAATGAACATATTCCCTCAGTAATTTTAAAACATATTCTCAGAAAATTATGAGACTATGGAGATTAAACCATCCATTACCTAACAAATACAAATAGAATATCTAACCAATCACATTTTGTGAGAATTGGCCAAAGTTCTTAGATAGTCATTCAGGAGTTGCTGTTCAAAGAGTGGGATTTGTGGCTAACAATTGTTTCTTTTCAGATCCTAGCCTCTACTTCCCCTCACCAACACCCAATCCGGGTGTAAGTATTATGTTTAACTTTTCTTTTTTCTTTTCCCTTCCTTCCTTCCTTCCTTCCTTCCTTCCTTCCTTCCTTCCTTCCTTCCTTTCTTTCTTTCTTTCTTTATTTTGGTTTGTTTTTCGAGGTAGGGTTTCACTCTGGCCTAGGCTGACCTGGAATTTACTATGTAGTCTCAGGGTGGCCTCGAACTCACGGCAATCCTCCTACCTCTGCCTCCCGAGTGCTGGGATTAAAGGCATGTGCCACCATGCCCGGCTCTGTTTAACTTTTCTTTACAGTTGATGGGTTTTGCAAACATATAATAAATTTCCAGAATAATGTGAAACATATTGTATTTGTCAAAATTCAATCTCCATCCCCTATCCCTGATTATAGTAGATAATAATTTATTGAGCTTTTACTATATGCAAACATTATATTAATCACTCTCATTTAATGTTTTCTGGGGCACATCACCTTCACATTCTGAAAATGATGAACTTTCTCAGGATCATAGAGTATATGATAGAGTAGGGTTTCAACTTAGTAACTGTCCTGTAGAAGCCAAATACTTGTTAAAACACAATGTTTCTCTAAAGAAGATATTTAAGAACAGCAGGTAAGCAAGATAGGAGTGCTAACTATATATTATTTTTCTGTCCTCCTTATAGCCATTTGGGAGACTTCTGAGAGGAAATATAGCCCAAGATCTACACTAATGATTCAGAATTCTCCTGAGTACATTAACTGCTCCAGAGACTGCTTCTAGTGTCTTTACTTCCCACAGCTCACCTCATTTAAGAGGAATGACTATTGAACAGCACATCCTCAAGTCAAGGGAAAGACCTTTGAATGGAGCAGGAGGATATGAGAGATGTAAGGATTCCCCTCCTGCCTTGCCTGGCTCTTAATTTCCAAGGTTTTCCCTGCCTTTATGACAAGATGCCTAATGCCTGTGCTTTGCCCGTGTTGTAACCAATGCCCCTGCAGTGCTTTTCCCCTTAAGAATGGGTGAATTCACTAGCATTGGTATACTAATTTAATCCTTTTTTGACTTTGGAACAGAATATTTTGGCAAGCTTAGCAGGGTAAGGAGAAGATAAACCATGTGGTGAACCAAGAGGGAAAAACTGGGGCATATTGGGAGTGAATTGGTTTTACTTAGATTTGGTTTATATAATTGCATAGATTTTTGCCAAAATAATTTTATTATTCAGTCTAATTTTCTGAACTTTATCTTGCCAAGGTTGTTTTTCACAGTGGTTTTACTTTATCCAACTATAAGTAAAACATAAAATTCCCAGTAAAGAAGAATCTTGGTTCTCATCTTATGGGATCTATTTTAGTTCTGAGTGTGTATATATGATTGTGAGCATGGGGGCATGTGTACATGTGCCTGCATAAGTGGGGAGTATGCCTCTGTTGAGCTAGATTGGGAGGATACTGAATAGGGAGGATAAAGAATAAGTGATATTAAGCAGAACACATCTTGCAGTCAGAAGAAAAATTTGGTACTTGATTCCCTGAAATACATGTTAGACAAAATAAAGTCTCTATAACTCTTTTGGTCCTATTGCATATACAGTGACATAATTTATCTTTAAAGAAATGAACTCAAATATAAACTCTGCAAAAAGTACAGAATGAAATGTCAGACAAGCTTATAGTGAAAACAATTTTCTAGCTATGTTCTTGACTGTGGAGCAAATTTACAATCATCTTTGTGAACATTTTCTCTTCTCCACTGGTGCCAGAGAATAGTATTTTTAAAAGACAATGAGGAAGGTTGGGGATGTGAATTCTAAGGCAATCCCAAAATCCATGAAAGTCTTATCATCTGACAAGTCAAAATCACATCCATTTCTAAGTCATAATCACTTCTCTGTCTTCTGATAATTTGGCTCAAGAAACACATGCTCTGTGCTTATTGTTTATCAGAATTGAACATACTTGCTGTGAGTGAAGATGATTCAAGTGAGGTCCCTGCCCTTGCACATCTTATGAACAAAGAGAAAGACAAATATTCTTAGTACAATTTGTTAAGATCTGCTATAGAGGTAAGTAATTAAAGCTAAAGACACCCTTGTGTATCCAACTAAGGTAGCTACTGGGTGTGTGCAAATGCATGGGCTTGAGTGTATATATCTATTGTGATGGGGTTATAAAATGGGGAGTAGGGAAAGACAATGAGGGGAAAATTTCAGTGTACAACTTGCTATAGATGAGGGTAGAAGGGTTATAAGATGGGCTTTTGTCACATAAATAGTTGAGGTGGTTAATTTTCATTGTCAACTTGACTGGATTTAGAATTATCATGGAAACACATGTCTGCCTGTGGTTTTACACAGGAGGGAAGACCTAACCTGAATGTGGGTGGTACCATTCTACAGGCTAGGATCTCAGACTGAATAAAAGAGAGATAATCACCTGAGCACCAGCATTCATCTCTCTCTCTCTGCTTCTTGATTGTGGATGCAATGAGGCCTGATGCTCCCCCAACTTCTTCACCCTAATAGGCTGTGCGCAAATGGGCCTAGCACTGTGCACAAAAAGAAACCCTTGCTTCTTTAAGTTGTTTTGGTCAGTTATTTTGTCAGAGCAACCAGAAAAGTACATAACACAGTAATGCATGTTTTGGACAAGCCATTTGCTTTAGTTCTCCCTCCAAAGTGACTATGCAGCTAAAAGCACCAAATAGCTAACATAAGTGCACTGGAATTTTCTCCCTGATGCCGTGTCCCAAAGTTCTTCTTAAGGCCAATTATGAGTTGAAATCTTTTGTCACTTTGGCTCATAAACCCTTCTAGATGCTCAAACTGTTATTAGATATGCATTACTTTAAAATATTTATTTTATTAGATATGGACATACTTAGTAAGTAAACAAGACATGTTGGTACCATCCTTTCCCTCAATTGGGCACAGGCATGTTTTGTCAGAGGACAACTTTTGGGTAGGTCTTCACCTGTTCTCCTCACGTCATTTAAGGCAGGGTTTCTCATTCGCTGTTCCTTGCTGCCCTCAATCTGAGTTTCTGGGAATTCTCCTGCCTCTGCCTCCTACTCCGTATTAGAGTACTGCGACTGCAGAAGCCAGCCAGGGCTTCTGGCTTCTTGCATGTGGTCTTGTGGTTGAACTTGCACACTCTAGCTTGAGCAGTGAGTACTTCATAGCTACTGCCTAAGAGTATCTTTTAAATTTTTTAAAGGGAAATTCTTATAGCCCAGTTTATTTATTTTATTGTTATTATTATTATTATTATTATTATTTTTATTTTGGTTTTGCAAGGTAGGGTCTCACTCTGGTCCAGGCTGACCTGGAATTAACTATGTAGTCTCAGGGTGGCCTCGAACTCTCGGCGATCCTCCTACCTCTGCCTCCCGAGTGCTGGGATTGAAGGCATACGCCACCATGACCGGCTCCAGTTTATTTTTCAATTCAAAGTGTTCTTCAGTTTGAATGTGAAATGCTGCATCTATGCTTTTACTCCCTCTAACTGAAATTTGGCATTTTACTTCTAGTTTATACATAGGTAACCAAGTCATACCAGTATTAGAAATACCTATGACTTTGTTCACAATAGAACTCGTAAGTATTTTTATATTACACTGCAGTTGTTGGAGATATTTAAAGTTATAATTATTTGAAATGGTATTTTTTAGATCTACAACTATATTTAAAAATTACTGTGTTTTTCTTATATTGCTAACACTCATGTATTATTATTCACATAGTTCTATAAAACTATCTGGTGTTAACCGTGTTTTTATTTAACTGGTTTCCTTTGTAACTATACATTTGGGTATTTAAAACATTTTGAGGCATTTTTGCTGATAAATAAAGGATTACTATCTCAACTCCGGCATTGGACTTTAAGGTGTGTGTGTATATATATATTTGAGGTAGGGTTTCACTGTAGCCCAGGCTGACCTGGAATTCACTATGTAGTCTCAGGGTGGTCTCGAACTCATGGTGATCCTCTTCTCTGCCTCCCAAGTGCTGGGATTAAAGGTGTGCACCACCATGCCCGGCTTAAGGTTTATATTTTAAATTGTCCTCCCTTTTGGAAAAGAGCTGTAAAATCTTGATTACTGCTCACCAATTCTTTCAAGTCTCTTCAGGGATATTGGTAAGCCTTTTAAATAATTTTGCTCAAGTAAGTGATTCAATCGTTTTTATGTATTAAGTGAATGAACTATACATTGTGTTGTGTCTAATAGACACTGAATGGAAGGGATATGGCTCCTAGAGGAGGTTTAAAGCTTTGGGAGTGGCAGATCATAGATGAGGGGAGGTCTTGAGTGATGGTGTTGGGCTTACAGTCAGGGAATGGGGCTATCTGAGCTGAATAGGAACCCACCAAGCTGGTGGCTCAACAAGGGCATTCTGTTGTCATGATGTCCTTGGTATTTTGAAAGTTCACTCAGCTGAGGTTGGTATTGTAGAGTTCCAGCTGAGGCTGCAGAAAGAGCAAGTTACCCTTTGAGGAAGATTATTAGGTTATCTTTTTTTTTTTTTCTAAGAAACATGTGATTTCTATAAGGTATTTTGACTTTTTGAATTCTTTTTTTTTTGAAAAAACATCGGAGTGTTTGTGTGTGTTGTGTGCATTTGTGCATGAGTGCAGGCATTTGTGGGGATGCATTTGCTCATGGGTGTGCATGTGTGGGGAGACCAGATGTTGATGGCAGCTGTCTTCCTCAATTGCTTCCCACCTAATTTTTTGACATAGGATCTCTCGCTGAACCTGCAGCTCACAAATCCAATGAGACTAGCTACTGGCAAGCCCCAGGGATCCTCCTGTCTCTGTTTTCCAGCGCTGGAATGAGAAGCACACACAACCATGTTTGAATTTTTATGTGGGCTTTGGGGATATGATCGCAGGTCCTCACATTTGCAATGCAAGCACTATATCAATGTAGCCATCTCCTCAGTGTCTCTTCTTGTATTTTCATATCTTCAAGATTACCCTTTTGGGTATCAGACAACAGAAGCAGCTGCATGTCCAAAATATATTTTTAAAAATTCAACATAATTATAAGATGGAGGAAATGTGATGGGAGCAACCTGAGCTATGGAGGATTCATTTGAAAATAAACTGAAATCACCTGGTCTAACTTTACACATGAATTCAATATGATTCTTTTCTGTATTATTAGAAGTGTGACATCCAGAATAAAAGATGATTCTTTTAATCTTTTCTACACTTTCCAGATGATACTAATGTGAATGCACCATCCTATAAAATCATATTTTATGAGATTCAACATGTTTCAAAAAAGTAGAATGAACATCTTCTCAAGATTCTACAAAGGGGATTTGGGAAATAGTGCATATAGAGATTGGGGCTATTCTTGAGTACTCTAAGTCAAAGAAAAATATTTTTATAAGTTATGTACAACCTAGGTTTATCATATACTGTCTTCTTGCTGAGAAAGGAGACAAACAATGAGACAGACCAATGAGACAGAGGTGACAGAATTCCTCCTTCTGGGACTGTCTGATGACCTGCACACCCAGCAGCTGTTATTCGTCACTTTCTTAGGTGTCTATCTGGTCACTGTGCTTGGAAATCTGCTCCTCATGTTCCTTGTTCAGGCAGATTCTCGGCTTCACACACCCATGTATTTTTTCCTGTGCAACTTGTCCTTGGCTGACCTCTGCTTTTCTACCAACATAGTTCCTCAGGCCCTGGTCCATCTGCTTTCAAGAAAGAAGGTCATTTCATTCCCTCGTTGTGCGGCTCAGCTTCTGCTGTTTCTTATTTTCGGGTGCACACAGTGTGCCCTTCTGGCTGTGATGTCCTACGATCGATATGTGGCAATCTGCAACCCTCTGCATTATCCTAGTATCATGACCTGGAGGGTGTGTGTCCAGCTGGCCATGGGATCATGGACTAGTGGCATTTTAGTGTCTGTGGTGGACACCACTTTCACACTAAGGCTACCCTATCGAGGCAGCAACAGCATTGCTCATTTCTTTTGTGAGGCTCCTGCGCTGTTGACTCTGGCATCTACAGACACTCATACTTCAGAAATGGCCATTTTCCTCATGGGGGTTGTGATTCTCCTCATACCTGTTTCCCTCGTTCTGGTCTCCTATGGCCGCATCATTGTGACTGTGGTCAAGATGAAGTCATCTGCAGGGAGACTGAAGGCATTTTCTACCTGTGGCTCCCACCTCATAGTTGTCATCCTTTTTTATGGCTCAGCAATTGTCACTTACATGACACCCAAGTCTTCTAAAGAGCAGGAGAAACTGGTGTCTGTTTTCTATGCAATGGTGACACCTATGCTTAATCCTCTCATCTACAGCCTGAGGAACAAAGATGTGAAGGGAGCTCTGAGGAAAGTAGCCACAAGGAAGCTCCCGTGTCGGCCTGGAATGACCCACTGACTCGGACGTCCTCTCCACTTCCTGCAAGTAGACCTGCTGATGGTCTTCCTTTTGCGTGTAACGTGTGGTAGGGTTTTCTTCATTGGGTCTTGTCTATGGACCCATACTCTGTCCTTTATCCCATACTTCCTTCATAGAAACAGAAGAGTAATATTCATGGAGCTGTACAAGGAGAGATCTGCTTCCTTCTGGTCTGTCCTTGAACAAAGAAGAGCTTCTGCCTTTTCTCATTTGGGGGGTACGTGATGTGCCCTTCTGACAGTGAGGTCCCGTGATCCATATAAGGCTCCCTGCCACCCTTTCTGTTGCCCTAAAATCATGACCTAGAAAACTTTTCTAAGAGTTAGAAGGACCTAAGAGATGTTAATATATTTCATAAATTTTATGATGTATATACTTTGGACCATTGGACCATTATCATTCATCCCAAATCCTAATTCAAGTTCTTTATCTTTTGGCATTTCTGAAGTTTTTCATATCTGTTGCAGTCAGGTTCGCATTGCTGACAGAAATCACCCGACTAAGAGCAGCTTGTGGGGAAAAAAAGAGGTTTATTTTGGCTTACAGGCTCGAGGGGGAAGCTCCATGATGGCAGGAAAAACGATGGCATGAGCAGAGGGTGGACATCACTCTCTGGTCAACATAAGGTGGACAACCGCAACAGGAGAGTGTGCCAAACACTGGCAAGGGGAAGCTGGCTATAATACCCATAAGCCCGCCCCCAACAATAATCTGCCTCCAGGAGGTGTTAATTCCCAAGTTGCCATCAGCTGGGAACCTAGCATTCAGAACACTTGAAGTTTATGGGGGACACCTGAATCAAACCACCACATTCCGCCCCTGGCCCCCATAAACTGATAACCGTACATGATGTAAAATGCAATGCATTCATGCAAATTTAAAAGTCCCCATAGTTTTTATCAATTCCAATGATGTTCATACGTCCCCATAATCCAAGGTCTTTAACTGAGCCATAATACCAAAAATAATCCCCCCAAAAACCCATAACGGCACAGAATAAACATTCACACTGCAAAGGATGGCATTGGGCAAAGCAAAGAAATATTCAACCAATACAAGATTTAAAACAACCAGGGCAAACGTCATACTCTGTAATTCTAATCCAACAACTACTTAGTGACAAATCTCCAAGTCCGATAATTCTAACCAGCAGCAAGTCTCTGGAGTTCCAATTCCACCCCCTCCAGCTAGGCTACTCACAGTCCTGAAACTTCATCCAGGGCCGGCAGCTCTCCTTGGCAGCCATCTCATAGTCCCGGCATCTCCACTGGGTCTCCACTGCAACCCACGGTCCATCCTCATGGACCCATGGGATCTGCATGCAGGCATCCAGCAAACCTGCTTCACACTGCCCATGGCCATTTCCAAAATACAAGACCGTGTTACAAACTCAATGACCCTCTCTTTCCTGCATTTGTTATACCCATAATACCAGGTAGGGTGCCAATTTGTTAATCCAGGGGGGAATAAATCAGACTTTGAAGAACAGGACACTCCTTCAGCATTCAGGCCCCTTCAAAAGAGTCTGCATTCTTCCTGTTGCCCCATTGTAGGTCAGCTGGCCCAATCTCAAAGGTTGTAATCTCTCAACTGCAGCTGAACGAGTAGAGTTCACCCAAAGATTTCATTTTTTTCTGTGCCATATCCCTCTGCTCACACCAGTTCATTTCTACGCAAAGCAACCCTGCACAACTTCTCAGGACATGGGCATAACAGCAAACTTGTCACACAAACGGCTAGCCCAGTCCAAATAAAGCTCTTTCTCACCCTCATAAGCCAAACCTCACAGTCCATAGTTCTTACTGCATTCAGGTCTTTCAGCTCTGACCAGAATAGTCCATTAAGCTGTACTTACAGCACTGCAAGGCATGTCTTAGGCCAAGATTTCAAATCCTTCCACATTCCTCTTGAAAATCAGCTCCAAAAGGCCAAAGCCACACAGTCAGGTGTCTAGCAGCAATCCCACTCCTCGGTACCACTTTACTGTTGCAGTCAGGTTCGCATTGCTGACAGAAATCACCCGACTAAGAGCAGCTTGTGGGGGAAAAAGGAGGTTTATTTTGGCTTACAGGCTCGAAAGCTCCATGATGGCAGGAAAAAAGCGATGGCATGAGCAGAGGTGGACATCACTCTCTGGTCAACATAAGGTGGACAACCGCAACAGGAGAGTGTGCCAAACACTGGCAAGGGGAAGCTGGCTATAATACCCATAAGCCCGCCCCCAACAATACTCTGCCTCCAGGAGGTGTTAATTCCCAAGTTGCCATCAGCTGGGAACCTAGCATTCAGAACACTTGAAGTTTATGGGGGACACCTGAATCAAACCACCACATTCCGCCCCTGGCCCCCATAAACTGATAACCATACATGATGTAAAATGCAATGCATTCATGCAAATTTAAAAGTCCCCATAGTTTTTATCAATTCCAATGATGTTCATACGTCCCCATAATCCAAGGTCTTTTAACTGAGCCATAATACCAAAAATAATCCCCCCAAAAACCCATAACGGCACAGAATAAACATTCACACTGCAAAGGATGGCATTGGGCAAAGCAAAGAAATATTCAACCAATACAAGATTTAAAACAACCAGGGCAAACGTCATACTCTGTAATTCTAATCCAACAACTACTTAGTGACAAATCTCCAAGTCCGATAATTCTAACCAGCAGCAAGTCTCTGGAGTTCCAATTCCACCCCTCCAGCTAGGCTACTCACAGTCCTGGAAACTTCATCCAGGGCCGGCAGCTCTCCTTGGCAGCCATCTCATAGTCCCGGCATCTCCACTGGGTCTCCACTGCAACCCACGGTCCATCCTCATGGACCCATGGGATCTGCATGCAGGCATCCAGCAAACCTGCTTCACACTGCCCATGGCCATTTCCAAAATACAAGACCGTGTTACAAACTCAATGACCCTCTCTTTCCTGCATTTGTTATACTCCATAATACCAGGTAGGGTGCCAATTTGTTAATCCAGGGGGGAATAAATCAGACTTTGAAGAACAGGACACTCCTTCAGCATTCAGGCCCCTTCAAAAGAGTCTGCATTCTTCCTGTTGCCCCATTGTAGGTCAGCTGGCCCAATCTCAAAGGTTGTAATCTCTCAACTGCAGCTGAACGAGTAGAGTTCACCCAAAGATTTCATTTTTTCTGTGCCATATCCCTCTGCTCACACCAGTTCATTTCTACGCAAAGCAACCCTGCACAACTTCTCAGGACATGGGCATAACAGCAAACTTGTCACACAAACGGCTAGCCCAATCCAAATAAAGCTCTTTCTCACCCTCATAAGCCAAACCTCACAGTCCATAGTTCTTACTGCATTCAGGTCTTTCAGCTCTGACCAGAATAGTCCATTAAGCTGTACTTACAGCACTGCAAGGCATGTCTTAGGCCAAGATTTCAAATCCTTCCACATTCCTCTTGAAAATCAGCTCCAAAAGGCCAAAGCCACACAGTCAGGTGTCTAGCAGCAATCCCACTCCTCGGTACCACTTTACTGTTGCAGTCAGGTTCGCATTGCTGACAGAAATCACCCGACTAAGAGCAGCTTGTGGGAAAAAAGAGGTTTATTTTGGCTTACAGGCTCGAGGGGGAAGCTCCATGATGGCAGGAAAAACGATGGCATGAGCAGAGGGTGGACATCACTCTCTGGTCAACATAAGGTGGACAACAGCAACAGGAGAGTGTGCCAAACACTGGCAAGGGAAGCTGGCTATAATACCCATAAGCCCGCCCCCAACAATACTCTGCCTCCAGGAGGTGTTAATTCCCAAGTTGCCATCAGCTGGGAACCTAGCATTCAGAACACTTGAAGTTTATGGGGGACACCTGAATCAAACCACCACAACATCATTAAATAAAAACTTAAAACATTCTTTTATTTATTACACACACACACACACACACACACACACACACACACACACATATATATATATATATATATATATATATATATATATATATATATATATATAGAGAGAGAGAGAGAGAGAGAGAGAGAGAGAGAGAATTGGTGTGCCAGGGCCTTCAACCATTGCAAATAAACTCAAGACACACTCTCTAGCTTGTGCATCTGGCTTACATGGCTACTGGAGAATTGAACCTGGGTCCTTTCGCTTTGTAGGCAAGTGCCTTAACTGCTAAGCCATCTCTCCAGGCCAAATAAAAACTTTGAAAGATTTACTTATTTACTATGTGTAGATGCTGTGTATGTATGCATGTGCATCTCTGTGTATGTTTGAGGTGGGTAATGAAGAACATGGGAACATTCAGGCAGAAAACATAACTTCCGGCTGCCTGTCACACTCTTTTTAAAGACAAGACCCTATTTATCAGGATATACCTTCATAAAGGTGAGCACAAAGTTTTGGGAACCAATAAGAAATAATGATGTAACTCAGGGCTAGGACATGCACACTGGGGCTTTTTGTTTTTATTTATTTCTTTGAGAGAGGGAGAGAAAGAGAGAGGAGAGAGAGAGAGAGAGAAAAAGGGAGAGAGAAAGAGAGAATAGTCACACCAGGGTTTCCAGCTGCTACAAATGAACTCCAGACGCATGGGTCACCTTGTACATCTGACTTATGTGGGTCCTGCAGGCAAGTGCCATAACTGCTAAGCCATATCTCCAGCCCTGCTTTTGCTTTTGAGGTAGGTTGTCCATGTAGTCTTAGGCTGGCCGTGAACTCACAGTGATCCTCCTTCTATGGCCTTCGGAGTGCTGGGATTAAAGGCATGTGTTACCATGCCTGGCCACACCTAAGCTTCTTGACAGGAAGCCATAGGGAACAAACTTAATCATATACGAATTGCTTACTTTCTACCAAGTCCTTAGTGGACAGATATTTCCTATAGATGTCAGGGAGCACAAGGATGTGTACTCCATTTTGTGATACTGCAGAATTTTGGGGTTCAGGAGGGATTCCCCCAAGTTTATAAACCCAAATTTGGGATCCTGTCCTATTTTTAACAAAGGATTGATAAAAAATGGACTCAAGAGGGGGCTGGAGAGATGGCTTACTGGTTAAGGCACTTGCCTGTGAAGCCTAAGAATCCCCATTCGATTCCCCAGGACCTACGTAAGCCAGATGCACAAGGTGGCACATGCATCTGGAGTTCATTTGCAGTGGCTGGAGGCCCTGGTGTGCCCATTCACTCTCTCTCTCTGTCTGCCTCTCTCTCTCTCAAATAAATAAAATAAAATATTTTTTAAAAAACGGACTCAAGAAGGAGAAATTATGAATTATTGAGTTAATTTGGGGAGAAATCACAAATTGTGTGGTTTAAGGGAAATTAGGAACTAGGAAAAAGGCTTGAGCAGAGTCGTAAGCACATGGAAAATAGAAAACACACACTGGTGTGGGAGGCACAGCATAGTTTATGAGGTTTTTTTTTTTTTTTTAAGGGAAATGGAGGTCTTTAGGGAGGGATACTGGAGCAGAGCCATTAGAGCCATGTACAGAGGTTTGAGAGAAACACACAGCATCTGCTCTGAGCTTCCCATGGAAGAAAGTGAAGAGGGCAAATGCCGGTGACTTAAGGAAGACCAGCAGAGAGAGAAAGCAGAGGCCAAGAAGTTCAGATGCAAAATGAGGAGTCAAGAAAGTTACACTCATGGTTACCCCAACTTTAGAGGAGTTACACAGGTAGCAGGCCCAGAGTTTAGAGTAAGTACCCATGTGATAGATTTAGAGTGCAAGGGAAATTCACATGTGGTAGATTTCGAGATCAGAGGAAAATCATACATGCAACCAAAGTGTAAGGCAGAGACCCAGCTGCTTTGTTTTTTTCCTGAGTCCTTCCTGTCCTTCAGTTTACCTGATCAGGTTGGTTATTTCATATGTAGCTGCACGCCCTTACGTTTCTCCCAGTGTTCTGAACTTCACTGTTTCAACCCTAACATTCATTTGAACGGTTACATTTTCAAGGCATAGATAAAAGACAAGGCGTAGCTGAACAGTAACCAAGGGCACAGAGAGGAAAGATTGATGACTCCCAGACGCCATTCCCTAACTGCCTAGCAAATTCCTTTTCCTACTCTTTCATTAGCACTATATTTATTGCTTGGTTCTTTTTTTTTTTTTTTTGATGTAGGGTCTCACTCTAGCTCAGGCTGACCTGGAATTTACTATGTAGTCTCAGGCTGGCCTTGAACTGACAGCAATTCTCCTACTTTTGCCTCCTGAGTACTAGGATTAAAGGCGGGTAACACTATGCCTGGCTTATTGTTTGATTCTTTAGGGTAGTGTCTACAGGGGCTTTCCTGTTGAGGACCTTATATATAATCATGTGAAATAGATATGAGAGGCATTGCTTTCTGTAATATTCTATGCTTTAATCTAAATAGCTCAGATGTTTCCCATTCTATTTTCTTCACAGGATTGTTCGGTTTACTGTACTAAAAACTTGTCAGCAATACCTTATGTCTATAGACAGAGGTTGGGAATACTTTCAAACATTTATCACATGTGGTTCCTTGACTCCTGTAATCCTTTCTTGGGCCATATATCAAGCATTTTGATGTATTTCTCATCTTCTCTAATTTGTAGTCAATCCAATCATTAGGAGGACATGGCTTTAGGACATAGTTTTGATTCTCTGGTACAGAGTAATTCACTGTTACTGAGCAATATTATCTGTGGGCATGATGCCAACCACGCCCAGAAATGATCACTGAGCACTGTGCTACCTGAACATTGGCCTGAATAGTAATGCAATACAGTCCATATTGGACCATTGATCCTGTATGGAAACACTTTTGTGGATAAATAGTATAGTATACAATGGTTTGTAAACACCAATATATGCTTGTTCTATCTATAATATTTATTTTGATATGCCTATTGTTAAATTACTATACGATATAAGCAGCTTATGTTTATATATACATCACTGTGTAAATTTCATATAACTCATTATGTTCTGTAATAAACGAATCTGTTTCACTGCTGAGTATATTATTTGGAACTTTTGCTATAGTAATCCAGAAGGACACCTTGTGGAGGAAATGAAACAGATCCTAGTTCCTTCGTGGTACATGAGGTGGGGCTAGTCACAGAGTTGGGGAGAGGACATGCTTACACGGTAAGTGCTATTTTACCCTGTAACTTTCATTGAATTATTAGAACTGTGTTTATAAAAACTTTGGATATCAGTTTTCCACAAGTGCTGCTTGTGAAGAGTTGTAATGTCTTTACCGGAAAAAAAAAAAAATCATAGAGAGAGGCTCCTGTGTTGGTCAAAGGGTAAACAATCTTGAAAAGACGATTTCATTTAGTCACAATGATATTAAAGAAAAAAAAGCTGAGAAATTAATTTTGAGGTAATTGACAGTAGGTTCCCATAATTCTCCACTTATTTTTTTACTGGGGAGTCCTCACACCATTTCCATCAAGGGTTGGTCATGTTACAAGTCAATCATTTGAGGTTCAGGCAATTGTCAGTGTGGAGCAGTCTTTCTTCAGATGAGGCACAGACTGTGGTAAATGAGGCAAAACTTTCAATTCTCAACCATCTACACACGTGCACTTTAAACCTCGAAGTTTCTAAGTGTCCTTTCATTGTCCCTCTTTAATACAATGTAAATTCGATGAGGCAAGGAATTTGTCTCTTTTGTTCATAACTTTGTCTTCAGAGATTAGACTGGGTCTGACGTGATATTCAGAGTGCTGAATATTTTTTTTTTCTGAAGTTTGGTTGTAAAGAATGAGGGAAAGAGTCAAAACACCTCTTATTATCATTTGTATAATTGTTTTAATTAACAAATAAAGACACCCCAAATATGTAGATAGTGTTTAGAGAAATAGAAGAAAGTGAAGCAGATTATAACATGAACTGGATGAAGAAATTCAAGGTTAAAAGAAAAAATGGTGGATTGTGAAAATTTCAACCTTCAGTATGTAAACCAGTGACACCCCCAGAGGCACTAGTACCACTATCCCCAAAATACTTCTATACTACCGTCAGCAGTCATGATCTTTCTCAAAGGGATCTGTGGAAAGGCCAAAGTCTCATGGGGCATTCTACTTCTCTTGATAAGCGTAGAGGCTCAGAACTCACTTGAAGGATTCAGTTTGCTTTCCTTACATTTCTACCCCTTTCAGTTTCCGTATAAGTCGGTTACAGTTTCGGAGGGCCAAGAGCTCTGCGGATAACCCGCCTCAGTGCAGCCTTCACCTCATTATTCCTTAAGCTGTAAATGATGGGGTTCAACATGGGGGTCACCACTGTGTAGGAGAGTGACAGAAGCTTCTTGTTCTCAGGGGAGGTGTTCGAGCGGGGTCGGAAATACGTGAGGATAGCAGTGCTGTAAAAGAGGGAGACGACTAAAAGGTGGGAGGAGCAGGTGGAGAAGGCCTTGCGCTTCCCCTCAGCTGAGGGCATCCTGAGGATGGTGGAGAGGATGCGCACATAGGACCCCAGGATGAGCAAGAAAGGGAACAGGATGAACAGGACAGTGGCCGTCAAAGCCTCCAGTTCAAACAGAGAGGTATCAGCGCAGACCAGGGCAATGACAGGGGGGCTGTCACAGAAGAAGTGATTCACTCTGTTAGGGCCACAGAAAGGAAAACTGAAAATCCATGTTGTTTGCACAGTGGCCACTGGGACCCCTGAGAACCAAGAGGCAGCTGCGAGCTGGGCACAGGACCTGCGGCCCATGATTACCGGGTAGCGCAAGGGGTCACAGATGGCCACATAGCGGTCATATGCCATCGTGGCAAGGAGACAACACTCAGCAGCCCCGAAGAAGAAGAAGAAATACATCTGAGTGGCACAGCCAAGAAAGGAGATGGTTGTGTCCTGAATGATCAGTGTCCCCAACATCTTGGGCACAATGACCAAGTTGAAACCTATCTCTAGGAAGGATAAGTTTCTGAGGAAGAAGTACATAGGACTTTGCAGGGCGGAGTCAGCTGTGGTAACCAGAATGATGAGGACGTTGCCCATCAGTGTGATCATGTACACAATCAAAAACAGGACAAATAGTAGAGCCTGGAGTTCAGAGGACAAGGCTGAGAAGCTCACAAGAATGAATTCCTTGACTGTTGTCCAGTTTCCCCACGTCATTCTTCTGCCCAAGATTTTATTGGGACTTCAAATTTCAGGAAGTTAGGAGAAGCTTCTACATATTAATTTATATTTTTACTGTATTCAGAGTAAGGGAAGCTCCTCTGGTTCTATACACCCACCCTTCTTGTCAGGGTTGTTGAAGGTCAAACAACTGACCTCACCAAAATGTATTTAACCATTCGGTTGACAATGTTATTGGAGTAATTTAAATTTTTCATATTAGACATGGACTTACACATGTCTGTACTTTTCTCCCTTCTACAGAGGATATCCAAAGGTGCAGCTTCACTTTATGCTCCTAAACTTTTATCACTTGTTCATAGTCAGTGGTGCTAAGAAAACCAGCCAGTGTTTCTGCAGAGAGGGGTCTTGGTGCATAATGAAAGCTTATGAAGTTAAGTGGATATCTTCTGCAGAACAGAAAGGTAGGAGGGGGAAAAGTAAGGAAAACGAACCAACAATTGTCAAGTGACACTTGAAGATACCTACAAAGGCTTCAATATCAAGAATTTTATACCCAGCAAGAGTGCATTATATTGCAGGAAGCTCCATTTCCACACTCAGGGAGCTGCACTCTAGACAGGAAGACATAAACCATGGACATGGACTTCTAGTCATCTCAGTGATAATAATTCTCTGTGGCTATATGTGATCAAAGAGAACACAGAATTGAGATAAGATACGAATCATGGGCAGAATCTTGATGTGTTAAGTACATACCTTTCCATTAGCTTCTCTTGGTTAATTTGTGTCTTAAGAAATTTGAGACACACATAATGAATGTGAATAAAGCCCTACTCAAATATGCAGGTGTGACTCATAAGACAAAAATCCTATAAAAATGAGCAGAAGAATTCACCATTGCTTCAATAACTGAGGTTTAAAAATTGAGACCCTGAAATTCTTTTTGATAATGATCAATGAAAGAAACAATTAAAATATTTAGCATGTTGTCTTACACATTACATGTGCTTGGCAGATGCTAGCCATGATGATTCTGGTAATATGATGGAAACTTCACTTTCTAAAACTTACTTCTTATCCAGCTCATTGCCCAAATTGCCTGTAGACCCAACTAATTCAAAAGAGTAATTATTCACCAAATACTATCTTCTGAGTGTTAGGCACTGGTCTAGATATTGAAGGTCATAATCGATAAATAAATGAGGACCAGAGAGATTGCTCCATGGTTAAGGCACTTGTCTGTGAAGCTTAAGGACCCAGGTTTGATTCCCCAGTACCCATGTAAGCCAGATGCACAAGGTGTCACATGTGTTTGGAGTTTATTTGCAGTGGCTAGAGGCCCTGGCATGCCCATTCTTTCTATATCTGCCTCTTTCTCTCTGTCTCTCAAATAAATAAACAAATAAAATATTTAAAACAAATAAATAAATGAAACCAAAATCTATGTGCTCATAGAAATTACCTCTGGGTGAAGATGAACTGTAAATAATTTTTGCTTGTAGAATGTATATGTTGACGGGTGATTAAACACAATGGCATAGAATACAATAGTGGAAGAGTTGGGCTTTGGGGATGAGTGGACAGCATCAGGAATGTCTCATGGAAAAGATGACATATGAGTAAAATGCAGGTGCAAGAGATGACGTAAGGGTGTGGAAGGAGGGATGTCAGTAGCAAAACAAGCAAGAAAATACTTTAAAGTTTTAGTGAAACATTTTCATTTTTAAAAACTCGAATAGTGCATCATTTCTATGAATACATCACTGGTAGCTATTTTCATACATAGACCATTTATGGAGCATTAAAAAGTGAGGGTACCATTTTAAGTGTTTTTACATGTATCTTTTATTTAATTTTCACAACCCGAAGATGCACTATTATTGGGTTCTACTAGGTACTATTATTAGGTTCACTGCTTGCTTTTTGTTGTTGTTGTTGTTGTTGTTTTTTTGGAGGGTCTCGCTCTAGCCCAGGCTGACCTGAAACTCAGTATGTAGTCTCAGGGTGGCCTTGAACTCTTGGCCAGTCTCCTACCTCTGCCTCCCAAGTGCTGGGATTAAAGGCATGCACCACCATGCCTGGCTTATTAGGTTCATTTGGAACATTTTACAGCCATGTTATCTTTCTCAGCTGTTTTCAATTCTCCATTTCTGACTGCCCTCACTAGGTGGGAAAGGGGGAAGAGGAGATATTGCTGGAAAGCATTTTGAAGAATTGATCTTCCTATTACTGTAGTGATATTTGAAGGATAGTATCTGTACAGTGTAACAATGTAATTCAGATGTGCTTTTCCTTCTGGTCTTGCACAGGATGGAACTTTTGCCAACTGTGGTTGTGACTACATGAAAGAGCGAGAGAGAGAAACTGGAGCAGGAAGTGAAAGTTGTGAATAAACTTAGTTAAGGTGGGGTGGCCTGGGCAGCTGCATCTTCTGTCTAGCATCTCCTTTCAGGGCTAGCACCTTGGAAATTTTGTGCTTTGTTTTAGTAAGGAAGAACTAGCTAATATACTTAAGAGAACTTTGCAAAACTATTATAGTAATGTTGGCTTCAGACCACATGAGTATAATGATGAGGATTCTGATATCACAAGTTCAGAGTTAAAGTTCTAATTATTAAATTATTATTTTTAGTGGTAATACACAGTATGATATACACTGACATAATTTCTTCTGGGTTATAGTTTTCTAGATATTTTTATTATTATTGATTTATTTGCACAACACACACACACACACACACACACACACACACACACACACACACACAGAATGGGTACACCAAAGCTCTAGCCACTGTAGACAAATTCCAGAGGCATCCACCACCTCGTGCATCTGGCTTTCATGGGTCCTGGGGAATTGAACCTGGGTCCTCTGGCTTTGCAGGCAAGTGCCTTAACCTCTAAGACATCTCTCCAGTCTGAGCTATGGTTTTCTAAACTGTAAAACTGTAATTCCAAAAAAGGCCTTATCTACCAATAGGTTGACCATGAGACTAAAATGCAATAATAGATGCTAATACTTTGAATGTTCTAAAACACAACACATGTGTTCTAAATTACAGTACAGCTCCTTCATTTGTTAAATCTTATAAAGCCCCACATACTTTGTCTGAGAAGATCTATGTCTCTACCTCTTTGAAATATGTCAAAGGAGACACACTGTTTGTGGTGAGCCACCCTCTTTACAACAGGGTTCAAGTCTGTGCCCCATCCTGTCACCCTTTACTCACCTCCTATAAGTGACATCTATCTGTAAATCCCAGAGAAGCTGTGGTCTTTCAGTTAGTCGAGAGCAGCCTCTATTTCTGAAAGAGTGATTCCAGGAGCTTAAATTATGGCTTTGTCTGTGTTAGAAGTTCTAGGCTGTTTGTGTCAGTCATGCCAGAGACATTCCCTGATGGGCTTGCCTTGGTCCATAATGATGGTGGACCCTGGGTTGTGACATGGTCACATTCTCTGAGAGGCTTTGTCTCAGGGCCATGCCAGTCACCCTAGATAAATACTGGCTGGGTCCATGCTTGTAAACAGGCTCAGAGCTATGCAGCTTTCTTCACTCCTGAGATCCTCTGGGCTGGGCCTGTGTCAGTCACTCTAGAGAATTCCAATCTGGGTCTCAAGACTGTTTCACTCTTTCCTGTTTATTACAGGCAAGTGATTTCCCCCAATGCTTACTTTTCCTTAAGTGAAGCCATAAAATTTCCTTTCTGACCACACCTAAGCTGTTTATGTGGGTCCTGGAGGTCAAACTCCAGTGATGTCATCAGGCCTCATCAGGGCCTCCTGCTTACACCGGAAGTGTTTTTACTGCTGAGCCTCCTCTTTAGCCCCCATCCCAATGCTTTTGAAGCACAGATTTGATTGCATGTTACTTTCTGAAAGCAGTAACAGTAACTAACTTGTCCATTATTATTATTTGCTTGATATCTATCATAGTGCCACAACTAAATATAATGTAAGAGTAGTCCTGTCTACCTGACTATCTCTGTCCAGCCCCTGTAGAAGGAGCATGGGTAACCCCAGGCTCTAATGGCCAAAGAAGAAATGCATAAGGTCCACTTTCAGTGTTTGCATTCATCCAGCAAATACTTATAGGGTGTGGAACATGCAACGGGCATTAGGGATTTAGCAGTAAATGGCCATTACTTTGTGGAATATGAAATTAAGAAGAGAATGAAAACAATCAAAGAAATGAATGAAATATGAAATTATAATTTTGATGAACATATTATTAGGAGAAAATGATATAGGTACAAAAATAGCATTATCATTGCCCATTTCCTTGACTATAAACTAGCAGGCTGAGGGATATAGATAAAAACTTAATAAAGAAATTATGAGTAGGCTTCTGACATGTTTCTGAATGTCCAAGAACAGCCCTATAAAACAATGTGTGTTTATGAATCCAATGCAGAAATAAAGGTGCCTTAAAACGGTGAATTCAGTAAGAAAATACTTATTTCTCCTTATGTATCAGAAGACTCTTTCTGATGATAAATGCTGTTATTAAGACATGAGCTTGAATATTTGTCCTTAATTCTTATGAAATGATTTGGTGAAAAAAAATAAGGATATCAGCATTCATGTTGGCAGGGAGGTGCTGAACTTGGAGAAGTTGCTACCATGACTAATGTTTCAATGATCAATTTTCTAGTGGTTATTCTTAATGTTCTGGTGAAAGACATCGTGTTTACCCCTAAAACATACAGATAATGATGAGCTTATAGAGTCTCAGTGTGTCCTTCCTGAGAAGACTATCTAGTATGAAGGACAGGAACATTGAGGTCATGAAGGCATGCTCACAAGAGTTATCAATCTTTCTACATGATATACCAGTTAACTTGAAATCTTACTGCCTAAGGCAACGAGGAGAGTGATGGATGGAGGGCCAGACCTGCCTGGAGGAAGGGAAATTGACAAAAAGGGTTTTAGATAGGCTTTGCCCTCTTTATGTGCATATGCTCTCATGTTAAAATTTCTAGCAGTTTCATGGTGTGTTCAAAGTATATGCTACATAGAAATAGGTATACATGGAAATCCTTGGCCAAAGAACAGTTTATTTCAAATGCCTGTACACCAATAAAATAAAGAATATAAGTCTACAATGGGCATGGAAAGGAGGTTTTCCAGGTGATAATGTGATAAACTTCTCCTGCGTTCTTTCCTCTTCATCCTTTCCCAACGTCCATTTTAGCAACTGGAATTCATGACAATGGAGATGTTAAAAAAAAAAAAAAGTCAGGCATGAATCTCAAATATGAGCTCTCCATTAATAAATATTAATCTTACATTTAATTTCTATAGGATACAGTTTCTAAGGGCTAGGGCCTTGTGGAAGGTCCGTCCAAGGGCATTCCTCACCTCATTATTCCTCAGGCTGTAGATGATTGGGTTCAACATGGGAGTCACAATAGTGTAGGACAGTGATAGCAATTTCTTACTTTCAGGGGAATTATTTGATTTAGGCCGGAAATAGGTGAGACTTAAAGAGACATAGAAAAGGGAGACAACCAGGAGATGTGAGGAGCAGGTGGAGAAGGCTTTATGCTTCCCTTTAGCTGAGGGGATCTTGAGGATGGCAGCAGCAATGCGAGTGTAGGAGCACAGGATGAGCAGGCAGGGTATCATGACCACCAGAATGGTCCCCACAATGGCGTAGATCTCAAAGAGAGCAGTGTCTGCACAGACCAGCCTCAGCACAGGGGGGCTGTCACAGAAGAAGTGGTTGACCTTGTTGGTGGCACAGAAAGGAAAGCTGAAAAGCCACGTGGCCTGCACAGTAGCCACAGGAAATCCTGGAAACCAGGAGGCAGCAGCCAGTTTGGCACGTGTGCCTTGGTTCATGATCACCGGGTAAAGCAAGGGACTGCAGATGGCGACATAGCGGTCGTAGGCCATGGTGGCCAGGAGGAAGCATTCGGCCACCCCGAAGAAGAAGAAGAAATACATCTGAGTGGCACAGCCAAGGAAGGAGATGGTTGTGTCCTGGGCGATGAGGGTCCCTAGCATTTTGGGCACAATGACTAGGTTGAAGCCAATCTCCAGGAAGGACAAGTTCCTGAGGAAGAAGTACATGGGGCTTTGCAGCATGGGGTCAGCTAAGGTCACCAGAATGATGAGGCTGTTTCCCATCAGCGTGACCAGGTAGATGGTGAGAAATGCCAGGAAGAGCAACAACTGGATTTCAGCAGGTAGTGAAGAGAAGCTCATGAGGACAAACTCGCTTATTCTTGTCCAGTTTCCTGTAGCCATAGACATAGGCACAGATCCGCAGTGTGCTCATGGAGAGAGGGTTGAATAAAAGAGTCAGATTCTTGGCTTTTCAGGTTCCTTTTCTTTTGACCAGAGAAGAAGCAAGGTCAGAAAAAGGAAGAGTCTTTGTTGTGTAGAAATAAAGACACATGGGAGAATTCCTGTACCCAGGCTCTGAGAAGAGGATTACCAGGAGAGAAGCAAGGTGAGAAAGAGCAATAGCCTTTGATGTGGAGACATAAAGACTTATGGAAGAATCCCAGTGCCCAGGGTCTGAGACGGGCCTGGGCCAGCTTGGGAGGGAGGTGATCTTGCCAATTTGCACATTACTATATCCAGAAAAGCTGTGCAAAGTCAGAGCTGTGAGTCTCTAAAGGGATCAGCACTGCTCACATTTTAGGAGGCAGTGATGGTACTGAAGGCAACTAAATTTTGAAAACCATGTCCAACTATTCATGATCTTATTAAACACAATATATGAATTCATCAAAATTCTAGAAATATATTTATAATTACAATGATGCATAGAACACCTAATGAGTTTTCTAATTGTGAATATATATATGTATATATATTTGGTTTTTTCGAGTAGGTTCTCACTCTGGCCCAGGCTGACCTGGAATTAACTGTGTAGTTTCAGGGTGGCCTTGAACTCAGGACAATCCTCTTACCTCTGGCCATGTGAATATTTCTTCACCTGCTAAAGTCTGAGAGATGAGTGAAGGGCTGGCATGCGTTGAGAACAGCTGACATGTCTTTTTTCTTCCTCATTTTCCATATGTGAACACAGTGATCTCAGAGAAGTTAAAGAAAACAATTTTGTGGCACATTTTTTTAAACAGAATCTCTCTCTTTTTCCCAGGTTGGCTTTGAACTTTCTCTTCCCTCTGCCTTCTGAGTGCTGGGATTACATACAGATAGGACCCACCACTCCTCTGTGTATGGCAGTCGTTGAATTCAGACCACATTTGCTGGATTACAACTCGATTCTGATTCCCGCTAAAGTATGCTTTACAGAGCGGTTCCTCTTTTATCTGAGGATGTATTCCTTGAGGAATAAGGGAATTAATGGAAGTTCTAAAAATCAACATAACAATAGAGGTAAAGTTAACGAAGAGAACCAACACCAATAACATACATGTTCAGGAAATTCCCTAGAATTAGATGGATTCTAGTGTTGCATTATTTGGTTTTAATTTTTCATTATCTTTGCAATCTAGAATATTGAATTTTAATGGAAAAAATAAGAAATAAAGTTGCAAAATGAAATTTGTTGATTGGGAGCCATCATAAGAAAAAAATAAGTAAAAAATTCCTAGGAGCAGTAGAAAAGAAACATTGAGATGCTGGGTGTTGTAGCTTATGCCTCCAGTATACCTGCACTCAGGTGGCTTAGGCAGGCAGACTGCCATGAGTTCCGACCTGAAATTTGGTCTACAGAGTGGAATTACCTCAAAAACTAACCAACCAAGCAACCAGCAACAAGATCACCACCATTACCACCCCCATCTCAACAGCAAAAAAAAAAAAAAAAAAAAAAAAAAAGCCTAGAATTGAACTGGGCGTGGTGGCGCACACCTTTAATTCCAGCACTCAGGAAGCAGAGGTAGGAGGATTGCTGTAAGTTCGAGGCCACCCTGAGACTACATAGTGAATTCCAGGTCAGCCTGGGCTAGAGTGAGACCCTACCTCAAAAACAAAAGCCTAGAATCCTCACTAAGTAAAAACAAAAATAATGTATTCAGTGTTTTGGATACATCATTAGACTTTTATTTCATGCTAAGGAATCTGATCTTTACTTTCTAGCTCAAGAAATTCTCTGGACTATTGAGAGCATTGGAATGACATTTTCATGTCCCATGTTGAAAGCCACTCTGACATGTGAGACAAGGTGATATGGGGTTGGTGAAAGGGAAAGACTGAAAGGTGTATGTCTCAGAACACAGAGCCTAGGTGGCAATGTTCACTTTTTCCATCAGTGCTCAATTATATACCATTTCAAGCAGAAGAAAAAAATGAAGTGAGGGTATTATTGGTGAACAAGATTACATTTAAAATTCCAAAGCATATATAAGAGAACAGAAATTAATTTTCACAATGTAATTATGATCCTTCTAAATTCAAGAATATAAGTATACTTATTGTGAGTAAAATAAAAGTACAAAATTACTTACTCATTCCAACAAATGAATTTCACAGTACATATAAGACACAATCTTTCAACTAACATGTCCATACTACAATTTTAGATTAAGATTATAGGCAAATTTACAATGTTCCTCTCTGATTTATACATACTAAAGTAATTAATGAATAAACAATTATGGGTGAAACATATAAACATAGAGTATGGGTTAAATAAATTGTTGCACCTGTGCTGTGGAATGTTATGCAGTCACTTAAAATATGTTATGGATGAATAAAAACTGGTATGAGAGAATATCCTCTATATTTTACTAAATTGTTTATTATTTGAGACAAGTTCTTGATTACAGAACTGTAATATCCTAAAAAATAAAATATTCACTGTTGTTATGGAATGATGTAGTAGGCAATATTGTATATTGTTAAAGACTTTACAATTTAATATAATTTCTTTGAAAATCAGTTTTTCACAACTAAATGAAGATCATTGAATGTTCTTAGGTTGTGATAAAAGAACCTTTTCTGGTAGAACAGACAGACAGTAATTTAGAGTGGAAGTTCTCTCAGGAACAATAATTACAGTGATAAATTTGAAATACCTGATAATATTGATGCATGAATGGATTAATTATGCAGAAAGAACTTAAGGGAATGCTCTGTAACACTAAAGTAATATTGAAGAACAGTTAATGCTGTTGTGTAATAATCATCATATAGTATATAACAAAAATAAGAACCCAGGACTGCTCACTGACAAATTTCCAGTTTTGAAAATGTATACTGTATAAATACTGAAAAGGGTATATGAGAAATTTAAAAGTGATTTAACTAAAATAACTAAAGGGAATTTATTTCCTTTTTTTGGATTTCTATATTTTCTGTAGTGAGACATATCAAATATTAGCAATAAAGCCATTAAAATCAAAATGGTTATGATCTTAACAACAAAACTGGGAGCATTTACTATGTAATAGATTTATACTTTGTATCTCATGTCATTTTTCTTATTTTCTAATCCCAACTCTGACTTAAATGATACTATTAGAGCTGAAAAAACTGAAATTTAGAGTTGATATGTAATTTTGCATTTAAGAAACTTTTCAATTGTAATTTTGAAAGTAGGGCTTCTCGACAGGGAATATACCATGATTATAATCTATGTTGTAAGTGTCATCTTGGGTCCTCCACATCACCTCTCTTACCTCTGCTGCTATTCTGATTTTCTTACTAATTATAGAATATATCAGTCTATTTCTCTTTGCCTATGCATGTGACACCGCTTCTGCCTCACCCATTTATGTGACTTTTTCTGATCCTCAAAACTTATCCCTGTCATGATTCTCTGGTCATTTCTATTTTTCTATATCCTTTAAGTAAAATATTCCAATTATTTACATATTGTATCTCAATCTGTAAACTTTTTCAGAGCATTCTGTCTTGGTCATCCCCCTAAAGGAAGATGCCCAAGTCCCCCTGTCTAGAATAAGCTATTCATACATGCTTTGGGACAACTCATTAGATGAATTATTATATGAATTCAATAAAACAAAAAAAATCCAAAAAAATTTTGGAGTTTGCACCCACCACTAAAGTTTTAATTATTTTCTCTGTCAGGGCTCCACTACATCGGAAGCCCCATTTTGTGACAGATGCTTACTGTATGGTGCTGGTGAAGACTAGGGAGGGTGAGGTGCAGAGATGGAAGAAATGGCTGAGGTCCCTCAGAACCCCTGGAATCTGCTGGGGAGAAAAAGCTGGTGCCTTATCTGATGTGGGAGACATTGCAGAAACTGGTTGCCATGGCCAGAATTCTTTGTCACACCCTTCCCCAAGAACTTCTTCAGGGGTCTCTCTTTGCTAATCATTGACTGTCCCAGGAACAGGAGGCCACTGTTCTAAAATTTCTGTAGACATAATATTTACCTATAGAAGTCGTGAGCCCTCATGTCCTCTGCCTCATGAATGCTTTACAGAAGGAAGTCTTACCAGAGGAAAATCAGGACCTGAAAGATGTGTAAGTCCTGTTGAGGCTGCAGGGCCTAGAAGCTTCTGACCCTTTATACAGGAGAGTTTAGACAAAATAATCCATACATCACTTATAACATAGAAAGGTAAGATAAAAGTCCAAGTAAGAGAAAACATAATGAGAAGTTTTCCAGCATGAGTAAAAGAATAAAATTAGGTTCTGCCAAAACCTTGTCTACTTAGTAAGTGAACATGGAAAGGGGCCTATGGCTGACAAAGAGGCTTACCTGCATCCAAGGTGGATATCTTCCTTCATGAGCTCTGCCTTAAATTCACCCAAGAGGTTCAGCCCTGTTGAAGAGAACAAACAGAAGAGTTTTAAACCTTTTTCTTTTGCCTGAGCCATGAGTGGCTGGAGCAGCAGCAAGTCCCTGCTGCCTTCTGTGTTGGATGTGAGTCGGCCATGCTCCTGGTTCTGCTTTAGGAGAGCTATTCCCATCTGCACATGTGTTGTCTGTGGACCTTAGTTGAAAGGCTGGAACATGTATTTTCCCCCAGGTGTTACTGAACTTACCCAAGCTCCCCTTTCTTCTCCTCATGGGACCTGACCTCTCTTGAATCCATTATCCTTTGAGATCATGATAACTTTTAGATGCCAATAGGACAAAATTCAAGAAACACCACCAGAGTCTAGGGAAGGTAGCATTGTTTAGAGGAGAATTAGTAAAAATTTGAAGGTGGAGTGACATAAGTTTAATCTCAGCTCTGGAATACTTAGGAGTTTTGTTAAACGCTCTGAGGCTTCCATGTTGCTCATTTATAGAATTCATGCTACCATGAAATGAAATGGGACATTACAAAAAATAGGTAATAATTATTCACCAACATATATTCATTGAGTATATATTAGTATTTTTCTAGGTATTAATAGAGTATATAAATAAAGCAAATCTTATGATCAAAAGACATTGAACTCCTCATTTTTCTGCCTATTCCGGAGTTCCTGGATTAGAAGTGAGTGCCACTGTGCCTGGTGCACACTGTGCACATTATACGTGATAGGCGAACACTGTACAAAATGAGCTACATCCATGCCCAAGGCTGATATTTGAATGGAGTAGTCAGGCAGACTAAAAGTAAATAATTGACTTTATTAATCCAGGTGGAAAGAAACAAAAATCTATAGGGGACATGATCTTAAATACAAAAATCTTAGTTTTAGAAGGATCATTTTTAGCTTTTTTGTCCTGGCTGATTGTTGTCAAGGAAAATGTATATGGTAGAGACACATTCCCTGGTCATTTTCTGTTCAAGTGACCTGAAGCTACAAGACAGAATCAAATAGAATTAAATTTTTATCATTATATTTATAGTATAATTTTATTACTTATGCATGTACATAATGCATTTTGATCATACTCCCTTTTCATTTTTTTGTCCCCCTTAAACCTTCCATGTAACTCCTTTTCCAACTAGTTCTTCAAGTTTGATGTCTTCTCCTTTTTTTTTGCCTTCCTCCATCTATGGCATTTGAAAAATATCTTATTTATCTATTTGTAAGCAAAGAGATAGAGTTAAGATAAGAGAGATAGAGAGAAAGAGAATGTGCACACCAAGGCCTCTAGCCACTTCAAACGAACTCCACATGCATGCACAACTTTTTGTATCTGGCTTAACTTGGATACTGGTGAATCAAACCTGGGTTGTTAGGCTTTGCAGGTGTAGCAGACAGCTTCAGGTTCGCTGAGATGAACTTCCAGACCAGGCACAAACCTTGAAGCTACAGATCCAGGGAAGTTCCATAATGGCAGAGAGTGGCCTGCTCTCCACAGGACCAGGCAAGAGAGAGAGAAAACCAACCAGCCACCACAGCACACAGAGCAAAACTACAGCCAAAAGGTCACACAGCACACTTCAGGAACTCCTGCTAGGCACATTTGCATATCTTTACAATGGAATCTCAAACCATCACCACACCTTAAGACCAGTGACCTTGCCTCTAGCAAGGTGATTGCAGATGCAAACTATAACTAGTAAAACACTGAATATATTGGGGACATATATTCAAACTACTACATTCCGCCCCTGGCCCCCAATATATTTAGCTCCTGGCCCCAATAGATTTATAACTATCACACATTGTAAATTGTACTCAGTCCAATTTCAAAGGTTCTCACAGTCTTGATCAACTTAAGATAGTCCTGTAAAATCAAACAAGTTAAATACTTTCAACATGTAAAGGCACAGAGTAAACATTTTAACTGTATAAGGAATAGCAAGGAGAAACTAAAACAATGCAAATTCAACCACCATCAACAGTCATCAAACTTCTGCAGTTCAAGTTCAATATAACCCGAGACTGATAGTCTCCAGGTTTTCCAATTCCTTCCCTCCAGCTGGGCAGAGTCGCCAGGGAAAACTTTCATCCTATGCCAACACTGCACTCCATGGTAGCCCTTTGCACAGTCCTGGTATATCCAAAACATCTTCAGGTCTCCATGCAACCCACGGTCCATCTTCCAAAGGCTCTTCCAGCCTATTCCTGAGGGTCTTCATGCCCTGCCTCATGCCACATCTCAGCAGCGGCTCCTGGAACCGTGTGCAACTCATGACCACTCCATGCATTTTCATGCTTCCAAAACTAATACCAGGTGTGCAGGACACAGCCATATTCTTAATCCAGGGACAAAATAAATCGTAGCCTTGAAAAGCAGGTTCCTTCTCCAGTCAGCTCTTTCCAAGAATTTGCATTTTTAACAGTCTTTCCCCAGGCATCCTCTCCATTGTTTTAATGTAAATCAAGTCAGGCCACCTTCCTTCCACCTTCCTTAAGATTGCTAATGTGTTGACAATAGCAGCTCCAGTAAACTAAAACCAGTCTCAGTGCCTCTGCTTTTAACTTGCTTGAGGTTTTCTGACTTAAAATCTTAAAATCTCAGTCCAATATCTTTAGCCAAACATCAGTCCATTACAAATTTAACCTTGATCAAACTTTCTGGGCCTGGATAGTGGAACGTAGCCATCCCTTATGCCAGTAGCCCAGTTCCAACAAAGTCCTCTGCAGTCTTTCCTTCCTCTTAGAAAGCTCATAAGCCAAGCCTCGAAAAGTACTATCTGCACTTAGCATTCTCAAACTCTTATCAGAATAGTCCATAAAACTTGGCTTACCACTCCAGAAGGCATCTTCAGTTGCAAGCACCAAGTCCATGCCCATTCCTCCAAAACAAAAGTTCCAAAAGACGAATATCCACACTGTCAGGTTCATCCACTTTTTACTGTAGCAGACAGCTTCAGGTTCGCTGAGATGAACTTCCAGACCAGGCACAGTTATGGAGGAAGGGATATTATTTATTGAAGCTTACAGATCCAGGGGAAGTTCCATAATGGCAGAAGTGGCCTGCTCTCCACAGGACCAGGCAAGAGAGCAGAGAAAACCAACCAGCCACCACAGCACACAGAGCAAAACTACAGCCAAAAGGTCACACAGCACACTTCAGGAACTCCTGCTAGGCACACTTTTAGGATCTGCAATCTCAAACCATCACAAATGCCCATCAACTGATGAATGGGTACTGAATATATTGGGGACATATATTCAAACTACTGGGCCCCCAATATATTTAGCTGGAATAGATTTATAACTATCACACATTGTAAATTGTACTCAGTCCAATTTCAAAGTTCTCACAGCTTGATCAACTTAAGATAGTCCTGTAAAATCAAACAAGTTAAATACTTTCAACATGTAAAGGCAAACTGTATAAGGAATAGCAAGGAAAACTAAAACAATGCAAATTCAACCACCATCAACAGTCATCAAACTTCTGCAGTTCAAGTTCAATATAACCTGAGACTGACTCCAGGTTTTCAATTCCTTCCCTCCAGCTGGGCAGAGTCGCCAGGGAAAACTTTCATCCTATGCCAACACTGCACTCCATGGTAGCCCTTTGCACAGTCCTGGTATCCAAAACATCTTCAGGTCTCCATGCAACCCACGGTCCATCTTCCAAAGGCTCTTCCAGCCTATTCCTGAGGGTCTTCATGCCCTGCCTCATGCCACATCTCAGCAGCAGCTCCTGGAACCGTGTGCAACTCATGACCACTCATGCATTTTTCATGCTTCCAAAACTAATACCAGGTGTGCAGGACACAGCCATATTCTTAATCCAGGGACAAAATAAATCATAGCCTTGAAAAGCAGGTTCCTTCTCCAGTCAGCTCTTTCCAAGAATTTGCATTTTTAACAGTCTTTCCCAGGCATCCTCTCCATTGTTTTAATGTAAATCAAGTCAGGCCACCTTCCTTCCACCTTCCTTAAGATTGCTAATGCGTTGACAATAGCAGCTCCAGTAAACTAAAACCAGTCTCAGTGCCTCTGCTTTTAACTTGCTTGAGGTTTTCCGACTTAAAATCTTAAAATCTCAGTCCAATATCTTTAGCCAAGCACATCAGTCCATTACAAATTTAACCTTGATCAAACTTTCTGGGCCTGGATAGTGAACGAGCCATCCCTGCCAGTAGCCCAGTTCCAACAAAGTCCTCTGCAGTCTTTCCTTCCTCTTAGAAAGCTCATAAGCCAAGCCTCGAAGTTCAGTACTATCTGCACTTAGCATTCTCAAACTCTTATCAGAATAGTCCATAAAACTTGGCTTACCACTCCAGAAGGCATCTTCAGTTGCAAGCACCAAGTCCATGCCCATTCCTCCAAAACAAAAGTTCCAAAAGACGAATATCCACACTGTCAGGTTCATCTCACCCCACACTCCTCGTAGCAGACAGCTTCAGGTTCGCTGAGATGAACTTCCAGACCAGGCACAGTTATGGAGGAAGGGATATTATTGAAGCTTACAGATCCAGGGGAAGTTCCATAAGGTGCTCTCCACAGGACCAGGCAAGAGAGCAGAGAAAACCAACCAGCCACCACAGCAAAAACTACAGCCAAAAGGTCACACAGCACACTTCAGGAACTCCTGCTAGGCACATTTGCATATCTTTACAATGCAATCTCAAACCATCACCACACCTTAAGACAACCTTGCCTCTAGCAAGGTGATTGCAGATGCAAACTATAACTAGTAAAACACTGAATATATTGGGGGACATATATTCAAACTACCACAGCAGGCAAGTGCCTTAACTATTTAACTATCTCTCCAGCCCCCATTATGACATTTTGATAAACATAATATTGATCAGGTAAGAGAAGTCACTGTGAGGTAATGAATACAGTGGCCACTTCCAGAAGACAGCATTCCAAAGCTCTCCTCCCCGTCCTCTGGCTCTTACATTCTTTCTGCCCCCTCTTCTGCAATGTTCCCTGATCCCTTTCTAGGTGTGACAAACATGTCTTATTTGGTGTTGAGCACTTAACTATCACTTCTCAGCACTTTGGTGAGTTCAGTATCTCCTCAGTAGTTACTGCCATCTATAAAAAGAAGCTTCTCTAACCCTTACCCATTGCTGGTGGGAATGCAAACTGGTACAACTGGTAAGTATGGACACTCCTGAAAAATGAAAATAGTTTTACCATTTGATCCAGCTATAGCACTCCTGGGCATATATCCGAAAGACTACACTCTTTACTATAGAGATACTTGCTGAACCATGTTGGTTGCAGCTCTGTTCACAATAGCTAGGATCTGGAATCAGTCCAAATGCCCATCAACTGATGAATGGGTAATGAAGTTGTGGTATATATAATGGAATTATACTCAGTGCTAAGGAAAAACTAAATAATGAAACTTGCAGGAAGATGGATAGAGCTGGAAAAAAATCATTCTAACTAAGGTCACACAGGCACAGGCAAAAAGCACTGCATGTTCTGTCTTACATGAGGTTCCTAACTGGGATCAACTGGAGATGAGTGCAAATGGTAGAATGCACCAGAAATATGAGCACAAAATAGAGTGAAACCAGAGGAGACAAGAAATAGGGTGAGAGGAGAATTACCTTACAGGTTAAATAGACACAGAATATCTGGGGTGGGAGAGACTTGAAGGAGTAGAGGATAGGGAGAGTGGGAAGGACATTATAATACAAAATATAACCACCAATAAAGGGAGATAGGGACAGTCTGGACAGAAGGTGGAAAATACTTGACCTTCAAACCATGGACTCTGGCCAGTTAAATCCCAGACCTACAATTGGGTTAACCCCCACAGTGAGCTGTTGGCTAAGGAGACCCATGAGATCCCCAACATGATGTAGGTCATTGCCAAAACACTTGATTACATTCCAGAGCTAAAAGGTAAGACCCTACTGCTGAAGACACTACAGGCTGTGGACACAGGACATTGCAATATCATGCTGGAACTGAAAGAGAAACTGGCTCCTTCCTGGATAACCCTCATAGTGATGGAGAGCCCTATTGGAGCCTCCAAAGGACAACAGAACCCAACAGCTGAATAATCAGGGAACCCTGAATACTAAAAATCAAACCAAGGGCTGGAGAGATGGCTTAGCGGTTAAGGCGCCTGCCTGCTAAGCCTAAGAACCCAGTTCCAATCTCCAGGTCCCAGTTTAGACTGCAGTGACGCGTGCCCAATTGCCCACAAGGGGGTGCATCTGTTTCATTTGCAGCAGCTGAGAGACTGCTGGTGCACCCAATTCTCTATCTGTCTCCCTCTCTGTCTCTCTCCAAAAATAAATAAAAATAAAAATAAAATCAAACCCAGAACCAGGCGTGGTGGCACATGCCTTTAATCCCAACACTTGGAAGGCAGAGGTAGGAGCATCACCATGAGTTCAAGGCCTTCCTGAGTCTACATAGTGAATTCCAGGTCAGCCTGAGCTACAGTGAAACCCTACCTTGAAAAACCATAAAAAAAAAAATCAAACTAAATTAGCACACAAGAAGTACACACTCGTGCAACAGTGGCATGCAGCCTTTACAGGTAACAAACTGTTCCCATATTAGACGTGAGTCGCACTCAGTGGGAGGAAACTCATATGTACTACTAGAAATTAAGTGAGAATCCCATGATCAGGAAACTTAGACTTCAGAGAGAAGCCCCCACTTCTGTCTGGAGAAGAAGAGTGGGCTTTCACACCAAAAAAATAAAAATCTCTAAAATAACTTTCCATACCCCATTTAACCCAAGCTGCTCTCACTCTTGGTTGGAGAATCTCTTCTATTTTACAGATGGCAGAGAAAATGGAGAAAAGCCTAGATTCATGATAAGACAAGAAGATAGCCCACTGCCTACCATGAGACTTGTCACTTTTACCAAATCTGCCAAGTCCCAGGAGAAAATGCAGAGGAAGTGGTGACATGAATAATGCTGTTATTGCTAACCTGACAACCAGTCCCAGGGTGATGGTGACAGAGACAGTGATTAATCAAAACCCATCAAAGCAGAAATGCAGAGGCTACAAAGAACTCAACACTAAGGAAGACTGCCAAGAGGCCTACCATGACTCAGGGAACATTGCAGAAGAGGGGGCAGAAAGATTGTAAGAGCCACAGAGTGGGTTGGAGAACCCTGAGGCACGGTTCCACTGCTATTCCATAAGGACTGATTGAGGCCTTCATGATCCCACAGTGAATACCACAACCTCACCGAGGAGGGCCCCCAGGGAAACTGAAGCTGGGATGAGGGGATAAAAGAGTATAACATCATATATAAAAAATTAGAATTTTAAGGGTATATAACCCAAAAGTAAAAACAAAAAAATTTTCCTGACTGAAAGTGAGAGCAGCACTAGCTCATGCTGATGCCAGTCAAGATACCTAGTCTTGTGTTGTGAAGCAGGCTGTTTGCTTTTTTTTAAATAAAACTTTTTACTGACAACTTTCATACATATATCATGATCATAATCATAGTCTCCTCCCATCACATCCCTTTTCATCTTCCCAAACCCATCTTCCACTGAGTCCCTTCTTAGATGATTTATTATAATTTTGAACAGGCTTAATTAGCTTTATTTTTCAAGTATAAAAACTATGCCACATCCACATAGGTTGCAAAACAACATGAGGATACCTTTATTAGGGGATGTTTAATAATTATAAATTGTGATGACATACCATAAAATGGTATATAATTCTGAATACATATTAATATTCTTGTTAAAAATTTAGATGAAGGCCCAATGTCCATATTTATCTGAAACCTTTTTTTTTTTCAGTGAAAGGATGTAGTATTGTTTTGAGAAATGTCTGGTTTGGGGACTGGGTCGGGAAATACAAAAAGAAATTAGAGCTTCTTTGTTTATTTATTTTTAAAGAGAAGAGAGACAGAGATAGAATGGGCACACCAGGGCCTCCAGCCACTGCAAATGAACTCCAGATGCACATGCCCCTTGTGCATCTGACTTTCGTGGGTCCTGGGGAATTGAACCTGGGTCCTTTGGTTTCACAGGCAAATGCCTTAACCACTAAGCCATTTCTTTAGCCCTAGAGCTTCTTATAGTTCAAAAGGTAATATGAAAAATATATAGGTAAAATATGAAAGAAACAGGAGTACATTGTTGGATTATGTCAGAGACATGGAGGCCAAATGGCCTCAGATCTTCCAATAGACATCCAAAGCTATAATAATTTTGGCCACAAGTAAATCAATATGGGATTATAAACCAAAGTACAAAATACATAATTCATGACTAGATATTGGTATGGATGATTGAGTGAAGAAATAAAATGGAATTAATAGATTTCTTGTGCAGAAGGATTCCAAATGATTTAAGTTGTTATTTTGCCTAATTGCAGTTGATCACCTTTTGACTGTAGGCTTAACACAGTGAGCTCTTCCAGAGAGCACCTGGCTGGGGACCAGTTAAGCAGAACACCAACAGGACAAAAAGATGCATAAGCCAGAAACACAGGTAGTCAGACCAAAGGCTTTGTGCTCTTTGAGTTCTTCATCGACAGTCCCTCACCAGAAGGGGCACACATTATGGAGGAAGGTCTTTTTCCCTCCATCAGTCCTTCCTGGAAACATGCTCACAGATCCACACAAGAGGTGTGTGTCTCTTACTTTTTAAATTTCTTTTCTTTTTTTCTTTTTTTTTTCTTTTGTTTTTTCTAGGTAGGGTCTCACTCTGGCACTCTGGTCCAGGCTGACTTGGAATTCACTCTGTAGTCTCAGGATGGCCTCGAACTCACGGCAATCCTCCAACCTCTGCCTCCCAAGTGCTGGGATTAAAAGCATGCACCACCACACCTGGCTTCTTACTTGTTTTCTAATCCCATAAAGTTGACAGTAGAATTTAACCATCACAAGTAAGTCACAAAGATAATTCAGAATTCCTTTAGAAGCTTTGTCCGTTTTCTTCTCATTTTAACCTCCTATGTGAGCATGGCTTATTTGTCAGGACTGAAATTCTTGTATTGCTGCAGTAGTATTGACTGAACCACACACTTTATTCCATTTGATCATTATCCCTACAGACTTCCAGCATTCAATTCAGGCTTCTATATTGCATGTAGCTATAATATTTCCAGTCCAGCCTACATGCAAGGCATGGGGGACTGATCTTCATCTCTAGGAGCAAGGAGCAGATTTGAGTTTTTCCATGTTTAAGCATTGATCTTTTCATATTTGAAACAATGTATTATGTTTTATCACTTTGCCACTGATTCCTAACCTCATGACCTTTGAAGATTATTCCATGCTCAATGTCTTGTGTATAAAATGCTCAATACCTGTTGTATGAAGTAAACAAACTAAAGTGTAGAAAACATGCCAAGCCCTGAAAGATGCTGGGTATAATCAAATGGTAACAGTCACTTTTGACTTTTAGAATTCAGCATAGAACTATTCACTGATTACATAAAAATGCCAATGAAGGATCGGTCAATGAAAGGGAATAAGTAGAAATAATAATTTTTGCCAGTATTTGGAGATTGAGATGGTAAGTTTGCTTGGGAGACCCCATGCCTTAGCAGAAACATCTTGGAGACAATAGCATGTATGGAGTTCACATTTCAGCAAGAAGTCAAGGCTACAGATGATGTATTCAATTCATACCTATTACGTGGGTGGATATATATATAAATTTAATTGCAGTATCTTTAATGATTACTAGTCATATGTTGAGTCATGGCTATGTGTTCAAAGTAAGAAGAACTCATATTTTCCTAGTGAGATTAGATTACCCAGAAAGTTACAGAAGGAAAAAAATTAGAGATTGCCCCCCCCCTTTTTTACTTCCTGATCATTTGTGTGAGGAACACTTTGAGAACCCAGAGGGAGTTCACATTTGGTAGCAAGTCCATGTTAGTCCCTTTCTTGAATACTGCTTCTCTGGAAAATGAGGAATCCTAACATTTACTGATGCTGCAAAATAGAGGCAAACACCTGTTGACAATTCTGTGGCACTGATGTACAACTTTAAATGGAAGGAATATTAAAACTGAAAGAATTGGAATGTTCGACACGTGAAAGTGGTTGGTTAATATTAGTTGATTGGCTCCACCTGCTACCTCAGCTCTCACTGAAGGCTGGCTCTTTAACACTGTCATAGCAGATTTCACTATCTGCATCTCATCTTTACCTTACCCACACAAGATGTTATCATACTAATCTCAGATAGGAAATAGAAGGCCTGAAATTTAGAGTCATTTGCATGGACTTGCATAGCTGATAAATGGTACTCACAGGATTTGAACTGAGGTTTTCAGGATGTGGATTTTTTGATGGGAATTTTTTAAAAAAGACTAAAATTGTATGCTATGGGGGAAAATGGTATGACGAAAATTGAGCATTCAGATGTATGAGTGGATATTATAAAAAATAAAGTATCAAGAAAAGCTAAAGCTGAACCCTAAGCAGGTTTGTATAACATTCTAAGAACGTTAGTTTATCTGAAGATGAAGTGAATCATAGAGTTTTAAGCATATGATGACAGATTACCATATGTAAATTTAGAAAGAACTCCAGGCAGCTAAGGATAATGGATTATCATGAAGTGCGTATATAAACCTGCAGCATGACTAGAGGTAGGAAGCCAATTAGGAGAATCCATCACATATTTGTGGGAGATACAAGTCAATGCCAGAGTTCATGTGATTTTGTTGAAGTTATGAATAGCTGAGACATTGAAAAGACAGTACATAGAGAGGAGAGAAGCAGGCCAATAGCTCTCAGGATGAGGCTAGTTGAAAAGGACTTTGAAATGACACATGGAATCTGCACTTGGATATGTAGAAAAATGACAATGTATCCATGTCGTGGAAGGCAAGATGGTAAAATACTCCAAGAGCAGTAGCACCCAAGAAAAACTGCAGGGCAGGGCGTCTGACGTCCTCAAGACCCTCAGCTAAGACCTCATGCAAGCCTGGAATCACTTGGCTCTGTTGTCATCTCCTCTCTCCAGGGCCCTAGTCTGTCCAGATCTCTATCTCCACAATCACAGTCTCTTGGTGACTGTAGGTCCCCTGACAGGGACCCTAGAAACCCAGTTGTACCATCTAGGATTCTCTGCCAAGAGAAATTCATTCTTCCTGCTCGGATGCAGCTACCCACGGGCTGAGATATTCTCATTGACTTCTGTCCTCACTTTCTAAACCCCTGGGGCTGCAGAATCACCAATTTGTTAATGAGCAGTCACTGGCTGCGACCTCATTAAAAAGTTGTTAATGAGACACTCTGATGCTTGGGGAGCACAGGTGACTGAGGCTCCCCTAGGTCTACACTGGGGCCTGGAGGGAAACTAAGGTGAGCAGACAGGATCAGATCTGGGAGAAGGTACTGTAATGACCCAGGAAGCAGAGCTGCACCTTGTGATGAGCTCCGCTTGGCAAGGGGCCGCCTCTGCAGCACAGTCCCCGCTGGCCTGAGGGTTTTCACAAGTGGTAACTGTCCAGAGCAGAGACTATTTTCTGCTTGGCAGCCAGCTCTGCTTCATGCCTGATATTGCTGAGAGCTTCAACTTCTGCCATGATGTGGCTTTCCCTGCAGCAAATTCTGCTCCATTATAAGTGTTGTCACTACTAAGTCTTAAAGGTCGTGTCCCTTGTCATCTACCTTACTGCCAATGTGGCATTCTAAAATGCAGATCTAATTATTTGTTTGGGTTGAGAACTCATAAACTGCTTCACAGAGTTCACAGAGTTGTGTTCAGTCACCAGTGTAGAACCCCTTTCAAGGTTTGTTCCTCTACATCTGACTCACCTTCAAGTTTTTTTCTCCATGCATTAATTTTCATCATTGTTACAAATATGACCACCCTGCTTCAATGTCATCATAATGGTTTACGTTCCTATAGTAATTACAATATGCCTAGAATAGTTCTTTTCTAAATCTTTTTATTATTTTTTTATCAGAGAGGGAGAGTGCGTGCACACACATGCATGAGAGAGAGAGAGAGAGAGGAGAGAGAGAGAGAGAGAGAGAATTGGCAAGACAGGGTCTCCAGCCACTGTAGTCAAACTCCAGACATGTGTGCCATCTTGTGCACCTGTGTAATTTTGCATGCTTGTGTCACCTAGTTCATCTGGCTTAAGTGGGACCTGGATAGTCAAACATGAGTCCTTGGGCTTCACAGGAAGCACCATAGCCGCTAAGCCATTTCTCCAGCCCACCTAGCATAGTTCTGTAGTGATATACGCCTGTTAACTCATGAATCCTCCCAAGTAACCTGGTCACACAGGACTGACATCCTCGTATATGGAAAAAGAAATGGAGGCACAGTGATGCCAAATAATTTGCTCAGTGTTACTGAGCTGTGCGTGACAGGGTCAGGGTGAAAACCTAGGTATTTAGTTACAGAGTTCATGATCCTACCTAAACATTGCAGAACTGCAACTTAGAGGTCAAACCGCACCCTCTACCAGTCTTTATATGCTCCATGAGATACAACTTCCCATATTCATAGATTTACAGAATTAATATTAAATGGCCATGTTGCTAAAACTATCCTACAAATCCAATACAATTCCTATCTCACTACCCAGGACATTTTTTCTTTTTTAAAAAATAAGTTTGGCAGCTTAATTATTTATTTATTTATTTATTTATTTATTTATTTATTTATTTATTTTTATGGGAGAGAGAGAGAGAGAAATAAATGGGCATGCCAGGACCTCTAGCCACTGCAAATGAACTCCAGACGTGCCACCATGTGCATTTGGCTTACGTGAGTACTGGGGATGCAAATCTGGGTCCTTAGGCTTTACAGGTCAGTGCCTTAACTGCTAAGCCATCTCTTTAGCCTCCCATGATGTTCTGCACAGAACTCGAGAAAACAATTAATATGGAAGCACAAAAGACCCCCAAATAGACAAAGCTGTCCTGAGCAAAAGCAACAATATCAGAGAGATAACAATACCTGGTTTCAAAATACACTTCAGGGCCATGATAAAACCAGCATGGTACTGGAGTATGAACAGTCATGTAGACAAATGGAATAGAAATTAACCCACCCAGCTGCATGTGTCTGATTCTCAACAAAGATGTCTGCCACCTGCGTTGAAGAAAAGATGGCGTCTTTAACAAATGGTGCTGGGGAAACTGGGTATGCTTATGTGGGAGACAGAAACTAGATTCCCATCTTTTCACCTGTATAAAAATCAACTAAAAATCAAAGATTATAACTGAAAAATTGAGAAATAAACTAAAGGAAAAATATGGAAAACATTTCAAGATATATGCCCAGGCACCGACTTTTTGCATGGAACTCCAATAGCTCAAGAAATGATATGAGAATTGATAATGTTACACAAAGTTCAAAGGCATCTGGGAAGCAAAGAACATAGTGTAGAGATAGTCTACAGAATGGATATTCTTCCCCTAGAAGGTTAGTATCCAGAACATATAACATTAACTAAGTTCACAGCGAAAAAACAAACCAATCATGAACAAGCAAATGAACTGAACAGAGTTCACAAAATACAAATGACCAAAAATGATGAAATATACAAATGAAATAAAAAATTTAATTCAGAGAAAATATGCCAGGAAGTATTTTATTTCAACATCATATTATCCATTACATTTAAAACAGGCTCACCACACTTAGTTATTGGAAAAATGCAAGTCAAAACTATATTAAAATTCTGGCTCACCCCAGCTAGATCAATGAAAAGACTATTATGAATATGCAAGGCTGGGAAGATGACTCAGCAGTTAAAGACCCTTGTTTGCAAAGCCTGCAGTTCAGGTTCAATTGTCAAGCTTCCCAGGTAAGCCAGAGGCAAACAGTGGTTCAAGAACATAACATTTAGGACTGGAGAGATGGCTTTAGCAGTTAACGTGCTTGCCTGTGAAGTCTAAGGACTCATATTTGACTCTCCAGGTCCCACTTTAGCCAGGCGCACAGTGAGTGCAGGTGTGCAATGTCACACATGGGCACAAGGGGCTATATGTGGCTGGAGTTCAATTGCAATGGCTGGAGGCCCTGGTGCGCCAATTCTCTCCCTTCCTCTCTGTCTCTCTCTCTCACAAAAAATAAGGCATAAAAAAGTCCAGTCTGTTAGGCTTGCCTCAAAAGAAAAAAAAAAGAAAGAAAGAAAACTGTGTAACATTCATTTGGAGTGGCAAGAGACCCTGCCTCTACCTCCATACAGACAAGTGTAAATAATGATGATAATAATAATAATTACTATAATGAACAGTAATAATAATGATAATGGTGGTGGTGGTGGTTATGATGAAGAAGAAGGAGGAGGAGGAAGAGGAAAAAGAGGAGGAGGAGAAAATGTAATAAGGACAGTTATTATCTGGTATCACAATTTTTTTTAAATTTCTATTATTCTGATTTTACATTCATAGTATTGGTTCCATTATCCTCCTCCCTGCCCTCCCTCTTCCAAAGGGACCCTCATCAATGGGGAATGTGGGTCGTGCATTGTGGGGGTCATCAAGAGTTCTGGGGTGTAGGCCCCAGTCTCTGTGCTTAATGCCCCAACTTGTGGCTCTAACAATCTTTCCGCCCCCTCTTCCGCGAGTTTCCCTGAGCCACATTGGGGTCATTTTTGTTTGCTTCAGTGATGAGGTTTTGGGGACCTCTGTGTCTCTGGATAGCTGGTTTAGTTGGAGTTGGATGTTCTCTGTGTTTGTCTCCTTCAGCCATTTTCTGGTGTCGTGATCGCCATGAACGCTGAACTCTTGCCCTTCCCCTGCGTTGTTCTATGGTTTCAGCTGGGGCCCTGGTGAGGTGTGATTAGCTGATCCTCCCATCAGGTTCTTTGTCCATCTGAAAAGAGATAAGCAAATTCTCCAACGGAGAGAGAAGTTAGTACTAGATAGAAGGGATGACCTGAAAGAAAATCACAATAAATACATTCAGCCACAGGGTGGCACTGCAGCTTCATCTACATCAGCCCATTTACTTACAGGAAAATAACATAGAACCCATGCCTTCAAGTTTATGAAACTGATTCAACAATGATTGTTCAAGCCAAATACTTCACTAAAATATTTGTGAAATGAAACATAAATCAATAGCATTTTAGAATGAAAATGAGAAAAAAACATGTGCTGGTGGCCAAACTAGGGAACATGATACCTACACACCCATGCTTGGTGCTGCACTCTTGGTAAAAGGCAAGTTATAGAGTCAGCCTAGATGCCTGTCAATGGATAAAGAAATTCTATACACAACAGCATATTATTCAGCACTAAAGAAGAATTAAATCATGTCTTTTGCAGAACAAGCGGACTTAACTGGAGATCACTATGCTAGAGAAAATATGAGACTCAGAAGTATAAATGGCACGTTTTATCTCATTTGTGGCATCTAGATAAAAAGATGACAAATATTTTCAAAATATGTTTTCTGTATCTATGAAAATGTCATGATGGAAACCATTCTGCATAATTAATATGTGCTAAGAATGAAAATAATTTTTCACAATTGAAATGGATATAATCATAAAAATAAAATTTCAAGTGAAAATTATACGAATTCAAGTGTCCCTACCCAGAAATAAAGTTTTCTTAGTATATGGGCAGAGGGAGCCCAGAGTGGAAGACTGTGGAAGGGCTCCAGGAAGTGGACTGTGGCTTCTCTTTATGGGATTCGTAGAGAATAGACTGGTTGGTAAGGAGTATAGTGTGGGCAGTCCTCTATTTTGATTAGCACATTTGAGCTAGATACCTTTTCTCTACAGAGCATGATCTTTCCCATAATGCAGCTGACTTTAGTCATATGTATTCTTATGTATACGTATCCGTTATAAGGAGGAATAAGATGGTAAATAGTGAAGTTTCCTGAAAACGTTGGAGGACACAGTTTGCCTTAGTGTGCATGTACCTAAAACTAGTCTAGGATGGATGACCCCTGCTGATGTGATTCATTATCTGTCCAAGAACAGATTTGAGGGACTGGAGAGATGGCTGAGTGGTTAAGAAATTTTCCTGTGAAGGCTAAGGAGCCAGGTTCAATTCCCCAGAATCCACGTAAGCCAGATGCATAAAGTGGTGAATGTATCTGGAGTTTGTTTGCAGTGGCTGGAGGCCCTGGTGCACCCATTCTTCCTCTTTCTCTCTGCCTATTTTTTCTCTCTCTCTCTCTTTCTCTCTGAAATAAATAAATAAAATAAATTTTAAAAAACCAGCTAAATAGAAACTCATCAGCAATAATGGTTGCCAGAGAAGGAAAGACTTATTTCATTGTTTGGAGTGGGGTGTACATTGTATGTGCAGCTCAGTGCAGATGGGGGTCCATGGTTCCCAACAGGTTGCTCAAATTCATTGTAAAGAAAGGGCTGTATTTACTAGACAACTCAAACAGTGTCCCAGGTTGCTAAACTAATTCCTTATGCCTGCCTGCCTGCCTTACTGGACCATAGTTTGCCACTATGCAGCAGTTATTTTCAACCCCGACTACATGTTAGGTTTGTTGGAAGACGTTTGTTTGAGTGTATGTGTGTGTGTGTGTGTGTGTGTTTTATTAAGTTGAAACTCTGTATGGATCCCTCACGTGTTGGCACCATCATTTCCCACCTTCCTGCCTCCGCTCTACTGAGGGCACTCCTTGGTGGGATTGCTGGTTATTCAGCAATTGAGTTGTGGTTTATGAGTTGTGAGAGCAGCAGTGGGGGGGGGCGGGGCAATGCCTCTGGATAGTCCCTCCCATCCTGTGACTCTTACATTTTTTCTTCCCCCTCTTCTGCAAAAGTCCCTGAGCCTTGGTGGGGGTGGGGCTTTTAGTCTTGAGCTCTCAGCAGCTTCTGGATTTCTGCTTCGGTGCATTTTGGGTAACCTCTGTGTCTGACACTATCACCCTGGTACAGGTTGTGTTCTGGCTGTTTTTATGCCATAACAGCCAAGTTGAGCAGTTGTCACAGTCCGTACATTTGCTTGGGGAATTAAAAACCATAACAACACAGCTATTCCTTTTCAACTGCCATGTACAGCTCTGTATGACAGCATTTCATACATTCATTTTTATTGCTATTGTATTCCTCATGCCCAAATAAGAAGAAACAGTGGACCTTAGATGCCACGTTTGCAGATGCTGTGGTGTGAAGATTGTTGTGCTATCCAGTCAGATGACAAAACTTGTAAATGGCCCTGCTAAGAGGATATGATGTCTACAGAAACCATCAGACCAAGTGCCATGTCCTCAACTCAGAAAGCCAGAGAGAATTTGAAAATCTTAAATGGTATGTCTCATCACAACAGAAGTTCTTCATAAAAATAAGTGGAAATGGGCTGGAGAGATGGCTTAGCGGTTAAGGCGCCTGCCTGCTAAGCCTAAGAACCTGGTTCCAATCTCCAGGTCCCACGTTTAGCCAGATGCAAAGTGATGCAAGGGCGCAATGCTGCACTTGCCCACAAGGCGGCGCACGCATCTGGATTCTGTTCATAACAGCTGAGAGGCTGCTGGCGCACCCATCTCTATCTGTCTCCCTCTCCCTCTCTCTCTCTCTGTGTCTCTCTCCAAAAATAAAATAAAAACAAGTGGAAAAAGGCTGAGGCCAAGTGAAATTTTCAAGTGACTCAGTTGTTAGTCAGACAAGCTATGGCTGGGGACATAGCTCAGTTGTGGTTGGGTGCTTGTCTAGGATTTATAATGCCCTCGATTTGAGCACAAGGTCATAAGTAAAAAGAAAACCCTTAACTAATGCCAAATTAATTCAGTAATATTTGATTGTATCAACAAAAGAGTGTGACCTGAGAAAACAAACTTGCCTAGGATCACTATCCTTTGATCAGAACTGATCCTTGATGTAACCGGATATATTGAGACTAGATAAAATATAAAACATAAAAGTTACTTTGAGTGTTATCTTAGGCTAGCCTACTTGTGGACTTCCAGGGCAATGAAAAACTGAGTCTCACAAAAACCTGGATGATGTTCCTGAGGATCTGCACTGAGGTTGTCCTCTGTCCACAAACACTGTCCACACGCAGCTGTTACACACATGTGCACCTGCACATAAATATTTACATATATACAAAAGTTAAAATTAAATAAAACAATTTTAAATCATACAGATGATATGACAGCAAGGACAGATTATTAATATAGGTACAGTTGAATGTTACCATTTGTCTCTGAGTATTTTTCTGCTTTTAGTTTTTTTTTTCCAAATTGTACTGTGAGTGGTTTGTTGACTATATAATATAAATAAATAATCTCATTATAGAATTATATTAGACACATCCTGCATTATCATTTAAAAATAATACTATTATATATTAAAAGGCTTGTGACAGCCTTTAGCTTAGGCATGAAGTAGTTGATGAGTGTTGGAGAGAAGGGGAAAGTAATATGGGGGAAATTTTGTGTATATTTCATGAATAATCCAAAGAGAGGACATCAAAGCAATATAGTATTGGGCCTTAGAATTTAAGTATTTGTTTCCTGAACATGATAAATTGAGTCAGAGCTGTTTTATATTTCAGCATGGTTATCTCATTTTATTTTTAAAGACAGCCCAGGCTGGCCTCAAACTCACTATGTAGTTAAGGATGACCATGAACTTCTGATATTCCTCTCTCTGTGATCCTCCTGCAGCCAAACCACCCTACAGACTGGGCCACCACACCGTTTATATGGTACTAGGGATTGAACCCAGGACCTTGTGCTAAGCAAGCACATTACCAACATCCCCAACCCCTATTCCCTTCTCCTAAATGGCAATAGTCATCAACATCTGAACACCAACACCATGCCAGGCACTGAGACAGGAGCATTCCATGTTTTATGTTGAGCAGGACAGCAGCTCAGTCACCAGTCACCTCTTGACAGGCTGGTTATTCCAGGTCACCTAGTAGGAAAAATGTCAGAGCTAGGATCCAAAACCACTTGTAAACTCTCTGAGCCTTACACTTCACAGGCAAGCACTTAACCACTAAGCCATTTCTCCAGGCCTTTCTTTTCTTTTTCTTTCTTTTTTTTTTTTTTTTTTTTTTAGACAAGAACCTCACTATGAAAATACAGAAGACTGTCTCATGTGAATAATGTAATCAGCCTTGAGAGCCTACTCTTGCCAAGTAGACTAGAATGGCAGGCCAGTAAGCCCCAGGGATCTATGCCTGTCTTCACTTCCCCTGTGCTGAGATTTCAAGCCTGACCACTATGCCTGGTTTTAAAAAAAAAGTATTCTGGAGACTGGACTTGGGTGCGCATGCTCACAAGGCAAGCACTTTCCTAAATGAGCTATCTGACCCTCTCTGAATTCTCTTTGCTAAACCAAGTATTGTTCATGTTTTTTTATTTTATTTTATTTTTATTTTTTTTTAATTCTTGTTTTTTATTGACTTTTATACTTACATACAAAAAAACCCACCTGATATTTCCCTCCCTTCCCCCGTTCCACTTTAGAACTCCATTGTTCATGTTTTTTAATAGATCTTTTAATTTTTTTAATTTATTTTAATTTATTTTTTAAATTTACTTATTTTCTTGAGAGTGAGTGAGAGAGAGAGAGAGAATGGGTGCACCAGGGCCTCCAGCCACTGCAAATGAACTCCAAATGCATGCGCCCCCTTGTGCATCTGGCTTACGTGGATCCTGGAGAATTGAACTGGGATCCTTTGGCTTTGCAGGCAAATGTTTTAAATGTTAAGCCATCCCTTCAGCCCTTGTTCATGTTTTTGTTTGAACAGTAAGTCTCAAGATCTCTAAGTAGTCTGCTTATCCTTCTTTAAACTTCTAGTTTGTGTTGGTTCACCTATGTGGATCTTAACCGGAGGACATTCCAAGTGATCAAGAGAGCATAGTAGGAAGCTAGTTTTTGAATAGAGTAATAGCTGGACTTCTACTGAGGTAGTATAGTTTTACCCAATTTACAATCTTTGTGTTCCTCTTGAACATTTTTATAATACTCTAGTCTCACTCATTATGCGTTTATAAAATCCTCTTTACCATGAATCTCAATTAATTAGTCCATTGCTATACATGGTATGGTACTGGAAAAGCACAGAACTAATATTTCAACACCTAAATTTTAGTTCTAAGTATGAATATTCAAATTCCTTTAGAGCTTGCTTTTCTTAACTATAAAACGTTTTTACCCTTCTTAGAAGTGACTTCATGTTAGTCCTCAACGGTGACTGAATTATTCACTGGGGTGGACTTTTCTATTTTCACATTGACGATGCACATAATTTTAAACTGTAAAGGCACTTAGCATGAAACAGTAGTTGTTTGAAGAACCTATATTGAAGTCTTCTAAGATCCATGGAAATCCTTGAAAAACTGGCATCACAACAGAAATATGTGAAATTTTGAAATTACTTCAAGAAGGGCTAAAAACTTGAAAATAAAATTGAAAGAACTGAAGATTTGGCTCATTCCACCTGAGCAGAATATCCCAAAGACAGAGTAAATTATGACTTTTGGGGTTCTAATGGATTATGTATGTGAATTTCCAATGCACGTTCCCTGTGTTTAAGCTCCAACACTGTCTAGATATAAGGAACATGGGATAAAATGAAAGAGCAATAAGGACTGTGTACTAGAGGGATTGTTGGGGTGTTTTGTCGTAAGCAAGATACAGGGCCAAGATGACTTTTTATGCTATTGACTGAATTTTCTGATGAATGTTCCCAAGTGTACAGTAAAGGCAGTTTGATCTGCCACGATGTATGTCACATTTATGCCCTGGAATGGATTGGCAACAGAAGCATCACAGTTTACCATTAGGAAAACAAAGTGAAGTCTACAATGGAAGGCAGAGAACGTTGGCAGATGGTCATGATAGTTCTCAACTACCTCTGCGTTCTTCCCTTTCCACGGAGATTTCCAAAACCCACGTCTAAATCTGGGTTTCATTGCAATGGAAACATGAAGAGGAGAGAGAATGTCTATGTGATATGGTTTCTGAGGGCTAGGGCCTTGTGGAAGGTCCGGCCAAGGGCATTCTTCACCTCATTATTCCTCAGGCTGTAGATGATTGGGTTCAACATGGGAGTCACAATAGTGTAGGACAGTGATAGCAATTTCTTACTTTCAGGGGAATTATTTGATTTAGGCCGGAAATAGGTGAGGCTTGAAGACACATAGAAAAGGGAGACAACCAGGAGATGTGAGGAGCAGGTGGAGAAGGCTTTATGCTTCCCTTTAGCTGACGGGATCTTGAGGATGGCAGCAGCAATGCGAGTGTAGGAGCACAGGATGAGCAGGCAGGGTATCATGACCACCAGAATGGTCCCCACAATGGCGTAGATCTCAAAGAGCGCAGTGTCTGCACAGACCAGCCTCAGCACAGGGGGGCTGTCACAGAAGAAGTGGTTGACCTTGTTGGTGGCACAGAAAGGAAAGCTGAAAAGCCACGTGGCCTGCACAGTAGCCACAGGAAATCCTGGAAACCAGGAGGCAGCAGCCAGTTTGGCACGTGTGCCTTGGTTCATGATCACCGGGTAAAGCAAGGGACTGCAGATGGCGACATAGCGGTCGTAGGCCCTGGTGGCCAGGAGGAAGCATTCGGCCACCCCGAAGAAGAAGAAGAAATACATCTGAGTGGCACAGCCAAGGAAGGAGATGGTTGTGTCCTGGGCGATGAGGGTCCCTAGCATTTTGGGCACAATGACTAGGTTGAAGCAAATCTCCAGGAAGGACAAGTTCCTGAGGAAGAAGTACATGGGGCTTTGCAGCATGGGGTCAGCTAAGGTCACCAGAATGATGAGGCTGTTTCCCATCAGCGTGACCAGGTAGATGGTGAGAAATGCCAGGAAGAGCAACAACTGGATTTCAGCAGGTAGTGAAGAGAAGCTCATGAGGACAAACTCGCTTATTCTTGTCCAGTTTCCTGTAGCCATAGACGTAGGCACAGATCCGCAGTGTGCTCATGGAGAGAGGCTTGATTGGAAGGGTCCAACTCTGGATTGTTTTTCTGATTCCCCTTTTAGTGTCAGGGAAATAGTTCAGTCAGGATCTGATAGAAGAAAGCACTTGTGTTGCCTAAAAATAAAGACACAGGGAGAAGACAAATCACCCAAACTTTGATAGCAAGATAGACTAGCTTTTCCTCATGTCATCTTTTTATATTCAATTTCTACTTTATGACCGTGTTTTTTTTAAAAAAAAAACATATTTGATCATTTTCTTGCACATTCATTTTCTGTTGTACAGTTAAAAATGCTTCAGTAATATTCTGAGATAAAGGACTTGAATCTTATGGAAAAGCAGTAGAAGTTTTCCATGTGTACCTATTCTGCATCTGCCTTAATCAACTATTCATTGATTTCATCTTCTTCATCTACAGTGTGCACTTAGGGCCTATACTTCCTGACCAATTTGTCAGAACATGCGGTGGGAAAAGTGTGCTCCTTATTGTCTTTTCTTTTAGGGTAGCTTGGTAGGAAAGGGAATAAGTGATGTATGCATTGTGTGCTCCGCTTAATGCACTTCCACTTCTGAAAGGTAAGAACTGTCAGCTGCCTCAAATCACATAGTGAGAATTCTTCCCTGCCCATACAGGCTACGGAACCAATCAGAAACTTATCTTTAGTCCAGAAAAGCTGGTTGTTCACATTCACATAATCCATTGGCTCATAACGAAGATCCTGAGAAGTATTTAATATGATAAAATAGACGGTTAATACTTCCAGGGCTTTTTAATGAATGGAATCAAAATGATATGAAAACTTCATGGTTTTATAATTTTTATAGAGCCAGTAGTGTGACTAATGACTGCTTGCTCATTGAAGCTTAGACTCTACTGAAGGAGCTACTTAAGTTAAAGTAAAGCAAAGTTAAATAAGTAAGATTATAAAAAGTAAAGATCATAATATAAGAAATATACAGTACCATGGAGGACATATGAGGAACAATGACATCTAAATAATCTGTTAATATTTTCTAGGCAACATGAAAATAGCAAAAAGGTAGGCACAATAACATATGTGAAATTATCATAGTAAAAAATAAATGATGAAATAGCAACAAAATTTCTACTAATTTCTTTCTTTCTTTCTTTCTTTCTTTCTTTCTTTCTTTCTTTCTTTCAAGAGAGAGAGAGAAAGAGAAAGAGAGAAAGAAAGAAAGGACGCACCAAGGCCTCCAGGACTGCAAACAAACTCCATAAATAAACAAAATTTTAAAAGTAAAAAAAAAAAAAAAAAAACTAGGAATTCTACAATGAAAGCTCAAAGCAGAGGATCAAATACAAAAACATTGGGAAAAAAATAAAATCATGGAGTTATGGCAACAGTGCTGAGCATATGTGACTGGTGAGTGTTCAGCACTGAATAAGACATCTCTATCATGCCCTCCGATGCTCAGGGAACAGTGCAGAAGAAGGAGCAGATGAATGTAAGAGCCAAAGGGGTGAAAGAGTACTTTGGAATGCTCTTTTCAGACATGGGGTGGCCATTATTGTGACTTCCCAGTAGCTGTCCTTCCCTCCACAAGACCTGCATCATATTGATCTCATTAACATTTTAACATGGATGATGGAGGAAGGTAAGAAATAACAAAATCCATTAAAATAAAAGAGGAACACATTAGAAAGAAGATAGGGTTCAGTGGAAGGGGATTTTTGAAAGGGGCAAGAGAAGGTGAGAGGGAAGTATGATCAAATTACATTATGCACCAGGCTTGGTGGCGCACGCCTTTAATCCCAGCACTCGGGAGGCTGAGGTAGGAGGATCGCCATGAGTTCAAGGCCACCCTGAGACTACATAGTTAATTCCAGGTCAGCCTGGGCCAGAGTGAGACCCTACCTCGAAAAACCAAAAAAAAAAAAAAAATTACATTATGCTCACAAGTGAAAATTGCCAGTGATTTTAAAATATTTTATTTTTATTTATTACAGAGATAGATAGATAGATAGATAGATAGATAGATAGATAAGAGAGAGAGAGAATGAGAATTGGTGCACTAGGGTCTCCAGAAACTGCAAACAAACTCCAGATGTATGCACCACCATGTGCATCTGGCTTATGTGGGTTCTAGGAAACTGAACCTGGGTCCTTAGGCAAGTGCCTTGACCTCTAAGCCACTTCTCCAGCCCATCAATTTTTTAAAAAACAATTATTAAACAAATGTTAAAGAGGTCTTTGAGCTACCAATCTTTAAATTGAAAGCATTTGTAGTATATAAAAATACCAATATATTTTCATGAATGTGGTTGTATTTCATGAATTTTGAGGGTAGAGAAAACAAACTACTTTTAAGCTTTCAATCAGACAGGAATCAAATATGAAAATAAGGTAATTTGGGCTGGAGAGATGCTTAGTGGTTAAGGCGCCTGCCTCTTAAGCCTAAGAATGCTGGTTCAAATCTCCAGGTCGCACGTTTAGCCAGATGTAAAGTGACACAAGGCCGTAATGCCGCACTTGACCACAAGGGGGCGCATGCATCTGGATTTTGTTTGCAGCGACTGAGAGGCTGCTGGCGTGCCCACCTCTGTCTCTCTTCCTCTCCCTCTCCCTCTCTCTCTGTGTCTCTCTCTCCAAAAAAAATAATAAATAAGGTAATTTTACTGTCAAACCAATTTAGAAAACAAAAGAACTCAGAAATTAAATTAAATTAAAAGCACAAAGTAAGCATTTTAAAATTACTATAGACATTTAACTGCTATTCCTTTGAAAAGTTAAAAAGTTGGACATATTTTTTGAAAATCCAATGAAGAAGCAAAAAGAGAAAATAACAAATATGCAATATTGGGAATATTAATGGAGTCATTACAGAATAAAACTTGGAAAATTATAAGAGAATACTAACAGTCAATGTGAATTTTTAAAATGTAGTAATTTTATTTTATGCAATAGTTTCCTAATAGTACAAAATGTTCAGGTTCTATTTAAAAGGTAAAATAACAGTGCTAAGCATAGAGGTTCACACTTTTAATCCTAAGACTTGGGATAGAGCCTGAAGTAGGAAGATTTTGGTGAGCTCAAGACAAACCTGGGATGCAGAAGGCATTCCAGGTGAGTCTGGGCTAGAGTGAGATTCTTCCTGGAAAAAACACAGAAGACAAACAAAAAAGATGAAAACATAAATAGGTTGAAATAATTTCCCCAAAATATTACAACCCCAAAGCTATGAGCTGGGACATTTTGATTGGTGAGGTAATTTAGTCCTTTAAGGAGAAAGATAAGCTATGTGAATTATCTCAAGATAAACTGCTTCAAAGCAGGAAATGAGGCAGTGTTGCCGAATTAATATGACAATTATATACACCTGTGGAAACACACACAAACACACCATACATCAGCCTTATATGCAAGCATAAGTACAAGAATACTGATAGATTATACAAATCCTACTGAAGTCATTACTAATTCACTAAGAGAAAAATATCCCTAACCCCCAAAGATAGAAGGTCACCAAAAATGCTAATACAGAATAAGTATATAAACATATTTAATTTGGGGCAAGGAATATAGCTCAATTGGTAGAGTGCTTGTCTAGTATACTTGAAGCCCTGGGTTTGATCCCCAGCACGGCATAAACCGCGTGGGTTGGCCCTTGCCTGTAATCCTAGCATTTGAGAAATAGAGGCAGGAGAAAGGATCAAAAGTTCAAGGTCATCTCCTGCTATGCAGTGAGTTTGAGGTCAGCATATGGGCTACATGAGTTCCTGTTAATTCAAAATATTAATCTATTTTCCTAGTAATAAAAATAAATAAAAAATTAAAAAAACAAGAAACAGCACAAGAATCATTTTCTCATTAAATATAGAAAACTAAGGAGAAACATAATATTCAGAGTTAGTGATTTTGACTATAGATTAATATAGTTTTCCTATAATCAATTTAGAAAATTTGTATGAACTGTTGAACTATGTTCCTACACTGTCTTGAGAACCTCGTGGGGTCTGTCACTGAAGATGACAATCAGAGCCACAGGTGATGATGTCACATAAGCATGTTCAGTGCAGTGTCATCACAGTGTCAATAATGAAGTCATTCTTAAATGACCAGCTCAATTGTGACCCAAGGATTTCAGGAAATGTAATCATATAAGATACTTTTGCATAATACCCATTTTAGAATATTAAAATAAAAAGTAAAAAAGCATATGAAAACTACTAATATTCTAATTGTAAAGGAAAAGATACTAAAAGTTAAAAAAGATAGTAATAATAAAAATGGCAATAATCAGCTTTAGTGGTAGGAAGAGGAATAGGTCTATTTTTTTAATTTTTCTTTGTCAGTTTCCAAACATTTCATGGTGAATTACACTTGTGATATATTACCCAAAGTATTAAAAATAAAAGTGAAAATTATGTCTTTATGTTGGGGATAAAAATTTTTTTCTACTGAAGATGGCATTAAGGCACAACCCTCAGAACACTGGTTCCATGGTCCCAGTTAAGATTGACGCAAAGGGCTACTTGGAAATTTTTCTTCTCACATGGACTGTCTGATTTAGGTCCTGTGAAAAAAAAAAAGATAAAAAAGTTAAAAAAATTTTTTTCTTCTCAGGACTGATTTAGGTCCTTTCCTGCTTAGTGGACACTCCATTTATAACAGATGTACAGTATGCAATGCTGATTCAAAGTGTGGAGCTGTGGGTTGAAAAGGAGGACTGGGTTTTCCTTAGAACTTCTGGAAACTGCTGGGAAGGAAGAGAGGGCACTTTGCCTGTGGCATGGGAGACTTTGGTGAAACTGGTGCTTCATGGTTGTCCACAGACTCACTGTTAAACCCCTCCCAGAACGTCCTCGGGAGCATGTCTTTGTTATCCTCCTGAATGGCCCAGGAACAGAAACCTGCTCTTCCAAAATTCCCTGTAACTGTAGTGAAAAACTAAAATGAACCCACCATGGCTCAGGGAAATTTCCAGAAGATGGGATGGAGAGAGTGTTAGAGCCACAAGTTGGGTCATAATGCACAGAGAAATTGCCTCTTCCCCATAACTGTTGGCTACCCCCATAATGCACGACCCACATTCCCCAATGAGGAGGGTCCTTTCAGAGGGGGGAGGACAGGGAGAAGGCTACCGAAGGCACCAACATGAATGTAAAATTAAAATAAATAAATAAATAAACAAATAAATAAAAAGAAGCTGAAAGCTGGACTGATGCACTAAGTCACTGTAAGTGTTAACTGCTGAGGAGCTGAACTTAATCTCTGTCAATAGCTAAAGAAATCCCAGAGAGAACTGTCTAGGGGACACAGAGGGATGATAAGAGGGAAGGACAGTTTAGTCTAAAATAGAGGAAAACAGAGCTCATGGTTAGGGTGACCCAACTACATGATTCATATGCATGTTGATGTTTTAAAAAAATGTTTTGAATCATAGAGACTGCACAAGCTGTCACGTCCTGCTTCTGTAAACCAGCTGCCCGCTTGCTTGCTCACCCCTCCCCTCTGCTATGAACAGTATAAAATAAAAGTACAATCTCAGCTTAACACCAAAGTTACTTTGGAGAGCCATCCCGACTTCGGTCTTCGGGAAATAAACTCCTCTACTTTCACTCATGCTGGCAATTGGAGTGATCTTTTTAGAAAAGTTCCACAACATAACCACAGGATTTCCCTGTAGGTCTAGTGCGTTCTGATGTTGTCTGCCTCATGAATATGTCACCAAGATAGAACTTCCCTCAATTAGAGGAAAATCAGGATCTGAACTAGGGTTATGTCCTAAGGAAGTTGAAAATTTTCTAACCTACAGAGCTTTACAGGACAGAAAGCATTATATAAGTCCTGAAAAGTTTATTTCTTCTGTGGCCTTAATTTCTTACTCTGTGAAATAGGTGAAAAGACCTGGTAACTGGGTCGGGGGGATTAGTGAGATATCCCCAGTGTGAACACAGGAATAGAATTAGATGTCTCTTAATATGTGAGCGCCCTGGGTGACGTGTCCCTTGGAAAGGAGGCTTACCTTTGTATAGGGTCATCTTCCTTGATCAGCGAGCTCTGCCAGATATCCACGTGTCATGCATGTCCTTCACTAATCTAGGCCTAGAAGGGTGGCCGCCTTCCTGTCCTGGCTGAGCCATTCATGGAGCCATAGCCAGGCCGCGGCTGCCACCTGTGCCAGACATGCCTGAGCTCACTCTGTGGGTTGTCCGCGCTCTTATTTCTGACTTAGCAGTTATTCCCAGCTGTTCTCTAGTGTCCTTAGGGCCAGTTGCAGAGTTCAACCTGCATGTTCCCCCAGGTGTTGGGGTTAGGGTTTTAGGATGCTCTTCTGTTCCTCATGGGGACCTGACCTCCCTCAAATCTACCGTCTTCTGGGGCCCTGAGGAATCACAGATGGCAAAAGAATGAAGTTCAGAAATGAAAACTTTCCTTTGGGGATGTAGGGTTGTGTTGTAAAAAGCACAAGTTTTATATTCTAAATGGCCTAAGTTTAAACCAGCTCTGAAACTCACTGGCTTGTGATATTTAATGACTTATTAAGTTCATTTTTAGTAAAGATAACTAGGTTTATTTTACACATCTGTATAATGAGATAGAACAAATTATTATTGATTTTAACATAACATATGCTTGATATTAATATTATGTTTCTGTAATCTATAATATGGCAACACACTTCATGATTGTACTCCCAGTATGGAGTACAAAAGTAAACTCATAACAAATTTGAGGGCTGGAGAGACTGCTTAGCTGTTAAGGCCTGGCAAAGCCAAAGGACCCAGGATCAATTCCCCAGTACTCACGTAAGCTGGAAGCACAAGGTGGCACGTGCATCTGGACTTTGTTTGCAGTGGCTAGAGGTCCTGGCATGCCCATTTTTTTTCTTTCTCTCTCTATCTGCCCCCTTTTCTCTCAAATAAATAAATAAGATTAAAAAATTATTTTAAAAAATATTTGAATGCTAAACAAATAAATAGAGAAAATGTACATGTTTGACGGTAGGAAGAATGAGACTTTGTTCAAGGCAGCAAGGCAGGATTCCACTGCAGCCAAAGCCTAGAACTCACTTTGTAGCCCAGGCTGGCCTCACACTCCTGGTGATCCTCCTGCCTCACCTTCCCAAGTGCTGGGATTAAGACTTTGTGCCACCATATCCAACTGTAAGTATTTTATTCAAAGTAAGCCTTGAGCTCAGAATTTCATCCTATAAGCATGTGACATGAGGAATAACAGAGTGAGTTGACTCAGTCTCTCAATGGCCCTCAGACAGCCAGCTCAGCCTACTTCTGATGTGAACCCTCTATATGCTGAAAGTGGAGACTTTTGGGTTAGTTGATTCACAGCTTCATCATTCATTGGTTATACTTAAAGTGTCTGCAAATGTTTTTTTAAATTATTATTATTTTTTTTTTAGGAAAAGCAAGAGACAGAGTGAGTGAGTGAGAGAGAGAATGGGTAAGTCAGGGCCTCAGCCACTGAAATTGAACTCCAGATGCTTGTGCCACCTGGTGGGTATATGTGACCTTGCACTGACCTCACCTTTTGTGCATCTGGCTTATGTGGGATCTGGAGAGTCGAACATGGGTCCTTAGGCTTCGCAGGCAAGCGCCTTAACCACTAAGCAATCTCTTCAGCCCTGCAAATGTTTTATACATAGAAAATTGCTTGCAAGTTTGGGTATAGTAGGCATTTATTACTTTTGGATTTTTTTTTTATCATACTGTGCAAACTAACCCTTACCAAAAGCATATGTTTTGCAATAGGTAAAATGAAATTTTTGGTAACATGTCTAATAAAGCCAACCAATTCTACTTGACTAGTTTTCTCTTTCTCTCTCTCTAAAAATTAAAAAAAATAATAAAAATTTAAAAAGGATCATTGAACTAGTCTAGTAGAGTTGGTTGGCTTTATTATATATTATAATTTATGAAATATATGCATATAATTTATGTAATATAAGTGCACATATTATTATAATTACAAATTAGGAAATAAAATAATAAAAATTTGGAGCAACTGTATGTTCATAACTAATGTTGCATAATTGGTAAGTAGTAGACTCAGGATTGAAACCCAGGCATTTTTGATTATGAGTTGGTAAGATTTAAAACAACCCTGTAATTAGAGAAACTAAAAATGTACTTTGTAAGGGGAAAAGAACATTTCAATATGACTACAGTTGAATGGATAAATGAGTGACTAGAATTGAAATTTGGAAGGCAAGCTAGAATTTAAAGCTTATATGACATGCTAAGTATGTATTTTATTCTAAAGATAAAAGTGAATTGTAAGGGTCTTAAGGATAAGGATGGAAGATCAATGTGTGTTAATTTAGAAAGAATTCTGGGCAGGTTATGAAGGCTGGATTGGGGCTGAAGAGATGGTTCAGCGGTTAAGGTGTTTGCCTGCAAAGCCTAGTGACCTGGGTTTAATTCACCAGTACTCACATAAAGCCAGATGCACAGAGTGGTGTATGTGTCTACAGTTTGTTTGCAGTGGCTGGAAGCCCTGGAATGTCCATTCTCTCTCTCTCCTTGAAAATAACTAAATAAAATATTTTTTTAAAGAAGGCTGATTTGGAATGATGTGTGTGTGTGTAAATCTGTAGCCTGACTATAGATAGAGAGACAATTAGGAATTATCAACACTAACCTCTGTGAGAGATACAAGTCAAGGCCCAAATTTAATCTCCACAAGGGTAATAAATTGAAACCCTGAGAAAGGATGGGATGTCTAAGAGACAGCACCCAGGGAGGAGTGAAGAGGAGCAATGGTTCCCAGGATGAGTGCAGTTTAAAAGGACTTAGAGGGCTGGAGAGACGGCTTATCAGTTAAGGTGCTTGCCCGCAAAGCCTAGGGACTCATGTTTGTCTCTCCAGTCCCATGTAAGCCAGATGCACAAAGTGACACAAGCACGCAATGTCACACATGCACTCAAGGGGACACATGCATCTGGAGTTTGATTGCAGTGGCTGAGGCCCTGGGGCACCAATTTTCTCTCTCTCTTTTGCATAAATCAAAAGGTCAGTCTGTTAGGCTTGCCTCATTATTAAAAAAAAAAAAAAAAAAAAAAAAAAAAAAAAGACTTAGAAAACCAGACACAGAATCTGCACTTGGGGGCTGGAGAGATGGCTTAGCTGTTAAGGCACATGCCTGCAAAGCCTGAAGACCCAGGTTCGATTCTCCAGGTTCCATGTAAGCCAGATGCACACCGTGTGTCTGGAGTTTGTTTGCAGTGGCTAGAAGCCCTGACATGCCCATTCCTTCTCTCTCTCTCTCTCTTTCTCTCTGACTCTAGTAAATAAATAAATATAAAATCTTTAAAAAAAGAACTGCACATGGACATGTAGAGGAGGAAGCACGCATCATGGTCATGGGAGACAAGGTGGGAAATGTTCCAAGAGCAGTAGCACGTAAATCTGCAGGGCGTCTGACGTCCTCAAGACCCTCGGCTAAGACCTCATGCAAGCCTGGGCTCTCTTGGCTCTGTTGTCACTTCCTCCCTCCAAGGCTGTGGTCCCTCCAGATATCTATGTCCGGAATCACAGTCTCCCAGTGACTTCAGTTCCCCTGAAAGGGACCCTAGAGACCCAGCAGTACAGATCTAGGATTTTCTGTCAAGGTAAGTCCATTCTTCCACCTCCAATGCAGCAACCTACGTATGGGCTGAGCTGTTGTCACTGACTTCTGTCCTCGCTTTCTCAAACCCCAGGCTGCAGAAGCGCCAGTTTGTTAATGAGAACTCATTGACTTCAACCTCATTAAAAGGTTATTAACGAGCCAGTCTGATGCTTGGGGAGCCCAGGTGACTGAGTTTCCCCTTGGTCTACACTGGAGTGTGGAGGGAAACAAATGTGAACAGATAGGATCAGATCTGGGAGGAAGTACTGTAACGACCTGACAGCCACGTCTTGTGATGTGCTCTCCTTGGCATGGAGCCACCTCTGAAGCACAGTCCCCGATGGCCTGAGGGTTTTCAGAAATGGCTGCTGTTCGGAGAAGGAATGATTTTCTCTGAGCTGTGAACTCTGCTTAATGCCTGCTCTTCTGCTCCCTTGTGATGGAGCACTTCAAATCCTGAAAAAAAAATTGAGATATGTATTTTTGTTGCTCTGCATTTTGGGCTGGTACAAAACTGTATAAGGCTGATCTCTATCCCATTCTTCACAGTGCTGCTATACCAAGCATTCCAGCATACAGTTGAATGCTACCTCTTGTTTAAAATTTTTTTGAAAATATATAATAAAATAATATTCAAACTAGTAAGTACACAAGGTCCTTCAGTGTTTGCTTCTTTCTTCTGGCCTGCCCTTATCTCCTGTGGAAAGAAAATTAAAATCACTATACATAAGACATAAGATTTTTCTCTACTTTCCAATATCTAATTTAACTATCAGTTTTGATTACTTTATAGAAATATTTATTATTTAGATCTTTCTACTTTGCATTTGGGTTTTTTTTCAATTTCTAATTTCTTTTTTTAATCTTTTAATATTTTATTATTTATTTGAGAGAGAGAGAGAGAGAAGAGGCAGAGAGAAAGAGAGAATGGGTGTGCCAGGGCCTCTAGCCACTGCAAACAAACTGCAGATGCATGCACCTTCTTGTGCTGACATGGGTCCTGGGGAATCAAACCAAGGTTCTTAGGCTTCTCAGGCAAGCGCCTTAACCGCTAAGCCATTTCCCCAGCACCCCCAGTTTTTTTTATTTTTTTTTTGTTGTGATATGTGATGATGTTTGTGTGAGTGTATGAATGTAGGCTCACAAGTGCTATGGTGTGTGTGTGTGTGTGTGTGTGTGTGATCAGAGGACAGCTGCCAGGTGGTTGTTCTCTCCTCAGCGTTGTTTTGCAGACAGTATCTAGTTGTTGTTCATCGCTATTCTTGCCAGACTAGCTGTGCAAGAAGCTTCCGAAATTGGGAAGCTGGGAAATTCTCCTGCTTCCGCCTCCCGTCTTGCCTTCACATGCTGGTGTTGCAGAAGTTGGCCATGGTATCTAGGCTCTGAGGATCCAAACCCAAGCACTCTAGTTTGAGTAGCAAGGGTTTTAGCCACAAGCCATCTCTCCAGCCCCCTAACTCATTTCCAGTTTCTTAAGGAAAAAATTACTATGTATTGGAGATTTTTCTTGTTTCCTGCTCTACTTATTTACAGCCACAAAGCTCCCTTAAACATGTATTAACTATACTCGTTTTAGTATGTTGTACTTTACTTTCATTTTCCTTCATATAAAAGTGCTTTCAAGCCGGGTGTGGTGGCACACACCTTTAATCCCAGCACTTGGGAGGCAGAGGTAGGAGGATTGCCATGAGTTCGAGGCCACCCTGAGAATACATAGTGAATTCCAAGTCAGCCTCGGCAAGAGGGAGACCTTACCTCAGAAAAAGCAAAAACAAAAACAAAACAAAACAAAAAAGTGCTTTCAAGTCTCCTTGTTGTCCTTGGCTCTCAGGTTATTTAATTTAAGTATATTTTTAAAAATTCAAATATTCTGCTGTTTACTGATTTCATTCTGTTTTGGTCAGAGAACATGCTTCATATGATTTCAGTTATTTAATTACTTGAAACTTATATGGCCTAATGCATGGCATATCCTGGAGGATGTCTCATGTATGCTAATAAAGAATGCACATTCCTTTCTTATGAAGTGTTCTATAAAGTACATTAGGAGACTTTTGCTTATTGTATATGAGTGTTTTTTACAATTGTACTGATTATTGAAAACAGGCAGTGAAGTCTCCAATTATTATTATTGAATTTTTTATTTTCCCTTCAATTCATTCAGTCTCTGATTTTGTATCTGGGGACTTTTCTGAGGGATATGTTTATAATTGTTATATCTTATTAATTTAATCCTCACAAATATTAAATTTCCTTTATTTTGGGGGCATTGTTTTTGTCTTAAAGTACATTTTATTAGATTTTGTAAGACTTAGAGAGACTTTATTAGATTAAGAGAAAGAAAGAAAATGAAAATAGAGTGCAGACAACTCCTGCCATGTAGAAGGCAGGAGGAGGGTTGAGATCCCATGTGAGAATAGAGGTGCCCTCCATCTCAGCCCAGCATGGTTGAGATGATGGGGGTGGGGGCGCCAATCAGATCAAGGACCTGGAAGTTCTGGAGTGGTGAACTGGCAAAAAGAGTTCTTGTCTACCTGGCAGGCATCTATTTGTAATCTCATTGTGGTGGGCCTTATCTTCAGGTTTTGGTGAGTTTGAGAGAGAACTGATTTGTCTGGACTAAGCGGGATGGCTCATGAAGATTTCAGCACACATGAGCAGGGGACAAGAGAGAGCTAATTGGACAAGACAGAATCAGATGCTGAACTCTAGTTCTATTGAAGAAGACAGGCAGTGACATTTTTTTGTTCCCTCTTTGAGCCATCTAGCTGGCTGCATTAAAATAAAGCTACCTGAGGGGCTGGAGAGATGGCTTAGCAGTTAAGGTACATGCCTGCAAAGCCCAAGGACCCCAGTTTGATTCTCCAGGTCACACATAAGCCAGATGCACAAGGGGGTGCATGTGTCAGGAGTTCGTTTGCAGCGGCTAGAGGCCCTGTCATGCCCATTCTCACTCTCCCTCTCTCGGTCTCCAGTAAATAAATAAAAATTAAAAAAATAAAACTACCTGAGTAATTCCTCCTCATTTACCCCCTCTCTTGAGAAGAAACTCTACTGCTAGAGGAAGGGGGATGCTGAGCACTCTTTGGCTGCTTCTAGCTGAGTGGAGGCCATAGAGTATGACAGAGTCTTTACCACCGGTGGGGGCAGGGGGCGGTATTTAAAGGCCCAAGAGAGAAACCTTTGAAATAATCTCATCATCATCAGTATGTAGGTATTTTGGACCTGTTATAAAAAGAGAATTAAAGATTTTACTAACATAAAAAATTGGAGCCTATCTCGGGCACCAGAAATTTTAACATTGTAAGGTAGGCATGGTTGGTATTCCTGTTTGAAAGTGGTGAGTGTTCAGCTCTCAAAGGGTGATTAAGGGGATCCGCACAGATGGAGTTGTATTGTTGTGTCACCATCTAAGTGTAAGCTGCCTGTGAATGAACAGAGATAAAGTCAAAACAGCAATCAAGTATATAGGGTCCAAAGATCAACAAAATAACTGTAAAGATAATAGGTATAATCTTTCTCTCCCATGAAAAGGCTGAGATCCACTCCCAGAACTGTCCACCAAGTGGTACAGTAGTGTCAGAAATGGTCTGAATCTGCTCCTGTAGATCCTGTAAAGTAGATGTGACGTTAGCAAAGTTATTAAGAATATACACAGCACATTCAACCTTGATAATGGCACATGTACCAACCTGGGCTGCTTCAGGGTGTCCAAAGCCATGTAATTTTGAAAAATTGCCTTTCTCATCATTTGAACTCCAGAATTCAGAAGGGAGATTCCTTCAGCTGTATCATCTAAAACATTTTGGGTATACTTAGGTAGCTTTCTATAAACCAAATGTCATCTTCTAAGCCAATAGATGGAATAAAAACAGAGACTAAATAATGGGACCAGTGAAAAACACTCCTAGTCCATCTTTGTTTTCATACAAGTAAATTGGCTGGGCACTCTAAGGATTTTTACCTGTGTCCCTTGTATCCAAGGAAATCCTAGATGCACCTTCCAATTCATCTTGGGGGCAATCAGGGCCATACTTGGAAATACAGAGCCACTGGGCGCCATTTGGGGCTACCCAACATATTTCTGGCCTCAGAAAAATTTAATAACAAGCCATTCTGATTGTAGGAAGGTGATGATGTTTTGGCATAAACCAGTATGTTTTCTTTGTTCCCAGCATAAGGAAGCCTTGACTTAAGTGACCTTTGGTGAGAGTCATCCACATATATGTATCCCAGATTTGAAAAGCACCATCCGAGTATCTATGATAGTTCTCCTTTATCATGGAGCTAGAACTACGAGAGAGGGGTCCCACAGACCTTAGTAGGGCTTTTTCACTTTCCCTTTGAAAAGCTCTTTCTGTGTCCCTGTTCATTTTTGTTGAAATAATAGACCATCTGTATAATATGTGAGGCACCCCTTCATTTATCTCTTTATTTGTTAGATTTTAATACAGTTATTCCAGTACTCTTTTATTTGCTGATTATATGATACATATGATATGATATATAATATATATGTGATGCATATTACATATGTATGTATTCATACAATCTAGCATCTATCTATAATGTTTTACTTTACATATATACATATGTATATATATGTAGGGTATGTGTGTGTATTTTGTTCATGTGTGTGAGTGAGAGCACATGTGTTTCGTGACGCACATGTAGAGGTCATAACAATGCAGGATTTGGGGTCCAGACAGGGATTAAATTCCATAAAGATGCAGGCTATCCAAGGCTTTGGAGCCCAACTTTTGGGTCCTTATTAAAGTTAGCAAGCAACTGAAAGCACAGATTCTGAAAAGTGTAAATTGTGAGTTGTTGTGAGGTTTATTTTAGGAAGAGTTAAAGATCCAGGGGTAGAGCTAATAGGAAGTCCAAGCCAAAAAGTGGAGCCAGGCTGGAAAGGGGGAGGGAAAATGGAAAAAATCTCCCTCACGTGGGGAAAAGTCTGGACAGACAGACAGACAGACACACACACACACACACACACACACACACACACACACAGCAAGTCATGACAGCCCGAGCTACAAGATCTCCCCTCACATAGGAGGTCAGAAAAGACTAAGAGAGAGTAAAGGACCTCAGAGCTTAAAGAGAGATCTTCCGTGGAGCAAGGAAAGGAAACATCACAAAGCAAGGCACGAAAGAACAGGTACAAAAAGGAAATCTTCTACCTTCTGGAAGGCAGAAGACTACACACTCGTGTCCAGAGGATCCAGAGGATGACGGGGGAACGAGAAGAAGACATGATTAGGCAAAAAAGCACCTAGAACAAGAGACATGTGGAAAGCAAGTAGATACAAGCCTCATTAAAAAAAAATCCTCCCCTTCCTAGCCAGGCTGTGAAGGGGAAAGCTTACTAAAGCCAGGACCAGGACAGTCATGAGCCAGCAGAAGAAAGAACCAAGAGATGTTTCACACACATGGTAAGGCTCCTTTATATGGATCAGACATACAATTCGGATGAGCCTCCTCATCAGACTCTCGTGTGTAAAGGAGAGACCTGACTGACTGGTGGACTCTGGAGGCTGACTCTCGAGGGGCCTGACTACAGGAGCGCTAAGTTGTTCCTGAGGAATTACTTGCAGCCGTCTTGGATGAGAGTGGGTTAGACTCAGGTTCTAGTCATGCGTTGCAGGGACGTTAACATCCGTGTTCTTCGGCCTCTGTCCCTGGCTGACTACCTGTTCTTCAACTGGACTACTTTTGAGTCAGTCCTTGCTTTCTGCCTCATTTGTGGCAGGATCTCTTGTTGTACACTATTGAGTTCATGAGCTTCCAGGAATCTCCTGTCTCTGCCTCCCTTCTCTCTGCAAGTTCACTGTGAATTGTCCTTTGGTGTGTCATCTGTGCCCTATCTGTGGAGAAGACATGTGTTCTCATCACCCTAGGAAACAAGTTTCCCACTATACTCATCCATCAATAAAGAAAAATGAAAATATGAAATTTGAAGGAAAATGGATGGACCTGAAAAATATGCTTAAGTGAGGTAATCTAGGCTCAGAACGCCAAATACTGTATGTTCTCATATGCAGATTTTAGCTTCAAATTTCAGTGTATGTGGAGAGTGTAGTGACCAGGAAACTAGGAAGAGACCCATGAGAGGAGAGAGTCTTTGAGGAATGGAATGCGGAGGGTAATAGAACATATTACTTTATGCTAATTAAAAAATTAAAAATTTGTGCTGGAGAGATGGCTTGGTGGTTAAGGTGCCTGCCTAACAAGACTAAGAACCCCGGTTTCAATCTCCAGGTCCCACATTTAGCCAGACACAAAAAAGTGATGCAAGGGCACAATGCCACGCTTGCACACAAGAGAGCTCACTTGTCTGGAGTTCATTCACAGCTGCTGAGAGGCCGCTGGTGCACCCATTCTCTGTGTGTGTGTGTCTCTCTCAAATTAAAAAAAACATCAAAAAATATAAATTAATAAAACACTGCTCATATAGTAAAATAAAATGGGTTGGAGGCGCAGCTCAATGATAGAGCACTTGCCTTGCACTGAGTACTACAAAACAAAAATAAGCCAAAACATTCAATCAAAGCATAATAAAATGGTAGGAGTTGAGTGTTCTCTGTGTCTATCTCCTTCACCCCTGTGCCCACAATACAAGACCCACAATCCCTGAAGGGGAAGGACAGGGAGAAGGCTAATGATGGTACCATCATGGCTGTATACACATTATATAAATAGCTAATAAAAAAGTGTAGACATGTTTATTTTTAATAAATAAAGAGGAATAGTTAAGAAAAGGAAAAAATGCCAGGCTGAAGCAATTGCTCAGTGGTTAAGGCACTTGCCTGTAAAGCCTAATGCCTCTCAGTTCAATTCCCCAGTACCCATGTAAGCCAGATACACAAAGTGGCCCTTGCATCTGGAGTCCATTTGCAGTGGCTGGAGGCACTTGCATGCACATTCTGTCTCTTTCAATCGCTCTCTGCTCACAAATAAAATAAATAAAATATATTAAAAATAAAAATATTGAAAAAATAAAAACCTCCCAACAAAACCTGCCTAAACTATTTCTAACATTTTTCTTTCCCATTAAGGATATTAAAAGTTCATTTTATCAGAGTAAGTTAAAAATACTTTGAAATCTGTTCAGATGTTTATCTAGTTTATAAAATTGTTCCTATAAAAATTAGTAGTCTAAATTATATCTGTTATAATACTGTCAATACTGTTTGCAATGATGTTTAAAGATAAAACCAAATGATATGAAAATCTTAAAAGTAATTCAAGATTAGTTTTCATACTTCTCTGGAAATATGTGATAGTTTTATATTTTGGAAAACATCTGAATACAATGGAGTATGCATTTTTGTTTTGATAGGCCTTATAATTTGTGTGATATGAAGCACTACCTTGTCCTCATTCCAACTCCAATGACTGACTCAGGCCAAATATTGGAATAGATACTTTGAACTACTCTGAACCCCCTTCAAACCCTTGCCTAGAATATCAGGACTCAGAATGGATGGGGACTGCTTAATGTTGGGTTCTTAAGAAAGTGCTCTCAGACCAGGAAATAGTGCTATAGAAGTTTTAATTTCTTTTCCTCCCTCGTTCTCTTCTTTCCTTTACAAACTTGATTCAGATATCTCTTTGGAGTGTCAGAGAACCTTTCCCAACACTTTTAAACTTTTGAGGGGAAGCTTCAATCTAAATTTCAAATATAAGTTCTATTTTTATGTTCTCCAACAAGTTAGCATCTAGTTTACTGAAAAGGGTATGGTATAGCAAATCTGAATAGGGATGTGACCTTAAAATTGCTGTGTGACATTGGGCACGTTACTCATTGTGTAGCCATGGATCCTCATCTGCAAGGTGGTATAACATTACTTTTCCTATATGTAATTATGAGCATTGAATGATTGCCTTGTCCATGTACAGCATTATGTGATTTTAGGCTTCATACCTTGTTAGAACTACCACTCTCTGTACAGTATTCAAACCCAAAATAAGACTCTTACTCTGCATTTTGCCATTATTTACTGCCAATAATTTTGGCATTACTAATTGAATAAAGAACTTTCTGATAAGTGAATGTGTTGTGCAGTGACTCATGAGCTCATTCTCTCATCTCTTTCCCTTTATTGTCCACTAATTCTATATATATATATATATGTATGTATGTATGTGACCCAATTCTTTCCTATTAGTTGACTTTTTTATCATTCCTTATTGACACTACTGCAGTAGCCTCCTACATTATCTGAGTCTCTAGGATTTCCTCTCAAACTCAACTTTCAAGGACTGCCCAATACATAAGGAATAAAATAATCACAATGATGATTCCTTTGTAAAAACTGTTTCTGTTCACTATTTTGGTGCTATTAATGCTTTTGAAATGCCTCCATTCCAGGTCATCTGAAGTTTCATTTATTTATTTATTTATTTATTTATTTATTTATTTATTTATTTATTTTTATTACAGCGAGAGAGAGAGAGAATGGGCATGCCAGGGCCTCTAGCCACTGCAAACAAATTCGAGATGCATGCGCCACCATGTGCATCTGGCTTAGGTGAGACCTGGAGAATTGAACTGGGGTCCTTAGGCTTTGCAGGCATATGCCTTAACCACTAAGCCATCTCTCCTGCTCCCAACTGAAGTTCTTTAATCAATGCCAATTCAATAAAAATTTTTAAATATTTTTATTTGCAAGCAGAGAAAGCTAGAAGGGGGGGGTATGGGTGCTCCAGGGCCTCCAGCCACTGTGAATGAACTCCAGACGCACACACCACCTGGCTATACTTGGTAATGGGAAAATTGAACCTGGGTCATTAGGCTTTGAGAGCTGGCATTGCAGACATGAGCCACCTCACTAGGCTGTATAATTCTTTAATAGTATAAGATACTCAGTACTTTGAAATATATTATGCTTATAATTCAAGGTCAAGTTTGAAGTGGGTTAACACCTCAGGCAGGGGAGTAGCCTCTCAAGATCCCCCATATCCATAATGGAATGTTGACTGGATCCATCACGTGAAGGCTTTATGTAGGCAACCACAGCTACTGAGTTCATGAGTGAAATGGCCTTGTCATATCTAGGCAGCGGAGTTCCACAGTACTTCTCCCAAGCCCTAGCTCTTATCTCTATCATCATATTCAATGTTCCCTGAGCCCAGGAAACATTAATATATGTATGTCATTTAGGGTCTAGCACTTATCAGTCATTTATTTTCAGCACTTGACCAGTTATGATAGTCATTATTCAGTTTTTAAAAAGAGAGAAATCTTGTTAATTTATGATAGTATGGATAAACTGGAAGGACATTGTACTAAGTTAAATAACCCAGGCACATAAAGACAAAGAATGTGCTAATTCACTTGAATGTAGAAGGGAAAACAGACAAACTCATAGAAACTGAGGATAGGATATGGTAATCAGGAGGCAACGGAGGGAGGAGAGAGAGGACCAGGGACATGTTGGTCAAGAGGCACAGCTTCAGTTAGACATGACTAATAGTTCTGAGATCTATTTTACAGCAAGATGGCTAAAGATAATAATGTACTATAGACTTGAAAATTGCTGATTTTTGAGATATTGTATATGTTAATTAGCTTCATTTAACCTTTTTTTTTTTTTTTGAGATAGGGTTTTGCTCTAGCCCAGGCAAACTGTAATTCACTTTGTAGTCTCAGGGTGGCCTTGAACTCATGGCAATCCTCCTACCTCCACTTACCAAGTGCTGGGATTAAAGGCATGCACCACCATGCCTGGCTTCATTTAATCATTATAAAATATGTGCATGTATCAACATGCTGGAAACTATAAGCACATTCAATATTTTTCAACTGAAAATAAAAATTAAAAAACCCTATTTCAATATTATATTTAGTGGTGAAAGGCAATGCTTTATTTCTAGATAGAGAATAAGATAAAGGGGTTTATTCACCCTCTTCAGTGCAGTGACTGGAAGTTCTAGGCAGTGAAATAAAAATTAAGAAAGAAATCAAGAGTAGACAGCTCAGAAAGAAAGAAATTAAGGTATCTCCATTGCCACTTGGTTGCCTAAGAAAATCTAAAAAATAACAGCAAAAGCCTAGAACCAAAAACACTTCAACAAGGTCCCAGGATAAACATAAAATAAGTATTCAATGGTTAAATGTACATCTGTATACTTTCAATGGGCACCTACACATGAAAATTAATGGCACCATAGTATATAATCATTCAGCACTGGGAAAGATTTAGTGATACAAGAAAGTAAAGAAAATTAAATTCACTATACATAAGACTATTCCAAAATTTATAGTTAAAATGAATTTGAAAAGAATAAAGTAGGAGGAATCAGCCTTCACAAGCTCCACAATTACTGTGTGACTTCTAAACTTGTGTCTGTGTATGTGTGTGTGTGTGTGTGTGTGTGTTTTATAGTAGCACATGCATATAAAACAAATGCATATAAATCAATGAAACTGGATTGGAAGTCAACAGTAAACATACTCATTGAATTTTGAAAAGAAAATGTGTGAAAGCCACTCAGCAAAGGTAAGAAAGCCTTTGAAGTATTGCTGGAGCATTTGGACACCACGGATGAGCACTGACCCAAGTTTCGTATCTGTTGCAGTCAGGTTTGCATTGCTGGCAGAAAACACCCGACCAAGAGCAGCTTGTGGGGAAAGAAATGGCTTATTTTGGCTTATAGTCCAGAGAATTTTAAGATCTCATCACTGAAGTAGACTTAAAATTTACCCACCTAGGCTCAGGGAATTTTGCAGAAGAGAGGGCAGAAAGTCTGTAAGAGCCACGGGTTGAGACATGATGCCCAGAGGCATTGCTTCCCCAAAAAACTGACTGATGTCCCCACAACACATAATCTACAATCCCATGGGAATACCTGCAACCCCACTGAGGAGGGTCCCAGGCAGAATAAGGACAGGGATGAGGGAAGAGAGTATACTGACACATGATGTATCCATATGAAATATGGTGCTAATAATAAATTAAAATAATAAAGAACTGTCAAAATCAGTTGAAAATATAACCAACTAAATAAATGGGCAAAAAATTACATAAAAAAGATACAAATGCCAAATAAGCTCATGAAAAGATATTGAATTTCATTGTTCTCTAGACACATGCAAACTAAACCACAGAGAGAGATCATGACACATTTATCAAAAACACAAAACTCAAAAGTAATGACAGTGTAAAATGATAGCAAGGCTAGAGAAAAACCATTTCATCCACATACTGCTGCAGCAATGATACAGAATGGTATGGACACTCCTGAAGACATTTTGGCTATTTCTCTAAAACTGGTCATTGATATAAATCTGTGTGTATAGTCTTGGCATCTGTCTCATAGAATGGAACTTATGTTCACCGCAAGCACATATTAAAATATTTATTATGAGCTTGGTGTGGTGGCACATGTCTTTAATCCCAGCACTTCGGAGGCAGAGGTAGGAGGATTGCTGTGAGTTCAAGGCCTCCCTGAGACTATATAGTTAATTCCAGGTCAGCCTAGGCCAGAGTGAGACCCTACCTCGAAAAACAAATAAAACTAATAATAATTACTATAATAATTTTTATTATAAGCATATATACATTATAAATAATAATGGGCTCTATTGTGATATTTTCATATATGTACTGCTTATGTTCACTCCTCCCATGACCCTCACTGGTCCTCCCTCCCCCAATTCCAGTTGGTCCTCTTTCTCTTCCCAAATAATCACTTTCCTACTTCCATAACTTATTTGTAGATTTTTGTTGATAATTTTAACCAATGTTAAATGCTCTATAAATTTAATGAATTTGCCAAAATTTTAATTTGTATTTCACATGAGAGAGAATATGGAATTTTTATTTGTGTGAGCTTATTTATCTTTGTGAGTTTAACTTATTTCATTTAACATTATAATTTCCACTAACTTCTTTCTGCAAATGACATAATTTCATTCTTATTTATGGCTGAATAAAATTCCATTGCACATATATACCATATTTTCTTTATTCATCATCCATTTGTGGATAGGATTCTAGTCTGAATCTATTCTTGACTATTGTGAACAACACTTCAATAATTATGGATGTGCAAATATCTCTGCAGTGCACAGCATACTTCTTTGGGTATACACCTGGCAATGGTGTATACCCAAAGAACATTTATCCTCTCAATAAACCTGTCACACATATTAGTTTTATTATATAGATTAGAAAGCTCAAGATTAAGGAAGTAACAAATTTTCCAAGATTACATTACTAAGCAGGGTTCCTAAGATTGCCTTGGCCCAAAGCATATTGCTACCTTTTTTAAAAAATTTTTTTAAATTATTTTTTATTTATTTTTGGAGAGAGAGAGAGACAGAGAGAGATAGAGAGCGAGAGGGAGACAGAAATGGGAGCGCCAGCAGTCTCTCATCTGCTGTGAATGAAATCCAGATGTGTGCGCCCCCTTGTGGGCAAGTGTGGCACTGCACCCTTGCCTCACTTTGCATCTGGCTAAATGTGGGACCTGGAGACTGGAACCGCTGGACATTAGAACCAGCATTCTTAGGCTTAGCAGGCAGGCACCTTAGCCGCTAAGCCATCTCTCCAGTCCATATTGCTACCTTTTGAATAGGAGTATGGGAGAGTATGGTAGTAGGAGCATGGTAGGACCATGGTAGGAGTATGTAGACTGCCAATCAATGAGAAGATGCATGGAGAATCTATGAGGTTATACAATGTTATGACACTCTCTCCCAAGTTTTCTGACATTCCTTTTCTCTGTTCTCTAAAAGTCTTTTTGTTTATTTTTCATCTTGTATCTCCTTTGGTCTCTTGGGCTCTTGCCTCAGTGCCATCCCAAAGCTTCAGGAGGGGGAGGGAATAAAAGCTAAAGGAGGGAGATGTAAGATTTGGAGGATCTTTCCTGGTTTGGCAGAGGTCTCTGACTATGGAAGAAAGAGAAGGAGGAGTCCTTCAACTGTCCTTTCCATTTACTCACGAAGTCATCATCTGCTGGCTGCCTCAGTCATCCAAGGAGGACCCCGGCCAGTCAATGACATCTGAAGAAAGTAAGTAGGTTCTATGATGTGCCAGTTCCTCTTCAGGTGGTTGATTCCCCCATGTTTTCCCTTATTTCCACATAGTACCTCCATCTCCCCATTCCTCCCCACACCTGATAAAACCCCACCCCCTCTTAGTATTGTCCACGTCTGTCCCACTCTGTTGATTCCCATTCTTTTTCTTTTCCACTGATAGCTGCTTTTTATTTATTCATAGCTCCCACCCTTCCTACACCTTTATGATCATTCCTTCCTAGTCCATGCTAGCCTCCAACTGACACTGTTGTTTATATAGAAGTTCATCCTGCCCAAATGTCACACTGTTTATCTACAACACTTCAGGTCTTCCTCCACTCACTCTAACTCCTTCATGCTTTGTCTGAGCCCTGCAGGTCTATAGCTCATGTTTCCAAATATGTCAGATTTTCTGGAAAGTATACTTAAATTCTCGATAGCTGATCATTTATAACCAGATTTATTTTATATTTGATCTTTACTGCATTAAATTCATTTAACCTATAATTCATGCATTCCATCCATGTTATACCTTCCTCCATTACCATCTACTTAGGTATTCATTCAGCTATTACCTTTACTAAAATGTTGCTAAGGCAGAGCCTGTTAAAGGAAATATTGTCAATGGGAGAGGCAGCAGGCACACTGGTGCATACTTTGTTGGCAGAATGCAGGTTGTTTTGGAGGGTAGATAACAAGGGACTGTAACATGGATGTTAAGCAAGAATACTTGGGGATGGGATGGGTGTTTTTGATAGAATTCTGTGTGCCAAAGCACAAAGTAGGATGATGTCAGAACATGTGTAGAAAATAGGAGAAAGTAGCAATGACTGGACTGTGGTTGAACTGTGCAAAGTAAATCATTTCTGAATCATTGTGGAAGGATTTTCAATGTTGAATGTGTTCTCCAAGACTGGGTGCTCGTATGGTTAGTGATTTCTATGTAAATGTGTCCCTAGAAACAAATGGATGTTAAGAGTGTAAGTTCAGGCTGGGAACAAAATAGAAGGTTAGAGGCTAGTGAAATCATCATATTAAGAAATCGCAGGCACTTATTATGAGAAACTAAAGGGAGTGCAATGGAAACAGGGGAGGAGAAAGGGAAAAGGCCTTACAGATAATTAAAAGAGGCAGTTTAGGTAGACCTTAAGTGGTAAGAGGATTAACATAAAAGTTCTAGGAAACTTCCAGACCCCTGGCATAGATAGCTGTATAGAAGGTGATACCATTTATTGTCACAACTAGGTTTGGACAAATTTTTTTTTACCAACATATTTGATCAATTCACATGATATCCAGGGAATGATGTCCACTCCGTGTTATACCAGTGAGAACATATAGGTCCACTCCAGATACATAAGCTATTTTTTTGCATCCACCTGAGCAATAGCAGCAATTTTGTTTCAGGTAAAATGCATATATGTTTTCATAAGTTTTGACTGAAGAAATAAAAGAAACCCACCAAATCTGTAAAGCAAATGAAGGGTCATTAATGTAATGACCTCACAATGAGGAGAAGCCTCCTGAGCTAAGGCTTGAAATCTACCAGGAGCTGGCCATGCTGAATGAGAACACAGCATGGTAGAGCTGTGGGTGGCAAATGTGCCATGTGCTCAGAGTGAAGGCAATGGCAGATCATGAAATACCTGTAGACTTTGTTTGAAAGTCTGACTGTTGCTGTAGCCAGTGGGACACTTTGGTTGTGTTTCAAGTGGAGGAGTAAAAGGGTCAGATTTGAACCTTAGGAGAGAGATTATAAGAAGATATGATTTAGAGTTCATATGTGAAACGCTGTTTCCCCTTCCCCAAGTGTCCAGGGAATCACATGTGGAGTTAGAAATGTGAAGTTGTAAGCTTAAAGATCTGAGTCTGAAGGGCCAACGGGGTCAAAGACACAAGGAATGGGATGTAAGGCAGGTGCTGAGAAAGGATCGTGGCTGAGGTCATGAAATGCAATTACAGCTTTCGGCTTCCTGTTTCTTAAGCTGCTTAGACAATGTGTGGCATACCGATAAACATGACTGATTATACTGTCAGGCATCATAAGATGAAGAAACACCACTATTACAATTACTAGTTCCTTGAAGATTTATTACCTTTGTATGCACTATAATTCTTAGCTTCCCTTCTAGGACATAGCTGATCTACCATATTTTTAAACATTTTATTGCCAACATCCACAATATAAATAATATAAATAATATAATAAACATACACAATATCCCATGATCATAATCCCTTCCCACCAACCACTTTCCTTTCCTCCTCCCAAATCTCTCTCCACTAATCCCCCTTCTTTCCAACTAGTCGCCTATTTTGATGCAATCATTTTTTCCTCCCATTATGCAAGTCTTGTGTAGGTAGCATCAGCCACTGTGAGGTTACCATGTACTTTTGAATAAATAAAATTGTGGGTGTGGATGGGAAGGTTGGAAGTGATGGATTAGTGTAAGCCATGGCCTTGGGCATTTTATAGTTGCATTAGAGTACTTTGGGACTGAGAGGAATGCCAAATGCTCAAGTATTAACAACAAAGCATAAAGAGAAGAAAAACATAACTCTAAAATCACCAGCAATTAAAGTTTGCTTCGTGACAAATTCTACCCCTGCTACTTCATATGTACAAATGTAAGAGTAAACAATGAAGATTTTTTTTTTTTTTTTGGAGGAAATAGAACTTGGATACTGAGCAGATGGTACTTCATTCTCTTTTCTAATCTCTATCCTTCCTCCCAGGGCTATGACCATTCAGGACAGTAGGGGAAAATGATTGATCCTGCCATGCAGAAATGCCAACTTATATTCCACATCAGATCCAGAGAAGGATTGAGGTTTGGAAAGGAAAATTTTATCTTTGAAGTCAAGGTAAACAAAAAGAGTATGCCACTAAATGTTTGCTCTTAGGTTGGCCTTGGTGATAAAGTAAGGTGTTTCACTCTCAGTGCAAGAGACTTAACAGAACTATCAGAATTTGTGGGATTCTCATTTCTCCTGCCATCCAGTATGTGTTGCATAACAAGAAGTTTTAGATAGGTTCCAGGCCTTCATTCTAAAGACCTGAATCACCAGTGGCTATCATCCTTCAGCTGCTATAACCTTTAGGGTTCTGTTTTGGTCTCCCTTCTGTGCAGAAGGCAATTGCTTCCTTAGCTGAGCTCTTAAACATGCCCTCTCCTGGATGTCAATACAGGATATTGCTGACAGTGAATTTTTCATGACACCTGAGTATTTTGCAGGTTCTGGTGTCCTGGATTCCTAATTCCACCTGTTAAAAACTGTAATACGTGGAAAGTCACTTAACTTTTCTGTACTGCAGTTTTCTTTGGTCTTAAGTAGGGTCATTAATAGTATTAACTCATGGAGTTGTTCTGAAAGTCCAATAATACTATGAAAATTTTAAAACAGTGCACACAGTAATAATGAACAGAAAATATTGAGTTTCATTATATATCATCGTTATTCTTCCACTATGTAATTTTTTTCCTCAGAGTTAAGATCCAATTTATGAAAAACTATCACTTATTTTTGGTTTTGAGTGTTTATTTTGCCACTTCTGTGTTCTCACCTTTATTTTGCATATGAAAATTAATCACTTCTGTGTTTGATTTCTTCTTGCCTTTGCATAGAGTCAAAAGAGAGACATCAGGATTGAATGCTATCATTTTTTATCCATGGCATTTCTCAACATATGTTTCTCCATATTCTCTGGTGGTAGAAGTTTCTTATCTAATCTCCAAATTGAAAGGCATTTATTTTTGTCCATCATTGCCTTATCTCACCTCTCAGCCAAGTGATCAATTGTATGCACTAAATACATAGCATCCAACCTTTGTACACCCAACCAGAGAAAAGCTAGGTTCTTGGTGCTGCCTTCTGAAGACGCTGCTCGCCAGAGGAGTAGTGGACAAGGCTCCACCATGGAGCGGAGGAACCACAGTGGGCGAGTAAGCGAATTTGTGTTGCTGGGCTTTCCCGCTCCAGCGCCACTAAGAGCACTACTATTTTCCCTTTCTCTGTTGGCCTATGTGTTGGTGCTGACTGAAAATGCACTCATCATTACAGCAATCAAGAACCACCCCACCCTCCACAAACCCATGTATTTCTTTCTGGCAATATGTCCTTCCTGGAGATCTGGTATGTCACTGTCACAATCCCCAAGATGCTGGCCGGCTTCATTGGGCCCAAGCAGAGCCATGGACAGCTCATCTCCTTCAAGGGCTGCATGACACAGCTCTACTTTTTCCTGGGCTTGGGCTGCACTGAGTGTGTCCTCCTTGCTGTCATGGCCTATGACCGCTATGTGGCCATCTGTCACCCTCTCCACTATGCTGTTATTGTCAGTAGCCGGCTGTGTGTGCAGCTGGCAGCTGGCAGCTGGGCTGGAGGTTTTGGTATCTCCATGGTCAAAGTTTTTCTTATTTCCCGCCTCTCTTACTGTGGTCCCAACACCATCAACCACTTTTTCTGTGATGTCTCCCCACTGCTCAACCTCTCATGCACTGACATGTCCACAGCAGAACTCACCGACTTCATCCTGGCCATTTTTATCCTTCTGGGGCCACTCTGTGTCACAGGGGCCTCTTACATGGCCATTGCCGGGGCTGTGATGCGCATCCCCTCAGCTGCTGGACGCCATAAAGCCTTCTCCACCTGTGCCTCCCACCTCACTGTTGTGATCATCTTCTACGCAGCCAGCATCTTTATCTATGCCCGGCCTAAGGCACTCTCAGCTTTTGACACCAACAAGCTCGTCTCTGTACTCTATGCTGTCATCGTACCACTGCTCAACCCCGTCATTTACTGCCTGCGCAACCAAGAGGTCAAAAGAGCCCTTCGTCGTACACTGCGCCTGTACCAGGACCAGGATGCTAATGCCAAGAAATCTGGCAGAGTTGGGTGAGAGGAAGATAGGAAGCCTGGGAGAACCTGGGATCTGTTCTGGAATCTGAAGCAGTAGTTAAGAATTTCAAAGGCATCACCAAAGAACTAGATATGCTTCGTGCCATTAGTCTAGGAGAAGTGGGATAGATGACACTGCAGAGGCTGGGTTTCTACAAGGCAGGGCAAAGCCTGAACCAGTGCTGTCTACACTATGATAATTTCCACTGACCAAGTTCCATTCAAGGAAATGTGGGCTTCACGAAGGAAAAGCAACAGCAAAGGCAAGCCCATGAACTGTAGCCAATGGGGTGACAGAAAGCCCAGGGGGTGAGATATTCTAGTGTGAATTTCAAAACAAGAAGAGAAGAAATTGGGCATTTGGAGGTTGGTAACATATTGGCCCTGAGCCACAAGAGTTTCAGGATTCATTTCCAAATTTACTGAGGTCAGTGTGCACACTCACCTCCTGCGGGACATCTATGGAAAGAGTTGGCGGGTCCAGGCACTAAATACCAGGACACGGAGAGGGACAAATTGTCTCAGTCTTGCATGAAGGAAATTGGGCAACATATAGCATAAGCCCTAAAAATATCTAAGAGATTTGTACAGACACATTTCAATTTATAATAAAAAAAGATATGGTAATGTGCTTAACTTCTACGAATAAGGGCATTATTTAAGCAAACTATAGTTCATATTTTAAATTATTCATATATTGAACTAATATGGTCTAAACAGCATTAAGTGAAGAAAATTTTGATTATTTAATAAGTAGAATTATTAAATTATCAAACAGTAGCAAAAGCTGTGAGTTTAACCTTCACCAGATGGAATTTGATGAAAACATGAACTGTAGCTATGCAAGAAGTCTCTTTTTCTTGTTAATTATATCCTGTACAAAACATTATAATCCACATTCTTATTTAACTATAAATTTCTTAGCCATTATGAGACATAATTTTATTTGTCTGGACAAAGTTAGAGGGTGTGTCAGTATAATTAAAAAATTTTTTACCTCCCTACTGTTTTGCCCAAGAACCAGATCCCAAAGATAAAGAAGCTTCTATGTTCAGTCGTGTCATCCAACTGTAGCTTCCTTTTTATAGTTGCTTCCTGTTTAAGAAAGTTTGTGTAAAATTAGGGCTGAAAGGATGGTTCAGCTCTTAAAAGTGTTTGCTTGCAAAGCCTGAGGATCTGGGTTTGATTCCCTTAGAATCCATGTAAGGCCAGATGCATAAAGTGACACATGAATCTGGCGTTTGTTTACAGTGGTAGGAGGCCCTGGTGTTCCCATACTCCCTATGTCATAAATAAGTAAATAAATAAAATTATTGGCAAGGACATTGTGCATTATTTTTTGAGATATTCTTGTTCTTTTTCCCAGGCTAGCCTTGAACTCCTGAGCTGAAGAAATCCTTTCCCAGGTCTCTGAGTAGCTGGGGATACAGGCATGTACCCTGCACCTGGCACTACTGTGTATTAATGGATAGTTTATACTTATGGAATATGTCAGTAGTGTATACATAAACTATGCCAAACAATTATATAGTGTTATGATTAGCTATGAAGTTTGTCAAAATCCTATCTTCCCACTGTCCCCACAGACTAAGTTTCTGAAGGGAGCAGTGTTCTGGGATTGAAGAACCTTGTCTTGTTATCATAACTATAGCTTTTATGCACTTTTTATAGGATAGTTTCAGTTAACAGGAATTGAAAAAGATACTGAATTTCTTCACTGTGTTTTTATTTTTTCCAATATTCTTATAATAAAATGCATGAGTTTTACACTTTAAAGAAACACTACAATTTTAACTTCAACAGTTGAAATCAAAGTCTTAAGTATTTAGGAACATGTCCTATACCTGTTTATCTTTCAATAAAGAATTAGCAAGAAGATATTTGATTCTTCATGAACTATAACAAAATTGAGGCCTCTATTGATTGGACTGAAGTTTCATAATCATATGATCCTCATGGATCACGATGAATCTGAGGTGAACAAAACCTCTTAAGACTTGTCAAATGAAGCATGATTAACTTTTCTCCATTGTCCATGAAGGTAACTGATTTTCATCTACACATAGGTATGTCTCTTATTTCATCCCAGTTACATTTAATTCTGTCTATTTCAACTCATTTTTATATTCTGTCAATCTTTCAAGTGGTTGCATAGATACTATGACTCTCTAACTTCCCTTGACAGGACTCACCAGTCTCTCGAGATAGTATAAAAGGTAGAAGAACGGGACTCCCCTGGGCATTCAGAGAGGAGAGTCATCCTGAGTGGTCAGAGACCACTGACAGCTACAGGCAATAAAGGGTCCTCATAGATGATCTCTGTGCCCAAAATGTCTACTGATGTTGAATAAACTCTACTTTTCTTACTTGGCCTTTTAGGTTTCCCCAAAACATATTTTGTGTATTATTTTGGTTCATTTTAACCTCCTGCTCAGTACAAACATTGAACAGAAAAATTTTAGATTGTGGCTAATAAAATATGCTTTAAATTAATAATCTAGTCCACCAATTGCTAACCTTTAATTTTGATGAAAAGAGTTAGGAAATACCCCTAAATATCTTCCTGGAGAAAGAAAGGATAGTTTGAAGTAGCTATTATTCTATAGTTCTGAAAATCCCATGTCCCCTAATTAAACAAATCCCTTAAAATTATGAAATGCAAATAAGGATTGTGAAATGTTAAAACAGAGAAGGAAGAGATGAGTCTTTTAATGGAGTGTGGTATTTTGGCTTGACTCTAGGATATAAAAAGAATTTTAAATGGCCTAATTTGAAACATTAATGGTAGTGTTACAATTTTCATTTCTTAGTTTTGTAAATTTACATGAAATAAAAGATGATTTTCTTAGAGGAAAAGCAAAATTGAAGGAAAAATAGTTGTGAAATCCTTACATCATCTTTGTAATTTTCTACAAATCTAACATTATTCAAAATAAAATAAATAATAAAAATCAGTAAGTGTCAAAAAAGAAATCTAATTGCTTTCAGTGACTCCTATAAGGTAAAGACATCCTACTTCTTTCTTCATTGTGGCCATAAGTCAACACTGCTCTTGTGATCTTTATTTCTGAATCTTGAGTTTTCCTGACATTCATGCACTGATATTTTTATTTAGGTAATCCATAAAAAAGAATTAAAAATAGAGAATAATTGGCACCTAGTTACTGCTTTATATATTTACTATTTTTAAAAATTATTTCTCCCTAAGTTTCCTGTGCTAGTATCTTAACAAAACCCCTTTCGCCTCATTCCTACTGACTACAGGACTGGAAATTTTCTGCATTTGCATACTTAGCACAAAATAGTGTTAAAACTTTACTAATATTATGCATATAATTTTTGATCCTCACATCAATGATAGACTGTTGACCAGGGGACTAATTTTACATCATGCACCATGTTGTGATGAATACACTGAGGAATGAAGAACTGTTCTAAGGCCAAATGTCTAAAATTGATAGAACTCAGATTAGGAAACATTTCTTCTCACTGACGGTACAAAATTATATTCTCTCCTATTGCTTCCATGCTGTCTTGCTTTTGTGGCACTTAGATGATCACTGTAATTAAATCTTTTTCAGGTTCCTAACAGAGAACACATCTTCCTTGTAGTTCCTCAAGCACTGTTTTTGTGTGACATGGCAGAAATATTGATCACTATTCATTATAATATACACTGTATTTTACTAAAAATACCATAAGTTCCCAAACAATAGACACATAACTAATATATTTAATTCAGAAGAGCTGAACTCACTGTTTTAAAATAAAGAAGACTGAATAATATTTATTTTTCCTTCTTAATTGTAAGTTGTTACATATGACAACTTTTCCCCATGCATCCCTCTTCACTCAACACTTTCTCCACTCTCTGATGACACTATTTTACTCTCAGGTTCTGAGTTAAACCTTTTCAGACTTCAAAAATGAGTAAATTCAGAACATATATATTTGAGTAAGGCTAGATGAGTGGGTTTTGAAGTTTTTCAATATAAGGAATTACGTGTTTGAAAATATATGTGTGTGTGTATGTGTGTGTGCAATATACTCTGAGATATTAGATATAACTATAACATATGTAAAATTATGCAATTAAAAATAGAAAAAAATATTGAAAAGTGAAACATTGGTATTATCTTTAGAACAAAATATTTAAGCAAATACATCTATTATGTTACAAAGCCAATTAAATTCCTTTTAATATTTTTTGAATATTTTAATGCTATATCAACTTGCATATAAAAGTAAAACAAAAATACCACACTAGACCCTCAGGTAGAGATAAATATATTCCAAATATAAAAAGGACTTTAGTGGATGGAGATTCAGCTTTCCTGACCCGGTCCCCTGGACATAGTGTTGGCAACACCACACAGACATTCCCTAGAGTCAAGGTAAACAATGTAAGAGAGCCTCCTGAGGAGATCAGGACAAAGTAGGTAAATGTTACATATATTCACCTGTCTTCTTGCGTTGCTGCTGCAGTACCAAGACTAAGCATTGATCTTCAGAATATGTGCAAACCTGCCCAGCATTCTTCTTTTCCTTTACCATCACAGATGTCTGAAGTGTTCTTCGTTCTCTATGGGCATAAATGGGCTATGGTGAGTGGTCAGAGGTACTAGGGGAAAGAGTTGTATCTGAGGAAAGCTCCAGGAGAAATGAAGAACTTGGTGAATGTCGACACCATTTCTGGGCATAAGAAGGATTTTGGAGAATAATGAAAATTCAGTGTGCAGTAAACCCTCATCCAAGTTTGGGGAGCTTTGGAAATGTGCAAGATCTTTGGTGGGTGCTAGATGAGGACACACGAGTTATGTCTCTTGAGACCAAGCACACATCGAATGTAAAATGATTTGTGGTACAATGACAGGACTTTTCCTTATATTGCAGAGATTCTCAGTCTCAGTGCTCTTAGCTCTGAAAATAAGAATTAAAATTGAAAATTACACATAAGTCATGCTTCAAAACAGAGCTTGCTAAGAATTTTGTGACATAGTGAAAAAGGACATTAAGTAGCAGAGGAATGCTTGAGTGTAGGACAGAAATTCATTAGAATAATGTGATAAGTTAGTTAGCACAGAATTTTTCAATGATGCCAAAATCTTGTTCTCAAGAAAATTCATTTCCCTGGAATATAGCAGATTATCTAGACTATACAGAAAAAGTGAGAAAATTAGAAGGATTGTGTGTTTATAATTGCACAAGTAAGTAAAATGTGACTACATGATAGTGAATAAGCATGTTTGAGTCTAGGGACAGCAAAGCTAACACAGAGAATAACCATAGATTGAGTCTTTTTGTTAAGTGGACTTTCATTCCTACATTTAATTTTCACACAAGGAAACCAGGCAGTAGGCATTATTCTCAATATCTCCAGTACAGATAAGAGGATATTCAAGTATATAATTGCTAAGTAAAATGTTCAGGACAACCGTATTGTTAGGTTTTCTCTGGCTTTAAGTCATTTTCTTAAATTCTATGCACAGGTAAATTCTTGGGATATGTTAGAACAACGTTTGGGCAGATGTTTAAAGAGTGGTACGTAATACTTGCCCTGAAGACACAGAGTCCCTATAGGTGCTTCTTCTGAAGGAGGCTAGAATGTGAAATAATTCAGACTCTGCTCTTAGAGTCAGTTGCATTTAGCAGGAAAAGCATGGGACCAAAAGGCACTGGAGGACTGGCCCTGATCTAGTTATCACTGAACTACCTCAGCGAGGAAGGTATTGTTGGAAGCTGGAGGGGAGAGATCAATCTCTATCCAACCAGTATGCAATGCTGAGCTCTAGCAATGAGAGCTGCAATAGAAAGAATAGTAGAGCCAATCATATATATTCCCGATCCTATCCTTTCATTCCTAACCATGTCCAAAATCTCTAGTCCTTGGAATAAGCCTGTAAAAACCCATTAGTGGGCTGGAGAGATGGCTTAGGGGTTAAGGCACCTGCCTCCTAAGCCTAAGAACGCTGGTTCCAATCTCCAGGTCCCACGTTTAGCCAGACGCAAAGTGATGCAAGGGCGCAATGCCACACTTGACCACAAGGGGGCGCACACATCTGGATTTCGGTCTCAGCAGCAGAGACACTGCTGGCGCGCCCATCTCTATCTGTCTCCCTCTCCCTCTCTCTCTCTCTGTCTCTCTCTCCAAAAAAATAATAAAAATAAAAAATAAAGAAGTTTAAAAAAAAAACCCATTAGCCACTCTCAGGAGAAACAAAATGGCATAAAGAATGCATAACTCTATGCAGGTAGGAACTGAACCTAGTGTATATGAATGTGTGGCATTCTTGCACGTGTATTGCTATGTGTGAATATATATGTATTCATATTCATGGTCAAGGATATGTGCTCATGTGTGTGTGTGTGCAAAGAGGTCACCAATTTGACTAGTATGCTTACCTAGCTTACCCTGGTGATTTACCTGTCTCTGCCTCTTGAGGACTAGATTGCAGGCTTGAAGCACCTTGCTTGACATTTACTTCAGTTCTGGGGATCAGAACTCGTGTCCTGAGCCTGAGGGCTGTGTTTAATGGAAGAACACATTCATTCATAGTAATTCAAGGAATGAGCACTTGGTAAACTAATTTGAACTAACATGAAAATAGGATAGGTCACTCATAAAAATTTCTGTCTTCCAGCTTCATAAAATCGAAGTGCCCTCCTGTCTTTCCTCTTCCATCTGCACCAAAGCCTGAGACGTTGGTAGAAATTTAGAAATGCTGACTTAACAAACAGGTGAATGCCATGGATTTGTTTTAATTTCTCATGCATTGTGAATATTTGTCCTGAGATGTGTCAAAGATCTGCAATCTGACAAACATGTGCCTCCTGCAGGTGGAGACCCCAAGATCTCCAGATCTAGTTCCTATAGATTTCAAAGCTTCAATGGTTTCATTAATTCAATGTGAATTCATATTAAATTGATATGCATATGTTTGCCAGTTACTATCCTAGGCATTTTGGTCATCGTCATGAAGAACAAGGTCTTGAGTTTTAGAAGATTGCAATGTAGTGGGGAGAAATATCCATGCAGGCAGGGCATGTGCACTGGGATGCAAATTCTGGGGAGCCACCTGCCCCAGATTTGGTATGCTTTCATTAGTCAGAACTTGAATAATGCATTATCAGGTGAGTATTAGAGAAAGAATGCGATCAGAAGGTAGAAGAATGTTGAAAATCCCTGAGGACATGGGATATTATAATGTACTTGGGTGGAAAAGTCAGTTGACTATGTCAGGAGACTAGAATTTGATTTAGAAGCTCTGAGGAGATGAAGCTGAAGAAATAGAGAAAGCACTATAAACTACTACCTATACATCATAATTTTAAAAACTGTATTTTATGTGATGTAAAAGCAGGAATCACTGATGGTTACAATGAAATGGCCATGAGCTCGGTCCATACTAAAGAAACTATGACATGGGAGGGATCACTGACATGTTAAACTTTCAAAATTCTCTAACCACATATTATTTTCACATGTGTGCTTTCAGACAAGAATACCCCAAAACAGAGAACTTGAATGAAGAGGAGAGAGAAAGAGACATTGGGTCTATACTGATGGAAATGGGCTACCATAAATAGGTAGTAACATTCAATTAATTGCCATCAAGTGAGTGAGAGCTGAGTGGAAGTGAATTTTGAGCCACACTTTCATTAAGAAAAAAATTGAAGGAATATGTGTTTCATGTTGGAAGAATCAATATCAACTGAAATTATTTTATGAGACCTACTCACAAGAAGTCTGAAATACTAACCTAGTTTGGGCTTTTGTCTCATGCCATAGACCTCACTATGTAGTGGTCAGTGATGCTGGACATGAACATCACTCTGGTCAGTGAGTTCATCCTGGTGGGCTTCCCCACAGCCCCGTGGCTGCAGGTCCTGCTCTTCTTCCTCTTCCTTGTGGTGTATCTGCTGATCATAGCAGAGAATCTTGTGATCATGCTCACTGTTTGGGTCACCGGCTCCCTCCACAAGCCCATGTACTATTTCCTGGGTAGCCTGTCTTTCCTGGAGCTCTGGTATGTGTCCGTCACAGTGCCCAAGATGCTGGATGGATTCCTCCTGCAGAGACGGAGCATCTCCTTCGCAGGCTGCATGACCCAGCTCTACTTCTTTATCTCTCTGGCCTGCACAGAGTGCGTGCTGCTGGCAGCCATGGCCTACGACCGCTACGTGGCCATCTGTCACCCTCTCAGATACCCGGTCATCATGACCACAGCTTACTGTGTGCAGCTGGTGGTTTTCTCCTATGTGACTGGCTTCATGATAACTGTGATCAAGGTCTATTTCATTTCTCGTGTCACCTTCTGTGGCACCAACGTCATGAACCACTTTTTCTGTGACATCTCACCAATCCTCAAGCTGGCATGCAAGGACTTGTCCACAGCTGAGTTGGTAGACTTTGCTTTGGCAATTGTCATTCTCATTTTCCCTCTCACCACCACTGTCCTCTCTTATGTCTACATCGTGTCCGCCATTCTGCGCATACCCTCCACCCAGGGGAGGAAGAAGGCCTTCTCCACCTGTGCATCCCACCTCACTGTGGTCATCATTTATTACACAGCCATGATTTTCATGTATGCCCGGCCCAGAGCTATTGCATCTTTTAATTCCAACAAACTCATCTCAGCCGTGTATGCAGTGCTCACACCCATGCTCAATCCTTTCATCTACTGCCTGAGGAACCAGGAAGTCAAGAACGCAATCAAGAAGACCTTGGGAGGTGGCCAGGGCTTCCTGCTCAGCTGATTCCTTCTCCTCCATCCTGTGGTAGCATTATTCCAAAGACTTGGATTCCTAAAGAAATCAGAGCATAGGACAAGGAAACAAAAACAAGAAACAAACCTTAAAAGGAAAGTAGGACACTTACCACGTATTGTTTTAAGTATGAAACACTTTGTATTGTAGATATTTAAGTACTTTAAAATGTATAATAATAATTTAACATATTGAACTTGATAAATTCATATTTATTTCACCTAGAATTATATGCTTAGCTTTTGCTTGATAAATGTAAAATCACAAAATACAATTCCTGTTCTCAAAAATATCTCCCAGTTCCCATAAACTGTGAAAAATCCCAAGGTTTTAGTTTGCCTTTCTGTTTTGTTAGCATGCTGTCAACTCTCCTGCTCTCAACTTCATATCTTATTCATACTTCTTCATATTATTTGTTAACATTTCTCATTGAACTGAGGCAGGAACACATCCCCACAAAGCATCGAATACATTAATCCTTCTTTGGCTCTGGAAATCCTAATTCCTTTCATTAAAAACACAGATAGTATGAAAAAAATTAATAAATTATGAATAAAGTCTAGCAAAATAGTTTTTTTTGAGGCAAGCCCAATAGACTGCCTTTTTAGTGTGAGAGTGAGAGACAGTATGTGAGAGAGACAGAGAATTGGCATGCCAGGGCCTCCAGCCCTGCAATTGAACTCCAGAAGTGTGTGTGCATGTGCAACCTTGCATGCTTGTATCACTGTGCCTCACTTATGTGGGACCTGAAGAGTCAAACATGAGTCCTTAGGTTTTTCATGGAAGCTTCTTAATCACTAAGCCATCTCTTCAGCCCACAAAATCAATTGTATAATATAAAGTACCAGCGTTGTTTTATTGGTTTTGACAAAGTCATATCCCACAGCAACATGATATTAAAGGGAAAATGAGAGTGAAATTATATATTTATTATTTTTGCAACTTTTCTATATATCTAAAAATACTCAGACATGAGAAAAGTTTAAAGCCGGGTGTGGTGGTGCACGCCTTTAATCCCAGCACTTGGGAGGCAGAGGTAGGAGGATTGCCGTGAGTTTGAGGCCACCCTGAGACTACATAGTCAATTCCAGGTCAGCCTGGACCAGAGTGAAACCCTACCTCGAAAAACCAAAAAAAAAAAAAAAAAAAAAAAAAAAGAGAAAATATACTATGCTATTTATTATTAGTCTTTTTATATGAATAATTTAATAGGTCTTGGATTGGACTTATTTCTTTTTTTCTTTTTTTTTTTTTTTTTTTTTGATTTTTTTGAGGTAGGGTCTCACTCTAGTCCAGGCTGACCTTGAATTCACTAAGTAGTCTCAGGGTGGCCTTGAAGTCACAGTGATCCTCCTACTGTCTCCCAAGTGCTGGCATTAAAGGCGTGAGTCACCATGCCTGGCTACGTGGACTGATTTCTATGGCATCCGTATTTTTGTAGGTACATTTGTCCACTCCTTTCTGGTTACTGTCATGTGCGCAGGAAACATTTTTCTGTGGCAAACTCTTGACTTTTCAGCTGGATTAAATTTCATGGAATTCACATGTGGTTGCTTTTTTATTTAGCTGTGGGTGGTTTGTGGGTGAGCAGTGGCTTCTCTCTGTACTCTCTGGTCACTCCTGGCTTGTTGGGGGCTCTACAACCTGATACAATTTCTTTTACTACTACTATTTTCTGCTAGAGTTTCATTTTTTTAGTGATTGTCATACTGACTAAGGTGGAATCTCATAATTTGTTTAATTTGTATTTCTCTGACGGTTAAGGATGTTGAACATTTCCTTAAGAATATATTAGCCATTTGTAGTTCTTCCTCTAAAAACTATGTATTCTCAGTTCTCTACTCCATTTTTTTGAGTGGGTTGGTTTTTTTTTTATTTAGTTTTTTGAGTTCATTGTAGATTCTAGATACTAGGCCTCTGCCACTTGTATAGCTGGCGAAGATTGTCTCCCATTCTGTGAGTATTCTATTGGCTCTGATTATGGTGTGTTTATCTGTGAAAAAGATTTTTTAGCTTCATGAAATCCCACTGGTTTTGTGAGTGTTTAATTTCCTGGGCTACTTGGGTATTGTTCAGAGAGTCTTTCCCCAGGACTGTATTGCAGAGAATTCCTCTGATTTTTTCTTCTAGAAGTTGAAGAGTTTTAGGTCATATTTTGAGGTCTAATCCATGTGGACTTGATTTGTATGTGTGATGAGGTGAGAGGGTCTAGTTTCATTTTCCTACATGTGGTCATCCAATTTGTTCAGCACCATGTGTTGAAGATGCTGTCTTTTCTACAGTCTACATTATTGGCACCTTTGTCAAAGTTCAAGTAGCTGTAGTTACTTGACCTAAATGCTCCGTCTTCAATTCTGTTCCATTGGTCTGTATGTCTGTTTTTATGTTGGTACCATGCTGTTTTTGTTACTATGGATTTGAAGTATAGCTTTAGATTGGGTATTGTGATACCTCCAGAGGTGTTTCTTTTGCTGAGGATACATTTGAATATCCAAGACCTTCGGTCATTTCATTTGAATTTGAGATCATTTTTCTATCTCTGTGAAGAATAATGGTGAAATTGTTTTTGCTTTGCATTAAATCTCTATATTCCTTTTGGTAAAATTGCCATTTTCACATTATTAATTCTACCTATCCAGGAGCATGGGAGGTCTTTCCATCTTCACATGGCCTCCTCAATTTCTTTCCTGAGTGGTTTTATGCTTTGGTTATTTATTTGTTTAATGTTATTCCAAGGTGTTTGATTTTCTTTGGTGGCTATTGAAAATGGGGTAGTCTCTGATTTCTTTCTCTATGTATTTGCTCTTTGCATGTAAAGGCTACGGATTTTTGTGTTTTGATTTGATACCATGCCACTTTGTGGAATCAATTAATCAACTTTAGAAGTTTTTTTTTTTTTTTTTTTGTAATTTTAAAAATGTTTTTTATTTTTTATTATTTTTTATTACTTATGTATATAGTGTTTATACAGCCACGATGGTACCATCATTAGCCTTCTCCCTGTCCTCCCCCCATGGATAATGTGAGTCTTGCCTTATGGGGGTAGCCATCAGTTATGCAGGAGAGGCAATGACTCTGTGCATGATGACCCAACTCATGGCTCTAACAATCTTTCTGCCCCCTCTTCCATGAATTTCCCTGAGCCATGTTGGGTTCATTTTAGGTCTATTTCAGTGACCAGGTTTTGTGAGTCTCTGTGTCTCTGGATATCTGATTTGGTAGGGGTTGAGTGTTCTTTGTGTCTATCTCCTTCACCCTTATGCTGGTACCAGGTTCACTGATAAAGCAGCTCTCTTGCTCATTTCCCCTATAACTCTAATGGCTTCAGCTAGTGCCCGGGTGAGGTTCGATGGGCTGATTCTCTTCAGCTTCTGTGTCCATCTGAAAGGGAGAAGCAGATTCTCCAATGGAGAGCAAGATACGTGGATAACCATTACTATTTTGAGAAGGAGACTTTTGGATCACTTATGTATAGGATCATATCATCTGCCAATAGGGATAATTTGACTTCTTCCTTTCCAGTTTGTATCCCTTTTATATCTCTTTCCTGTCTTGTTGCTCAGGCTAATACTACTATGGTGAAGAACAGTGGCGAGAGTGAACACCTCTGTCTTCTTCTTGATCTCAATGGGAACACCTTCAGTCTTTCCCCATTATTTGGGCTTTGAGTGCTTTATATATAGCCTTTTTGTGCTGAGATACAAACCCTTCATGTCTATTATTTCCAGCATTTGTTCATGGAGTGATGTCATATTTTATTGAAGGCCTTCTCTGCATCTATTGAAATGATCATGTACTTCTGGTGATTAAATTTATGTGGTGTATTTTGTTGACAATTTTCCATATGTTGAACCATCCCTGTATCCCTGGAATGAATCCTGCTTCATCAAATTGGATAATGCTTTTGATGTGTTGTTGAATTTGGTTTGTATATTGTTCAGGATCTTTGCATCTAAGTTCAACAGGCATATAGGCCTATAGCTTACTTTTCTTATTGTATCTCTGTCTGGTTTTGGTATTAGGGTGATGCTAGCTGAATAAAGGTAGTCAGTTATCATTCATTATTCTCTGATTATGTGAAAACTTTGAGAAAAAGTGGTTTTAGTTCTTCAATAAAGGTTTGATAAAATTTGGCTGAGAAGGCCTAAGGCCCTGGACTTTTCTTTCTTTTGGGGAAGGTTTTTTATTATGTTTTCAATCTTGATGGATGTGATTTGTTTGTTTAAGAAATTAATGTGCTCTGAATTTTCTTGTATAGGTGGTATGTGTCTAGGAATTCATCTATTTCTTCTAGATTACCCAATTTGTGGAGAAGAGGTTTTAGAAGTAGGTGCTGATGATTCTCCCAACTTCATTGATGCCTGTAGTGACCTCTCCTTTTTCATTTCTGATTTTATTAATTTGAGACTTCTTCTTTTTCATTTGGTCAAATATGCCAGGGGTTTATCAATCTTGTTTATTTTTTCAAAGAACTGGGTCTTCATTTCATCAATTTTCTTCATTGTTTTCTTAGTTTCCAATTCATAAATTCCTGCTCTGATCTTGATTATTTCTTTCTATCTAGAGCTACTAGTATTGGGTTGTTCTTGTTTTCCAATGCCTTTATAAGTGGATGCTTAGGTTATTAGTTTGAGATCTCTCTGTCTTCATTATGAAGGCATGTAGTGCTATGAATTTTCCCCTTAGGACTGCCTTCATTCTATCCCATAAATTTTGGTAGATAATGTTTTCATTACTATTCAATTCTAGAAATTTTACAATTTCTTGTTTGATTTGTCCTACACCCCATTCACTGTTTCAAAGTTTGTTGTTCAGTCTCCAGGAGCTGGTGGAATTCTTGATATGTCTCTTGTTGTTAATTTATAGCTTCAAAGCATTGTGATTTGATATGATGCAGGGAGTTATGTTGCCTGAGTTATTGGAGGCATGTTTTGTGGCCTAATATATGATCTGTTTTGGAGAAGGTTCTGTGGGCTGCTGAGAAGATTGGGTATTCTCTAGAATTGGAATTGTGCAATGTTCTGTAGATGTCCATTAGTTCTAGTTGATCTATGGTGTTGTTGAGTTCTATTATTTCTTTGTTGAATTTCTTCTGGGATGGTCTATTAATGATTGTGAAGTATTAAAGTCCCCAATCATAATGGTGCTGGTGTACATTTCACTTTTGTTTTTAAGCAGGTTTTGTTTTATAAACTGTGGTGCATCTGTGCTTGGTGCATATATATTTATGTTTGTGATATCCTCTTATTGGATCATTGCCTTGATGAGTAAGAAGTATTCTTCTTTGTTCTTTTTGATTACTTTTGGTTTCAAGTCCATATTATCAGATATTAATATAGCAAAACCTGCTTATTTCTTATTTCAATTTGCTTAGAATATCATTTTCCATCTTTTTCCTCTGAGGAGGTGTCATACTTTAATTTAGTTGTGAGGTGGGTTTCTTGAAGACAGCACATAAAAGTGTCCATTTTTCTGATTCACCCTATTAACTTGTGCCTTTTGATGGGTGAATTAAGGTTATTAATATTTAAGGTTATAACTGTGAGGTTTGATGCAATCCCTGCCAGGTTGGGGTGCTTAAGGGGTTTGGTGCTTTCTTGTGCTCTGTACTTTTTGAGCCTGCTTTAGTTTTGGTTCTTGTGATCTTCTTCTTGTAGGCTCCTGAAATTTATTGTTTGACCTTTCTATGTGGAGTATTCCTATAGGTATGTCTTTGTGTTTATATAATCATACAGCTGGCTTTTAACAATGAAAGTTTTCCTTTTAGCATCCCTTCTGGCTTTCAGTATTTCTATTGAGAAATCTGAGGTAATTTTGATAGGATTGCTTTTGTATGTAATGTGTTGTTTCTCTTTTGCTTCTTTTAGTACACTCTCTTTGTATTCATTGTTTTGATTTTAAAAAATGAAGTGCATTGGAGCATTTCTTTTCTTCTTTTATTTTTTTTTCAAGGTAGAGTCTCACATTAGCTCAGGCTGACCCAGAATTCATTATGTAGTCTCAAGGTGGCCCGAAGTCATGGGGATCCTCCTACTTCTGCCTCCCAAGTGCTGGGATTAAAGGCTTGCAGCACCACACCCTGCAAGTTTCTTCTTTGTTCCAGTCTGTTTGATGCTCTGTTAGCTTCTTATGTCTGGAGGGGACTCTCTTTTGAGAGAGTGGGAAGCTTTTCTTCAATAATTTTGTTGAATAAGTTCTCCATGCCTTTGGTCTGAATATCTTCCCCTTCTGGTATACCCATCATTCAGATGTTGGGTCATTTTAGGGTGTCCCACAATTCCCTTATGTTCTGTTCACAAGATTTTTTGAACCTGTCAAAATTTTTGGACTCTCAAACTGTCTTTTCTCTTGTCTTCCACCTCTTAGGTTCTGTCTTCCACATGATTCACTCTGTCAGTGAGGTTTGCAGAGAGGTTTACACTACCACAATTTGCTTTGTATTTTCTGTTGTTTTTATCTGTATGGTATCCATCCCTTTGTTGAGTTTAAATTTCAGGCCCTATTTTTATTTATTTATTTGTTTATTTTTGGTTGTTTGAGGTAGTATCTCACTGTAGCTCAGGCTGACCTGGAATTTACTATATAGTCTCAGGCTGGCCTCGTACATATGGCAATCCTCCTACCTCCATCTCCTGAGTGCTGGGATTAAATTCATGTGCCACCATGCCTGGCATATTTTGATTTTTTTAAATGCTTGATGGAACTCATTCTTGTATTGATCTATGTCCTCATTAAGCTTAACCAGCTGGGTACTGAGATCCTCTATTTTTGTCTCATTTTCAGTTTATTTATCTCTTTTGAGATCTTTGTTTTTCATCTATTAAGTTAAGCATTGTGAAGACAGTTGTGCATTTCATTTATGTGATTGTTGGTGTTTTGTTGATTTGATACCAGTTCTGCAGTTTGTTTGTTCAGGGTCATATATCTTGTTTTCATTTTGGGGTTATATTCCTGTTTTTTCCTCTATGTTTTCATTGGAGACTTTCATTGTGGGACTAGGCAACCTTGTTGGAGATCTCCAAGTTTGTTGTTTCATGCTGTTTTTTTGCATGGGTCTACCCCTCTCAGTGTAGTAATTTTGATTAATTGAAGAAGAAACAAGAATTTTTCCTTGCAATGTCTTCAGTGAGGCTCTGTTTTGTTTTAGAATAGAATAGGCATGTTGTTTGTTCCTCCCCTTCTAGTTCCTTGTGTGGTAAAGATAGTTTTTATGGTGATCTTTCTTTTTTTCCTAATGAAAACATTTAGTGCTATACACATTCTTCTTAGAACTGTTTGTGTTGTATCCCATTAGTGCACTTTTACTTGTCTTAAAATATTTTAATTTCAGTTCTGACTTAAAAATATAAGATAATTGCTTTATTGTAGTTCAAATACCTAGAGTGTATTGATTCATGGAATATTCAGGAAAATGTTGCTTAATTTCCACATATTTATGAGCTTTCCAATTAGTTCCTGTAATTTGTTTCTAGTTTCTTTTTTAACATTTCGTGTGTGTGTGTGTGTGTGTGTGTGTGGTCAGAGGAAAACCTTGGATGTTGGTCCCCATCTTCCACCTTGTTTGAGGAAGGATTTCTCATTACTGCTGTGTTTACCAGGCTAGATTACCTTCAAAGTTCTGGAAGATTCTTTGCTTTCTGCTTCCCTTCTTGCCATAGGCATGTTAGGATTACAAACCTCCTCTATAGTGTACGAGTTTAAGTGCAAACAGCTGAGCTTCTGTCTCTGTCCCTATAGACTGTGATATCCAACCCCTGACACGTGTCCATAGCTAATCAGTCTCTCTCCTGTTTGACATACTTGCAGTAACCATGTCCAAGAGGAAAAAATACTTCCCTGGCAGCCATTGTTGATACCAGCTGGTCCAGTGAAGCCAATGGTGCTTCTGGACACATGTTTATACCTGCAGCTTCTTTTTAGAGAAGATATAACCTAAGATTTATTCCTTTATTCCTCATCTCTTCCTCTTATCAACATTTTATGAACATAAATTGTTTTTTTTTTTTTTTTTTTTTTTTTTTTGGAGAGACACACAGAGAGGCAGAGAGAAATGGAGAGGAAGACAGATTGAGATGGGCGCGCCAGCAACGTCTCAGCTGCTCTGAATGAAATCCAGATGCGTGTGCCCCCTTGTGGTCAAGTGAGGCATTGCACCCTTGTGTCACTTTGCATCTGGCTAAATGTGGGACCTGGAGATTGGAACCACTGGAGATTGGAACCAGCAGGTGCTTTAACCACTAAGCCATCTTTCCAGCCCTTATTTTGTTTTTTGATGTAGGGTCTTGCTTTACCCCAGGCTGATCTGGCTGGAATTCATTATGTACTCTCAGGCTGGTCTTGAACTCACAATGATTCTCCTACCTCAGTCTTCAGAGTGTTGAAATTAAAGGAATTAATGGTGTGCACCACACCCTGGGAATAGAGAGAGAGAGGAACAGAGAGAGACAGAAAATATGGATAGAAAAGGGCCTCCAGCTGCTGCAAATAAACTCCAGATGCATATGCTACCCTTGCATCTTGGGTCTTGGGGAATAGAGCTCAGGTCATTAGGCTTTTCAGGCAAGCTCCCTAACCAGTGAGCCATCTCTCCAGCTCCTCTATTATTTTTTATCCTGACTCCTTTCTAACTGAGTCATGCAGAAGGGATTTCTAACCATCCATCTTACCTGGAAGTCTTGCATTTTTTGATGATGTACTCTTTCCCTAAATCTTCACTATCCTTATATCCTTTCATAGGTGTTTATGCAATTTTATTTGATACCTCTTCATGACTTTGTGGGCTATCATTAGGAAACACTATCTACTATTGAAAGAGTCTAGTGGCTCAAAGTGCCTAGTGTCAGTAGGTGTGCTGGCTCTGGGTCCAAAGAATTGTAGTGTCTTGTTGATTCCAGAAGATGGAATCTGAAACAGTGGTTGTTTTGCATGGTCATAGTGGCAGAGTTACACAGGGCCCACAGTAACTGTGAGGCTTTGGGTGCTTAGAGGTGCTTCATAGGTGATCAGAAAAGACTGGAGTAGAGCTAAGGCCCAGAACTGCCTGAATGCACATGCATGGGCATTGGTAGCGAACATGAGCACGTGCATGGACACGGGTAGTGTTTATTCATGCAGCCTCAAGATTTGGGGCTGGTAGGATGCATGCACATAGTTCAAGGGCCAGCCTCAGGTACATGCATGATGATGAGGATTAACCTAAAGGAAAGAAATTTAAATTTCAATTAGTTACCATACTGCTTCCAAACTATCTCCCTTTCATGGGTCTGGAGTGATAGCTCTCTGATAAAACCTTTTCTGATTTCCTCAGTTAGAAGAACATTCTTCCTCCTGGAATTCATAGAACATTATGTTTCCAAATCTCCCATGACAAAGGTCACCTAATTGAATGGTCTACTTGTTATCTGGTTTATAATATTGTAAGTTCTCAGAGATAAGGGCTCAGGACCTACATATTTTTATTCCTCCATAGTATAGTGTCCTGTACATAACAGAGATCAATCAAAGCAGGGAGTACAAAATCAGGAAGCACAGTTCTTATAAGGAATGAAGAAAATGGGCTGGAAAGATGGCTTAGCGGTTAAGGAATTTGCCTTCAAAGCCTAAGGACCCCAGTTTGATTCTCCAGGTCCTACCTAAGCCAGATGCACAAGGGGGTGCACATGTCTGGAGTTCCTTTGCAGTGGTTTGAGGACTGGCGCACCCATTCTCACTCCTCCTCTCTCTCTTTCTGTCTATCTCAAATAAATAAATAAATAAAAATAAAATCTTTTAAAAATTTATTTATTTTGTTTTATTTTTATTATTTATATATTTATTTGCAAACAGAGGGAGAGATAAAAGAGAGGCAGAGAGAGAGAATGGGCATGCCATGGCCTCTAGCCACTGCAAATGAACTCCAGATGCATGTACCCTTTGTGCATCTGGCTTACGTAGGTCCTGGAGAATTGAATTGGGATCCTTTGGCTTCTCAGGCAAATGCCTTAACCGCTAAGCCATTTCTCCAGCCCAAATAAAATATTTTTTGAAAAGCTCTATTTGATTTAAAAAAAAGAATGAAGAAAATAAGTAATCACCTCTGATATCTTTAAACCCATTTAGCTTTCTTATTCTGGCTTCTGACTAACAAGCTGCTATACCACCTTGCATATACTGGAGAATGAGAGAACCACACTATATTCATAAATATAAATAAATATGTTCTGATAATAAACAGAAATCAAAAAGTAAATGGACATTTACTTGGCAGTGTACACCAAGTTACCCTAGAGCCAGGGCAAGTTGGGCCCTGGGGAGAAGGAACGGAAAAACGTAAGCAAGGGCTGAATATATTGTCTTGTTCCTGCTCCAGTCTTGCCTTGAATCCACCATACCTACCATGTAGACTAAGGCCCATATATGGTCCTCCAGGGACTACAAAAACCTATAGACTAGTTTTCTTTCCATTATCAGTGTAAAGGTCTAAAGAATTTTACATTCTTACAATAAGGGAAGATGGATGAGAAGTTGATGATACCAGGAAACACTGGCTGAGCCCCGAAGATAGCTGCAAGAAAGATGAAGAGGGACTTGGCAAAATGGCTACAGGTAGTATTCCTGAGGAAGGGGCTTTAGGGGAATAAGATGGGCAATGAAAATTCTTTGCTTAAGGTTAGGGAGATCACTGAATTTTTTTTGTTGTTGTTCCAGAAAACGTTGTCAGGATTAGCTTCCTTTCAGAATAAGTACATTCAGACTTAAGAGAAGTCCTGGAGCATAACGAAAGCTCCCCTTCCTACCCTACCATAGCCTGATTCCATAGAGAGCCCAAAACTTTGTACTTTTGCTTCCACAATATGGATAATTGAACAAGATGTTTTGCATTCCTTTATACTTCAAAATAGAACATATTGGAGGTACTTTTACTGCAAAAATGGGGAAAGTATTAAGAAAACATGTGCACTAGGATAATAATAAAAACAATTCATTAAAAGGTCAATTGGGAAGAAGACATGAATGATCAGAAACTTGGAGTTTCACACATGCTATAATTCAATTTACTAGCTAATTTTGGTTATTTTATTCACCAGAATATAACAGGAAAAGTGAGAATGAATGATTGTATGTGTATATGAGTACACGTGAATAAAAACATGTAAGCATGTACAATTGAGTGAACACGTCTGGGTCTAGAGTGATTTGACAGTTGATACTTACAGAAGGTGACTGTGACCCAGATCTTAAGTGCCTTCCATGCATTTTACATTCAGTATGTAAAGTACAGTTCAGTAAGGTAGGTGCTGTGTTCTTCCGCTTTATGAGAGGAAGTGGAAGTGCATGCATGTGCAGTCATTTGGGCAGAATAACACAGCTACTAAATGTTGTTAGCAGAACTGAACCCTCAATCTGACTATATGTCAGTCGTCTTGCATTCCATTCAGAGGAGAGGATATGGCAAAACGTGTGGCTGATATTAGAAGCAAGCGTGATTGCTCCCCATGGAATGGAAGCTTCTATGTCAGTGCTGCCTCCTACTGGGACTAGATGAGAAAACGGGATTTTTTTTGACATCAGACAAACTTCTTTTCTTCATAAAAGCATTTGGCTAAACTCACTGATAAGTGAGAATCTCCTTACTAGTAAACATTTTCAGAGGTGAAGTATAGGCTGGAATTTATATACTTCCATTCAGCAAATATTGCAGAGCAATGCCAGTGTGCTGCTATGGAAAGAAGATGGTCGTGCCAACTATATGTATTTCAGCTTTTCATCTTTTTGCCCCATTCAATGAGCTGTTGCCACCAGATCTCTAATCCAGGGGCGGAGTAGTGTGAAGTCTGAGAGCTTGAGTAACTTCTCTGTGCCATCAGAGATTAGTAAGAGTTTGGCAGAAAAAGTATCAATGGTCTAAGGATCACAGATTTCTAGGGAAACTGAAGCACTCAATAAAATTAATAAATTGGGTCAGCTCATACACAAATTCTGCTTTCTAGCTTTGTGAGATCCACCTACCCTTATTTCACATGTGTCCTGCTGTCTCTCCTCACCTCTGGAGCAGAGTCCAAGACAATGAATGGTATTTATAAATAGTGATATACCAGGTAAACAGAGACCACAGGTCAGTTCTCATGTTCCAGTCTTCTGGGCATATTTTACGTGAGTGTGTCTTTGGGAGTGGAAGCTCGATGTGTCAAAGACATGCAGTCTGATGATGTGCTTCCTGCCAGTGTACATACCAAGAGATATCAGTTCAATTTTCTGTAAATTCCCACATGGTAAGACAATAGCTGAATTAATATGCATGTGCTTGCCAGTCATTGTTCTAAACATTTATTTCACAGTCCCAAGAACAAGGTCTTAAATTTTTGAGGATTTCAGTGCTATGAGGGTAAGGTGTGCACTGGACAACAAATACTGATGACTCACTTGACCCAAGTTTTGCTTATGTCTCCCAAGTGTCTGTTTCCAACTGTTATTTTCATTTACAAATTTCTGATTTGAAGAAATTATGCTGTATCAAATGAGTAACAAAGTTCATTACTTTGACACTAAGCTTCTGGGAGATTTTCCTTCTGAATGTTGTGTGTGTTTCATTGTAGGAAAGAATCAATGTTCAATGAGGTCCTAGAACAATAGAGAGGCGTTCTCATGGAGGGACAAACAGGTCTATCTCCACGGACAGTGAGGAAACAAAGGAGCTAGCAATGACGTGACGGAGTCATTCTGATCACTCTTGATAGGTGAGTGAGATTTGAGACAGAAATGAATCCGAGAGACATTGTTTTCAGTTACTTTAATGAAAAATATTGGTACAAAACTTTGCTGAAAGAAGTCTGCAGCACAAGGAAGAAGTCTGTACTACTAGAAAATAGATGAGTCCTACTCACCGGAAGGGTGAATTACTAACTTACTTTCTTCTTCTTGTTTTTTTTTTTTTTTTTTTTTTTTTCGGATGCCATAGACATAGTCCTCATTTGCATTGTTTTCACAGAGGGCTTCAGTATCTTCTGCTTCTTTCAGTGATGCTGGACATGAACATCACTCTGGTCAGTGAGTTCATCCTGGTGGGCTTCCCCACGGCCCCGTGGCTGCAGGTCCTGCTCTTCTTCCTCTTCCTTGTGGTGTATCTGCTGATCATAGCAGAGAATCTTGTGATCATGCTCACTGTTTGGGTCACCGGCTCCCTCCACAAGCCCATGTACTATTTCCTGAGTAGCATGTCCTTTCTAGAGATCTGGTATGTGTCCGTCACAGTGCCCAAGATGCTGGATGGATTCCTCCTGCAGAGACGGAGCATCTCCTTCGCAGGCTGCATGACCCAGCTCTACTTCTTTATCTCTCTGGCCTGCACAGAGTGCGTGCTCCTGGCAGCCATGGCCTACGACCGCTACGTGGCCATCTGTCACCCTCTCCAATATCCGGTCATCATGACCACAGCTTACTGTGTGCAGCTCATGGCCCTCTCCTATGTGAGTGGTTTCATGGTTTCTGTTGTGAAAGTTTATTTCATTTCTCACGTCGCTTTCTGTGGCACCAACGTCATGAACCACTTTTTCTGTGACATCTCACCAATCCTCAAGCTGGCATGCAAGGACTTGTCCACAGCTGAGTTGGTAGACTTTGCCTTGGCAATTGTCATTCTCGTTTTTCCTCTGATCACCACTGTCCTCTCTTATGTCTACATCGTGTCCACCATTCTGCGCATACCCTCTACCCAGGGGAGGAAGAAGGCCTTCTCCACCTGTGCATCCCACCTCACTGTGGTCATCATTTATTACACAGCCATGATTTTCATGTATGTCCGGCCCAGAGCTATTGCATCTTTTAATTCCAACAAACTCATCTCAGCCGTGTATGCAGTGCTCACACCCATGCTCAATCCTTTCATCTACTGCCTGAGGAACCAGGAAGTCAAGAACGCAATCAAGAAGACCTTGGGAGGTGGCCAGGGCTTCCTGCTCAGATAATCTGTAGTATTGGTTTGAGAAGGAGACAGAGCCCTCTGCAGCCTGTTCTGTGATTTACCTTGGTTCCATTTATTATCGTCACTGATCCAAAGACCTAGACTCCTAAAGTAATCCAGAGGGAGAGAGAGAGAGAGAGGATTTATTATTTGTTACTTTATCCATCAACTAATAACAAATACTATGGATATTTATAAATATTTTTACAATGTTATAATACTAATAAAGATATAAAGTGTAGAAACACTCTTAGCACTCTGGTCATAATAAGCCATTTTATTCTCATAACACTTTATGAGTCCATTATTTCCAGCTACCTGATACTGTCATATGAGAAAGTGAAGCATAAAGTGGTTAATAAGTTATCAATGATTATAAACCAATTGATATTCAATTCATAATTTGAGCCCAGGAAATTTGGCACTGGAATCCACTCCACTGATTTTCCTTCATATCTCCATTCTATGACAATAGCTCCTGAGTAGCTTAGCTGACAAAAATTGACATCTGGAAGCAAAACAATTGAATCATTAATATATGTTTAGAAGTCATTATAACTGATGTTGGTGCTGAAGTGACAGTGGTGTCTGTGACAGCATTGGATTATTTACAGTTTTTTATTTATTTGAGAGAGGGAGAAATAGGCAGGGAGAGAGAGAGAGAGAGAGAGAGAGAGAGAGAGAATGGGTGCATGAGGACACACGTGCGCCCCTGTGTTCATCTAGCTTCCGTAGTTCCTGGGAATGGTTCCTTTGGTTTTGCAGGCAAGTGCCTTAACTGCTAAGACATCTTTCCAGTCCAGATAATTTAATTTTTAATAATATATTTTGCAATCCTTTTGTATGTTGAGCTTCCTTATACAACTATTACAGTTCATTATTCACTATAGAGTTGAGCTCACTAGTTCTGTGGGAGACTAAAAATATATATACAACTGAAAATTTTGTAGTCATATGTACCTAGTGGCACTTTTGTTTCAATGTGTGAGTTCTTGTGACTTTCAATGCAAAGTCATAACTAGTAGACTAGTGAACAGAATATCACTACAATAATTTATGTTCCAAGCAAAACTCTCAATATGCCATTATATAGATATAATATACAAATTAAGTTCAAAACAAGTACTAAATTTTCTAAGACAAATGAGCAAATGAGAATGTTTGATATCATTGAAACATCCACTGCCTATATAAGGAGGTGTAGTATATCATGAAAAATTTTACAAAATTGTATATCAAATTGGTACTAAATGTATATGGAACAGTCATGATGAGCTGTTTTACCTATGTAGCCTGACCCCCCCCCCTTTTTTGGGGGTTCTATGTAGGGTCTCACTCTAGCTTAGGATGATCTGGAACTTACTCTGTAGTTAGTCATTACTATTTCTCACCCTTAATCTTCATTACTGAGTCTGCACTCATTCATTCTTTTCATGTTCCATCTCCCAGGAGGTGAGAGGAATTGACCTTGTGGTCTCTATCACTTGCCTTTGCTGGCCTGTGGCTTCTATTTGTTTAGGTTATTGGGAAGTGGCAGAAATAATGTAGATGGGGGCTGGAGAGATGGCTTAGCGGTTAAGGCGCCTGCCTGCTAAGCCGAAGAACGCTGGTTCCAATCTCTAGCTGTTCCAATCTCCAGGTCCCACGTTTAGCCAGATGCAAAGTGACGCAAGGGCACAATGCTGCACTTGCCCATAAGGGGGCGCACACATCTGGATTTCGTTCACAGCAGCTGAGAGACTGCTGTCTTCCTCTCCCTCTCTCTCTGTCTGTCTCTCTCTGTGTGTGTCTCTCTCTCCAAAAATAAATAAAAAATAATAATAATAAAAAAATTTTTTTAAAGAATGTAGATGGATGTAGAAGTATGTCTGTAGTAGGATATGGAGTCCTTGGGGTTTATGCCCATTGGTATATTGGGGTCACATAGCAGTTGACCAGCAGTGAATAGGGGTTCATCTTTTCCCATACCCTTGCCAGCACTTGTTGTCTGTTTGCCTGATGGTAGTCCATCTGACTGGGGTAAAATGGAATGGAAAAGTAGTTTTTCCATTTTCTTTCTTTCTTTTTTTTTGATGTAGGCCTAAGTAAAAATGTAATTCTGTAACCCAGGTTGGTCTCGAAATCACAATGATTCTCCTACCTTAGCTTCTCAAAGTCTGGCAATAATGCCCAGCTTCAAAGTGGCTATAATTTGCATTTACTGATTGCTGGGGATGAACACTTGGAAAAATATTTACTGGGAATTTATGGTTCTTCTTTTGTAAACCATCTGTACACATCTTTACCCCATTTAGTGACTGGCTGTTTTGTTTGCTTGCTCATCCATGTTTATTGCTGTTCTATTCACAATAGTTAGGAAATGGAACCAGCCTTGATGCTCATCACCAGATCAATGGATAATGAAACTGTGGTACATATGCACAATGAAACAAATATTTTATGATTTTATTATCATTTTATTTACGTATTAGAGACAGAGGGAAGAGAGAGAAAGAGAGAGAGAGAGAGCACTACAGGGCTCTAGCCACGGCAAATGAACTCCAGATGCATGTGCCACCATGTGCATCTGGCTTATGTGGGACCTGGAGAATCAGACCTTGGTCCTTAGGCTTCACAGGTATATGCCTTAACCACTAAGCCATCTCTCCAGCCCACACAATGAAAATTTTACTCATAGTAAAGAAAAACGAAACTAAGAAATTTATATGAATATAGATGAATATGTAGTAAATTATATTAAACAAAGTTACCCAAACTCATAAATCCCAAATCCACATATTTTCTCTCAGATCCTTCTTTCCTTCCTTCTAATATTTATATGTTTGTATAGAATGGGGGCAAGCATGGGTTAAACATAAAAAAATAGGACTTCTGGGTAAGATAGTGGTGTAGTAACCATGCCAAAGCAGTGTAGGGGGTATGGAGAATAAGCAGAAAAACAGCAAAATACACTATTACACTGAAAAGTGAAGGGTATAAAGAATTATCAACCTCAGCAGAGAACCAGGAGAGACCCAAGAACTTCATAAGAATTGGCTCCTGCATGGGCACTGGGTTGGCAGCTGGCTGGTTCTGCCTGAGCCACAGAAGCAGAAGCCAGGTGAAGGGATTTTTCCACTCACTTCAGCCTCCTCACAAAGTCAAGAAACCTGAAGGAGAAGATAGCAGGGACTAGCTGAGTGGATGCTGAAGGAGAACACAAACAGGACCAGCTGAGCAGGTCCAGTTCAACTTCAGGCACCCTGCACAGCCTCCCTTCCCCCAACTTCCACTGCCATGAATCACAGGAGAACCACCCCCAAGCCACACAGCATCCAACACAGCTGATCAAATCACCAGACCCAGTGACCAAAGCAGCCTAAGTCCACAGAACAACAGAGAGAGACTGAGATAGGCACTAAGCATAGGTGAGATTGGAAGCCATCACAAAACACAAAGCCAGGTACATAGTCCTTGCACTGGAAGTGCTAATCTCACCTTCCATGTCAGAGCAGGTTATGTGTTACATATTCTTGGTTGGCTTTACTATTCTCAAATAAGCTATATTTTGGTGTTGACTATTGTTGCCTTTGATGTTTCCTGGTTTATAGGGCCTTTGTCCTTTTCTGCTATCATAATTGGAGGCAGGGTCTCACTTGGACCCATGCTGACCTGGAACCCATTTAAGACCAGAAATCTCAACCTTCAGAAACACACACACACGCGTGTGTGTGTGTGTGCAGAACAGATTACTGCAGGTGGAATGGTCTAAGTGAGATCGGGGAAGAGACTGAGTACAGAAAGGATGGGGGAGCACTAATCAAAATGAATAAGCAGTGTAGAAACCTATGTTTTTAGACAATGGCATACCCAAAAGCTACACAGTTCAACCATTGACCAAATTTCATTTTCAGAGTGGGTTTTCCACCAGGAATAGTTGCTAAGACCCTATTGCTGAAGACTCCCCATGCTTGGGCTGCAAGGTCACTCAGAGATCAACCTGGAGCTGAGCTGAAGACCTCCTCCCTGTAGACCAGCTGACAGAAAGCTGGGAAAAGCTACTCTGCATGCAGCCCTATAGGAGAGAGAAGTCATGAATGGATACTGCAAGCCTTAATTTGGGCCAGCCAGGCCAAATGTGCCAATGGCTGCAATACTGGCATGTCTGTTATGGGGCAAAACAACTGCTCTCTAACAGGACTGGAGGCTTGCTCCACAGAAGAGTGTAATACCATCTGGTTTCTGCCTAAATGCGTACATTATACTCACCAAACTGCCATGTAAGTACTTTTCTTAATGTTCATACCCATATATTAATGCTACTCTCACTTTTCATTAGAGAAGCTTCTCTTTACAGATAGTGGTGACCACTGGGATGACTCAAGAGGTGCCATAGTCCTGAGAAGAAGTGACAGTGGAGTGCTCAGCACTGAAACATCTCTAAAACCCTTCCAAGGCTTGGGGTCCATTGTGGAAGAGGTGGTAAAAGAATGTAAGAGCCAATGCAAAGGTAGGGCTTATTACAATACAATTGCCAGACACAGAATGGCCTGAATATCAATGACCTCACAATGCCTGGTACTACCTACACAAGACCCTCATAAAAGGAGGAAAAGATGATGACATTAAAATAAAAGAGAGACTAATTGAGAGGGGGAAGGGATATGATAGAGAGTGGATCTATGAAGGGGAGAGTAGGGGAGCAGAGGGAATTATCATGGTTTATTGTCTATAATTAGAGAAGTTGTCAATTAAAAAGTTAAAAAAATAGAAAGAGAATTGACATAGGATAGTAAGTGACAAAGAAGGAAGGGGTGGGCAAAGGGCAAAAGGATACATGTGACATGTAAGTAGAAATGGAGCTTAAAGAGAATGGCAGATGGAGAATGAAAGAAGAGGAAACTGCACTAAAATTTTTGTTTGAAAATGCTATAATATAAAACCTAAAACTCTTTATGCTAACTGAAAGTGAATAAAATAAAATGAGTCTATTTCAAAGATAGTTTTAAAAATTCCACAAGGAACTGAAAATAAAATTATGATGCATTATTTGCAAGTTTTTTTTTAAGATAAAAAGATGGCATTTCATCTAGTGCTAGAAGGCACTACATGAGCTACTGGGGGAAAGTGGTCAACATCTGTCCAAACAACTCAAAGTCTAAGCAATTCAGAAACAAACTACTTGATGTGATGCTCACATCAATAGTGGCACACAGCCATGGTGGGTAACCAACTGCTCTTGGTTTGACTAACAGATCTGCTCAGTGGAAAGGAAACCATATCTGGAACTGGGAAACAAGTCAGAATCATATCCAGATAATGATTCTGCTTTCCGTTGTCAATCTCCCAGTAACCTTAGACTATAAGAGGGTCTAAACCCTTTTAATTCTCTCTAAATTAATAATGGTTATCCCATTTAACAGGTGCTGACTTCATTCTTCATTGAAGAATCTGCTTCTCTTTTTTAGTCAGGAGCTGGACGTGAGGAGATAAATGACTCAGTGTACTCCACCCCAGCCCCAGCTGAAACCACAGAGGAACTGGAGAAATGAGCAAGAGTGCTGCTTTCTTAGTGAATCTGATATCAGCACAAGGGTAATGGAGATAGATACTGAGGACACTCAACACCTACCAAACCAGAGATCCACAGGCTCCTAAGAGTCCATCACTGAAGTAGACTTAAAATGCTCCCAGTATGGCTCTTGGAATTTTGTGGAAGAGGAGGCAGAAAGATTGTTAGAACCACAAGTTGGGACATTTTTCACAGAGACATTTCCTCTCCCTGCCCCATAATGCAAGACCCACAATCCCCATGGGGTTGACCTGCATCCCCAACAAGGAAGGCCCCTTCAGAAAAGGGGCAGGGAGGAGGGAAAGGATGGTAACAACATGTGTTGTTTACATACTAAATATGTCCATATCTAATTTTTTAAAAAGATGGCATTAGGCCACACAGAAGACAGAAATGTTAAATTTGCTTTCCCTAGTAATCTTCAGTTTTCTAGCCCCAAATACAACTGTGTATTTTAGATGCTGAGGTGAAAGAGTGGATATAGTTTTGCTTCTCTCTATAGGTTACTATGTGTTAACATTGCTGTGAACTCATTTTTCTTGTGACTTTACTCTCTCACCAATATCCCATGACGGATATTAATACCTTAAAGGAACTTAGTTAGTTCATCACAGAAAAATGAAGGCTTTGGATTCGTCCAGATCAATGCTAAGAAAGAACCTCTTGAGACTGTGGGAGGAGTCAAAACACACACACACACACATACCAAAAAAAAAAAAACAAAAAAAAACACTAGCTGAGGTTATTGGCAGGGCAATGCATGACCAGCAGTAGTGATAGCAAGAGAGGGAAGACTGGGAAGCACAATGAACAAAGACAGAAGAACTGCAAACAAACACAAGATCACTGCATACTAGGATTTAGGGCCATACAGGAGACCTAGAGGTAACCTATGATCTATGATTTGTGATTTAAAATTTTCACCATGTATGCAAATTGATGGGATGTTGCATTTTCTTTTAATCAATAATAAAATGAGTTTTCTTTTCATTAGACTCTACCTAGAACCTACATTCTTCATAGAGAAATGGTTTTCCAATATTTAAGATGGAATATTCCAAAGGTTGTGCTTTACTTTTTTCCCGTTCCTTCCTGTCATTTTGCAATTCCTTCCAGGTGGAGAGATGAAGACCAAGTCCACGTTCTGCAGGACACTTCTTCAACAGGCCAGACCACTGTACCACAAACCAAGATATCTAAGCCAGAGTCAACCAAGAGGGCATGTTCCACAAAGACGCTAAAGAAAAACAAACAGAATGCTGTCTTCTGACAGCAATCTTAAGTATATATCACAAATTATTTTCTTAATCAAATGTCAAACATGAATTAGGAACTGGGGTAGATGCTAAAGATAAAAAAGATATAAAATGTGATGCTGCATGGTTCAAAATACTATACTCAGAGGTGGTGCTGAAAAAATAGCACTAGGGATAATGGGCAGCATATAGGTGAGGGATGTCCAGTGTTGATGAGACAGTGAGAACAAAGTCTGAATGGACACTCCCCGGATGGCAAGGGTTGGAAAGAAGTTTATGTACCAGGCAGACTATGTATGACCGTACCTTCTTAAAGGAAAATGCTATACTGAAGAATTTCAAATTTTTCAGTAGCTCTAGCCTATGTTGAGTATCTAACAAAGAAAACATTAGAATATAGAGGAATATAGATAGGTGTCAGGTTATGAGGGACCCATTCTTCAATGTTAAGAGGACAGACTTCCAAGACTCCATTGATGGATTTAAGCTGAAGAAGCACATGTTCGTATGTATACTTCAGCAAGCTCTCTCAGACTGGAGATAGGAGTGCTCTTGAGAATTACCTTGAATCAACAACAGATATGTTGCCTACATCAATATGGGTCCCAGATCCTTATTGTGCATTTGATTTCTCTGCTGACTTTCAGATGTTTTATTTTCACTTTAATAACACCTTTCACCACAAATTCCCTCCCTTTGTTAGTGCTGTTCCTCTAGCTCATATTTAACTTCCTTTTCCTTCTTCAGAAAACTCAGCTCTCAGTGGGGAACAGAAGTGTCTTTCTGAGTGGCTCACATCCCTTCTGCTCCTTCCTCAACAGGTGAGCCACTTCCTCAACCTGATCCTAAATTCTAACCCTAATACTTTCAGGGCTGGGAAGGAGATGGGGCATATCTGATCAGTGACAGGATCTGTGATCCGTGCAGAGTGTGTGTGCTTGTGTTGGGGGAGGGTTCATGTAGATTTTGATGGTAGACATGATAGGGCTTCAATAAGGGTTGAATATAGAGCATTACAAATATAAGGTCAGGATGAGGGATCTTCAGATGAATAAGACAGAAAAGAACAGACCATAGATGTAGAGCGTCAGACTAGAGAACCAGGAATACGGCTATAGCAGAGAGAGAGGGGAGACAGTGAGAAAGAGGGAGATATTATTAGATAGTTGAAAGATTTTGAAGGCTGACAGTCATAGGTTATAATTCCGTTTCTGCCACTTTTTTTTTTGCTTGTGTACATGCAAGCAAATTATTTAATTAGTCCATCATTATAAGGTGGGACCCGTATAACACCCACTTCATTACTTTGTTGTGAGAGTTAAGTGATACATTATCTAGAAAGAGGCTGGTGTTTAATTTTCCATATGATGGCTAGCCAACAAATTTCATTATTATTTTAGATTAAACAAGCCTGGAGTGAACAAAAGCAGAGATCAGAGTAAAGGTAATGAAGGCCAAGCAGGAAAACAGGGTTAGTGCTCATCAAGGAGGAGAGTGTAAGGCAGTAGCCCACGTGGTCTTCAGTCACGGTCCAGAATGGTGGCAAGCACACAAAGGTCAGGGGATGCCAGAAACAGGACAGTCCTACTCAACGTTTTGCGATAAGGTATGAATCTTAACAATCAAGGGAGCTGAGCCCAACATCAGAGAGCACGTTGCTGAGATTCATCTCATTCTCTTGTGTGGGCAGTGGTACTCTGAGAGACACAGCAGGACACAGTGTGTTATAAGTGGGAGCATTAGTAGGAGGCAATCTGAAAGTATAAGGGAAACTAACCAGTGTCACCCCCATCCTCCAGCTTGTCACCATTCACTCCCCTCCTACGTGACACAATTCTTTCTAATAAAGGTCCAAATCACTCTACCGGTCAGTTTTCATCTCTTTACTCTGTACTTTTACATCTTCAGTCTCTTTGCTCACCACTTCTCTCTGTTCCAAAACTCTGCAAGGCTTAATTCAGTCTAAATTGTATCATCCAGTGAAGGCTTTCTGCCCTCCCCTGAACGAAAATAATGTCTACCCTGGATTCTCACCACACTATATAGATTTTTAAACATCCATTAGAGATTACAACTAGTGTGTATTTGTCTCTGTCTTTTGTAAATAACTCCAGCATCAATTTGTCTTGGTGTTTCTCCATGCTTATTACTACCTGGATCATAGCAGGGCTAAAAATATAGAGGGAAAAGGTGAAAGGTGGGGTCAGGAGTACTTTGATTTTTAAAAAAATATTTTTTATTTGCAAGCGGAGGGGCGTAAGACCAGGGAAGACAGAGGGAATGGGCCCTCCAGAGAATCCTGCCTCTGCTAACGAACTCAAGATACATGTGCCACTTTGTGCATCTGACTTTACATGGGTACTGGAGATTTTAAACTGGGCCTTTAGGCTTTACAAGCAAACCTCTGAAACATCTCTCCAGTCCTTGATTTAAATTTTTTTTTTTTCAAGACAGAGTCTCACTATATAGCCTATGCTGGCCTTTCATTCATGATCTTCCTGCCTTTGGTTTCCTGAGTGCTGGGATTATAGGTGTGCACAAATTAACATGTTTAAGATGGAAAGACTTGGATATTGCCAGAGATGTAGCACCAGTAAACAGTAAGTGGTAGAAGGGAAGGGAACAAAAGAGGGATTTGTGGATGGAACCATGTCCTAACATGAATAAAAATACGATCAATAAAGAACATGGTGAAAGCCAGGTGTGGTGGGGCATACCTTTAATCCCAGCACTCGGGAGGCAGAGGTAGGAGGTTCGCCATGAGTTCAAGGCAACCCTGAGACTACACAGTGAATTCCAGGTCAGCCTGAGCTAAAGTGAGACCCTACCTCAGAAAACAAAACAAAAAAAAAGAAGAAGAAAGAAAAAGAAAACAAACACAATGATTATTTTTAGAAAGACATAAATGATTGACCAATTGATCCTGTAACTTTTAATTTTGTAGAAAACCATTCAAATAAGACTATCTATCATTGAGAAGTTATTTTAAGACATTTTTTGAAGTGATGGGGATTAGATTCAGGTCTTCATGACTGTGGGCAGAGGCTCAGTCACTGAGCCCCATCTCAAGCCTGATAATTGATCAATACCTCAACTACACAAAAACCTTCCAAAATCACTCCAGTTGTCTTAGATAAAAGTAGACATGATTTGAGCTGCTTAGAATGGCTGCTGTGATCTGCTCACCACCATTTCTCACGCCCTTTACTCTGATAATTTTGTTGCTCCTGTACTCACTCTGTTCCAGTCATACTGGATTCTGTACCTTTCTGCAAGCTGTGACGCATTCCAAGGTCTTTAACCTCTTTTGTCTTTTATCTAAACTCTTCCATCAGAAAGCCACATGCCTCCCAGTCTTCATAACTCTCCTTACTTTTTATGTACAATATCACTCTGTTGCTGCTGCCTAAATTCCTTATTTTCCTTACCTTTTCAAAATTTTCTTCAAATTACCCATCCCAGCATTTATAACACCAGTGTATTCATTATTTATTACCTGTCAGCTTCACCGAGGATGTTTTGTCTATTTTATTAGCTGAACTATTTCAAATGTCCAGAACAGTGTCTATCACATAGTAGGTGCTCAGTGAATATACAAAACAGAACGGATATATGATTACTTTCCTGAAATGCACTTTATTTTCACTACAAGCCTGCAGTGGTTTGATATTTGATTTTCATTTGTTTGTTTTTGAGGCAGAGTCTTGTCATACATCCCTGGCTGGCACTGAAGTCATTATGTATACCAGATTGACCTCAAACTTTCAGCAATCCTCCTCCCTGGGCCTCTTGAGTACTGAGTTTGTACCGTCACATCCAGCGAGGCTATGGTGGTGATAGCAATTCACTGGTGTGACTGTTCCCGAGCAGGGCTCAGCTGTTCAGGTGCAGATAAGCAGAAAGCCCTGTTTATTGGAGGAGGTATTGGCTAGTTTCTCCAACAGGTTACCTGACTGTACATAGTGTATAGCTTTAAGACATTAGACTGTAATAGCTTGCTTACTATTTAATTTCCGTTAATACTCTTTGAGCAAGGAATATGAATTTTCATCTTTATATTTTCAATATCTAGGGGGAGACCAGGCTTCAAATAATTTAATAAATACTCACTACTACTAGTCATACTATGCATTTTTACTACCAAGATTTGTTGAATTTTCTAGTGACATAGCTCCTTTTCATTCATAAGTGAGTTGGCTTAGACAGTTAAGGTATGGGTTGGGTTATAATTTCTGTTAGTAATAAATCATGGACAAATACAGGCCTTCCAATACTGATGCATACTTTCCTTAATCTTCTGGAATACTCTCTAAATATTGGGGCATTTTCTCAGGTTGAGTCTCTTCTTAATGTTACCATAATGTGTTACATGATACCTTAAAATCAGACACGATTATGTGTGCATTCACTTATCAAAATTCCTTCACTACTATATTTTTCAATTGTTCTATCTTGAGCTATGTATTCCCAGCTGGCTTATACCCCTTGACTGAAAAAAAAAATGTTGCCCCAAAAGGGTTGTTAAAATTAATTAAATGATAATTCTTTTGAGTAGAGAAATAAGTAAAATTTGAGTTCTATTTCACTACAGTCATTTTCTAATGCATATAACCAGCTACCCTATTGGCAATTTGAGGGTTCTAGGCCAGAAATCAAACACAAATCAGAAATAATAAATGATCACTTAGGGCATTCTACCTTTTATTTGCATTTCTAGTTCTTCTAATTCTACCTTTTTCTAACCAAGTCATCCCTATTTGTACCCTTGCAAAGTATCTTTTCAGTTCATTTTATTTTTAATTTTAAACTAATCTCTCTCTCTCTAGTTAAATTTTGATGATGTCCTCAGATTATTTTATGCCAAGGAAAAAACAGGATATTTCTGAGTTGTTGTACCCTTTGAACCCTCCATTCCCAAAGCAGTTCCTTAAATGCCACTTGTGCTCAACTTGTGCCTGAAATAAGAACTTTCAGAGTCAACTGGATAAAAATAGTCAAGTGACACTTGTCTTTGAACAACATCTATATTAATTGTGCAATTAATTTGGAGTTAATGTGATGTATGGTATAAATACACATACGTGTGTGTGGTTGTACATATCCTCTAGTGCCCTTTTATATATGGTTTTATATTGAGGTCTTTGATCCATTTGGATTGGATTTTTGTGCATGGCGGGATGTGTGGATTGAGTTTCATTTTCCTGTATATGGTTGTCCAGTTTGTCCAGCACCATGTGTTGAAGATGCTGTCTTTTTTCCAGTCTATATTCGTAGGTTTTGCTTTCTATGGTATTGATGAGTCATGGTTAACAACAAGCTAAAAATTTTAAATGGAAAATTAAAACAATAAATAATTCATATACTTTAAGTTGCCTGCCATTCACAGCCATGTGATAAGATCTGATACCCTGCTCTCACATGAGCCACCTGTATGAGCATTATCCACACAGTTATACACAGCCTTCTTTTAGTCTTTTCATAGTTCTTTTGGCATTAGATCAATTATCTGTGGCAATCTTTATGTTGATGTACTTTATTTTACATGCTAATTACCTAAAGGTGCAAGACTAATGATACTGGCAATCACAATACACCAAAATGAATCTATAAACTGCTTACTATAAGTAAAAAGGGAAAAGTTATTGACTCAACAAGGGAAGGAAAAAAATTCATTTACCAAAGTTACTAAGGCCAATGGTATAGTAAAAGAATTTGAGGAAGAAACTAATTTCATACGGCTTTTATTTCAGTATATTATTATTGTTTTATTTTATTAGCTATGGTTGTTGATATATATATCTCATATATATAAGTTTGTGTGCACAAGTATTTGTGTGTGTGTGTGTGTGTGTGTGACAAAACATAGTAAACATAGAGTTTGTTAGTAGCCATGATTTTGTGTTCCCATTGGGAATCTTGGAGCATATTCCCTGTGGGTACAGAGACTATTATAACTATTATGTGTGCATATGTACATATACATATATGAAAGCATATATATACATATATATGATTGATTATTATATTAATAGGAGGCATGTAAAACTCAAAGTATTTTTAATTTTCTAAAAATGTATAACTTGGGCCTGGAGAGATGGCTTAGCAGTTAAGCGCTGGCCTGTGAAGCCTAAGGATGCCTGTTTGAGGCTCAATTCCCCAGGATCCACAGAAGCCAGATGCACAAGGGGGCGCATGCATCTGGAGTTCGTCTGCAGTGGCTGGAGGCCTTGGCACTCCCATTCTCTATCTGCCTCTTTCTCTCTCTTCTGTCTGTCACTCTCAAATAAATAAATTAATAATAAACAAAAATTTTAAAATATATAATTTTCTTCATTAAACTTTTTAAAGACATTGCTCCAAATGTAAGCAGAGACACATTATTAGAATCCAAAAAACATCCAACAGGCCAGATTCAACAGTTCTGATTAGGAGGATTTTAATCTGGTGGTTATGCTTCTTTTGTTTACTGTGTATTTTGAACTGCCTCACTCTCTGCACTGTCTTTCTGCTCTGGACTATCTTAGGAGTTTACTCTAACCACCGTGGTACTTGGGACTTCTGGAACCTGGGAGCATACTGACAAAGGGAGCCTTTCCTCCTAGTGACATCTGTAGACCTCTTCCTGACCCAGACTAAAGACTTAACCCCTGAATCTGATTTCATGATCCTACATCACCATTCTTAGCTTTGTGTTCATGCCTCATTTTGATCCCTGGTTTTCAGGAGTGGACCTTGTGTCCTGTCGTGATTCCTACATCATAACCTATGGCTACATGATGGATGTAGAGTGAAGTTTCCCAATAAAGAGCCTCTAGGCTGAGGACCCGATGCTGCTCCTGTGGACCTTGCTCTTCAGCCTGGTGTCAGTGTCATTAAATCCTCTGTCTTTTGAAGTCTAACCATGTGGAAGGAAAACGTCACCAGTATCAGTGAGTTCATCCTTGTAGGTTTCCCTACGGCTCCCTGGCTGCAGCTTCTGCTCTTCTTCCTCTTCTTCATCACTTATCTGTTTGTGATACTGGAGAATTTGATCATCATCCTCACTGTGTGGGTTACTGGATCCCTGCACAAGCCCATGTACTATTTTCTTGGCACTATGTCCTTTCTGGAGGCCTGGTATATATCTGTCACTGTCCCTAAAATGCTGGCCGGATTCCTACTACATCCAAATACTATTTCCTTCCTGGGATGCATGACCCAGCTCTATTTCTTCATCTCACTTGCCTGTACTGAATGTGTACTTCTGGCTGCCATGGCCTATGACCGTTACGTGGCCATATGTTGGCCTCTTCGCTATCCAGTCATGATGACCACGGGGTTTTGTGTTCAGCTGACCATAACTTCCTGGGTGAGTGGCTTCACCATCTCCATGGCAAAGGTGTATTTTATTTCCCGAGTGGCCTTCTGTGGCAATAATATCTTGAATCACTTTTTCTGTGATGTGTCACCTATCCTTAAACTGGCCTGCATGGACCTGTCTATGGCTGAGACGGTAGACTTTGCACTAGCCATTGTCATCCTTGTGTTTCCTCTGTCAGCCACAGTACTGTCCTATGCCTGCATTGTCTCTACCATTCTGCACATACCCTCAGCCACAGGGCAGCGGAAGGCCTTCTCCACCTGTGCATCTCATCTTACTGTGGTGGTCATCTTCTATACTGCTGTGATCTTCATGTATGTCCGACCTCGGGCCATTGCTTCATTTAATTCTAACAAATTGATCTCAGCTATCTATGCAGTCTTTACTCCCATGCTCAACCCTATCATCTACTGCCTGAGGAACAAGGAGGTCAAGGGTGCCATCAGGAAAACCATCGCAGGTGGCCGGGGCCTATTCTCGAGAGATTCTCTTGGCTGAGGTGACTCTAAGAGTCACCATTTACCTCTCCCTCAAAAGTTCCTTCATTAATGAAAATTCTACAATTGTCAACATACTGACTTAAGAAACAATTTATGGACAGGAAATTAAAAATTAAATAACAAAAGCCTGTGTATGTCAGGCTTTAATCAGGCATTTATTACGTAAGGCATTAAATAAAATAGAACACTGAGACACACATTAGCAAAATAATTGTACATTTTATAGTCCATGAAGAATATGTTAAGAAATAACCAGTGACTTTGGATTTAATTCAGTGGTAAAATGCTTACCTGACAAGTACAAGGTCCTGGATGCAGTCTCCAGCACCAGAGGAAAAAGAAATAATCAATTACTACTTAATCATTGTTACAGTTCTGTTGTGAGGTTATTCATCTTAATCATTTTATTTTAAAAGTCAACATGGGAAGTGGGGTGAGAAATAGGTTTTTAACAGACATTTCAAATCTGGACACAATCATTTTTAAAATGTACCTCAATGGTTGGCTTGAGATAAGAGCTATTTGGTAATTATAGTGTTATGGGAAAAATATTAAAAGTAAAAAAAAAAACTATGAAACAAATAGAAACAAAAGTAGTAATCTGAGATAAAAATGTAGAAGGGTGATAGCAGAAAATATTCCATGGATAAAACAGATCAAAGAGATTGAAAAATAGTAAAATGCAGTGAGAGAAACTAACCTCCAAACCAAATAAGCCCAAGACTAAGGAATTCCAAGGAAGGAGGAACAACTGGAATTTCAATTGTCATTTTAAAAAACATTCATTAAGCACATACTATGGTGTTGCTACAAAAAATAATTCAAAGAAAATAGGACATTCAGGCTATACCCCTCATATGTTATATCAAGAAGGACAGACTACTATTATATATTTGTGATTATTGTTACTATGGATGTGAATCTGACATGTAAGGAAGAAGGAAAGAATGAATTTTCATTCATCTATCCATGCAATCATCCATTTGTCCAACAAGTACATTTAGCACTTGCCATAGGGTACATACATGCGAGATACTACAAATACAGATGTTAATAAGACAGAAACTGAATGTTTGGACAAAACTGTGTGTGCTTGTAATCTGGGCTTTAACCTGGGAGGGAGATACAGGAATCTGAATTTGAGACCAGCCTTGGCTACATAGTGAGTTCAAGACCCATGTCTGGGCTGCCTAGTTAAGTCTTATCTAAGAGCAAAGGGAAGAGGGGTGGAAATTGAGAAAGTATGCATTGAAAATTGTTACATAATACTGAGCATCAATACACAGAAGAAATAACAGACTACAACAGAGGGACTGGTTAGTGTCAGTTAAAAATAAAGTTAGAATTGGAGGACTCAAGAGTATCTCTGAGGAAAATGGCAGATAAGCTGCTTTATGCTATGAACTGTTGCATATGAGGTAATTCCTCTTTACACCTGTTCTAACAGTTGGTGCAATGAGTTGACACACAATGAAGAGAAAGGCACCTTCTAATGAGATGGCATTAATGGCAGACTATAACTCTGCACTGGGCAGAACCCAGTGATGAGACACTCCTTAGTACCCGGAAATAATGGAAGGTCCAGAACCAAAGGTCCATTGTATAAGGTGGCAATGTTTACTGACTGCTGAATAATTAGTATTTGGAGCACTTGCATTTAAAGTCTTAACAGCATACCCATCTCATGGTTCATTTCTTATTTTGTTTACTTGTGTATACAATTTTAATCATCCATTTTTTATGTTTCAGATAAGAAGTAAATATACAACATACCTAATCTAAAATTACAAATGAAAAGTATTCTAAAATCTGAGCTCTTAAAAAAATTATTTTGTTGTTTATTTTATTTTCATGTATTTATTTGTGAGTGACAGAGAGACCCAGAGAGAAAGAGTCAAAGAGAGAGAGAATGGGCACACCAGGGCCTCCAGCCAGTGCAAATGAACTCCAGATGCAGGCACCACCTTGTGCATCTGGCTTATGTGGGTACTGGTGAACTGAGCATCGAACCGGGGTCCTTAGGCTTCACAAGTAAGCGCTTAACTGCTAAGCCATCTTTCCAGCCCCTGAGATCTTTTGAGTACTGGTATGAGCTACTACAATCACAAAATAACACACTTGACTTCATGTAATGGGTTACAGTGAAAACATGGGTACTGACTAAATTACATAAAGTCACCTCAAGTTATTTATATAAGGTATATATGCAATATATATCTACTATCTATCAGCAATCTAGCTATCTACCACCATCATCATCATCTCTGTCTGTACACAAATATTGTCCTTCAAACATCTCAAACCTGAAATACTTCTATTCACAAACATTTCAGTCTCAGGCTATATAACAAATGCATCAAATGAAAAAAGATTGAAAAAATCATGTAGTATAGCAATTCATAAAGACAGGAGTATAACAACATTGTTGTCAGAAAATGATTTTAAAAGTTCTGGGGATTCAAAACATGAAATGCTTTACAAATTTGTGTGTTATCCTGGCACAAGGGTCATGCTAATCTTCTCTGTTCTGTTCCAATTTTAGTATATGTTCTGTTGAAATTAGCACCTGAGGAATTTTTGAAGATAAAATAAACACAATTGTCTATTCTACCACTGATCTAATTCTTATCCACATTTAGGCTGTATCTCCCTTAGTCATCTTTCTCTTTGTTCTATTTACATCTCTACTGTTGTACTTTTCTTTTTTTTGTTTTTTTAATTGTTATTTTTATTGACAACTTCTATACTTACAGACAATAAGCCATGATATTTCCCTCCCCTCCCTTCCCCACATTCCTCTTCACAACTCTGCTCTCCATCATATCCCTTCCCTCTATCCATTAGTCTCTCTTCCAATTTGATGTCATTGTCTTTTTCTCCTATTATGAGGGTCTTATGAAGGTATTGCTAGGTACTGCGAGGTAATAGATATCGAGGCCAATTTCTGTCTGCACAGTTGCATTGTAAGGAGTTGTACCCTTCCTTTGGCTCTTACATTCTTCCTGCCACCTCTTCCGCAATGGACCCTGAGCCTTGGAGGGTGTGATAGAGATGTTTCAGTGCTGGACACTCCTCTGTCCCTTCTTCTCAGTGCTATGTTGCCTTTGGGGTCATCCCAGTGGTCACTGCCATCTGAAAAGAGAAGCTTCTCTAACCAGAAGTGAAAGTAGCATTAATATATGAATATGAACATTAAGTGTAGTGCTTTCAGGGCAGTTAGGTGGGAATAATATATACATTTAGCCAGACAAGAGCAGGCTTTATACCCCTGAGGCTCATAACTTCCCTTGCCATAATCTTTTGATTAGGTTTTCAGTACCAGACATGTATTCCCCCCAATACTGAGTGGGCCTTCCGTCCAATTATGGAGCAGTTGGTTTTCCTCAGAGCAGACATTCCACTATTGCACCTGTTTGGTCATTGGGCCTGTCTAGCCAAACTTGAAGTTTCCAGTGTCCACTGTTTTCACTGCTGATGATTTCTGTCTCCCGTATAGCTGCATGCAGTGCAGCTTTTTTCAAGGAAAACCAAGGGCCTTGCCAATAGCCTGTAATGTTTTAGAGGCAACAGGGCCAAGAACTCACTGGAAGGTATCCCATCCCAGGCACTGAAAATTTTCTAGTAACAATCTATAGTTGCTGGATGTGCCATTATTTTAAAAAGTATGTTTACATAAGTCTTATTCAGAATATCTTGAATTTTGATTGACACCCCTTCACCCTTCTTTTACACATTCTCTTCCCCTGGACTCACTTAGGCTTTTCCTCTCCCTGTAATCTGTTCTTCTACTTACATATGTACAATACCATCCACTTAAGTCCTTCCCTCTCCTCCCTCCCTTATAACCTTTTTTCTACATTACTGGCCTCTGCTACTGATTTTTGGTTCCAGCTCACACAAATGTATACATTTGTAACTAGGATCCACATATGAGAGGGAACATGTGACGTTTGGCTTTCTGAGCTTGGGTTACTTCACTTAGTATAATCCTTTCCAGATCCATCCATTTCCCTGCAAATTTCATAATTTCATTTTCTTTACCAATGAATAGAACTCCATTGCATAAATGTACCACATCTTTATTATCCATTCATCTGTGGAGGGACATCTAGGCTGGTTCCATTTCTTAGCTATTGTGAATAGAGCAGCAATAAACATGGTTGTGCAAGTATCTCTAAGGTCATTCAGATATATGCCTAGGAGTGCTATAGCTGGACCATATGGTAAATCTATTTTTAGCTGTCTCAAGAACCTCCACACTGATTTCCACAATGGCTGTACCAGATTACATTCCCATCAACAGAGTAGAAGGGTTCCCCTTTTTCCATATCCTCACCAACATTTATTGTCATTTGTTTTCTTGATGGTAGCCATTCTGACAGGAGTGAGATGGAATCTCAAAGTAGTTTTAATTTGCATTTCCTCAATGGCTAAGGATGTAGATCACATTTTAGATGTTTATGTGCCATCTGTGTTTCTTCTGATGAGAACTCTCTATTTAGTTCCATAGCCCATTTTTAATTGGGTTGTTTGATTTCTTATTGTTCCATTTTTTGAGTTCTTTGTATATTCTGGATATTAATCCTCTGTCAGATATGTAGCTGGCAAAGATTTTCTCCCATTCTTGAGGTTGGCTCTTTGCTCTTTTCCCAGTGTCCTTTGCTGTATAAAAGCTTTCTAATTGTAGGATATCCCAGTGGTTGATTAGCGGTTTTAGTGTTAACTCCTGAGGGATTGGTGTTATATTCAGAATGCCATTTGGTATGCCAATATGTTGAAGGGTTTCCCCTACCTTTTCCTCTAGAAGTTTCAGAGTTTCTGGTCTCATATTAAGGTCCCTGATCCACTTGGACTTGATTCTTATGCATGGAGAAATACAAGGATCTATTTCCATCCTTCTACATACAGATATCCAGTTTTCCCAGCACCGCTTGTTGAAGAGGCTATCTTTTCTCTAATGAATATTTTTGGCATTTTTGTCAAAAATCAGATGGCTATAGCTGCTTGGATTAACATCTGGGTCCTCTATTCTGTTCCATTAATCTACATGCTCATCTTTGTGCCTGTACTATGACTTTGTAATATAGCTTAAAATCGGGTATGGTGATACTGCCAGACTTATTTTTTGCTCAAAATTGTTTTGGCTATTTGAGATTTTTTGTGCTTCCAAATGAATTTTAGGATTGTTTTTTTATTTCTGTGAAGAATTCCATTGGAATTTTAATGGGGATTGCATTAAATATGTAAATTACTTTTGGTAAGATTGACATTTTCACAATATTAATTCTTCCAATTCAAGAACATGGGATATCTTTCCATTTCCTCATGCCTTCTGCAATTTCTCACTTCAGTGTTTTAATGTTCTCATTGTAGAAATCCTTCACTTCCTTGGTTAAGTTTATTCCAAGGTACTTTATTTTTTAAGGCAATTGTGAATGGGAGAGAGTCACTGATTTCATCCTCCCCATGTTTGTTGTTAGTATGTAGGAAAGCTACTGATTTCTGTGTGTTTATTTTGCATCCTGCTATATTGCTAAAAGTGTTTATCAGCTCTAACAGTTTTCTAGTAGAGTCTTTAGGGTCCTTTATGTAATAAATAATCTGCAATAATGATAATGTGATCTCTTCCTTTCCAATTTGTATCCCTTTTATGAGTGTCTCTTGTCTTATTGCTATGGCTAAGACTTCCAGTACTATATTAAATAAGAGTGGGGACAGTGGACACCCTTGTCTTGTTCCTGATTTTAGCAGAAAAGCTTCAAGTTGTTCCTCATTTAGTATTATGTTCGCTGTAGGTTTGTCATAAATAGCCTTTATTATGTTGAGATATGTTCCTTCTATTACCAGTCTCTGTAGGATTTTTATCATGAAGGGATATCAAATGCTTTTTTCTGCATCTAACGAGATGATCATGTGATTTTTGTCCTTCAGAACATTTAGATGATATGTTACATTTATTGATTTGCATATGTTGAACCATCCCTGAATCTCTGGGATAAAGCCTACTTTGTCAGGGTGAATAATCTTTCTGATATATTCTTGTATTCTGTTTGCCAATATTATGTTCAGAATTTTGCATCTATGTTCATGAGGGAGATTGGCCTGTAATTTTCTTAAATTTTTTTCATTTTTATTTATTTATTTATTTGATAGAGAGAGAGAGAATGGGTGCACCAGGGCCTCCAGCCACTGCAAACAAACTCCAGATGCATGCACCACCTTGTGCATCTGGTTAACGTGGGTCCTAGGGAATAAAACCTGGTTTCTTTGGCTTTGCAGGCAAATGCCTTAACGACTAAGCCATCCCTATAGCCCTGTAACTTTTCTGGGTTTTTTTTTGGGGGGGGTCTCTGTCTTTGTCTGGTTTTGGTATCAGGGTGATGCTGGCTTCATAGGAGTTTGGTAGAGTTCCTTCCCTTTCTATTTTACGAAAAAGTTTGAAAATCAGTAGTGTTAGTTCTTCCATGAAGTTCTGGTAAAAATCACCAGTGAATCCATCTGGGCCTGGACTTTCTTTAGTTGGGATATTTTTCATAATTGCTTGGATCTCTGTATTGTTATAGATCTATTTAAATGGTTTATCTCATCTTGATTTAATGGTAGGTCATATGAATCAAGTAAATCATCCATTTCTTTCAGATTTTCAAACTTAAAGGCATATATATTCTTAAAGTGTGTCCTCATGATTTTCTGAATTTTCTTGGTATCTGTTTTAATGGTGCCCTTTTCATCTCTACTTTTACTAATTTTTGTCTTTTCTCTCTTTCTTCTTTTGTAAGGGTGTATTAACCTTGTTTATCTTTTCAAAGAACCGACTCTTTGTTTCATTGATTCTTTTTATTGTTTTTTGTTTCTATTTCATTAATTTCTGCTCTGTTCTTTATTATTTCTTCCCATCTACTGATTTTTGCTTATTTTGTTCTTCTTTTTCCAAGGCCTTAAGGTGAAGCATTAAATTGTTTACTTGTGAACTCTCTATTTTCTTAATATAGGCACTTTTTGGGCTATAAATTTTCCTCTTAGGACTGCCTTCATTGTGTCCCAAAGGTTTAGGTGTATTGTATTCTCATCATCATTTGAGTCTATAAATTTATTGATTTCCTTTTTGAATTCTTCAATGACCCATTCATCAATCAATAGTGTACTGTTTGGTCTCCATGAATTTCTGTATGCTCTGTAGTTTTTCTTGTTGCTGATTTGTAGTTTAATCCCATTGTGGTCAGATAGAGTACAAGGGATTATTTCGATTTTCCTGTATTTGTTAAGATTTGCTTTGTGTCCTAATATGTGGTCTATTTTAGAGAATGCTCCATGTGCTGCTGATAAAAATTCATGTTCTGCAGTATTTGGATGGAATGTTCTACATATATCTGTTAGGTCCATTTGTTCCATGACATCATTTAATCCAGATGTCTCTCTCTTTATTTTTGCCAGGATGACCTGTCAATTGATGAGAGTGAGGAATTGAAGTCACCCACTACAATTGTGTTTGGTGTGATCTGTGACATTAAGGCTAATAGTGATTGATGAAATTGGGAACCCCCATGTTAGGTGCATATATGTTTAGGATTGTAATGTCTTCCTGTTAGAGTGTTCCTTTAATCAGTATAAAGTGACCTTCTTTATCTTTCCTCACTAATATTGGTTTGAAGTCTACTCTGTCAGATATTAGGATATCAACCCCTTCTTGTTTCCTAGGCCCATTTGCTTGAAATACTGTTTTCCATCTTTTCATCCTAAGATAATGTCTATGCTTTATTGAGAGATGAGTTTCCTGGAGTCAACAAATGGCAGGATCCTGCCTTTTTTCTTTTTCTTTTTGTTTTAAAGATTTATTTTTATTTGTTTTATTTGTTTATTAGAGACAGAGGGAGAGGGAGAGAGAGACACAGTGAGAAAGTGAGAATGGGTGCACCAGGGCCTCCAGCCACTACAAACAAACTCCAGATACATGCACCACCTTGTGCATCTGGCTAACGTAGGACCTGAAGAATACAACCAGTTTCCTTAAGCTTCATAGGCATACGCCTTACGCCTTAACCACTAAGTCATCTCTCCAGCCCAGGACCCTGCCTTTTTTTTTTTTTTTTTAGGTTGTTCGAGGTAGGGTCTCACTCTAGCTCAGGCTGACCTGGAATTCACTATGTATTCTCAGGGTGGCCTCAAACTCACGGTGATCCTCCTACCTCTGCCTCCCAAGTGCTGATATTAAAGGCGTGGCAGGATCCTGCCTTTTAATCTAGTCTGCAAGCTTGTGTCTTTTGGTTGGGTCATTGAAGCCATTGATATTAAGAGTTATTATTGAAAGGTATGTATTTATTCTCACCATTCTTGTTTTGTAGTGCTTCCTGTTTTCTCTTTACTCACTTGTTTTAACTGGTATTTGAGTATGGTTTATTTTTTCCTATTTCCTCCTGTGTATGTTTTGCTTTCTCTTCAGCATGAAGTATTCCTTCAAGTATTTTATGTAGAGCCAGTTTAGTTGCCATAAATTCCTTCATTCTGTTTTTGTTGTGGAATATCCTTATTTCTCCATCAATTTGGATAGATAGCATTGCAGGATAAAGTAATCTTGGTTGACAGTTGTTATCTTTCAGAATTTGTAATATATCATTCCAAGCCCTCTGGCTGTTAAAGTTTGTGTGGAGTAATCTGCTGTGATTCTGATGGGCTTGCCTTTGTAGGTGACTTGCATTTTCTCTCTAACTGCTTTCAATATATTTTCTTTGGTTTGCATGTTTAGTAGTTTAATTATAACATGGCAAGGAGAGGTTCTTTCCAGGCTTTGTCTGTTTGGTGTTCTAAAAGCTTCTTGTATCTGCACTGGCATTTCTTTCCCAATTTGGGGGAATTTTTCTTCTATGATTTTGTTGAAAATGCCTACTAAGCCTCTGTATTGAAATTCTTCTATACCCTGAATTCTTATATTTGATCTTTTCATAGTGTCCCTGATATCTTGAAATTCCCATTCATACCTTTCTGTTAGCTTGTCTTTCTCTTTGTTGGACTGCATTAGATCTGCCACCTGGTCTTCTAGTTTAGATCTTCTTTTCTTTCCTTCATCCATTCTGCTGGTAAGACTTTCCACAGAGTTTTTTATTTGGCTAACTGTGTTTTTCAGAGCTAGGATTTCTGCCTGGTTTTTCTTCAGTATTTCTATTTCTTTACTCATGTTTTGTAATGACCTCCTTACTTCATTAAGCTGGTTTCTTGTGTTCTTTTTCAGGAGTTTGTTTTCTTCTTTAATTCCTTTGTTTTCTACTTTTATTCCTTTGATTTCTTCTTGGATTGGTTTGAGTATAGATAAAATCATTTCTTTTTGAAATCTTTGTCAGGCATTTCATCTAAAACAGTCTCATTGGTGATCATTTCTGATGGATTTATAATTTTTGGTGGCATTGAATTGTCTTGATTCTTTGTGTTTCTTGTATGATAATGTAGCAACTTTTGCATCCTGAATTGATTTGATGTTTGGGTTTTCTACTTATCTGCAGTGTTCTTAGATGTGGCAATCCACCTTTATATACTTTCAGGATATGAGTTTAAGGTGCCAAGTGTAGCTCTTGTCCCCCAATCCAATGGCAGAAGTAATCCTAGGTGTTGAGTTTGCCTGCTAAGCAAGTATTCTAGAGGGCTGTGTGGAACAATTTATTGGCAAATTCTAAACTTCAACTGAGCAATAGACACATTCAGTAAAAACCAGCACAGAGTATACAAGTGTTTGGATTAAAACAAGAAGATAGTCTTATAAAGCCAAAATCCCCAAGGGTGTGTGTAGCTCTACACCTTTAATCCTGTCAGCTGGAAGGTAGAGAATTCTGTTCTCAATTGGGTTCCAGGTCAGCCAGCATCTGAATCAGACCCTGCCTTCAATAATTACAAAAGCAAAAGACAAAGGTTCTATAAATCTGAAAGCATCAAAGGCAACAATATTCAACCCCCAAATACAGCTTAATTGAGAATGGTAAAGCTAACCATGAATATGTAAGCCATAACTTGCCCTGACATGGAAAGACAGATTATCACTTCCAATGCAGACCTATGTACCTGTTTTACTCTTTTTTTTTTGTCAGTCACCCTCACTACCTTTTGGGGTGGCTTCCCATCTCACCAATGCTGAGTGCCATATTGATCCCTCCACGTTGTGCTTGAAGTTCATGCTTCTGACAGTAGGGGGATGGGAGAGTGCAGGAAGTCTGGAGTTGTACTGGGACTGCTTAGCTGGTCCCACCCCTTCAGAGGCTCCTTATCTGATCCTCGCTGTCTTTCCTTCAGGTTTCTTGACTTTGCAAGGAGACTGATGAGGTTGGAAAATCCCCTTGTTTGGTCTCTGCTGCTGCCACTCGGCCTGGTGGGCAGTTCCAAGCTGGTACGCTGATTGCACGGATCAGATCAGGGACACAAGCACCTCAGTGGGATTCTGGCCATTTTCTTCCTTTCTGGTGAATCTTGGTCTCTCCTGCTTTTCTGTTGTGTCTAAGAAGGACCTATACTCCTTCACTTTTCAGAAAAAAAAAAAAAGAGTGTGTTTTGCTGTGGTTTTGCTTAAATCCCTCCCTAGGCTGGTTTGGCGTGGCTCCTATGCTACCAACTTACCCCAAAGTCCAGCTTCTTTTGTACTTTTCTTAACAGTAAATTTACATTTTTTTTACAGTTCTACTTTTCTTAACAGTAAATTCAACTTTATGGAGTAAAAGAAAATGATATGCCTGTCACAGTGGACAGTTAAGGTTGAAGTCAGGTTTCCATTAAGTGCCTATGAATATTATTTTATCAGATTGAAAATACTGATCTATTCCAATTTTTAGTAAACATTATGTGAATCCTTTGAAGATTTTCAAGCATAATATGGCAAAAAGAAGCTTCTTTGACCAAAGGTGAGAGTAGCACTAATCTGTGAGGATCTCAGACAAAGTGGCATGAAAATTCACTGAAAAAATAACCTAAGTCAAATTTATAATATTGTAATGATAGTGTATAAACCCTTGATATCATCACAATAAAGGTTAAAAGATGAAACAACTAAAAATAATAAATATAATTTTAATGGGTACGCAATTTTAAATGATGTTAACTGTGACATAGTGAGGTTAATCTTGCCATCTTGGTGGGATTTAGAATCACAATGGAAATAAACCTCTGTGCATGATTGTGGGAATTTTTAGGTTAAGTTAATTGAGGTGGGAAGACCACTTTAAATATGGGTGGTACCATTTCATGGGCTGAGGACCCTTGATTGTGTAAGAAGAAAGTGATCTGAGAGTCAGCATTTATCCACTTCTCTCTGCCCCCGAACTATGGATGTGATGTCACCAGCTGCCTCATGTACCTGCCATTATACCTTCCTGACCTTGTTGGACAGTATCCCATGGAAATGTAAGGCAAAGTAAATCCTTCCACTCTTACACTATTTTATTTCAGGTATTTGACCACAGCAATGACAAAAGTAAATCAAAAACATAAAATGAAGGCTAGTAAAGTATAGTTATATAATCTAAGTTGTGACAATCTGCTTAAATAGCCTACTATAACGATATGATACCATAGGTTAGACTTACAGTGACCTCAAAATAAATCCTCAGCTGGTGTGGTCGCATGCCTTTAATCCCAGCACTCAGGAGGCAGAGGGAGGAGGATCACCATGAGTTCGAGGCCACCCTGAGACTACATATTGAATTCCAGGTCAGCCAGGCCAGAGTGAGACCCTACCTTGAAAAACCAAAAAAAAAAAAAAAAAAAAAAAAAAAGTATAAAATTAACAATAATAAATCCTACAGTATATATACAAATTATACAAAGTAAGAAATTTGCTGGGCCTGGTTATACAGACTGTAATACCAACTAGTAAGGACAAGAAGATCTCAAGTTCAAGGTGCAGAGCTCAAGACCAGCCTGGGAATTTAGTAGGACCTTCCTACAAAAAGAAAAACTAAAAAGAGATCTGGGGATATAGTATAGGTTCAATTCCAGAACCACAAAAACATGGACAATTAAACCACACTTCAGTTAAATCACAAAAGAAGGAAACAAAAGAAACAGAAGAACTAAAAAAAAAGAAAGAAAGATAAGAGGGGAAACATTTAATAAAGTAGAAGTAGCCCTTACTTTCAACCTCAATTGTACATGGACTAAATTCTCAAAAGAGAGTGGCTAATCAGATTTTTTTAAAGCCCCAACTAAATGTTAACCTCACCTGTAAGACACATATAGCAAAAAAATTTTTATGAAAATGACAAAAAAGGTAAATAAATGAGCAAAAGTAGTCATAAACACATAAAACAGATTTTAAATCAAATAATATAAAAATTTTAAAACCTATTAAATAAATACTAGAAAATTTAACAATTATACATCTATGAGCAAGATCCTCAACTAAGGAGTGAATATACTGAGCAAGTGAGTGTAGGTATGAATAGAAATACAGAGGTCAGCACATAGTGGCACTGGATGCCAGTGTCTGCATGGGAAGATAATCTAGAGGGAAATTACATCAGTAAGAACAATAAACAATAGCTTCAACCACACTTTACTCCAAATGGACCTAACAGTCATCTACAGAGACGTCCTCTCACCAGCAGGAGCAGGCATGTTATTCTCAAGTCCACACAGAACACTCGTCAGGAGGTTTCAAGTTTAAGAAGACTGAAATGATGTCAAGTACTTTGCCAACAACAATGCTACTGTAGAAATGAAAGAAAATTCACAAATAATGGAAGTCCGCATGCTTCTAGATAAACATGGGTTACAGAAGAAGAGAAAAAATTATTTACAAACAACAATGGAGTCACCATAAGACTTTGCAAGCAAGTGTTTTCAAAAGACCAAGCCATGTCTCCAGCCCTATATTTTGTTTTAAAATGTGGAAATACACAGAAATGTAGAGCATATAATAGAACCAACAATTTTGTTCACAGCATAGATTTTTAAATTGAAGATTCATAGTCGTCTATAATTATTTTTCATACATACTTATTTTGTAGTCTACTTGTACCTATGCTACTTTATCAAAAACCAGGAAATTGTCACTCAGTAAGGGAAAATTGATTGACCTAACCTTGGTTGCATGTTCTTCAGAAGAGTGGCTGCTGCTAAAGGCTATACTTGTCCTAGAAACTTATCTTGCAATCATCTAGCAAATAAACAAATAGGTATTCAAAACTGAGAGTGGTAAGTTTTGTTTTGCAGGTGACTAATTTTGTTGAAAAAATTCATAATATAAGAAAATTTAGGGCTGGGGAAATGGCTTAGTGGTTAAGGCGTTTGCTTGCAAAGCCTAAGGGCCCTGGTTCAATTCCCCAGGACCCACATAAGCCAGATGCACAAGGTGGCACATGCATCTGGAGTTCATTTGCAGTGGTTGGAGGCCCTGGCTCACCTATTTGCTGTATCTCTCTGCCTTTTCCTCTTTTTCTCTCACAAATAAATAAATATCTTTAAATAAAAGAAAATTTACCTGATATATGGTATATTTTAAACAGGTATTTTTAACTAAAACTATTATACTATGACTTTGGTTCAATAACTTCATAGGTAATCTTTCTATTTGTTATGAATTGAATTGTGTCTCCTCTACCTCTGAAATAAAAATATGCTGCAATCCCATGATATCTTAGAATGTGACTTCATTTGAAGGCAGGATTTTTTTTTCTTTTTCTTTTTCTTTTTCTTCTTTTGGTTTTTAAAGGTAGGGTCTCACTGTAGTCCAGACTAACCTGGAATTCACCATGTAGTCTCAGGGTGGCCTTGAACTCTCGGCAATCCTCCTACCTCTGCCTCCCGAGTGCTGGCATTAAAGGCGTGTGCCGCCATGCCCAGCTTGAAGGCAGGATTTTTAATCAGAGGTAAACAGTTAAAATTAGGTCATGTAGAGTCCTAGTCCAATACTGGAATATTTATAAATAAAGGGAACTTACACAGAGATGCCCATGTGTTACTGATTGTCCCTGAAACAAAGATCAGCTCTTTTCTATTAAGTAGCATTAAAATAAAGCAAACTAGGGCTGGAGAGATGGCTTAGCGGTTAAGGTGCCTGCCTGCCTGCTAAGTCTAAGAACGCCTGTTGGATTCTCCAGGTACCATGTTTAGCCAGACATAAAGTGACACAAGGGCGCAATGCCGCTCTAGCACACAAGGGGGGTGCACACATCTGGAATTTGTTCACAGCAGCTAAGAGGCTGCTGTGGCACCCATTCTCTGCGCCCCCCTCTCAGTCCCTCTCGAAAATTAAATAAATAAATAAATAAATAAATAAATAAATAAATAAATAAACTATAGAGTGTATCTCACTGAACCTACTTTAATTACCATTTGACTCTGGGCTTGTTCAGTCTAAATCTTATATTACATTCAGAGTAAAGAAACCTGTTCGCTGCCTGATGCCCTCATCCTTGCAGCAGTAACTTCTTCTTCTTCTCCTTTTTTTTTTTTTTTAAGAGAGACATAGAAAGAGACACAGAGAGAGGGAGAGGAGGACAGATAGAGATGGGCGTGCCAGCAGCCTCTCAGCTGCTGCAAACAAAATCCAGATGTGTGCACCCCTTTGTGGTCAAGTGCGGCATTGCACCCTTGCGTCACTTTGCATCTGACTAGACATGGGACCTGGAGATTGGAACCGCTGGAGATTGGAACCAGCGTTCTTAGGCTTAGGAGGCAGGCGCCTTAACCGCTAAGCCATCTCTCCAGCCCAGTAACTTCTTTTTGTAGAAATTTCCCAGCTCCAGGGGCTGGAGAGATAGCTTAGCGATTAAGGTGCTTGTCTTCAAAGCCAAAGGATCCAAGTTCAATGACACAGGACTCACATAAGTCAGGTGCACAAAGTGGTGCATGTGTCTGGAGTTTGTAGTGGCTGGAAGCTCTGTCATGCCCATTCTCTCTATATCTGCCTCTTTCTCTCCCTCACTCTTAAATAAAAAATAAATAAATAAATAAATTTTAAAAATGAAATTTCCTATCTCCAGTAAATATATGGGGAAGTATTTAAGATGAGGCATGAGAGTTTATCCCATAACCAGTTCTCATTGGCCTTAGACAAGTCACCTAATCTCTAAGACTTTCAGTCTACTGTTCTATAATGAAGGATCAGCAAGGATAACAAACCACTCTAACCCTCCCCCATGTCTGTGTCCTTACAAATGACATGTGCATCCATGCAGGCCTCTCAGCCAGAATCTTCAAAGTCTGTTTTTTTCTTTCTCATCCATCCCATTCACTAGTTTATCAAACCCTGCAAATTCTGTATAAATGATGTCTAAACATGCAGTAGACTCAAAAGACTTTTGGTGATAAAATTTATAAATTATTACAAACAATTATTTCACTGGTAGCACTAAAATGAGGAGGATGGATAAATTTAGCAAATAAATATGCTAAAGGACAGTAAATTTTTTCATACAGTTAAAAAAAAAAGGATTTTGAGGAAAGCACATCATTGAGAAATTTCAATATATTCTATCACAGCAAAACATGGATTTGTTCTTAACTCTGGCATGTGATTCAAGTAGTCTATATTTACAGAAAATTTCCTAGATCTGTTTTTAAATAAGACATAAATTATTTAATACTGGACGTGACATCCTCATATAAACAATAATCTTAAACCCAATTTAGTAGAGAATGACTAAAAAAGTAGAAATTTACATTTTCTTCTAGGGAATAAAGTTTAATGAAGTGAAAATATTTGCATGAACTCCACGATTCTCTGTGCTACCACACAGATAGAAGGGACAAGGGTGAGTGTGGTGGCTTCTTAAGTCCTTCTCAGACTCAGAAAATACAAAATTATTTTATTTGTAACTGGCAATTACAGGAGATTTTCAGAATTTAAACTATGATTACAAATCAACCAGACAAAATGTCCCATGATATTTCATTTTGTGAAGAGGTAATAAAGTCAACTATTGTTGTTGCCAAAAGGAGCCCCAGAGAGCATCTTGTTTGTACCACCTCTTAGATCCTTAGTCATTTAAGAATTCCTCACAGGACAAAAATAAAATTCAGGTCAGGGTTGGTGCTTGATAAATAAGCGTTTACTCTGGCCAAGAATGCAGCAAGAGCTCATCATGGAAAGTGCTACATCCAGCCCGTGTCTAGTTGTCAGGAGACAAGGTGGAGAATCACTGTGTCCCTAACTCAACACGGGCAGCCCAGAGCTCTAGATCTCCACTGTTCTCAGTGTGAGGCTCCCTCTTTCGTAGGTCCTCCTCTCTAGAACATAGGCATGCCAGACCTCTTGGTAAGGAGGAAGATGTTAAAGGGACCATGGAGAAAGATTTTGAAGGAAGCAAGGAATTGAGAACACCGCATCCCAGAAATCTCGAGTCTCTCCCAAGAGAAATCCAAATCCTTATCTTTTTAAACCCACAGTCTGTTGGAGAGGGGTGATTTCTTTTTACCCATCTCTAGAATCCTCAGCCTTGGATATCACAGTACTGGGCGAGTCATGAAAGCATCAGTTTATATGCTAACCAACCTGACAAAACAAAAGGCTCATGTTCACTGAACTGGTAACCAGATTCCCTGTCCTCTGACCATTTAGTCCTTTCCATATTGATGTCCACATCCTCTTTTACTTTTCTCATGGTCACTTCTTGGTGATACCCACTGGACTCAAGCACCATTGCTTGTGATGGAAGACAGAGCTTCCTGCAACTGCTTACTTTGTCTGAAGTGGGAGGAAGCCAGGGCCTGGTGAGTATTAGCGGCTCTAAATGTACCCTAGGCATCAGTACCATAGTCGGCACAGACACTGATATGTTCTGTCTGATCTTAGAATGAAAAAGAAATGGATTACAATCAGGGCATGTCCACTGCAAGAACTGCCCATAGTGCTTCTTGCTCACGTGTATAATCAATACAATGTAATATTACCTTGCATTTCTTTTTGTCATAAGATTTTTCCCATTTGTAGATGACCTAGCTGGTCTAAAATTTGTTATGTTTTCCAAATTTCAAATAGTGATTTATGTGGGATGAGTAGTGCTTAGAGTATGTGAAAGCATATGTGTGAAAAGCACCTATGTATGAGGAATCAATTCATTGCTGGTGGCATTCAATTATGCACTCAATTAGAGAGCATTCCTTTAAAATTTAGAACATGCCAAAACATGTAGATACATGGAGTGAAATAGTGTTACTAACCTGATGTAATTTATAGTCATATCAGGGACCGAGGCTTATAAACATATAACCATATACAGTTAATAAATACTTTTCAAACTGTATTATTATATACATATGCCAAAATTCAACAAATGTACATGGAACCTTGTCCATATTATGGTATAAAACTTACAATACTATAGAATGGAAAATGTATTTATCAAAACCAATGAGGAAAAAAGTAACATACTCTACACTGTAGCTGAGAAATACTCATAAATGCACATGCATATTGAAGAAGTGTTTTCTTTTTTGTACGTATATGTGCTATGCATGTATGCATGCAAGGGTATATGCATATGGATGCAAATGCTTGCAGATGCATGTGCACATGTATATGCATGCATGTGGGGGCCAGAGACCAACATTGAGTGTCTTCCTCAATGACTATCTATCTTGTTTTTAAAGACAGCGTCTCTCATTGAACCTGGAGCACATGGCTAGGCTAGGTAACCAGCAAGCTCCATGGATCCTCTTTTATTCACCACCCCTTCACTGTGATGCATACTGTTTCTTTAGGTGGGTGTTAGGGATCCAAACCTAGGTCTTCATGCTAGTATGACAAGCACTCTACCAACTGAGCCATCTCCCTAGGCACGAAAGAAGTATTTTCTTGAAATTATGCATAAGCACAATTTGTACACAATTATGTATTGCAAGAGATAGTATTTTTTTCTTCTTCATTTTTTCAGAAATACTTCATCTGTCCCAGTAATTGTATTTCATTACTGTTGAATGTATTATAAAGCACAGTTTGATAAGCATGTAAACCAAAGATGACCTGGGTTTGTTATGACACTGACTTGGTCATTGACCCTCTCTGTGTCATATTAAACTGAAATGAGAGGGCAGATTTTGGCTAATCCTGCAGTGATTCCTGAGTTGGACTTGCTGTTGTCCGAAAGCCCGTGTATCCTCCCACAGATTAGACTCAATTCAGATCCAGTTTATTGGGAATCCTTTCATGGTAGCTTATGACCCTGTTGTCTTGAAGTCAAGTCACACTTGACAACTATGAACTACTTGGTCCAAGCACAACAATTCTGTCCATCTTGTGTGTTTTCACTCTTTGACTATTCATATGGCAAGATGGTCTAGCCAGTAGCGCTGACTTCCTGACCTGATCCCACCTTTGTTCTACTGGGCAGTTCTAACACTCGTGCTTCAGTCTTTGCCTTAGATCTCTCTTCAGCTACATTCCCAGACATTTATTTTCCCTTTCTGATTACTTATCTGTCATAGTTGTTTGTTTCACATGAACACTAAGCTGTAGACATTGAATAGGGCATCCTGTCTTATTTCAGAGCAATGAAGTAGTGCCTGATCTCCTGCTGATGTACGTATCCTTTGGATTGGATATTCTGAGTTAAACTGCAGCAAGAAGTGGGTCAAACACTGTTATATCACATAAGACACTGATCTTCATAGACAATTATTGTGACTGCATTTGGTTTCCATGAATCTCCCGAAATCTGTGGTAGTGCCAAAGTCTGGCCACATGTGTGCTGTTTTGCCTGAACATCAATAAGTTTCTTTACGCCTACCCTTCAGCATTGCCATCCCAATCAAGGATTTTTTTTTTTCTGACACACAGAAACATGCAGGGAATGACAAGGACCAATCCTTGTGACACAATGGAAAATAGCCTCTTAATTTTTTTTCTTGCTAAGAAAGATGGGAGAAAATCCACTGGGAATAAATAGAAAAATTGATTATTTGCACTTACTGGTTTATTAAAACAAGGATAATGTTTTCTATATGATCAATGAACTACAAAATAAGACAATTTGGGTTTTCCACTGAAGAAAGGCTTTTTTATAATTTTTCAAATCCATATAATATATTTGAACCCTCAATTTGTGATTCAGATATTCATCACAAATGCAATTTCCCATGTTATGTACATAACATAGAGTTGTGTAAGGAGATGTTTCCTGACACAATCCATACAGTTGTCGAACAATGGCTCTATAGGTGACAACACTGTGAAGAAGTATCACCAAGGAGATAAGGTCCTGGCTTCACTGTACCTGCCAGCCCAATCTCTTCAGGAACAATACAAGGATGGAAAAACAAACAAACAAACAAAGAAAACAAAACAACCTCAGAAATGCTTACAATATTGTTTAAATCAATACATTTCTTTTTTTTCCCAACGATACTTTGATTTCCTGTATCTCCCCACCATTGTCACTGTTTGATTTCTCTTTTTTTTGCAAATGTGCAGAAAGTAATAAATACTCATGGGCACAGCAAACCACACTTACCAGACCGAGTTCCTCTTACTGGGCCTCTCTTCCGATCCTCAGACCCAGATCCTTCTGTTTGTGGTGTTTCTCATCATCTACTTGCTGACCGTGCTGGGGAATTTGCTCATCTTCCTCCTCATTCATGTTGACGCTCGCCTGCACACACCAATGTACTTCTTCCTTAAAAATCTGTCGTTTACAGACCTCTGCTTCTCTACAGCTATCGTTCCCAATATGCTGGTCCACTTTCTGGTCATAAGAAAGACCATTTCATTTGCTGGGTGCTCAGTTCAGATGTTTTGTTTCCTCATAATGGGATGTACAGAAAGTTCCCTGCTGGCAGTGATGTCCTATGACCGCTACGTGGCTGTCTGCAAGCCCCTTCACTACTCCACCATCATGACCCACAGGGTTTGTGTCCTTCTAGCTTCAGGCTCCTGGGCCAGTGGAGTATTGGTATCTCTAGTAGACACGACATTCACTTTATGTCTCCCATACCAGGGACCAAGGGTGATCAATCACTATTTTTGTGAGCCCCCTGCTCTCTTGAAGCTGGCTTCAGCGGAAACTTACAAAGCTGAGATGGTCATCTTCGCAATGGGTGTCATAATCCTCCTAGGTCCGGTCTCTCTCATTCTTTTCTCCTATTGGAATATTATCTCCACTGTGTTTCAAATGCAAACAGGGGAGGGGAGGCTCAAGGTGTTTTCGACCTGTGGCTCCCATTTCATTGTCGTTCTCTTCTTCTATGGGGCAACAATATTCACCTACATGCAGCCCAACTCAAAGAAGAAGAATCAAGGGGATAAGGTGATCTCAGTGTTCTACTCGGTCATCACATCCATGATGAACCCATTCATTTACAGCCTAAGAAACAAGGACGTGAAGGAGGCAGTAAGGAAAGTACTTAGAAGATAGAGCATCCCAGAGCCAGTGATCTCCCTATGGGTAGATAATCATGAGTAGAGTTCAACATATTTTTTTAAATTTAGAAATATTTCTAATCTGATATAAACCTCATATATGCATTCTTTTATCTCTAGGATGTTTGTATATAGAAGTATTACTCAAGCTTAATTTTTTTGACTATGAATCATTTGTCTTATGACTGATTTACATCCTAATATTCTGGAAAAAAAATAGGTTAAAATACTGAGAAATGTCTTTGCACTGTTTCCTTGGCACACCAATCCATTCTCACTGGGGACATTTCCTCTGGAGTGTAAATTGTATTTGTCAAACTCATATTATGCCTGCATCATCCATACCCATCCTTGGAGAACTCAATTTTAATCCATATGGGGCCCAATGGGCACGGTGCTGTGAGCCTGTAATCTCAGTACTCGGGAGGCTGAGTCAGAAGAATATCCATGACCTTGAGGCCAACCTAGTCTGTATAGTGGATTTCAGGACAATGTATGCTGTAGAGAGAGACATTGCCTAATAAACAAACATGAGGGGCTGGACAGATTGCTTAGTGGTTAAGGCGCCTGCCTGCAAAGCCTAAGAACACCTGTTCAAATCTCCAGATCCCACATTTAGAGAGACGTAAAGTGACACAAGGGTGCAATGTCGCGCTTGCCCACAAGGGGGAAATCGAGCCTAGCGTTCATTCACAGCAGCTGAGAGGCCACTGGCCACGCCCATTCTCTATCTCTCTCAAATTTCAAAAAAGGGCAGGGGGGGGGGGATGGAGAAATGGTGTAGCAGTTACGGAGTTTGCCTGTGAAGCCAAAGAATCCCGGTTCAAGGGGCACATGCATCTGACGTTTGTTTGCAGTGGCTAGAGGCCCTGGCATGCCCATTCTCTCTCTGTCTGCCTCTCTTCTCTCTCTCTCTCTCCTTGCAAATAAATATATAAGAATTTTTTTAATCTTTAAGAAAAATTCATGAATAAACAAGCAGAAAAACCAAAGTTCTGCTTTAGCCAATTCAAACAAAAATGGAAGCATTCTTGTCATGGATAACAAGCCTTTGGCTCTTACATTCTGGGAAATATCCTTAATATAAATATGTCATACAACATCTCCCTCCAGGAATAATTGCTGACTTGAGGAAACTGAAATCAAGAAACAGATCCCCACACCAGAAAGGTCATTGGATAAACCCCTGTGACCACAAACTACACAACTACTCTCCTCCAGACATGATACCCTTTCCCCCGCAGGTTCTATTTTGCCACTATCCCCTATGGTAGTGGAATGCAATAGGTGACAGTCCAGGAAAGGAGTCCTGGAGCTGCTCACTGGGTCAATTTGTCCCCCTTAGTACTCTAGTCCTCTGTTAGGGCAGAAGCACCACTGCTGGCATTGAGACTCTAGCTTCTCACCAGAACATGGCATGTACATGACCTTCTAGAAGAAAACTCAATCACAGTCCACTAACGGTCTAACTCTGGGCACAAAGTGAAGTCCACCCAGTGTTTCCTCAGCATGCAGGAACACTATGAACCTCTCTCCTGGTTGGCAGAGCCAAAGCAGCATAGCTGGGGGTGGGGCAGATACCAGTGTTGCTCATTTCCCTCCACAATTCTCCACTTCTCCTGACACGAGTTCGAGGGCAAGAATGTATTCCAGCTCCTTTTCATTACTTTGCTAGGCTAACATATCTGTCCCTGGTTTGTCCACCTTTCTGCCATGGAGCCTTTTCCAAGATCCTTGTAATGTAAAGAACAAGGCTGCTAATCTTGGCAAATTTCTCCTTTTGTAAACTTTGGAGAGTATAAATGCCCTTTATTCTTCACCTGGAAGCAATTTCTAACTGGAAATTACCTCTCATTTTGTTTTATTCTCTTAACATATGTAAAAACAAACTGATCCCAGGTAAAGGATGATAAGGGATAGAGAAAGAGAAAAGGGGGCTGATAAAATTCAACTTCAATGCTCATAGAATGTCCTTCATGCCCTTCATATTGGATTCTGTTTGATGTGGTGCTATCCTTCATAAAGCAAAGGCAGTGTGTGGAGAGTGCCTCTTTATGAAGAGCACATGTGTGCAGTGGGAGATTCACTGTGTACTTGTGATGCATAGTATTTTCAGAAAACATGTGTCTGTATAAAGAAACAAATCATTAGGGAAACTGGAATCCTTTCTTCACTAAGCACTGAGTAATCTCTTAATGATGGATAATGCAAGAAAGTTGTTGAGAACTTGAATAATTCCAATCTATTAACCTGAAATCCTATAAGGCAACTAAAATGCATAGATTAAAATATATTTTAATATTGATGCATCTAAAACACTTACTAGTATTATAGGATCAATAGACAACTTGTAATAATATGTAACTTATATAGAAAATATTCAAATTAGTTAGGTTATGTAACCTAAAAGAGGAACAATAATAAAGCCTACTGAAATCATTTGAGTGCTTACCTAAAATGTTTTTTTTTTTTTAACATTTAAGAGGCAATGATTTAATTTGACATTTTAGAATCTTGAAGGGTATTTGGAAGAGTTATTCAAATATTTTTGTGTATATAAACTATTATTTTCACTTCCCTTCATTCAGAGTCACAGAGAATTGTTACAAGATTGATCTATCACTTTCTACAGGATCAACAAAGCAGCTGTTTGAAAATATGCTTACAAGGTTTCAATGTTGATTAGAACTTGATTTAAGTATTATAACTCACCTCTTTGGTAACTTGCCTAGTGTAAGCAAAACTTTGCCCCTTTCAGCTCTCAGTATTCTGCTCTCTTCTCTATCTACAAGGAACTATGGGTATCCAGAAAGTGTTGATAATGGATATTAGGATGAGAACCAAAGATGCCAGTCTGTTCCGGAGACATACGGTTCACTTTCAGATTTCAGATTCACTATTCTCACATAAAGGACAAACAAGTGGAGAGTCCAGCAGGTGGCTGTGTGGTATTAAAACTGTGCTTGCCTCTGCTAGTTAAGCTGAGACTGAAACAGCTTTGACATGAGTATGCTTCTACAAGAAGGTCTCAACTTGTGATGTGAGGAAGAGAACTATGTACAGATGAACTTATACGTTTGCTTACAGAACCATTCTGTATTGATACAGTCAGAGCACACGATTCCTCCTCCACGGTTCTGGTGAAGGGCTAGAACACCAGTCCTGTGACTGGAACCTTCCTTATCCCCTTTCAGATACGGTCAACTGCTACATGTAGAGTTGGAAATTTAAAAACAAGGCAATGTTTGTTCTACAGTGTCCAGATTGCTTGAAATGTACTGTGCTTCACAGAAGATAGGTGATCTTTAGTGATCTGCAAACTCTGCTTCAAGGTGAAATCATACTGGCACATGGAGGTACAAGAAAATGCCATGTATTCAACTTTTCAAGGGATGGAAATCAACAAAAACAGTTGTGTCCTAGAAGGCCGGAGTGAATGATACCTAAATCTCTGTATGTCAACTCATAAAACAAAAAATAAACTTAAATAAAACTACGAGTAACATGCTATTTTCTTTTATGACTAGGGACATTGCTGTGTTCTTAGAGTAAGGAGACATTGTAGAAAGAAACTAGGGATATTATAACTATGGTATAGCATTTCCTTGAAATTCATCTCACATGTCCAATTGTGTTATAAAAACCAAAGCTGGAGAGAGGCCACGGGAAGAGAATGCATAAAAGAAGGGCAGGGGGAGGGTCAATCTAAATTCAAGTTATTGTGAATAAGACTTATGTAAAATTACTTTTTTGAATAAGGGCATGTCTAGAAGCTGTAGACTGTTACTAGAAATTTTTCAGTAACTGGGATGGGATACCTTCCAATGAGTTGTTGGCCAAGGAGGTCCCGGTAGCCTCCAAAACATTAAAGGCTTTTTTTTGCCAAAGCCCTTGGTTTCCCTTGAGAAACAGATAGTAAGACCTTATTGCTGAAGACATCTCTTGCCTGAGAGGCAAGGTCACTGAGAAAGCAAGCTGGTGTGGAGCAGAAAACCTTCTCCCTGTAGACCAGCCAACTGAAAGCTGGAAAAAGCTGCACTGCACGCAGCGATGGGGAGACAGAAGCCATCAACAGTGAAAACAGTGGATGCTGAATATTCAAGTTTTAACCATCTCAGGCCCAATGACTGAACAGGTGCAATAGTGGCATGTCTACTCTTGGGGTAACCAACTGCTCCATAATTGGACTGAAGGCCCTCTCTCTACGGGAAGGAATACATACCTGGTACCTGAAAAACCTAAGTAAAAGTCTATGGTAGGTGAGGTCATAAGCCTTAGGGGTATAAGCCTGCTCTTGTCTGACTAAATGTGCGCAGATGCTTTTTGCCCACACACTGGCAGGTAGAGCAAAAGAGAGAGGCCAAGGCCCGTTTCTCTCTTGAGGCTGAGCGAGAAGACAGGCGTCGGCAACTCAAACCTCCCAAATCACCGGGGGAAAGAAAAACATTGAGTCGCGGAGAAACGTCTAAAGCGAAACTAGGGATTGTCAGGGGAGATATTTATGTACTTTGAGGAAGGGGGTGGGAAGAGGGGATGAGAGAAAGGTATTTAATATTTTGAGGAAGGGGCAATAAAAGGGATGAGAGAAAGGTATAGCTGACAATATACTTTGAGGAAGATGCGGGAAAAGGGGATGAGAGAAAGGTATAAGGGCCAACAGTATTTCATCACGTAAGCAGCAGCTGGGTGGAGGCAGTTTCAGCTTAGGTGCTGAGTCAAGGGCAGGTACTCAGGCTCGACTAGGCCTTACCGGGAATAGGCCAAGATTGGCTGGGCTAACCACTCCATCACACCTCAGGGCAGAGCCCAACATCTCCCCCTTTTGTTTTTGTAAGAACGGTGGATGGCATCCAGTCCCTGTCCAGTAGGTTGTTCCCCGTTGGGAACCTTACCCGCCTCTGGGCACTATGCCTCTAGCCCTGTTGACCACTCCACGCCCTGTCTTAGGTTGCCTCAGCCTGTCTGAGAGCTTACCCAGCAGAGGTTCGATGGAGGGGGGAGGGGATGTTAGGTGGATAGCCAGTAAGTGGAAAAGCCATTGTCTTTGAGTCTCCTGTGGTGCCTTGGCCTGATGAAGTTTAATTGCCTCAAGCTGTTGGTGAATGAATTGTGTAATCTTATTAATTACACAGGGCCCGTCGAGGATAAGAAGAAAGAGGGGTTCAGGGGAGGGAGAAGGTAGGGTAAAGAGCAAGAAGAAGGAGGGGTCCAAGGGGAGGGAGAAGGTGGAATAAAAGCCATGTATGGTTCGTCTACAGCAGGTTGTCTTAGATGTCCCGTCTCCTCTTCTGTAAATCTTTCTGGAGCTTTTCTGGCTTCATTTAGGTCTAGTAGCATCCACACCTTCAGGTGTTCCTGGGAAGAAACAGAGGCATAGTTCTCAGGGGTGTGACACTCCCTGGAAGATTGATTATTATCATCCCCTTGTTGGGGTAAATATTTTAAGTCTCTTGCCGGTACCCAAATGTGGTCTTTTTTCCTCTTGAGGAAAGACACATCCAAATCCTCTCCCCTGCTGTGAGGAGGGGTCTGGTCCCCTCCAGGCCCCAGTTATTGGGTCCCTCCATTTGACCCAGATGGAGCTGTAGGTGACAGCTGAGGTCCAATGTTTTTGAAAAGGGGACAAGTGTCTATCTTCTTTAGAAAAATTTAAAATATTTAGGGTTAATAATGCCTTTTTGTTGGTCATGTGGGGGTAGAGATTCCCCCTTTTGTTTTTGTAATTGAGATTTGAGAGTTTGATGATATCTTTCCAGCTAGATGGACAAGGCCCTCTCAGGCACTAGGATGCCTGTGGAAAGTGAGATTTTCCCCAAATTGGAGGAAATCTATAAAAGTTTTGCTTCCTGGCCTTTGGGACCATTATCGGTTTTGATTTGATCTGGCAATCCAAGGGTGGCAAAGCATTGAAGGATATGGCTAATAGCATGTTTAGTTTTTCCCCAGCATGTGCTGATCCTGTGACCTCATGGGAGATAGACTTTATGGGTATAGATTTTCTCCCCTCCTTGATCGGGGTAAACAACTCAGGAAGCTCCCAAGGCCCCCATCAGTGAATACGGTACTCTGGAATCAGGCCTGTCTTTAGATAAAAAAAAGGGGGTCTCCATTCCAACCTAGAGAAGGAGCTTATCCATTTATAAGGACCATAGTGACAATCAATTATACCTAGAAACCCCTGAGGGCAAAGCAACTCTGTTAGTTATTTCTCTGAAGCCAAGTGAAGTCTGTTACCTTAAAGGGTGACAATGACATGAGGCTCCGTGCCAAACAATCCCAGAGGTGTCTCTGCCCTTTATCCAGTCTAATATGGGCCTCAATTAGGTTGGGTAACAGGTTAACAACATAATGGCAAGGCATTTAGCAGTGAGGTCTTAGAGATCAGATGGGTTGGAATGACCTAAAATAATAATAATAAAACATTAGGTTGATTAATCAAGAAGAATCCTCGCTTGAAAAGATATGAGACATGTATTGTTAGGGTTAATCCAGGGCTGACAGCTTGCAGTTTTTTTGATGTTGAAACTTATAGATCTAGGGCAAGTTTTATATTGGCAGAAGTTGGCCTGTCTTTGTAGAGCCATGAAAGAGAGAAAAAGAAATTAATTAGTTACATAGTACCTTTTTCAAAAAACATTATTGTAGTCAAGTCACAAAAGCTTTAGGAATTTTTGTTAGGACACTTTGTATATCTTTATAATGAAATTTTAAACCATTATTACACAAGAAAATTGTTGAGAACATTGTCTTTAGTAAGGCAATTAACCTGTAAACTATAAATTAATAAAAAACTGAATATATTAAACATATATTTAAATTATTATATTTTGTCCCACTGGCTTTTAATAAATTTATAATAACAACTAACAATAATACTTGTATAAGGCATAGTAAGGAAATATAAAACAATTTAAATTTAACCATCATTAGTCAGATTAAACTTTTATAATAATCAAGATTGACAGTTTTTAGTTTTTTTGAGTTTTTTTTTTTAATTTTTTCCCTAACAGTTAAGAGCTGCCAGATTTTTAAATTTGGTCAACATTTTAGATTGAGTTAGTTGGGCTTAGTATGAAGAGGTATTCGGGTAGAGATATTTGGGCATATCATAGCCACTGTTTACATGGGTACTGGAGAATTGAGCCTCAATCAGGGTCCTTAGGCTCTACAGGCAAGTGTTTAACAATTAAGATCTTTTTATCTTTATGTTAATGGGAAGGCAGCAAAAGGGTGGGACAATGGTGTGAAATATAGCCATATAGACTTGAAAAATGGATTTTTACCTCTGCAGGGCAATATAATGTCTTTAGCTGTTTTTTTTTTTTTTTTGTTTTGTTTTTAAAGTAAATACTTTGGGCCCATTCAGCTCACTCAGTTAAGAGCATAGAGGGAGCGTCTAGAGGCAAAATGGGCGGGGGCCAGAAAGTGTTGTCTCATAATCATATTAGGATGCCCGCCCCAAATATTTTTAAAGCCAGTTAGTTCCCGCCCATCTGCCTCTTTGTTGTTTGGTTGGCCTTTTATTTATTTATTTTTGATAAAAGTGACCAAAAGTGACAAACAAGGTGGAGAGTCCAGCAGTGTGGCTGTGGCAGTGCTAAAACCCGGGCCGGAGTGTGCCCATTGCCCGCTCCCCGCTAGGAATGTCGGTGGAGCCTGAAACAGCAGTGGCTTGTGTTCTATGCCCGTGAAGAAAGTTAACTCAACTTGTATTTGATCAAGTTTACATTTACAGAAAGCTACATGGAGGAGCTGTCCTTCATCAGGGATTTGAGCACATTTGCCTTAGGTAGTAGTTAGGGGCTGAAAAGAGCTGAAAAGATAGTTGCCTCCTCCACGGCTTCTGGTGAAGGGCTGGAGAAAAGAGATTTTAAAAGTCAGTTTTAGTTTTTTTTTCTTACAGTTTTTAAGGGCAAAAATGAACTTTTTCCTGGAAGAGCCTTTAATGGTTGGCAATTAAAAACAAGGACTGAATTAATCCATGGGGCTAAAATAAAAGTTTTGTCCCAAGAGCCACACTGTAGGAGGAGTAGGGCAATAGTAATATATTGAGTACAATATAAGCATAAAGTCCCAAAAAATAGCTAATCATGTTGTAGAAATTTTTTGATGCACATGGAGGGGCAGGACACTGAGAGTTCTCCAGGTTTGTCCACGGGTGAGCCTCCTCTAGGTTTGTCCAGTGGTGAGTTTTCTTTTTAGGTCTACCCAGTGTGGTGAGTTTCTTTTTAGGTTTGTCTGGTGAGTTTTTACCCACTGGTGAGTTTTGTTTTTAGGTCTGTCCACGTGGTGCTTCTAAGATGGCGCCCCCCCATTCAAATGGGGCAGGACAAAATGGCGGGACATTGCTGTCGTTCCCAAAAATGAGAGGAAAGAGAAAAGAACAAGAGATCTTGAAGTTTGGGACAGAGTTTTTTTATTTAAATGAGGAGGCAAAGCGTTTAAAAATTCCTTTATCTCCATGTCCAATTGTGTCCGCCAAACCAAAGCTGGTTTAGAAATGGCCAAACCGGAAGAGAATGGAAGGAAAGAAAGGCAGTTGAAGGGTCAATTATAGAAGTAAAGATTAGAATATTAAATAAAGATTACCTCAAATTACTTATTGGATACACCCGTCATGTCCGATTAGCTGTAGTCAGCTTAATAGAATTTTTTCAGTAACAGTCCGTATCCGTTTTGAATCCTCATGAGTTGTCACATGGGGCAGGAGTTGCTGTGCCCCAGCCTGGGCGCCAAAATGCCGGGCTTTTTTTTGCTCACCACCCCTGGTTTCCCAAAAGAGACAGATAGGGCCAGCCCTCTCTTGAGGCTGAGCGAGACAGGCTCGGCCTCAAACCTCCCAAATCACCGGGAAAAGAAAACCACATTGAGCAGAGAACCGTCTCCCTGAAGACCAGCCAATTGTCAGGGGAGATATTTATGTGTACTTTGAGGAAGGGGGTGGGAAGAGGGGATGAGAGAAAGGTATAGGGCCAATAACTTTGAGGAAGCTGGAAAATTGAGAGAAAGGTATAAGGCCCAATATACTTTGAGGAAGGGGCGGGAAAAGGGGATGAGAGAAAGGTATAAGGGCCAACAGTATTTCATCACTCAGCAGCAGCTGGGTGGAGGCAGTTTCAGCTTAGGTGCTGAGTCAAGGGCAGGTACTCAGGCTCGACTAGGCCTTACCGGGAATAGGCCAAGATTGGCTGGGCTAACCACTCGGCTTCACACCGGGCAGAGCCCAACATAAATGTATATATTATTCCCACCAAGCTGCCCTGAAAGCACTACACTTAATGTTCATATTCACATATTAACACTACACTCACTTCTGGTTAGAGAAGCTTCATCTTTTCAGATGGCGATGGCCACTGAGATGACCCAAAAGGCAACATAGTGCTGAGAAGAAGGGATGGAGGAGTGCCCAGCACTGAAACACCTCTGTCACACCCTCCAAGGCTCAGGGACCATAGCGGAAGAGGGGGCGGATAGAATGGAAGAGCCAAAGGAAGGGTATGACCTCCTACAATGCAACTGCCCAGACAGAAATTGGCCTCGATATCCATGACCTTGCAGGGCCTAGCAATACCTCCGCAAGACCCTCAAAATAGAAGAAAAAGATGATGTCATCAAATTAAAAGAGAGACTAATGGAGAGAGGGAGGGGATATGATGGAGACTGGAGTTCTAAAGTGGAATGGGGGGAGGGGAGGGAAATATCAGGTGGGTTTTTTTTTGTATGTAAGTATAAAAGTCAATAAAAAACAATAATTTAAAAAAAAAACCAAAGCTGGGGCTGGAGAGATAGCTTAGCGGTTAAGGTGTTTGCCTGCAAAGCCAAAGGATCCCGGTTTGACTCTCCAGGATCCATATAAGCCAGATGCAGAAGGTGGCACATACATCTGGAGTTACTTTGCAGTGGTTGGAGGCCCTGGCATGCACATTCTCTCTCTCTTTCTCTCTCTTAAATAAATAAATAAATAAATAAATAAATAAATAAATAAGTTTTAAAAACCAAAGCTATAAAATAATTCTACTCAAAATGTGATCCATGGACTGGTATCTTCCTTGAACTGCTCACTACTTATCTATAACTAGATATGTTTAATTACTTATATAATAATTTGACAGTCATTTTATTGAGTAGAATCCAACCAACTAGAGCTTTCTTTCTATATCCTTGTTTCTTGTTTCATTTTATAATTCTAGGGATTAATGCAAATGTTTTTGCAAGAGTTACCAGTCCACAATATGTAGAAAAAATAATTAAGATACTAGGGCAAAAATGTAATGGAAAAGCAGCATCATAAAATGTTATAAATGAAACAAGCTTCTTTCAGACATGCTGCTGTCTCTACATTCAAAAACTTCCTCTTTGCCAACTATTATTATAAGAGAGAAGCTGCATCACAAAATTAGAATGAAAATATGTCCATAAATCACTCTTAGTTTATAAAAAAAAAAACTGTATAACTGAACACTGATGGGAAATCAGTACAGAAAACAGGATAAGAAAGCAGACCCTGATGACAGTTTTTATGTGAAAGCATCAAGTTCCAACAAGATGCCAGACTTGATGTCGAGCACTGAATCAGCAGGCAGATGAACACAGCACGTGAGATTCCAGAGCCAGTGGAGTCACCCTGTCTGGGAGATGCCTGTACTTTCCAGAGAAAATAGTTTTCACATGTTAAGTTTAAATAGAGACTCACTTCCATTCTATAGTATCTAGAATCACCAGTGAGGTATTATCCACACGAAATTAACCTCTCTGCATGTCTGTGAGGGATTATCTTGGTGAGATTGGGGTATAAAAATCCACCTTAACTGTGGGCTGGAGTCCTGGACAGGAGAAGAAGGAGCGAGCTGGCTGAGTGGCAGCTCCTGTCTCTCTGTGCTCTAATTCCTCACAGTGCTGAGCAGAGCCCATTGCTCAAGCTCCTGCTGCTGTGCTTTCCGTGCCATGATGGACTGTGACCTGGAACCGTAACCTGGAATAAGCCTTTTTTTTTTTTTTTTTTTTTTTTTTTTTGGTTTTTCAAGGTAGGGTCTCACTCAGGATGGCCTTGAACTCATGGCAATCCTCCTACCTCTGCCTCCCGAGTGCTGGGATTAAAGGCGTGCGCCACCACACCCGGCTCATAAGCCCTTTCTTTTTTTAAAATTTTTAAATTATTTTTTATTTATTTTTGGAGAGAGAGACAGAGAGAGATAGACAGAGAGGGAGAGGGAGACAGAGATGGGCACGCCAGCAGTCTCTCAGCTGCTGTAAATGAAATCCAGATGCGTGCGCCCCCTTGTGGCCACGTGCGGCATTGCACCCTTGCCTCACTTTGCATCTGCATAAGCCCTTTCTTAAACTGATTTTTGTCAGGTATTGCGTCCAAGCAACCAGAAAGTTACTAATACAAATACCATTAGTCAATTCTTACCTTTGTATTTCCTGGGCTATTGGATTTGTTTTTATGACATTGACAGAACGGAACTTACTATTTTGTAAGCTAATATCCATCTCTCTCTCTTTCTCTCCATATATATATATATTCACTATATATCATACTATATCTAGAGAATGGTACCATTTTTATGATGTAAAAATATTATAAGATTAGAGAAGGTAAATAGAGGATTTTGAGTCAATGCAGGCAAAGGGGTTTTGAATCCTCTGGTGGCTAGTTAATAGTTTAGGGAGTATAGAGCCCTGATAATGAAGAATTACAGTCAGCTCTTGGTATCCACAGGTTCTATGTCCATAGATTCAGCCACTCACAATTCAAGAATATGGTTATATATCGTCAAAAATGTCTCTGCCACTTGGGAGGCTGGAACAGAAGAACTGCAAGTTCTAGGCCAAGCCTTGGCTACATAATCAGACTCTGTCACAAACAAACAAACCCACGCACAGTTCGATACTTAACATTGAAGATATTTTATGTATTATACTTAATTTCTAGATGATTTGAAATATAAGACAGGCTGTATAAGCTATGTGTAAGTACTACTCATTTTTATGAGAGACTTGTGCATCTGAGCCATTGGGCATCTTCAGAGGTCTTAGAAGCCTACAGGTACTGAAAGGTAGCTGCACATACATCAACTGCATTCTATACCATTACCAACACCAAGATCTCTACTTTAAACATTCACAGACTTGGACACCTCAGATATCCATAGTATTCCTGACATCAGATGAGAGTCAGGTACTTCTGTTGCAGATGACTATTTTTTTTAATGCTCCTGGGATCTCTTCTTTTGGAAAGGTTGAACGAGTTAACAACACTCTTTGCCCCTGAGAATGCTCCGATTATAACAGCTCATAAGACCTCTTGTTTGATGACTTCCTTGAGGAAACTCCTCTAGGTTGCTGAGACTTGGGATTATGTCCCTTCATAAAACAGCAGTCTATGGGTTAGCATAGTTGACACCCCAGCTTTGGCATATTTGAGAAAGTACAGTGTGTGGGAGAAAGGGGGGACATCTATTAGCATAAAGACACCCAAGCAGCTGACATCTGACCTTTCTTCATTTGTCAGACACTCTTGTCACTGCCCTCAGTGTCCTGTGTCACACCCGCCAGCGCTCCAGGTGAGAGTGAGTAAGATGCCAGGGAAATGACTCCTTCCAAGGAGTCTGAATCTTGCTTCTGTTTATGGAGGAGGAGGGTTTTACTTTTGTTCTCAGTGCCTCTCTCTTTCACACCTGACTTCTAGAGAGAACAGATGATTTTCATGAATCCTGTTCTGAGGCTGCTCTGGACTGAAGGTACCAGAGCGACTATGAAGACCGTGAACCCCACGACCTCTTCTTAGCTCTGAAAGCCAAGCTGCCAGATTCTCCTCTACCTCTTGCTGTCCCCGAGCACAGCTTTCTGGTCTTCCTTCCTTGTTCTCCTCAGGCCTTTGAAGTTGAGTGATGGGAGCAGGTAGGACCAGGATACAACCTGAGCCTCCTGTCCTGGAAAAACAGGAGGGAAATGAGTGAAGTCAGGGCCTCAGAATGGCCACAACCATACTTCTTTAGTCTCTGTCTTTAGGAAGATGGAATCGTTGTTCTGTCCTGAGATGTGGCTGACAATGAGTTCACAAGTTCTCTTCCACTCGATGATCCACCCTGCATGTTTCTAAGTTGAGACCTTTCTCCATTCAAATCAAAGCTCAAGGTCTCCGTGGCCCACATAGCCTCTTCTCTTGCTTAGAGTGAATGTGTGAGCATGAAAGTGTTTCCATGAGTTTGTTTACTTTTTCATTTAAATAACTTTCGTTACACTTGTATTTTGTGTCAGGTGTTATTGAAAAATAAATAGAAGCAAATGACTGTTTATAATGGTGAAGTAGCAACCCAGTCCAAGGAGAGAGAAAGAAAGAGAGAGAATGAATGGGTGCACTAGGGCCTTTAACCATTGCAAACAAATTCTAGATGCATGGCCACTTTGTGCATTTTGCTTTAAGTGGGTCCTTGGGAATCAAACCAGGGCCATTATGCTTTGCAAGCAAGCACTTTAACTGCTGAGCCACCTCTTCAGCCCGAGTCCCCATTACCCTATATCTTTATTACAATGTATTGTTATGATTTCTTTTGTATTACTAGTTATTATTTTTATCTATTAGCCTAATTTAGAAATTAAACTTTATCATAGGTATATATAATGTTTGGTGCCATCCACTCTTATTGAAATTCACATATTCAGCAGTTACCTCATTATCTGATAAATTATTTTAATTTTTCAAAACAAATAAAGAAAAAGAATAAGGTAATATCTTTGTTCCTATTTAAGATTTATTATAAAATTTTAATTCAAATTTACATTTTAATGTTTATGATCTATTACCTTTTTAATTTGTTATAATTTCTACACTAAAGAGATGCATCACTGATCTGCTTTGTATATTATGTTCTGTACTGTTGTTTGCTTGTAATTTTTATTCTGTGAATATGTATAGATTTAGGATGTTTATATGTTATATGTCACAAAGTTTTAGTTTAGATTTTCACTTTGTAGTCAGGTATAGACAAGTCTTCTGTCTCACTATATAATGAGTAATAAACCTTATTTTTCAATGTTTAAGGATATTTAAGTGTGTGCTTATGAGTAGTACCTGGCCACGCATCTCGAATATGTTTATGATAAATTATTTAGACTAAGGTTATTTGTCAATTACTTAATCATTATCCTGGCATGATTTATGGAATAATGTGTATGTTTCAGGTTACTGGAAAGGATAACTTTAGCATTCACCTAATTTTATATAGCTTCTACTAATTCTTATTTCTATTCTGACCCACAATATGTGATTCTTTTCTCACAATTCTCAAACATTATTGTCATCACTACCATTAATATAGTCTTTATTCTGTTATAATTCATTTCATTTTAAACAGTATAAGTATTTTTTACTTAGAAAATAAAAGCTAAATTGTAAAAGAAAACAAACAACACAGACAAGCATAAATACAGAGAAAGCATTTGTTTAGTCCTTTGACCTATTGCCATAGAATCTTGCTTCCCAAGGTAACAATTATTTGGAGACTATTTTCTATGGAGTGAGAGTAACTAGACATCTATACAAACTCTTTTGCTATAACACAACAACATTTTTTCCAAGAATCCTCATTTGTATATTTTCACTTTTAACTTTGAAGGATGGTTAGATTCTACTATCACACAAATATCACATTGCTAATTTCTCTTTTAGAATTTCAGTGAAAAGATTTTTAATGTAGTTATAAGTAGATTTTGTTATGATTTGATCAATTGATCAAAACTGAATAACTAGAATATTAGAATCTTATTGGTAAGAACTTATAATTTTGTTGTACTAGCTTTGTCTTTGCTTGAAATTTTCCATAATATAAAAAATACTGGCTAGGCATGGTGGCTCATGCTTTTAATCCCAGCACTCAGGAGGCAGAGGTAGGAGTATTGCTGTGAGTTTGAGACCAGCTTGAGAGTACAGAGTGAGTTCCAGGTCCCTTTCTGAGCTCTCACAGTGGAGAAACCATTGAAGAGGTAATGATTTTTAAATTTTGTTTTCATTTATTTATTTGAGAGGAAGAAAGAAGCAGAGAGAGAGAGAGAGAGACCGGCAGATAGAGAGAGAATGGGTGTGCCAGGTCCTCCAGCCACTGCAAACAAGCTCCAGAAACATGTGCCACCTTGTGCATCTGGCTAACGTGAGTCCTGGGGAGTTGAACCTGGGTCCTTTGGCTTTGCAGGCAAATTCGTTAACCACTAAGCCATTTCTCCAGCTTGAGGTAATTATTTTTAAGGTTATTCCTCAGCTTCCTCTTCAAATTGAAAATAAATGATAGAAAGTTTTGACAAAGGAAAGGCTCACAGAAACTTCCTGTTCTTTGTTGTAAATATAATTTTACTTATTTTTAACTAATGTATTTATTTGAGAGAGTGTCTATAGGTATTTCAGGGCCTCTTGCCACCGCAAATGAAATCCAGACACATGCATCATTTCAGAGTCTGGTGTTACATTAGTATTGGGGAATCAAACGCATACAAGCAGGCTTTGCAATCAAGAAATTTTAACAGCTGAGTCAACTTCCCAGCCTCTAAATATAATTTTAAAAAGCAGCCTTCATAAATGTGAAGTTTACAACCTAAAAAGTTTACAACCTAAAATTGTAATGGGGTGAAATCTGTTTCAATTTGTTTACTTACAAGCCACATCAAGATCAGATGCACTGTAAGTGGTACTTTAGTCTTCTAAGAACTAAGAGTCATTAGGTCATCGAGCCAAGAATGGCTCACACTTCACACTCAGAATGATTCTTTCTTATTGGTGCTTTTAACCATCCAAGAAGAACAACTGGGAAGAAGACTGAGTGTTTAAAAGTACTTTCTGCTCAGGTCTGGCATACCAAGATCAGGTCCCCAGAACCCATATAAAGTCAGAAACACATCTGCCATCTCAAAGGGACTATGGCTATGGGAGCCAGAATCAGGAGAATCCCAAATCTCATGGGCCAGTATTTACAGAGGCAAAACAAGAGAGACCCTGCCTCAAATAAGGTGGAAGCATGTTGGCATCACCTGCAGGCGCCAACTGAACTTGTTTCAGGTCCTGAATAACAGTTGCCAAGGAACTGAAACTGAGACTGTAGCTAGTCAAAAGAGCCAAGGGACTCCAAGCTGTGCCCATTTGCTTAAGAGTGCCAAAATCAGGGCTGGAGAGATAGCTTAGCAGTTAAGGTGCTTGCCTGAGAAGCCTAAGGACCCATGATCTACTCTCCAGCTCCTACGTTAGCCAGATGCACAAAGGTGAGGCAAGTGCAAGGTCGCATATGCCCAATAGGTGGCACAAGCATCTGGATTTTGACTGCAGTGACTGAGGCTCTGGCATGCCAGTTCTCTCTCTCTCTAATAAAAAGAGTGCCAAAATTAGTACTTAGCAAGATTTTTATTAGCACATCTCCGTGTACAGAGTTTATACAGACAATGGGTTATATAAAAACAGTAAGTAGCAACTTCCTTATCTTAGAAGCAGGAGACAATTTGGCTAACGTGAGGCTAATAGATGCACACCAGACCTGCCTAACAGCTGCAGAAAAGACACCATCAGCACTGTCTCCAGCATTCTGGAAGCAGGTAAAGGCACGTTTCTTCTCAAAACATAGCGTCAGGAGAGTCACCAAGTTTTGTGCAAGCAGAACGCTTTTGCCTCAGCAAGCTAAAACCACCTACTAAAGAGTAAGACAAACATGCTTATATTGTACTTTGACCTCCACAAATGTGCCATGGTACACTCAATCCATAGATTCTCTCTCTCTCCCTTACACACACACACACACACACACACACACACACACTCATCCAAGAAGAGAAGAATTCAAAATCACTTCAAATCAGCAGACTCCTGGGCAAAGACAATTTGTTTTTCAATTTATAGTCCAATTTTGGATGTGCAGAAAAGACTTGTTCATGTGCTAATTTTCTTGATGTTATTTTCCCAACAGGAATAACCATCCATGGGAGAGGAGAACCACACGTCTGTGAAAGAATTCATCTTCCTGGGCCTCTCACAGGACCCGCACACCCAGCTCCTCCTCTTCCTCCTCTTCCTGGCCCTCTACCTGCTCACGGTGCTGGGGAACCTGCTGATCGCTGCGCTCATTCACGCCGACTCCAGGCTCCACACACCCATGTACTTTTTCCTCAGAAACCTGTCCTTTGCTGATCTCTGCTTTTCCACCACCACCGTCCCCCAGGCGCTGGTCCACTTCCTGGTGAAGAGGAAGACCATCTCGTTCGCTGGATGCTCAGTGCAGATGGTCGTCTTACTCCTGGTTGGCTGCACAGAGTGCGCGCTCCTAGCAGTGATGTCCTATGACAGGTACGTGGCGGTCTGCAAGCCCCTGCGCTACTCCACCATCATGACCCATGCGCTTTGTGTCCAGCTGGCTGCTGGGTCCTGGGCCAGTGGAGCATTTGTGTCTCTGGTGGACACCACGTTCACATTGCGTCTTCCTTACCGAGGAAACAATGTCATAAACCACTTTTTCTGTGAACCGCCTGCCCTTCTGAAGCTGGCTTCAGCAGACCCTTACAGCACAGAAATGGCCATCTTCGCAATGGGCGTGGTCATACTCCTGGCTCCTGTCTCCCTCATCCTGGTCTCCTACTGGCACATCGTCTCCACCGTGATGCAGATGCAGTCTGGGGAGGGGAGGCTCAAGGTCTTCTCCACCTGTGGGTCTCATCTCCTCGTCGTTGGTCTCTTCTATGGCTCAGCGATATTTGCCTACATGAGACCAAACTCCAAGATAATGAATGAAAGGGATAAAATGATTTCTGTGTTTTACTCAGCAGTGACTCCCATGCTGAACCCCATCATTTATAGCCTGAGGAACAAGGATGTCAAAGGGGCTCTCAGGAGAATAACTACAAAATAGATTAAAATATTTTTATTTATTTCTAAACAGAGAAGTGGGGAGAGAGAGAGCCTCTTGCCACTGCAAATGAACTCTAGTATGTGCCATTTTGGTCACCTGGCTTTACATGGGTACTTGAGAATCAAACTCAGTCCAACTCAGTCCAGACCGGGCTGTTAGGTTTTACAAGCGAGCAAGTTTAACCACTGAGCCATTTCTAGGAGATGGTGATATCTGATGTACAGATCCATTTTAAGAATATGTGATAAGTCATTTTTTGTCTCTTTTCCCCACATTTATCCCATCCCTCCACTTTTTAGTTTCAGTCTTCTATATTTATTCTCAGGCTAGTTCAGTAAACATCCTATTATATATACAGCATGTTGATAGACATAAAAAATTGAGTGACATTGCGGGTAAAGGAAAAGGAAGACAAAAATTAGTATAGGGAAGAGTGGGAAAGGAAGAAATGGAGAAGAGAGGAAAGGAAGGAGGGAGCAACTGGAAAAGTCACTTATTTCTTAATGTATACAAGTAAATATGGAAATTAAAAGAAAAAGCCGGGCTGAAGAGATGGCTTAGCGGTTAAGGCACCTGCCTCCTAAGCCTAAGAACACTGGTTCCAATCTCCAGCGGTTCCAATCTCCAGTCCCACGTTTAGCCAGATGCAAAGTGACGCAAGGGCGCAATGCCACACTTGACCACAAGGGGGCGAACGCATCTGGATTTCGTTTGCAGCAACCATCTCTGTCTTCCTCTCCCTTTCTCTCTGTCTCTCTCCCCCCCCCAAAAAAAAAGAAGAAGAAAAAGTCATTTGAGTATGTCAAAAATATTAAAAAGAGTAGAGTAACACAAGGATGAGAATAGGTTTCAGGCAATATAGTAATTTTTTTCTTGCATGCATTTAGTAATCATATTTTGAAAACCTATCATATATCAGGCACATTTATAAAGCTTAGACTATAGACATTAAAATGCATATTATATTGCTAACATGGGTTTTAATATTAAACTTAACAATTTGTGACATAGAAAAGAAAGTATAATAAAGCAGTAATAAATGAGAGAATTTTAGAGCATGTGTAAAGTTAATAAAATGTATGTATAAAGCTAAGACTAAGATGAAAAGTGTAGATGAGAAGTCAGCACTAAAGGACCTGACCATCATGTAATTATGAAGAGGCAGAAGACTGATGGCTTATGGGAACAGTGACTAACAGTGAAGACAAAATAAGACAAGCAAGTCTGGAGAATTGTCTTTGGCCTTGGGAGGACATTTGAACTGTGTGATGCAGACTACAATTCACAAAATCTGTTGCATAACTGGTCATGTCATATACACAAACACACAATGTATTTACATCTAAACTGAACATAGAAGAGAAGCATCCAATATTTGCCTATTAGTTACGCTTATTTTGCTTAACATAATGATCTCCAGTGTCATCTGCTTTCCTGAAAATGTCATAGGTTTGTTCTTTTGACAGGTGAATGCAACCCATGCCTCTGCTGTTGGGCATCTAGGTTGGTTCCATTTCTTAGGTATTCTGAATAGTGCAATGGTAACTGTGGATGAACAATTGTATCTGTGATATGTTGACTTGAACTACTATGGATGTATACCCAGAGTGGTATAGCTGAGTCAAATGGCAGTTCTCATTTTAGTTTTCGGAGCAACCTTGATAATGATTTCAGCAATGATTGAACCAATTTGTATTCCCAGCAGACTTGTGAAAGTATTCCTATTTCCTGCACTTCTTGCCAGCAGTTATTGTTATTTTCTTGTTATATTACTTATGGTTGTGGTGAGGTGGAATCTCAAAACAGTTTTAATTTGTATTTCCTAATGGCTAAGGATGTTGACTATTTTGTCAAATATTTACTGGCCATTTGTATTTCTTCATTTGAGAATTATCTCTTCAACTTACTTATCCTTTTATTTAACTTTCTGAGTTCTTTATAGAGTCTACGTATTATTCCTCTATCAAATAGAGGAATACAGTTGGTAAATATTTTCTCCTATGGTGTATGTTGTGCCCATACTGAGTCTTTCATTTACCTTGGGTACTCTTTAATCTCCTACAAAACCGTTGGTCAATTCCTGTGTTTGGAGTCCTTTTCAGAAAGTTCTTGTCTATACCTTAAAGTGCTCTGCCCACTTTTTCCTCTAGCAGTTTCAGATTTCAGATCTTACATTGATGTTTTTGATACATTTTGAATTTATTTTTGTGAAGGAGCTAACTCTATTCTTCTTCATGTGGATAGCCAGTTTTCCCAGCACCATTTGTTGAAGATTTTATTTTCCCCAACAGCTGTTAATGTAACCTTTGTCAACTATTAGGTGACTAGCTATATGGGTTTATTTCTGGATGCTCTATTCAATTCCGTTGGAATGTGTTTATTTTCATGCATTACCATTCTGTTTTGTTACTGTAGATTTCTAGTCCACTTTGAGATTAAAGTTGTGACATCAGCAACATTTCTGTTTATCATAGTTTTGGCTATTTGGAGATGTTTATACTCCCATATGAATTTCAGTTTTTTCTAATTCTGTGAAGAATGTAATTGGAATTTTCATGGGTATTTTCTTGAGTCTTTGGAAAATATGGCTATTTTTATCATATTAATTCTATAAGTGTATGACTATGAAAAGTCTATCCATTGAGTTTTGTCTCTTTCAATTTCTTCAGCAATTCAAAATTTTCGTAGTAAATATCCTTCATTTCCTTGGATAGGTTTATGAATAATTTTAAAAAGTGTATTGTGAATGACACTTTTCCCCAGATATGTTTTACAAAATCAGGCAAGATACTGATTTTTGTTTGAGGAATGTATTTTGGGCTGCTCTTGATGCCTTACATGTAGACATCATAAGCTCCTTTTACCTTCATTTCCTGCTATACACACAGTCTCTCTCTCTCTCTCTCTCTCTCTCTCTCTTTCACACACACACACACACACACTCCATCTTGATTATCATTTCAGAATAGGTTTCTCAGTCTTCCTCAAACATTTAGAAATATTCTTTACCCAACTTTATACTGTCATTTGAGGCCTTAGTGACCTCTAAAATGTAATATGCAGTAAAATCCATTCGATATTTCCTGAAACATTTCTGACATCACTGACATTCTTGACTACTCAATTAAAAACAAAAACAAAAAAACTTCCAATTTCCTACATACCTGAAATGTGCCTTGTGTGTTTGGTTTGAGAACTTTCATATATTGTTTTTTATTTTTATTAATTGTGAACTTTATTGTATGAACATATGAAGACACTGATTTTTATATGACTTTCCTGAAGGTGTTTATCAGATATAAGAGGTTCCTGGGTGGAATCATTATTAAAAATGATTGTATGATAAATAGTGTATAAATTAAATCTAATACCCATACTACTTTTCAAGGCATTTTAAAAGTGGATTTGGGGCTAGAGAGATGGCTTAGCGGTTATAAGGTGCCTGCCTCCTAAGCCTAAGAATGCTGGTTCCAATCTCTAGGTCCCATGTTTAGCCAGATGCAAAGGGATGCAATGCTACACTTGGCCAAAAGGGGGCGAATGCATCTGGATTTCGTTCACTAGCGCACCCATCTCTATCTGTCTTCCACTCCCTCTCTCTCTGTCTCTCTCTGTGTCTCCCCCCCCCCAAAACAAGTGGATTTTGACTAAATGAAAAGTAGAAGGGATAAATACTAGATGGTAAGTCCCTATTGCTGCAGTTACCACAGCTCCTGTCACCTAATCTTTGAAAAAAGTTGTCAAGGGTTGGAAAAGAGTCCCTTCAACAAACTGCACTGAGAAAACTGGATATACACTTGCAGAAAAATGAAATTAAATGAACATCCCTCAGGCTGTATAATATCAATTCAAAATGGACCGAAAACCTTAATGTAAGATGTGAAACCTGAAATCTCTAGCGGAAAACATGGACAATGCACTTCAAAATATAAGCACAGGCAGAAACTTTCTGAAGTGGACTTGAAACTAGGAAATAATCTGAAGAATTGACTCAGGGGGTGTCACATGAAATTAAAAAGCTTCCACAACATAGGAAACCAGAAAAAAAAAAAAACATAGTGAAAGCCTACAAAATAGGGTAAAATCTTTGCCATCTATACAGTTGACATGGGATTAATATCTAGACATGATACAAAATCCCAGAAGTTAAATACCAAAATCCAAATAATCTAATCAAAAAATGGGCACATGGGGCTGGAGAGATGATTCAGTGTTAAAGTCTTGCCTGCAAAGCCTAATGAGTCGAGTTCAATTCCCCAGTACTCATGTATAGCCAGATGCACAGAATGGCACATATATTTGGAGTTCATTTACAGGAACTGGAGCCCTGGCATACCAATTCTGTCTCTCTACCCTCTTCCTCCTCCTCCCCCTCCTCCTCCTCCTCTTCTTCCTCCTTCTCTCTCTCTCTCTCTCTTTCTTTCTCTCTCTGCCTGGCATGGTAGAACAGGCCTTTAATTCCAGCACTTGGGAGACCAAGGTAGGATGATCACTGGGAGTTTGAGGCCAGCATGAGACTACATAGTGAATTCCAGGTCAGCCTGGGCTAGAGCAGGACACTACTTCAGAACACCAAAAAAAGAAAAAAGAAAGAAAAGAAAAAGGCAAATGAACAGCGAGCCAAAGGGGGAAAAAATGCAAATGGCCAACAAATATTTCAAAATGTTTTTAATATCTTTAGCTATAAGGAAATGGAAATAAAACTGCCTTAAGATCCCATCTCACCCAAACAGATTTGCTATCATCTAAAAAATATGCTGGTGAGGCTATGGAAAAGAGGAACCTTTATATACTTCTGGTGGCAATATAAGCTGGTGCATCTACTATAGAAAACATTATGGAGGTTTCTCTAAAAACTAAAAATAGCACTACCATTTGATCCATACCACTTTTTGATAGGTATATGAAGGACCATAAAACATCTTACACACATACTACAGAGGTACCTGAACACCTGTTTTTATTGATATACTGTCAATGGTAGCCAGGAAGTGGACCAAGCCTAGATGTCAATCGACAGATGAAGGGCTTAAGTGGATGGGGCATACATACAAAATGTAATTTTTAAATTCAGCTATAAAAATAATTAAATTAAAACATTCTCAGAAAAATGGATTAGTTCCATCTATTATGTTAAGCAAAATAAACAATTAAATATGTATGTGTTTGTGTGTGAGAAAGAGACACATAGAGAAAGAGAGAAAAAATGCCATGAAAATATCTAGAGGCAGGGGGAATCAAGAGAATGTAAAGCAATATAAGCATTATAAATAGGAAGAAAGTATGATGATATATGTATGAAAATGTCACAATGGAAATCATTTCTTTGTATGCTAACAAAAATTAATTTCAAAAAGAATGATGTGGAAATTTTTAGTAGAATATTTTGAGGGAATCTATATTGAATTATTCTATATGGAGAAATATTTCAAGCAAGCAACACAAGACACACTGAAAATCATGTTTTATAAACTCTAGTCCATATTGTTAAAATTAATGACATGCCAATGCCAAAGTCAGTTTCCTGGACTTTTGTTTCTTATTTTCTCATCATTTTCAGAGATTGTTCCATAAATATGCCCTATTCATAATACATATTGGCCGGTTTCTATATTACTGAATTCAAGAAACTTCTCACTTAGATGCCTTAGTCTTATTTAATGTAGCTTTATTATTAATTTCTTAACTTTACAAAATTCTTATAGTATTTTTAAAAAAATAAAAATAATTTATTTATTTACTTGAAGGAGAAAGTGGGAGGGAGAGAATGGTCACACCAGGGCCTCTAGCCACCACAAACGAACTCCAAACACGTGCACCATCCCATCCATCTGGCTTTACATGAGTACTGGGGAATTGAATCCATTGGATTTGAAGGCAAATACTTTAACTGCCAAGTCATCCTTCCAGCCCCATAAAAAAAAAAATCTTAATATACCCTATTCAACTTCTGAAATTATTAGGAATTAAAGGCCATGTTAGAAATAGCACAGTAATTTTTAATGTTTATTTAAAAGGTCCAAAAATGGGCCTGACACATACATATGTCTTCAAAATATAAATGCTAAATGAATGCAAAAATGAAGTAAATAGAAACATATTCTCACATTTGTGGTAGTTTATTGGTTTTTTGCATGTAATTAAATAACTAATTCCTTTGGTTTTCATATTTATTTGTATGAGTAAAGAAAGAAGATACTTTACCTCCATTCTTTCTTCCTACGTTCATCCTATATTTCATTTTCCCCATTCCTCCCTTGATTAATTCTTTGTTCCTTTGCTTTTTTCTTTTCCTTCATTTCAATTTTTCCCATATTTACAGCCGTGTCTTCTTTGGAAAAGGGAATTAATGGAACTGTTGGAAAAAGTAGAGGAAAGCAGAAGGAAAAGTGTAGTTGGGGAGAGATTAAAAAAGATAAGATTTGCAAGAAAAGTCCTTGTCTGCACGTCTCTACAGCCATCATCATAAGGACATCTTCAGTAACCAAACTGCTATTTCATAGTCAGTCTCCGAAGAGCCCCTTTCACGTCCTTGTTCCTCAGGCTATAAATGATGGGGTTCAGCATGGGAGTCACTGCTGAGTAAAACACTGACATCATTTTATCCCTTTCATTCATTATCTTGGAGTTTGGTCTCATGTAGGCAAATATCGCTGAGCCATAGAAGAGAACGACGACGAGGAGATGAGAGCCACAGGTGGAGAAGACCTTGAGCCTCCCCTCCCCAGACTGCATCTGCATCACGGTGGAGACGATGTGCCAGTAGGAGACCAGGATGAGGGAGACAGGAGCCAGGAGTATGACCACGCCCATTGCGAAGATGGCCATTTCTGTGCTGTAAGGGTCTGCTGAAGCCAGCTTCAGAAGGGCAGGCGGTTCACAGAAAAAGTGGTTTATGACATGGTTTCCTCGGTAAGGAAGACGCAATGTGAAGGTGGCATCCACCAGAGACACAAATGCTCCACTGGCCCAGGACCCAGCAGCCAGCTGGACACAAAGAGCGTGGGTCATGATGGTGGAGTAGCGCAGAGGCTTGCAGACCGCCACGTACCTGTCATAGGACATCACTGCTAGGAGCGCGCACTCTGTGCAGCCAACCAGGAGTAAGACGACCATCTGCACTGAGCATCCAGCGAACGAGATGGTCTTCCTCTTCACCAGGAAGTGGACCAGTGCCTGGGGGACGGTGGTGGTGGAAAAGCAGAGATCAGCAAAGGACAGGTTTCTGAGGAAAAAGTACATGGGTGTGTGGAGCCTGGAGTCGGCGTGAATGAGCACAGTGATCAGCAGGTTCCCCAGCACCGTGAGCAGGTAGAGGGCCAGGAAGAGGAGGAAGAGGAGGAGCTGGGTGTGCGGGTCCTGTGAGAGGCCCAGGAAGATGAATTCTGTCACAGACGTGTGGTTCGCCTCTCCCATGGATGGTTATTCCTGTTGGGAAAATAGTATCATGAAAATATACGTATGAACAAATCATTTCCACACATCTGAAATTATGTTATAAATTTAAAACTGAGCTGTTTTTCCCTCAGTAGTCTGCCAATTAGAAGCAATTTTGAATTTTTTTCTTCTTGAATCATTTTCTGTGTGGCATGTATGTGTGAAAGAGAGAGAGAGAGGAAGAGAGAGATGGTGTATTCATGTGCATGATTTTACCACAGCACATGTGTGGAGGTCAAAGACCATCTCAAGCAGTCTGTCCTTCCTTTCCATCTTTTCTGAGGCAGGGTTTCCTTTGTTCTGCCTCTGTAAATATTGGCCCATGATATTGGGATTCTCCTGACTCTGGCTCCAATAGCCATAAGCTGTTTGAGATGACAGACGTGGGTCTGGCTTTATATGCATTCTAGGGACCTGACCTTGGTATGCCAGACCTGAGCAGAAAGTACTTTTTTTTTCTAATTTGAGAGAGAGAAAGAGAGAGAATGGGCGCACCAGTGGCCTCTCAGCCACTGTGAATGAACTCCAGATGTGTGGGCCCCCTTGTGCACATGTTCAGCATTGTGCCCTTGCGTCTCTGCATCTGGCGAAATGTGGGACCTGGAGAATTGAACTGGTATCCTTTAGGCTTAACCTAAGAACAGGCCCCTTAACTGCTAATCCATCTCTCCAGCCCAGCAGAAAGTACTTTTAACCACTCAGTCTTCTCCCGAGTTGCTCTTCTTGGATGCTTAAAAGCACCAATAAAAGCTGGGCTTGGTGGCTCATGCCTTTAATCTCAGCACTTGGGAGGCAGAGGTAGGAGGATTGCTGTGAGTTCGAAGCCACTCTGAGACTCCATAGTGAATTCCAGTTCTGCCTGAGCTAGGGTAAGACCCTACCTTAAAAATAAATAAATAAATAAATAAATAAATAAATAAATAAATAAATAAACAAACAAACAAAACAAAAATAAAACGAACAAAAAAGTACCAATGAGAAAGAATCATTCTCACTTGAGGTATGAGCCATTCTAGACTTGACCACAGTTCTTAGAAAACGAAAGTATTGCTTATAGGTGCATCTGGTCCTGATGTGGTTTGCAAGTAACAAATTAAAGCAGATTTCACCCTGTTAAAACTTTATGTCGTAAACTTTCATTACATCTTTTCAGCACATTATGTCTGTGTATTACTCAACAGTGACATGCATGCTGAACCCCATTATTTATAGCCTGAGGAACAAAGATGTCAAAGGTGCTCTTAGGAAAATAACTGCAAAATAGATATTCAAAAAAATATTTATTTGTAAACAAAATAGAGACAGAAAAAGAGAGGGAGATGAGAGGGAGATGAGAGAGGACCTCTTGCCTCTGCAAATGACCTCTAGACACATGTGCCTCTTTGGGTATCTGGCTTTACATGGGTGCTAGGTAATTCAACTCAAGCCAGTCCAGGCTGTCAGGCTTTGCAAGCCAGCACCTTTAACCACTGAGCTATCTCCTCTGCCCCACAAAAAGGATTTTTTTCTAGGAAATGGTGCTGTCTGATGCTGACGTCTATTTTAGCATGTTGACGAATTCTGTCACAGAGCTGTTTCTCCTCTCCCACGAATGGTGGTTCTTTTTCTAGAACAAGCAAATACATATGAGGATGACGTCACAGAACTCCTGCAAGACTTGGCATATTATTAATCAGTGTTCTATAATTGTGTTATTGAGTTCTGTCTGCTAGCAGTTTTCTTTTTGCCCAGGGTTCTGTCCTCCTGCATGTCTTCGTGGTATCAATGGGGAAACTCCTGAGTTTGCTACATTACCAACCTTCACCTGGACCACCAGGTGACTTGTGAGGAGACTGTAGCAGTACTCACGGGTGTCCTTCATTCTATGTAGGTTTGAGAAGCAAAGAATCTGAGTTGACTTAATTTATTTCACTATAACATTTTAAACTATGTATATGCTCTTATTATGTTGTGATTAAGTCTTTCTTCCTATTGTTTGAGACAGGAACACACTACATATCCCAGGGTGGCCTGGAATTCACTTTATAGACAAGGCTGGTCTTCAACTTGTGATCCTCATGCTTCAGCCTCTAGAGTGGTGAGATACAAGGTCTGGCTCAGAAACACTATGTTGTATAATTTAAATGGACACTATAAAAGCCATCTTAACATTTTTATGAGAGAGCGAGAGAGAGACCAAGAGAGAATTGGCATGCCAGGGCGTCCAGCCACTATAATTGAACTCCATATGCGTGCACAACTTTGCATGCATGTGCGACCTTGTGCATGCATCACCTTGTGTGTGTGCCTTACATGGGATCTGGAGAGCAAACATGGGTCCTTAGGCTTTGCAGGCAAGTGCTTCAACCATTAAGCCATCTCTCCAGCTCTCATCCTACCATTTTTAAGACTAGAAATAAATACACTAGAAAATCATGCAAAATTTAAATGCTTGTTCACAAAACAGATAAATCTGAGAAGTGAACCTGTTAAAAATAACTGTTTACTAAAACAGCAACATATGAGATATCATTTTATCTTCTAGGTAAATTTTTAAATGATATCCCTTCAAGAATGACGACTTTCATAGATTTTAACTGTAAAGCAAGCCATCACACTTTGTATATGCTCTATCATTTTACCATTTCTATAAAGTGCGAATTGGTATGTTTATAATTTTCACTTGTTACTTTAGGCATTTCTCCCACACTGATTGTGCAGGCCCCATGACTGCTATAATCTATAAGGAGGCAACAAAGCACATTCATCAGCATGGGGTCACCAGAGCTCTACTGCTGTTACTAAATCCTAACTTGTTTACTTGGTGTGTTTCCAACAATAGATTACCTTGTTTTTCATTGCCAAGTTTTAATCAGCTGTAAAATGCTGATATAATTAATTCAGAATATGAAGTTGGAGGATGGAAACTGGGAAGAGATGAAGGTATAATAATATAATATCTAGTAGTATTTATGTAAAGATTTATTAAATGTAAACTATTTACATATTTTAAAATTTAAGCAATTAAGCTGGTTCGTGATATTATATAATGTCTCATTATGATAATGGGATCCTTCCTTAGATAATACTGAAGTACAACGTAGGGCAAACAAGTGTTAGAAAGCATCATGCTAAGTGAGTTCAGGGTGTGGTTTAGGAGGAATCTTATTCGTGTTGGTTGTTTTCATTCTTTGGATTATTGTTCTTCATTAATCCTTTGAGATTGAAACCATGTAGTTGACTGAAATATATTTTAAGTGCACACATATTTATAAAATAAAATTTAAGAGTGGAGAAATAACATACATAGTACTTTAAGGATTACTATCTCTATATAAAATGCACAAAGATAATTAAATAATACTGATATTTACTATGGGAAAGAAAATATACATGAACTGTAAATTCATAGGAAATTTCAATTCCAATTAAATTTAACTAAGCCAAATTAAATCTAGATGCATTATTTCCTCATTGGATTGAATGTATTTTAAAATTTTATAATGTGCTAATAAGGATATTCCAATTATTGGAGTGTTGTGAATGTGTGGTCTTTTATGAATAACTATCTCTTTCATATTTTGTGACCTTACTGGTTCAAAATACTCTCTAACAAACTTCATTCTTTGCACCTATAATCAGACAATAAGTAATTTTTCACCAGATCCTTTATAATCTGAACCTTACTTACATCAGTACCTTCATCTCTTCCCAGTTTCCATCCTCCAACTTCATATTCTGAAATGTTATGAACACCTATCTTAATTCAGTGAGGGGCCTTATCTGGAATCCTATGTATTACCTCATCTCTGCTTCAGAAGATGGTACACTTTCTCCATTTCGCATAGTTGATGAAATTAAGTATTAAATAGATGATATAAATATTCTAGATATCAGCAGCTGGATTGGCAACCAGGTCTCCATATCCAAGGCCCATGCCCTCCATTCTTCTTGCTGTTCTATGAAAACCTAACGATGTTGAAATGAGAGTTTGTGGCAGAGCAAAGTGAAGTCCAGCAGACTTTCATATGCCCCATACTAACATACTATCACTAACTGCTTTCTGTGATCGAATTCTTTGCTTTCTTTTTCTTGACCTGATTTTTTATTAAACTGTGTGTAAACACCTCTAGTACTTCCTATTTTAAAGAGGAAAATGAAAACAGCACGTCACAACAGCCAAGAGGAGGCAGCAACACCTTTGGCATGTTGATGGAAGCATGGGATGTGATTCATAGGTAAAAAGGAGGAAATTTGGCCATAGCCTACAAAATAGATGGATTTTGAGGATATGTCATACTAAGTGAAAGATGTCAGTCACACAAAGACAAAAATGGTGTGATTTTTCCTATTTGGATTATTTAAGATAGTCAAGCCCATGGAAACAGGAAGTACCATGGCCATGTCAATTGGCTGTACAGAGGGATGAGTGAAGCTTTGTCCATTTTGTAAGTTAGAAAATGAAGTTCTATTAATCAGTCACATAATGTAAATATAATTAAAATTATGCACTTAAAATGGTGAAGATGGTATGCTTTTCTTATAAAACTCAGTAGAATTATTTTCTTGAGAAGAAAGAACAAATCTATACAACTTCCTTATTTTTATTTCTTTTATGTTTCTTTATTGCTGAATTTATCATGTACTAATTCCATACTTTCTCTCTCAGCCTTCCTCATACATGTCATTGGCTCTTCAAGCCCTTTCAATATTATTATTTTTCTAAATGTATTTGGCTGTTTCTTTTAACCAAGGCAAAGCTCTCTTCCTCTTATTTCTGTATGACATTTGGTGTTATTTGATATAATTACCTTTTAAAAGATCTCCTTTCTTTAGTTAGAGGACATGCTGACTTCCTACATTTTTTCTGGTATCCCTTCATATCTGGAGTATGTTATCTAAGCCTTGCCTTTAAATTAATATTTATAACATGTATAATATGTATGTTCTTGTCTATATTCCATTCATAGAGATAAATAAAAACTAGTTATGCTATGATTCCAACAATGTAAATATTCATTGCTTGTTGTTATTTCATATATATTACTTGGAGTTTAATTGAAATATAAACAGTGTGTATTAAATCTTGCTGTTTTGATGCATTCACATGGGGAAAATGATCTTCACTATTAAGCCAATTAATACACTTATCACTCTCAAAAGTAACCATTTCCTTTTGTTTCTATCATGAAAAGACTTGGGACTTACCCTTATCCCAGAATTCTGGTACACAAAACATTGTCATGAACTATACTGGACAAGATATACATAAGACCCCAAGGACAAGCCCATGTTGCATTACTGAAGTTTTTCATTCAAGAGGAATCCACTTGCTCTATTCCCCCTTCAGTTCTGTATCATTCCTTAACTGTTTTTCAGTTCTTTGCGTGGGATGTTTTCTGACAAATGCTACAGCATAAGTCTTTAACTCTGGCCCACCATCTATCCAGTGTCTACCAAAATTACTTCTTTACAGGAATATCTGGGCCCTTTGGCTTTTTCTAACATAGCCAGCATTAGTGCTACTGCTTCCTAAAGTCTCCAACTCAATCAACAAGTCAAGTTTGATCTTGTGTTTAGAGTATGAATAAAAATTTGCACATGCATCTTTAATGCCTTTTTCACATTATTTTTAAATTATCTGTTTACCTGTTCCTAGCCTGGGTGGCAGCTTCAAGATTCTGAGACATATAATTTATTTCTGTCATCTATGTTGAAATATCATTTGATACATATGAGGTGTTAAATTGAGGTTAATCAATTGAAAAACGAGGTGTGTGCTATATCACATTTGTCCCAAGAGAAGTATGAGTGAGAAGAGGGGTTTTGTAGGATTCTGGGAGATTGATCTATGCCTTGAGGGTAGAAAAATCTTCATGTTGAAACACAAGGATTGATTTTCAGATTAAATAGAGCTTATGAATTCAGTATCATCCACATCCCAGAAGAGATCAAGAGTTCAGTCTGTCTATGGCAAGGAATGAGTTGCATTCTACACATGACCATCAGCCGACTAGACTCACACAGTGTCCTGTGGCAGCCAAACAATGTCTGACCTCATAGTTTCCACCTGTGTCCGCAGGTCAAGGGGCTCAGGCTTTACCTAAGTCCTCCCTGCTCCTAATATCCAAACTCTAATAACAAAAGAGAATGAGCAAGAAGATCCTGAAGGGATGTGCAGAGCTAACAAGGGACAGATTATCTTATAGTTGAGCTTCTACACAGACATGGAGAGGCAGTGGGGTCCCTCTCTGTACAGTCACTCTGCATCAGTCAAGAGCTTACCCATCCCTGGAGCAGCCACAGCACAGGATTCATGAAGAACATCTGTTCTCTCTAGAAGACAGAAGGGAAGCAAAGACGAGCCAAGAGCAAATGCAAAGACCTCCTCCTCCTCCTTTAACGGAATCAAGACTCAGAGTTCTTGAAAGACTAATTCCCCCTCAGCATCTTACCCACTCTCACCTGGAGCACTGGCAGGTGGAACACAGGACAGTGAGGGCAGTGCTGAAGACAGTGGTAGATGAAGAATGGATTGATACTTATAGTCTGTGAGTTCTTATAGTTTTCCAAATATGTGGCAGTTGGGTATCATCTGGACTATGAAACATATTCTCTCCTAACCTAAGAAATTCTCTTTTACGAGAGGACACAATCCCACCTCTACTGAAAACCCACCAGCCTGGAGGAGTTTCCTCAAGTTAAGTATTGAAATCTGAAGTCCTAAGAGCTATTCCACCCAGAGCATTCCCCAGAGCAATTAGTGTTGTTAGCATTTTTTTTTACCCACTCTATAATAAAGAGATCCCATGGGCATTGTAAAAATAATAATCTGTAACAGAAATATCTAAATTGCATCTTACCTCAAATATTTCACTGATGCGTCAAGGTATCCAATGGGCCTTTAAAATCTGTAAGTCTTTGAATGTTTCACAAACAGGTTTAAGTATTGATGACAGTGTAAACCAGAACTGACAGAAATATAGTTGTCTTACAATCTCTGTAGGGTTCCTGATTCCTTTAGATATCAAAATCCTTGAATACTCCCATCACTTAAGTAATTAACTAATGCACACAATCATATGTGTGTGTATATATATACATACATATATATGTATATAATTTATTTTAAATAAATTATCATCCTCTCACTCCATTCCCGTTACCCTGGGGGCCCTCCTCAGTGGGGTCATGGTAATCACTGTGGGGTCAAGAAGGCCTCAGTCCATGCCCTCTGGGATAGTGTTGGACAAGCCTCAGGATATTCCTTCCTGCTCTGTGGCTCTTTCAGTCTTTCCACTCCCTCTTATGAAATGTTCCTTGAGCCACAGCAGGCCTGTTGGCAGTCTGATTTAGTGTTATTTGTAGTCTCTGGATTTCTGCTTTCATAGGTTTTGATTATTCTATGTGTCTATCACCATCAACCTGGGACTGGTTGTCAGGCTAGCAGTAAGAGCAGTATTCATGAAGTTGCTTCCTCTGCAATTTTCTAATGTTTTATTGACAATTTTTACATTTGTACAAAATATATTTTATTATAGTTTCTTCTTGTTATTCTCTTGCACCCACTCCCCCATATACCATCCACTAAATCCCCTCCTGCTACCAACCAATTCCTATTCTATTTTGTTGTCTACTTTTATTTTATTTATTTATTTATTTTAATTTAATTAATTAATTAATTTATTTATTTATTTATTTATTTATTGGTTTTTCAAGGTAGGGTCTCACTCTAGCTCAGGCTGAACTGGAATTCACTATGTATCTCAGGGTGGCCTCAAACTCCTGGTGATCCTCCTACTTCTGCCTCCCAAGTGCTGGGATTAAAAGTGTGCACCACCATACCCGACTGATGTCTTTATTTCATTTTTTCCTTCCTTCCTTCCTCATCCATGATGTCATGTTAATGGGATCAATATTGTGCTGGTAATTATAGCCACTATGAAATCATGAAGGCAATGGCTAAAACATGTCCAGAACATACTGTGGCAAATTATACTCTATGGCTCTTACATTCTGTCCATCACCTCTTTAGCAATGTTCCTTGAGCTTTGGTGGGGTGACAGAGATGTATCATTTAATGCTGAGCATTTAACTGATGCTTCTTCTCAGCACTGTGATCAGTTTGAGACTCCCCAGTAGTCACCACCATCTGCGCTAAGAGACTTCTCTAATCAATAGTGAGCAGCACTACTAGAGGAGAATAAACATAATTATTCAGAGGGCAATTTGATGGGCACATCATATCCATTTAGCCTAACAACCCTCCCAGAGTTCCTTTGATCTTAATATGTTTTTGAACAGGTTTTCCAAGCCAGGCATGAAGCTGGTTACCCTCTTAACTGTCATGCCACTATTATATTAGTGGGCTAATCTTGCCTGCTAGTTGTGTGAATTAGCAGGTCTGCTGCTGGTTAAGACTGTAGACGAGTCTTCTCATCATCCTGCATAGCTCTTTCTAGCAGTATGAGAGCTATCCAGCATATGGGAGGGTTCTAGCTCATTCCAGCTCAATTTCTCAGTGTCTAGCTTCCAACACATATGGTATCTTCAACAACAAGTCTTACATCTAGTCTCTGGTGGATAACCAAGAGCATTGGCAATAGCCTGTATTGTTTTGAAGTCCTCTTGGCTCTCTCTGACAACTCCCTTGGAGGTATCTAACCCCTAGTACCAATTTTGAAAAATATAAGATCGATAAACCATTAACTGAATTACTGATAAATTTTTCTTTAAATATTCTTTTCAATTTCAGAAATTACTTAGAATTGAAGGCCATGTGAGAAATACCATAGTATTTTTTTTAAATTAGTTGTCTGGTCTGGAACATACAATATGTCTTCAAAATATAATTGCTCAAATGATCTAGAAATATATTCTCACATTTTTTTATTTATGTTTTATATGTAGTTAAATGACTACTTAAATTTCCATACTTACTTGTGTGGGTAAATAAAGAAGTGACTTATCCCTGTTCCTTTTCCCTACATTCATCCTATATTCCATTTTCCCATACCTCCTTTTATTAATTTTTGTTCTATTGCCCTTTCTTTCTTTTCCATAATTCAATTACTACCATTTATATCATTGGTCTTTCCTTTGTAGATGGAACTAATTGAATAGTTAGAGAAAAATCGAGAAAAACAGAAGGAAGAATAATGTTGGGGAGAGAAGTTAAAGATGGCAAAGTTTGCAATAAAATTTTTAGTCTCCACATGTCAACAACCATCTTCACAATCACACCGCCAGTTACAGAACCTGGGGGTGGGGGGGAGGGCGGTGAGGTAGGATCCCACTCTACGCAGGCTGACCTGGAATTCACTATGTAGTCTCAGGGTGGCCTGGAACTCAAGGTGATCCTCCTACCTCTGCCTCCAAGTGCTGGGATTAAAGGCATGCGCCACAATGCCCAGCACACAACTACTGTTTTGAAGTTAGTCTCCGAAAAGCCCCTTTCACGTCCTTGTTTCTCAGGCTATAAATGATGGGGTTCAGCATGGGAGTCACTGCTGAGTAAAACACTGACATCATTTTATCCCTTTCATTCATTTTTTTGGAGTTTGGTCTCATGTAGGCAAATATCCCGAACCATAGAAGAGAACGACGACGAGGAGATGAGACCCACAGGTGGAGAAGACCTTGAGCCTCCCCTCCCCAGACTGCATCTGCATCACAGTGGAGACGATGTGCCAGTAGGAGACCAGGATGAGGGAGACAGGAGCCAGGAGTATGACCACGCCCATTGCGAAGATGGCCATTTCTGTGCTGTAAGGGTCTGCTGAAGCCAGCTTCAGAAGGGCAGGCGGTTCACAGAAAAAGTGGTTTATGACGTTGTTTCCTCGGTAAGGAAGGCGCAATGTGAAGGTGGCGTCCACCAGAGACACAAATGCTCCACTGGCCCAGGACCCAGCAGCCAGCTGGACACAAAGAGCGTGGGTCATGATGGTGGAGTAGCGCAGGGGCTTGCAGACCGCCACGTACCTGTCATAGGACATCACTGCTAGGAGCGCGCACTCTGTGCAGCCAACCAGGAGTAAGACAACCATCTGCACTGAGCATCCAGCGAACGAGATGGTCTTCCTCTTCACCAGGAAGTGGACCAGTGCCTGGGGGACGGTGGTGGTGGAAAAGCAGAGATCAGCAAAGGACAGGTTTCTGAGGAAAAAGTACATGGGTGTGTGGAGCCTGGAGTCGGCGTGAATGAGCACAGTGATCAGCAGGTTCCCCAGCACGGTGAGCAGGTAGAGGGCCAGGAAGAGGAGGAAGAGGAGGAGCTGGGTGTGCGGGTCCTGTGAGAGGCCCAGGAAGATGAATTCTGTCACAGACGTGTGGTTCTCCTCTCCCATGGATGGTGGTTCTGTTTGTAGGACAAGAAAATAAATATAGGAATGACTTATCTCAGAATGCCTGTGAAACTTGATATTTTATTCATCAGTAATCCATAATTGTGTGATTGAGTTCTCTCTTTTAGCAGTGTTCTTTTTGCTTGGGGTTCTGTTTGCAGAACAAGAACATGTATAAATGAATGACTTCTTTCTGAACACCTGCATAACGTAGTGTTTTACTAATGAGCATCTATGATTGTGTGTTCTGTTTTTTAGCAGTTTTGTTTCTGCCCTCCTGTATGTTTTAGTAGCAGCATCCCTGAGAAAACTCCTCCTGAGGGTGTCACATGACCAATCCTTACCTGGACCACCTGGTGACTTACTTATAGTGCTGCTCACAGGGTGTCCTTCCTTCTATGTAGGTGTGAGAAGCAAAGAAGCTGAGTTAACATTGTTTTACTTCACTTCACTCTTTTTGACTATATGCTGTTGTTATATTGTGATTAGGTTTTTAGCATTGTTGTCGTTTGATACAGGAACACACTATGTATCCCAGTATGAGACAAGGCTGGCCCTCAACTTGTGACCCTCTTGCCTCGGCCTTCTGAGTGGTGAGAATACTGGCATCTATCACCAGGCCTGGCTCACAAACATTATGTCGTGTACTTCAAATGTATACAATGGGCATGGCAAGGCCTCTCAGCCACTTTGAAGGAACTCCAGACTCATGCACCCCCCTGTGTGCATGTACAACATTGTGCTTTTGCATCACTTTTGTGTCTGGATAATGTGGGACCTGGAGATTTGAACAGGCATTCTTAGGCTTCACAGACAGGTGCCTTAACTGCTAGGCTATCTCTCCAGCCTGTTGTGAATATCTGACAGACCCAGGATTCATCAAGTTACCAAGAAGAGAAAGCCCAGTGCTCAGAACTAGATGAGCCATTTCTGTAGCACCTGCCAGGGCTCAGAAAACAGTGCATCAAAGATAGTAGAAAGAATATTAGTGTGTTCTCAATGATAGCAATATCTATGGAAATGGTGGTACACACTAAAGAGACTAAAAAATCATTAAAGCTGAAAATAAGAGGCTATTGGCAGTTCAACATTAAGACATCTCTATCATGCCCTCCAAGGCACAGGGAACATTATTGAAGACAGGGGCAGAAAGAGGGTAAGAGGCCAGGTGTGGGGTGCATGCTTTAAATCCCAGCACTGAAAGGCTGAAATAGGAGTATTGCTGTGACATTGAGGCCAGCCTGGAACTACAGAGTGATACAGTCAACCTTGGCTAGAGTGAGGACTTACCCTGGAACAAACATTTAAAATAAAATAGTGTAAGAACCACAAGGTGGAAAGGAGTATGTTGGAGCACTGTCTTTGGGATATGAACTGACCCAATAAATTCATTGTCTCACAGTGGATGTCTTACCTCCATAAGACCCACATAATCCAGAGCCTATCAAATTTTTGACAGAGGATGGAGGAGGGCAAAATAAAATCAGCCATGAAAACAGAAGAAGGACTTCTGGGAAAGAGGAGGGTGTTCAGTAGATTAGGAATTGGGGGAACAAATAAACGAATAGGATGGGAATACAATCACATTACTGTATATTCATGTATTAAAGTAACCAATAATAAGGTAAAAATAAAAGAATTTAACCTCATCCTAAATAAAAATAAGAAATAAATATAAACATATTAAGGATCCTTACAAAACTATTATACTACCATATAAAAATACAAAAATAATTTGTGTGTATCACTAGCAACCCATACAAATAATCTGTTCATTAATAGTGCTTACTCTTGGGACATTGGATCCTAGAGGGAACAGTGAATGTATAGCTAGAAGAGATTCTTTATTATGCTTATGTACTTTGTTTGCTTAAATTTGTAATGTGTCTTACATTTTCTAAGTAAAATGAAAAAAATTATGACAAGTAAATATTTAAAGAAAAAATATCAAGAAATTAGAATAAAGTTTATATTACATTATGTACATAGTGACAAATATGAGAGAGTACCACAAAGTAGAGAAACTGTGGTTCAGATAAAAATATTAAATACTTCATAATAGAGTGGCTGGCTACACGACACATAAAGTGTATGTGCATATACAGAAAACGTACCAAAGGTATTCAGGATGTGTCCAGGGTTGGCTATGAATCATATATAAAAGCTTACATGAGCAGCCTCAAACACTTAAAAATAAAGAACCATATCCAAAAACGAACCCATTCTCCAATATCAAGGTCCCACCAATAGTTGTTTACAAGAGGGCCTACACCTATTAAATTCTCTCTAAAATAATAATGGTTATCCATGTATCTTGTACTGACCTCACTCTCCATTGGAGAATTTGCTTCTCTTTTTCTGATGGACACAGAACCTGAGGAGAAAATCAGCCCATCCCACCTCACCAGGGCACTAGCTAAAGCCATAGAGTTATTAGGGAAATGAGCAAGAGTGCTACTTTCTCATTTAACCTGGTACCAGCACAAGGGCGAAGGAGATAGACACAGAGAACACTCAGCTCCTACTAAATCAGATATCCAGAGACACAGAGACTCCCAAGACCTCGTCACTGAAATAGACCTAAAATGAACCCAACATGGCTCAGGGAAATTAGAGGAAGGTGGAGGGCGGAAAGCCATAAGTTGGGTCATTATGACAGTGACATTGCCTCTCCCACATAACTGATGGCTACTCCCATAAGGCAAGACCCACATTTCCAATGGGGGGAGGACAGGAAGAAAGCTAACAATGGTACCATCATGGCCGAATATACACTAGATACAGAACTAATATTTTTAAAAGGTGATTGTATATTGACTTCATGGAATAGAAGTCTCTGAGCCTGACAACAAGATACAAAGTAATAAAGGAAACATTAATATAGTTGCCACAAAAACATGTTGAGTATATAGATTTTCACAATGTAAAATTTAAAGAATGCATGGAGAAATAACATAAATAGCAAATAAGGAATTTATATTTTGTATAGAAAGCATAAAGATAAATAAATAAAACTGATAACTATTATGGGAGAGAAACAATAAACATGAACTACAAATTCATGTCAATTTCAATCCCAAATCAATTTAACTAAGTCAAATTAAAATTACATGCCTGGGGCTGGAGAGGATTCTGAGAGCTTCATCTCTGACTTGGGAGTGGAAAAATCTTCACATTAAAGCCCAAGGATTGATTTCCAAATTAAAGAGAGCTTATCAACTCACTATTATCCTCATGTCAGAAAAGAATGAGGGTTCAGTTTGTCTATGGCCAGAGATGGAGTTGCATTTATACACATGAACATCATCATACAGCCTCTATGGCAACCCAATGATGTCTGAACTCACTCAATTTCCACATTTGTCTTCAGGGCAAGAAGCTCAGGTTGTACTTTTTTTCTCTAAATGCCCAAATTTTAATAGCAAAAGACAATGAGGAGGAAGATCATGAAGGGGTGTGTTGAGATAACAAGAGATAGACAAGAATCTGATAGCTTTGCTTCTAGACTGACATGGAGAGGCAGTGGGGGTCCCTTGCTGTACTGTCACTCTGGTGCCATCAGTCAAGAGCTTACCCATCCCTGGAGCAGCCACAGCACAGGATTCATGAAGAACATCTGTTCTCTCTAGAAGATAGAAGGGAAGCAAAGAGGAGCCAAGAGCAAATGCAAAGACCTCCTCCTCCTCCTTTAACGGAATCAAGACTCAGAGTTCTTGAAAGACTAATTCCCCCTCAGCATCTTACCCACTCTCACCTGGAGCACTGGCAGGTGTAACACAGGACAGTGAGGGCAGTGATGACGAAAGTCACAGACCAGAAAGGTGTGCTGTTTTCAGTCTGTTTGTTCTTATCCCAGTGTACATCCTTTACTGTAGTTTCCAACATTTGTGGTCACTGAGGCATCATCTGGACTATGAATCATATTCTAGCCTAACCTAAGGCATCCTCTTTTATAAGAGGACACAATCCTGCATCTACTGAGAACTCACCAGCCTGGAGGAGGTTCCTCAAGGAAGACTCAAATCCTGAGGTGCTATAAGAGCTTTTGTACTCAGGACATTCCCTGGAGCAATCAGTGCTGTTAACATTTTTTTAACCACTCCACAATAAGATCCCACGGGCAGTTTAAAAGTAATAATTTATAGCAGAAATATTTGAATCTGATATCATGTCAAGTACTTCACTGATGAGTCTCAAAGCATCCAATAGACCTTTGGAATCTTCATGCTTTTGAATATTTAAGTAGAGTTGTAAATATTATGGCAGTGTAAACCACAGCAGACAGAATTATAGTTGTCTCTTAGTATCTATATTGACTTTGTTACAGAATTTCTTCAGATATCAAAACTCTTGAAAACTCCAGTATCTTATGTAATTACCTAGCATGTGCATATATATAATGCACACAGTCCTTATATATATATTATATTAACATTTTATTGACAATTTTATGTTTGTACAAAACACATTTTTATCATAGTTTCTTATCACTCCCTTTCATCCATTCCCCCATGTCCCTTCCACTGAATCTCTTCCTCCCACCAACCAATCCCTATTCTATTTTTATGTCTTCTTATTATTTTATTTTATCCTTCCTTCATCATACATGATGTCATGTTAATGAGCTCAATAGTGTGCTAATAATTACAGCCACTATGAGATCATTAAGGCAATGGCCAACAAAAGTCCAGAATATAATGTTCCAAAGCATTCTGTTCCATTCTATGGCTCTTACATTCTGTCCATCACCTCTTTAGCAATGATCCTTTGAGCTTTGGTGGGGTGACAGAGATGTGTCACTTAATGCTGAGCATTTAACTGCTGCTTCTTCTCAGCACTTTGACAAGTTTGAGACTTCCCAATAATCACCACCATGTGTGCAAGGAGAGTTCTCTGATCAATACTGAGCAGCACTACTACAGGAGAATAAACATGATTACTCAGAAGGCCATTTGATGGGCACATCATATCCATTTAGCCACACAACAGTAATAGCATTCCTACAGTGCCTATTCTCTTTAAAGCCATAAACTTTTGAACATGTTTTCCATACCAGGCAAGAATTCTATACTGTGGAGGCAGAGAAGAGTTGGTTACCCTCATAGCTGGAATACCACTATTGCACTGGTGGGCTCATCTTGCCGGGTAATCATGTACAGTTCACAGGCTTACTGCTGATGAGTTTTCTCTCCTAGCAGACTGCATTTCAGTTTTTAGTACCATAACAGCTAACCACCATAGAGGAGGCTTCTAGCTCAGTGCCAGCTTTATTTCTCAGTGTCTAGAAACCAAAACATGGGTATATTCAACTACAAGTCTTACATTCTAGTTCTGGTGGGGAACCAAAAGCATTGACAATAGCCTGTATTTTGGGGGAGCCCTCTTGGACCTCCCTGACCAACTACTCCATGTGAGGTATCTAACCCCTAGCGCCAGTATTTGAAAATGCAAGATTGATAATCCCCTAACCAAACTGAGCAAATGGAAGATAGGGAAGACCCTAATTCATAAGATTAAAGAAGTAAAGGAGACACCACAACAGATAACAATGAAATCAAGAGAATCACGAGGACATACTTCAAAAACCTATATTCCACCAAATTGGAAAATCTGAATAAATAGATCAATGTCTTGGTGCATATAACCTACCAAAGCTAAACTGTGATGAGATAATTTTAAATGACCTTTGACAAATAATCATATTGAAGTAGTAATTAAAAATCTTCCAATCAAACAAAGTCCAGGTCCAGACAGGTTCACAATAGAATTCTACTAGACTTTTACAGAACTATAATCAGTGAACCCTTTGCTTCTCAAATTATTCCATATAATAGGAAAAGAGATAATGGTCCCTAAATCCTGCTATAAAGCCAGTATTACACTAATAGCAAAAACAGATAGACACAACAACAACAAAAAACTATTCACTAATATTCCTGATGAATGTAGAGAGAAATTCTCAGTAAAACTCTTGCAATGAATTCAAGAACAGATCAAAATGATCATCACCACAATCAAGTAGGCTTTATTCCAAAGATGCAAGGATGGTTCAACATAAATAAATCAATAAATATAATACATTATACAAAAGGCTGTAGAACAGATATCACCTGATTATTTTAGTTGATACATAAAAAGCCTTTTGAGCAAGTCTTCATTAATCTTGATCAGATATTTATTGAGATTCTCTATGTGATTCGCCTTCAATTAATTTATCTCTCTTGAGTCTTCTAAGGTTTTCTTCAATTAAGTTAAATCTCGTGTCAATAGCTGAGTGCTCTAAGAGATGATTCTGCTCAAATTCATTTATGCAATTGTTGTTTTTTTGATGTCTTGCATCCAGTTTAGCAAGTCATCTGAACAGGGTCACATTGCTTGTTATATTTTCATTTTGGGATTCAATTTCAATTGATTTATCTATGATTTCATCAGCGGCTTCCATTGCGGGAGTAGGCATCCTTGGTGGAGTTCTCTGTTTTCTGACTTTTGTTGGGTTTTTTTTTGTTTGTTTGTTTGTTTGTTTTTTGCATTGTTGCTTTTTTTTTTTTTTTTTTTTTTTGATCTTGGGGAAATGTTTTATTCTACTGAGGAGGAAGCAAATATTTGTCCTTGTAGGGTCCTCAGTGGGTGTTCTGTTTTAAATGTGAACTGGATTGGTGTATGATAGGGTCATAACTGCAGATGTGTACATTGTACCTCAAAGGTACCTGGGGTACTGGGAGGTAGGGAACTGGAGATTCTGGCCTATTCACTACACTTGCATGTACTCTTCAGCACAGAGGGATAAAGGGTTGGGAAACCAAGAGCTAGGAAGTTGGAGAGCCAGGGACAAGAAGCCAGCTTTTACAGTGGCATGTGCACCCTCTGGCTCAGAGGAATAGGGATTTGGGTACCCAGGGGCTAGTAAATCAGAGGAAAAGACCTGTTTCCAAGGTCCACATGCAGGGAACAGGCTGCCCCAAGGCAGCAGGAGGGTCACTGGGACCAGGGAACTGAGAGGTGGAGAACCAGCTAGGAGTTCTGGCCTGCTTACTCCTTGGGCACACCCTCTGGAGTAGGGGATCTGGGAGTTGGGGATCCAGGGACCATTCAATGAGGAAATCAGAACAAAGGGCCTGCTTCTACAACATGCTCACAGGGTCCAGGCAGCCCCAAGCTAGCAGCAGGGGAAGTGACCAGGACCAGGGAACTGGGAAGAGAGGGGGAACAGGGAGATCTTGCCTACTCTGCATTTTGTATCTAATAACAATTTGTCAATCCTGATGAATTTAATCATTTGTATTTTTAGGGTTTAGGAGAACTTCATTAGCACATGATAAATTTTAAAGTATAGTCTATGAGCAAATAAAACATCTAATTTTAATTTGTTTCATTGTATTGATTTAAATTTACAATGAATTGTCAGTTCATGTTTATTCTTTTTCACCTAAAATAGTAAACTGTTTCCTTATTAATTTATGTTATATATTGTATACCAAACATATTAATATCCTTGATATGCTACATATATGTTATTTCTCCAATTCATTGTTCAAATTTTATTTTGTGATCAAGTATATGTTTAAAATATTCTTAAGTCAAAGAAATGAATGCTTTCTTTTATAATTTGTATCTTGTTTCAGGCTCAGAAGCTTACACCCAGTCAGTGAATAATAACTTTATTTTAAATGTTTGAAGGTGTTCATGTATGTTTGCCTATGTGTAATACATGGACACATATCCTGAATCTATTTGTTATTTTTTTCTCTGTGATAAACTATGTGGACACACTTTATTTGTCACTAGGTGGTGAGGTTCCCTACCATGAATTTTCTGGCTATTGGAAACACTCATTTTAGCATTAAGCTAAATTTAGGAAGTCTCTTCTGATCTTGATTTTCAATCTGACTCATGGTGTCTCTGTTTTGCAGTACTTTAACATGATTTCAATTGTAACAACCTATGTTGCTTCATCTAATTTCTTCATATTTTGTTTTAGATGTATACTTATTGTGTTTTTATTTTCTCATTTTATGTAGACAATGTAAGGTTCATGGTAAATTAAAGTTTGTTATGCACACAAACATGAAAATGATAAAAATCTCTCCTCAGCTCTATGCCCTGTTCCCACTAGAATCTCACTTCCCAAGGGTACTCACTATGAGCAGACTATTTTCTATGCATTGCTGTCCATACACATGGATTGTTTTGCTAAGGTATATAATGGTTTTATAAGAATCCTTACTATGATTTTTTTATCTTTTTTATTTTATCTTTAGGAAAAGCTTAAGTTTCCAATTTATATGGTAATGTTAATTTCACTTTCATAACTGAAATAATGGTGCTCTAAACTAGCAGATCTCCTTATCACAGTAAAACTAGTGCACTAAATGACCAATTACTTATCAAAATTGCTTAATACATTGGAATATGACCCATAGAGAATTGCAATTTTGTTGCTGTGGTTTTTCTAATTTTATGTATATTTGAAACTTTTCATAAGAAAACAGTTTTAAAAGATAGAGATAGAAATCTGTGTTATTCTAACTGAAACTTTCATTTCCTGTTCATTACATATACATGTCAGTCTGTAATTCATCTTTATTATTTTTGTTCTTGGCTTTGAATTTTGCCAGCAACATAGTGTCCATCCCAGTGTATGAACACAGAACACAGGATGCAAAGAGTGGAAAAAAAACAAGAGAAGCTATCTTCCTAAAGCACACACAGCACTCATGTATGGCTATATGCTTTCTAACAACTGTTCCAACTATCATAATGAGATGCTTTATGGTATCACAAGCTAGCCTTATGATTGCTGTAAGTTCTTGAAGTGGCTTATATTTTTTAAATCTTCCCATTAACACCATTAGTTCTGTGTAGTTATATTGCCATTTTATAGCTGCACAAAACTATGCAAAGAAAAGCTAGTTAATTTGCTGTTGGCAACACATGGGCTACACAAGTCAGGATTTAAACCTAGCCATGCAGCTATAAATACCCAGTGCTGCTTCGTGAGATACACTCATATGCACTGATGGTAGCAGTCATGGGCTCAGGACACTCACTGTGGGAGAAATGCTTGTAAAAGTATGTGCACACTGTAAATATTCAATCACACATGTATAGAGAGAGAAATGTATATACGCATTCATACTTCTAAAGATATCTCATGATACATCATGTGCAAAGTATGTCTTGCTCAAACTGAACGTATATCATTTAAAATTTCACATAAACTGGAAAATATGTTATCTTACTTTCATTTTAATAAGTATTTGTTTTTTTGCTTTACATTCATTGTTCAGCTGTGTTTACTTTTGTGAATGAGGATTTAAGTTTTTTTCATGATTTTCTAGTGGATTTGGTATATTTATTACTGATTTTAACAGTTCATCATACATTAGGAATAGAATGCATATTAAATATTTCCTATATTTCAAAATGTTAATGTTACTTTTATTGTTTATATTTAAAGTACACAAAGTAATGCTACTGAGCCAGGCCTGGTGATAAAACTCATGAACCACACCACTCAGGAGGCCAGATAATGAGGATCACAAGTTTAAGGCCAGCCTTGGCTATGAAGTGAGTTCCAGGCCAGCCTGGGATACAGAATGAGATCCTGTCTCAAAGGAAAATAAGTAAAGACTTAATCACAATATAATAACAACTATAAATAATAATTTACAGTGAAGTAAATTAACCTGAACTTAGCTCATTTGCTTCTCAAACCCACAGAGAAGGTAGGACAGCCTGTGAGCAGCACTAAGGTCTCCTCACAAGTCCACAGGTGGTCCAGGTGCAGGTTGCTCATGTGGTACACTCAACACGACTCTTCCCCACTAGTGTTACACTCAACACGACTCTTCCCCACTAGTGTTACAAAAACATCAGAAAGACAGAAAGCGAGTCGCTCTAAATTTTAAGAACCCTTAGCAAAAAGAACACTGCTAAAATAGAGAATTCAATAGCACAATTATGGATACTGATTAATAAAATACAGGCATTCTGAGATAAGTCATTCCTTTATTTATTTTCTTATTCTACAAACAGAACCACCATCCATGGGAGAGGAGAACCACACGTCTGTGACAGAATTCATCTTCCTGGGCCTCTCACAGGACCTGCACACCCAGCTCCTCCTCTTCCTCCTCTTCCTGGCCCTCTACCTGCTCACGGTGCTGGGGAACCTGCTGATCACTGTGCTCATTCACGCCGACTCCAGGCTCCACACACCCATGTACTTTTTCCTCAGAAACCTGTCCTTTGCTGATCTCTGCTTTTCCACCACCACCGTCCCCCAGGTGCTGGTCCACTTCCTGGTGAAGAGGAAGACCATCTCGTTCGCTGGATGCTCAGTGCAGATGGTCGTCTTACTCCTGGTTGGCTGCACAGAGTGCGCGCTCCTAGCCGTGATGTCCTATGACAGGTACGTGGCGGTCTGCAAGCCTCTGCGCTACTCCACCATCATGACCCACGCGCTTTGTGTCCAGCTGGCTGCTGGGTCCTGGGCCAGTGGAGCATTTGTGTCTCTGGTGGACGCCACCTTCACATTGCGTCTTCCTTACCGAGGAAACAACGTCATAAACCACTTTTTCTGTGAACCGCCTGCCCTTCTGAAGCTGGCTTCAGCAGACCCTTACAGCACAGAAATGGCCATCTTCGCCATGGGCGTGGTCATACTCCTGGCTCCTGTCTCCCTCATCCTGGTCTCCTACTGGCACATCGTCTCCACGGTGATGCAGATGCAGTCTGGGGAGGGGAGGCTCAAGGTCTTCTCCACCTGTGGGTCTCATCTCCTCGTCGTTGGTATCTTCTATGGTTCAGGGATATTTGCCTACATGAGACCAAACTCCAAGAAAATGAATGAAAGGGATAAAATGATGTCTGTGTTTTACTCAGCAGTGACTCCCATGCTGAACCCCATCATTTATAGCCTGAGGAACAAGGATGTCAAAGGGGCTCTCAGGAGAATATTGCAAAATAGTAGTTTTCTACATATAATGTGATTGTGATGACCATTGTAGGGATGTGGAAAATACAGGTTTTTATGCCATCTTTTCCCACATTGATTCTATGCTTATACCTTTTATTTTCATTTTGTTAAATTTTATTTATTTGTTTATTTAAGAGAGAGAGAGAGAGAGAGAGAGAGAGAGAGAATGGGAATGCCAGGGCCTCCAGCTGCTGCAAATGAGCTCCAGATGCAAGTGCCACCTTGTGCATCTGGCTTATGTACATATTGGGGCCTAGAACCTAGGCCCTTAGGTTTTGCAGGCTAAGCCATCTCTCCAGCCCTTAATTTCATTTTTCTGTAGTTTTCTCTGACCAGTTCAATAAATTCCTGATCAAAATAGAGTATTTTTAATTTATCTTATTCTAATTTTACATTCATGTTGGTGACTCCAGTAGCCTCCTTGTCCTTCCCCGTCTGAAGGGACCCTCATCATTGGGGAATGTGGGTCATGCATTATGGGGGTAGTCAACAGTTATGGGGGATAGGCAAAGTCTCTGTGAGTAATGACCCAACTTGTGGCTCTAACATTCTTTCCACCCCCTCTTCCACGAGTTGCCCTGAGCCACATTGGGATCATTTTAGTTCTACTTCAGTGATGAGGCTTGGGAGCCTCTGTGTCTCTGGATATCTGGCTGAGTAGGAGTTGGATGTTCTCTGTGTTTATCTCCTTCAGCCTTGTTCTGGTGTTGGGTTCACCAAGAAAGCTGTACTCTTGCCCTTTTCCCCCATTACTCTATGGTTTCAGCTGGGGCCCTGGTGAGGTGCGATAGGCTGATCCTCCCTTCAGATTCGTCATCCATCTGAAAAAGATAAGCAAATTCTCCAACAGAGAGAGAAGTTAGTACTAGATAGATGGGATGGCCATAGTTATTTTAGAGAGAATTTTATGTGTGTTGGCCCTTTTCTAGCCCAAATTTGGTGGGAGCTTGATATTAAAGAATGAGCTCATTTTTTTGTACATGGTTTTGACTTATTTCCCAGTTCCAGCAATGAGTTCCATTCCACTGAGTAGATCTATTAGCCAAATCAAGAGCAGTTGTTACCCACCATGGCTGTGTGCCACTATTGCACTTGTTTGAGCATCACATCAAGTTGTTTCCTGCTGGGTAGCTTAGACTGCAAGTTGTTTGGGCAGATGTTGGTCATTATTCCCAGTCACTCGTGTAGCACCCTCTGGCACTAGATTAGCTAACTGTCTGGGGACTGACCCTCTTCCAGATTCTGACCAGGTGGATCCATGTTTCATCTCAACCGCTCATGATGTCTTCAGCAGAATGGTTTTACCATTAACCTTTGGTGGGTCATCAAGAACTCTAATCATCAGGGAAATGCAAATTAAAACAACTATGAGATTCCACCTTACCCCAGTAAGGATAGCCAACATTAAAAAAACCAATGAAACAAATGCTGGTGAGGCTGTGGAGAAATAGGAACAAACTTTACACTGTTGGTGGGAATGTAAAATGGTTCAACCATTATGGAAAGCTATATGGAGACTCCTGAAAAGGATGACCATAGACTTACCAACAGATCCAGTTATTCCCTTACTGGGCATTTACTTTGTTTTGGTTTCTATGAAGTATGTTCTTGTGTTAATTCTCATCCATTTCACTGTGGATGGGCATACCAGTTGTTTCCAATTCTTATTCTATTAGGATGATTATTGTTTTTTCATTTTATATGCTGTAGTTTGGATTTTAAAATGTCCCCAAATGCCAAGGTAGTAAAGGTTTGATCTCCATAGTGGTGCTCTTGCTGTAGATTGTGGGGACTAGTGGGAAGTCCTTGTGTTATTGGAGTGTGCCTTTAAGAGCAACAGTGTGACCCTGGCCTCTTCCCTTCTCTCTCTCCTTCCTTACTGTGTGGTCATTGGAAGAACCATTTGACCAGTAACTCTGCTATGATGCCCATCCAGCATCTCCCACCAGAGGGCCAAAGAAATCATGCACTGGAAGTCAAAATAAGCCTGTAATATTTTTTGTGGTACTAGGCATTGAACCCAGGACCTTGACATGATAGACAAGTCATGCAGTGAGCTATATGATCAAGTAGTGAATTGCATTCCCAGCACAACTTATATTTTGTTTTTTTAAAATTTTTTTTTATTTTTTATTTATTTTTGGAGACAACAGAGAGAGACAGAGAGGAAGGCAGAGAATGGGCACGCCAGCAGTCTCTCAGCTGCTGTGAACGAAATCCAGATGTGTGCACCCTCTTGTTGTCAAGTGCGGCATTGCGCCCTTGCATCATTTTGCATCTGGCTAAAGGTGGGACCTGGAGATTGGAACCGGGTTCTTAGGCTTAGCAGGCAGTTGCCTTAACCGCTAAGCCATCTCTCCAGCCCATATTTTGTTTTTGAGGAAATTTTCTCATGTCTTTCATTATACTGATATAAATCTAACTAATATACCTCTTTTGGGTTATGGTGCCTAGTAAAAACATATTTACTTTGTTATGCTTGTATGATATTTTTTGCATGATTCTCTTTATAATTATAAAAGGAATATATATAATTTATTAAAGATAAAAAGATAAGAAAACCCAAGAATCAGTTTTCCAGAATTTATTGGTGAAACATGTGACTAAGGGAGGACTGAGGAAGGAGGTTGACAAGTGAAGGATGGGGTAAGAGATGATCTATGTTAGAGACAGCTGGAAGCACTTGCTGTGTGTGATTCCAGAGCTCCCAGCAACTGAGCTCTCTGGTCACAGACCAGGTAGGTACATGCCTGCAAGAACATTATAGAAATGAGAATCAGAGAGCTGAAACAGCATGCAAATGCCCATACATCAGTGTCATTGAAAGAAAACCCAATATTAGCAGATGGACTTGGCAACTTTCTGCAGCTGGTGATGAGACAAGAGACACAGGAGGGAGGTGGACATTGGCAGCCCTCACAGAGGTCATGAGACACCCTTTGTAACCAGGCAGAAGGCAGGCAAGGGTCCCCTGATGTTTGGGCCAGTTCCTGACACCTTCTCTAGTCCAGGAGCTCCTGAGAAAGACCTTGTGGAGGAGAACAAGTCCTTAGGACCCAGAGCCAACTGAACAGGAAACTGTGCAGAAATGGCAGGCCAGGGAAATGTTCCTGGGAGGGTTCATCAAGTTTCCAAGAGCAGAACTTTCAAGGGAGTTCATGTCATCTGGGAGGAGGAGACTGTGAACCTCCCCATGGACAAGGCTGGTATGCACTGCTGCCCCAAGGGCAGGAAGGCCAGCCAGTGGTTGGTCTCCTTTGCCCATACTCGTCCCTGAAATCCTGACTGTGTTTATCTTATATCACGGATCCTCAGGAGGAGAGGAAATATTAAAATCTGAGTTGATAGGCTCAAAACTTCAGCCTGAATCACTGCCAAGCTCCGCAAGACTTCCCTACGTGGAGAAAGGATTCTAAGTGACTTGACCTCTCTTCACAAGCTTCCTGGCTGTCTTCTCGGGTGATCATTGCCTTCTATCTCCTTCCCAGAGAGAACTGACAATGACAGAGACTGAAGGAACCTTTGCTCTCTGGTGACAGCCACATTAACACCTCCATCCCACGCTGTAGAAGATTCAAGTTCTCTTTTCCATAGCATCTTCAACCTCTTCATTTTCCACAAGAATCTCAGAACAAGTTGTGTCATTGGGAAGCTGGGCTTTTTGCTTTGGAGGTGAGGACTCTGTCTGATTTAGAAAAAGTGAGTGAAGGCTCTGAGTATGAAAATACAGGATGGAGACCTCACTGGTCTTCGTCTGAGGTTTTGTAGCTGCTCAGTCTCTCCCACTATAATCCAGACACTTAACTTGTATGTGTGAGGGTACTTGTAACCCTTTTGTACCATGGACAGGCTGGGTGCCTGGTAAAACTTCCAGTGCTTACCTTTGGTACACCTGGATTCTGCTGTACTCCTAGATTCTGACATGGAACCCCCGACTTATAGGGCCTTCCCTGTCTCTGCTGAAGTTCCTCTCCTCTGTATGCCTGTTTAACATTAAAAGTTCCCCATAAAAACCAATTCAAATCAGTTCAAAACTTTAAATACACTGAGTAATGAAACACAGAAAAGCTTATGCAAACAGGTTTCCAAAGCTCTACTGTTATCTTCTTAATTTCCTCTGGCCATTTCCATGACAGACAGCACTGCCCTTGTATTCATCTCAGCCTCTGCTGACAGCTTGTGGTCAGGTTTCCATTACCATCAGCACTTCCTTAAAAATGGACTTTTCTTCTGCTGTCTTGGTGGTTTCCAGGCCTTTCTCCTCTGCAGGCAGAGGTTATGGATAATGAACAGATAAGGAAGGGACTCATGAGTCTTTCTTAAGGAGGGGGCAGGTAGGTAGGATATAGTGTAGTGGTCCCACCGCTATTTGAGCCTTGATTTGTTCTCCTCTTTGATACTGTCAAAATTGTGGCACTGCAGCACAGAGGTATGTGACCTGCTAATTATTTGCTTCCCTTTTTTTTTTCTATCCATCCATCTTTAATTCAACCAACTCAAGAACTTTTGTAGTCACTCACTTTCCCCAATGTTCAGAATTGGCCTTGAACTTATCTTTTTATACCAATAAGAAAGTCTTCTAGTCATTGTTCCTGACTAGAACCACAGCTCTGTTACCATGATGCAAGGGGACAACAGTCAAATCCCAATGAATGATGAGGAGTTTTTTAAAGAAGATATTTCCTTAGCTGGTTTTTGTGCAGAGATTACTATAGGGAAAGGAGAGGCTGAACATCTGCATACTGTATCTTGAGTTCCACCTCTGAGGTGCTAACCCACCTCTCTCTTTCGGTTATGGGTTGATATTTAGACTAACCAGCTCTTATACCCTCTGCCTTTAGCTTGCATACCACTTCCTCAAGCAGTCATTACTGAAACCTCACTAACATGCCCATTGCATGTCATATTTTTACTCCGGTATCAATCATCAATATTTGGTGATATGGGTATTTGAATGGAGTTTCTCACATCTCTGCAAATACTGTAGGATCAAGCATGACACCTCCTACATTGTGGGTATGTCGTTAAGTTTTGACTAAGTGAATGAAAGAAGTAGATCATATGGAACTTCCAACCTTGGGTTTTTATGATCCCACCAAAAAGCTGCAACTCTAATAGCTAGAGTGATCATGCTAGAGGAAAAATGTAGGTGACATGTGTAGGGCACACAAGAGAAACATAAATATGGTGGTGTCATATCCTAGTCTCCGCTGAAGGGACTCTCAAGTCTTCAAACCAAATGTGGAAGATTGATAGAGAGCAGGCTACATGTTTCCTGCCCCTTCTCATCCTATGTCCATCCCTCCTCAGCCCCTTCATTAGTACTGACATTCAGATCCAGAGGTCAGTAGAATCAGCATCCTTTCTGGCATTGCCATGCTTCGTGATATAGAGGAATCAACATTCCAGGCATAGACTGTTGCTCTGAGTCACAAGTAGTGGAATTGCACTGGGGCTTTCCTATGATGTCTGCTTTTTTGCATCTCAACTTTTTAATAATATACCCTACAGCCGGGCATAGTGGTGCACGTCTTTAATGCCAGCACTTGGGAGGCAGAGGTGGGAGGATCGCAGTGAGTTTGATGCCACCCTGAGACAACATAGTGAATTACAGGTCAGCCTGGGCTAGAGTGAGACCCTACCTTGAAAAAAACAAACAAACAAATAATACCCTACCAAACAGAAACAATTTCCATGGCCACACAAGTCCCATCATTTGGATTTCTCTTGCTTTCTCCTGAGTAAATATCTTACTTTTGAACTGATAAGTGGGCGAACTCCTTTTGTTCTCCTGTAAGTCACCAAAATTTCACACAACCACTCAAATTAGCCCAAAATTCCTTTTCCTCTCTAGCAGGGTAGCAGTGCTCCCAATAGTAGGTAATAATAGTTGAAGATAAGGCATCAAATGGTCCAAGAGCCCAGAGTGTCCTCTGTTGAAGAAACCATCAAAAACAAGTACCAGAAGTCATCAGACACACTTGAGAAATGTAAGGAAAAAATGGCAAAGAGCTGTCGAATACACTTTTAAAAATGAATCAAGTCTCATTCATTAAAGCTGAGACTAAGTGACATTCTAAATTAAATACCTACATAACTTCTTCCAAGGCTCAGTGACCGTTGTGGAAGGGGGAGCAGGAAGGATGGAAGAGCCGTAGGATAGGGAGAAGTGCTGTCTTCCCAACAGGATGTGGTCATGGCATTCATGGGCTCAGCAACAGCTATGGGTACCTGTACACGACATGCTCAATATTAAACACCCTTGTGGACTGTAGAGAGGGCATGAGAACCCCAGTCCTACCTGAGGAGTTATTGGCAGTTAAGGATTTCTGGGAGTGGGGGAGACAATTTTTCAGTGCCATAATTACTGGTAAGTTGCATGTGCTTTAGTAAAAAGCCTCCTATCGTTGCTCATGCAAGCAACTCTAATTAAATTCAGTGAGTCTCTCCTGCTGTCCCTCCCTCCCTCTCTCTATCTCCCCCCCCCACACACACATCTCAAAGTAGAAAAGAGATTAGCTTGGAAAAAGAAGGTATCCAGCAGGCAGATGAGATGTATAAAAGTAATGGGATATATTATGTTCAAAATACATTCTATACATGTATAATAATACCAATAAATAAAAAACTGAATCAAAATCTCAAATTGATTTTAAGCATAAAAACTGCTAGATATTAAACTAATGTTCTTTCTTTAATATGAGGGGGAGAGAGACAGAGAGAGAGAGAGAGAGAAAGAAAGAAAGAAAGAAAGAAAGAAAGAAAGAAAGAAAGAAAGAAAGAAAGGGACCTTCATCTGGCTTATTTTCTATTATTCCTTACATGAAGGAAATTCTCCATGATTAGTAATCTTTGACATGCTCTGTTACCCATTTAGCAATGTTTCATCTAAATTCATTTTAAAAAGTCGTATAATCAAGCCTCAGATGACATAATAGCTAATAACAGGAACAGAAATTTCATGGGATCCCTACTGGATACTCTGCCATGACCCGAGACAATTCAAAGGTAGGTTGAACTCCCTCTAAAGGCTTTCATTGAGAATCTGTCTATTTCTAGGCAAGTAAAGAAACCACAGAAATGGAGCTTGGGAACTCCACCTGGGGCAGTGGCTTCATCTTGGTGGGCATTCTGAATGGCGGTGGCTCTCCTGAGCTGCTCTGTGCCACAATCACAGCCCTGTACATGTTGGCCCTGACCAGCAATGGACTGCTGCTCCTGGTCATCACAATGGATGCCCGGCTCCACGTGCCCATGTACCTCCTGCTCAGGCAGCTCTCTCTCATTGATCTTCTCTTCACTTCTGTTGTCACTCCCAAGGCTGTTGTGGATTTTCTGCTCAGAGACAACACCATCTCCTTTGGGGGCTGTGCCCTTCAGATGGCTCTGGCACTGATGCTGGGTAGTGCAGAGGACCTCCTTCTTGCCTTCATGGCCTATGACAGGTATGTGGCCATTTGTCATCCTCTGAACTACATGATCTTCATGAGTCCGAGGGTCTGCTGGCTCATGGTGACAATATCATGGACACTGGCATCTCTGAGTGCCCTGGGATACACCATGTACACCATGCATTATCCCTTTTGCAGTGCTAGGAAAATTGAGCACCTGCTTTGTGAGATCCCTCCCTTGCTGAAGCTAGCCTGTGCAGACACTTCCAGATATGAACTCATGGTTTATGTGATGGGTGTGACATTCCTTTTGCTTCCCCTTTCTGCTATCCTTGCCTCATACACATTAATTCTGGTCACTGTGCTCCACATGCCCTCAAATGAGGGGAAGAAGAAAGCCCTTGTCACCTGCTGTTCCCACCTGACTGTGGTTGGGATGTTTTATGGAGCTGCCACATTCATGTATGTCCTGCCCAGCTCCTTTCACAATCCCAAGCAAGACAATATCATCTCGGTTTTCTACACAATTGTCACCCCAGCTTTGAACCCCCTCATCTACAGCCTGAGGAATAAGGAGGTTATTGGGGCTTTGAGGAGGGTCCTGGGGAGATATATTCTGCCAGCACACCCTACTCTTTAAGAAGGAAGCATGGCTTGTTTCTCATTATTCCTTCTCTAAGCAAATTGCTATATTCAGCCATTCTTTCTGGAAAGTGTGTGTGTGTGTGTGTGTGTGTGTGTGTGTGTTGTGCCTGTTGTATGTGTGCATGCTTGTTCATATGTGTATGGGCAAGTGTACATACAATGGTCAACATGCATAAGGAGACCAGAAATTATAGTCAGTTGTCTTCCTAAATTGCTCTTCCACCTTTTTGGTTTTTTTTCTATTTTTTACTTACTTATTTATTTATTCAATTGAGAGGATGAGAGAGAGACAGAGAGAGAGAGAGAGAGAAAGAGAGACAGAGGGAGGGAGAGAATAGGCAATCCAGGGCCTCTAGCCACTGCAAACATGCTCCAGATGTATGTGCCTCCATGTGTATCTGGATTATGTAGGACCTAGGAAATCAAACCTGGGTTCTTAGGCTTCATAGGCAAAAACTTTAATTGCTAAGTCATCTCTCCAGCCCTTTATTTGTCTTGAAACAGGGTCTCTCATTGAATCTCGAACTCACCAAGTCATCTAGACTAGTGTAATAAATTATCTTGCCTATTTCCCTAGCACGGATATTAGAGGTGCATTCTACCTCTTGGTTCTTGGGATCTGAATGCAGGTCATCATGCTTGTATGCAAGTCCTTTACCCACTGAGCAATCTCTTCAACCATAGCTATTATTTTATGTCATACTCTGACAGATGCTACATACACTTTTAAATTTTATTTTCTACTGTGCAGCTGTGTGTATAAATACTTTAACATGAACTCACTTGGTCACATACCAACCTGATCATCAGTGTCCCACATCAAAAGAGATTAGGAAAAGAGAAAGCTTTGAATGAATGGATGTCTTAAGCTCCCTTTCTGATCATCCAGACACATTACCAGATAGCCATGTTAGGAGATTACTTTCCATCTCGATATCACGTAGCTGTGTGGGACAGCATCATTTTTGGTCTGGGTTCTCTCTAGTAGCCTCTGAGCATAAAGGACTGCTCTCTGAATCTAGATTATTAATTAGTAATGAAGAGAATCAGGGAAAGATGAAATTTTGTTCTTTGTGAAGGACGTGGCTGGTGGAGAAAATAATAGGTGAGTGAACACATTTGCATTCCTGTTCTGAGGACAAGGTCACATCATGCCACTAAGAATACTCATGTTCCCGTGGTTGGCATAGTTAAAGGTGGAGCCTGGCATTATTAGTTGGAAGACATTTTTTTATGCATCATTTTGAAATGGTGCAGAACATTGCAAGGTGAAAAAGAATGAAAAGTACCCAGGTTTAAACAGAGGACTGGAAGTACAGGAAGAGTGAGAGAAATCTGCTGTGTACATTGTCTATTCTGTTTTTTTTTTTTTAATGTAGTCTTACAGGTGGTATGCAGATGAGTTTTGAAAACCAAACAATGGCAAGGTGCTCATATGCTTCAAGTGAGTATGTGTATGTTCCTGTGTCCATAGAAAAGCAGGAGTAAAATAGGTAATTTACTCTCTAATCCCAGTAGACTCTATTTTATTGTATCATTTATAGTTATGTGGAGTTTTAAAGAAAAGGTAGAACCATGGGCTGGAGAGATGGCTTAGCAGTTAAGGCACTTGCCTGCAAAGTCAAAGGACCCAGGTTTGATTCTACAGGACCCACGTAAAACCAAATGCACAAGGTGGTGCATGTGTCTGGAGTTTGTTTGCAGCAGCTGAAGGGCCTGGAACACCCATTCTCTCAATCTCTATTTTCTCTCTCTCTTAAATAAATAAATAAATTTAAAAAAAATAGAAATTAAGGTATTTAGAAAGAAAAATACCTAAAATATTTTCTTTTGCTTCTTTGTAATGCACATTTACATATAACTGTATGAATCCTGACCCTATTTATCATCTGTGCATCTTTGGACAATAATCTATATGTTTATCTACCTCAGTTTGCTGATGTTCTAAAATAGTGATTGCTATGAGCTTGACCTAATGATATTTTGAGATTGATTGAATAAGATGATGTCAGACATTTAGACCATAGTCATGTAAAAGGCGCTGGAATCATATTGGCTATCATATGAGTGAACAGTAGAATCTTTGAAACAGTTGTTATTTTATTGTGTTATTTTTTAGAAAAGAAATATTATAATCACCATGGTATACAATAGATATGGAAAGAAAAGCTTTTCTTATAAATTATTATAAATCGTACTCTATTTCTCTACCTTTTATCCCTCTGTTTTCCTGTGTCTCTTCTTAGATAAGTTCAATAAATTGTCCCTACATAATTAAATTGTCCCTATATAATTGTCAATTAAAAAGAAAATTCTGAGATTGGTGATATGGCTCAGTGCTTAAAGGCACTTGTTTACTTTACAAACAAGTAGATTTGTGGGTTAGATTAGTAGTGGGTTAGATTCCCCAGTAGCCACATAAAACCAGATGCACAAAGTGGTGCATGCATGCGGAGTTCGTTTGCAGTGGCAAACATGCCCATTCCCTCCCATCTATTATCTATATATCTATCACACATATATATATTCTATCATCTGTCTATTTATCTATCTATCTCTGCTTGCAAATACATAAGTAATTTTTTTTAAATATGAAGTCTTCATGGAGTTTTTAACATATACTTAAATTCTAAATATAAAAATTTCTGAAATTAAATAAAGCACATTCATGGGATAAAAAGCATGAGCATGTTTTTATTTGTATTGCTAGATGTTGAACCTAGGGCCTTTATGTATGCTAAGCAAGTACTCTGTCATTGTTTTATGTACACAGCTCAAATGGTCATTTTCTGAGTATGTATATAGCTTAAAAAACAGACATGTGAAGCAAAAAGATCTAGATTGAAAGGTGCCTTGAATTCAAGACTGAAGAACTGCCCAGCATGTAAATAACAAAGCTGAAGATTGGAGGATTTGTGGGAACAGCCACAGAAAATTAAGACAAGGGCAGAGCAACTGGTCTGGGAGACTGTCATACTTGTGTTGGGTTTGCCTTTGTAGCACATAGACCGTGGTTTGCTTAGGTTGGGTAGCAAATTCTTTCAAACTAGAAGCAGTAAACAAGTAATACCAGCTTTATCCAAGGTAGCTGGACTCAAGGTTGGGCCTGGTGACATTTCCCCATAAAAGGAAGGGCATAGAGAATATCATCAGACCCCCATCTGAACTCTCAGGTGTCTACTGTGCCAGCTGTAAACAATGGTGCATGAGGTCTAGTGGCTGCAGAGCAAGATAACTATATAGAAAGTAGAAGGTCTATGGATAGGGAGCTCAACCCAAACAGCTACAGAGAGGTTGTCATCCATGTTGGTGTGAGACTTCTCAATGTTAAGGCTGCTTTGGCGTGCCCATGCTTTGTAAGTAACTTCTCATCCTGAGGCTGAGGGAGGAACATCCACTGGGGGAAACCCTAACACAGGGACCTCCATCTAAGCAGCTATGGGGAAGTCATCATCTATGCTGGGATGAGACTTCTCAATGTTATGGATGCTTTAGTGTCTCCACGTTACTGTGTAATCTTTAACCTTGCTCTGTAAGTTATCCCAATAAACTCATTGGTTCACCAAAATTAGTTTTCTTGCAATCATCCTTTTCTCTGTCATCTGAGTCCTATCTGGGGTTAATACATGTGTGTTCAAGTCTCCCCAGAGCAAAAGTTTCACACAATTGCATAACATTATTATAATGACTCCTGGGTTGATTATCAAAATAAATATTTCAATACATTGTATGATACTCTGACAGATGCTACATATACTTTTAAATTTTATTTTATTTTCTACTGTGCAGCTGTGTGTATAAATACTTTAACATGAACTCACTTGGTCACATACCAACCTGATCATCAGTGTCCCACATCAAAAGAGATTAGGAAAAGAGAAAGCTTTGAATGAATGGATGTCTTAAGCTCCCTTTCTGATCATCCAGACACATTACCAGATAGCCATGTTAGGAGATTACTTTCCATCTCGATATCATGTAGCTGTGTGGGACAGCATCATTTTTGGTCTGGGTTCTCTCTAGTAGCCTCTGAGCATAAAGGACTGCTCTCTGAATCTAGATTATTAATTAGTAATGAAGAGAATCAGGGAAAGATGAAATTTTGTTCTTTGTGAAGGACGTGGCTGGTGGAGAAAATAATAGGTGAGTGAACACATTTGCATTCCTGTTCTGAGGACAAGGACACATCATGCCACTAAGAATACTCATGTTCCCGTGGTTGGCATAGCTAAAGGTGGAGCCTGGCATTATTAGTTGGAAGACATTTTTTTATGCATCATTTTGAAATGGTGCAGAACATTGCAAGGTGAAAAAGAATGAAAAGTACCCAGGTTTAAACAGAGGACTGGAAGTACAGGAAGAGTGAGAGAAATCTGCTGTGTACATTGTCTATTCTGTTTTTTTTTTTAATGTAGTCTTACAGGTGGTATGCAGATGAGTTTTGAAAACCAAACAATTGCAAGGTGCTCATATGCTTCAAGTGAGTATGTGTATGTTCCTGTGTCCATAGAAAAGCAGGAGTAAAATAGGTAATTTACTCTCTAATCCCAGTAGACTCTATTTTATTGTATCATTTATAGTTATGTGGAGTTTTAAAGAAAAGGTAGAACCATGGGCTGGAGAGATGGCTTAGCAGTTAAGGCACTTGCCTGCAAAGTCAAAGGACCCAGATTTGATTCTACAGGACCCACCTAAAACAAAATGTACAAGGTGGTACATGTGTCTAGAGTTAGTTTACAGCAGCTGAAGGGCCTGGAACACCCATTCTCTCAATCTCTATTTTCTCTCTCTCTTAAATAAATAAATAAATTTAAAAAACAGAAATTAAGGTATTTAGAAAGAAAAATATCTATAATATTTTCCTTTTCTCCTTTGTAATGCACATTTACATATAACTGTATGAATCCTGACCCTATTTATCATCTGTGCATCTTTGGACAATAATCTATATGTTTATCTACCTCAGTTTGCTGATGTCCTAAAATAGTGATTGCTATGAGCTTGACCTAATGATATTTTGAGATTGATTGAATAAGATGATGTCAGACATTTAGGCCATAGTCATGTAAAAGGCGCTGGAATCATATTGGCTATCATATGAGTGAACAGTAGAATCTTTGAAACAGTTGTTATTTTATTGTGTTATTTTTTTTAGAAAAGAAATATTATAATCACCATGGCATACAATAGATATGGAAAGAAAAACTTTTCTTATAAATTATTATAAATTGTACTCTATTTCTCTACCTTTTATCCCTCTGTTTTCCTGTGTCTCTTCTTAGATAAGTTCAATAAATTGTCCCTACATAATTAAATTGTCCCTATATAATTGTCAATTAAAAAGATTCTGAGATTGGTGATATGGCTCAGTGCTTAAAGGCACTTGTTTACCTTACAAACAAGTAGATTTGTGGGTTAGATTAGTAGTGGGTTAGATTCCCCAGTAACCACATAAAACCAGATGCACAAAGTGGTGCATGCATGCGGAGTTCGTTTGCAGTGGCAAACATGCCCATTCCCTCCCATCTATTATCTATATATCTATCACATATATATATATTCTATCATCTGTCTATTTATCTATCTATCTCTGCTTGCAAATACATAAGTAATTTTTTTTTAAATATGAAGTCTTCATGGAGTTTTTAACATATACTTAAATTCTAAATATAAAAATTTCTGAAATTAAATAAAGCACATTCATGGGATAAAAAGCATGAGCATGTTTTTATTTGTATTGCTAGATGTTGAACCTAGGGCCTTTATGTATGCTAAGCAAGTACTCTGTCATTGTTTTATGTACACAGCTCAAATGGTCATTTTCTGAGTATGTATATAGCTTAAAAAACAGACATGTGAAGCAAAAAGATCTAGATTGAAAGGTGCCTTGAATTCAAGACTGAAGAACTGCCCAGCATGTAAATAACAAAGCTGAAGATTGGAGGATTTGTGGGAACAGCCACAGAAAATTAAAACAAGGGCAGAGCAACTGGTCTGGGAGACTGTCATGTTGGGGTTTGCCTTTGTAGTACATAGACCATGGTTTGCTTAGGTTGGGTAGCAAATTCTTTCAAACTGGAAGCAGTAAACAAGTAATACCAGCTTTATCCAAGGTAGCTGGACTCAAGGTTGGGCCTGGTGACATTTCCCCATAGAAGGAAGGGCACAGAGAATATCATCAGACCCCCATCTGAACTCTCAGGTGTCCACTATGCCAGCTGTAAACAATGCTGCATGAGGTCTAGCGGCTGCAGAGCAAGATAACTATATAGAAAGTGGAAGGTCTATGGATAGTGAGCTCAACCCAAACAGCTACAGAGAGGTTGTCATCCATGTTGGTGTGAGACTTCTCAATGTTAAGGCTGCTTTGGCGTCCCCATGCTTTGTAAGTAACTTCTCATCCTGAGGCTGAGGGAGGAACATCCACTGGGGGAAACCCTAACACAGGGACCTCCATCTAAGCAGCTATGGGGAGGTCATCATCTATGCTGGGATGAGACTTCTCAGTGTTATGGATGCTTTAGTGTCTCCACGTTACTGTGTAATCTTTAACCTTGCTCTGTAAGTAATCCCAATAAACTCATTGGTTCACCAAAATTAGTTTTCTTGCAATCATCCTTTTCTCTGTCATCTGAGTCCTATCTGGGGTTAATACATGTGTGTTCAAGTCTCCCCAGAGCAAAAGTTTCACACAATTGCATAACATTATTATAATGACTCCTGGGTTGATTATCAAAATAAATATTTCAATACATTGTATGAAGGGCAGTTGATCTATGAAAGTTGCATTTAAACCAAATTCTTTTTTATATTTTTTATTATTTTATTTATTTTTGGAGAGAGACACAGAGAGAGACAGACAGAGAGAGACAGAGAGGGAGACAGAGATGGGCGCGCCAGCAGTCTCTCAGCTGCTGTGAACGAAATCCAGATGCATAGCGCCCTTGCATCACTTTGCATCTGGCTAAATGCAGATTGGAACCAGTGCTTAGGAGGCAGGCGCCTGCGCCATCTCTAGCCCCAATTTTTTTTTATTTATTTTTTTAAATTTATTTTTATTTTTATTTTTGGAGAGTGACACAGAGAGAGACAGAGAGAGGGAGAAGGAGACAGAGAATGGGCGTGCCAGCAGTCTCTCAGCTGCTGTGAACAAAATGGGACCTGGGGCAAGTGCAGCATTGCGCGCTGGCCACTTTGCATCTGGCTAAACGTGGGACCTGGAGATTGGAACCGGGTTCTTAGGCTTAGCAGGCAGGAACCTTAACCACTAAGCCATCTCTCCAGCCCTAAACCAAATTCTTTATGATTAAATGTTAAAATATGTTGCTTTTAGGTGATAAAATAGCTTTTTATATTGAAGTGTGTATTTGTTCATATATGAACCCCTTATATTGATATCTAGCATCATAAACATGTTCTATATTATCTTATCTTTGAGTTTTTGCTTTTTATAACTTAAGGTAATTTCTCTGATAAAAAGATTACCAAACATTTTTTTTTGCTATATATCAGATAATTTTTTTAAATCTGAGTGTTTGTGTATTCCCGTGTGTGTGTGTGTGTGTGTGTGTGTGTGTGTGTGTGTGTGTGTGTGTATGAGCATGGAGTTTATGCCACAGCTTATTTGGGGTCAAAGGACAACATTTAGATCAGTTCTTGTCTGTCCACCTTTTTTGAGGCAGAGTTTCTCATTCTGGATTCTTGCTCTTCTGTTATTGGCTGTGCAGCTCATGAGCTTCCAGAAATCCTTCTGTCTCCACCTCCCATGTCACAGTTAGGTTAGCCAACCAGCTGGGTTATAGAAGAATGTCATGGCTTTCAGCTTTTTACATAGAATCTGTGGATCAGGGCTGGAGAGATGGATTAGTGGTTATGGTACTTGCCTAAGGACCCAAGTTCAATTTCCCCAGTATCCACCTAAGCCAGATGCATAGAGTGATTCATGCGTCTGGAGTTAATTTGTGGTGGCTAGAGGCCTTGTCATGCCCATTTTCTCTATCTGCCTCTTTCTCTGTGTCTGTCTGTCTGTCTGTCTCTCTCTCTCTCTCTCTCTCTCAAATAAATAAATGAACAAAAACATTTAAAAGAATCTGGGGATCAGGGCTGAGAGAAGGCTTAATGGTTAAGACATTTGCCTGCAAAGCCTGAGGACCCATATTTGACTCTCCAGATTGCACGTAAGCCAGATGCACAAAGGTGAGGCAAGTGCAAGGTCACATGTGCCCACTAGGTGGTAAAGGTGTCTGGAGTTCAATTGCAGTGGCTGAGGCCCTAGTGTGCCAATTCTCTCTCTCTTTCTCTCCCTATCTCTCTCTCTTTCTCTCAAATAAAAAATTAATAAAGGGAAGAACCTGGGGATCAAATTAGATTTTGAGCTCCAGGTTGAGCAGCAAGAACATATTCCATTGAGCCATCTCCTTAGCCCCAGTAATAAATATTTTAAGTTTTCTAGGTCATATTATACCAACAAGTGCTCCATGGTGCTGTAATAGTAAGAAAGAAGTCATAAACAATACAAACCATGTGCCACTATGTGTCAGAATTTATTTATACACTTGTAAATTGAACTCAGGCTGGTAGGCTTTGGAATTAAGTAGCTTTAACTCCTGAACCATCTTCCCAGCACCAGCCACAACACTTTACCCACTAGAACAAATTTGAAATTTAATTTAGGGACCTGAAGAAATGGTGGCTAAAGTGATTAAAGGTGATTGCTTGCAAAGCCTGCCTGCCCAGGTTTGATTCCACATTACCTACCTAAAGCCAGATTCACAAAGTAGCACATGTGTCTATAATTTGATTGCAGTGGCAAGAGTACCTAGAGTGCCATTCCATTCCCTCTCTCTCTCTTTCCATGCTTGCAAACAAATAACTAAAACTATCTTAAAAGAAACTTATTTTAAATTACAAAACGAATAAAAGGTATAATATATAAAAACAGACACTTAAAGAGAGCATTGAAAATTATATTCTAACAAAAAACAATTACAAAAAGAGATATCTTTCCATTTACACATATGTTTAAATTTCTCTGTTTATAAATTCCTACCATGTATATAAAATGCAAATGATAAATGTGAAAAGAAATTAGCATTATATGTATAACCCAATATTGTGTCCTCTACCTTGAAATGGTAAAAAATGTAAATAAGAAAAAGATAAACAATCCAAATTTTGTGTAAAAATTAGTATTAAAGGTTAGTTAACATATTTACAAAATCAATTTGTTCTTAAATATCAAAATTAGTTGGATTTGAAACTTTATATAAAATTACTCATTAAAAATTTTCCAGAGATCAAAAGACTGACATTTCTGCTTAATATAAACAGAAATATAAATAAAACATGAAATATTTAATAGTGCTGCAATTGATAGCTACATAACCACACAGTCACATGACACACTGCACCAGCACTGGGAATTGTCACTCATGTAAGAGTTCTGGTTCATGATGTTATCCATGCTGCAAACGCCTCACCGTGTCCTACATTTACAATCCTATAAAGTAGGTCTTTTAGTTACTCTGAATGTATAGTTTATAGAATTTGTTACAAAAAGGCTAAGAACTGTGTTCTAATTTATACAAGAAACTAAGCTGCACTGAATTTGAACTCTTGTGTTCTGACAACTGACCAGAGGCTCTTCCCCATGGCTCCATGCTGTCATCTACACTACAGAGAAAAACACAGGTCACTGTGCACCAAAGGTAAGAAAATCTACATGAAGAAAGCTACTTCCAAAAGGAGTGCCTGCATGGAGAAGTGGAAGGAAATTCACCTAAATGTGCAGAAAATATTTCTGGATAAGGAGATTTTACAAAAACTTTCCCTAGTTCAAGCATACTGACTTGTATTACCTTTTAAAAAGAATTTCTTTTTTACTTATTGTAATTTGTACATAAACATTAAAATTTATATGTTAATAGTCAACCATGTTGTTTTTCCATAAGTGCATCCATTGTGTGATATTTGAATAAGAATAAATTCATTTCCTCAAATATTTATCATTTCTTTGTGGTGAAAATTCTCCTAATTTTTTGAATGTATTCTGCATGTGCTATGGACAGTCACGCTAGTGAGCAACAGTACCTAGAGCCCCTTGCTCCTATCTAACCCTAGCTCATCGGTCAGTATTGCCTTAGTCTTCTCCTCCACTCCCAACTGACCCCACTCTCTAGTAACCATGTTCTATTTTCAACGTCTATATAATCACTTTAAATTATTTTAGTGTTATGAACAAAGCAGTTTTAATGCTCCTTTATTCAAGCTCAATAAAACAGGGAAAATAAATAGCCAATATCTACCAACAATGATAACCCTCGAACAGTGCAGATGTATAAACATGCACACACCCACCCACATACACACACACACACTCATAATTCAAGCAATAACATCTATTGAAGCATCCATTAAGACTGATACTTGAAAAGACATGAAGAGCTAAGATGACACAAACATCTTCAAGTTGGACTATTAGATAAATATGCCATAGTCAATACTATATTTTAGCAAGACTAGCTGGTTAAAAATTTGTGATAATTTCAAGGCTCCTCTCCCACTGACATCTGAGACTTGCTTATAGTTGAAACTATTTTCCCTGGTTGATAAGTTGGTCCAATTAGGACTAAACAGCTAAGGGGTTATGTCCAACTTGGTAATACCAATAGAACTTCTTACCTAAGCCTCTACTTTGGAAAATGAAGATTAACAATTAAAAAGTGAGAATGATTATAAAGAGTGTGAATCATATCTATAAAAGATCTCCAGGGAAGTTAAGTTTAGGAGCATTTACAAGGATAGTTATAGGCCCATTCTACTCAATTGTCTCGAGATTTTACCATGACTATTTCATTCATGAGAAAAATCCTGTGATTTTGAAGGTGGCTATTAGAACTTCCTAGGAAGTTGAATGTGTTGTCAACATGCATTTTCCAAGGACCCTCCTAAAAGCACCCAGGATTTCCTTATTCCTCAGGCTGTAGATGAGGGGGTTCAAAGCTGGAGTGACAATTGTGTAGAAAACAGACATGATATTGTCTTCCTTGGGATTGTGGAAGGAACTGGGCAGGACATACATGAATGTGGCAGCCCCATAGTACATCCCAACCACTGTCAGGTGGGAAGAGCAAGTGACAAGAGCTTTTTTCTTGCCCTCATTTGAGGGCATGTGGAGCACAGTGAACAGAATTAGTGTATAAGAGGCCAAGATGGCAGCAAGAGGGGGAATTAGAAATCCAACACCCATCCCATAAACCATGAGTTCATATGTGGAGGTGTCTGCACAGGCCAGCTGCAACAAGGGAGGGATCTCACAGAACAGATGCTTGACCTTCCTGGAGCTGCAGAAGGGATAGTGCATGGTGTATATGGTATACACAAGGGCACTCAGGGCTCCCACGATCCATGATGTGCCCACCATGAGCCAGCAGACCCTCGGACTCATGAAGATCATGTAGTTCAGAGGATGACAAATGGCCACATACCTGTCATAGGCCATGAAGGCAAGAAGGAGGTCCTCTGCACCACCCAGTGTCAGTTCCAAGAACATCTGTAAGGCACAGCCCCCAAAGGAGATGGTGTTGTCTCTGAGCAGAAAATCCACGATTGCCTTGGGGGTGATGACTGATGTTAGGAGGAGGTCCATGAGAGAGAGCTGCCCAAGAAGAATGTACATGGGCACGTGGAGCCGGGCATCCATTGTGATGACCAGGAGCAGCAGTCCATTGCTGGTCAGGGCCAACATGTACAGGGCTGTGATTGTGGCACAGAGCAGCTCAGGAGAGCCACTGCCATTCAGAATCCCCACCAAGATGAAGCCAGTGCCCCAGGTGGAGTTCCCGAGCTCCATTTCTGTGGTTTCTTTACTTACCTAGAAACAGAGGAAAACAGATGGCTCAGTGAAATTTAGAGAACATAGAACATTGTTTTGTAACATCAAAGGTACCAAAGCATACCCAACATGACTCCATAAAATAATATCTTTGCCAGTATTAAACACATTTGCATCTTGATTTCTACATTTCTGAATCAATTATATCTTGATAAAAAGTTTCATCTAAAGAGTAAAGAGGTTCCACAGCCATAGCTAAACATTAAGAGATTATGTCATGAGAAATTTTTAGGGGCTGGAGAGATGGCTTTGCAGTTAAGACATTTGCCTGGGAAGCCTAAGGACCCTGGTTCGATACTCCAGGACCCACATAAGCCAGATGCACAAGGGGCACATGCATCTGGAGTTTGTTTTCAGTGGCTGGAGGCCCTGGAGTGCCCATTCTCTCTCTCACTCTCTCTTCCTGCCTCTATCTCCCTCTCTCTCTCTCTCAAATGTTAAAAAAAATTAAAAACATTATTTAAGAAAATGTTTTAGTACATTAAACCTGAACCAGTGTCATTCAAGAAATATTAAATTTTCACTCATAAGATTAAAGAACTAGTCTGATGTGGATGTAATTTAATGAACATTTGGCTTAAATATCAACTTAGTTTTTGCATAGACATGTTTTTCACACAAAATTCCCAACTGATAGAGATATGAACTTTTAAAAGTGTTTTTTTCCATATATTCTTATTTGTTTATTTCTTTGCTTTGAAAATCAGGGACAAAAGAAAAGTAGGTACCTACACATGATTTATCCATATGAAATAGTTTGCTAATAATAATAATAATAATAATAATAATAATACGTGTTCTTACTATATAGCCCAAGGTCCACTCAAATTCATGATCCTCCCACCTCAACCTCCCAGGTGCTAGGATTTCAGACATGTACTGTACTGTCCAGCTTTTTTTCTACACTTATTAAGTCCTCATTTGTTTGATGCACTCTATGCTGCAGACACAAGTCTCAATGGAAGAGCACACACTGGTCTATTCAGTTACCTCTGTTGGTCAGTCCCAAATCTCCATGAGCCCAGTAGAGGATTTTAGAGTGAAACCAGGCAATATTGTGTTTGAGAAAAAAATGTGGCATTTAGAGCTAAACATTAAGGATCACTGTAAACATAGCTGTTTGATTTACTGCACTATGATGTGCTGTATACCTGAGCAGAAGCAGAAATATCACAATTTATCATCCGTTCTTAAGTGGTTCTCTAAGAGCATTCATTCATTCTCTGTGGGTCAGGTATGAAGATGCATTATCATAAGCCACTGACCTGCATGGGGTCTGGAGATAGATATTCCTACCAGGCAGTAGGTACTCAGGTCTAGGTTACAGCAAATAATTTTATCAGTTCAAACTGATTCTTTTTTAACTGTCAAAAAATCAAAACAGGGGCTGGAGAGGTGGCTTAGCGGTTAAGGCATTTGCCTGCAAAGCCAAAAGATCTCAGTTTGACTCTCCAGTACCCAAGTAAGCCAGATGCACAAGGGGACGCATGCATCTGGAATTCATTTGCAGTGGTGGGACGCCCTGGTGCGTTCTCTCTCTCTCAAATAAATAAATAAATAAAATATTTTTTCAAATCAAAACAGTGAGATTCACTGGTCAGTAGATCCCAAAGCAGTAGAGAATTTGACAGACACAGAAGTTTAGGAACTCAGAGCTTGCTTTGAACTCTTAGTGTTGAACTGAACATACCTAAAGGCTATATTTTTCCAGAAAAGCGAGGCAGATATCTTACCCGAGATGGTGAGAAGCCTAGCTCCTGTTCAACCAGCTCCCAAAAGGGTTGCTTGGGAACTAAAGATATTATAGTACCACCAGAGAAGGTAGGTGTAGGTTTCTTTGGCAGTATACAAGTAGCTTAAGTTTTCTAACTTTGCAAAAGATGCCAGGAGTCCATCGAATGGTAGGTGACAGGACCGTCCTGTTCCTTCTTCTCATCTGCAGATGAGCTCTGGACGTGGCAGGGGGCAGTCAGGCAGTCAGGCAGGGGACAGTCTTTGGTAGCTTTCTATGGAGCAAGATCGTGGCTTTCCTGTTCTCACACCTGAGAAGAGATGGTAGAAACTGCCTCTGCAGGACAGGTTTCATGGAGGGATCTCTACTGGGATGCAGTTTTCAGAGTGAGTTCTTAAGTCCAGATGATCAGGCTACTTTATGAATACTGTCCTTTGAGACCAAAGACCAAAAGTGCAGAAAAGAAATGGAAATCAAAAGAGGTGCCCCCAAAGCCCTGTTATGTCCTGCCTCAATGTCCCTAGAGCCCTTACTAAGCCAAGAACCACATAGTCCCGGAGTGAGATACTCTGTCTTCAGATGCCATGACCTCCCCTCCCTACTTTCTCCCCTGCATGACCTCAGAGGGACTTATCTCTTAGCTGAGTGGCCTCTCTTGGAAATGCTGCTCCAGGAATAAGATGCTAATGAATCCTCTTGGGTGTGTTCCCTGCTCTACTTCCCCTGAGCTTTCTGTTGGCAAATGAGGTCTGAAGCCAGAGAAAGGACTCTCTCTCTCTCTCAAAGGCAGGATCCAAACCCTTAGACTCCGTGTGCTGGGATTACCATCACACACAACCACAATCACACATGGGTAGTCTAGGTGTCTCCTTAACCATAAAGGAGACATGACTCATTTCTAAATTCCTTTCTGATAATACCTGCAGAGGTTCCTTGTGAGGTCAGCCCTCTCTCTGCCTCAGAACAAGAGGTGGGCTCCCAGCTTCTGTGGGATGCTGCCTCCCTCATTTATGGTCCACTTGGCATTGACTAGTTCTAATTCCATGTGACCATCATGTGTAAGATGTACATGTGAGATCTCCCCTTCATTGAACTCTGACCACCCAGTACAGCGTATGTGAGTGATCATGTTTGGTGATACTGTTTTCTTCCAGGCATGCTAAAGAGACACACATCTCAATCTGAGTCTGAAATTTTAAAGAAATCCACATAGGATTAGAGTTGTGAGGTAAATATTAATTAAAATCTTTTAAACGTTCTCAGTGTGATTATGCTAAAATGACAATGGATTATTCACGGCCATAACAGGACAAGAGAGAGAGGCCTTTAAAGATACGGAGCAGTGGGGGCTGATTAGATGGTTGTGTGATTAGAGGGAGTACTTGCAAGCCTGAGGTTCTGTGTTTGTAACCCCAGAACTTATGTAAAAGCCAGGTGTGCTAGTGAGCACATGTCATCCCAGCACTTCACAGAATCCATAGCTAGCGAGTCTACCCAAAATAGTGAGCCCCAGGCCCCAAGGGAGAACTTGTCTCAAAGTATGAGGTGTAGACCAACAGAGGAAGGCCCCTTGATATATTGACCCCTGTCCTCAGTGTGTATTAGCACACACACATGCTCACACTTGCATAGACAAGTGTCCACACACCTATGAACATGCATACACATTCCATGTACATACATGCACACAAATAAAGATGCAAAGGAAATAATACTGCAACCCTACCATATCTATGCACACACAGCTGCACTGCAATTAGTAAATGAATATATGTTAAAAGCTAAAGAAAGTTATACCCAAAGACTTCTAATAAAATAGCTGCAGCAAGAAGAGTGATGGTAAACTTAAAAGTGGATTAGGTGTGCAAATTGGCAAGTTTAACTCCTGTAAATCTAGAAACACTTTATAAAAAGAATAAAGCCACAAAAATGACAGCTTGGGATTTTTTATGCACACTTAGTAAAGGATATGGTAACAGAATGTTAAAAGCTTCATATTCATATGTTTTCCCTCTGGGGAGATGACTCTGGATAAACCCCTTGTTGCTCAAACACCCATGTTCAGATCCCTATCACCATCACTAAAACTTAAAAACATGAGAGTCTCCTGTAATTCAGAGCACTGACAGCAATGGGGCAGCAGTGAACCACAATGGACCAGAGACCTGTGTCAAACAAGGGAGATGGTGAGGTCCAGCACAAACACACAAAAAATGTATTCCCTTGAGCTACACACTTGCACACACACACACACACAAAACAATGGCACCTAGGTGCCCATATTTGCACACATGAACAACATGTTTTTTAAGAGAGCATTCACTTTATTCATTTTTAAATAAGGCACAATTTAAATGTAGTAAAATCAATCCTTTTTAAGAATATATCTTTTCAAGGTTAAGAAATAAAATCATGCAATAATCACCAAAAATTCTTTATCACCCTTTAATAATCATCCTTTCCCCTCATCCAGTCCCCTGCCAAAAGTCTCATCCCATTTCCAGAAGAGCATATGAATTTTATTACATTATTTTAAGTTTAGCTTCTTATATTTAGTTTCGTATGTTTGAGATTCATCTGTTTCCTTGTATGTATTGGTCCTTTCCCATTAGTTGAGCAGTCTAGAGTTGTGTGCATATACCATAGTCTGTTTATCCTTCCCACATTTAGTGGACATTTATGTTGTTTCATTTTAGTTATTGTGAAAAAAAGTCCAGTATAAATATTCATGAGCATAAATTATCTATTTTCTTGCATAATGATGTAGTAGGAAACTGCTTAGTTGCAAAGGAAGAGTATGCTTAAGTTTATGACAGATTGACCAATTATTTTGCAGCTTGCAGAATCCACTAGCTTGGTCACACTATCAGTGAAGTTTTTTCAGTTGTTCTCTGATTGAAATTGATGCCAACTCAGTGGGAGGAAAGTCACACCTGGTACTAACAACCAAGTCAAAAGCCTATGGTTTGGAAGGTCATAGACCATAGAGGGAAGCATATGTTCTCTGGATAAATGGAGAGGTTATACACATCAAAGGCTCTTCTAGTTGTATACATTTATCCCCTTTCATCAATGCTGTTCTAACTTACTCTTGGTTAAGGAACCTGCTATTTTTCAGATGGCAATGAATACTATGGTTACCTAAGACCTGTCAGAATGACAAGAGAAAGTTGAGTGCCTAATTGGAGTCAAGTCATCTGAATCATGTCCTCCAGGGCCCAGGAAGCATTGTAAAAAACAGACAAATTAAATATGAGAGCTTCTCTCATGGCAAGCCAGACAACCTTCTCCAGGGAGAAGGTGGTAGAAACTGAGGAGACTCAAAACTTGAGTGCATTGCTTTAATTCTATTCTTTATGATTGACATACATCCTCATTTTATAGTAAACCAGGAGTATTGAAGATTAGTCTTTTTTCAACTAATTTATCTCCTAAGTTCTCATTGGTAGGTTAAAATGTTGATGACAATTAGTTATGGGAGGAAGTGTTCATTTAAATTTATACTTCCAGGTTGGGAAGCCATGGCAGCAGGTCACGTTTAGGAAGCAGAGAACACTCACTGCATGCTGATGCACAGTAAACTCTCTCCCTCTCTCTCTCTCTTTTTTTTTTTTTTTTTTGTTTTTTCGAGGTAGGGTCTCACTCTGGCCCAGGCTGACCTGGAATTACCTATGTAGTCTCAGGGTGGCCTCGAACTCATGGCGATCCTCCTACCTCTGCCTCCCGAGTGCTGGGATTAAAGGCGTGTGCCACCACGCCTGGCTAGCTCTCTCTTTTTATATTGTCCAGGACCCCAGCCAGTAGAATGACAATGCCCACAGATAAGTTAGTTTAAAATTTGTGCAAATTTCAACTTTCTTCTTGCATTGATATGTGAGCCTTACTTTACCCACCTGAAAATTTTCTTTTGTTGTTAAGATGGTCCAGTATGGGCTAAGAAGCTAAAGGGTCATATCCAGGTTGGTTATAGCTTTCAGAACATCTTATTTGAGCATCTGAATTAGAAATTGAAAAGTGACTTTTTAAAAAATAAGTGAGGATAATTTTAAATAGTGTCAATCATATCTGTAAAACATGATATAAGGAGCAATTAAAAGGAATAGTCACGTTCCCATATTGCCCAATAACCTCAAGGATTTACTATGAGTAATTCATTGATGGGAGAAATTCTGTGACATTAAAGAAAAATACTTTCAGAAGGTGGGTATTAGAACTACCTAGGAGGTTGACTGTGTAGACAGCATGCATTTTCCTAGGACCCTCCTAAAAGCACCAAGAACTTCCTTATTCCTCAGGCTGTAGATGAGGGGGTTCAAAGCTGGAGTGACAATTGTGTAGAAAACAGACATGATATTGTCTTCCTTGGGATTGTGGAAGGAACTGGGCAGGACATAAATGAACGTAGCTGTCCCATAGTACATCCCAACCACTGTCAGGTGGGAAGAGCAAGTGACAAGGGCTTTTTTCTTGCCCTCATTTGAGGGCATGTGGAGCACAGTGAACAGAATTAGTGTATAAGAGGCCAAGATGGCAGCAAGGGGGGGAATTAGAAATCCAACACCCATCAGATAAACCATGAGTTCATATGTGGAGGTGTCTGCACAGGCCAGCTGCAACAAGGGAGGGATCTCACAGAACAGGTGCTTGACCTTCCTGGAGCTGCAGAAGGGATAGTGCATGGTGTATATGGTATACACAAGGGCACTCAGGGCTGCCACGATCCATGTTATGACCACCATGAGCCAGCAGATCCTCGGACTCATGAAGATCATGTAGTTCAGAGGATGACAAATGGCCACATACCTGTCATAGGCCATGAAGGCAAGAAGGAGGTCCTCTGCACCACCCAGTGTCAGTTCCAAGAACATCTGTAAGGCACAGCCCCCAAAGGAGATGGTGTTGTCTCTGAGCAGAAAATCCACGATTGCCTTGGGGGTGATGACTGATGTTAGGAGGAGGTCCATGAGAGAGAGCTGCCCAAGAAGAATGTACATGGGCACGTGGAGCCGGGCATCCATTGTGATGACCAGGAGCAGCAGTCCATTGCTGGTCAGGGCCAACATGTACAGGGCTGTGATTGTGGCACAGAGCAGCTCAGGAGAGCCACTGCCATTCAGAATCCCCACCAAGATGAAGTCATTTCCCCAGGTGGAGTTTTGGAGCTCCATTTTTGAACTTCCTTACTCCACTTGTCTGAAACAAATGGCACAGTAAATTTAGTGACAATGGGCTATTGATTTATAACATCGTATCATACCCATCATGATTCTATAACATCTTTCCCACTAATAAAATTACTTCCTAATTTCCAAATGTCTGATCTTTAATTATATATTGATAAAAAGATCCTCTTGTTGAAACAAATGGCTAAGAGGTTGTTTTAGTGAAAATGTTTTATTACATTAAATAACAATCTTATCAAGAAATAGTAAATTAACTCCCTTAAGAATTAAGAACCATTCATACATGTATGCAATTTAATGTAACATTTGTCTATTGGCTTCAACAACCAGGTAATTTTCTGCATAGACATGTGGTAAACTCAAATTTGACAGATGGAGGATAAAATTTTTTTAAGATTTTTATTTTGGGCAGATGACACAGAGAGTTCAGACAGAGAGGCTGGAGGCCCTGGAGACAGAGAGAGAATGGGCTTCCAACAGTCTCAGCTGCTGTCTCCTTCCAGATGTGTCTTTCCCTTCAAATAAATAAATAAAAATTTAAAACTATGCATTGGCTAAAGGTACTTCCTGATTTTGGAACTGCCTGACCTTTAATTATATATTGACCACAAGATCTCTCCAAAATTAAGATATAAATATAACTTAGAGGTTACTCTTGTTTAATGTTTGTCTTGACATTAAATCTTTCAATTATTATTAGTTAAGAAATATTAAAGTATTTACTATCATCCTAAGCCTTTCCCTCTTCCCTCAAACATGACCCTCCAATTTAATGTAACATTTTATTGTTGTATTCAACAAATTTAATTTTCTGTGCATAATGTCCCAAATTGTGGCTATAAAATCTCCCCCCTGATCCATGAATTTAAAGCCATGCTTCTTTTTTATGTTTTCCTTTGTTTGATTCTAGGTCTTGCAAGAAAGACTTTTCTGTGTAGCCCAGGCTCTATACAGCTTCACGATCCTCCAACATCAGTCTCCTGAGTGCTGGGCTTTCACCCTGCCCAGCATTTTCTCTACATTTATTAATCCACATTTGTTTGTTGTACACAAGGCTACAGATACAAGGCTCAACGGAAGAGCACAAGTTGGTCTATTTCATTTACCTCGATTTCTCAGCTCAACAATCACCATGAGTCCAGGAGAAGATTATAGACAAAAACTAGGTGATTCACTGTTTGAGAAAGTGTTGCTTTTAGATAAAGCTAAACTTTTAGGATAATTGTCAATATTGCTCGTATATCTGTTTTACCATATAATGATGCAATGCATGCCTGTGCAGACACAGAAATGTAACAAATGAGGAACCCTTCAGAAAATGAGTCTGTGGTGTTTGCAAGAATTTATGTAGGAAATAAACAAACAAACAGGCATTTTGTGTTATCATCAGGCCCAGTAATCCGATTCTCCATCCTTCCTGTGACCTCCATGGTGACTCCCTCCTGCAGGTCAGGAGCACGTGCACTGGTGCCAGGAGCGCAGGGATCGTGAGGAACAGCTCCCCTTTCTGGACACGTGCTGTGGGTGCATGGAGCTGTGTTTATGGAGAAAACACAGACAGGTGTGCTTGGGAGCATGGATTCTGTTCATGGAGAAGCCAATACAGACAGGAGTGCTGTGGGTACATGGACTGTGTTTATGGAGAAGCCAACACAGACAGGTGTGGGTGGTTTTTACATGAAGTAGTGCTGTGCATGGACCAGAACAGATAAAGCCAATTCCCAGCATGAAGATAAAGACGTGAAAATTGAACATTCTTCTACAAAACGTTAACCATGTCATGTCATATATACATGTATATAAACATCTTTTTCATTCCTATTATATCCTTATGGTGTCAATATTACGGTAACAGTAAAAATATATGAGAATATGTAACAAGTTTATTATCAGTTTTTAAATGGTCTTTATAAATACTTCATTTATTTATTTATTTGAGCACGAGAGAGGCAGATAGAGAGTGAGAGAGATTGGGCACACCAGGGGCCTCTAGCCACTGCAAATGAACTCCAGACACATGAGCCACCTTGTGCATCTGGCTTATATGGGTACTAGGGAATTGGACCTGGGTCCTTAGGCATTGCAGGAAAGCACCTTAACTGCTAAGCCATGTCTCCAGCCCTAAATGGTCTTTTACATAAAAAAAATGGATTATCAGAAGCCAGAGACATTTACAGAGTCTAAAGACAGCTGTTATCTATTCCAAACTACAGCACAGACATTTTATCAGTGTTAACTGATTCTCTCTTAATAGTCAGCAAATAAAACCAGGGAGATTCCATGGTCAATGGAGGCCAAAGCATCAGAGAATTTTATAGTCACAGTACTTTCGATATTAAGACTTTTCTATGGACTGTTATTTTGACTTAACATGGCTAGACGCAATATATTTCAAAAAAAGGGGTGGGGGGAACACAGTTCCCTTACCTCAAGTGTTGGGAGCCTCGCTGTTCTCACCACAGCTTCCTTAGGGGTTTCTTGAATTCTGAAGATGTTATAGTACAAGCAGGGAAGAAAGGAGAGGTTTTCTTTAGCAGTACTCAACTGGCTAAATCTTCAAGGTTGGTGGAGGATGTCAGATGTATAGCCAAAGCCAGATGGCATAGCTCTTCTGATCCTTTCATCTGCATATGTGCTCTGGAGATGGCAGGGGGACAGCCAGGCAGCTGACAGTCTTTGGGCAGCTTCCTCTGAAGCACAAAGATGAATTTCTTATTCTAACACCTGAGAAGAATTGGCAGAAACAGCTTCTGCTGGACAGGTTGCAGGAGGGAACTTTAGCTTGGCAGCAGCTTTCAGAGTGCATTCTTGGGGGCAGATGATCAGGCTACTTTATTGATACTGTCATCGGGGTGCAAAGACCAGAGCTGCATGTATGTAGTGGAGATGAAAAGAAATGCCCAAAGGCCCTGTTGTGACCCACTGAAATGTCCCTGGGGATAGTACTAAATCAAGAAGCTCCTCATCCCGGAGTGAACTACTCTGTCTTCAGATGCCATGACCTCCCCTCCCTACTTTCTCCCCTGCATGTCCTCAGAGGAACTTATCTCTCAGCTGAGTGGCCTCTCTTGGAAATGCTGCTCCAGGAATAAGATGCTAATGAATCCTCTTGGGTGTGTTCCCTGCTCTACTTCCCCTGAGCTTTCTGTTGGCAAATGATGTCTGAAGCCAGAGGAAGGTCTCTCTCTCTCTTTCTGTCTCTCTCTCTCTCTGACAGCAGGATCCAAACTCCATGGGCTCCCATGTGCTGTGATTACTGTCACACACAACCACGACCACACATGGATAGTCTAAGTGTCTCTTAACCCTAAGGGAGGAAAGACTCATTTCTAAATTACTAACTGAAAAGACCTGCAGAGGTTCCTTGTGCGGTCAGCCCTCTCTGTGCCTCAGATCATGAGGTGCAGTCCCAGCTTCTGTGGGATGCTGCCTCCCTTATTTATGGTCCACTTGGCATTGACTAGTTCTAATTCCCTGTGACCATCATGTGTAGAATGTACATGTGAGATCTCCCCTTCATTGAACTTTGACCACCCAGTACAGCTTACGTGAGTGATCATGTTTGGTGATACTGTTGTCTGCCTGGCATGCTTTTGAAAAGAGACACACAGCTCAATTTTACAACATTTGAGGCTGAAATTTTAAAGACATTCACATAGCAGTAGAGTTGTGGGGTAAATATCCATTAAAATCTTTTAAATGTTCTTAGTGTGATTAGGCTAAAATGACAATGGATTATCCATGGTCATAATAGGACAAGGGACAGAGGCCTTTAAAGATACTGAGCAATGGGGGATGATTAGATGATTGTGTGGTTGGAGGGAGTGCTTGCAAGCATGAGGTTCTGTGTTTCAAACCCCAACACTCATGTAAAATCCAAGCGTAGTGGTGAACACATGTAATCCCAACACTTCACAGAATCCATGGCAAGCTAGTCTAGCCAAAATAGTGAGCCTCAAATCCCAAGAGAGAACTTGTCTCAAAGTATAAGGTGGAGACCAACAGAGGAAGGCTCCCTGATATAATGACCCCGTCCTCAATGTGTATTATCACACACACGTTCTCACACTTGCACAGACATGTGTCCACACACCTATGAACATGCATACACATTCCATGTACATACATGCACACGAATAAAGATGCCAAGGAGATAATACAGCAACCCTACCATATCTATGCACACACAGCTGAACTATCATTAATAAATGAAGATATGTTAAAAGCTATAAGAAATTACTTCCAAAGACTTCTAATAAAATAGCTGCAGCAAGAAGAGTGATACCTCACTGATGTACACAATATAGAGAGCCATGGTAACCTTAAAAGTGGATTGGGTGTGAAAATTTGCAAGGTTATTGGAAATTTAGAATTTTTTAAAAGAATAAAACCACAAAAAATGACAGCTTGGGACTATTTTATGCATGCTTAGAGAAGGCTACAGTAACAAAATGCTAAAAGCGTCATATTCATATCATTTCCCTCTGGGGAGATGACTCTGGATGAACCACTTGTTGCTCAATCTGCATGTTCAGATCCCTATCACCCTCACTAAAGCGTGAAACCATTACAGTCTCCTATAATTCACAGCACTGACCACAAGGGGGCAGCAGTGAACAACAATGGACAATAGACAAAAAGGAGGTGAAATCCACACAACAAAATTTTTGCTTTGAGCAAACACTCACACACACACACACACACACACACATACACACATGCACATACACACACAACTATGGTACCTAGGTGCCCATGTTCACACTCATGAACATGCACACCCAACATGTTTTTTTTTAAGAGAGCATTCACATTATTCATTTTTAAATAAGGCACGATTTAAATATCGTAAAATCAATTCTTTTTTATTGTTGTTTGTTTTTTTTTCTTTTTATCTTTTATTGACAACTTCTTTAATTGTAGACAATGCCTTCTTTTCACGGTCTAAGTAATAAAATCATGCAATAAGTGCCAAAGATTCTTTACCGCTCTTTAATAATCATCCTTTCCCCTCATCTAGTCCCCTGCCAAAAGTCTCATCTCATTTCCAGAAGAGCATACGAATTTTATTACATTATTTCAAGTTTAGCGTCTTATATTTAGTGTCGTATGTTTGAGATTCATCTGTTTCCTTGTGTGTATTGGTCCTTTCCCATTAGTTGAGCAGTCTAGAGTTGTGTGCATGTACCATAGTCTGTTTATCCTTCCCACATTTAGTGGACATTTATGTTGTTTCATTTTAGTTATTGTGAAAATATCCAGTATAAATATTCATGAGCATAAATTATCTATTTTCTTGCATAATGACACAGTAGGAAACTGCTTAGTTGCAAAGGAAGAGTATGTTTAAATTTATAACAGATTGACCAATTATTTTGCAGCTTGCAGAATCCACTAGCTTGGTCACACTATCAGTGAAGTTTTTCAGTTGCTCTCTGATTGAAAACGCTGCCAACTCAGTGGGAGGAAAGTCACACCTGGTACTAACAACCAAGTCAAAAGCCTATGGTTAGCTGGGCATGGTGGCGCACACCTTTAATCCCAGCACTCGGGAGGCAGAGGTAGGAGGATTGCCATGAGTTAGAGGCCACCCTGAGACTACATAGTTAATACCAGGTCAGCCTGGGCCAGAGTAGATCTTAACTAAAAAAAAAAAAAAGCCTGTGGTTTGGAAGGTCATAGACCATAGAGGGAAGCATATGTTCTCTGGATAAATGGAGAGGTTATACACATCAAAGACTCTTCTAGTTGTATACATTTATCCCCTTTGATCAATGCTGTTCTAACTTACTCTTGGTTAAGGAACCTGCTATTTTACAGATGGCAATGAATACTATGGTTACCCAAGACCTGTCAGAATGACAGGAGAAATTTGAGTGCCTAATTGGAGTCAAGTCATCTGAATTATGTCCTCCAGGGCCCAGGAAGCATTATAGAAAAACAGACAAATTAAATATGAGAGCTTCTCTCATGGCAAGCCAGAGAACCTTCTCCAGGAAGACAGTGGTAGAAACTGAGGAGACTCAAAAGTGGGCTACATTTCTTTTAATTCTATTCTTTATGATTGACACACATCCTCATTTTATAGTAAACAGGAGCATTGAAGATTAGTCTCTGTTCATCTAATTTATCTCCTAAGTTCTCATTTGTAAGACACAATGTTGATGACAGTTAGTTATGGGAGGAAGGGTTCATTTAAATTTACACTTCCAGGTGGGGAAGCCATAGCATCAAGAGCATGAGGCAGCTGGTCATGTTTTGCCCAGTGAGGAAGCAGAGAGCACTCACTGAATGTTGATGCACAGCCTGCTGCCTCCTTTTTATATTGTCCAGGACCCCAGCCAGTAGAATGACAATGCCTACAGTTAAGGTGGTTCTTCCCACCTTAATTAACATAATCCAACACAGATGTGCACAGAGGCTAAACTCATCTAAGAATCCCTCACAAGTCATTCTACATTCTATCAACATAGTTTGCAAACAATATAAACTATCATGTGATTTGTGAATAGAAATTATATAGCACATACTTGTCTGTGCATAAGACTTTCTGAAAAGGATGCCCAGGAAATAAGAGAAGGGACTAATAAATAGGATTTTGTGAAATTAATGAGCTCCTGGACAGGCAGGAAAACAACAGACTAAAGAGATAGCCTATTTCTCCACAGCCCTACCAGCCTTCTTGTTTTTTGTTGTTGTTTTAAATATTTTTATTTATTTGATGGTGCTGGAGAAATGGTTTAGTGGTTAAGGCGTTTGCCTGTGAAGCCAGAGGATCCCAGTTTGATTCTCCAGGACCCACGTAAGCCAGATGCACAAGGGGCACATGCATCTGGAGTTCGTTTGCAGTGGCTAAAGGCCCTAGTGTGCCCATTCTCTCTCTGTCTGCCTCTCTTCTCTCTCTCTCTCTCTCTCTCTCTCTCTGCTTGCAAATATATATATATATTTGAGGGAGACAGAGGGGGAGAGAGAGGGCATGGGCATTCCATGGCCTCCAGCCATTGCAAACAAACTCCAAATGCATGTGCAACTTTGTGATACTGGCTTAGGTGGGTCCTGGAGAATCAAACACAGACTATCAGGCTTGGCAAGTGCCTTTAACTGCAGAGCCATATCTCCAGCACCAGTTTTCTTGGTGACATCTATTCTAACTGAGGTAAGATGGTGTCTCAAAGTATTTCAATTTGTATTTCCCTGATATCTTATGGTGCTGAACCTTTTTAAAAATATCTATTGGTTACTTGTGTCTCTTCTTTAGTGAACTGTTTGTGCATTTCATTACCCCATACCTAGTACTGAGAACAAGGTCAGAATCTCATGGATATGATGGCCAGAGACTCCAGAGGAAAGATGCCACTAATCTCTGAGTAAGAGTTGCTTTATCCATCAAATAAATAACTATACATATCCCCTTTAATCCATGCTCATCTCACTCTGAATTGGAGAATCTGCTTCTTATTGTTTTGTTGTTGCTGCTTTTTTTTTGTTACAAATAGCTGCAAAACCTGGGAGAACAAAGATCCATCAATATGACAAGAAAAGATGGCTGACTGCCTAGTACAAGATAAGCCACCTCTAGCACCTCTGCTAGCATCCAGGAGAAATTACAGAGGAACTGGCAATTTAAACATGAGTTCTGCTTTCACTGCTAATCTGATAACCAGTTCCAGGAAGATGGCAATAGATACCGAGGACATTCAAAACTCACCAAAGCAGACATCCAGAAGTTGCAGAGATCAACACTAAAGACTCAGGGAACATTGTCGAGAAAGGGGACAGAAAGATAGTAAGAGCCACGTGGTGGGAGGAAGTACCATGAGGTATCCCCTTCCCCGCTGCCCACTAACGGAGACTGACTGATGCATTCAAAACCCCATGGCACATGCCAATCACACTACTGAGAAGGGCCCTGAGTGGATAAGGGTGGGGTTGAAAGGATATGAGTATAACTTAATGGGGATGTGACCAACACACTGTTCATACTGTTAAGTTTAAAAATAAATTTTTTAAAAGCATAAAAACTTATATTTGAATGGTACAGCATGTTGTGTTTACAAACATACATTCATTTTATAATATTATTTTATTTGAGAGAGATGCAGAGAAAGAGGAGAGAGAAGACAATAGGCACGCCAAGACCTCCAGTCCCTTCAGATGTATGCACGACGTAGTGCATCTGGCTTATGTGGGTTCTGGGGAATCAAACCAGGGTTCTTAGGCTTCATAGGCAAATGTCTTAACCACTAAGTCATCTCTCCAGCCCTCATTTTGATTTATTATTTTAATAAGATTGAATATGCTTAATTCCTCAAATATTTAACGTTTATTTGTGGTAAGACGTTTTAAAATTCTTCTTTCCAACCTTTCAAAATGCACTATGTATTACTGTCTACAGGCACCTTACTGTGCTCTAGTCCTCCAGAACCCCTTGATGTATCTCAGCTTAACTCAGTACCGATTGGTCAGTATTTCTCTCTACATCTCCCTCAACCCCAACTGTCCTCAGCTTCTGGTAACCACTGCTGCATTTTTAATATCTACATAATCAACTTAAACTTATTTTAGTGTTATAAATAAAGCAGTTATAATGCTATTTCATTTTAACTTTAAAATAGGAAAATAATTAGCAACATTCAACAAACATAAAGTAATATCATTGCATATACACACACACATAACACACACACACATATATAACACATATATAAACACAATCTTAACAAGGACATGTGTTATAGCATCCTTAAAGAACCATACTTGGAGAGATGTAAAAAGCGAACATGATGCAAATGTCTACCAGTTAGAATATTACAAAAGTATGCCATTGTTGAGATCACTTTTTAGCAAGATTAGTTAGATTAAAATTTGGACAAATTTCAACACTCCTCTCCCATTGACATCTGACCCTTATTTTACCCACTTGAAATTTTTATGCTCTTCTTCACATGGTCCAATATGGGCTAAGAGCCTAAAGGGTCATGTCCAAGTTGGGAATACCTTTCAGAACATGTTGTTTAAGCAGCTGAAGTAGAAAATGAAGAGTGACTTTTAAAAAAAATGAGTGAGAAAAAATTTAAATAGTGCCAGTCATATCTATAAAACATGATTTAATTAGCAATTAAAAAGAATTGTCATGTTCCCACATTGCCCAATAACCTCAAGGATTTACTATGAGTAATTCATTTATGGGAGAACTCCTGTGACCTTAAAGTAAAATTACTTTCAGAAGGTGGGTATTAGAACTACCTAGGAGGTTGACTGTGTAGACAGCATGCATTTTCCTAGGACCCTCCTAAAAGCACCAAGAACTTCCTTATTCCTCAGGCTGTAGATGAGGGGGTTCAAAGCTGGAGTGACAATTGTGTAGAAAACAGACATGATATTGTCTTCCTTGGGATTGTGGAAGGAACTGGGCAGGACATACATGAACGTTACAGTCCCCATAGTACATCCCAACCACTGTCAGGTGGGAAGAGCAAGTGACAAGGGCTTTTTTCTTGCCCTCATTTGAGGGCATGTGGAGCACAGTGAACAGAATTAGTGTATAAGAGGCCAAGATGGCAGCAAGGGGGGGAATTAGAAATCCAACACCCATCAGATAAACCATGAGTTCGTATGTGGAGGTGTCTGCACAGGCCAGCTGCAACAAGGGAGGAATCTCACAGAACAGGTGCTTGACCTTCCTGGAGCTGCAGAAGGGATAGTGCATGGTGTATACGGTATACACAAGGGCACTCAGGGCTCCCACGATCCATGATGTGCCCACCATGAGCCAGCAGACCCTCGGACTCATGAAGATCATGTAGTTCAGAGGATGACAAATGGCCACATACCTGTCATAGGCCATGAAGGCAAGAAGGAGGTCCTCTGCACCACCCAGTGTCAGTGCCAAGAACATCTGAAGGGCACAGCCCCCAAAGGAGATGGTGTTGTCTCTGAGCAGAAAATCCACGATTGCCTTGGGGGTGATGACTGATGTTAGGAGGAGGTCCATGAGAGAGAGCTGCCCAAGAAGAATGTACATGGGCACGTGGAGCCGGGCATCCATTGTGATGACCAGAAGCAGAAGTCCATTGCTGGTCAGGGCCAACATGTACAGGGCTGTGATTGTGGCACAGAGCAGCTCAGGAGAGCCACTGCCATTCAGAATCCCCACCAAGATGAAGCCAGTGCCCCAGGTGGAGTTCCCGAGCTCCATTTATTGATTATTCATTTATTTATTTGAGAGAGAAAGGAAGAGACAGAGAGAAAGTGGGTCCTAGGGAATTGGACCAGGGACCTTAGGGTTCGCTCACAAACTCCTGAACCGCTAAGCCATTTCCCCAGCTCTGGAACTCCATCTTTGAACTTCCTTACTCCTCTTGTCTGAAACAAATGGCATAGTAAATTTAGTGACAATGGGCTATTAATTTATAACATCTTATCATACTCAACATGATTCCATTAAAATAATATCTTTCCTACTAATAAAATTGCTTCCTGAGTTGGAGGGATGACTTAGCAATTAAGGCATTTGTCTGAAAAGCCAGAGGACTCAGGTTTGAATCCCCAGGATCCACGTTAGCCAGATGTACAAGGGGCACATGCATCCGGAGTTCATTTGAAGTGGCTGGAGGCCCTGGTGAACCAGTTCCTTCCCTCCCTCTCCCTCTCTCTCTCCTTCCATCGCTCTTTCCCTTCAAATAAATAAATAAAAATTTAAAACTATTTTTAAAAATTACTTCCTGATTTCCAAATGCCTGACCTTTAATTATATATTGATGACAAGATTCCCCAAAATTAGAAAGAAGTATAACTAAGAGGTTACTCATGTAAATGTTTCAAGACATTAAATCTGAACAATTATCATTCAAGAAATATTAAATTATTTAGCTTAAGAATTAAGAACTATTCAAACATGCATGCAATTTAATGTAACATTTTATTATTGTATTCAACAATTTAATTTTCTACATAGACATATTTTGAATATGAAATTCCCAACTGATGTAGAGATATAAATTTTTTAAAGTTTCTTTTGTTATGTTTTCTCATTTGTTTATTCCTTTGTCTTGAGAAAGACTTTCTATGTAGCCCAGGCTCTATACAGCTTCACGATCCTCCAACATCAGTCTCCTGAGTGTTGGGCTTTCACCCTGCCCAGCGTTTTCTCTACATTTATTAATCCACATTTGTTTGTTGTACACAAGGCTACAGATACAAGGCTCAACAGAAGAGCACAAGTTGGTCTAGTTCATTTACCTCAATTTCTCAGCTCAACAATCTCCATGAGTCCAGTAGAAGATTATAGACAAAAACTAGGTGATTCACTGTTTGAGAAAGTGTTGCTTTTAGATAAAGCTAAACTTTTAGGATAATTGTCAATATTGCTCGTATATTTGTTTTACCATATAATGATGCAATGCATGCCTGTGCAGACACAGAAATGTAACAAGTGAGGAACCCTTCAGAAAATGAGTCTGTGGTGTTTGCAAGAACTTATGTAGGAAATATATATATTTAAAAAAAACAGGCATTTTGTGTTATCATCAGGCTCAGTAATCCGATTCTCCATCCTTCCTGTGACCTCCATGGTGACTCCCTCCTGCAGGTCAGGAGCACTTGCACTGGTGCCAGGAGCGCAAGGATCGTGAGGAGCAGCTCCCCCTTCTGGACACATGCTGTGGGTGTATGGGACCGTGTTTATGGAGAAGCCAACACAGACAGGTGTGAATGGGTTTTACATGAGGCAGTGCTGTGCATCATGGACCAGAACAGATAAAACCAACTCCCAGCATGAAGGTAAAGAGGTGAAAATTGAACATTCTCCTACAAAACATTAACTATGTCATGTCATATACATGTATAAAAACATCTTGTGCATTCCCATTATATCCTTATGGTGTCAATAAGGTTAAAATATATGAGAACATGCCACAAGATTAATACGAGTTTTTATATGGTCTTTTAAAATATTTATTTATTTATTTATTTATTTATTTATTTATTTATTTGAGAGAGAGAGAGAGAGACACACAGTCAGAGAGAGAGAATAGGCACATCAGGGGCCTCCAGCCACTGCAAACGAACTCCAGACACATGCGCCACCTTGTGCATCTGACTTATGTGGGTACTGGGGAATTGAACCTGGGTCCTTACGCTTTGCAGGCATAACCACCTTAACCATTAAGCCATCTCTCCAGCCCTACATGGTCTTTTAGTTAGAAATGCATTATTAGAAGCCAGTGACATCTACAGAGTCTAAAGACAGCCATTAATATTCTTACCAGGAGAAAGGCATCCAGGTCCAGGCTACAGCACAGACAATTTACCAGTGTTTACTAATTCTCTCTTAATAGTCAACAAATAAAAACAGATTCCGTGGTCAATGGAGGCCAAAGCATCAGAGAATCTCATAGTCACAGTAGTTTAGATGTTAAGACTTTGCTATGGACTGTTAGTTTTTGACTTAACATGGCTAGATGCAATATATTTCCAAAAAAGGGGGGAACACAGTTCCCTTACCTCAAGTGTTGGGAGTCTGGCTTTCTGGTCACCACAGCTTCCTTAGGGGTTTCTTGAATTCTGAAGATGTTATAGTACAAGCAGGGAAGAAAGGAGAGGTTTTCTTTAGCAGTACTCAACTGGCTAAATCTTCAAGGTTGGTGGAGGATGTCAGATGTATAGCCAAAGCCAGATGGCATAGCCCTTCTGATCCTTTCATCTGCATATGTGCTCTGGAGATGGCAGGGGGACAGCCAGGCAGCTGACAGTCTTTGGGCAGCTTCCTCTGAAGCACAAAGATGAATTTCTTATTCTAACACCTGAGAAGAATTGGCAGAAACAGCTTCTGCTGGACAGGTTGCAGGAGGGAACTTTAGCTTGGCAGCAGCTTTCAGAGTGCATTCTTGGGGGCAGATGATCAGGCTACTTTATTGATACTGTCATCGGGTGCAAAGACCAGAGCTGCATGTATGTAGTGGAGATGAAAAGAAATGCCCAAAGGCCCTGTTGTGACCCACTGAAATGTCCCTGGGGATAGTACTAAATCAAGAAGCTCCTCATCCCGGAGTGAACTACTCTGTCTTCAGATGCCATGACCTCCCCTCCCTACTTTCTCCCCTGCATGTCCTCAGAGGAACTTATCTCTCAGCTGAGTGGCCTCTCTTGGAAATGCTGCTCCAGGAATAAGATGCTAATGAATCCTCTTGGGTGTGTTCCCTGCTCTACTTCCCTTGAGCTTTCTGTTGGCAAATGAAGTCTGAAGCCAGGGGAAGGTCTCTCTCTCTCTCTGTGTGTCTCTCTCTTATTTTATTTATTTATTTATTTATTTAATAGACATAGAGGGGAGAGAGAGAGAGAAAGAGAGAGAGAATGGTCATGCCAGGGCCTCCACCCACTGCAAACAAACTCTAGACACATGCGCCCCCTTGTGCATCTGGCTAATGTGGGTCCTGGGGAATCAAACCTAGGTCCTTTGGCTTTGCAGGCAAACACCTTAAATGCTAAGCCATCCCTCCAGCCTGCCTCTCTCTCTCTTTCTCTCTCTCTCTCTTTTCTTTCTCTCTCTCTCCCTTGACAGCAGGATCCAAAATCAGTGGGCTCCCATGTGCTGGGATTACAGTTACAGACAACCACAACCACACATGGGTAGTCTAGGTGTCTCCTTAACCATAAAGAAGACATGACTCATTTCTAAATTCCTTTCTGATAATACCTGCAGAGGTTCCTTGTGCGGTCAGCCCTCTCTCTGCCTCAGAACAAGAGGTGGGGGTCCCAGGTTCTGTGGGATTCTGCCTCCTTTATTTATGGTCCACTTGGCATTGACTAGTTCTAATTCCCTGTGACCATCATGTGTAGAATGTACATGTGAGATCTCCCCTTCATTGAACTCTGACCACGCAGTACAGTGTATGTGAGTGATCATGTTTGGTGATACTGTTGTCTGCCTGGCATGCTTTTGAAAAGAGACACACAGCTCAATTTTTCAAATATTTGCGGGAAAATCAAAAAGTAATCCCCATAGTATTAGAATTTTGGAGACTCAATTAAAAATTGATTATTAATTTGAGTTTTTCTTTAAAATCCTTTTTATTAAAAATATTTATAAAGGGACTGGAGAGATGGCTAAGCAGTTAAGGCATTTGCCTGTGAAGCCTAATGATACAGGTCCAATTCCACAGTACCCACATAAGCCAGAAGCACAAGGTGGTGCATATGTCTAGGGTTTGTTTGCAGTGGCTAGAGGCCCTGGTGCACCCATTCTCCCTTTCTCTCTCTCTGCCTTTTTCCTCTCTCTCTCTCTCTCTCTCTCAAATAAATAAATAAAATATTTTTAAAAAAACCTTTTTACTGGGCTGGAGAGATGGCTTAGTGGTTAAGCGGTTGCCTGAGAAGCCTAAGGAACCTGGTTCCAGGCTTGATTCCCCAGTACCCAAGTAAGCCAGATGCACAAGGGGCGCATGCATCTGGAGATCATTTGCAGTAGCTGGAGGCCCTGGCAACCCCATTCTCTCTCTCTTTCTCTCTCTCCCTCTTTCTCTCTCTCTCTGTCTGTCACTCTCAAATAAATAAATAAAAATCAACACCAAAAAAACCCACCTTTTTATTGACAACTTCTATAGATACAGAATCCCATTCCACCACCCTCCTGTTTTCCTCTCCTGAATGCACCTCCACTGAATCCTTCTTTTTAACTGGCCTCTCTTCTCTTTTGATGTCATCATTTTTTACCCACCTAGCATGCAGGTCTTATCTAGGTAGCATTAGCCCCTTGTGAGGTCATGATTACCATGGCCCCCTTGTGTCTGGAAGACAGTATTGCACAGCACTCCTCTCCTTCCTTTGACTCTTACATTCTTTCCACCATCTCCGCCACAATGGTCCCGGAATCGTGGAGGGTATGATAGAGATGTCTCATTTAGTGCTGAACACGTCACTGTCACTTCTCAGCCCTTTGGTGAATTTTTGAGTTTCCTCAATGGTCACCACCATCTCAAAAGAGAAGCTTCTCTAACCAAGAGCGAGATGCTGCTCATGTCTTGAGATTTGCTTTGTAGTAGGGTGTATGCAGGGGTTAGGAGAAGTACCAGACAGCCTGGGAAATGTTCTATCTTCCAGCTGTTCTCAAGAGTGCAGTGTTTTACTCTTGAGTGATTTTGTTGTTCTCCTTTAAAACAACCAAAAAATTAAATATTTTGCAATATCCCCAACCAAGTAAATGAAAGACCTATACAAAAAAAAATAAATAAATAAAAACCTAGAAGAAAGAAATGGAAGAAGGTAGGAGAAGATGGAAAGACCTCGCATGCTCAAGGATCAGAATAATTAATATGGTGAAAATGGCCACTCTACCAAAAGTGATATACAGGTTCAATGCAATTCCAATCAAAATTCTAGCAGCATTTTTCAGAGAATTAACAAAAATACTGTCAAAATTCATATGGAAGAACAGAAGACCTGGGACAGCCAAAAGAAACACCTCTTGTGGTATCACCACACCTGAATTCAACACTTACTATAAATCCACAGTAACAAAAACAGCTTGGTACTGGTACCAACACAGACTTGTAGATCAATGGATTAGAACAGCAGAGCCAGGAATAAGTTCTTCCAACTACAGTACCTGATCTTTGATAAAGGAGACAAAAATGTGCACTGGAGTAAAGTCAGCATTTTTTCTATTTATTTATTTATTTATTTATTTATTTATTTATTTATTTATTTATTTATTTGAGAGAAAGAGGCAGAGAGAGAAAGAGAAAGAGAAAGAGAGAGAATGGGTGTGCCAGGGCCTCCAGCCACTGCAAATGAATTCCAGATCCATGCGTCCCCTTGTACATCTGGCTTACATGAGTGCTGGAAAGTTGAACCAGGATCCTTTGGCTTTGCAGGCAAATGCCTTAACCACTAAGCCATCTCTCCAGCCCCAGCATTTTTTTTTCCTTTTAGATGTGAACCATCTGTGTCTTTGCATTGAAATGTGTTAGTCCTGAAGTATCATCTTAACCTTATGTGATCACATGTTTTGAGCATGCCACAAATATGCAGAACACATCAATCATATTCCTTGACTTTTTGTTGGGTAGGATGGGTAAATTAAGAAGGTGGTGGTACGCGCCAAGCATTTTTAAAGACATGTTATGTATTATTCTACCATTCAGATGATGGAGCTTTTGCCAAAATTCATATAGGATTGCCAGCCAAATGTTTTAATTATGTCAAGATTGGCAAGTAGCAAATATTGGGAGGTCTCTTGACACATTCATCATTGATAATAATTATTCCTGAACATAACTGGCTACAGGTTATTTTCCCTTACTACTCAGGGGTTATTTCATTGATAAGCATATAACCCTGCAGATTATCATCATGAAAAAAAATCTGAAATAAATTCTAATAAAAAAGACTATTAAAAATCTTAAATAATTCATGGTATAGGTAAAAGTCACCACTTAGTAGTTGCTTTGATAAACCAAATCTTAAGGATTCAGCAAAAAAAAAAAAAAATATGAGCAACCTAAGCTAAAGCAATAGACAAAAAATTAAACCATGATAAAAATAGATTTACATTATATAGTTAATTAGAGCAAAAATGCAACAGTCTTGTTGCTATTTAATAAAACACAACTCAGGATTTAAGTTACAACACATGAAATTTTAAAAAATAAACTACTGCAAAATGAATTCTATATTTTTAAAAAATCATTCAAAAATAAGATCACTGAATACTTTTTGCCTTTTTTTTTTAACTTTTTCTCTCTTTCTTTCTTTCTTTTTTGTTTTTTTTCAAGGTAGGGTCTCACTCTAGGCCAGGCTGACCTGGAATTCACTATGTAGTCTCAGGGTGGCCTCGAACTCACAGTGATCCTCCTACCTCTGCCTCCACAATGCTGGGATTAAAGGCATGCGCCACCATGCCCGGCTCAAGAAAATAAGACCATTGAATTGTTTTTAAAGTAATTCTATCAGTGACTAACTGACTTCCCATCCATTCCTACTCCCAAAGCCCAACTAGTCATCTACAGCAGCCCAGAGGTCCAGCTGGGGCTGCTAAACCGCTGTGTGTATCTGAAACCAAAGTGGGATCTGTTGACATTGGAGACACATCACTGCCGGACAGCGATGACAATGGATGGCGCTGAGAGCCACTGATCACTGCTGCCCCTGGGCTTAGAAACCTGGATAGTCACATGAAAAAGAGTGATCCTGGATCCTCTCTCACGCTGCACAAAAATCAGCTCAGCATGGATCAAGGACCTCAATTAATGCCTGAAACTCTAAAACATCTGGAATTCAAAATAAACTGAACATAGCCAGATATGGTGGTGCACTCCTTTAATCCCAGCACTCAGGAGGCAGAGGTAGGAGGATTGCCATGAGTTTGAAATTACCTTGAGATTACATAGTGAATTCCAGGTCATCCTGAGCTACAGTGAGATCCCACCTCAAAAAAGAAACAAAAAATAGGCAGAACAGTACAGGATATAGGCATAGGGAAGGAGTTTCTGAACAAGACCCCAGTATCCCAGGCAATTAGACACTAAACCAACTGGGACCTCATGAAACTCAAAAGCTATTTGTACAGATAGGCAAACCGTCAACAGAATCAATAGTCAACCTACAGAATGGGGAAAAAAATCTCAAAGGAGAAATTCAAATGGCTACTGAACACCTAAAGAGTTATTCATCATCTCTAGCAATCAGGCAAGTGCAAATTACAAAGACTTTATGACTGCATCTCATCCCAGTCTGAGTACTATTCATCAAAACAATCAAATGATGCCAGGCATGGTGGTGCATGCCTAAAATCCCAGCACCTAAGAGGCCAAGGCAGGAGGATTGCTGTGAGTTTGAGACCAGCCTGAGACTACTCCTCAGCCTAAACTAGAGGGAAATCCTACCTCGAAAGACAAGCTAACAACAACAAAATGACAAAAAATGATGGTAGAGGTGTGAAGAAAGAGAAACCCTCATCTGTCCCTGGTGGGAGTGCAAACTTGTACAACCACTATTGGAATCACTATTGAGACTCTGCAAAAAGCTGAAAATAGACCTGCATTTTGATCCAGCTATACCACTCCTATGTATATACCACAAAGACTCTACTGTTAACTACAGAGACAAAAATAAAATAAAATCATATAAATGCTCTCAGAGAGATAAAAATTTCAACAGTTTATCAACTATGTAAATATGTTTAGATGACAATGGGTCACCAATGGCAACAATAGGAGAAGGGAGTTCTAGAAACCTTTAAAGATGCTGAGGAATGGGAGATGACAAGATGGCTGTGTGAGTAGAGTGCTGTGCAAGCATGAGAACCTGACTGTGGAACTCCAGCTAGACGTGGTGGTGCGCCCCTGTCATCCCAGCTCTATGGATTCAGCAAGAGAATCCCTGGGCTCACTATCTAGCTGGTCTAGCCAAAGCAATGAACTCCAGGTTCCAACAGAGACCTTGTCTCAAAGAATAAGGTGGGAACCAGATGAAGAAAACTCCTTTCACTCTGAGCTTTGGCCTTGACATTCACAAACACACACAAACACATTCACACTGTAACATACCCATATGCCCACACACATAGGAACATGTATATCCATACCATATGTATACACATGATCACAAATAAAGATGTTAAGGAGATAAAACTGCATAGCTACTGTACACACACACACCAACAGCTGAACTTTCAACAATGAATGAAAAGACATTAAAGGCTGAAAGATGTTACCTCCAAGCACTCTCAATAAAATAATTTCAGCAAGAAGAGTGCTTCTTCACTGACACATGATGAACTCAAAATTGAATAAGTAAGGGAGTTGGCAAGGTTAATCCCTGAAAAATCCAGAAATATATGTTTTTACTAAAAGAATAAAAGTACAAAACTGACAGCACTGGAGAGGGACTTTGTTATATACCCTCAGGGAAGTCTACAGAAGCTGAATGTTAAAAGTTTCATATTTATTAACATTATCTTTTCCAGGCTGGGGAGATGGCTCAATGGATATAGTACTTGTTGCTCAAACCTGAGTACCCGAGTTCAGATCCTTTAGCCTATTTAAAATCTGCAATCCATGCCAGGCTTCTGTATTTCCAGACACTAACAGCAAGATGTGTGGTGGAAACAGGAGAATTTCCTCCAAGATCACACAGCAGCCACCCTAGCAAATACAACAGTGAACAAAAAGAACCAGAGGCCGTGCCTCAAATCCTCAGATGAGGTAGAAGGACCAACACCAGAAGCATTTTACACACACACACACACACACACACACACACACACACACACACACACACACCATGGCACATATGTGCCCATGCTTACATACATGAGCATGAATATGCAGATTTCTTTTTAAAATATCATTTTATTCAATTATTTATTCATTTATTTGCAAGAAAAGAGAATAAATAAACCCTTTCTCCCACAAGCTGCTCTTGGTTGGGTGTTTTCTGCAAGCAATGTGAACCTGACTTCAACATCAACACATACCAAACCAGAAATCCAGAGGTTCCTAAGAGCTCATCACTGAAATAGACTTAAAGCACACCAAGCAAGACTCAGGGACTTTTGTGGAAGAGGGGGATGGAAAGATTGCAAGAGCTACAGGTTGAAGCCAGGAATGGTGGCACATGCCTTTAATCCCAGCACTCAGGAGGCAGAGATAGGAGGATCACCATGAGTTCAAGGTCACCCTGAGACTACATAGTTAATTCCAGGTCTGCCTGGACTAGAGTGAGACCCTACCTCATAAAACAAAAACAAGTACAAAAAAAAACTACAGGTTGGAACATCATGCCCAGAGGCATTGTCTCCCCTCAATAACTGACTGTTGCTTCCACAACATATCACCCACAACCCCATGGCAAATACCAGCAATCCCACTGAGGAGGGTCCCCAATGGAATTGGGGCAGGGAGGAGGGAAAAGATGGTACCAAAAAAATGATGTATCCATACAAAATATGTTCTTAATTTAAAAATTTTTAATATGTGAATTTTTTAAGATAGTTAACATTGATCTTATAGGTTTGCAAATTGGTATTGCACTATTGGTATTGCTAGGTTTTATAGGAAAGTGAAAATGTACATTTTGCTATTCATGCTTCTGGGAACTTTTGCTTTGTTTTGTTTTGGAGGGTGAAATCAGAAAGTAATTAAGGAAACAAAGGAATAGGAGGAAACATTTTATATAATGATGAATAATATAAAGTAAATAAAAGAAGACACTTGGTGATGTGTTTAAATTTGGGTGAATGCTTAATAGGTAGTGATGTCAATACCAAGTTAACATGTGAGGTGAGATTTAAGGATGAGAAATAGTAAACCATTTGGGTTTGACAAAGGAACATTACAGGGTATGAGAACAGCTTATCGATACAAAAGCAGGAACAGTTGTGGACGGTGTGACTGGCAATAAGAGGTCAATGCAATAAGGTGAGACTACAGGGCAGCCAAATTTTAGAGGTGGGGTGAAAGGTATGAAGAAATCAGATTGTGTGCACCTGTCGGGTAAAAGTGACTAGATCTATTTTATATGTATGGAAGATAGTCTGTGTACTGGAAAAGATTCATAGGGAGGTAACTCAAAAGTGTGGTTTTGGGTATGTTCTGAAATTACTATTACATGAAAAGAAGTCAGACATGCAAGTCTATGAATTACACACATGGCCACACTTTTGTATGTCAATAACATGCTGATGGCATTTAACATGTGCTGATAAGTATTAGGAAAAAATTTCTTACTGAGAAGAAAGGGAGGTCTGTATGAGTACACTCAGGAACTTCCACTTCCAGGAAGAGGATGGAATTCAAAGTAGTGAAGAGAACAAAGGGTGGTGTCTAGAAGTTGAGAGAAGGAAAAGGTTCCAGAGGAAGAAAATGGTTACTGTGTCATGGGCTAAAGGACTGTAAGAGAAGTGTAGAAAGTGGCCATTCTATGCAGCACATGATTGATGAAGTTGGCAGTAACAGGCTCATAGAGGAGAAAGAACTTGGTTGGGAATGTGCTCATGTGAATAGGAGACCAGCAGAGAAGAAGGTTGCTGGGCTGCGGAGATGATGAGGAATTCAAGTCCTTGACTGCAAAACCTGTGGGCCCAGGTTCAATTCCCCAGAACCCATGTAAAGCCAAATGTGTATGTATCTGTGACCTCATTTGAGGGCCAGCTACTCTCACATTTGTAGTCTGGTACTTATTTGCATAGCACCGATGTCTCAAAGAGAGTGGAGTTGTCCTCTAACCTTAGACATGAATTATGGAATGTGTCTGCATGCATAAATACGTTTAAAAAAATAAAAAGAAACTCCTGTCACTTTTTTCTATGAAGAGAAACTGAACAATTCATGACGATAAGTGAAAGTGATGGATTGGTTCTGGGGAGTGCTTACTCGGGAACAAAGAAATGCATTTGTATTGTCATGATTATCATCCAAGAAAATGAAAGAAAGAGCTTTAGGAGAAAACGATTGTGCAAGAGGAAAATTTGGGGGACATCAGTGACATTGGGCCCCAGGGTACTAGTGAAGGTTAGCAGTTGATAGGCAGTGAAATGGGGGAAAACAGTATAAGTTGTTAGGGATCGATGCAGTTGATAGGCAGTGAAATGGGGAAAACAGTATAAGTTGTTAGGGATCGATGCAGTTGATAGGCAGTGAAATGGGGAAAACAGTATAAGTTGTTAGGGATCGATGCAGTTGGAAGGGAGACATGAAGAGGTCTGTGGCTGGATGCTCTCTTTTAAGTGAAGGGTGGGACAAGATGTGACCAAAGATGATAAATGTTTTTCTTAAGTGAGCATAAGTAGGTTTAGAAGTGTAACAACATATTTTGTTCTGAGAAGTAAGGCTTGCTCTTATAAAATGCCCATATTACAAATTAATGTGTAAGGTGAATGTACTCACAATCCCACTGCCAGTGGATTTTTTAAAAGTAGGTAATGGGCTGGAGAGATGGCTTAGCGGTTAAGGCACCTGCCTCCTAAGCCTAAGAACACCGGTTCCAATCTCCAGGTCCCACGTTTAGCCAGATGCAAAGTGACGCAAGGGCACAATGCCACACTTGACAACAAGGGGGCGCACACATCTGGATTTCGTTCATAGCAGCTGAGAGGCTGCTGGCACGCCCATTCTCTATATATCTCCCTCTCCCCCTCTCTCTGTGTCTTTCTCAAAAAAAAAAGTAGGTAATAAGATTAAATGTCTTCAGAAAGATTGAAGAGGGAATGAAGAGGAGAAAGATGCTAGAACTGAGAAGGTATCCCATATAAAGATGATCTGTTACTAGTCTACAAGTAGTTTAAGATATACTCTAAGAAAATATAAACTAAAGAAGGATGCAGGACAAATAAATTGAAACTGGAAGGATTATTTCCATATGTTAGTAGGAAAGAAACAACTGTAGAAAAAGTAAAGCTTTACCATTTTATTAGTATTTATTTACTTATGTATGTATCTGTGGGTGAGGGTGTATGTGGGCTCTCACCAGGGTCTCTTGCTACCACAAACAAACTCCAGTCACATGGGCCTCTTTGCATCTGGCTTTATGTAAGGTTTAGGGAGCCAACCCTAGGCTAGCAGGCTTTCCAAGAAAATTCCTTCTGAGCTACTTCTCCAGTCCCAAGCCCTACCAGTTTGTACATATTCAAATAAATTGGAAATTTATTTTAAATTAAAATACAAATGAATATACAAAAAATAAAAATTGATACTTAAAGAAATCATGGAAAATGAAATCCTAACAGTAAAATCATCAGAAGAAAACATGGATATCTTTCACTATGCAGATATTTTTAATTTCCCTGTTTAAAAATCCACATAAGAATAATTTAAAAATCCACAACATAGATATTAAAATGACAAATTTGAAAAGAAGTTATTGCCAAAAATACAATAAAATATTGTGTCATCAAACTTGAAGTTATAAAAAAGTGTAAATATGTAAATGGTAAATTATGCAAGTTTTTTTACATGAAATGTTTAAGATTTTTGGAAAATCGATTTGCCCTTTAGAATCAAGAATATGAGGTTAGGAGGTCCCAGTAGTCTCCAAAACATTAAAGGCTATTGCCAAAGCCCTTGGTTTCCCTTGAGACTCTATTGCTGAAGATATCTCTTGCCTAAAAGGCAAGGTCACTGAGAAAGCAAGCTGGTGCTGAGCAGAAAACCTTCTCCCTGTAGACCAGCCAACTGAAAGCTGGAAAAAGCTGCACTGCATGCAGCCTTATGGGAGACAGAAGTCATCAGCAATGAAAACAGTGAACACTGAAAATTCAAGTTTGGCCATACAGGCCCAATGACTGAACAGGTGTAATAGCGGCATGTCTGCTCTTGGGGTAACCAACTACTCCATAATTGGACTGAAGGCCCTCTCTATGGGAGGGAATACATACCTGGTACTGAAAAACCTAAGCAAAAGTCTATGGCAGGGGAGGTCAGGAGCCTTAAGGGTATAAAGCCTGCTCTCGTTTGGCTAAATGTATATATTTTTCCCACCAAGCTGTCCTGAAAGCACTATACTTAATGTTCATATTCACATATTAATGCTTCTCTCACTTCTGGTTAGAGAAGCTTCTCTTTTCAGATGGCGATGACCACTGGGATGACCCAAAAGGCAACATAGTGCTGTGAAGAAGGGATGGAGGAGTGCCCAGAACTGAAATATCCCTGTCACACACTCCAAGGCTCAGGGCCCATTGCAGAAGAGGGGGTGGATAGAATGGAAGAGCCAAAGGAAGGGTATGACTCCTTACAATGCAACTGTCCAGACAGAAATTGGCCTTGATATCCATGACCTTGCAGTGCCTAGCAATACCTTTGCAAGACCCTCATAATAGAAGAAAAAGATGATGACATCAAATTAAAAGATAAACTAATGGAGAGAGAGAGGGGATAAGATGGAGACTGGAGTTCTAAAGGGCAATGGGGCGAGGGGAGGAAAATATCATGCATTTCTTATATGTAAGTATAGAAGTTGTCAATACAAAAATTTTTTAAAAAAGAATATGAGGTTGATTTTAAACCTTGACTTGCATAAAGACACTCTTATAAATTTTGTTAAGGGAAAATATTAGTCTCATACCCAAGAGACTGACATTCTTATTAATATAAACACACACAAAACATTAATTATTCAATAGTGATGAAAGAGCTAGTTACATTACAAACATTCACATAATATACCACCACTTAGAATTTACAATCATGTAAGAGTTAAGGTTTATGATGCAATCCATATTTCAAATACCTCACTAAGTATCCTGCAGTTAATGTAACTTAACCTTCACAACACCATGAAAAATCTTTTTATGTCTCTGAATTTATAACTTACAGAACTTTGTTCAAACAGACTAAGGACCATGTTCAAAGTTGTATAAGAAACTAAGCTGCATTGAATTTGAACGCCTATGTTGTGACGACTGACCAAAGGCTCTTCTCTGTTGCTCTGTACTGTCATCGTGCACTGTAAACTATATGTGAGAAAATTGTCTATGTGAAGATATGAATTCAGCATGATAAATGCATGCACTAAAAAAATGGAAGAAAATTCATGTAAATGTATACAGTTTATTTCTGGATAAGGAGATTTTGCCTGAATCTTGCCTTCTTGTAGTATACTGATATTTATTAATGTTTAAAAAGAACATCTTTTGTACTTATTCTAAGTGGTACATTAAAACGCAAAGGTTTATATATTAATGGTGTACCATGTTGTATTTCCATACATGCATGTATTGTATAATATTTAAATCAAATTAAATATGTTTATCTCCTCAAATATTTATTATTTCTTTGTGGTGAAAACTATCAAATTTTTCTAACTTTTCAAAATGTACAATGCATTACTGTTTTCCACCATAACAATCCTGTGTAACAACACACCAGCACCTATTGCTCCTATCCAATCATAACTCACTCCCCACTGATCAGTATAGAATGTCTGCATTCTCCCTCACCCCCAACTCTCTTCAGCCTCTGTAACCACTGTTCTATTTTTAACTTCTATATGATCAACTTAAATTTCTTTCAGTGTTATAAACAAAGCAGTTATCATGTTATATTATTTAGGCTTAATAAAAACAGGAAAAATTTTAGCACATTTCCAAACAATAATAACATTGCAATATTACAGATGTGCACACACACATGTGCACGCATGTGCATGAACAATCCAAGCAATGACATCTGTTTGTTACTTGGAAAGAGGGAAACATTCAACATGAAGCAAACTTCTACAAACTGGAATTCCTATTATTGTTGTTGTTGTTGTTATCATTATTTGGTTTTTCAAGCTAGGGTTTCACTCTACTCCAGGCTGACCTGGAATCACTATGTAGTCTCAGGGTGGTCTTACACTCTCAGTGATCCTCCTCCCAAATGCTGGGATTAAAGGCATGCGCACCATGCCCAGCCTGATATTATTTTTTAACAAGACTAATTGGTTTAAAACTTGTGAAAATGAAGCCAGGTATGGTGGCACATGCCTTTAATCCCAGCACTCAGGAGGCAGAGGTAGGAGGATTGCTGAGAGTTCAAGGCCACCCTGAGACTACATAGTGAATGCCAGGTCAGCCTGGGCTAGAGTGAGACCCTACCTCAAAAAAGTAAAAAAAAGTCAAGAATCTGAGCCTTACTTAGTCTATCCTCCCTCTTGAAACTATTGTTTTCTGTTTGTTAAACTGGTCCAATATGGACAGTTAAGGGGTCATCTTCAAATTGAGAATACCCTTTAAAATCTCTAATCTAAACAGCTGCATTAGAAAATGGAAAATAGAGACTAATTTTTAAAAAGAGTAAGTATAATTTTAAGTAGTATGAATTAGACCTATAAAATACCACATGATAAGATTTAAAAAACATTTAACAAGGATATTTACATTCCCATATTCTTTATACTTTGACAATTTTACCATCAGTATTTTATTCATAGGAGATATATTTTGAGTTTGAGGAGGAATTACTTTTAAAACATAGATAGCTATTTGTACTACCTAAAATGGGGGCTTGATAAGTGGCTCAGCAGTTAAGGTACTCATTTACAAAGCCTTACAACCTGCTTTCAATTGTCCAGTACCCACATAAAGCCAGATGCACAAAGCAGTGCTTGTGTCTGGAATTCATTTGCAGGCAAGAGGCAGTAGTGTGCCCATTCATTCTCTTCTCTCTCTTCATTTCTCCTCTCCTCTCCTTTCCTCTTCTCTCTTGCTTTTCTCTCTCTCTTTCTCTCTCTCTCTCCTCTCCCTCTTACCCCTTGTAAATAAATAAATTTTTTTTTTAAAAAAAAGAACTATCTAGAATGTAGATTATGTTGTCAACAGGCATTTTCCCAGGACCCGCTTCAAAGCACCAAGAACTTCCTTGTTCCTCAGGCTGTAGATGAGGGGGTTCAAAGCTGGGGTGACAATTGTGTAGAAAACCGAGATGATATTGTCTTGCTTGGGATTGTGAAAGGAGCTGGGCAGGACATACATGAATGTGGCAGCTCCATAAAACATCCCAACCACAGTCAGGTGGGAAGAGCAGGTGACAAGGGCTTTCTTCCTACCTTCATTTGAGGGCATGTGGAGCACAGTGAACAGAATTAGGGTATAGGAGGCCAAGATGGCAGCAAGAGGGGGAATTAGGAAGGTCACACCCATCACATAAACCATGAGTTCATATCTGGAAGTGTCTGCACAGGCTAGCTTCAGCAAGGGAGGGATCTCACAAAGCAGGTGCTCAATTTTCCTAGCACTGCAAAAGGGATAATGCATGGTGTACATGGTGTATCCCAGGGCACTCAGGGATGCCAGTGTCCATGATATTGTCACCATGAGCCAGCAGACCCTCGGACTCATGAAGATCATGTAGTTCAGAGGATGACAAATGGCCACATACCTGTCATAGGCCATGAAGGCAAGAAGGAGGTCCTCTGCACCACCCAGTGTCAGTGCCAAGAACATCTGAAGGGCACAGCCCCCAAAGGAGATGGTGTTGTCCCTGAGCAGAAAATCCACAACAGCCTTGGGAGTGACGACAGAAGTGAAGAGAAGATCCATGAGAGAGAGCTGCCTGAGCAGGAGGTACATGGGCATGTGGAGCCGGGCATCCATTGTGATGACCAGGAGCAGCAGTCCATTGCTGGTCAGGGCCAACATGTACAGGGCTGTGATTGTGGCACAGAGCAGCTCAGGAGAGCCACTGCCATTCAGAATGCCCACCAAGATGAAGCCACTGCCCCAGGTGGAGTTCCCGAGCTCCATTTCTGTGGTTTCTTTACTTGCCTAGAAACAGAGGGAAAACAGTTGGCTCAGTGATTTTAAAGAATACAGACCCCAGTTTGTGTCGTTAAAGGCACCCGAGCATACCCAGCATGACTCCAATAAAATAGTATCTTCCCACTTATATTCCAAATTTCTTACTTAGTTATATCTTGATAAAACATCAATTTAAATGGAAAATGTGTACCAGAATAATAGCTACACCTTGAGAAGTCACCTCATAAAAGCATTACTCAGTACATTAAACCTGTATAAGTGTCATTTCAGAAATATTAAATTGTCTCTCTTAAGATTTAAGGACCATTCAGAAGCCATGTGTGCTATCACATGCCTTTAATCTCAACACTTGAGAAATAGAGGTAGGAGGATCGCTGAGAGTTCAAGGCCACCCTGAGACTACATAAGTGAATTCCAGGTCACCCAGGGTTAGAGTGAGACCCTACCTTGAAACCCTCCCCCCGCAAAAAAAAAAAAAAAAAAAAAAAGAGAGCAAGAGAGAACCATTCAGAAATGTATGCACTAATGTAATAATATTTAGTTTATTACATAGATGTTTTCAATATGAAATTCCCAACTGACACGCAAATGTATTTTCAGTAAAGGTGTTTTTCCCATATTTTGCCATTTGCTTGTTTTTTAAAAAAATGGTCATTCTGTGTATCCTATGTATCCTGTGTATCCTGTGTATTCTAAGCCTCCTGCCTCAGTCTCTCAGGTACTGGGATTTCAGACATGGACTGTCCTGCACACTGCTTTCTCTACATTCATTTGTTTGTTTCACTAAATGCTACAGACACAAGTCTCATTGGAAAAGCACAAGTTTGTCTGTGCCAGTTACATCTGTTAATCAGCCCCACAATCTCCATGACCTGAGAGGATTCTAGATTGAAACTAGGCAATATTGTGTTTGAAAATACGTTACTATTAAAAGAAATATTTATTTTAGTTATTTATTTGGTAAAGAAAAGAGTCAAACAGAGAGGGCCTGTAGCCACTGAAAGGAACTCCAGATACATGCACCACGTGGGGCATCTGGCTGACATGGGTACTGAGCACTCAAATCTGGGTCCTTAGGCTTCACAGGCAAGTGACTTAATGGCTAAACCATCTCTCCAGCCCAAGAATGTGTTACTTCTAGAGCTAAATTATTAGAATCAAAGTGAGTGTATTTATTGTGTGTGTGTGTGTGTGTGTGTGTGTGTGTGTGTGTGTGTTTTGCTTTTACTACATAATAATGCAGTACATGCCTGGGCAGACACAGAAAGGTAATAGATGAGGCACCTTCCAGAAAAACGAAGGAAGCAATATATTTTGTGTTATAGGTAGCCCCCATAATCCTACCATCAACTCATCCTGTAAATCCAGAGCACTTGCACTAGAAAGAATGAACCCAAGGATGGGAAGAAGGTGGCGCATGGTACCAAACTCAAGGAAATACCAACAGAGGCAGGGGTCTAAGCATGGCAGGAGCAAGTGCTGTGTCTCATGGACCAAGAAAGATAAAGCCAACCCTGATCATGAAATAAAATAGGAGAAAATTTAAAAATGAAATATATGTCTACAAAACATGTATATGATAGATAATAGACAGAGAGAGGGGAAGAAGAGATTTTGTTAATTCCACTTAGCTTTCTTGGGGTCCATTAGTATCCTATCAGTTAAAAGGTACACAAACATGCAGCAATCTTACACGGTCTTTTGGGGCATGCATCATCTATCTGCTAGATGTCAAAATGCATTACCAAAGCTGGGCATGGTGCCACAAACCTTTAATCCCAGCACTCAAGAGGCAGAGATAGGAGTAATGCTGTGAGTTTGAGGCCACCCTGATACTACATAGTGAATTCCAGGTCAGCCTGGGCTACAGTGAGACAAACAACAAATATATATATATATATATATATATATATATATATATATATATATATATATATATATATCATTACCAGAAGCCAGTGATATCTACAAGGTGTACAGATAGTTAAGATTTCTACCAAGGGCTGGAGAGATGGCTTAATGGTTAAGGCATTTGCCTGCAAAGCCAAAGGGCCCAAGTTTGATTCCCCAGGACCCACATAAGCCATATGCACAAGGGGACACATGCGTCTGGAGTTCGTTTGCAGTGGCTAGAGGCCCTGGTGTGCCCATTCTCTCCCCCCGCCTCTTTTATCTCTCTCTCAAATAAATTAAATTAAATTAAATTAAAGTTACTCTTTATCAACTCTAATCAATTTTCTCTTAATATTTAAGCAATAAAATAGTAAAAAAAAAAAAAAAAAAGAGAGAGATTCAATGGACAATGAAGCCCAAGCATTATAGAATCTGACATACACAGTAGTTTGGGTTTTCAGACACTGCTTTGAACGCTGATATTTTGACTTAACGTGCCTAGAGGCTGCAGATTTCTAACAAAAGGCAAACAGTTTCCCTACCTCAGCTGGTGAGAAGCCCAGCTGCCTGCACCACAGCTTCCTTAGGGGTTGCTTAAAGACCAGGGATTTACAGTACCAACACGGAGGGAAGATGGAGTTTTCTCTAGCAGTACTCAACTGTTTAAGTTTTCAAGGTTGGTGAAGAGTGTCAGGACTCCATCTAATGCCAGATGGCATAGCTCTTCTGTTCCTTCTTCTCATCTGCAGATGAGCTCTGGAGGTGGCTGGCCACGGCCAGGTGGCTAACAGTCTTTGGGCAGCTTCCTCTGGAGCAAGAGCATGGCTTTTCCGTTAACACGCCTGAGAAGAATGACTAAAAACTGTTTCTGTTTGGTAGGTTGCATGGTGGGATCTTCTGTAGCTTGACAGCAGTTTTTAGACCAAGTTCTTGGGTCCAGAGGTGCAGGCTATTTTATTAATGCTTCCATCTGAGTACAAACACCAAAATGGAGGGAGGAAGTGGAAATCCAAACCGATACCCAGTGGGCCCTATTGTATCCCACCTAAAATTCTCTGAGGCTAGGACCAAACTGCTGCCTACCTAGTCCTGAAACAGGCTGCTCTGTCTTCTGATCCCATGGCCACCTTGTTATACTTGCTCCTCTGCATGTCTTCAGAGGGATTTATCTAGGAGCTGAAATGGCCTCTGTTGGAAATTCTGGTCCAGGAATAGAATGGTAATGAATCCTCTTGGGTGTGTTTCCTGGATCTTTCGACTGCTAAATTAAGCCCAAGGCCCAAGGTCTCTGTCTACCTTGAATGCAAGATCCAACTTCATTAGGGTACCAAGTGCTGGGATTAAAGGCACCTGACTAGACTAAATTCCTATTTAATCAAAAAGAAAATATAACCCATTTCAAATGTCTAACTAAAAAGACCTGCAGAGGTTCCTTGCAGAGCCACCTCTATGTTCCAAAGCATAAGGTGGAATTTCTGAGCATTTGTGGAATGCTGCTTCTCTTATTTGTGTTCTTCTCATTTTATACTACTTCTAATTTCATATGTCTGAACTGTGTGTAGTCTGCAGATGTGAGATCTTCTCTTTATTCTCCTCTGGCAACCCAGTACAGCTTAGGCACGTGTTCAAGTTTTCATGCAACTGTTGACTGCCAGTCATGCTAAGAGACACAGCTCAATTTTCCAAGTATTGAGTGGAAAATTAAAACAAAATCTAAATCTACACAGCACTAGAGTTACAGAGGATTAATACTAATTAAAATCTCTTAAACACTTACAGAGTAAAGAAAAAAACAGAACTCAGGGGCTGGAGAGATGGCTTAGCTGTTAAGGTGCCTGCCTCCTAAGCCTAAGAACATCAGTTCCAATCTCCAGGTCCCACGTTTAGCCAGATGCAAAGTGACATAAGGGCACAATGCCGCACTTGACCACAAGGGAGCGCACACATCTGGATTTCATTCTCAGCAATTAAGAGACTGCTGGTGCACCCATCTCTGTCTTCCTCTCCCTCTCTCTCTCTGTGTCTCTCCCCCCCCCAAAAAAATAAACAACACACAACTCAGTATTATGTAAATACACTTGGATGACAATGGCAGCAATATCAAGAACAGTGATAGGGAGTAAGAGTGGGGAGATGCCTCTAAAGGTTTGAGGAACAGGGGCTGGCAAGGTGGCTCAGTGGGTAAAGTCCTTGCTGTGCAACAATGAAGACCTGATTTTGCATACCCAGCACTCATGTAAAAGCCAGTTCACACTTCTAATTCCAATGCTGCAGAGAATTCCTGGGGCTCACTGTCTAACCAAAATGGTTAGCTCCAGCTTCCATAAGAGACCTTGTCTCAAAATATAAGATGGATGCCAACAGATAAAGATCTTCCCCTGACATTGACCTCTAGCCTCAATGTGCCTTCCACACACATGTGCTCACTTGCTCACACACATATGAACATAAATACCCATAGATCAGACATACACAATTTAAATATACAAATAAAGATGCTGAGGGGAGCTGTGTGTGGTGGCACATGCCTTTAACCCCAGCACTCAGGAGGCTGAGGTAGGAAGATCACTGTGAGTTTGAGGCCCTAAGACTACTTAGTGAATTCCAGGTCAGCTGGGCTAGAGTGAGACCCTACCTCAAAAAAACAAAAACAAAAAACAAAAAGATGCTGAGGAGATAAAACTGCATACCTACAATATCTGTGCACAGCTGAACAATCATTAATGAATGAATATAAATTAAAAACTAAAAGAAGTTGCCTCCAAACACGCCCAATAAAATATTCAGCAAGAAGAGTGATGCCTCTCTGATGTATATAGGGAGCCATGATGAGCTCAAAAATGTGTTCAGCAAGTGAATTGGAAAATTGAATTCCTGAAAATCCAAAAATATTTATATTAATTTTTTAAAAAATAAAAAAATGACAAAATGGGAGTGAGATTTTGTTATGTACACTTAGTGAAGGTAGTAGAAGGAGAATGGTAAAAACTTCATATCCATTAACATCATTTCCAGTCTGGGGAGGACAGTCATTGCATAGACTGATTGCAGCTCAAGTCTGAGTACCTGAGTTTGGATCCCTGGATCCCACATGAAAGCTGGAAACTATGGCCAGCTTTTGTAATCTCTGCACACTGACAGTGAGATAGGGGGCAGACATAGGAGAATCCCTCAAGATCAGACACACACAGCAGTTAACAACAACATCAAGAAAGAGAGACCATGCTTCAATCAAGGTGGAAGGCAAGGACCAACACCAGAAACATGCACACACATAATTTTTTAAAAAATAATTTCTTTTATTTGTATTTACTATTTTGGTTAAAAGACTCAGAGAGAGAGAGAGAATTGGCATGCCAGGGCTTCAGGCATTGCAATCGAACTCCAGACAATTGTGCCACCTAGTGGGCCTTTACAACCTTGCACTTGCCTCACCTTTGTGCATCTGGCTTATGTGGGATCTGGAGAATCGAACATGGGTCCTTGGGCTTTGCAGGCAAGTGACTTAACTGCAAAGCCATCTCTCCAGCTCTTTTATTTGTTTTTAAATAAAGCATTATTAAAAATGAGCAATTCAAGATTTTTAAGAATATAGTTATTAAGTTCTGATAAATATAGTCATGTAATAAGCATCAAAGTGAAGTTTTATCAACCCCCAAGACACTCCACTACTCTTTTATCGTCATCCTCTCCCTTCCCCCAATCTTCCCTCCCAAATGGCTCATCTTTCTTTCCTGTATGTCACATACATTTTTCACATATTTTAAGGCTACCTTTTTTACTTAGTGTAATATGTTTGAGATTCATCTGTATTTCTGTGTCTCTTGGTCCTTTCCAATATCTGTATCCTTGTCTGTTGGTTGATGTAATCATATGGATATACCATAGTCTGTTTATGCATTCAATAGTTAGTGGTTATTTTTGTTGTTTAATTAATTGTGAAAAAAAGGCCAGTATGAATATTCATGAACATAAATTTTCTACTCATTTGCATAATGACTTAGTAGAGAAACTGCATAGTTGCAAAGGAAGGATATGTTTAAATTCATGAGACTGCCAAACTCTTTAGAAAAAAAAATAACATCTCTGAGAGAGTAGAATGATGGCTACCAGGAGCCAGTGGGGGAGTTGCTGATGTTCATGGAGATGTTGGTCACAGACTACAAATTAGTCCTTAGGTCACTGTGGGGATTGCAGAACCCTGAACTTTTGTGTGCTCACTCTCTTCCTTCCTGGTTATACATAGCTTTGCTCTGCTACATGCTCTCTGTCTTGACCTGAAACATGCCCAGAAGCCAAAATCAAGGGGCCTACCCAATCCTGGGACAGAGTATCTTGATAAGTTAATATTCTTGGATATATTGTTATAGTGATAAAAAGCTCTTCTGGAGTATAATCTTTTAATAATTTTTACAGTTGACACAAATAGTCATTTTAGAGTAAATCAGGAGTGTACAAGATGATTCTTTGCTCAATTAAGTTTTAGGAATTAAAACAGTATCACAGCTTCTTTTTTAATATTTTATTTATTTATTTATTTGAGAGAGAGAAAGGGGCAGATAGACAGAAAGAGAGAATGGGCATGCCAGGGCCTCTAGCCACTGCAAGCAAACTCTAGATACATGTGCCACCTTGTTCATCTGGCTTACATGGGTTCTGGAGTATCAAACCAGGACCCTTTGGCTTTGCAGGTAAACACCTTAACTGCTAAGCCATTTCTCCAGCCCCCACAGCTTCTTATTTTGTATTATTCATTCATTTGTTTTGAGAGAGAGAATTGGTGCACCAGTCCTCTAGCCACTGCACTCAAACTACAGACGTGTGTGCCACCTTGTGCACATGCATCACTGTGCATATGTGTTACCTTGTGCCTCTGGCTTACGTGGATTCTGGGGAGCCAAGCCTGGATCCTTAGGCTTTATAGGCAAACATCTTAGCCACTAAGCCATCTCTCCAGCCCAATATTGCAGAGTCTTGTCTATGCATAAGATAAATCATTATAAATGTATGGGAAATGTTCAACATCCTTAACTATCACTGAAATACAAATCAAGCCACATTCCATCTCACCCAGTAGAATAGTCTATAATGAAGAAAATAATACCTATTTCTGGCAAGGATGAGTAAGAAAAAGAGCTCTTGACCATCACTGGCAGGATGGTAAGGTAGCAGAAACACTAAGGGAGTCAGTGTGGAGTCTTTCCAAAAAAAAAAAAAAAAAAAAAAAACATAAGAAAAGGAGTACCACATGATGCATATATTCCACTCCTCAAGCACTAGTGGAACCACGTCAGCGTACCATCAGTATTTATTGTGGCATTATTGACAAAAGCCAAAAACATGGATTTAATATAGATGTATATTAACATATGATTAGATAATGGTATGTGTGTACAAGAAAAAAATCCCACAAAATTGTGTTATTTTTTTTTCAGGAAAATACATAGATATTGAGATCCTTTTAAGCAAAATAAGCCAAATATAGAAAGTCAAATTTTACATATTTTCTCTCAATATATATATATATATAATGAAAGTGGAAATGGCACTATTCAGAAAATAGAAGACAAAGTAGAAGATGGACAGATGGTGGATAGGAGAAAATAATTGAGGAGGTGAAAATGGTTAAAATACATGCTATTCTTGAGTTACAATGTCATAATAAACCCATATTTGCTAGCTGTGGTAGTGTACACCAGTAGGAAATTGCTGAAGAGGTGGAGACAGGAAGATCAGCCAACCTGGGGCTATACATAAAAAAAAAACATGTAGGGTGGGGTGGCGCACGCCTTTAATCCTAGCACTTGGGAGGCAGAGGTAGTAAGATAACTGTAAGTTGAAGGCCACCCTGAGACTACATAGTGAATCCCAGGTCAGCCTGGGGTAGAGTGAGACCCTACCTCAAAAAAAAACATATTTTATACAATAAATATATGCTAATGAAAATTTTTTAATTAAATATATACATATAGAATAAGTAAAGATATATAACTTAGAAAGATGCATAAACTGGGCTGGAGAGATAGCTTAGCAATTAAGGCATTTGCTTTCAAAGCCAAAGGATCCTAGTTCAACTCTCCAAGACCCACGTAAGCCAGATGCACAAGGGAGCACATGCATCTGGAGTTCGTTTGCAGTGGCTGGAGGCCCTAGAGCGCCCATTCTCTCCCTTCCTATCTCACACTCTCTCTCCCTCCGTTCCTCTTTCTCTCTCTCAAATAAATAAATATTATATATATATATTTCTTTGTATTATATATATATTTCTTTAATAAAAAAAAAGAAGCCGGGCATGGTGGCATACACTTTTAATCCCTGGGGAGGCAAAGGTAGGAGGTCCCCCTGAGACTACATAGTGAATTCCCAGTCAGCCTGGGCTAGAGCGAGACCCTACCTCAAAAAAACAAAAAATAAAAATTAAAAATGAAATATGCATAAACTAAAGATATGTATTGTAGAGAAGGCTCAGAAAAAAATGACAGAATTCCAAGAGGAGAAGAAAATACCAAAAGGAACAATTGTATGCACTAAAAAAGCTCCAAAAAGTGATAATGTGAAGTGATTGATGCAACGTGGGAATAGCAGGAGAGAAGCATGGACCCTTTGCTCGGCAGATACAAGTCATGTTGCTAACATGATACTGACAAATAGGGCAGTGACAGCTGGTGGCAGGAGCGATGCCTCACCCCAGAACTCTGAGGAGCTGAGCACTCTGCTCACAGACCAATTAAGCACAAGCCCACGTGAGCAGCAACAATGATATCCGCTGATTCTTGGCAGCTAGATCCATCTGGTTATAGCACATAAGAGACACAGGAGGGAGGTGGACAGTGGCAGCCCTCACAGTGGCCATGAGACACTCTCATAACTGCACAGAAGCTCCTCATGGGTCTGTTGTTGCTTGGGTCAATTCCTAAAACCATCGTTTGTCTGGGAGCTCCTGAGCACGACCTTGTGGGACAGAGTAAGATCTCGGGTCCCAGAGCCAACTGAACAGTAAACTGTGCAGAAATGGCAGGCCAGGGAATATGCCTGGGAGGGTTCATTAGCATCCAGTTTCCAAGAGCAGCGTTTTTCTGGGGAAGAGACTGTGAGCATCCCTCGGGACAAGGCTGGGACTCACTGTTGCCCCAAGGACAGGAAGGATAGGCAGTGGTTGGTCTCCTTTGAGTAGTCCTACTGCCCCCCTTGATTCCTACTGTATTTATACTATGTACCCCAGGAGGAGAGAGTTATGAAAATCTGAGTAGGATTAAGTGGACTCAAAAATTCAGATCTATTGTTGATTGTTTACTTGATGGTAGCCATTTTAACTGGGTGACGGGGAATTTCAATGTAGTTTTTATTAACATTTCCTTGGTGACTAAGGATACTGACCATTACTCCCCCAAGTCCATACCTTATTGTAGGGCTCGGAAGGATTTTCTGACAAGGTTAGTGGATGAGAGAGATTGTGAGGGATTCAGCACCTTGCTTCTCTCAGGATTCTGGCCTAGATACCAGCTGATCATCTTCACCCATCTCCTTCCGCAGGGAGGACAGCAGCAGCTGGAGGAGAAGCCTCTGATCTTTGATCCTAAATTACTCCCCCCCCCACACACACACATGCCCAGTACACTCTTCCAGAAGAACCTGCTGTCCTTTCTTCAGCATCCAGAACCTCTTCAACTGCAGCAGGAATGCCAAGATACTTGGCATAGTGTGGAAAGTGTGCCTTTGGGTGTTAGAGGTAAGAGTTCTGTCTCTGATTTAGGAAATATGCGGAGGCCAAGTGTAAGTCTTGACAAGCAGGATCAACTCTTCACTGCCTCTGTTTCTCAGATGCTCTAGTTATTCAGGCTTCATAGCACATCCATTCCCAACTGGATGCTAGACACAGCAATAACTTCTGCCTTGTACATGTGCAAAATTGCAATCACTCTTTCACACGGGCCAAATCTAAGTCGGTGGGATTCCTGATGCTTTGTGCTGGTTAAATGCTTGCCTTTGATACTTCTAGATTGTCCTGGACTCTGAGAGTCTGATGGGGAACCGCAAATGAACAGTTCCTCAAAACGGGTCTGCTGTCACTTGAGGTGCCGCTTGTCTGCATGTCTGCTTGAAACTGAAGATAACATAGAAAAAAATAATTGAAAACAATAAAACGTATACTGAACAATAGTATGAAAAACTGATAAAAACATGCTTCCACAATTTTAGCTTGATCTTTTCAACTCCTGTGACCACTTCTTGGAGTTCAGTAATTCATGCATCCATGTCACCCTCTCCTGATAGCCCTTGGTGTGAGGTCACCATCCCACCAGCAATTTCTAGAAATCTTTAGTGTCAGGTGGTAAGTGTTCAGGAGGACAACCTTGTAGTGTTTTTCTATGTGCCGATCTTTATGATGCCATCTTTTATCTCTAATTTTTATTATGTCTGGGCTTTTTTTTTTTCTATCCAGCTCCTATTTGTTTTCTACCTGTAGCTTATATACCACTTCCTCAGGGAATTCTTTCCTGAAATCTCACTTTTCCTATTCTCCAATATGTGAGATTTTTATTCATCTCTCATCAGTATTATATGATGTAGGTGTTTCGTGATGGTGTTCCCACATTCATGCAGTTACTCTGGAATCAAATGCATTCCCTTGATTCACTGATACACTGTAGGCCCTTAGTAAATTTTCACTGGGTGAACGAAACAAGTTGGATCATATAGGCTTCCAATGACAGGTGTTTGTGAGCCTGTAAAGGTCTCAGTCTGAGGTGACCAGAGTGAAGATACTCTGAGCAGAAAAGCAGTACAGACAAGACAAGGTGATATAACAGATGTGGGGGTCTATTTTCCCTCTTCTCTTCCAAGGTACCTCCTATTTTTCTGTCCAACTATAAAATATCTTCATCCATAAAAGCAGATTCTGTGAGTGCTTCTTCTCCACCCACATGCTTCATGCCCATTTCTTTTCAACTCTTTAAAAAGAAGTGATGGGGCTGGAGAGATGGCTTAGTGGTTAAGGCGTGGTTAAGACAAGTCTGATTCCCCAGGACCCATGTAAAGCCAGATGCACAAAGTGGGGCAGCTGCAGCTCCTAGTGTACTAATTTTCTCTGTCTCTCTCTCTCTCTCTCTCTCTCTCTCTCTCTCTCTGTTTGCAAACAAATAAATATTTTTAAAATATTATACAATTATAGGATTTGAGCAAGAAAGCATCCTTACTCCTACTTTTAACATTTGTGAAGGAGAAGAAACTACTATTCATGCTAAGAATATTTTTATAAATCTCAGGGTATCTCCTACAATGCTTTGTTTTATAATTCATCTTTTGTATTATATGTTATGAACACAAATAGCTACCGTGCCTCTGTGAATCCTATTTCTGCTTACTCTTGCCTCCCTATCATTGCCTTCAAATAGGTAAATAGCTTCTGTACTATTTCTACCAATTTATCTGTAAGATTTATCTCATCCCACCATTATGTTCAGTCCAGACTTCTTTTTCCTTCAGCAAAGTAGTAATATTCCCATAAAGAATATGAGGGTATTTGAAGAGAACAAGAGATCAAGTGATCTGAGGATCCAGAGATTCCTCTGATGAGGAAGTTATCAACAGCCAACGAGACCAGAAAGAAAGACAGACTTCTGAAATAGACCTAAAATGAACCCAACATGGCTCAGGGAAATTTGCAGAACAGGGGGCAGAAAGATTGTTAGAGCCATAAGTTGGGTCATTATGCGCAGAGACATTGCCTCACCCTCAAAACTGATGGCTACCCCCATAAGGCAAGATCCACATTACCCATGGGGGGAGGACAGGGAGAAGGCTAACAATGGTACCATCATGGCTATATACACACTAGATACAGAACTAATTTAAAAAATTCAAGGTCTGGAAGGATTGCTTAGTGGTTAAGGTGCTTGCCTGAAAAGCCAAAGGACCCAATTAGATTCCCCAGTACCGACATAAAGCCAGATGCACAGGGTGGCACATGCTTCTGGAGTTTGTTTGCAGTGGCTAGAGACCCTGGCATGGCCATTCACTATCTCATCTGGCTTTCTCTCTCTCTCTCACACATAACTTTAAAAAGTCAAGTTTCTTTATGAATAAACTTTAAAACATGATTTGTAATCACAAGTTGACTTTAAATAGAAGCAGAATTTAAATTGATGCCCAATCTGTTTGATACTATGAATAGAGATAAGCAGAAATCTATTTGCAAAAGTTGTGTTTATTCTACGTATTATCGAAATCCCCAACTTGTTTGTTACCCATTCAGCTGGTGGTATATCAAAATTCAATTAAAGCCTCGTAATAGAAATCTGAAGTCACACTTAGCTAAGAAAAGGGAAAAAAAATATGGAATCCTTACTGGACAGAGTGATCTGGGACAATTCAAAAGCAGTTTGAACTAACTGCATTAGAGAGACTTCTACTGAAAATTAATTTGTTTCTAGGCAAGTAAAGAAACCACAGAAATGGAGCTCGGGAACTCCACCTGGGGCAGTGGCTTCATCTTGGTGGGCATTCTGAATGGCAGTGGCTCTCCTGAGCTGCTCTGTGCCACAGTCACAGCCCTGTACATGTTGGCCCTGACCAGCAATGGACTGCTGCTCCTGGTCATCACAATGGATGCCCGGCTCCACGTGCCCATGTACCTCCTGCTCAGGCAGCTCTCTCTCATTGATCTTCTCTTCACTTCTGTCATCACTCCCAAGGCTGTTGTGGATTTTCTGCTCAGAGACAACACCATCTCCTTTGGGGGCTGTGCCCTTCAGATGGCTCTGGCACTGACACTGGGTGGTGCAGAGGACCTCCTTCTTGCCTTCATGGCCTATGACAGGTATGTGGCCATTTGTCATCCTCTGAACTACATGATCTTCATGAGTCCGAAGGTCTGTTGGCTCATGGTGACAATATCATGGACACTGGCATCTTTGAGTGCCCTAGGGCACACCATATACACCATGCACTTCCCTTTCTGCATGTCCCGGAAAATCAGACACCTGCTTTGTGAGATACCTCCCTTGCTGAAGCTAGCCTGTGCAGACACCTCCCGATACGAGCTCTTGGTTTATGTGACAGGTGTGACATTCCTTTTGCTTCCCCTTTCTGCCATCGTTACCTCCTACATACAAATTCTGTTCACTGTGCTCCACATGCCCTCAAATGAAGGTAGGAAGAAAGCCCTTGTCACCTGCTCTTCCCACCTGACCGTGGTTGGGATGTTTTATGGAGCTGCCACATTCATGTATGTCCTGCCCAGCTCCTTTCACAATCCCAAGCAAGACAATATCATCTCTGTTTTCTACACAATTGTCACCCCAGCTTTGAACCCCCTCATCTACAGCCTGAGGAATAAGGAGGTCATTGGGGCTTTGAGGAGGGTCCTGGGAAGATATATTCTGCCAGCACACCCTACCCATTAGGGAATGTGCTCTCTAGTGTCAATTTCGGACTGAGCTAGTGCATACACCTTTAAGTTTTCCTTTGCATTTTATATGCAAGTAATGTGAATAGAGACACTAAGCTGAACTCACATACTACATTTCACCTTGGTCTTGGAAGCCCCACATTAGAAATGGATTAGGAGAAGAGAAAGAGTTGATAGGATGCTTTAGGCTCAGTCTATGGTCAGGCATCCTCTTCACTATTACTAAGCGGGGATGGTAACAGATCAACTGTCCATTTCCACATCATATAGCAGTGAGAGAGAGCGTTAGTTCTAGACTGAGTAACCTCCAGCAGCCTCTGGGCATCATGGGGCTGCTCCTTGGATCTGAATTCTATTGCTTTGGATGTGTCCGTGTGTCCATATGGCATGTGTGGTGGTATGTGATTGTTGTGTATGGTGTATGCACATATTGTGCAGATATGCATGCCTTGTATGTGCATGCAGAGGACAGAGGAGAATTTGGACTGTCTTCCTTTACTGCTCATCCGTGTATTTCCTGGAGAGGGAATCTCTCCATGAACCTGGAGCTGGATTTTCAGTCAGACCATGCTGATCCAGGAACACCAGAAATTCTGCTGTCTCCTCTCTCCACGGGACTAGGGTTACAGGCCTGAACATCCAAGTATTTATGTGGGTTCTGAAGAGAAAGCTTGGAGAATCAAGCCCTCTCAGATCCTCATGCCTGCACTTCTTATTCACACAGAGCAATATCCACAGAAAATATTTTGGAATTCCTATTTATTCAGTTGCAAAATGTGGGTAAAAAGTAATAGAGATGTGGCTGCATGTACAGTCTAGATCTGAAGAGAAATATAAAGAATAGCACTCACATTGACAGTGGAAGGGGACATAGAAAGGGAGTGTGGAAACTTGCACAGGTCTTTTCAAAATTGGGCATTTTAAAAAGAGATCAGTCAAGTAGAATTGAAATCTTTTTCACACAGAGAGAAGAGAAAAGATTCAATAGACAATAATAAGCATCTATTTCACATATTGGTTGAGTTATTTTTAAATGAAAATACCTAGTTTTTTTTTTTTTGTTTTGTTTTGTTTTTCAAGATAGGGTCTCACTCTGGTCCAGGCTGACCTGGAATTAGCTATGTAGTCTCAGGGTAGCCTCAAACTCATGGCAATCCTCCTACCTCTGCCTCCCGAGTGCTGGGATTAAAGGCATGTGCCACCACGCCCAGCCCTAATTGTGTTTTAAAAAACAAAACAATTTATAGGATTATATATACTTAAGGTAAGGGTATGCATATCCCTGTAAACACAGAAAGAAAGTATAAAATATAAAATTCACTTTCTTCTTGGTGCAGATTTGCTTTGTTCTCTCATATATCATTTATTTGTTTGGGGAAATTTATAATTAAAGGTAGAAAGCTGTATATGTTGGGTACAGAAGCTACAAAGTGTATCAGCTTATGTAGATACCATTATTGTTAATAATACTGCTGTGTGAAAATGTGGAAATTCTTCCTTTACTGAAGTACTTTTAAGCTAATTATTCTATGAAATTAAGCCATACCAATTAAACCAAGTTCCTTATAAAAACTAATAAAATGCAGAAATTTAGAAAGAAATTAGATTAAAATCACTCGTAATCTTTTCCTTTCATTTTTGTTATGCATCTAGGTATTAGGCTGAATTTATATATAAATGATAATTAAACTCTTACTATTAAAATTTGATGGATATTGTTCCCTGTTATAGTTTATGCTATTTGTGATATTTTAAAGTATGGGTGGGAAGGGAGAGAAACAGAATCTCTTAGTTTAAGTCTTTGCCTCTTAATCAGCTATGTGTCTTTGGACACAGAATTGCAATTTTTTTTTTTTTGCCTCACTTTGCTCAATGGTGATGATTATAAGTGTCATTTGTGATGTTTTCAAGAAGGTCAGATAATAAATATCTGTCATTTATTCCATAGCCTAGTAAATTGTGCTTCAAACATGTTGGCAATTATATAGATGAATAATAAAGAATCATTGAGAAACTTTATATGATTGTTTTATTTATAGAGTATGATGTGTTGTATGCATAAAATGCAGAACCTCAAAATGAAGATAATTAATACATGTTTTATATCATGCACATGTTTTTATGATACCAATTCAAATAAATATACTTTCACAGCTATTTCAAATATTAAATTTATTAGTACTATTCGAATAATCATGGTATCAATAGACCTCTTGAGTTGTTCCTCCTGTCTCAAACTCATATAAAGACAGATGCTTAGCGTGAGTATCTGTGTCTGTGGTGAGAAGGGAGGGGGAGGTAGGCACATCCTGAAGCTGTCAGGCCAGCTATCCTGGCAAATGTAACCACAACAAGAGAGACTGAGTCTCAAAATTAGGCAGAAAGCAAGGTTGAGGTTGTCCTCTGACTACTACATAGGTCCTCTGGCATGTTCACTACTACAGTCACACACATACACACACACACACACACACACACACACGGACACACACACACACGGACACACACACACACACATCACTTTGCTGACTGTGGGAGTTTTGATTGGCAGTTTCCATTCTTCCAACTATGAATTTCTCATCTAGCTTTACTGCCTCCCAACCTGTCAGCTCTCTGCTGAGAAATACAATGTCAGGCAAATGGTCACTATCCATGTGTATTGTTTGTTTTCTCCTGCTATTTTGAGAATACTTTCTGTGTCCTTGAAAGCCTGATTGTATGTTTGGGGATGGACTTTATTTAACTGATTACATCATGGAGTGGACTTGGTTTACTTGGTTATGACTGGTATTCATCGACTTTCCTGTACCTGGATACTTGTGTCCTTTAGGGTTGGGAAATTTTGTTACTATTTCTTTAAATAAGCATTCTGATTACTTCGTTCCCTCTTTTGAGGAAAATGCTTCCTAGTCTATCCATTTCCCTATCCTGTCATTGACTACTCCCCATCGCCCCTTGGATATTGCTGCAATGTTTGCTTCTCCTAGCAGCCCTGCTTGTACTTCTCAGGGCTTGACTGAGCTCTGCCCCTCATGTGCCTTGGTATTTACTGTTTCATTGTCCTTTAAATTCTATATATCAGGCAGAAGTGTCCAGCATTCTGATACTGTGACGCAATGTTGCCACATACATTTAAGAACAGTGCAATCAAATTGTTAAAGAAAAAAACCTCTGCAACCCCCTCTCCCCCACACACATAAAAGCTCACCTCATAATGTTTTAAGTAAGCTTATGATTTCGTGTTGGGCTGTGTTCATAGCTTTCCTCAAGCCACATGTTGTGGTCTGTGGATTGTTGGGCGGATGTGCAAACTAAGCTTGTTACTGTCTTTCCACCCACATAAAGTGATGGGCATCACCTGGACTCACTGTATCCTCCAGAGCACTACTTCTCAAATCATTTTTGGTGAAATGTAGCCGTTTTTGTTTTGTTTTCTGATTTTTTTTTGTCTTAAATTCAGTGTGCTATTGCACATGACTACCATGGACTACCATCAAATCACTCACTGTGTAAGCTTAGCATCCAGATGGATTCCTTATCTGTTAACAAGTCCATTGATCATGTAGTTGAGGATCATAGCAATATCAAATTGTTCTAAGTATTTCCAACTATTTGATTTTAGTTTCTGTCTTATCATGTCCGAACTGGAATCAACCTATCCTTAGACTTCACACTACACTTTCAAAGATTCTAACCCCAAACATACCAGCCTCCATTCCCCTACTATTTATTTTTGAAGTAGTTTTTTAATTAGTTATATACATGCTCAGTGTGTAAACAGCCTGTGATGGTTCCACCCTTACCCTCAAGCCCTGTACACCCCCCCATTTATTTTTAATACATTTTAAATTGAATGAGCATTTTGTTTTAAACTCTTGTTCCTGCCTCTTTCTGGTCTTCCCTGTTGTGTTGTTTCAATTCAATCACTTTCATCTGTTGGATAGTCTATTGGAAAAATTGTTCAGTTGTTTGTTTTATTTTCATCTATACAGACAACATGCTGCTGAAAGCATGCAGTAATTTTCCAGTGTCTTGAACTTACACAAGGTGTATGTGATGGTTAATCTTGATTACCACCTTGATGACAGAATCTAGGATTAACAAAGAAACATGCCTAGCTGGGTCTATGAGGCTGTTTTCAATAAGGATTAACCAAAATGGGGAAATGATTTCTCAGACCAATGGGACTTTGAATTAGTAGTCCAGATATCAGGAGATCTGAGGAAAAAGCAGGACTGCCTGCCTTTCCTTCTTGCTTGGTGAACATGAATACTCCCCTTTCTACTCCTCCTCCCCACCAACATACTTTTATTGCTACATCTACTACCATCCTGCAGACACCTACTATGATGAATTGGGTGCCCCTCATAAACTCATGTGGTTTGAATGCTTGGTTCCCAATTGATGGCAATTTGGGAAGTAGAGTTTTCTGGAGGAAGTATGTCCCAGGGGCTGGGCTTATGGGTATTATAGCCAGTTTCCCCTTGCCAGAGTTTGGCACAGTCATCTGCTACTGCTGTCCTCCTGATGTTGGCTAGGAGGTAATGTTTTCCTCTGCTATGTTTTCCTCTGACATCATGGAGTTTCTCCTGTAAACCAAAATAAACCCTTTCCTCTCACAAGCTGCTTGTGGTCAGGTACTTTCTGCCAGCAACAAGAAAGTAACTGCAACACTCTGTATGTGATGTGATATATACAGATAAATCTTTTTCAAAGCAAGTTATAAATATTAGAATGTATAAATTGTAGTAATTATAATACTAACAATAAAAATGACAGACCTCCTGGACTTTTTAAGAAAATGAGTTCAGTAACTTTGTATTTATTGACAAAATTACACAAAGATTAAAGCAGCTGATTATTATGATTAAGAAGATTCCCTTCAAAGCTGAGCATGGTTGTGCATGCCTTTAATCCCAGCGCTCGGGAGGCAGATAGGGGATTGCTGTGAGTTCGAGGCCACCCTGAGACCACATAGTGAATTCCAGGTCAGCCTGGGCTAGAGTGAGACCCTACCTTGAAAAAACAAAATAAATAAATAAATAAAGACTCCCTTCAAGTGTGAAATTGAAGGATGAGATGAAAGTTATATTCAGATTTGCATATTACAAATGTAATAATTTTGGTCAGAATATACGGGAAATAAATTATTGAATGAACTGTGGTACTGTGATTATGCAAATTGCCAAAATTAATATTCTATTCAATGATTGTCTTTCAGAATGATGCTCCTAAGGAAAGGTATGGTTAGGCCATTCCTATAGGCAAGTCCACCTACAGAGCAAAGTGGCTAATCTTGTACATTGGACCATGTGAAGAACAGGGTGTAAGTTGATAATACTTGGCACTACTACATTCATAATTTTTCTTTAGCTTTGTTTTCTGACACACGTTTCTCTCCTTTCACTGTGTTCTTATTGAACATCTTTGTGCTTATGTCCCTATGATAGTGTCTCATCATCATATTTTCTAACCATTGATGTTTGCTGGAATTATAAATCCTTATAATCAAGCCTCTTTTCTGGAGAGTCATCTTTACAAAATGTTCCTGATTTTTAAATAAGCTATCACTCTTACTTATTTTTTTGCATGTGTGTGTAATGTGGTATGGTATATGTGTGTGTCATATGAGTGATGTATGCATATGTATGTACCCATTGGGCATCCCATGTATTCTCCTGCATTAGAGTGCATGCACTTGCAGTAACTGGAGTTGAGCATCATGTGTCACCCCATCACTCTTCTACCCATTATTACTTGAACCAGAGTCTCTTACTCATTGCAGAGCTCGTCATTTTGTTCACAAGCCCTGGTGATTCTCCTCATAGAACAGAGATTACAGATGTGTATGGCCTCACAAAGCTATTTATGCAGGTCCTGGGATTGAACTCGAGTGGTCTCTCTGCCTCCTCAGGCCCTCATGCTTGCATAGGAAGTGCTCTTAACCACTAAGCCATCTCTCTAGTCTAGACTTTACTTTTGATAGTTACAGTATTTTTTTTTCTTTTAGCCTTTCTATTTAACTTCTAAAATTTTTATCCCTATATAGTATTTTGTAAATAGATTTCCAGATCTTTCAAGCAAGAAAGCAAGTTTTACTAAGCTCATGAAGTGTGAAAACGCAGAATTGGAAATCAAGCAAAGGAAGGAAAGATGAATAACAGTAGTGCTATTTCCAGATCACAATGTTCTGAATGCCTTTTTTTTTTTTTTTTTTTTTTTTTTTTTTTGGTAGGGTCTCACTCCAGCTCAGGCTGATCTGGAATTCACTATGTTGTCTCAGGGTGACCTCGAACTCAACGGTGATCCTCCTACCTCTGCCTTCCAAGTGCTGGGATTAAAGGCGTGTGCCACCACGCCCGGCCTGAATGCCTTTTAAATGTCAGAAATTACTGCTGCAGGATGCACATTATCTTCCAGCCAGCTTCCTGAGAGCCCCTTTCACATCTTTGTTTCTGAGGCTATAAATGATGGGGTTCAACATGGACGTCATAACTGAATAGAACACAGATATGACCTTGTCCTTTTCACTCATTGTCTTAGAATTAGGTCTCATGTAGGCAAATATTCCAGAGCCATAGTAGAGAACTACAACAGTGAGATGGGAACCACAGGTGGAGAAGACCTTGAGTCTCCCCTCCCCAGACTGCATCCGGATCACAGTGGAGATGATGTGCCAGTAGGAGACGAGGATGAGGGAGACGGGAGCTAAGAGAATAATCACACCCACTAAAAAGAGAGCCATCTCAGCATTGTAGGTGTCAGCTGAAGCCAGCTTTAGGAGTGCAGGTGGTTCACAGAAGTAGTGATTAATTACATTCTGTCCCTGGTAAGGGATACACAGTGTAAAGGCACTGTCCACTGAACATGCAAATGCCCCACTTATCCAGGAAACTACAGCCAACTGGACACAAACCCTTTGGGTCATGATAGTGGAGTAGTGCAGCGGCTTGCAGACAGCCACGTACCGGTCATAGGACATCACAGCCAGCAGAGCACACTCTGTGCATCCTGCGAGAAGGAAGACCACGATCTGCACTGAACATCCAGCAAAGGAAATGGTTTTCTTTTTCACCAGGAAGTGGACCAACATCTGGGGCACAATGCTTGTGGAGAAACAGAGGTCAGCGAAGGATAAATTTTTGAGAAAAAAGTACATGGGTGTGTGAAGCCGAGAGTCGGTTTGGATAAGGATTATGATCAACAGGTTTCCAAACAGAGAAAGAAGGTAGATGAGCAGGAAAACACAGAACAATAAGATTTGGATTTTAGGGTCCTGTGAAAGTCCCAGCAAGATAAATTCAACCACGTGAGTTTGGTTCTCTCCTCCCATTGATGTTTATTCCTGTTTACCTGTCATTGAAAGAGAGAGCAGGTCTTTTTCACTATTTTCTAAGCAATCCTACTGCTAACAAGTGCACCTTCTTGTCTATTGGCTTTTATCTGTTTCTCCCTAGGTGCTAGACAACATTAAAATGCATACTGTTAATTTCGGAGTTGTACATAGGGTTTTGTTGATGTTGTTTGCTCCTTTTTTTTTTTTTTTTTTTTTTTTTTTGAGACAGGGTCTCACTGAGTAACTCAGGCTGGCCTTGAACTTGTGATTCTCATGTTTCAACCTCCCAAGTACTGGGATTACAGGCATTCACCACTACACTTGGCTTGTACATTTTGTGAAGCACATGGTTCCTTGCTTGTTCTACTTGGTAGGTTGAATAACATATGCTATACAGTGTTTTGACTGATCATAATGTCCACATATTTAAGGATTAGTAAAATCACTATGTAGCTATAATAAAAGAATTATCTTCAGTTCCATTTCATTGTTCTTGAGAAATACTTTATTCACCTGGATTAGCTGTCTGTGAATAAAGCAAACTGGTTCAATTAATAAAAAAAAAAACAAAACAATCTTTTGCTTCTTGATTTCAAAACATGTAACAGGGCATCAAAACACAAATGTCATGACACATATGTCCATGTTATAGCAGAATGTCCAACTAAGGTTTGGGAGACAAATAAATAAATTGTATATATTAGTTCTAACTTTTTTCCATAGTTTTTGTACATTACCTAAAATCCATAGTAGGGCTGGCTTCAGATGAGGTTCTCTCCAAATATACCTGCACGTCCTCCCATAACACCATCTTCACTGTCAGCTTTATCCTAGGAGCCATCAGGACTACGTGCTGTCTTTCTCACATCTAATAAGAAAAATAGTTTCCTTTCAAGAACATCTAATAGTACTAAGATAAAGACTAATGTATATAATAATATTCCCTTAAAAGCATATGTGTATAAACAAAAAGCAAATCAGAAATTTTTGAACAAAGAAAAAGGCTATTATAAAGAAAATTGACAAGCATCTTATTTAGCTAAACATTTTCTGCTTTAATATATGATAGAATCTAGATTGTGCATAACCCAGAGAACACACATCAGGACAAAAAGCTCAACTCTACAAAAGATGCAACAAACACTGCAGAAAGTATGTCGGTTGGGTGATTTCTACCAGCAATGCGAACATGACTGCAGCAGGATGATAGCAAACAATGTAGATGGTGTATAGAGGTCTGTTAAATGGGCAATTCATGACAACTAGGTAGGGCCTTATCAAGTAATACATGTATTGTTGAACATTTAGGGATAAGCTACTTAATAACATTGGTACAAATACACAGAACAGAATCCAGTTCTAGTAATTGTGGGGTGTGTTGTTGCAACCCATCTCTCCACTAAAAATTATGCTGAGGACAGTTAAGGGGGTGAAGGACAAAGGTCTTGGAGAACAAAACATTGCAGGGTACCCAACAGTACTATTAGTTACTGTAAAACATTTGTGGATTCTAAATAGGCAACTGATCATCTTATAAATTCAGTAGGAAGTAGGGGTTGGAAAAGTGAAAAGCTAAGGAAGCTTGCAGCAGTCTTAGACCAATAGGAGGCAAAAAAATAAAAAAAAAGTTAGAGCTGAATAAATAAGTAAATATAAATAAATAAGAATAAATACCCCAGGCCTTATCTATGATGTCTAATAATGGAATAAAGAATAAATTGGAAATATAAAAATTGTCTGGTCTAAACTAGCATAATCTCTGCTATGCACAAGGCATTCTACTCTTTACTGAACTTCTGAACAGAATCAAAATTAGTCCTCTATTAGGAAAGGTTACATTCAGAACGTCAAGCTAGCTTTACAGTATTCTTGCATGATGCCTTGTATTCAACAAAATGTAATTATCATGCACAACAGAAAGTAAGAACATATAAGAAAACCTGGGAGATAAAACAATAGTTAACATAAATCAATGCAAGAAACAAAATATTGGAGTTTCAACATATTGTTTAACATGCTATGAAGGCTGGGCATGGTGGCACATGCCTTTAATCCCAGCACTCGGGAGGCAGAGGTCAGAGGATCACTGTGAGTTCGAGGCCACCTTGCGACTATATAGTTAGTTCCAGGTTAGCATGGACTAGAGTGAAACCCTACTTCAAAAAAACTAAATAAAAAAAAATGCTATGAAGAATATATGTGTGTGATATTGGTCAATAAGCTAGAGAATTTAATCAGAAAACTAAAGATTACTAAAAAGAAAAATTTTCAGTTCTAAAAACTGTAATAATTAGGGCCTGGAGAGATGGACTAGAGGTTAAGGTATTTGGCTACAAAGCCAAAGAACCCTGGTTCAATTCTCCAGGACCCATGTAAGCCAGATGCATAAGGGGGCACATGCATCTGGAATTCATTTGCAGTGGCTGGATGCCCTGGTGCACCCATTCTCTTCTTCTCTCTGCCTCTTTCTCTCTCTCTCTCTCAAATAAATAAAAAAAATATATTTTAAAAAATGTAATAATTAAAGTAGGGACACAAAAAATGATTTAATAGCAATTAAACACAGAAAAAGAGTATTGGTGAGGAAAAAGGTAGGCTGTAAAAATGTGAAAAATTAGAAAGGCAAAATTAGTGAATCAAAAATTTAAATTAGTCAGGAGACAGAAAATGCCATGGTGAAATGAATAGTTGAATAGATAAGAGTTGAAAATTATCATATTTAATAAAAAAAAAATTCCACACCACATACCAATAAGGGTGATTAACTTGAACCTCATGATGGCATGTGAATCAAAATAGCACCACATTTTTTTCAATTATTATAAAGGAAAACAATGAAAAGTGAGTTTATTATGACTAAAATACAGAGCATTCTTCAATTTTAAATTACCTGTATTAGAGAGAAAAAAAATCCCCAGTATCTATCCCATATGCTCTTATAAGAAATCCCATATCCCATATGATCTTAATCTTAGTCCTACAAAACTCTAAAGGAAATAAAGAAGAGAGGAGCGAGTGTAAAGCTTAAGTTTAACAACTATCTCATACATATGAAAATGCTAAACTTGGACCTGTGAGATCAGAGCAATGAATATAGAGAATGATACTTTCTTGCATATAACACATTTAAAAGGGCAAAAGTATATAGGAAGCGTAAGGTGAATGCAGGGTCCCTGCATACAAGACAAAAAGGAATTAAAGCTCCAAGAGGATGTGGTGCAGCCACTCCTCAGCAAACGAAGCTGCCCATCACCTTGATTTTCTTTCATGCTTGTCACTTGTCTTCCTAGCAAAGAATCAAATTGGAGAAGAAAGTAAAAGAAATAGTCAACTTCTTTCCACCCGTGCCAAGCTTTTTAAAATAATAAACTTTTTCATGTCTCTGATCAACACAACTCTCAGTGATTTTTTGCATGTATATGACTTTTTGGGGTTTTTTTGCCATTTTAATATATACATTACAAAATGTAATATATTATATTTTGATCACATGTACCCTACATTACTCTCTGTTATGCACCTCAATCTCACTGTACTTTCTCTTCCTATCTCTTACTATTAGCTGTGTCATGACCTTGAAATGGCTGAGTATATTGATTATATTTTTGGTTTTCTTGTTATAAGTCACATTTAAAACTTTACATACTTCTTCACATTGTATTCCTGCTTGTATCTTATATTCCCCCCATGAATTCTCCCCTCATCTGCCATACATTTTCTTCTGCTCATTCCCTTTTTGTCACTTTCTGAGTCCACACAGGCTGTTGCACAAAGTCACCTACTCCTCTGACTTCTGTTATCATTTAACTATTGGTGGCCCTCAGATTTCTACAAGCAACTGAGGTTTCCCATTGTCAAAACTCTGATTCATGTATGAAACTTCCTAATGAGCTTCATTAAAATTTTCTGTACATGCCTAAGAGAAAAAAAATAATAGTGATGTCACTACTGATGCCATAAATTGTAGAAGGAGAGAGCTTGTTTTGAATCTGAGCTGTTAGAATGAGTAAATAGACCTTCTTGAATAAGTCCTTTAAACTCAGTTCCTACATTTGATAAATGAAGATGTTAGTATCTAATTTCTACATTTTCTAAAGAAAAAAAATTAGGTGCATATTTTCTACATAACTTTGTTATCTAGAATACTAGTAAATAGGCATTTCTTACTGCATATGAACAAACGAGTACTTTCTGTGTATTTCATTGGTTAACCTCAAATGAAGATAACCACAGAGAAACTTATTATGCTCCATTTCTGAATTTCCCTATAATTTATATTCTACACAAATGCTTGTGGACACACACATCTATTAAGACAATTTCCTGCACTGCCATAGAAGGTATTTTTTCTTCCCTCATTTATTTTCAACTTCCCAGATGATTTAAACAATGAAATTGTATTTGTATCTCTCTCTCTCTATTCCTAGTAGAGTGCCCACCAGTTTTTCAACATAATAGAGTCTGTGATATTATCTCCATCATCTTTCTGACTCCTTTGCTGCTCCATTCAATGTATTGACATACAACAGAATTTTTTCCAAAATCCTAATCTTATTATTATGAATTCACCATTTAAACCAATTCAAAACTCTCAGCTCTGTGTAGGCTACATCAGTACACCTTTCAGCCTGAGCATATTTGCTCTATCAACTAGCTAAATCTCTAGTCACCCACTGCTTTTCTCTCTTGTCACTCTCCCCTCCCATGTTTTCACTGAGGCTATTGAGCTGAGTTTTTTTTTCCATTTCTCAGGATCTGAGGGTTTTATATATGCATTAATCCACTTTTTATCAAACAATATATGATCCGTGTCAAATCACTACATTTTCATTTTATCATCTCTCTGAAGATAAAGATAGGGATTACTCTTATCATGTAAAATAGGTATACTGTATGATAAATGTCATTTAAGCAAATCAATAAACATCTATCCCATGCATACATCAATCATCACATACACCAATCTAAACATAGTTCATTCTTGTACCAAAACACCAAACCTTACATAACTAAGCATGGGTGAATTGTAAAAGATACAGGGCTGGAGGGATGTCTTAGCGGTTAAAACATTTGTCTGCCAAGACTAAGAAGCCAGGCTTGATGCCCCAATACCCATATAAGCCAGATGGACATAGTTGTGCATGCATCTGGAGTTCATTTGCACTGGTTGGAGGTCCTGTAACAATCTTTCTTTCTTTCTTTCTTCTCTCTCTCTTTCTCTCATTCTCTCTCTCATTCTCTCTCTCCTTCTCCCTCTCTCTACTCTAGCAAATATAAATAAAATAAAATTTTAAAATGATACACTTGTTGGACCACTGAGATGCCTGAGGAATGACAATGAAGCCTGATCATCTAGATGGGTTCACTTTCTTTGAGTTCAAGAAAGAAGTAATGGCTTGGACACACTCTACCTTCCACATGAGACCAGGGTAAAGTACATACATCGTGGCAAAGATGATACAAGCAAGGTACTGGATCTGATACTAACAAAACCTCTAAAATAGCTATCACATCCACAGCTTTCACGATGTGTCACTTTCTAAATGCAAGGATTATCAATACCAAAAGAGCAGGTTTCCCTACAGTCTCCTGTCTACCAGAGATGAGAAAAAGTAAAAGGTGATGGGAAGACTTTGGCATAGGCATGGCGAGTATCCATTAGGGTTAGAGGTGAGTGTGGGAGAAAATTAACCTAGAGGTTATGGCACTCTCTGTATGTGATCCCTGAAGATGCCCTGGAGCAGGATTTCTGTACTGAGTTCTATTCAAGAAGAAATGAAAGAAAGAGAAGGGAGGAGAGAAGGGTTGAGAAGAGAAAAGGAGAGAAGATGGAGGAGAAGACAAGGGTGAGAGAAAGGAGAGGAAGCAGAAGGAGAGGAAGAAAGGAATAAAGATATAAGGAAGGAAAGAAGATGGAAGGAAGGAAGGAAGGAAGGAAGGAAGGAAGGAAGGAAGGAAGGAAGGAAGGAAGGAAGGAAAAGGAAGGAGAGGGAAGGAAGGGACCAATGCCTCACAAACCATGCATAATCTCTTTAAGAGATGCACCTTTCTTGACATAGATCTCACTCCTACCTGGTAAACTTAGCTGAAGTGAACTTAGAGCATCTGGGTCCCTGATCAGGGGTTGGGACTCAGGGAGTTTGGTAAGAGATACACACTGAAGACCACAATCCCACCAGGTAGTTTTCACTGCATTTTTATTCCTAGCCACTAAAGGTATTTTTCCATTTTAAACCTTGCCCAACCACTTGTCTCAAAGACACAAACCTAAATTCTCCTAGGATTGAGCAGTGAAAGTTCCTAAGAAGTTATTAAAAATGAAGTCCTGAGGGTTGATGTAAACAACATGTTCCCTTGGGCTCCACTTCATAAGTGAGAAGCCTTTTTACATTATGTTTATGCTTACACTGAAATCGCTGAGTCCCTCCTGATTTCAAAATATTAAAAAAGGATAAAATTTTTATTAGCACATAGAATCCCCAAACAATATAGTCTTCATAGATATCTCCATTTGTCACACAGTGAACTTGGGTATTTTCTTGTTCTATACTGTCATTGTTAACCTGATAAACAAAGAAAGATAAATCTTCTCTATTTATAAGAAAATATTACTACTACTACTACTACTACTACTACTACTACTACTACTACTGCTACTACTACTACTACTACTACTGTATTGTTTATCTCATACTGATTAGTATACTGGATTTAAGGCAAAGTGAGAAAAATATTTACAAAATCTAAATTAATTACAAATTTTTGGTTGTTAAAATGGTTGGTGTGCTGAGTGTGATGACATATGCTTAAATCCCAGCACTTGGGAGGCTGTGTTGGGAACATTTAAAGTTTGAGACCAGTCTGGATACACAGCAAGATCCTTTTGGTGCACCTCAAATGAAGTAAAAATTAAGACTATTGGGACCTAAGAGATGGTTCAGAGGTTAAGGCATATGCCTGTGAAGCCTAAGGACCCAGGTTCAATTCTCCAGGATGAATGTGAACCAGATTCACAAGGTGGCACATGAATCTGGAATTAATTTGCAGGGGCTAGAGGCCCTGGAACACCCATTTTGTCTATCTATTTATCATCTATCTATCTACCTCTTTCTATAAATAAATATTTTTTGAAAAAAAAAAAAAAAAAAAGGTTAAGTATTGATTCCTTAACCAAATGGTCTTGAGGTTGCTAATCCTTCTGGCACTAAGAATAGCTTCCTGCTGCTGGATGCCATACTTACTTCCATTCTGCTTGTTGTTGTTTAGCACGTTACTCTAGGCTTCAGTTCATATGGGTCTTTTCAGCACACAGTCACAGAATAACATTGAGTTCTTCCAGACAGATCATATAGTAAAGTCCCTGTAGCATGAGACCAAGACCCCAAATGAGAGCAAGTGCTAACTGCCACATGCATGCCCGTGAACACTCTTCAGAGAATTCCGGTTCCTGGTCTTTGTAAAGAACAATATGAGAGCTTAGCAACATCTTTCTCTGAAGTACCCTCTTCTCACTTCCAACTTATGACCATTTTACAGCTTTAGTGCAAGTCATTGGTTATTGATTCATTAAAAATCACAAATCTAATTGACTTTCATCATAGATCTTTATAGGACCTGTGTTAGAAGTCTTGCTTTGAAATATGATACTTAATGCTTGAGGCAATGTAAATAAAATATTTTATATAAAAGTCTTAATTATTCAATGACTATATATTAAGCCTGTTAAATGTAAGACACTGGCATGCTAAAACATTGCAATGAATAGGATAGAACTCTTATTTTTTTGAAGTAATCACAATTTTATTGGGAAAGCAAATACATCAGTGAGTAACTACTGTACAGCTAGGCAAACTATGTCCTTTGGCTAATCATAGAAATAGGGTAGAAACATAGAAACATAGGGTAGAAATCATAGAAACAGTAGAGGTGTTGCTGTGCTATAAATGGTTAGGACTTGTTGTTACTTTAAAAAAAATCTTTATGTATGGTGGGCATTAATCATTTGTCAGATATATAGCTGGCAAAGGTTTTTTCCCATTAGGCAGGTTGTATACTACAAAAACTTTTTAATTGAAAAAGAAAGATAATCAGTCAATACATAGAAATGTTATCTCTAAATATGCACTTCTCAAAAGAATTATGAGTGATATATATATATATATATATATATATATATATATATATGATAAGTAGCTTCACCTAGCAGAGAAGTACAAAATTACACTACATAGAAATTCCATCTCACCTCAGTGAAAGTTGCTACCATCAAAAATAAAAGCCAGCATAGCAGTGACACACCTGTAATCCCAGCATTTGAGAGGTGAAGGCAACCAAACTAGGAGTTCAAGGTCATCGTAGGCGACAAGTGAATTTGAGGGCACCTACGACTACCTGAGACTGTCTCAAAAACAACAACAAAACTACCAACAAATATCTAAAATAATACCAAATAGGTGAGAATGTGGAATATAAGGAAATCTTTTCATTTTTGGTAGAATATTTTAGTCTAATCACTATAGAAATTTACAGAGGTTCCTCTAAAAGCTACCACTAGAACTGTCATCTCATCTTGCTGAACCACTGCTGAGTATATAATTAAAGGAATCATGGTCAGCATACAATTGGATATGCTGAATATCCATATTTACAGGGGTGCTATTCACAATGGTCAAGTTATGGAATTTAGGTTGTCCATCAGTAATAGTCCAGCCATAGGACAATGTGAAAATTTCTTCTTTTATTCACAAACCAAAAGGGTTTTGGTTGTTTCATGCTGATAAAATCATGGATATCTATTTGTTCAGCATCTTGTATTTCAATAGATCTCCCAAGAGAATATCCTCCCCTGTGGGTCTGGCAATTACTGCAAGCAGAGAGCATCCACATTACCTTAGTCAGGTCTGGGGCAGCAACCTTGAGCCCCACAGGGCCCCAGTGGTGATCACACTCCAAAGTCTTCAGGCAGTAAATAACCCTGAGAGAACAGAGCCCTGGTTGGACAGTGAGCAGATCAAACAGGCTAGGGCCACACCCAGACCTGCCTGGAGGCTGAGCACGTAAAGAGGACCCTTCTCAGACCCTAGTGAACACAGCCCAATTAAATGAATAGACAACCCACCACTTCTCCTCAATCAAAGCTGACCAGGCTATGCAACAAGAAGTACAAGTACTGCATTCTCAACCCAATGAGAGTTTGATCTAGAGATGGGCAAACCCCAACACAAAACAAGCAATGCAATACATCAAGCCAAGAGATCTCCACCAAGATTGCCTAGTCTCATAATGGAAGCCTCCAATGGAAACACAGAGGATATTCCAGACATAGAATCTGAAAATGAAAGCATTCTAAGTATATTAAACGAATTAAATGAGGTCATGAGCAAAAAGATGGATGACATGAAAGAGGACCAAAAAAAAAACTTCAACAAACAAATGAAATGGAAGAAAACCAACAACAAATAGTTCTCAATACTTTGACAAAACTGAAGAGAACCAAAAAGATCTTAATAGACACATACATAAACAACTTAAAAGAGAGTCAATAAATAAAGGAGCTCAACAGTCAGTGAAATAAGCTTAACAAGGACATGGTTGAAGGCAGGCTGAAATCCAAGGAATAAGATCAAGACAGGATCTAACAATGGAACTCAACAAAGGGATAGATGATAGAGAAAAGTGCAATGAAGAACAAAAATTTAAAAGCTTTTTTTTTGGAGAGAGACAGAGAGAGAGAGAGAGAGGGGGGATAGGCAGAGAGAGAGAGAATGGGCAAGCCAGCAGCCTCTCAGCTGCTGTGAAACGAACTCCAGATGTGTGCCTCCCCTTGTGGGCAAGTGTGGCATTGCACTCTTGCGTCACTTTGCATCTGGCTAAACGTGGGATCTGGAGACTGGAACTTGCGTTCTTAGGCTTAGCAGACAGGAGCCTTAACAGCTAAGCCATCTCTCCAGCCCTTAAAAAGCTTTTTTAAAAGGCTCCCTAGAAAGCCTCATGAACAGATCATGTGGAGGATAAAATTTCATATCTTGAAGGAAAGACAAAGCAAATTGACCAGGAGTTCAAAAAACAGAATCTGAGGGAATTGTGGGACACATTAAAAAATCAAATATTCAGATCACAGGCATATAAGAAAAGGAAGAGATAAGCACAGAGAACAACTTCAACAAAACGATTGAAGAAAAATATCCTACTTTCACAAATGAGAGACCCATTCAGATACAAGAGGTGTGCAAAACACCAAACAGATGGGACCAAAGAAGAAACTCTCCATGACACATTATAGTTAAAATTCTAATTAATTAAGACAAAGAGAGAATACTAAAAGCAGCAAGAGAAGAACAGTTCATTACACACAAACACAAGCTCATCAGAATTACCTCCAATTTTTCTATGGAAACTCTAAAATCCAGAAGGGCTTAGAACACAATGCTCAAAGGCTTAAAGGATTGTGGCTGCTAACCCAAACTACTATGCCCAGAAAAATTATCCCTCATAATAGTGGTGAAAGGAAAACTCTTTTTGATAAAAGCCAGCTTTATGAATATATTAGTACAAACCAGAGAATACTACAGGGAATATACCACACTGGAGGAAGGAACAACCAACCTCAAGAAGTTGCAAGAGAAAAAAAACAATAACCAAAATTAGAACAGTTGTGAAAATACACAAATCTCAAGACAGCACCAAACTCCACAAAGCCTTAAACATGACAGAGATTAACACAAAACTTAGTTATAGCTCTAAACATTAATGGACTCAACTCTCTAATCAAAAGACTTAGGTTAACAGGTTGGATCAGAAAAATGTATCTATCCATTGGTTTTCCATAAGAAACTCATTTTACCAATAAGAATAGATAGCACTTCAAGGTGAAAGGATGAAAATGATTTTCCAAGCAAATGGAAAAAGGAAACAAGCAGGTGACAAAATAGACTTCAAACCAAAAGTAATCAAAAGAGATAAAAAGGCCACTGCTTACTCATTAAGGGAATAATTCAACAAGAGGATATTATAATCATAAATTTATATGAACTGAACACAGGTGCACAAAATTTTATAAGACAAAAATGTATTATACAACAAACCAGAAATAAATCCCAATATGATCACATGTGGTGCCTTTAATACCCTACTACTACCTATAGACAGATCAACCAAGCAGGAAATTAACAGAGAAATAACTGAGTTAAAAAACACCATAGACCAATTGGACTTAAAAAGATATATACAGAACATTCTGCCCTAATTTCACAGAATACACATTCTCAGCAGCTCATGGATTTTTCTCTATGTTAAACCATATATTAGGACATAAAGCATGTTTCCACAAATTCAGGAAAATTGATATAATGCCCTGCAATATATCTTACCACAATGCAATAAAGCTAGAAATTAACACTGAGAGAAACAACAGAAAGTACACCAGCTCTTGGAGAGTGCACAACATGCTATTAAACAATGAATGGGTCATGGAAGAAATCAAAAAGGAAATCTATAAAGTTCTAGAACTGAAGGATAAGAAAAACACAACATACTAGAGCTTATGGGATACAATGAAGGCAGTCCTAAGGAGAAAGTTTATAGTACTAAATTCTGCCTTAAAGACAGAGAAATCTTTAAGTAGGAGGATCGCCAAGAGTTCGAGGCCACCCTGAGACTACATGGTGAATTCCAGGTCAACCTGAGCCAGAGTGAGACCCTAAAAAAAAAAAAAAAAAAAAAAAAAAAAAAGACAGAGAAATCTCAAGTTGTTAACCTCACCATCCACCTAAAACTGCTAGAAAAGAGTAAACCAAGTCCAAGAGTTCCACATGAAAATAAATAATGAAGGTTAGGGCATAAATTAATTAATTAGAAATTAAGAAAACCAAAATACTGATTAAATAAGGAGCTGGTTCTTTGAAAGCATAAACAATATTGAGAAACTCCAGAGTAAACTAACCAAAAGAAAAAAAGACTCAAATTAACAAGATTAGCAATGAAAATGGAGACATCACAACTGATATCAATGAGATTAGAAGAATCATCAGGACATATTTCAAAAACCCTGTATCCACAAAATTGGAAAACTCTGGAATAAATAGAAATGGATGGATTCTTAGACACACACCAACCAAAATTAAACCTACAACAGATGAACTACCTAAACAAACACTGACTTAGTGCATCAGTCCAACTTTTAGCTTTTTTCTACTGAAAATTAATTCAATAAAGACATGGAAATAGTGAAGCAAAACCAAGGAGAAATAAAGCTGGCAATAAAAAATGCAAGTCATGTAAAAACTCCATTGGAAACTCAATTCCATAGAATGGAGTCAAAGGGAGGCAGATTATCAATCCACCAAGACAATGTAGGGGAATTGGATTAGTCAGTCAAAATGAATAAGAAGTTTTAAAACATGTAAATAGAATGTGAGAGATATTTGGGACACCATGAAAAAAATCAAATGTTTGAAAAATATGTATGGATGAAGGAGAATAATATAAGACCCATAACATAGGAAATATTTCCATAAATTAAAGAGAACTTCCAAAACCTAGGGAATGATATGCCCATCCAAATACCAGTGGCACAGAGAACACCCGATAGAACAAGGACAAAAAAGTTCTCAGACCATACATACGAGAGTCAAAACACTGAAAGGACAACACAAAGAAAGGGTATCTTAAGCTACAAGAGAAACTTCTCAGCATATAAAAAGGCAGGCCTATCAGAATAACAACTGATTTTTCAATGGAAACTCTAAAAGCCAGAAAGGCTTCTGAAGATGTATTTTGAGTATTAAAAGAGCATAAGCTGGGCTGGAGAGATAGCTTAGAGGTTAAGGTGCCTGCCTACTAAGCCTAAGAATGCCTGTTCAGTTCTCCAGGTCCCACTTTTAGCCAGATGCAAAGTGAAGCTAGGGTGCAATGCCACACTTGCCCACAAAAAGGGGTACACATATTTGGAGTTCATTCACAGCTGCTGAGAGGCTGTTGGCATGCCCATTCTCTCTCTCTCTCTCTCTCTCTCTCTCTCTCTCTCTCTCAAAAAAAAAAAAAAAAAAAAAAAAGAGTGTAAGCTGGACTGGAGAGATAGCTTAGTGGTTAAGCGCTTGCCTGTCAAGTCTAAGGACCCTGGTTTGAGGCTCAATTCCTCAGTACCCACATAAGCCATATGCGCAAGGTGGTGCATGCAAATGGATTTTTTTTTTTGCAGTGGCTGATGGCCCTGGTTTGCCCAATCTCTCTCTCTCTCTCTCTCTCTCTGCCTCTTTCTCCCTCTGTCTGTTGCTCTCAAATAAATAAATAAAAAGTAAAAATTAAATAAAATAAAAAGAGCACAAATTACTATTACTAGCAAAATTCTCCAGGCCCAGGAAATCAGGTACATAATCAACAAATGGGACCTCATGAAGATATAAAGCTACTGTATGGCCAAAGATATAATCAACTGAGTCAAGAGAAAGCATAGTATTTGGGATAATATCTTTTCCAGCTATACATCAAACAAAGAGTTAGTATCTAAAATATACAAAAATTCTCAAAAACCTAAACAGCAAGAAACCAGATAACTCAATCAAAATGTAGGCTATGAAATTAACAGAGAGATCTCAATATAAGAAATACAAATGCCCAGAGTGGTGGTTTGAATCAGCTGTCCCCCATAAAATCATGTTGTGGGAATGTTTGCTCCCCAGCTGATGGCAAATTGGGAGATGAAGCCTTGTTGGAGGAGGTGTTTTGCTGGGGGGGGGGTGTGGACCTTAAAAGTTTACTAGCCCTAGCTTGCCAGTATTAGTCTGACTCACTCTTACACTGCTGCTGTTTACACCTGCTGTGGCAAAGGTGATGTCCAGCCTCTGCTTATGCCATGCTTTTTCCTGCCATCATGAAACTTCCCTTCGAGACTATAAACCAAAACCCAAGAGTTTCCTCCCATCAATTGCTTTTGGGCAGTGCTTTATCCCAGCAACAGGAAGGTAACTGAGTGAATATTTTTTTAGTGGTCAGGAAAAAACCAAAACTCTTCAGAAATCCCATATCACTCAAGCCAGAAATATTATCAAAACATCAAATGACAACAAATGCTGGCAAGGGAGAGGGGAAAGAAGGGATATTTGTTCACTGTCGGTGAGAGTGCAATGTGGTACAGCCACTATGGGAATCAGAAGGAGGTACCTCAAAAACATAAAACTAGTATTAGAGACAATGATTAGTGGTTAAGGTGCTTGCCTACAAAGCCCAACAACCATGGTTTGATTCTCCAGTACCCATATAAAACCAGATGAACAAAGTGGAACATGCATCTGGAGTTCATTTGCAGTGGATGGAGGCCATGGAGCACTTAGAATTTATGTCTCTCTTCCCACTATCTTTCTCTTATTTTTGTAAAAATTCTAAAACTAGATCTGCCATGTGACTCAGCCATACCACTCCTGGCCATCTACTCTATGGACTGTACATTCTACTACAGAGATACTTGCTCATCTATTTTAATTTCTGTTCTAATCAAAAAAACAGCTAATCCCAGCACTCGGGAAATGGGGACAACCACCCTGAGACTTCCCAAGCCTGATGAATGGATAATCAAAAAAAAAAAAAAAAGAAATGGACTTCCCAACTGATTGAACTATAAACTATAAAACAACACTAAATTATGAAATTTGTGAGAAAATGGATGGTTCTAGAAAATATTAAACTAAGTGAGGCAACCCAGATATGGTAGTTTAATGGATGTCCCTCAAGAAGACTGAGGGGTTTATTAAAGCTGGTAACTTAGATTTGAAGCTGCATGACTGGAGGAGGTGTCACTGTGGGAGGGTCCTAGGTTCCAGCCCTAAGGAGTATTTAGGGGGAGATCTAGAATTCCAGTCTAAAGAATGCAGAGTGCTTGTGCTCTGCTTGGAGTTCCTGGAGTGTGCTTGCTTATGGTGCTGATGGTGGTATTTTTCTCTGTATGGACCTGTGAAAGGGGGCAGCTTCTTCAGCCATTATGGAACTTCCCTGTATCTGTAAACTCCAATATATCCCTTTGTCCCATTCACTGTGCCTGGTTTAGAAGTTCATCCCAGACTGGAGAGATGGCTTAGTGGTTAAGGCGCTTGCTTGGAAAGCCAAAAACCTGTGTTCAATTCCCCAGGACCCACATAAGCCACATGCACAAGGTGGCACATGCGTCTAGAGTTCATTTGCAGTGGCTAGAAGTCCTGGCATTCCCATTCTCTCTCTCTCTCACTCTCTGTCCCTCTTTCCCTCTTTTCCTCTCTCAAATAAATAAATAAAAATAAAATTTTAGAATTTCATACCAGCAATGTGAAGCTGACTACGACACCTGGGTAAGTATGAAAGGCTACACATTCTCTCATATGTAGATCATACATTCAAATAGTTAGACATTTGTGTAAGTAGAAGTGAAAAAAAAACAGAGGTGAGAAAGGTAGAAATGGGCCATGAGAGGGGAAGAGGGTTGAAGTGAAGGACAATAGAAAACATGAAAAAAAAAAGAGATGTGGAATAGTGGGGATAGAAAGATTTAAGGAGCAGTTGGATGTAAACTAGAGGAGAGGGGAGGGGTAACCAAAACTAAAAAGTATGAAAAAGCCATACATAAACCTACTTCTTGTTAACTAATTTAATATACATTTTTAAAATTTGAATGTAATGGGGGGAGGGGAGGAAAATATCATGGTTTTTTTGTCTGTAAGTATAGAAGTTGTCAATAATTTTTTTTTAATTTTCAATGTAAGTACCATGTATGAGTGGATAATTCCACTCCCTGAAGCTAAAGCATAGTCTAGTAAAGTCAGAATTAGAGAAGCAATACCTCTTAATGAGTGACTGGTGAAGGAAGCACCTTAGACCACCTGGAAATACAACTATTGACAATAATCTTGGTTGTCCACTAGAACTAGATGCTAATAGTCTGTTGCCAATGACACAATTTGTTTAAGTTATAGGACATGGAAAATCGAGTTGGAAATGAGACAACATCACCTCCTTGATCTTTCATGGTGCTAGAAGGTGCTAGGCAGGCAGCTGGGGAGGGGAGAGAGTCATCCACAGTGTTCCTCGGCAGTGGATCCTGCAAGATACACCACCCAGTCATCAATGTAAGATGTGCCACCTGATGCAACAGTAGCATGACTGCTACGGTAGCAACTCACTGGGATTTCAGGTCCCCTCCGTGGGTGAGAACTCACTCCTGAAAACCTAGTCAAAAGAATACAGAAGTCATATGACTAAAGAGGTAAGCTACTATCGTAGTTTGGCTAAAAGGATATATTGTCCTGTGAAATTGTCCCCTAAATATATAAGTTGATGCCCAAAGCTTGGTGCTATTCTCACTCAAATTTAGAGAAGCTTTTCTCTTCACATGGTCTTGCTCAAAACTCGCCCAAATGTTGAGAATAAGTGATTGTAGCATGCTCCATACTAAATGAGACAATTATATCACTCCACAAAAGGCTCAGGAAACAATGCAGAAGAGGCAGTGAAGAGAATGCAAGGGCAGAGGGTGGGGAGGTGTGCTATAGCACACTGTCATCCAGCCATAACTTGATCATTGAAGTCATGACCTCAGAGTGACTGTTGAAAACTGTACAAGAACCATACAGTACTGGAGCAACCAACATTCAGGCACAGGTGACAGAGGAGCGGTTTCAGGCAGTTAATGGAGACTAGTGAACAGGAGACATTTTCTGCGATGGTATAATCACAGGAAGGAGTACATATTTGGGTAATAATACAGCATGTGTACCCATGCAGGCAACCATAATTAAAAGAGAAACGTAAAAAACAGAAGAGGGGCCAGGTGTGGTGGCACATGCCTTTAATCCCAGCACTCAGGAGGATTGCCATGAGTTCAAGGCCACCATGAGACTATATTGTGAATTCCAGGTCAGCCTGAGTGGGACTAGTTGGAAAGAAGAGGGAGTTAAGTGGAAGTGGGACTGCAGGAGAACTCAAAAGTGGGTGATGGGAGTAGATTATGGTCAAAATGCACTGTACACTCACTACATATATATATATATATATATATATATATATATATATATATATATATATGGTCAACACCTTCTTCAAAATGAAAATGAAAAATACAGATCAAAGTGACACAAGTTCAGATGCTAAAAAAAAAACAGCCAGAAAGGCCACTGAGTTTACTTCTATGTGATTTCATGACATGATAAGAACAAATTTCAAAAGCTTTCTTTTTACTGAAAAGGAAAAATATTAGCCCCAATTCCCACTTCCCTGTCATCTCATATGCCACTGACAACCCAGAAACTGAAATTCTTAAGTTACACATGTAGAAAGAAGATCCGAGAGCTGGGGATGAAAGACTCAACATTCACAGAAGAAAGGGAAAGTCTTCTACTCAAGCTCCTTTGGCCAGCAAAGCCAAAGCCAAGCCTGCAGAAGGCAAGAACTGAGACCTCTTTACCTGGGTTATCTGATTTTGTTCCTCTTCTTTTTGCTTTGCTTAGAAGTTTCTCTCACTAGATTTCAAAATAGGATGTTAGTAGATCCCTTAAGTGCATCCTTTTAGCACTCCTGTGAGACTGTATGAAGAAAAGCATAAAGGGGAAAATCCTAAGAAAAAGCCAGTGAACTCAGCAGTCTTGACTCTGAAACGAATGGATTTGTGAACACTGGCCCAATCCACAAAGCTTTTACTCAATGCGAGGCTAGAATTGGACATGAGATGGGGCAAGTCAGTCACCTAGATCCAGAACCTCAGCAAACACTTGCAGCCTCGGTGCCTCCCTCACTTCCTCCTAGTACTCACGGTCACTGAACTCTCTAGACAGCCTGACAAAGATATGGATGAAGTCCTTTTCCTTTAAGAGCTGTAGCAGAATTATTCAAGGAAGTCTTATGAAACTAATGCGGGAAATAAATTATTGCCTAGAGAAAAGCAGACTACAAGCAATATTTGTTAATCAGTAACATCCATGTCACCAGTGATAAAAATCAGCATTTCTCAGAATTTACAATTGATTGAGGAATGAAACTTAAAGTCTGTTTTCTGTATTTGAGCTGATCTGTTTTATAGGGACAGGGATTTTGAGGGCAGGAAAAATTTACCTATTTCAATAACATGTACATTTACTCAGGCCGGCCTCTACATAAAGGTGTGGAGCTTTTATTGTGGCAAACCTCATGTGCATCAGGGATGCAGTCTCTATTATCTGACACAGAACAAACAATAATCACATACTAATGAAATGCTTGGTCTGAAGAACTAATAGTCCACACAGATTTGTGTAGCATAAAAGGAAAATTTTCTTCTGCACTCTCAAGGATCAGTAGAATGGACTGACAAAAATTAAGTGGTGAGAAGAATTACAAATTTATCATCATGCAAAATAAGAAAACCAAGAATGAGAGAAAACTCAAAGAAGTGAATTGCTCTCTTTCACATTACCTGCAAATTTACATATGCCTATTAATAGAGACTGAAAGAAAGGCATGTAGGTAGTTTTAAACATGTATGCATTGTTATTAGGTGATTGAGTGGTGTCAGGGACCATCTACAGACTGTAATTTTAAAGAGCCAAAGAACAGAATCTTGAAAGGGAATTCCATCCATCTTTAGGTACATTTCTCAGTTCTCTTTTCTGAGATTCATCTGAGATTTCAGGGAAGGGATGGAAAGCAGCAGTGGTCCCCATTACAATCTATTCTAAATAAAACAGCAATAGAGGCACTCATGGGGATAAGAGACAGATTCACATACCCTTAAGCCATAAAGCCTATCACCCATGAAGAGTTCCTCTTCTCATTCCAGAAGTGAAAGATTATTATAAAAAAAAATACAAGTGGACGCAGTAAGATTCACCCGAGTTAGTTTGTTGGCCAGGTATGCTCACAAGAACCCCAAAACAATAGAGGTCATTGCCACTGCTCTTGGTTGCCCACCAGAACTAGATGGTAATGGTGATGTATCTCTTGTTGCTAAGGGTGCTTCAGGCTTCAGTTGCAGGCACAAAGATATTAAGTTGAAAGTAAGCTAGAAACTTTCTCCCTCCTGATGCGGTTTCACACTTCTGGAAGGAAGAACTCAGGCTTCTGGGAAAGAATGGAAGAGCCATAGACTGGGAAGGAGGGCTGTGGAATGCTGTCTTCTGCACATGACCTGTCTGTTGCATTTATGATTCTGCAGTGACAAACTCTCCCTACACAATACTTGCACAATGTTGGGTCTATCAACATCCCATGGATGCTAGTAGAGGAGGACATGAAGTCCCCATCTCTCTGAGGAATTACAGACACTTCATGTTTACTGGGGGAGGGGAGACGTGTTCTTCAATGTTGTAGCCAATGGCAAGTTGCATATGCTCCAGGAAATAACTCCCCCTCCCATCCATGGTCATGAAAGAAACCCTATTTAAATCCAATGGGTGACACACACTCAAGAGAAAAAAAAACATAACATAAGGACTAGTTGTAAAGTAAAAGGGGATTGAGTGATGTAGGAAAGGAGAGTCAAGACAAGAGAAAGTAGGTGGAATGGATCATGACTAACATACTGTATATACATGTATAAAAATTATCAATAAATAAACTGAAAGGAGTGATTCTTTTCCCTTGTCAACAAAGTATGTTCCCTTCTCATTTCCCTGGACTTTTTCACAAAAGAAAAAGCATAGGAATCTGGCACACTTTTAATCCCAGCAGCGAGGAGAGAGAAATCAGAAGGTTGCTGTGAATTCAAGGCCACCCTGAAAATACATAGTGAAATCCAGGTCAGCCTGGGCTAGAGTGAGACCTTGCCTCAAAAAAAAAAATAAAAACATACAAAGTATAGGATAGTGCCAGGATATCTCCAGAGAGAAGAAACTTATCACTGATGTGAATGATTCTTTTTTTATAAGAGAGAGAGAGAGAATTAGCACACCAGGGCCTCCAGCCACAGCAATTGAACTCCAGATACATGTACCACCTTGTGCACATGGGCAATCTTGTGTACTCGTGTCACCTGTGTGTCTGGATTACTTGGGATCTGGAGAGTCAAGCATGGGTCCTTGGGCTTAGCAGGCAAGCGCCTTAACTGTTAAGCCATCTTTCCAGCCCTGATGTTAATTTATATGAGAAAATCTTTTTCCACCAAGTGGAAGAGATAAGCCCAAAACATTATCCTCATGATTAATAAAAATAAGCAAACCCCAGACCACACAAAAAGCCTTATTGATCTTTTTTCTCTCACTGGGCTACCCAAATGTCACAGTCAGTTTTCTCCTTTTTCTTTACTCCCTTTTTCTCCCAATGAAAACTTTGTCTAAGAGTTCTATCTCTGATGTCAGTTTTATTTCTATATGACTGAGACAAAGTCCTCATGTGTCCAGTGTCATAAAGGGGAATTCAAAGGATAGCCTTTCTCCAATTTAAATTGTTAAATCAGGAAAAGTGCTCTCTTTGCAGGATTTTGTTCTCTGACTGCAGCTACTCTAAGATAGTGGCAGCTATAGTGAAAGTCCAAGAGGTTTGGAAACAGTGTTTTCAATAATCACTGGGCAAAGTTCCTGCACGTCAGTGGTTGTGATAGGTGAATTTTCTCTGTGTGCATTGCAGTTCACTGGTTCTTCTTTCTCTCCAGGCAAATGTTCCACTCCTGGGTCCATCCATTTGCCCTACTTTCTCCTCTCTCACTCCCTTCTTCTACATTACTCATTTACAACATGAAAGAGGATATGTTGTGCCCACCCAAACTGCTATAGCATTCCTCTTGGATGAACGGGGAACTCGTGACACCATAAAGACCAAAGAGGCACTTCAGTGATGACTGAAATGATCATCTCAGCATAGTGTTGTGTCAGGCTTCTGTGTGTGCAAGAGTCTGCCAGGCTTTCTTAAGAAGGTTTCCTTCTTTCTCCCTCTTATTTCCCATGCAAGTCAGAACACAAGATATTGGTCCTCACTCATTTGCGCATTAACGATCCTGTGCAGTGTGCTAAATTGTCCCACCATATTCAAGTAAAGGAGAACAAGAAGACTTCCTCAGAACAGAGAAATTTAGGGTTAAAAATCACTAGCAAAAATTAAAGGGTTTGAGTCTCTTGTTAGTTTACTCTTCCTTCTTCCCTTTCTTTTTCTTACTTTCCACACTGCCTCTGACATATTTGGCAACCATTTTCAGCAAACCTCAGTACCTTCTAGGCTTTCCTTTAAGGGGAATTCTGAGCTTCTTCTCTGAAAACCCAATTTTCAAAAATGACTCAATTAGATCATTCTCCTTGTACACAGACTTGCCATCTGCTCTGTGTGGAAATTGAATTCTGTTGCTTCCATCACTACACTGATCACTCATTTCCTCTTCTAATGCAAATAATTTGCTGATCTAACCTCGTTCAAAGATTGGATTGTGATTAAAGTCTTGACTAACATTGATTCAAAAAGTATTTCCTATAAGGGTTCTTCAAGTGAACACAATTGAAACACCACCTTTGAGATCTCTTAAGACATTCTGTTGTGAACCACATCTAGAAACAACTCCCACTACTTCTGCATGCATGGAAGTTCCTAGATGGACGTGGGCTGTTAGGGGAGTACATTTCATCTTTTCCATGCCAAACATAGGACTACAAAACATCTGATAGACCTTCAGGAAACCCTGATACACTCTAGGATGAATTAAGATTAAATTTATTCTAGAAGAATGCATGGATACTCCTGGATACTGCTGGATAACAGATGGAAAGAAGATGACATCTGCTAAAGCGGGAGAAGAGGCAGATGAGATACCTCCACTCACCAAAGTAACAATGTACACAATTCAGGAAGCAAGTTCCCACTCATTTGGAAATGCTTTAGGCCAGGGCTAAAGGAAATTACAACTTGAAATAGGATCCTGTTATACTATGTTGATAATTGCTGTAGAAACTACAACATAGTCTCAATTTTTTGAAGATAATAAATATAAGATTTCTAAGCTTGGTGTGGTGGCACACGCCTTCAATCCCAGCACTTGGGAGGCAGAGGTAGGAGTATCGCAGTGAGTTTGCGGCCACCCTGAGACTACACAGTGAATTCCAAGTCAGCCTGACCTAGAGTGAGACCCTACCTTGAAAAAACATTTAAAAAAATAAAAAACAGAGGGGAATTTCCTAAGTGAGGCCATGGGAAGAGAATACGTTAAAAAAGGGCAGGGGGAATGGTCAATCAAAATTCAAGATAGTCTGAATAAGACTTATGTAAACCTACTTTTTTGAATAATGGCACATGCAGAACCTATAAACTGTTACTAGAAAATTTTTTGTATGTAAGTACAGAAGTTGTCAATAAAAAAATAAAATAAATAAAATAAAAAACAGTGGTGAAATATTTCTTGCATAATGACACAAATTACTTTTATAAGGCCCATGTGATAGTTTCAACATAAAATGATCTCCATGGACTTATGTATTTGAATAATTAAAGCCCAACTGCTGACACTGCCCTTGGAACTTTGTGGAACATTTAGGAGGTAGACTTTCCTGGAAAAAGGTATATTACCAGGGCCAGGCCTTAAGGTGTTATAAAGCAATGTATACTCTCTGGTTCTTCAAAATGGGCATTTCGCCATTGAAACCAAAAACTGACAACAAGCTCTTTCCTTCAAAATGCTGCTTCTGGTGAGGCAATAAGCAAGTAGCCTAAAAGTCCAATATTTGAAATTCATCCTCACCTCAGAAGCCTACACATTGGCTCTTTGTTGAAAGCATGCTGCCAACTCATTGTCTAAAGACTACTTCAGAAGTTTATACGGGTGTCAAATGCCCCTTGAATGGGGAATATAAACTATGACCCAGTAGCAAGATCTTTATATGGAACATTACAAGTGACATGGAAAACTTACACAAAGAGTAGGAAAAAATCTGAATGCTTACCACTTTGGGGGCCAATAGTTACTATTGTTCTATTTGGAAACCTTTAGTACTTTTTTCAATTTTCAAATTTTTGTATGTGCATGAAGTTTATATTGATCTTATTTTCCCCAAATATTTTCTTAAGTTCTTCCTGCCCCTTGCATTAACACCTTTCTTCAATATGATTGCATAGTTTATGTCTTTCAGACCCTACGAATTCCAAATGAAGCTGATATTCCCCCTGGGTTTTCAAACACCCATGATGTAGAGTCTGTGCCACTCATCCTGTCCCCATCACAACAGTGTCTGCAGTTTCCTATTGATCCAGCAGGTAGGGCCAAGAGTCTCAAATCCCATTTGAAGCAATTCAAGAAATGATATTTTAGCAACAGTACCCCATCACAATTAATAACAAAGAAATCCTTTAATTTATTCCTTTTCTTCTGAATATTTTACTCTATGAAATGAACTGACCAACTAACAGAAAAATCATAGAAACTTATTAAAATGGTAGATCATAACATTCAAATGGAAAATATATCAATCAAAAAATAGGATTTTACATATTCTAGGCTGGTCTCAAGATAACTATGTACCAAGGATGATTTTGAACTTCCGATCCAACTACTTTTATGTCCTGAGTGCTCGTGTTACAGGAATATACTACGAAACACAATTATATGGTGTTAGGGATTGAACCCACAGCTTCGTGCATGCTAGGCAGTCACTCAGCCAACTGAGCTATGTTCCCAGACTAATTGCTGAACTTTTCTAGAGGTAAGCAACAGGACAGAGGTTTTGACATGTGGACAGAAGGAAAAAGGCCTTTACGGTCTGTGAGGTTGTATGGGAGGGGAGAGGAACACAATTAGCAAGGTTTGTCTTGTTATATAGGAGAAATTTCCCAAATAGCACCTCCCCTGGTAGTCTGGATATCAGTTACTGAATCTCTTCTTCCTGTGAAAAAGGCGTTCATAGGTAGAAAGGAGGATATCAGAAGTCCATTCCTCTGCTTCTACTAATTAATAACATATATATATATATATATATATTTCCTTTTATAAAAGCACAAACTTTCAGAAACCTGCTGGTATCTGAGAGTTTCACTGAATAAACAATTCAGGATTGACACACACTTATATTTAAAGTAAGATATTTTGATTGTGCTCATTCTGAACTTCTAGATCCTGAACTCAAATCTACTTTTCTTTTTGAGGCAAGCCCAAAAGACTGTCATTTTTTTTTTATGCAAGAGAGAGAGAAAGAGAATTGGTATGTCAGGGTCTCTAGCTACTGCAGTCAAACTCCAGATGCATGGGCCCCCTTGTGCACATGTGCAGCCTTGCACACTTGCATCACTGTGTATCTGGCTTATGTGGGACCTGGAGAGTCGAACACGAGCCCTTAGGCTTAATAGGAAAGCACCTTAACCACTAACCATCTCTCCAGTTCTCATATCTACTTCTGATTGACACTGAAACACTTGCATATTTGAATATAACTCTGGTCACTCATCATAAGAAGATAAGTATTGGTAGAGCACTGTGTGTGAATCTAATATCCTCTGTTCCTCATGACAATTCACTAAAATAGCCATAATATCATCACATACACTTGAACAAACCAGCTCATTCAGACTAATTGCCTTAATTTATTACCTCTTGAACACACATACAGCTTGTGAACTTTGCATGGAACCAGATATATTAACATGGATAAGACAAAGCCTCTCCTTCTGGGGAGGAAACCTGGGAGGTGCCCTGCTCTTAAGATAAATTCAGCCTCTGCCTGTGTTGCTGAAAGCAGCCTGGTGGCCAGGGAGAAGGAGCTAATTGTCCACATACTTGTCTCTGGAGCAACAACCTGAAGACAGGAACGTGGCCTCAAGGATACAAGTAGGTTAATGAGAAATTGGGAAAAGGTAGACAGATAAATACAACAGACCAATAAATTAAAATAGAAAAAGAAAATGATGGAAATATGCTTAGGAACAGTCAGGGACCCAAAGAATATTACATGCTAAATGGAAAACAAGAATTTTTCAACACTATTGTTCCAAAAATTAGCTACAGTCCTGGGAGAAGGGGTGGGAAGGCAAAAATCTAAACAGGTGAGAAACAATTTGCTAATTTGTGTTAGCAAATAAAACAAACCATAATTTGAAAGGATGATTGCAAACATTGGAAAGTGAATATGGTGACAGGAGATAAATCCAGGCATAAAATGCACTGGCATCTCAAAAGTCAAGCAGAAAAGCATTCTTTTTTATTTTTGTTTGAGAGAGGCAAGGGAGAAAGAGAGACAGAAAGAATGGTCATACCAGGGCCTTCAGCCACTGCAAACAAACTCCAGACACATGAGCCCCTTTGTGCATCTGGCTTAAGTGGGTCCTTGGGAAACAAACCTGGGTCCTTTGGCTTTGCAGGCAAGTGCCTTAACCACTAAGCCATCTCTCCAGCATTCTTTTATAGAGAAGGTTGAGCAAGGTTAAAAGGAGATCAGGATTGGAGAATGGGATGATTATTTTCTCTGGGGCCAGAAGTTTCTAAGGAAGCATCAAGGAGTTGTAGCCTGGTTAAGGCACACATTGGGTAGTATTCATGAGATTTGAGGAAGGAGAAATTTAACTCATGTTGTGTAAACTTAATAATCTTTCAAAGTGAGCAGAGGAGATAATTAATTCACCTCATCTTCTATGAGGTGAGTGGTGGGAATTTAAGCATCTGTGTCTTTAGAAGAAGTCAAAAAGAGAAAAATAATAGCAACCACAATTTCATCAAGAGTTATGGGAAAGGGTGTTTCATTGCTCAGTGTTTTATAATTTGAGTTCTTCTTATTCACAAATATAGATCTTTCTGTCATGGGAGACTGTTCACACTGACCCTTTCACACAAGACAAAACTATGCAAGGGTTTCCTTAGCCAAATCAATTTTCTAGGAGCAAAGGGCAATCATAATATTTACTGCTGTTAGGATTAAAGTTCCAGCATATGCTGCTGTAAGCAGGAAAGAAAATTGTTTATATGACATGGAAGATTAATAGAAGGCTTCAGAAATAAAGAGAAACTTAAATGCCTTGGAAAAATAGAAGGATAGAAGGTGTGGACAGGTTCATGTAATATATGAGGGTTAAAAACAACCCACTTAGAGATCATATGAAGTTGTTAAGAGTGGCTTCTAAGGGAAGGGAGTGGGTTAGATGTGAGTTGGAGAGTCTTTGAAAATGAAGTTAGGTTTAATTTAATCATATTATAAGTGGTGATCTTGAACTTCAGGGCCAGCTGAGTAGTTTTGACTGTATTATAAATGAAGGCATATGTTCAAAATTTTAGAATCAGAGAAATAAATTAATAAATGAATTACAATCAAAAGATAAATAGACTAAAAAGGTACTAGTACAGAAGTTAAATAGGGCTAAATTATATTTAAGAAATTATATGTATGTATACATATATATATTATGTATGTATATATATTGTATATATATATATATATATATATATATATATGACAAAGCATAGTCACAAGTGATGAAAGAGAAAAAGAGAAATGGTTCCAAGATATGAATTATACATATTTTATAAGATTTCCTTCAAAGTTGGATGGATTTTCTATCAAAATTTTTTCTAAAGGAATATTTGGATAACTTCCTATTTCTGAGATTTTATAATAACTTTGTAACTGAATAAGCCATTCTACATAAACCAACATTTACAAAAATACCATCAATACATGAAAATAATAATATCTAAGGTAGGAGGCAGAGACAAGGAGTCAGAAAAGAAATTCCAAGAAAAGGCAAGCACCTAAGGAACCTCATAGTTAGCAGCAGAGTCAAGAGTCCTTGATGCTTATCCTCCACCCACACAGACTAGAGGCACCTTAAGCACTTCCGACCCAATTTTCTACCTTCTCCTTTCTTATCTCTTAAAATTTTCTGAAATTACTTTGCTAATTATTTTCCATGTTAATTATAATTATCAGGATGTCTTAATCATCAATCCCAGCACACTAAAGACCCTCAATAAATATGGGTGGAATAAATAAATGCCTGGACTTCTGATATCTATCACATGTGTGATCAGGCTTTATTCATGGCACATGTCAAGTTTTACATTAGAAATAAACAGTTGACAAAGAAATTCTTTAGGATAAATGAGAAAATTGAGTGGAAAGGATATTCTGTTTTAGAAACTCGAAAGTTTCTGATGGATTGCACTTTTAGGAAGAGATGAGGACACAAGTAAGTCTACATAGGGAAATGGTGGCCTGCATCCAGCAACTCATTAAAAAAAAATTGTCAAGCCAAACATGTGTTCATTTCCTTTTTTATGGATATAAATTTAAGGAAAATTTTAAAAAAAAAAAAAAAACAGGCATACTCGTTTTTTGATGTTACAGGAGCTCAACTTGAGAGATAAGACTATGAAGCATATACACTTTTAGACCATTGCTGGTACTGTTAAAAACTATTAAGAGAGTGAAAGAGATGGTTTAGTAGGTAAAATGCTTGCCTGTGAAGCCTAAGGACCCAGGTTTGGTTCCCCAGTACCACATAAGCCAGATGCACAATGTGACACATGCATCTGGAGTTTGTTTGCAGTGGCGAGAGGCCCTGGCACACCCATCATCTGTCTTTCTCTCTCTCTCTACTTCTTTCTCTCTCTCATAAATAAATAAAATATTTTTAAAACTATGAAGATTTTTTAAATCAGACTGTGTTTTGCATTATAATATGACCATAAGCCTATGGAAAAGAGATAGAAGGTAAAAAAAAGAGAGAGAGAGATAGAAGGTTACAGCTAAAATGTATTCTTGGGGTAAGATAGTGGCATAGGAGCCACACCAAACCAGCCCAGGGAGGTATTTAAGCAAAACTACAGCAAAATACACTCTTCTTCTAAAAAGTGGGGGAGTAGAGATTTTTCTTAAACACAGCGGAGAAGCATGAGAGAACAAGATCCACCAGAAAGGAGGAAAATGGCCAGAATCCCACTGAGGAGCTTGCAGCCCACCGCCTTGATCTGCACCACCACCCGCCAGGGGCACCAAACAGCAAGACCAAACAAGGGGACTTTCCAACCTCATCAGTCTCCTTGCAGAGTCAAGAAATCTGAAAGAAAGTCAGCTGAGATCAACTAAGGAGCTACTGAAAGAGATACAGGGGGATAGTGTGAGCAACTCCAGGCTTCCTGAACTCTCCCATCCCCCAACCATAGAACCACAAACCTCTGGCATCCAGCCCCTGGTGGCAGTGCATCCAGCACAGCTGAGCAGAGCTCCATCTCCACAGCACAACAAGGAGGGATAGAGATGGGCACTCAGCAGTGGTGAGTTTGGAAACCAAAAGGTAATGAGGCCTACTGGCAAAAAAAAAAAAAAAAAAAAAAAAAAAAAAAAAAACAGGCACGTAGGCCTGCATTTGAAGTGCTAATCTCTCTTTTCATGCCAGGGCAGGTTATGGGTTACATATTTTTGGCTGGCTTTACCATTTTAAAATAAGCTGTACTTGGGGGTTGAATATTGCTGCCTTTAATGCTTTCAGATTTATAAGGCCTTTGTCTTTTGCTTCTGTCATTATTGGGGGCAGGGTCTAATCCAGATCCATGCTGACCTGGAACCCAATTCAGAACAAATTCTCTACCCACTAGCTGACAGGATTAAGGGTGTAGAGCAACACACACCCTTAGGGATTTTGGCCTTATAAGTCTATTTGTTTTAATCCCCACACTTGTATACTCTGTGCTGGTTTTTAATGAATGTGTATATTGCTCAGTTGAAGTTTAGAATTTGCCAGTAAATTGTTCCACCCAGTCCACTAGAACACTTGCTTAGCAAGCAAACTCAACACCTAGGATTACTTCTGTGGTTGGACTGGGGTACAAGAGCTACACTTGGCACCTTAAACTCATATGATGAAAGTATATAAAGGCGGATCACCACATCTAAGAACACTGCAGATACGTAGAAAACCCAAGCATCAAATCAATTCAGGATGCAAAAGTCACTACATTACAATACAAGAAACACAAAGAATCCAGACAATATACTCCCACCAAAAATTATAAATCCATCAGAAATGTTCACCAATGAGACTGTTAGATGAAATTCCTGACAAATATTTCAAAAGAATGATGTTATCTATACTCAAAGAAATGAAAGGAATCAGATAGGAAAACAAAGGATTTAAAGAAGAAAACAAACTCCTGAAAGAGAACACAGAAAACCAGCTTAATGAGATAAAAAGGTCATTATAGGACATGAGTAAAGAAACAGAAATACTGAAGAAAAGTATTGCTGATAAGGGATAGACTTATGATGTTTAATCTCTGGTTATCAAACTTGACAGTATTTGTAATCACCATGGTAGCAGATCTCTTGTAATGACTGTGAAGAATTTTCTATATGAGATCAATTAAGAGGAAGGGTCCACCGTCCCATGGGCTATGTTCTTAATCTGCATAAAAGGAGAAAGCTAGCTGAGACCAGGATTCTCTGCTCACTGTGTACTGTATGTGACAATGTGATGCTAGTTTCCTGCTCCTGCCAAGCTTTCCCCACCATGATGGACCCTACTTTGGGAAATGTAAGCTGAAATAAACTCTTAGTTATTTTAGAGATACATCAAGTCATGCTTTATTGCATATACCACTAGTTTCGCATGGCAGGAAGACAACTACAGCAGGAGAACTACAGCACTAAGAGGCCAGTGGTCATAAACCTCAAGGTCCACCCCCAGAGGCACACCTCCTCTAGAAAAGCTCCACCTCCTAAATTACCATCAGCTCAACACCAAGTATAAAAATAATCATGGGCTGAAAAAATGGCTTAGCAGTTAAGGCATTTGCCTGTGAAGCCAAAGGAACCTGGTTCAATTCTCCAAGACCCACATAAGCCAGATGCACAAGGGGCACATGCATCTGGAGTTCATTTGCAGTGGCTAGAGGCACTGGTGTGCCCATTCTTTCTCTATCTGCCTCTCTTCTCTCTCTCTCTTTTTCTCTCTCTCTCTGCTTGCAAATAAATAAATAAATAAATTTTTTAAAATCACATGAGAGGCTGTAGAGATAGCTTAGCAGTTAAGGGCTTAGTGCTTAAGGCATTTGCCTGAAAAACCAAAGGATCCCAGTTTGATTTTCCAGGACTCACATAAGCCATATATACAAGGGGGCTCATGTGTCTAGATTTCGTTTGCAGAGGCTGGAGGCCCTCTCTCTCTCTCTCTCTCTCTCTCTCTTTCGCTCTCACTCTCTCTCTTTTTCTCTATATCAAATAAATAAATAAATAAAATTTTAAAAATACATTAAAAAAATCCATGAGTTTATGGAGGACAACTGATGCAAACTACCACAAATGGGTTCTCAAAGATCTGATCTCAGATGATCATGTTGCCCAGAATACCCCAAAACAAATGAGCAATCTACCTGCATGCTTATACACTACTAATGATATGCTAATATCATTCTGTTATTGTCTATAAGTGACAAAGTTTATTCCCTTACTTACACATTACACTCTTTATTCATTTTTGTGTACTAAAACTTGGCCAAGAAATATGAAAACAAAGGGATAATAAAGTTATTGTTATCACAGGGTAAAATGGAAAAATTTTCATCATTATTTCCTTAAAAATGTACCTCCTCTGTTAGATATAATATACTGCCTAAATACTTTGATGTTTTAAACCTCATCCTAAAATTTTTAAGGTTCTTTAGGTGTCTTCAGTTGGAAAATATTGACTTGAATTGCTAAATATGTTTTAAAGCCTTGATTCAACTTTTAGTGGCATTGGGAGAGATGATTATATGATGATTTCTTAGTCCATTCCCACTGTAGCAGAATATCAGACTGAAATATTTAGGTAGTTGATTATTAATTCCAAAAATAGTCATTCTTTGTAACATTTTCATAAGTGCAGATGAGGTACTCTAATTGTATTATCCCCCTATTAACAGCACATGCTCCACTCCCATCTCTCACTTGTGCACTTTGGATTCTCTAATAGTTCTCTTCATTCCTTTATGCTTTTTTATTCACTTGTCTTTCTGAGTCTGGGTATTGCACTTAACATGATGATCTACCATTATATCCATCATCATGCAAGTTGCATGCTTTCCTTAACATCGAGACAACTAAACAGTATGTAGTTCAGGCTGTGCGAACATATCTAGTGATGTTGTACTGAATGAAAGAATAGTACACCATTGTGTGTGTGTGTGTGTGTGTGTGTGTGTGTGTGTGTGTGTGTGTGTGTGTGTGTGTGTGTGTGCATTTTCTTTTTCCCCTGATTCTTCTGGCAATGGTAGATAATGCCACAACAAGCTTGTGCATGCAGAAATCTCTGTGGTACAATGCCTTGGATTCATTTGGAAATGTGTGTGGGATTGCTGGATCCTAAATTAGGTATATATTTTTTTTTGAGGTCTTTCAATACTCATTTCTTTCTTTTTTTTTTTTTTACTTTTTATATTGCTTTACTCTCAACAGCATGTCTCTGGTCTAATTATTTTATAGTTAAGAGAAATTTACAACTCAAAATCCATAGATACACAAGAGAATTGGAGTCTTATAAAAATTTCCTCTGTTAAAAGGCAGTTTGTAAAACCTTTTAAGATGTCTGCCTTCTACTGAAATAATGTAGCATGTTCCTTTTAATATTACCATGTTACTTCAATTCACTATGTGTTTGTCTTACAGTATGATATTTAGGGTATTGAACCAGCACAAAATATTCATGAAATATATCAGTTTTAATTTTTACTTATTTTAAGACATATGGCAGGTATATAAATTTTTAATTGCAGCTGTGAAGTGGACCCTAAAATACATATGTTTTGTGTTTTTATTAGAGAAATGCAGGTAAGAAGCCCATAAATCACCATCTCCCTATACATGCCTACTTGCATCAATGTCTTACTCCTGTTATCAGGGATCTTTTGTCCAGGTGTGAAGGCACAAGTCTGTAATCCCAGCATTTAGAAGGTTGAATTCAAGGTCAGTCTGAGGAACATAGTAAGCCTCTGAATCAAACAAACAAACAAACAAAAGGATAAATTTAAACTTTTTTTAAGCCCATGATCTTGCCCTTTTGTGTTTTTACTTGATTGATGGTAGCTTTTCCAACTGATTGTGAGAAATAAATTTCCATAATTTCTAAGGCTGTGGAAGATCTTTAAATATATTTATTAGCCATTTGCATTTCTTAAGAAGTGTCTGTGCAGTTCATTTTCCCATTTCCTATTTGGATTATTGGCTCTTGTTTAAGTATTTTTTTTTATTAAGTAGAAACTTGTATGGTCACATCATGTGTTGTTACCATCATTTCCCTCCTCCTTGCCCCTATTCCACTGAGGGCCCTTCTCAGTGGGATTGCTGGTATTCACCATGGGGTTATGGGTTATCAGGCATTGTAAAGAGGGATGGGGGAGCAATCCCTCTGGACATCCCCTTGTACTCTGTGGCTCCTACAATCTTTCTGCCCTATCTTCCACAAAATTCCCTGAGCTAAGTTGGGTGTGTTTTAAGTCTACTTTGGTGGTGTGCTCTCATCAGCTTCTGTACTTATGCTTTAGTACGTTCTGCACATCCTCAGTGTCTGTCTCCTTCACTCAGGCCCTGACTGTCAGGCTTGCCATTGAAGCAGCACTCTTGCTCATTTCACCAATTCTTCTTTGGTTGTACATAGACCCTCCTTGATTCTCACTACCTTCTATAAAAGAAAAACAGATTTTTCAATGGAGAATAGCATAGGTTCAATGGGATAAGCACTGTTAATTAAGAGAGATTTGGGGCCAGGCATAGTGGTGCACACCTTTAATCCCAGCACTCGGGAGACAGAGGTAGGAGGATCACCATGACTTTGAGGACAGCCTGAGGTTACATACTGAATTCCAGGTCAGCCTGGGCTAGAGTGACACTGCCTCAAAAAAAAAAAAAAGAGAGAGAGAGAAAGAAAGTGAGAGAGATTTTGATGGGTGTAGCCTCTCCAAAGACTAGTGGGACCTTCACATTGGAGTCCATTATCTTGGTCTTCATAGAATTCTAACTGGGTTTCCCCTTCACCTAGTAGTTCCTTTCCAGTGAGTGGATCTCTTAGGCAATCAGAGACACTGGTTACCCGCCAAGGCTGGATGTCACTATTGCACAGGTGTTTATATCTTGTCAGACTGATTGCTTTTGTATATCAGGATCCTTTACTAAAACACAAAGTTTGTTGGCCATTTTCTCCCAGGAGCTCATGTAGCACTTTTCAGCACTACACAGGCAGACTAGATTCCTTCCAGATTCAGCCACATCTCTCAGTGTTCTGGTTGGCAGCATGTTGGTGTCTTCAGCAATAGGTTCTTAACTTTTACCTCAAGCAGGTAATCAAGTGCTTTGACAGAAGCCTGTCTTGATTTGGGGTCCTTGTAGGTCTCTCCAATCAATAGTTTAATGTGGCTTGTAACAAATTTCTAGTACTGGAAGTAACAAGCCAGAGACAAATGTTTTAGGGTTATTAGTTCTTTAATTTTAATGCTGTGATTTCTTGAGTGATTTTGGATATTAAACCCCTATTGGATGAATAGCTGAACAAGATTTTTTTCTATTCTGTAAGAAGTATTTTCTCTATGGTAATTTCTCTTTGCTGTGCAACGCTTTTTTGGCTGAGGTTACTTGAGTTTCTTGAGTCACGTATAGAGAGTCATTGCTTATGCTTTTAAGAGTTTTCGCCTTGTAGTTTCAAAAGTTCTGGGTCTTACAAAAGGTCTTTGATCAATTTTCAACTCATTTTTGTATGGGGTGAAAGGATCATGTTTCTGTCTTTTACATATGATATTCAGCTTTTGTAGGAATTTTTGTTGAAGGCAGTGTCTTTTTCTCCATTGTTTTCATCTGCCACCCTTCTTGAAAATCAGATACTCATAGTTACATGGCTTAATTTCTGGGTCTAATGTTCCATTTCATTCTTGTAAATACCTGTTCTTGCTCCAGTATCAGGCTGCTTTGTAATCCTGGTTCAATAGTGTAACTTGAGGAGGATTTTTTTGCTCAAGATTGCTTTGGATACTCTTTTGTGCATCTCAGGGAATACCAGGATGTTTTCTGGTTTGCTGAATAACATCATTGGAATGTTTTAAGACTTGCATTGAAACTGTATGTGTCTTTCAGTAATGTAATTCATGTACACAGGATGTCATTCTACCTTATCATGGATCTTTAGTTTCTCCAGTGTTTATAATTTTCATCAAAGCCATCTTCCACATCTTTGATTGTAATTTCTGAGTGACATTAAATTTTATAACATTGAGAAAAAAATGAAAAACAAAATATAAAATGATTATAATATCCTGATCAATTTGCACTTGAAGAATAGAATACAGTGGTGCTTTGCATATAAAATATCACAAATAGCCTCATGTCCACTTGTTGGCAGAGTTTGGGAAAGTGGGAGAGCTTTTGCAAGGTAGAGTCTTGGTAAAGGAAGAGAGTCACTGGGGACAGGCCTTGAGGCGTTATAGTCGAACCCCACGTGCTGCACTCAGCTCTTGCTCGGTCTCTCTCTGTCTATAGATCTCTATCTATCTATCTATCTATCTATCATCTATCTATCTATCTATCTATCTATCTATCTATCTATCTCTATCTCTCTTTACTTCATCACTGCTGATGTGAATATGTGACATGGGCTGTCTTCTCTTACCATGCTTTCCTCACCATGAAGAAACTTCCCTTTGAAACTTTAAGCTACAAATGAGGCCCTTTCCTTCCAAAAGCTGCTTCTGATCAACTGTGTTTTCTGAGTAATGAGACAGTAATTGCTACAAATACTTAAGATGAGGCAGTTTACAATTAACAAAAACTATTTGCTTACATTTCTCGATGTTGGGAATTCCAAAATTATAGTATTGTATCTGACAAGAAAATTCTTTTCCAGATGTCACAGAAATGAAAGCTGAATGAAAAAATATAACAAAGTATAGACTAAATTCTGCACTTGAGCATATAGCTCTTTCACATAGTTGCCTCTCAAGCTCCCTATCTCTAAATACTCTGACAATGGAATTTGTGGTAGTTTCCATGTAAATTGTCCCCATAGCCTCATGAGTTTATAAGTAAGCATCACATCTGACTCACAGCTGGGATAGCATTTGACTTGCTAGAGGAGGTATGTCACTGAAGACCGACAATGAGGATTATTAGCCCAGCTCCAAGCCCAGAACTTAGACTACCTCCTTATAGCTGAGACGTGCTGCCCAGCTGCTGCTCTGCCATGATGAAACCTCCCCTTAAGACTGTAAGCAGAAATAAACCCTTTCCTTCCATATGCTGCTTTTGGTCAGGTTTGTGCCCCAGGAAGGAGTCAAATGGGAGAACTTAAAGAAAAACAAAAAGGAATAACAAAGAAAGAAAAGTATAACCAACAAACTATATATTATTTATCATGGGATCAATAACTGTCAAAAAGATCTTGTGTTGCAAGAAAACAATTTAAGCTACAGACACATATGTAACCTTTTAACACACATTCTCACACAACAAAAGAATTATATGTCTTGTCAAATTGTTCTAGACAAAAATAATCTACCAAATATGTAACCTTACCAACATTCTCTGAAATCAGTGGGAAGGCTACAGAGGAAAACCCATCAACTACAATACTCTAAAGAAGCCTACCTTCCCTCTGAAGTGTGTTCTTTTACTAATATAACCCACTTTATTTGCTACTCACTATGCATGATCTCTGAATTATTGCTCTGATAGTGACAGGGACATGGAAACACCAAAGGGAATTCTCTCTATCTGGACTCATGCTCATTCCCTTCTTCCTCCAGTCTTGACAGCTGGAAACACCATGAGGGAGTAGCCTTTATGGGCTCTTCACTTTTCCAAGACACCACATATCAATACTCTTAAATGAATATTTAATTTCAATTTGAGTACTTAAAGGGGAAAACAATGTAATAACCAGATATGATAATTTATCATCAATCGAATAGACAATGAAAGTCAAACTCCAAGGAATAGCCCATAGGGCTGCAAAATAAATGGGGTTCAGAGGGTAAGCTAAAAATTAAATGAACCATGAACACAGAGAAGTTTGATATCTATTGGCTGGGTAAAGTAGTGTGCTGGGATGGAAAAGGGATTTATAGAAGCCATGAAATGGAAGCATACAGCATGTGCACTGAGGACAAAGTCTATGGAGTGGGAATAACACTGAGGAAAGACTGCCTAGATAAGAGCAATGGGATCTACATTGGCAGAGATGGTTAATATCAGAGTAGAGAGGTTGATAGTGTAATACAAAGCACCCTACCAGAAGCAGCTGATGGGAGGAAAGATTTTTATTTTGTCTCAACAACTCAAAAGGAAACGTCATTATTGCAGGGGAAAGCATGGCATTAAAAGAGGCTGGACATCACCTCTACATTCCATATAATACTAAGATGATATTAACCAAGGAAAAGTAAGAATTGAGTGAAAAGCATAAACCAAGTTATAAGTGCAGTAGGAAGAATAGGAGAGCAAAGAAATATTAAATGTCATAAAAGAAGTGATAGATGTAAGGTTTGAGAGTGACCAAGACCGTACAGACCACTCTGAGGCAAAGATAAAAGCTTTTGTTTGGGAAAAGCACAAGCTGCCAGGACTGACTCTCAAGAGCACAGCACAGCCAACCTTAATTTATCAGGTAGTGGGGCTTTATGTCGATTTTTATTTGGGGGAAGGTGAGAAAGGGAAAATAAAACCTTTGTTCTTTACATTAGCCATTTCAAAAAGCTAGGGTATGAGACCAGAACAGTGACCAGGCAACTTAGGAGATAAGGGGGCAGGAAACCATGACCTGGGGGCATCATTAGGCAAGGTAGGGATAATGGCTGGGTGGTTTATTGAGAAATGTAAATAACCTAGTTCCTTATATCTCTGTTTCCCTTCTGCTGTCCTTGGTGACTCCACTTTGGAGCCTGTCCCGACTTAACAACAAATAAGCAGTCAACATTAGGCTCTAAGATCACTAACCAGGAAAGAAAACTGGTTGAATCACAATTGTGTTCATAAAAAATATAAAGCTGCCAAACTGAAGCATGACAATCCTCCTACCTCTGCCTCCCAAGTGCTGGGAATAAAGGTATGAGCCATCACATCCAACTCCTGAAGCATATTTTCAATCTCCATCAGGCAGCTTAATACAATCCATGCAGCTGAGTCTGTATTAGAGCATGTTGCAGTCAGGCTCACATTGCTGGCAGAAATCACTCGACCAAGAGCAGCTTGTGGGGAAAAATGGGTTTATTTTGGTTTATAGACTCTAGGGGAAGCTCCATGATGGCAGGGGAAAACGATGGCATGAGCAGAGGGTGGACATCACCTCCTCACCAACATAAGGTGAACAATAGCAACAGGAGAGTGCGCCAAACACTGGCAAGGGAACACTGGCTATAATACCCATAAGCTTGCCCCCAACAACACACTGCCTCCAGTGTATTAATTCCCCAATCTCCATCAGCTGAGAACGTAGATTTATGTGTGATACCTGAATCTACTCTGGTCCCCATAAACTGATAACCATCCATGATATAAAATGCAATGCATACAGTACAATTTTAAAAGTCCCCATAGCTTTTATCAATCCTAATGATGTTCAAACATCCCCATACTCTAAGGTCTTTTAACTGAGACATAATACCAACCCCACCCCAAAAAAAAATAATGGCACACAATAAACACTCACACTGCAAAAGACAGCATTGGGCATTACAAAGAAATATTCAACCAATCCATGATTTAAAACAACCAGTGCAAACATCAAATTCTGACTCCAACAACTCTAGTCAGGGACAAGTCTCCAAGGCCAGTAATTCTAACCAGCAACAAGTCTCTGGAGTTCCAATTCTGCCTCTCCAGCTAGGCTACACACACAGTCCTGGAAAATTTCATCTGGGGCCAGCAGCTTTCCTTAGCAGCCATCTTGAGGTCCCAGCAGCTCCACTTGGTCTCCACTAGAACCCATGGTTCATCCTCAGGGCTCCACTGTGTCTCCATGCAGGCATCCAGCAGACCTGCTTCACACTGCCCAGGGCCGTTTCCAAAACTCAAGACCATGTTACAAACTCAATAACCCTCTTTTTTTTAGCAGTTCTTATGCTCCATAATACAAGGTAGGGTGCTAATTAGTTCATTCAGGGGGGAATAAAGCAGACTTTGAAGAACAGGACACTCCTTGAGCATTCAGGTCCTTTCAAAAGAGTGTACATTCTTTCTGTTGTCCCAGTCTCAATGGTTGTAATCTCTCAATTGCAGCTGAACAGATAGCAGTTTAACGCAAAGATTTCATTTTTTCTGTGCCATATCCCTCTGTTCACACCAGACCACTTCTACGTAATGCAACCCTGCACAAATTCTCAGAACACGGGCATAGCACCAAGCATCTCACACAAACTGCTTCTAGTCCAGTCCAAGCAAAGCTCTTTCTCACCCTCATAAGCCAAACCTCACAGTCCATAGTTCTTACTGCATTCAGGTCTTTCAACTCTGACCAGCACAGTCCATCAAGCTGTACTTACAGCACTGCAAGGCATCTCTTAGGCCAAGGTTTCAAATCCTTCCACATTCCTCTTTAAAATCAGCTCCAAAAGGTCAAAGCCACACAGTCAGGTGTCTAGCAGCAAATGACCCCACTCTCAGTACCAACATTACTGTTGCAGTCAGGTTCACATTGCTGGTAGAGATCACCCAATCAAGAGCAGCTTGTGGGGAAAAAGGTTTATTTTGGCTTACAGACTTGAGGGGAAGGTCCATGATGGCAGGGGAAAAGGATGAAATGAGCAGAGGGTGGACATCACCCCCTCACCAACATCAGATGGACAACAGCAATAGGAGAGTGTGCCAAACACTGGCAAGGGGAAACTGGCTATAATACTCATAAGCCCACCCCCAACAATACATTGCCTACAGGTGGCATTAATTTCCAAATCTTCTTCTGCTGGGAACCTAGCATTTAGACCACCTAACTTGATGGGGGTCAGCTGAATCAAACCAACCAGAGCAAGAAAAAATTAGACCAAGTTACCAAAGGGGGAAGAAACACAGACTAAAGGAATGGAAAGCTTATTCAACAAAATAATTGATGAAAACTTTCCCACTCTCTCAAGAAAAATCCCATCAAGTTACAAGAAGCTAGCAGAACTCCAAACAGACTATACCAAAGGAGAAATTCTCCAAAACACATTATCTTTGAGACTCTAAACATCAAGCACAAGGAGAAAATCCTAAAAGCAGCCAGGGAAAAACAACACATTACATATAAAGGGAACCCCATCAGAATTACCTCAGACTTCTCAGTGGAAACCCTAAAAGCCAGAAAGGCCTGGAATGGAACACTCCAAGTTACAACTCACCATAGCAAATGAAAGAGCAATTTACGTTGGAAATGCCCACAATGATTTTATGTTCACAACAAAATGTGTAATTGTTAAATGAATATACATACATAATATATGTATATATGGAAAATTAACAGTGGATATTATAAACCCTCTCAACTCCCATATTAAAACATTTACAGTTTTAGCCAGGCGGCTGCAATTTTGTAAAAAAGTCATAAGACATAAAGGACTGTCTGTTTTGCCCACAGGCATGGCCACAGCAGGGGAGCCTCATCCCAGAGAAGAAAAAAGGAGGCAAAATCTCCAAGACATGCTGACAGAAGTGGGATTAACTGTGGAATACTGGATACCTAAACTTCAGGAATGTGTGGGTGTAACATGTCCTCAGGCTTTACAGTTCTTACAACAAAAAGACCTTCAGGAGCTCAAGTCCCAGGCACAACACCCATGGGAGAAAAGGGCCCTGGAGAAGCTGCTTGAACTCTCCCAGTCAAAGAGCTATTCAGTGTCACAGGAGTCTCCCATGGAGACCATGAAGAAAAGGCAGAAGCAGGCAGAAGAGGCACTGCAGAAGCTGAGGGAGCTGCAGGCAGAAGGGAAGCAGAGACAGGAGGAGGCAGTGAGGAGGACAGAAGCAGAGCTGAGGCAAGCGATGGACATCCCTGAGCAGTACTGGCCAAAGCCTGGAGTTCTTCTAAAAGAAGTCACGGAGAACATGCAGAGACATCTCAATCACGTGGAGCAGGCACTGAGCCTCAGGCAAAGTCTGCCAGACAGGGATCTGATTAGATGGGCATCTGGAGGCCTGGCCCTGCAGGGAATTTACAAGACCAGCCACCAAAAGGACCTGACAGAGAAGCGAGAAGAGCTACTCAGTGTCCCCAGAGAATTCTCACTCCTGGGACCTGAGCAGGGCACGAGGATGGAAACGATAGAATTCACCTCTTCTCGAGCTGAAGCCCAGTTCACCCAGACTATAGAGAAGATGGGCTTTTGGGTCACAATGTCAGCTAAGGGTGGAGGGTGGGGACTGACTTCAGAAGGTGGAATCAATACAAGCAAGAATTCAGAATCCAAAGAAATGCAGAAGTCACATTCTGAGCATGCATATTTCTGCTCATGCAAGTTCAGTTATGTCCCCCTGGCTGCCGGCCACTTTCCCACAGATCAGCTCCAGCTCTCCAAGGCTGCTCTCCAAGAACTGAAAATCATTGATGAACTCTTGGTCCACACTACAGGCCCAGATAGATTCTCTTTACTGAGAAACAGGACTGAAAACTTCTTCCACAGGTTTGGATCTCATGCTAACAAAGGCCCTCTTCACCTAGGAGGGATCTACTGCTGGAAGGCCATTGCCGAGGGTTTCAAAAGTGAGCAGCTGGCTGATGTGAGGCGGCAAGCAGCAGATGCCCTGGATACTTACATAAGGGGCAGCTATAGTGGCTTCGGAGTGAAAGTGGCTGCAGGTATGACTATGTCGGCCTCACATTCAAAAACAACTTCTCAGAACAAGGCTTTTCAAAACCTCCAAACACAAATCCAGTTATCTGTGACCCAGATAGGTGGACCACCAGAAGCTGATGGAATTGCCCAGTGGAAGGCTGGCCTTGTGACCAGCAATCAAACCTGGTCTGTCATTGACCGGGGAGTTCAACTCGTGCCCATTTGGGACATCATACTTTCTAGCCACAGAAATGATTTTCAGGATTCCTTCTTGGTGGCTACCTGCATGAAAGACAATTACACTGCTCTGACGGGCCTCCCTGCACAGATTCCAGAAGGAGAGGAATTACTGAGTGTTATAAATGAAGCTAGACTTTTCCTACAGGAAGTGGAATCCTGGGAGGTTTCAGATCCTGAAGAGCAGCTTAAGAAGCTGATGCATTTCAAGCAAACGGTCAGTGAAAAAATACAAGGTTATGACATTTGGACCAGCATGTGCCTCACAGATTTGGGTCTGCAGACATTTATAATCCACACTGTCAACTTTTGCAAAAACTCATCCACCCAGAGCACAGGGTTTATTAAATCTCAGTTACGCAGCCTTCTAGACCCTCATGTGCACAAAGTGACCACCTTTCCTCAGGCTCACTCCATCATGCAGTGGATCCACCAGTCAGAGGCAGAGGAAGAGCAAGTCAGCATCACACAATTTTCTGACTTCATTAAAGCCTTAAAAGAAACCCAAAACAACCTCATGGATGCAAACCTCAAATCAGAGTCCCCAGAGGCAGTGGAAGAAGCTCAAAGAAAGGCCACACATGAGGTGACCACAGCTCTCAGCTGCTTCTTGAATCATCTGCAAGAAACAGAGCAGCCAGACACACAGCTCCTGCTTCTTTCCATTGCAGCTGGGGCAGGATACCAGCTGGACAACAAGATCTTTCAGCCTCTCCTGGGGTATTTTGAGTTAAATTATCTGTTGGATGAAATGCAAAGTGTTCACCTTAAATACCATGAACTCAAAAGTCTTTGCAGCTCCAGGGCACAGGCCTTTCTGGTGCTCACAGCTCTGACAACCACCATCCTAGTAGTAGCCATTTCTGCAGAAGAGAAAACACAGCGTTTGGCATTCATGAGACAGCATATGGGAGAATCGTTGCATACAGAAGTTGCAGACATGCTCAAAAAATTTGAAATAGATCCAGACTGGGAAAGCCTAGAGAAAGAATTGAGATTACTCGTGAATGGCAGATATGATGCCATTATCTCTCCTCTGCAAATGGAAAAGATGAAAAAAGAATTGCAAAGCTTCCACAAGAAAAAGAAAGAACCTTATAAACCACAAATTGATGAAAATAACCAAAAGGAAGTGATAGAAAATGGACCTTTCTTAGACTTGCTCAAGCGTTTACGACTGGAAAATTACTACCCCCAGAAAATGAGCCGAGCTGACTTCCACCTGATCTACAAGACTTCTGTGTTCAATACTCAGCCCACATCTGAATGGGAGCTTCCCTTCTATTTCCTGCAAAAGCTACTGATGCTAGATTATGGGGTGAGACACCTGGTCTTCAAAGACAGTGCAGACATAGAAAACCAGGTCCACACAGGTTCCTCCCATCAGGAAGATGAGGTCTTGTATTTATATGAAGACCTATTTGAAGACATTGATAAGCTCACTAACTCTTCCACCCCCAAGTCCCAGCCCCACATCCACCCAATGGATATTCAGATGGCCATTTTTCACTGTGCAGATCATTTTGCCAGACAATATATTGTGGGTAAACTTTCCATTTGCCAATATGCCCTCCCTCTTCTGGTGCCATCCCCGACCACTTCTCAGATTGAATTCTCTCTCTGGCCTCTCAGGCAAATTAGGAGAAGCTGGCAAGAAGCAAGTAAATCACAACAACACAAGAGCAGCAGTCACAACAACCAGCACATGTGTCATGTGTCCACCCCCATCGTGTCCTTCATTAGAATTGGACATGGCCTCTCTGCTTCCAAGTCTCAGATCATGAACTCTCTTCTCAGTAAGCGTAAACATGATATGTTTTTTCACAGACAGTGCAGGGGAAGCAGCAAGAACTGTCTCTTGATGGGTGGAGTGGTGGAGCTCTGCTGGTTCTGTCCTGGTGGGGAGGATGAGGACAGATTTGAGCAGTGTGTGACCTTCACCAACCTTCACGGAGATGCAAAGGACCATGAGCGGCAGCTCACCTTCCTGCAGGAGATCTCTTCTCTCATCGTGGTCTTCATGTCAGTTTCTGATTACAATAAAGACAAACCAAAAGTTGTTCAAGACCTGTTGCAGGCATCCCGACCTGTGATCTGCTTGCTTGATGACAAAGAAAAGACCATGGACAAAAATCTAGGAAGAAGAATGAGAATTGGCATCAGGAATAGAAATGAGGCTGAATTAGCAGAGGAGCTCACAACTGCAATCAAACATCTGCTAGAGCAATCTGGCACTGCCCTCAGCTTAGAGGAGTGTTCCCTAATTGCTCACAAACATGGATTCCTTATTGATGAAGACCAGAGTGACTGCCAGGAAGCCAAGGCAAAGGCACAGACCATAATGTCTCTCCTGACAGAGTTGGAGCTATCTCAGATAAAGGAAAGCTTACTTCCCCTTCAGGGACAACTGTGGCACCTTTGGTGTAAGAAGGACAAAGAACTCTATCACCTGAGAGAAAAGGGGAATCGGAGCATTGAACAACACAAGAGTGACATTGAGAGAGAGAAAAGAATAATTAGGTCCCAGCAGTTGCAAAAGGCCTTTCCTCTCAATGACTTAATGCGCTCTGTCCTTGAAATCCTTCAAGAAGATTCAGAAAATTACTCCAAACTCTACTTCTTGCAGTGGCTCAGTGACTTTTTAGACACCCTGACCACAAAACAGTTGGAAAACTTGTTTGAGCATCATCAATCCTTATTATTAAGGGCACAAAAAGAGAAACAGAAGTCTAAAAGCTGTGACTCATTGAAACTCCTGGAGGATCAGATAGAAGCCAGCTCCAAACAGATCTGTAATTGTACACTGGGAATCCAGCATTTTCTCAGAGAAATTGCCCAGATCTATGAAGCTCTGGAAGAAATTTCCTCTCAAGGAGATCCCCTCTTCCTCTCCCTCCCGGAAATTGCTGCAGACCTGATGATATGTGGCATCCCCATTGAGCTCATGGACGGAGATGCTTCCTATGTGCCTCTGAAGTGGGTGGCAGCTGTTTTTGACAAGGTCTCTGAGAAGCTTGGGGACAAAAGGCTATTTGTTCTCTCTGTCCTTGGCCTGCAGAGCTCAGGGAAGTCCACCCTGCTGAATGCCCTTTTTGGCCTCCAGTTCACTGTCAGTGCTGGCAGGTGTACCAGGGGGGCCTACATGCAGCTCCTGAAGGTGGAGGAGACCTTCACGAAGGAACTTGGCTTTGACTTTGTGCTGGTTGTAGACACAGAAGGACTTCGGGCCCCAGAACTCAACAACAAATCCCAGAATTGGGACAATGAGTTAGCAACCTTTGTCATTGGACTTGGAAACTTGACTCTGATCAATATTTTTGGGGAGAATCCTTCAGAAATGCAAGACATCCTACAAATAGTTGTTCAAGCTTTTCTGAGGATGAAAAATGTGAAAATCTCTCCCAGTTGCCTCTTTGTCCATCAGAATGTGGGAGAAGTTACAGCTAAAATAAAAACTATGGAAGGCCGACGGCGGCTAGAGCAGAGATTAGACAAAATGGCAGCATTAGCTGCTGAACAGGAGGAGTGCCCAAACGTAACCCGCTTCAGTGATGTCATTAAGTTTGACATCAATACTCAGGTCTACTACTTTGCTAACTTCTGGGATGGCAATCCCCCAATGGCGCCTCCCAATCCTCGCTACAGCCACAATGTGCAGGAACTGAAAAGTAGAATTCTTTTCATTGCCCAACAAGAGTCCAGGAGACGCATCATGAAGATATCAGATGTAAAATTCCGGGTTACAGATTTGTGGAGAGCCCTGGTGAGTGAGAACTTCATTTTCAGTTTCAGGAACACCCAAGAGGTCATGGTCATGAAAAAACTGGAAACCATGTACAACCAGTGGTCCTGGGAGCTGAGGAGTCACATGTTGGACTTGTACAATCAGTTGAACAACCTGGTCCAGAATGGGAAAAACCTGATAGTCCCAGCAATTATGCTTGAGGTTCCTGGTAACAAGAAATATGAAACCATCATGGAAGAATTTGAAAGATTTTTTAAGGAAGACCAAGATAGTGAAATACTTGTTCAGTGGAAAGCAAGTTTTGAACATAATCTGCTAAAACTTAAGAATGCTCTTATTTCAGACACTAGAAATAAAGTAGATGAACTTATTATTCTCAGACAAGGCCAAAAAAAGCTGGATCAAAAAAAGACACACTATGAAAACCAACTATTAGAGAATAGTCAAAAACTGGCAGTAAATGTAATGGGTAAAGAATTAAGTGATGAAAAACTACATGAGAAATTCAATGAACTTTGGAATATATGGGTTCATGATATATCCTTGAACATACCTCAAGTCATAGAACCTGACATTGATTCTGACTCTCAAAGAATCCTTTTGGAATATTTCAAAAAGGAGAAAAACTTAGACAAAAAACTAAAACGAAATGCTATAGAGAACTTTCAGATTAATTTTAACAAGCATGTGAAAATGAAGAACACTCGTGATAAGTTTTCCAACAGTTTAAAAATCTGTTGTGAAGAGTCTATTAGAGTGATTACAAATCATATTTTATCCAAATATGATAAGACAATTAAGAATATTTGGAGACAATGTAGAGATTACAGTGAGAATGATTTCCATGAAATCCTGAAGATAATTAGAACAGAAGTAGAATCTGTTCCACCTGAGGAAAGATACACACTTACAAGCAAATACAGCACTGATCTCTCTTTGTATTTATTCCAAAGAGCATCAAAGAGTTTTAAGGAAATGCACAGAGTATTCAAGAGAGCAAATGATCCTGTGCACTATCTGGAAAGCAAGAAAGATGATTTCTTCATGAGTTTCAAGATCTCCTGCCAAGGTGCCACCTCTGTCACATCATTTGTTGATTTTCTGTGGAACAAGCTCATTCCTGCTATCTCTGCTAACATAAAAGGGAAAATGATCATTAAAATAGCTGGGGACATGCGAGATACCTGTCCTGCATTCAATGGATACAGGGCTAACCTGGAGAAACACATTCTCATTTCTCTAGCAGAAGAAGAAAACTTTGATAATTATTGGCAGTATATTCATCATCCAGAATCCTTTTTTAAGAGTTACATTGGAGATCATGTTAGAAGATACTGTTCAGACAATGGAAGTGAAAAAATAAAGACTTTTATAAAAACGAGTCTATATGGCATCAAGCATGCCATCCTCTCTGCCATTCACAAGTCCACAGCAGTAGATCAAGATGGAAGCACCACTGCATCCCGGTGGCTGGATCTGTTCTGTGACCACTTAGGGGGCAATGTGATCTTCCCACGAAGAGATCTGATAGGCATTGAACACCAGGAGATAAGCGATATGGAGTTTCTCAAAAAAGTCATGAGTGAAGCTTTGGATCCTGCAATGATCAGAATAGAAAAGAATTGTTTGAGTATGCCCATAGAGGAAATGGTTTCTAAAATTGAGAATATCCTATCTGAACACCTCTGTGGCTGCTGGAAACAATGTCCTTTTTGTAAAACAATTTGTACAAACACAATTTCTACACATGAAGGTAAACATTGTTCTCCATTCCACCGTCCTGTGGGTATCAGTGGATGGTTTCATGATAGTACAAATGATTTTGCTGTTGAGTGCTGTTCTACTTCTGTCGCAAGTTATTTTACTTTTTTTAAAAGTGATAGTGGGATGATCCCATTTAGGACCTATTGGTTGGCAGGAGGGGATTATGCTACATGGAACATCAAACCAGATCCATCTACCCAGCCATATTGGAAGTGGTTTGTCTGTCACTTCAGATCACAGCTGGAAAAAAGATACGAGAAAACATTTACAAATAAAGGTACAATCCCAAACGCATGGGCCCAAATTACAAAGCAAGATGTTCTCAATGACTTGAAAAACAACTACTACTAGAGAGCTCTAATATCTGAACTATGGTGTCTCAGTACCCAGTCATATAATGAATCATCCTGATAATGAAATCCTTGAAGAGTCCACAATACAAATGAAATAATTCAAAACAAATCAATTACCATTTCATTATTTGAGTATTTTCTCTAAAAGAAATTCAGTTTTTCACTGGAGAGATGGCTTAGTGATTAAGAGACACTTGCCTGTAAAGCCAAAGGATCTTAGTTTGATTTCCCAGGGCCAATATAAGCCAGATGCACAAGGTGGCACATGTGTCTGGAGTTCGTTTGCAGTGGCTAGAAGCTCTGGTCTCTCTCTCTCTCTCTTTCTCTCTCAAATAAATAAATAAAATTATTGGCTGGGCGTGGTGGTGCCCGCGTTTAATCCCAGCACTCAGGAGGCAGAGGTAGGAGGATTGCTGTGAGTTCAAGGCCACCCTGAGAATACAGAGTGAATTCCAGGTCAGCCTGGGCTAGAGCAAGACCCTACCTTGAAAACCCAATATACATATATATGGAAAAAAAGAACTTTAGTTTTTTCTGCCTTATTTTTTCCTTCTTTAAAAATAATAAAAATGAGTATATAATATAAATAAGTTTATCCTATCAAGCCCTATTTTATTAAACTATTTTTGTTGAAAAATATAATGCCTCACAAAGAGTCATATTATAAGAGGAAATTTTAAATTTCCCATTTGCCACAGATTTCTGTAGAATAATAGTATGGAAAAATTAAATAATATGCATGATTTAGAAGTTACAAATGGAGTAACTTTTTTGTTGCAGTTTGAATGTAAAATGTCTGCCCCAGACTCATGTGTTTGGATACTTGATCCCCAGCTGGTGAAACTGGGGAGGCTGTACAACCTTAGGAAGTGGAGCCTACATAGACCAAGTATGTTACTAGGGGTGGGCCTTTAAATTTTATAGCACTGCCTCATTTCCTGCAGGCCAATGTTTCCCCTCTTTGAAACTGTAAGCTGAGGGCCAGAGAGATGGTTTAGCAGTTAAGGCACTTGCCTGAGAAGCCTAAGGACCGAGTTTCAACTCCTCAGAACCCACTTAAGCCATGTGCACATGGTAGTGCATGCGTCTGGCGTTTGCGATGGCTGGAGGCCCTAGTGCACTCATTCTCTCCCTTTCCCTCTCTCTGTTTCTCTCTCCCCCTCCCCCTCCCCCTCTTTCCCTCTCTCAAAAATAAAATTGAAATTAAATAAAATAAACAGAGAAGCATCTGGATTAAATGAGATCATAGAACAAATAGAACATTTCACCCACATACTACTGAATACACATTCTTTTCAGCAACACATGGAGTGTTCTCTAAAATATACCATATATTAGGACACAAAGCAAATCTTTAAAAATACAGGAAAACTGAAATAATTCCTTGTCTTCTATCTGATCACAATGGGATTAAACTACAATTGAACACCAAGCTATAGAGCATACACACAATCATGGAAACTAAGTAATACACTACTGAATGATGAATGGGTCAATGAAGAATTCAAGAAATAAATAAAAAAATTCATAGAATCAAATGATAATGAGAACTCAACACACCAAAAGTTTGGGACACAATGAAGGCAGTTCTAAGAGGGAAAGTTATAGCTTTAAGTGCCTATATTAAGAAATTAGAAAGGTCACAAGTAATCAACTTAATGCTTCACCTTAAGGCCTTGGGAAAAGAAGAACAAAGCAAACCAAAAAGCAGTAGATAGGAAGAAATAATAAAGATTAGAGCAGAAATTAATGAAATAGAAACAAAAAAATACAAAGAATCAATTAAACAAAGAGTTGGTTCTTTGAAAGAATAAACAAGATTGATAAACCCTTAGCAAATCTGACCAGAAGAAAGAGAGAAGAGACACAAATACACAAATTAATAAAATTAGAGATGAAAAAGGAAACTATCACAACAGATACCAAAGCAATTCAGAAAATCATGAGGACATAATTTACACTGTTTGAAAATCTGAATGAAATGGATGATTTCCTTGATTTATATAACTTACCAAAATTAAATAAGAATGAGATTGATCACTTAAATAGACTTATAACAAGCATGGAAATCCAAGCAATTGTTTTTAAAAAAAAAAAAAATCCCAACTAAAAAAAGCCCAGGCCCAGATGGGTTACTGGTGAATTTTGCCAGACCTTCATGGAAAAACTGACAAAGACAGAACAAAAAAAGAAAATTACAGACCAATTGCCCTCATGGACATAGATGCAAAAATTTTCAACAAGATATTGGCAAACAGAATACAAGAATATATCAGAAAGAGCATTCACCCTGACCAAGTAGGTTTTATCCCAGAGGTTCAGGGATGATTCAACATACACAAATTGATAGATATCATACACTATATAAATGGACTGAAGGACAAAAATCATATGATAATCTAATTAGGTACAGAAAAGGCATTTGACAAAATCCAACACCCCTTCATGACAAAAGTCTTACAGAAACTGGGAATAGAAGGAACATATCTCAACATAATAAAGGCTATTATGACAAGCCTAAAGCCAACATAATACTAAATGGAGAAAAACTTGAAGCATTTCTATTAAAATCAGGAACAAGACAAGGGTATGCACTCTTCCCACTTTTATGTAATGTAATACTGAAAGTCTATACAAATAAGGTGAGAGACACACATAAAAGGGATACAAACTAGAAAAGACAATATCAAATTATCATTATTTGCAAATGACATGATTCTATACATAAAGGACCCTAAAGACTGTACCAGCAAACTTTTACAGCTGAAAAACACTTATAGCAATGTATCAATATACTAAATAAGCACACAGAAATCAGTAGCTGTCCTATATACTAACAACAAGCATGTTGAGGAAAAAATCAGGGAATCACTCCTATTCATAATTACCTGAAATAAATAAATAAATTAATTAATTAATTAAGTTAGCTTGGAATGAACCTAGCCAAGGAAGTGAAGATCTCTATAGTGAAAACTTTAAAATACTCAAGACATGCCGGGCGTGGTGGCGCACGCCTTTAATCCCAGCACTCGGGAGGCAGAGGTAGGAGGATTGCCGAGAGTTCGAGGCCACCCTGAGACTACATAGTGAATTCCAGGTCAGCCTCGACCAGAGTGAGACCCTACCTTGCAAAACCAAAAAAAAAAAAAAAATACTCAAGACAGAAATTGCAGAGGAGGGGCTTGAAAGATGACTTAGCAGTTAAGGCATTTGCCTGAGAAACCTAAGGACCCTGGTTCAATTCTCCAGGATCAATGTAAGCCATATGCAAAAGGTGGCGCGTACATCTGGAGTTTGTCTGCAGTGGCTAGAGGCCCTGGCACACCCATTCTCACTCTCTCTCCCCCCGCCCCCACCATCTGTCTCTAATAAATAAATAAATAAAAATAAAATCTTTTTTAAAAAGAAAGAAATTGCAGAAGACACTAGGAAATGGATAGACATCCCATGTTCTTAGGTTGCCAGAATCAATATTGTGAAAATGTCGATCTTACCAAAAGCAATCTACACATTTAATGCAATTCCCATCAAAATTCCAATGGCATTCTTCATGGAAATAGAAAAAACAATCCTAAAATTCATTTGGAAGCACAAAAAAATCTGGTAGTATTATCATACCTGATTTTAACCTATATCACAGAGCCATAGTAACAAAAACAGCATGGTATTGGCAAAAAAAAGAGAGAGAGAGAGAGAGAGAGAGACATGTAGAACAATAGAACAAAATAGAGGACCCAGATGTAAGTCCAGGCAGCTACAGTCACCTGATGTTTGACAAAAATGCCAAAAATATTCATTGGGAAAAAGACAGCCTCTTTAACAAATGGCGAGGATGTAGAAAAAAGGGAACACTTCTACACTGTTGGTGGAAATGTAGTCTGCTATAGCCATAGTGGAAATCAATGTGTAGGTTCCTGAGACAGCCAAAAATTGATTTACCATGTGACCCAGCTATACCACTCCTAGGCATATACCCTAAGCACTCATCACAATACCTTAGATATACTTGCACATTCGTGTTTATTGCCACTCTATTCACAATAACTAGGAAATGGAACTGCCTAGATGTCCCTCAACTTATTAGTGGATAATAAAGATGTGATACATTTATATAATGGAATTCTATCCAGTGGTAAAGAAAAATGAAATTATGAAATTTTCAGGGAAATGGATAGATCTGGAAAAGATTATACTTAGTAAGGTAACCTAGGCCCAGAAATACAAGTGCCACATGTTCTCTCTCATATATGGATCCTAGCTACAAATGTTTGGACTTGTATGTTTCAATAAAACTCAGCAGCAGAAGCCAGTAAGCTAGAAAGGGAATAGAAAAGGAGAAGGGGGTACTTAAGAGGATAGTATTGTTTATATGAAATTAGAAGAACAGAATACTAGGAGTGGAAAGACCTAAGTGAAGTCAGGGGAAGAGACTGAGTCAAGGAAGGGTGGGGGAAGGGTTAATCAAATCTAAAAGTATATGAATAAGTCATATGAAAACCTACATTTTGGACAATGGCATACCCATAAGTCATAGATTGTCACTAGAAAATTTTCAGTGCCACGGATGAGATACCTTCCAGTGAGTTGTTGGCCAGGGAGGTCACTGATGACCCCCAAAAACATTACAGGCCATTGTTGAGGCCCTTGGTTTCCCACTAGGTAAGATGGTAAGACCCTGTTGCCGAAGATCCCACATCCTTGGGCTGCAAGGTCACTGAGAAATCCTGCTGGAGCCGAGCTGAAAACTTTCTCAGTGTAGACCAGCTGACAGTAAGGTGGAAAAAGCTATGCTTCATGCAGCTCCATAGGAGAGAAAGAAGTCAGCAGTGGAGATAAACAACTGTGGACACTGCAAACCATAAGTTTGGTCAGCCAGTCTAAATGAGCCAGTAGGTGAAATATTGGCATGTCTGTTATGGGGGAAAACAACTGCTCTCTAATCAGACTTGGTAGGTCCACTCCACAGGAGGGAATATATCCCTGAAACTGAAAACCTATGATAGGGGAGGTCATGAGCCCTAGAGGTATGATACCTGCTAGCATCTGGCTAAATGCATTTATTATGCTCACCAAACTATCCAGTAAGCACTTCTCTTTTTTTGTGGTATTTCGAGGTAGGATCTCACTCTAGCCCAAGCTGACCTGGAATTCACTATGTAGTCTCAGGGTGGCCTTGAACTCATGGCAATCCTCCTACCTCTGCCTCCCAAGTTCTGGGATTAAAGGCATGCGCCACCACACCTGGCTAAGTAAGCACTTCTCTTAATGTCCATACATATATATTAATGCTACTCTCATTTTTGGTTAGAGAAGCTTCTCTTTTCAGATGGTAGTGACCTTGGGATGACTTAGAAGGCACCATAGAAGTAACAGAGGAGTGCTCATCACTGAAACATCTCAAACACACCTTCCAAAGCTCAGGGTCCATTGTGGAAGAGGTGGTGGAAAGAATGTAAGATCCAAAGGAAGGGTAGCTCTTCTTACAATACACTCTTCCAGACCCCAAATGGCCTAGATATCCATGACCTTGCAGTGCCTGACACTACCTACACAAGACCATCATAATAGGAGGAAAATATGATGATATCAAAATAAAAGAGAGACTGATTGAGAAGGGAAGAGGATATGATGGAGAGTGGATTTGTGAAGGGGAAAGTGAGGGAGGAGGAAATTACGATGGTTTATTGTCTATAATTATGGAAATTGTCAATAAAAAAAAGTGTCTATGCAGTTCATTTCCTATTTCCTGTTTAGATTATTGTGCTTTAGGTTTAAAGTTTTGAGTTCATTTTCTTCCAGATTATATCTTTATTCTATTTATTTTGAATTATTTTCTTCTTTTTTAAACATTTTATTGACAGCTTTCATAACTATACACATTAAATCATGACAATTTCCTCACCTCCCACACTTTCCCCCCTCTCATATCCACCCTCCATCATATGCCCTCTCCTTCTCAATTAGTCTGTCTTTTATTTTGATGTCATCTTTTCCTCCTACTATAAAGGACTTGTGTAGGTAGTGTCAGGCACTGCAAGAACATGAATACCAAGGCAATTTTGTGTCTGGACGATTGCATTGTAAGCACGTGGAGTCTTCAGCAATAGTGTCTTACCAGCTAGTTCTGGTGGGTAACCAAAAGCCTTGGCAATGGCCTATAAAGATTTGGGGGCATCAGAAACCTCTCTGGGCAATAATTCACTTGAAGTATCCATCCTTGGCACTGAAGTTTTTCTACCAACAATCAATGACTTCTGGGTGTGCCATTATCCAAAGAAGTAGGTTCTCATATGGCTTATTCATACCATCATAAAATTTGATTAACCCCTTCCTACCCTACCTTTATTCAGTCCCTTCCCTCTGATCACGCTTAGGCCATTCCACCTGCTCATCTGTTTACATATAAAAATACTTGACCCTTAATTCCTCCCCTCTCCTCCCTCCCTTATAGCTCCTTTCTAGTTTACTGGCCTCTGCTACTGACTTTGTTGGATTTTCCTGCTATGCAAATATTCTAGTAGACTGCATGTACCAAAATACAGGCAAATTCTAAAATTCAACTGATTATTACACATACATAAACAAAACCAGCATGGAGTATTTATGCAAGAATGGGGATTCGAACGAACAGGTAATCTATCAAAGCTAGATTCCCGAAGTATGTGTGTTGACTCACACCCTTAATTCCATGGACTAGAGACTGAGATTCCTGGTCTTTAATGTATTTCAGGTCAGTCTGGACCCGAGTGAGACTCTTCCCCCATGAAAGGCAGAAGAAAAAGACAAAAAGGCACTATATATCAAGAAATATCAAAAGCAACTAAAGTCAGCCCCAAAATTATTTAAGAAGGGAAAAGTAGACTGGAGAGATGGCTTAGTGGTTAAGGCGCTTTCCTGTGAATCTTAAGAACCCAGGTTCAAAACCCCACTAAACATGTAAGCCAGATGCATAAGGTGGCGCATGCATCTAGAGTTCATTACCAGTGGCTAGAAGTCCTAGAGTGCCTGTTCTGGATATGAAACCCTTATTGGGGACCATCTTGCAAAGATTTTCTTATATTCTCTGAGAGATCTCTTCTCTCTGGTAATTTTTTTACCTTTTCTGTGTGGTAATCCAATTATTCAGTAATTATTATTGTTTCTTAAGCTAATTGAATCCTATGTACAAGGTTATTGACTGTGCTTTCAAGTGTTCTCCCCTTGTAGTTTCAAAGTTTTAGCTCTTTCAACGGTCTTTGATTCATTTTGAATTGATCCTTGTATAGGGTGAGAGGAAGGGATCATGTTTCTGTCTTCTATATATGAAATTCAGCTTTCTTAGGAATTTTTGTTAAAGGCAACGTCTTTTTGACATTGTTTACTTTTGCCACCTTTCTTTAAAATCAGATGTCTGTAGCTGTGCTGGTTAATTTTGGGGTCTAGTATTCTATTTCATTCTTGTAAGTATCTATTTTTTTGTACCAATATTATGCTGCTTTTTAATCATGGCTCAATAGTATAAGTTGAGAACAGGTATTATGATCTTTACAGCATTGATTTCTTTTCCTCAAGATTGCTTTGGATACTCTTGTGCTTTGGGGGACGATTTAGGATGTTTTATGGTTTGCTAAGGAATGTCATTGGAATTTTTGTGGGGCTTGCACTGAAACTATATATGTCTTTCAATAACATAACAATTATCACAATAGTATTTCTGCCAATTCATATACATGTCATTCTACTTTATCATTGGTCCTTTAGTTTCTCCAATGGTTATAATTTTCATTAAAGATGTCTTCTCCATCTCTGATTATTTTTGAGGGACATTTAGATGTTGATGACATTCAGGAAGATGAAAAACATAATATAAAATGATTATAATATCTTGGTCTATTTGCATTGATAGAATAGAATACTATGGTGATTTAAAGGTAAAAAATCATGTATAGCCTCATGTATTTGAAAACTAAACTCCTAGTTGGTAGCAGAGTTAGTTAAGGTGGGAAAGCCTTTGGGAGCTAGAGCCTTCCTAAAGAAAGCAAGTCACTGGGGACAGACCTTTGGGTGTGATAGTCTAGCCTCACTAAATACATCCAGGGCTCTCTCTCTCCCACTCCCTCTCAGTCTCATTCTCTCTTTCTTTCCTTCTTCACTACTTATGTGAAGATATAACACAGTCTTACCATGCTTTCCCCACCATGAACAAACTTCCCCTTGAAGCTATAAGCTGCAAATGAACCCTTTCTTTCCAAAATTATTTTCTGGTCAGCTGTGTTTTCCCAGTAATGAGAGAATAATTGCTACAAATAATTAAGCCTGGGTGGTTTACAACTAACAAGATTATTTGCTTACAGCTCCTGATGCTTGGAATTCCAAAATTATGGTACTTGTATCTGACAAGAATATTCATTTATAGGCATCACATGAATGAAAGCAGAATAGAAAAACAGACTAAATTCTAGACCTGAGGATATACCCCTTTAGCTTAGTCACATCTCAAACTCCCTATCTCTAAATATTCTGACAATGGCATTTGTGGTAGTTTGCATGTAAACTGTCCCCACAGAATCATGAGTTTGTGATTAAGAATCATACCCAACTCCCAGCTGGTATAGCATTTGAAAGATGGAGACTTGTTGGGGAGGGATGACACTGAAGGCCAACACTGAGGATTATTGGTTCATCTCTAAGCCCAGAACTTAAACTCTTTCCTTATAGCTGAGACGTGCTGCCCAGCTGCTACTCTGCCATGACAAGGTGAAGCTTCCTGGCAAGACTGCAACTGAAGTAAACCCTTCCCTTCTATATGTTGCTTCTGGCCAGGAGTTTCTTCCTAGCGATGAGAAGATAATTACAACAGCATTTGAGATCATGCATGAGGTGCAAAGGAGAGAAACATTTAAACTATAGCATTCTGCAGTTAGACTACCAAAACTCATGTCATTCTCATACAGAAAATATGTTCATTGTATTCCAATAGCTGTAAAAATCTTAACACATTCCACAACCAACTCAAAAGCCCAACAGTTTTATCTTAACCAGCTATGAGAGACAAAATCGAATTTATCCTGAGGCAAATTCCCCCAGTAGCATGCCCCTGTGAAATCAAACAGTTATCTGGTTCTAGATTGCAACGGTAGTGTCATCAGTGCCATGCGAAAGTGCCAAGCGTTCTTTTCCTCTTTTCTGGCTCCTAGGCTGTTCATCTCTCAGCCCTCAAGGTTTTCACCACTGGTAAGTTTTTTCCTTCTCCACCCTGGCAGCTTGGCTGCCGACAGGGTGGGAAAGGATGATTTGTTGTTGCCTTATTTTTAAGAGCCTCTCTTTTATGTTTTATTTTTCATGTTTTTTTCTAGGCCCAAGGAGTTTTATATGAGCCCTTAGACCACATTGTTGTACCGACTCCTCACCCTTTGGTTTCTGGACTTTATGGAATAAACTATGATTCACTAAAATAATCCTTCTTAGTCTTATTTTATTTCAATTCTTTGGTAAAGCAGACATTAGGTCAGGTTTGGAGTTTGTGTTTGAACCCCAAAAAGTAAGTCCCATCTCAAGAGGACAATGTTAGTGACAACCAAAGACTTAGTACCTGATGTCCAATTGTATCCAATATATGCAGTAACAAAACACATTCAGTAAAACAAATGGACAGAGATGTGGTTTTAAATGGCAGTCAACCAAATGCTGAGATATTATTCCCATTTGAATCATACTAAATATAAATATAAAAAAAAAACTCAAAAGAGGGACTTCTGGTCAAGATGTCATCCGCCTAACCTTGAATCACTCATAGGGAAGTAAAGGCAAGACCCTTAAGGTTCAAGGGATTATTTTAGGGGTTTGCTGACTCTAGAACACTCAGTGGGAGGGTGTGGATGAGCAAAATAGGGACTCCACTGATTCCCATGCTCTCAAGCAGCCCACCACTTCCTCAATCCGCTCAAGTAGCCATCCTAACTGCAGTCCCAGCCAGAGGTCCCTCCTGCAATAACCACAGGCCAGTGGACCTAAGCTAGCAGGCTAGGACCTCAGCCCCAGGCTTTCCTGCCATCATGCAGAGCTCCACAGGCACACTCGTCCTGCCCTAACCTTTCTGCACTCCCCAGGCGATCAGGGTCCCACTCGCTGGTTACACCCTAGCCTTCCTGAGTCCCAGGCACCATTGCATTCTCACTTGCAGGTCAGGTCTAGCCCCAGCCTTTCTGAGCCCCATGTTCCATCACAGTCCAATTTGCCAGTCAGGTCCTGCCCTAGCCTTCCTAAGCCCCATGAAGGCAAATACAGTCCCCCCTCCCACCTCTGATCAGAGATCCAGACCAGAAGGCCAGGCTTCCTGCCCTAGCCTTCCTCACCCACACGCTGGTGATTGAAGTTCCAGTCACCACTAGCCCTCCCACCTCCGATCAAGGACCCAGGGCAGCAGGCCAGGGTTCCACCCTAGCCTTCCTGAGCCCCAGGGGTGGGCGATCACAGTCCCAGTCGCCAGTCCCCTCTCCCACACCCAAACAGGAACCCAGGTCAGCAGGCCAGTGTTCCTGCCCTAGGCTTCCTGAGCCTGGGTGTTCCCAGTCGCCACTCCTCCCTCCCACCCCCACTCCCACATCAGGGACCCAGGCCAGCAGACCAGGGTTCCCACCCTAGCCTTTCTGAGCCCCTTAAACCCCACATGTGAGATAGCTTTCCCAGTAGCCATTCTCCCCTCCCATCCCCGAACAAGGACCTAGGCCAGCAGGCCAGTGTCCCCACCCTAGCCTTTCTAAGCCCCCACATGCAAGATCACAGTCCCAGTCACCAAGTCACTGCAGCACTCTCCCACCTCCAAACAGGGAGGCCAGTGTCCCTGCCCCAGCCTTTCTAACTCCACAGGCCATTGCCCACACACTCACTGCTGTCCCCTCCCACCCAGGCTAGCAGGCTAGCATCCCAAACCCTAGGCTTTTTGAACCATTGTGATTGGCAGGCCACAGCAGAATGGGAAGAGCATTAAAAATCAGATACAAGTAAATCCAGCTAGACTGCCCAGTAACAGAATGGATGTCTCTAAACAAATCATAGAGGAGACAATAGAATCAGAACCCCAAAATGAAGAGACAATCTACACAGAAACTGAACAAAGAGCCAATAATTGTATGAATGGTGTCTTTACTAGATTAGACATAATAGAAAAGAACTAGGAAGGGTTCCAAAGACAGTTAAATGATCTGAAGGAGAGAGAAAAAAAGAGGACCTCAATAACCAACTGAATAAGCTCAATGAAGACATAAGAAATGCAAGGATGAACTGCAAGAATCATTAAGAAAACCAGAAAATGACATGAAAAGGGAACTCAACAGAGGGATGGAAACTATACTTTAAAAAGCGCTTTAAAAAAGCAGAAGAAAATACAAACCAAATTGAACAAGCCCAAAACTCTATAGAAGCTCTAAAGCATAGAGTCAGCTGAGTGAAGGATAGAAACTCAGAACTGGAAGACAAAACAGAAGAAACAGTTTGTGAGTCCAAAAATTTCAACAAGTTCAAAAATGTTTGTGAACAGAACATGAGAGAAATGTGGGATACCCTTAAGCATCCCAACATTAGGATTGTGGGTATACCAGAGGGGGAAGAACCACAGACCAAAAGCATGGAAACTTATTCAACAAAATTTTGAAAAAAAAGTTCCCACTCTCTCAAAAGAAAGTCCCATCAAGTTACAAGAAGCCAGCATAACTCCAAATAGACGTGATCAAAGGAGAAATTCTCTAAGACATATTATCATTAAGACTCTAAACATCAATCACAAAGAATGTTGGGGTCCCTCCTAGAGCCAGCCCAGGAGGGGAAGCAGAGTCTCCACGGGCAGGGGGTGAGAGGCACAGAATCAAGACACAGACACTGGGAGTTGGGTGAAAGTAGGCAGTGGGCGAGCTGCTGCAGACTCATTTATTCAAGGAAGTGTAGGGGTTTTTAAGGGCTTGGCTGGCCAATCGTTGTATGGGGTCGTTCCCTTCTTGTGACCAATGACAGCCTGTCTCCAGGAAGATAATCTTGCAGCAGGCTGCTTGCAGGCATGGGGCCGTAGCTGTTGTCACTCCAGGCCTGTGGAGGATGCCATGTCCACAGAAGCCACTTCCTGGTTCCTGCTAGCAGGCAGCCTGGCTAGGGCCTGACCTGCACTGTGCCATACATATTAGCAGGCAGCCTGGCTAGGGCCCAACATGCATTGTGCCATACGAAAGAGGAAGTCCTAAAAGCAGCTTAGGGGAAACAACACATTACATAAAGAAACACCATCAGAATTACTTCAGACTTCCCAATGGAAAACAGAAGGGCCTGGAATGGAACACTGCAAAGTGTAAGAACTTATGGCTTCCAACCCAAACTGCTCTACCCAGCAAAAGTATCCCTCATAGTAGATGGTGAAAGTAAAACTTTCCATGATAAAATTCAGCTTTACAACTATATGAACACAAAACCAAACCTACAGAGAGTACTTCAGGGACTTTTCCACACAAAAGAATCAAATAACCAACCTCAAATGCCCCGGAGAAGCAGATCACAGTAACCAAACTTCAAGAAGGCAAAAAAAAAAGAAAGAAAGAAAGAAAGAAAGAAAGAAAGAAAGAAAGAAAGAAAGAAAAGAGAAAAAGAAAACCGCAAAGACCAAGAAAACACCAAACCACATAAACCACCAAAACATGGAAGGTTAAATCAAACCTCACAGTTATTACCCTGAATAGTAATGGCTTTAATTCACCCATCAAGTGACATAAGCTAACAGGGTGGATCAGAAATCTAGACTCCCTCAATCTGTTGTCTTCAAGAAACCCACCTCACCACTAAAGACAGACACCTCCTCAGGGTGAAATGGTGGAAAATGATATTCCAAGCAAACACAAATAACAAACAAGCAGGCGTGGCTATATTTATATAAGTAAAATAGACTTCAAACCAAAAGTAATCAAAAAAGACAAAGAAGGCTACTTTTACTTATCAAGGGAACAATCCAACAAGAGGATATCACAATCATCAATCTTTATGCACCAAATACAGGTGCCCCACAATTCATAAAACAAAACCTACTTGACAATAAAACATAAATAATCACCAACACCATCATAGTTGGGGACTTCCATACTCCATTATCAGCAATAGACAGATTATTCAAACAGAAAATCAACAAGGAAGTAAGAAAGCTCAATAACACCATAGGTCAATTAGACCTAATGCACATCTATAGAACATTGTACTCAAATCCACAGATTACATATTCTTCTTAGCAGCACATGGAACTTTCTCTAAAATTGATCATATACTTGGTAATAAAGCCAGCCTCCAAATATTTAGGAGGATCAACATAATTTCCTGCATGAGATCAGAACACAGTGCTGTATTGCTATAAATTAACAACAAAAGATGTGCCAGGAACCCAACCACCTCCTGGAAACTGAATAACACACTCTTAAACAATAAATTGGTAGTGTATGAAATTAAAAATGAAACTACAAAATTTCTAGAAATGAATGACAATGAGAACACAACATACCAAAACTTATGGGACACAATGAAGGCAGTCCTCAGGGGAAAATTCATTGCACTAAATGCCTTCATAGCAAAGACAGAGACATACCAAATCAATAACTTAACCATACAATTAAGGCATTGAAAAAACAAGAAGTATCAAACCCCCCCAAAAAAAACTCCAGACAGAAAGAAATAATTAGATCAGAGCAGAAATTAATAAATTGGAAACAAAGAAAAACAATTTTAAATATTGATCAAACAAAGAGCTGGTTCTTTGAAAAAAATAAACAAGATTGATAAAACCCTGGCAAATTTGATCAAGCAGAAAAAAGAGACAACTCAAATTAACTAAATTAGAAATGAAAAAGGAGAGATCAAACAGACATACATTAAATTAGGAGAATCATCAGGACTTACTTCAAAAACCTCTATTCTATAAAACTGGATAATATGGAGGAAATGGATGAATTTCTAGACACATATCACCTACCAAAGCTACACTCAGAGTGGATTAATCTCCTGAACAAACCCATCACAACCATCAAGATTGAAAGGGTAATCAAAAACCTACCTAAAAAGAAGAGCCCAGGACTAGATGGCTTCTCAGCAGAATTCTATCAAACCTTCATAGAAGAAATGAAACCAACTATTCTCAAATTGTGCCACACAATTGGAGACCAAGGAAAGATCCCCAAATCCTTCTATGAAGCTAGTATCACCCTAATACCAAAATCAGGCAGAGATGCCACAAGAAAAGAAAACTACAGGCCTATTTCCCTGATGAACTTAGATGCAAAGATCCTGAACAAAATCTTCACAAACCGAATTCAACAGCACATGAACCTGGATCAAGTAGGCTTCATCCCAAGAATGCAGGGATGGTTCAACATACAGAAATCTGTCAATGTAATACACCACATAAATAAGCTTAAACACAAAAACCACATGATCATTTAGAGAGATGCCGAAAAGGCCTTTGACAGAATACAACATCACTTCAGGATCAGAACCCTGGAGAGAATAGGCATGGACAGTTTATATCTTAACATAATAAAGGCTATATTTAAATGCTGGTGAGGTTGTGGAGAAATAGGAACCCTCATTCACTGTTGGCAGGAATGTAACCTGGTACAACCTCTATTGAAAGCAATATGGAGACTCTTAAAAAGGATGATTATAGAGGTACCAACAGACCCAGTTATTCCCTTACTGGGCATTTAAACCAAAAAGATCCAAGCCTCAGTTCAGTGATATTTGCTCAACCATGTTTGTACCTGCTCATTTCATTATAGCTAAGAGCTGGAATCAACCCAGATGTCCATAATTAGATGAATGGATAATTAAGATGTGGTATATCTACACAATGGAATCCTACATAGCAGTAAGGAAAAATGACACAGAGCAATTTGAAGAAAAATGGTCAAACTTGGAACAGATCACTCTCAGCAAACTCACCCAATCACAGAAAGATAAACATCACATGGTTGCACTCATCTGTGGCCCCTAACCTGAATTTGCCCAAGATGCTGACACACCTAATAAACATTACTAGGACTGGACAATAGGGATGGTAGGGTGGAAAAGGAGGGTAATGAGAGGACAAAAAGCTGGGCCCAATTGGAAATGGTACCACAAAATCCTATATCCTGAAAGACATACTAGAAGGCTGAACCTTCATCAGGTGCTTAGAGAGAACACCTGAATCACAGCAGCCTGGAGAGGGTATGATGAAGACTAACCTCAACCTTATGTTCCTCTCACTCACTCCCTCTTCTTTCTCTTCTCTTCTCTTCTCTTCTCTTCTCTTCTCTTCTCTTCTCTTCTCTCCTCTCCTCTCCTCTCCTCTCCTCTCCTCTCCTCCTCTCCTCTCCTCTCCTCTTCTCTCACTCTCTCTCTCTCTCTTTCTCTTTCATACTACCTATATTTTTCATCATTCTTTTCCCTTGGCAGTGACCTGTAACTCCCAGTACCATCATATGGTTAACATCCATAATGAGCTGTTGATCAGTGAGACCTACAGATTTATTTCAGAGTACTTGATGACTCACCAAAAGTTTATGGTAAGACCCTACTGCCAAAGATACCATGTTGGGAACCTTGAGCCAAACTGCAGCCATTTGGTGGAAAAACCTCCATCTTTTATGGTAAATTTCAGTTTCCTGAGTTCCCATGAGAATTACCAAGCCTTCCCAGAGACCTTACCCTGACCTGTAGATAAGAATAATGTGTAACCTAAAGATATGTGACTTAGCAAACAGGATTGATGTAACTCTGCCCTGCCTGTAATCTCAACACAGACATTCTTGTAAACATCCTTGAGTCCCATTACTCAGAAGACCCCTGCCCCTCTCTCCTTATGAATCAGAACATCTGGTATCCATAAAATCCATTTGCCCACGAACCTTCTTCCTGCCTCCCCTATATATACCTCTGTGTGAACAATAAACTCCGAGACCTTGACCAGAGGTTAGGCTTGGTCTCCTTCTTTGTGTCTGTTTGTCTCTCATCTAGGTTACCCTCCCCTTGAGCCCTTGTTGAACCCCACTGGCCGGGGCAAGTGGCGCCCAAATGTGGGGCTTGAAGTATGAGGGCTGACTTGGACCTCGCACGGGTGGACGGCCATCCCTTCAGCATTGGATTGCCACCTCGTTGGTGAGTGAAGATCCGCAGTGGATCACTGCAGGAAAGCCCGCCTGTAATACAGCCCTGGATAAGGTAAGAATGGCGACGCATGTCTCGGGACAAACCATATATGTTCATAATTTATGAACCTCAAGGCATAAAGAAATTGGGTGATCCCTTGGGGACATCCTCCCCCTGGGACTAACAGGCCCCCAGTGGCCGTATCTCCATTGAGGGACTAGGCGAGGTTTGCCTCCCCAGTAAGGGATTAGGCGAGATTTAATATAAAGAAAAATGGACTTTCCCTTTCTCCATCAGAGAAAGGCAGATCAACAGACCCCCAGTGGCCGCCTCCCCAGTGAGGGATTAGGCGAGGTGTAATGTAAATAAAAACAGACTTTTTCTTTCTCCATCAGAGAAAGACAGATCTCTCTCTCTCTCAAACATTGTCCTCTTTTTTCATTCTTTATTTTCGGTTCACACCAGCACATGGATTTGAAACAAAGCAACAGGGCAACTGAAGTCTCTTGGCTGGGGCTACTCTACAGCATTGACTGAAGGCCCCAAGTTCATTGTTCAAGTCCTGACAGCCCGATCGGGCATTGGCAACAACCTTCTATCTATTTCTCTTCACAATTTAAAAACCGGTGACGCATCAGCCAGTAACAGCCTTTAGGGCGGCTGCTGGACTCTTAAACTTGAGGACAGGCTTATGTTAAGTCCCTTGGGGAATCCCCTGAGCTATTTATAGCCAGGAATGTTGCCCTCTGGTCTTGGCATTTCTAAACTTTCTCTATCGTGAGGAACACTAGCTCCCATCAAAATGTCTTGTCGCCGTGGCTGCTGGCCCGAGCTGTGACAGGCTGACAGGCAGAACTGCTCAAAAGCCACAGGCAGCAACAAAGACAAAAGGTGCGCCTGAGGAGAAAAGCCTTTCCCCCTTGTCTTTCTTCCCACTCACAGCTGGGGGCAGGGCTCAGGCTCCTGCAGACTTCTCTTTTCAACATGGGCCAAACGTTAAACAAACACAAATTGTTTATTCAGGGACTTAAGAAATCTCTCAAGACACGGGGGATCCAAGTTAAAAAAAAAAAAAAAAAAACACTGAAAATGGCAAGATCAAAAAGCTACCTTATAGCGGAGGAAAATGGTCCAAAACACTCCTTGAAAATAGCCTGAGGAAAAGGTCCAAAACCCTCACACACACACACAAAAGAGAGGCCCTTTCTTAGCTTCACTGACTTGCAGAGCCTGGGGACTACAAACACATAAAATCTCGAAATATGGGTAAATGCCAAATTACTATAAGTAGATGTGGACTTCTTGTAAGTATTTACAACTGTTTTAAGCTCACTTTGCCTCTCTATGCTTTTCTGGGATTACTAACAAAAAAAAAACAGTCTCAAGAATTATATTTAAATTTAAATATCTGCTCAATACTAAATTTGTTACAAAATTTCTAATAATGTTCAAATCTACTTTCATAATTTAAATGTGTTTCAGAAGTCAAGTCTGATCTAATCTTTAAAGATATTTCATAAGGCCTTTTATTAAAAGCCTTATGGTAAAGACAATAAAAGTTTTCGCTGGTACTAATGAGATAAACTGACTAAAAAAGTTAAACCAGAAAAAAAAAAAAAAAACTTTAACTTGGTTTACAACAGTAAATTCAGGAAACTAATAAACTCAGAAATTTCCAGGGGGCTTATTTCAACAATGCAATTACAACTTGTTTCAACATGCAAGAATGGCTGTGCCTGAGTCAGGCGAACAGACAATGTTACAGAGGCTGAATGTAGCGGGTTGGTTGATTTCTTTTTCTTTGGTTCTTCAGTATATACCAAAATAAATATAATTTACGATTACAGTTGGGTCCCCAAAAAAGTAAACAATCAGAGATACAGCCCATCTTGAGTCCCCAAGGGTGGCCTCAAACAAAATTATAGAAAGTAACCGTTACCCTAAAAGAAAATTATTTTAAGTTTTGTACGTGTCTGCCCCTCCCTTATCCTTTTGTAGTTGGGCCCAGATGGGTCAATCACCAAATAAAATTTACTCTTAGTTGTACCTGGTATATTATCACCAATTGTATCAATTCTAAGAGAGACACGGCTACAGATTACTCCTCCAATGTAGTCTTTATTGTCATGTGTTCTCCTCACTTAATTATGCCAATCAGAATGACTAAGCCCTGGTACTCCAGCTTCCGGAGCTCAAGTGTTCCAGCAGCTCAAGAGATTGCTGATGCAGAAAAAAAGATTCAGTAAAATGGCTACTTGTGGAAATCCTTGCTGCAACCATCATTGCCTCTTCCACCATGCATCAGTATCCTTGGCACAATCGATGAAGACAGCTGATCATGTTAATAGACTGATTAAATTTTTTCTCAAGCTTTTTCATCACAGATAGATATTAATAAAAAGCTGTCAGTCAAGTTAGATGCTCTAGAAGATGCTGTTATGTATTTAAGAAAACAGGTTGCCAATCTGGCGGTTTAAATGCAATTGTTCTGTCATGCGAATTATCAATTCATATGTATTACTCCTTTATCCTACAATGAGACTGCTACTAAATGGTAAAAAGTTAAAAATCATATTTGGGGTATTTAAAATCATAATAATCTTAACATAGATTTACAAAGTTTACAAAAAAAATATCTGTTATTTCATATAGTCATTTGTCTTTTGGTAATCCTGCTAAGGCTGCAAAAGGATTTTTTTGATGCCTTAAAAAGCACATTACAAAAAATAACAGAGGCTTGGCTAAACCTGAAGGTGATGGACCTCCTTTAGGAGCTGCATAAAACTCAGATTTATGTGCGCCAGCCTTGGCATGGCATGGGCAGCAGCAAGGGGTGCAGAGCTAACACTGGAGGGGGAGGACCCTATAGTCCGCTTCTGAGTCCCCCAAGAAGCAAACCTGACTTGCATGGAGGTTGGTACCATAAACATCAAAATAGGCCCTGCCTCCCCTCTCCAAAAGGTGCCAAGGGTCAAAATGTGGGAAACAAATATATAACCCATGAGAGGAGTCAGGCCAATGCTTCCCCTCTCTGGTTAAGGCCCATTCATCTATTGATGAAATCCCTTATTCCTCATCTTCACGTGCCTGCCTTATCTAAATTATAAAAGAAGGGAGATGTTGGGAACCTTGAGCCAAACTGCAGCCATTTGGTGGAAAAACCTCCATCTTTTATGGTAAATTTCAGTTTCCTGAGTTCCCATGAGAATTACCAAGCCTTCCCAGAGACCTTACCCTGACCTGTAGATACGAACAATGTGTAACCTAAAGATATGTGACTTAGCAAACAGGATTGATGTAACTCTGCCCTGCCTGTAATCTCAACACAGACATTCTTGTAAACATCCTTGAGGCCCATTACTCAGAAGACCCCTGCCCCTCTCTCCTCATCAATCAGAACTTCTGGTAGCCATAAAATCCATTTGCCCATGTACTTTCTTCCTGCCTCCCCTATATATACCTCTGTGTGAACAATAAACTCCGAGACCTTGACCAGAGGTTAGGCTTGGTCTCCTTCTTTGTGTCTGTTTGTCTCTCATCTAGGTTACCCTCCCCTCGAGCCCTTGTTGAACCCCCGCTGGCCGGGGCAATACCATCTGCTTTTGGGATAGAACATGGAGTGACCTGTCTGGAATCTGGAAAAGAGTCAGTCACCAGTTACCTTGTCTAGTTCCAGAAGGTGTTACATGAGCAACTGGGGGAAAATGACCACCGTCTGTCTAAGCAACCTGTGGTCTAAACTACTCAGCAGCAATCAACCTGACATGATGCTCACACAAGTGCAATAATGGCACACAGCCATGGTGTGTTACCAACTGCTCTTGATTTGGCTAACAGATCCACTCAATGTAACAGAACCCATACCTGGAACTGGGAAACAAGTCAGAACCATATCCAAAAAATGAGTTCACTCTCCAATATCAAGGTCCCACCAATAGAGGGATACAAGAGGGCCTATAGCTATTTAATTCTCTCTAAGGCAATAATGGATATCCATGTATCTTGCACTGACTTCATTCTCTGTTGGAGAATTTGCTTCTCTTTTTAAGATGGACACAGAACCTGAGGAGGGAATCAGCCCATCACGCCCCACCAGGGCACCCGCTGAAGCCATAGAGTTATTGGGGAAATGAGCAAGAGTGTGGCTTTCTCGGTGAATCTGTTATCAGCACAGAGGTGAAAGAGATAGACACAGAGAACACTCAACTCCTACCAAATCATATATCCAGAGACACAGAGACTGAAATAGACCTAAAATGAACACAACATGACTTAGGGAAATTCCCAGAAGAGGGGGCGGAAAGATTGTTAGAGCCATATGTTGGGTCATTATGCACAGAGACATTGTTGCACCCCCATAACTAATGGCTACCCCCACAATGCAAGCCCCACAATCTTGAGGGAGGAGGACAGGGAGAAGGCTAACAATGGTACCATCATGGCTGTATACACATTATATAGATAAGTAATAAAAAAAAGAAAAACAAAAAAATCTCAGAAGTATCACCAACAAGTTCAAATTTAAGGTTTGTATAAAAAACATAATGTAGGGCTGGAGAGATGGCTTAGTGGCTAAGGCACCTGCCTGCTAAGCCTAAGAACGCTGGTTCCAATGTCCAGCGGTTCCAATCTCCAGGTCCCACGTTTAGCCAGATGCAAAGTGAGGCAAGGACGCAATGCCGCACTTGCCCACAAGGGGGCGCACGCATCTGGATTTCATTCACAGTAGCTGAGAGATTGCTGACGCGCCCATTTCTGTCTCCCTCTCCCTCTCTGTCTCTCTCTCCAAAAATAAATAAAAAATAATTAAAAAATTAAAAAAAAACATAATGTAAAAAAGAGAGGACTTGTTGGTTACCTTGCATGAACTAAATATAAATTTATAATTAGAGGTGTACACATTTAAGAATTTTCTTGGTCCCCATTGCTGAAGACGGCACATGCTTGGGCTGTGATATCACTGAGAAATCAAGCTGTAGCTGAACTGAAAACATCCTCCCTATAGACCAGCTGACAGAACACTGGAAAAAGCCACACTGCATGCAGCCCTATGGCTCCCTAATGTTACGCAGGCCATACCCAGTATTTAGAAGAGACATTTGGTTTCATTTCTCAATCAAATGCTATTTCCAGGAAAGTCATTTTTTGAACCGCAGGAACCAAGTCTTTCCTGCCAGTTGGATGTCATCATAAAAAAGTCATCAGTGAAGACTAAACAACAGTGGACACTGCAAGCCTTAAGTTTGGCCAGCCAGGACAAATGAGCCAACAGTGCAATAGTGGCATGTCTGTTATGGGGGAAACCAACAATTCACTAATTGGACTGGAGGCCTGCTCCACAGAAGGGAATACATGCAAGGGGAAGTTTATCTCCTTAGGTCTTACTACCTTCTGCAAAGGAAGAACAGAATCTCCAATGGAAAATGAAGTCAACATAGTTTAAATCAGATAAGCATTATTAACTTAGGGAGAATTTGATATATGTAACCCCTCTTTTAGCCAAAGACTAGTGAGAACTTGACACTGGAGAGCATAATCTTTGTCTCCATAGAATTCTTATCTGGTTCCCAATTCCGAATATGGGTTATTTTACACTGAGTGGATCTCTTAGCCAATCAGAAAGCTATTGGTTACCCACCAAGGCTGTGTGCCACTATTGCACTGGTGTGTACATCCTGTCACAGTGTTTGCTTCTGAGTAGCTTAGACCTCTGGTTGCTTAGGTCACTGTTGGCCACTTTCCCCCAGTAGCTCATGTAGCACTTTCCAGCACTAGATGGGCTTACTGTCTAGGAATAGGCTTTATAGTACACATATCTTTTTCTTTAGGCAAGGTCTCACTGTGTAACCCCAGGCTGATCTTGAACTTCTAGCTTCTTGCTCAGTCCCCAGAGTGCTGGCATTACAAACAAGAACCACACAACACCCTCAAAAGGACACTTTGTAGAAATATGAGATACACTTATATGCCCCAGAAGATCCTCTCTCAATGCACATGCTTATGGTATCTCATTGCTAAGTCTGTACATTTTCTGCACGCTATTTCTGAAAGCATAATTTTTCTTGTCTCTCTTTCTCTCTCCCTTGTTTGGATTCCATTGGAAGTACTAAGGCTGCTTCCTCAGACAGTCAGCATTCTCGCTTTCTGTGAACTCCCACACACATGAAGTTGCTCAGAGATCTCATGAGCATACTAGCTTTTGAGACCTCTGCCTCAGAGAGCTTAGCCTTCTCTCCTCCTCTCATCCATCCCCCTCATCACTGCAGCGGCCAACTTCACAGCAACAAGCTCTAATAATGTTCCGTTTTTCCCTCTCAGATGCCAATACATTTGTCCTTCAGTTTACCTTCTGAGGCCATTTTAAAATTCTTTTGTCTATGAGACCAATAATGACAAAAGGGACCCTATCTTTCCCAATGAATAACTGAAGATATAAGCAGAAGTCGGACAAAATCTCTCCCAAGAGGAAGGAAAAGAAGGAGGTGCCCTGCTGTGACAGCGAGTACAGCCCCGCCTTCCATAAAGAGCCCCCTGTGAGCTAGAGCTGATGGTCTGCGCCTCACAGCCTGGAGGAAGGAGCTCACTCTCCATTCTCTTCTCTCTGGAGCAATGACCTACAGATAGAAATTTCCACTTAAGGAGACAAGTAAGTGAAAAAGAAGGGGGTGGGGACAGATAAATATAACAGACCCATAAAGTCAAATAGAAACCCAAAGTGATGGAAATAGTTAAGCGAACAGTTAGAGACCTGACATGTTAAAACCACAAATACGAAAATTAGCTTTGGGTCCTGCCTGCCTTTGCCTGGTAAATGGAGGAGGGAGGTGGTATCAGGGCTCAGTGGAGGGAAAGCTACTTTCTCCTTTTCCAAAGGAATAGAATCTCAGTTTTACCTCTGGCCAAGGGTGGAGGCATTCTAACTATGCAAAAGATTACAAAGTCATGTTTGTCCCTTCCCCTAAGAGTTAATCCAAATGAGCTGTCAGTCGTCTATCCAGTAGACTACTCTTTGGGAAAGCTGCTTCACTGAAGACATGCCCACAGAAAGGGGAGAAATAATTAACCCCTTATTACGATGATGTACTTTTGCCCCAAGGCAGTACTTGCTCTGTGCAGTTTCTTGGAGATATATACTATACACCTTGCTGTTTGTCTGGGTTCTGACTCAAGAGGCTTAACTTTTCCTCTCTCTCTCTAGCTCTTCTTTGGATACTGACCAAATCCCTCAGCAAGCTTCCCCTGACTCCTCTTTGGGTTTTCTCACTGTTGCTCTGAAGACACTCCTCCCCTTGCAGCTACTTGCTGACCTCCAGTGCTGAAGCTGCTGGTTTTCTGCACACTAACACTGCAGCATGACATTCTAACTCCTGTCCATCTTCCTCCTCCTAGAAGCTGCCAGGATTTGCAGCTTGTCTGACTTGTTGTTTGCCCCTTAAACTCTAATAAAATTGTCAGCAAGCTTCCTTCTGAGTAAATTATTTTGTTAAGGACACTAAGAACCTACAAAATGGCATCCTGGTTCTCTGGTAATATTACTAGATTCGTAGGTTAATACTAGTAGCTGCTCTACTGAATATACAGGCAACAAGAAGTAATGGAAGGAACTATGTTCAAGGTTGGCTAGAACATACTTTATTTCTCAAACCTCTATATTCCAGGGTAGGAGTAACAAGGGCTTCTTATGTGAGAAGACAACCAATGGAAAATTCTCTGTGCAGTCTTTCTCCTTACAAAATACATGTTGCAGTCAGGTTCACGTTGCTAGCAGAAAACACCCAACCAAGAGCAGCTTGTGGGGAAAAAAAGTTTATTTTGTCTTATAGACTCTAGGGGAAGCTCTATGATGGTAGAGGGAAACAATGGCATGAGTACAGGGTGGACAACACCTCCTGGCCAACAGCAGATGGACAACACCAACAGCAGAGTGGACCAAACACTGGAAAGAAGCTGGCTATAATACCCACAAGCCCACTCCTAACATTACACTGCCTCCTGGAGGCTTCAATTCCCAAATTGCCATCAGCTGGGGAATTAGCATTCAGAACACCTAAGTTTATGGGGGACACCTGAATCAAACCATCACTTCCATCAATTCTGTCTCTGTCTCTGCACCCTGATACACTGATGTACATGATGTAAAATACAATGCATTCAGTTCATCTTTAAAAGTCCCTATAGGTTTTATCAATCTCAGTGATGCTCAAATATCCCCATAGCCCAAGGTCTTTTAACTGAGCCATAATACCAAAGGAAAAAGCAAAAAACACATAATGGAAACAGAATAAACATTCACACTGAAAAAGATGGCATTGGCCATAGCAAAGAAATTTTCAACCAATACAAGATTTAAAACAACCAGGGCAAACCTCAAACTGTAGCTCCAAGTCCAACCAGTGTCAAGTCTCCAAGTCCAATAATTATGACCAGCAACAAGTCTCTGGAGTTCCAAGTCTGCCCCTCCAGCTAGGTTACTCACTCTCCCAGAAAACTTCATCTGGTCCCAGCAACCATCCCATAGTCCTGGCATCTCCATTGGGTCTCTACTGCAATCCACAGTTCAATCTCATGACTCCACCGAGTCTCCACACAGGTAATCGAACTAGCCTGCTTCACAATGCCTGTGACCATTCCAAAATTCAAGACCATGTTGTAAATTCAATGACCTTTTTTTCCTGCATTTCTTATACTCCATAAGGTAGGCTGCCAATTTGTTAATCCAGGGGGTGGGGAATAAAGCAGATTTTGAAGAACAGGATACTCCTTCAAGAGTTTGCATTCTTCCTGTTGTCTCAATGCACACCTGATGGCCCAATCTCAATAGTTATAATCCCTCATACAATTGCAGCTGAATGGGCAGAAGTTTGGCCCAAGGATTTCATTTTTTCTGTGTTATATCCCTGTGCTCATACCAGGTCGTTTCTACACAATGCAACCCTGCACAAGTTCTCAGGACATGGGCATAACAGCAAGCCTCTCATATAAACTGCTTCTAGTCCAGTCCAGGCAAAGTTCTTTCTCACTCTCATAAGCCAAACCTCACATTCCATAGTTCTTATGCATTCAGATATTTCCTTCCACATTCCTCCCTCAAAAATCTGCTCATAAAGGCCAAAAGCCACACAGTCATGTTTCTAGCAGCAACCATCCCACTCCTCTGGTACCAATTTTATTGTTGCAATCAGGTTTGCATTACTGGCAGAAAACACCTGACCAACAGCAGCTTGTGGGAGAAAAGGTTTATTCTGGGTCACAGACTCTAGGGGAAGCTCCATGATGCAGGGGAAAATGGTGGCATGAGCAGAGGGTATACATCACCTCCTGGCCAATATCAGATGGACAATAGCAACAGGAGACTGTGCCAAACACTGGCAAGAGGAAACTGGCTATAACACCCATAAGCCTGCCCTCAACAATACACTGCCTCCAGGAGGCATTAATTCCCAAATCACCATCAGGTGGGAATCTAACATTCAGAACACCTAAGTTTATGGAGGACACCTGAATCAAACCACTACACTATCCTACATATTATTATTCTTATGGATTGGGGCTGTTCTTGGAACATGTTGGCTTAGGTAGGTAGAATGGCTTATTAGTTAAAGTGCCATTTTAAATTCTCAGAGCCATTTGCCTAAAGTTTTTTTCTAGGAAAATTTTTGTTGGGGAAATCCATCCAATTTTGAAGATCAAATAAGGCAATATGTATGATTTATGTCCTAGAACCTGGTTTATCTTTTCTTATTCATCCCTTGTGACTATGCTCCCTGTAGAAAGCTATCAGATATTGGGTATTACTGTGCCCTCTTTCACGTCTGTATTAGTAGCTCTTAGTCTATTTCTCTCTTGCCGTAATTCCTCTTTCACATATTCATACTGAAAATCATACTGAAATCATTTATTTCCTTGATTGTAAGTTTTTGGCCACCCACGTTCATTTATGATACTATCAAAACTACTTAGGCTGGATTCAATACCATTCATATGTTGTCATGAGTGAAACTGTCATAGGCATGTATTCTGTCTTTGCAATATTCTCCCCACATAGCTCCCCATAGATCTTGGTTTTTGTTATTTTTCTTTCTGTAGTGGAGAAAAAAACCAGTTCCTTGTTTTAAATGCTAGTGAAGCACTTAGTAGCTTCCCAATGATGTTTAGTCTACAGGGAGATAAATTCAGAATGAATTCACACAAACTAATGGTGGTGCTCAGGGCTGTCTGGACCTCACTGTTGTTCCTACTGAGGAGTCACAATTCTGCTGCTAATCATGAGATGCTTTAGGACCTTCTTGCCTTATCCTGGAAATGTTAGCTGGTTTCCTAGTCTTTGCTTCCTACCTGTTTCAGTCAGGTTCACATTACTGGCAGAAAACACCCAACCAAGAACAGCTTGTGGGGGAAAAAAGAAAGGTTTATTTTGACTTACAGACTTTAGGGGAAGTTCCATGATGGTAGGGGGAAATGATGCCATGAGCAGAGGGTGGACATCACCTCCTGGACAACATCAGCAGGAGAGTATGTCAAACACTGGCAAGAGGGAGCTGGTTATCACACCCATAAGCCCATGCCCAATAATTTACTGCCTCCAGACTTTAATTCTTAAATTACCATCGGCTGGGGATCCAGCATTTAGAACACCTAAGTTTATGTGGGACACCTGAATCAAACCAGCATAATTTGCTACTGTGAATAAGAGCACCAATGAACATGGATGGCCAAATATCTCTCTAGTTGGCCAGAGTCTGCTGGGTATGCACTAAATAGTGAAATAACTGAGTCAGATGGAAGTTTGCTTTTTAGATTTTTTTGAGGAACCTCCATTTTAATTTCCACAGTAGCAGGCAGAGTTTATACTCACCCCAACAGTGAATAAGGGTTCCCTATCCCCATATCCTAGCCATCATTAGTTGTCATTTGCTTTCTTTTCCTTTATTCTCTAAATCACATACAAAAATATACTGTGTGAATATAACATGTGTTGGACACAGTTTTACACACTAGGATTTTAAGAGTCATAAGACACATATCACCTTTAAGTGGAATGAACTTGTCTCAGGAGCTAATAGTGTGAAATGAATTGATAGACTAACACACCTAATACATTAAATAACTTAAATTTCATGTTTTCTTTTTATTAATAAATGTAATACATTAAGATTATGTAATTTATCATATTTCTATACAGTTACTACCCTCTTCTGTCCCCTATTTCCAACACCATTCCACTGAGGACCCTCCTCTATACAAATAGTCATTCCTCTATTTTGAGATCTCATTCCCTTCATCTTCCTCAAATCTAAATGTCAAAATGTTGCCTGGCTGGTTTTGCTGTTTTGTGGGGGTACAGGCAACCACTGTGGGGCCATGAATGTACCACACTATTCATGTTAGAAGATCAGTGCTCAGATAACTCCTTCCCCTTCTATAACTCTTACATTCTCTTACATTCTCTTACATTCTTTACATCCCCCTTTCTGCAATGTTCCCAGAGCCTTTTATGGCATGATAGAGATGTCTTGTTAGTACTGACCTCTTGACAGCTTGTCTAATAAAAAGTGAAGATAGCATTTGTCAAATAGCATAAACTTACACACTTCGATATGGTTTGATGTGTATCAAATGTATCCATGTAACTAAGGAACAGTGGTAACTTCCCTCTAGGGTCTATGACCTTTCAAGTCAAGGCTTTTAATTCAGTTCTAAGTATGAGATATGAATTCCCTCCCACTGACTAGGCCTCAAATCCAGAGATCAGTTGATTACCCCTATAACATACATGCCACTATTGCATCTGTGGGCCCATCTTGCCTGGATGGTTGGTTGATTTTCTAGCTTGTAGTATCCAGCAATTTTTAATACTGTTGATAAATTATTTTCCCCAGTAGCTGACATAGCACATCCCCTAGCCAGGAAGGAGATGGCTTCCAATTAAGTTCCAGCTTGAGTTTATAATGATCTTAAACCACAGCATGTGATGTCATCATTAATAGGTTCTTACCCTCTAGCTCTGCTGGGTAACCAAGTGTTTTGTCAGTACTTGCATTTGTTTGTGAGACCTTGCAAGCCTTTCTTCCGATAGCTCCCTGGTAGAGGAATAACCCATCTCCAGGACTTGGATTTACATGCAACAACCTCAGGTTTCAGGGTAAAGCTTTCTCTACCTCAATCAGGTACAATTGTCCCTCTATCTTTCTCTCTCTCTCTCAAAGAGTCTATCTTTTAAAAAAATATTTTGTTTGTTTATTTGACAGAGAAAGAGGGAGAGAGAGAATAGGCATACCAGGGCCTCCAGCCACTGCAAACGAACTCCAGATGCATGTGCCCCCTTGTGCATCTGGCTAACGTGGATGCTAGGGAATCAACATAATGAAAATAATCAACGTAATGAAAATAAAATGTCATTTTCTTTCTTAATGATAACCCTTCTGATTGTGTTGAGTGGTTTTCATTTGCAGTTCACTGATGGCTAAGGATGTTGAAAACTTTAAAACTTATATATCTGTTGGCTATTTTGTTTCTTCCTTTGAGAATTGTCTGTCATGTCATTATTCAATGTACCGTTTGGCAATTTTATTCTCATGGTTTAATTTTTTCGTTCTTTATGTATTCTAAATATCAATCTCTGGACTGAGGTATACATTATGGCAAAGATATTCTCCTATTCTTTAGGTTTTCTTTTTTTCATTCTCCTGAACAGTTCCCTTATTGTGTATAAACTTTTAAATTTTGGATAGTCCAATTTGATAATTCTAGGACATTTCCTGTGCTTTTGGAGTCCTGTCCAGAAAGCTCTTGCCTGAAACTCTAGCATGATGTGTACTCTATATTTTTGTTCCAGTAGTTTCAATGTGGCTGTTTTCAATTAAAGTATTTCAGCCATTTTGAATTGATTTTTGTGCAGGCTGAGAGATGTGGGATGTGGATATAATTTCGGGTTTTTGCAAGTGGATCTCCAGGTTTGCCAGGAACATGTGTTGAATAGATTTTTTTCTGTGTATACTTTTGATGCCATAACTTTATTGTCAAAAATAGGTGGCTATAATTGTGTGGATTGATTTCTGTATCCTGTATTCTTTCATCTGTGTATGTGTCTGCTTCTGTGCCAGTACCATGCTATCTTTGTCACTATTGCTTTGCACTATCATTTTAGGTCCAGCATTGTGACACCTCCAGCAGTGCTCTTTCTGTTTAGGTTCATTTTGGCTCTGCATGTTTCTCCATATGAATTCTTAGAATGTGGCTTCAGGTTCTGGTAGAAGATTACTGGAATTTTGATGAGAATTGCCTGAATCTACAGATTGCTTCTATAATATAGGCAATTCCACAATATTGGTTCTACAAATTGAGGAACATGGAAGGTCTCTCTAGTGTCTGGTATCTTCTTTAATTTTACTCGTGTGTGTGTGTGTGTGTGTGTGTGTGTGTGTTAAAGTTTCATTTGGGAAGATTTTTACATCCTTGATAAAATATATTTCTAAGAACAGTTTTGGAGAAATTGTGAATGGCATATTTTTCCCAATTTCTTTCTCGGTAAGTTCATTTGGATACTGGTGTGCTGGATAGAGATCAGTGACAAGAAGAAAAACACAGCAATTTAAAGGAGATTATAAACCAGGGAGTTGAATAGTATGATATAATATCATTATATCAAACAACCTTCAGAGGGATGATGAGGAGAGTCCTGAGGAAAGTGAAGAACTACTCACAGCGAGGGCTCATATATTAGACACTTTCTCATTCCTTGTATGATTGATGTACCTGATCAGAACCAGCTTCAGGAAGGAAAGAGTTCATGTGGCTGACATTTCCACAGAACAGAGTCAGTCATGGCAGAGCAGGAAGCCAGTCTCACATCAGCAGGAAAGCACAGAGAGAAGAGAGAGGAAGAGAGAATGGTGGGCAAGGCCAGGTTTTAATACCACAAGGCCTATCCTGAAGACACATTTAGTCCTCTAAGTCTCCATCTTCTAAAAGTTCAACAACTTTCCCAAATAGCATTACTTTTCTGGGCAATAGATTTCAAACATATGAGTCTACATTACATTCAAACTACCACAGCTCTGAAAAAAGTTTTTCAAGTAGAGGAGATAAGAACAGTCACGTTCAGAGTGGGAGTGTGTCCAGAATGAAAGGACAACAAGAAGCCAATGTGGCTGAAGCACAGTAAGTAAGGAACACAGTGGTCAGAGATAACCCTGTAGGGCTATCACTTTAACTAAAACTGCTTTGAGATGCCCCTAGAAGTGTCTTGAATAATGGCTTATTTCTAATCTCAAAGGAGCTGTCAGATCAGATTCCTGTGTGAAAAAAGAGAGAGAAATGGGAAAGAGAAGATGAAAAAACAGAGAAATGTGCAGGAAATCACTGCAAGAAACCAGGAAAAGTTTATGAGAGCTGGAATAAAGGTAGTGGTTAGTGTACATGAGACTAGTGATTTGAAGCAGAATGTTATGATAAAGAACATATGCCAATTTGATACTAGTGAAAAAATTGAATATGTAAACAAAGTGTCGTGCTTCTCCATTTTGAGGCTCAGGAAATAACTTTCCAGAACATATCCCAAATTAACTACACTCCAAGTTGTATATAACAAAGGTAACTAAACTCGGAATCAGCTTCCTCCCCCAATTCCACCGGAAACCACAGGAGCAGTTTTGGTAACTAATAACCTCTTCTATTGCTCTCTATAGCCTCCAGTGAGTTAGAATGCTGTAGCATTATCTGGAAGGCCAGCTGAGGCCATAATGACATGTCCATCAAGGTACAAGGGGCAATCAGAACACCAAATATATAGAACAAGTAAGGAAACTCTGTGCTGAAGAGATGGCTCAACTGTTAAAAGTGCTTGTTTGCAAATCCTTATAGCCAAAGTTGGATTCCCCAGTACCCACTTAAAGCCAGATGTACCAAACAGATGTACCAAATAGCACAGCACATGCATCTGTAGTTTGTTTATAGTGGCAAAAAGGCCCTGGTGTGCCTATTACTTCCTTCTCTCTCTCTCTCTCTCTCTCTCTCTCTCTCTCTCTCTCTCTCTCTCCCTCCCTCTCTCCATATATATATGGCTGTTTGAAGGAAATCAGAGAAAACCAGTGAATGCTCCTGTCTTTACTTGTAAAGCAACAGATTTGTGAAGCACTGGCCCAATCCACAAAGCTTTTATTGAAAGCTGGGCTGTCAGTGGAGGTGGAGCACATCAGTCACCTAGATCCTGAAGCTCTGCAGCAGCATTGTTCAAAGTTTTGATTCCGGAAAATAAATGAGTGCCTAGAGAAAAGCAGATATCCAGCAATATTCGTTAATCAGTACCATTCATGTCATCACTGATAAAAATCAGCATTTCTCATAATTGGCAAGAGATTGAGAAATGAAACTGAAGTCTGTTTTCAGTGTTGGAAGCTGACCCGATGTACAGGAACACGGATATGGTGGAAGGAAGTTTACCTGCTTCAATAACATGTACATTTACTCAGATCGCTATGCATACAGGAGATAAGTTCTCTGTGTGACAAATCTCAAGTGGGTCAGACAGGTAGACTCCGTTATATGACACAGAACAAACAGAAATCACAAACTAATATAAGACTGATCCAAAGAACAAACATTCCACAAAGAATTGTGTAGGGCGAAAGGAAATGTTTCCTTGTACTTTAAAGGTTCAGTAGAATGGACTGAGAAAAATGAATGATGAAAAGAATTGCAAACAGTAGAATGGACTGAGAAAAATGAATGATGAAAAGAATTACAAATTTATCATTATGCAAAATGGGAAAATCAAGAATAACAGAAAAAAATCACTGAAGAGGACTCATCTCTTTCACACTAGTCATAAGTTTACATAGGCCTTTTATAGGGACTGAAGAAGGTCAAGCATGTAGGTAGTTTTAAACATGTATACACTATTATTAGGTGAATTAATGGTGTCAGAGACAGTCTACAGACTAGAATTTTAATGAGCCAAGAGACCAGAATCTTGAAAGGGAATTCCATCCATCTTTAGGTACATTTCTCAGTTCTCTTTCTGACATTGTAGTGAGATTTCAAGGAAGGGATGGAAAGCAGCTGTGCTCCCCATTACAATCTATTCGAAATAAAACAGCAACAGAGACACTCACAGGGATAAGAGACAGATCCACATACCCTTAAGCCATAAGCCTTTTGCCAAGTTCTTCTGCTCTTAGAAGCCAAAGTGTATGATAGGAAAAATCCAGTGTAAGCAATAAGATCCCCCAAGATGTTGTCCAAGAATTTTCACAAGGCCCCCCAAACAGTACAGTCTAGTCTATTGGCACTGCTCTTGCTTGCTCACCAGAACTAGATGGTAAGATCCTCTTGCTGAGGGTTCTTCATTCTTTGGTTGCAGGAACAGAAATCAAGGTGGAACTGAACTAGATGCTTTGTCCCTGCCAGCTAGGTTTCATATTGTTGGAAGGTGTGATGCAGACTACTGGGAGAGAATGTAAGAGCCAAAGAATAGGACAGGTGCTGTGGAATATTCACTGACTTCCAGATATGACTTGGAGGTTACATTCATGACCTGACAGTGACAAACTCTCCCTACACAACACCTGCACAATATTGTGTTTGTCAACATTCCATGGACAATGGTAGAGGAGGGCATGAAGCCCCCACCTCTCCTTGAGGAATTACTGGCACTTAGTGTTTGCTGGAGGAAGGAGAGACATTTTTCAATGGTGTGGCCAATAGTAGGTTGCATGTGCTGGGGTCAATTATCTGCCCCCACCTATGATCATGCAAGTAAGCCTACTTAATTAATCTCAGTGGGTGACACACACTCAAGGAAAAAAGACATCAAAGTAGAAGAGGGCTAGTGGGGAAGTAAAAGGGGATTGGGATAAGTGGGAAGAGAAGACAGGATAAGAGAAGGTAGTCAAAGTGGACTACAACCAACATACTGTATGTACGTCTATAAAAATTATCAATAGGGGCTAGAGAGATGGCTAAGTGGTTAAAGGTGGTTTTTTTGTAGAGCCTTATGGCCTGGGTTCAATTTCTCAGTACCCACATAAAGTCAAACACCCAGAGTGGCTCATGTGCTTGGAGTGGCAGAAGGCTCTATCATATATATACTTTCTCCCTCCCTCCCTCTCTCTCTCTAAATAAAATACAATTCTTTAAAAAATGAAAATCATTAACAAATAAAATAATAGGAGTTATCTTGTACTACCAGGATTTCTCCAGGAAGAAACTGGATACTAATGAATCTTACATGAAAAAATCCCTTTTCTCCACAAGGAAAAGGTGTTTTCAAAACATTGTCCTCATGATTGATAAAAAGGACCACCCCAAAATCCTGATACAATGCCTGCTGTTCTTTTTACCTCACTGGATTGCCTAAATCTCCCTCACTCAGTTCTCTCTCCTTTTCCTTTACACTTTTTCCTTCCAATAAAAACTTTGTCTAAGATGCCATCTCTAATCTCAGTTTTTATTTATATAATGACGGGGACAAAGTCCCCATGTGTCTGATGTCATAAAGAGGAATTCCAAGCAGGGCCTCTCCCTTTACTTTAAATTGTTTACCATAAAAAAAAAATTGTTAGTTTGACAAGATTTCATTCTGATTGCAACTACTCTAAGATAGTGGTGTTCACGGGGAAAGTCTGAGAGGCTTGAATTCAACATTTCCTGTCATCACTGGGACCAAGTTCCTGCTTGTCATTAGTTGTGACAGGTGAATTGTCCCTGCTTGACCCCCAGTTCTCTGATTCTTCTGGCTCTCCAGTAAAGTTTCCTCTCCTGGGCCCATCCAGTGTCCCTACTTTCTCCTTTCCCTCAACCTTCTACGTTTTTTTATGTGCTAAATCAAAGGGGATATGTTCTGTCCACCCAACTTGCTACGGCTCTCCTTCTTGGGTGGATGGGGAACTCAACACCATGAAGACTGAGGAAGTACTTGGGTGCTATGTGACACTCTTCTCAGCATAGTGCGCTGTAAGATTCTAAGTGGGCAGCAGTCCACGGATTTTTCCTAAGAGCATTGCCTTTTCTCTCCACTGGTTTTCCTAAGAGCATTGCCTTTTCTCTCCACTGGTTTTCCTAAGAGCATTGCCTTTTCTCTCCACTGGTTTTCCTACGAGCATTGCCTTTTCTCTCCCTCTCAGTTCCCATTCAGTCAGGACACAGGACTTTGTCCCCACTAGAATTTCAACATTAAATATCCTTCCTTCCTTCTTTCTTTCTCCCTTTCTTTCTTTCTTTCTTTCTTTCTTTCTTTCTTTCTTTCTTTCTTTCTTTTTTTTTTTTTTTTTTGCTTTCCACACTGGCTCCTATCTATTACACATCCCTTTTCAACATACCTCACTACAATGCTTTCTAGGCTTTCCTTTAAGGAGAAATTACTGATTTTTTCTCTGAAAATAAAATTTAAAAATGACCCAACTCGGTCATTCTTGTACACAGGCTTGCCATCTTGCCATTAGCTCCATCTGGGAATTGATCTCTGTGAGTTATGTCTCTATACAGATCACTTGTTAACTCTTCTAAAGAAGTCATTTGTTGTTCTAACCTTGTACAAAGGTTTGTTTGTGATTTAATTCTTGACTAGCATTGATGTTAAAGTTATTGCCTATTAATTTTTTTCAAGTGAGAGAATGTGAAAGACAAGCATTGAGCTCTCCTGTGACATTCTGATCAGGAGCAACTCTAGAAAGAGCTGCCATAGTTCTCCAATTTCTGGAAGTTCTTAAAGGGATGATGGTACTTTCTAGAGTACATTTCCCCTTTTCTGTGTCAGACTTAGAACTAAGCAAACATTTCATAGACTTGGAGAAAACCATGAAAAATTCTGGGATGAATTCATAGAATTTATCTTTCTCCCTCATCTAAAAGGATTTATTGACATTCTTGGGTATTGCTATACAATAAATAGAAAACAGGAATAACTGGTAAATCTGGAGAAGGGGCAAGTGAGTTTGTCTCCACTCACCCAAGGCACAACATACATAATGTAGGAACCAAGGCTTCACTCATGTGGTGGTGTATCAGCCCCAGACCAAGGGAAATTAAAACTTGAAAATAGGATCCTGTTATAGTATGTTGATGACAATTGCTTGCAGACACCAACAAGAAATAAGCAGAATGCAAGCCAGGCATGGTGGCACACGCTTTAATCCCAGCACTCGGGAGGCAGAGGTAGGAGGATCACCACGAGTTCGAGGCCACCCTGAGACTACATAGTGAATTCCAGGTCAGCCTGGGCTAGAGTGAAACCCTACCTCAAAAAGCCAAAAGAAAAAGAAATATGCATAATGTAACATAATCACTCTTAATGTTCTAGATGATAATGGATATAAGATTTCTTCTATAATGGCAGAAATCTTGAAAAGGTCCATGTTTTAGATTGAATGTAAAATGATCCTCATAGGCTCATGTATTTGAATATTTAATCCCCAGTTGGTGACACTACTCTTTGAAGGTTATAAAACCTTTAGGAGGTAGAGCTTTCCTGGAGGGGGTGTGTTAATGAGGGCAGGCCTTGAGGTGTTACAGCCCAACCCAGCTGACTCTATACTTCCTCCTGAGGCCAGCAGTCTGAACCTTACATGATTTTCTCATCATGGTGGACATTTCCCCTTTGAAATTGGAAATGGAAATAGACCTTTTCTTTCAAAAAGCCATTTCTAGTCAGGTATTTTGTTGCAGCAATGAGAAGGTAACCGATACAGTTCAATATTCGAGATTCGGCCTCACCCCAAAAGCTTACTTAAGCTCCTTATTGAAAGGGTGCTGCCAACCCATTGTCTAATACCAAGTCCAAGATGGCTTCATAAGTTTCTAGTGATGACAAATTTCGGTCCAGGGTGCATTCTAAATATGACCCAGTAGCAATACCTTCACATGAGGCATTGAAAGGAGAGAAAGAGGCCTCTTCACTGGTTACCTACACAGAAAAGTGGTATGCGTGGAAGTCTCATGTCGAATGCTACCAAAAACCTGTATGCTACCACATTGAGGCCATTAGTTTCTATTGTTCTATTTTGAAATTTTTAATATTTTTTTCAATTCTTGACATTTTCATAAATGTGTATCATGTCTTTTGATCTCACCCCACTCAATCTGTTATGTCCCCCACCCCCTCTCACTAACACTCTTCAATACACCTGTAATATTTGTGCCTTCCAGACCTCTCTAATGCAAGGCAAGCTGATAGCCCACCTGGGGTTTTCAAAACACCCAAAATGTACAGCCTATGCCACTCATCCCGTCCCTACCAAAGAGTGACCACAGTTTTCTATTTCTCCAATAGGTAGGGCCAACATTTTCAAATCACATCTGAAGCCATTCAAGAAATAAGACCTTTACAATTAATTACCTCATCAAGATTAAGAAGAAAGAAATCCTTCAGGGGTTGGGAATTAAAATAGAGACACTTATGGGGAAAAGAGAGTTAGATTCTTAAACCCTTAACTCATAAAGCTTGTTACCCACAGAAAGTATCTCTTTTATTATTAACAATGTATGAAATGTGCCTAGCCCTTATCCTTTTATCTTATTACTAGAGAAAAGACCTACCAGTTTCAGGGTGTATCATGATCTCTATAGGACAAACTGGACACTGATCTGTATCTTATTCAGGAAAATCTGTTAAAACCTTAAGGAAGAATTTTCTAAAAAGTTGTGACTAACAATAATTACCATACCTGACACCATGCCAGTAACTTGGTAACTGTTCTTTTCTCTATCAGAAGACTCTGAGTCTCCCACATTCAGAGTTGTTCCCTTTGTTGAGTCCTTTAATTTCTCCCAATAAATTTTTTATTTGTTTTCTTTTCTACTTTCAGTTTTTAATCTCTATAATTTCTAGGGCAAAGTTTGCATGAGACCGCAGTCATATATATGCAATTATAGTTAATGACTTTCCATTTACATTGGGTTGCTTGGTATGAAAAAAATATATATTACATTAGAAGGACAATGTATGACCACAGCAATCTAACATACTGGCAGTAATATGAAAAGTCTAAGAGGTTTGAATTCAATTCTAAGAAAAGTACAACTTGGGGATTTCCCCTGATGCCTCAGATTGAGAGACTTGACCTTCAGAATCAATTATGTGTTGGGGAGATTTATATTTGAGTATCTGTTTCAAGGTAAACACCACGTGAGATGACTCTGTGTCTTCTCCATTTATCCTCATGACTCCTGCACTACTCCACACCACTCCCCACCACTTAGCAGCTTCCCATTATAGGTTGGACTTCTCATACTCAAAACTGATGTATGCAATGATAGTATGCATACATTTTAAATGTGTTCCTTTTCCCCTGATGGCTTGATCGTTTTAGTCTATAAAATGAATTGAAATACTGGCAGAAAAATCATAGAAATTTATTAAAATGAAGGAGCATAGCAGCCAAACACAAAACATAAGAAAGAATTGGATGCCTGAAGATTTTCTTTTTGACCCAGGATCTTATGTATCCCAGGCTGGCCTAAAATTAGCTACGTAGCCAATGATTATTTTGAACATCTGACCAAACTGCTGCTACATCCTGAGTACTGAGACTACAAGGATGTTCCACCAAGTACAGTTCATGTGCAGCTGAGTATGGAACCCAGGGCTTCATGCATGCTAAGCAGACACTCTGCCGACTTATGATTGAACTTTGCAGAGATAAGCAATGGGATCAAGATTTGGACTTGTTGGCAGAAAGAGAAATACTTAGGTTTTAGGGAGGAAAGACAGAATTAGCAAGGTTTCTCCTTTATTTATTTATCTACTTTTCATTAAGAACATACTTTTTATGGATACATCATGTGTTGGCACCATCTTTTCCTCCTCCCTCTCCCTTATAAGAGAGAGAAAGAGAGAATTGGCACACATGGGCCTCTAGGCACTACAATCACACTCCAGACATGTGTGTGCATGCATGACCTTATGTGACATGTGTCACCTGGTGCATCTGGCTTACATGGGTTTGGGGGAGTCGAATGTGGGTCTTGGGCTTCATAGACAAGTGCCTTAACCACCAAGCCATCTTTCTAGCCCAAGGTTTTTCATCTTATGTGAGAGACATTTCCCATGCAACATCTTCCCTGGTAATCCAGGTGGGTGTCAGCTATTGAACTTCTTCTTGTGAAAAAGTCCTTTCATAGGTAGAAAAGGGGATATTAAATAAAAACAAATTTACCTGCACTGACTGATCACTAAAAGAAAGATATGTATTTCCTTCTACTAAGGGACAAATTTTCAGAGACCTGCTAGTATTTGAGAAGTCTACAGTTTCCCTGAATAACCAACTCAAGATTGACAAACATACATGTTTGGAGTAAGATATTTTCATTGCCCCTCATCCTGAACTTTTAGATCCTGAATTCAAATCTGCTTCTGATTGTCACTGAAACATGTGTTCATTTGAAGATATCTATGGTCACTTGTCCTTAGAAGATAAGTAGCATTGGTAGGGCACTGCATGTGAATCTAATAACGCCTGTTCAGCATAATGATTCACTGAAATAGCCATGCATATCATCACATGCACGTGACTAAGGCAGTTTACACAAGCCAGTTTCCTTATAGATATCACTTGAGCACGTGTACCATTTCTGAACTTTGTATGGAACTAGGGATATTAACATGGATAACACCTCCCCTATTGGGAGGTACCCCTACTCTTAGAATAAATTTAGACCCTTCCCTAACATAAAAAGTCAAATCTTGGCTGTGGCTGACAGTGGCCTAGTAGCCAAGGAGAAGAAATCTACTGTCCACACACCTGGCTCTGGAGCAACAAACTGAAAACAGAAACCTGGCTTCAAGGAAACAAGTAGGTAAAAAAATAAATTGGGAAATGATGAAAAGCTAAATATAACAGTCTGATGAGGAGGTCAAATAAGGCTAGAAGGAGATGAGTATTGGGGAATGGGATAATAGGTCATCATTTTTTCTAGGGCAGGCAGTTTCTTAGCAGGTATTAAGGAGGAGTTCAATGCTGGTTCAGGTCTACATCAGGTACCATTCAGGAGCCTTGAGGAAAATGTAAGTTAATTATATTTGGGAAAGTTAGTAAACATTTTCATTCTAAAGAAGCAGTGGAGGTAATCAATTGTGTTCATCTTTTATGAGGCAAGCTCATAAGTGCTAGGAATTTGAAGGGTCTGTGTCCATAGCAAAAGTAATAAACAGAGACTTAGACTTCATCAAGCCTTTGGGGAAAGGTGTTTCGCTGCTCAGTGTTTTAAAGTTTCAGTTCTGCTGATCCATAAACATCAATCTATCATCAATAATTCTCCACACTACTGTTTTTCACAGTGCAAAACTTTGGGTGGATTTACTGAGCAAGCGTAAAGTTTAACATGATTAGGACTAATGTTCCTGCAGGTGCTGCTATAAGCAGGAACAAGAGCTCTTTATATGATATCAAAGATTAGTAGATGGCTTCAGGAATAAAATGAAGCAATTACCTCTGGAACACAGAGGATAGAAGGCATAGATAGGCTCATGTAATATAATATGAGTGTTCAGAACAACTACTTAGAGATAAAGGGAAGCTGGTAGAGAGTAGCTTCTGAGAGAAGGGAGTAAGTTAGATATGTAGCAATAGAAAAGAGTCATTGGGAAAGTAGTTAGGTTGAATTTGCCTAGATTATGAATGGTCTTGAATCAGGGCCAAGTAGTTTTG